>OY540809.1:3965769-5286858 GCA_961205875.1 Sialis fuliginosa
AAAATAACTAATTTGACAAATTGAATTTAGTTACATTTGTTTCCAAGGCAACATTAATTAGTGACGTATTAATTAGTATTTAAAATTCAAATTTTGAGGGTGGTTTTCGCCCCATCAATAACTGTTTAGGCACGTACAAATAGTAAATGTCCCATAGGTTCAATTAAACTACAAATGTACCAAGTCTTATCAAAATTAATGAGATAATACTCGCAACATTCACTTTTTGGACGATAAAAGTTACAAAATTTCGAATATTTCCAAAACACCTATTCCGATTAGTACCAAAATAAAAAAACTGAGACAAATATTTTTCCCAAAAATAATTCAGATCGGTGCATTTTTACAGTAGTTATCATGAACGAAAAAAAATTCTACATCCAGACACACAGGCGCACGCACAGCCGCCATGCGGAAAAAAACTTTTCTTTACGTTTTGAAGTTAGTACAATCAGAATCTGTCATTATCTCGGAGACGATTTTTCGACGGTATTACAATACTTCCATTTCTTTCAGAACATGGAAGTAACATATATTTGAGATAGTCTAAAATTATCTACTTAAAAAATAAAAAAAATTTTTTTTAGGAATTAAAAATTTACAAAAACAATTTCAAAAATTATATTGGCCATCCCTATTTGTATCGCGCACATACACATATGCACGTGCATATGAATGTAAACAGGTAGGAAGCTTACTCCAACGATATCTGGTCTAACTACTCACCACTACATCTACAACAATACATTTATATTATGGAATCAGTGGCGGACATAAAATCGATGCACTTATAAACTATTAAATATCTAATTGTAAGAAATTAATTTTTAATAAAAGATGGTTTTCTAACATCAACAATAAGATAAATATATCAAACGAGTTCTTAGCTTCTGAGTATAAACAATGGTCTATTCGCAGTTTGCATTGACATATTGAATATAATTTTGGTTAAAAAATATACTTTAAATAAATATTCAATATTTGAAACTTTTAATCGGGATGATTTAGAGCAAGCTTGTCCAACCCGCGGCCCGCGAGTATCTTTGGTGCGGCCCTCATCGGATAATTATAAAAAAAATCTTATGATAATAAAATAATGAATATAACACATAACACAAAACTAAAAGGATTCTACGATTTAAAAAATACAATACAATGTTTTTAGAAACAAAAAGAAAAATAAGAAGTACCTTATTTAGAAGATCCTAATAGGTTAGCAGATTTGGCTTTCAAAACTTAAAAAATAAACAAAAATAAAACAGACTTAGAAAAATTAGAAACACTGAAATGTTTATTGTATATACCTAATAATTAAATTTAACAGTTTTTGAAGTCGGTTTTCTGTTCTCTTTATTAAAAAGTTTTTATTGGCTTGGTACCGATTTCAAAAACTATTAAATTTAATTATTATGTGTTTTTAGTTTTTTTTTAAGTGGGTTTTATTTTTTTCTTAAAATTAAGTTTTTTATTTTTCTCTTTTGAGTAGCGTATCTTCGAAGTCCATGGTCAGAAAAAAATTCGGAGGTGGGATAAATACATTGAGAAATTTTTTTAAGGTATTTTGAACTGATGTTTTCTCAAAACGCGTTTTTTTTAGAACACTGAATATTTAGGGGGGGGGGGTCATGTGCGGCCCTTGGTAGATTGGGTTTATGCTATGCGGCCCAACAGGTTGAAAAGGTTGGACACCTATGATTTAGAGAATATTTTCCAGTTGGTTTCAAAGAGATTGACTGAAAGCCATTTCCCTATCAAAAACTACGGGGTCCTTTATAAAAGTTCACTGAAATAAATAATTCTATCTTTTATTTAAATAACTTATTTTCTATAAACATAATATGTATATGTATTTGTATAAAAATACAGAATGATCCTTAAGTCAGAATTAATAGAAGTTTATACTTCTTATTTTTATATTGTTGTAGGTACAACAGACACTTGTAAAATAGATTTTTTTGGCATTTATGTTCATATACAGCCAGTTATAAACGTCACTGTACCACGACCAGACATGGTTGACTGGGGGGATCGGAAGTGCCCTGGAGCAATCAGGGCAGGAAATACTCACGGAGCCCATTTCATCCACGGGTACGGTCTCAGGGACAGATAATAGATTCTTATTTATATCTTATTGTTAGTCTCTGTAATAAATTTGTGAATGAGTTATGACTTACGGGCCACCTGTATATACATTCATAACTAATTTTTATTATTATTAAAATGTTTATGTCCCTAAACTAACTTATATTATACATATTTTTATTTTATAAATGTAAATATACTTTCAAATATACAATAGGTACAGTGTTATATTTCATAAATTAATTATTATTAATTATTGATTCATCGTAATAACTTTAAAAAGTAGAACGATAAAATGACGCATTATTCCTGCAAACACAGTGATAATGATCCAAAATAGATATTCCGAAGAATATCTATTTTCTAGGAATTTAATTGAGTAATGTATGTGTTCAAAGTAGTTCTTATTTGATTACCAAATCGCTATAAGTAACTGAAATTCATTTCTTAATATAAATACTATACTACAGTAGTTAATGTATAATCGATAAAAAAGTAATTTAGATGTGTGCCAATTCTTTAGCTATAGAGAAAATAACAATTCTTTCATAATCGTTTAGTTTAAAATAGCATATTCAATTGTATATATGTACTACATATTTGTAATATAAAATTCCCTATTAAAAAATTAATTTTTAAAATCAATCAACAATTAATTTATTTTATTATATTTTCTATCCAAAATTTCGTTACATTTTAATTGATACTTATTTTGAATTTTTTTAGTGTGAATGCTTCATTTTTTACAATTAAAATAAATCATTACACAATTAACACGAATAAAGCTTGCTTATCAGAAATTCAGATCAATACAGAAATAACATTTTACTTATTATACCTAACCTTGGTACAATTTTTCAACATTCATTAATAATTATTACATACAGCAACTATTTTTAATATCCGTAATACTTTTTAAGCCCATTAATTGTCGTGATATATGCAATTATGGTATAAACACATGACATATTGTTTATTCAACTTTCAAATCAGCATTGAAAACTGGTCTACAGCTTCCAAATATTACAACACATTTCCGTTTACAAATTGAATACATATGAATATGTACTTGTGTCAACCTTCGCTGAATTTAAAAAAAATATTATTTATAGATATCATTTGTGAACAATGGAAAGGGTTTGCCTTACTGAAATAGAATTATTATTCAAATGTCTTGAAATTATGCCGTATTAATGATAGGGAAGAAATTAAATGCGCAAATGAAGAAATAGTGAAGAGCAATAAACAATATTGAACAGTATTTTTTGTGTTTTAGCAATAGTTTATATAAACTAGCGTTAAGAAAATATTTTTTGTTCATTAGAGAAATAAAATGACACATAAAAACAATTGCTCCTTAAAATGGCTAAATGAGCAATATCATGTATTTGTATAATATTTTATAAATCGTACAGAGTTGATGTTCTAATAAAATACAAGTTAATTGTCCTTGGTTAGGGCAATCTATTGGGGCGAAATCGAGTTGATTAGTTTTGGGTTGGTTAGTTTTTGATCATTTCATTTCAGAACAAAAGTTGAACAAATTTAAACATTAAAAAGGTATTATTTTATTAAAATTAAAAAAAAATGCTCTTTTTCAAATAAGAATGCTTTTCAGTTCCAAATATGTATCAAATCGTTTTATATTAACTGATACAACAGAGAGAGAAATTATTAATTATGTATCATAATCAAAAATAATATATATTTACAATAATCATTTTTCTATTGCTAAAAACTGTTTTTTTTTTTATTAACAATAGATAATTATTATTTCACATCCTGCTATATACTCCACTGGGTTTGGGAAGAGAATTATATAAATTGATTTTTTAAATGATAATTTTCTTCTTTGTAAATAAAGTAATAAGAAAAAGGTTCAGAATATTAATTCCACAGGTCTTAAGTGCAAATATATCTCATTTGTTAAGTTGAAACATACATTAAAGTAGCAATAAAAAGAAATCAACAAAATGTAGGTATTCTTGTTGGACGTACATATATACATCACAAATGAACTTAATGTGTTTTTGATTAACCATCAATTCTGTATGTTTTTTTCCATTAATTTTTTATTAAAAAATGCAAAAACTTGCAAATCGATACGAATTGTTCCACAACGTCCATTTTCGTAGTAAATAAATAAGTATGTTGTAATAAAAAAATCAATTAAAAATTAAAGATATTTAAGAGATTCAAATCTATTAAGTAGCAACGAAAAACGATTGGCCCAGTTTACACAAACACCTTCGATATACATGCATGCCATTCGTGACAAGTTGACAACAACAGCATAGAGAGAATAATAGAAGTATGTATCTGAACGTGCAAAAGTTGTGATTGCAACCTTGAGTTGGCCGATATCTTGTCTCTCGGTATTCCGGCCACCCGCCGTCGCCGCAACGGGACTATGACACCGATCAGACTTACGCAACAGTGTTGTTGGTACCACTGCTTACACTTGCACAGCCAACTTCACACAGCTTCAGATAAAAGCACTGCAAAATTCGATTAGAATTTTTTTTTTATAGGAATATTTTTAAAGTTTCCAATTCTGTTGGTGGTTAGAATTTAAAAAAAATAAAACTAGAAACAAATTAATTTTCATAAAATAATTGGTTTTTGACATACATTGGTTGATAGATTTTGAAATTAGAATAAATAGCATTTTTTGTTCTTGATATAATTGGTGACAGCATCAGAAATATTGATTTTGAAATATTAGAACAGTCTAACACAGCGTTTCTTAAATTCATATGATCTAGGGACCCCTTTTTGAACAATTATTTTTTAGGGAAACCCCTCCCCCGGTCAGAAAACCAAAAAAGGTCATTAGATACTAATTAATCATTGGTTAATCAAATCTTGATAAATTTGCATTTTGAGACAAAATCATATTTGGTCACTGGTTTTTGATCTGTGGAGATCTGCAAAGATCTACAACGATCTACAAAGATCTATGGATATCGTCGTAACGTTGAAAGTTCATGAATTTTCAACGTTTCAAACTCTAGCACAGTCTATATACAACGATCTTTAGAGATCTTTGTAAATCTTTGCAGGTCTCTACAGATCAAAAACCAATGATAAAATATGATGTTGTCTAAAAATGCAGATTTATCAAGATCCATTTTGATCACTTCAGATTTAAATTTTTTCCCGGGACTTTAATTTATGCCAAATATAGGGGACCCTAGTTTAAGAACAACTGGTCTAACATAATATTGTGACAGACTTGTAACAAAATAACATCAATAAAACTAATTATAATTAAGTATTAGGTACATTTTTAATGACGACTGTGATAATAAGAGACTATAAAACAAATATGTTTTAATATTTTTAGATCATAGTGATAGATCATGTTCGTGTCTTGGTAGGCGGACTTAACAGTACATTTCCAGGATTATGTCTATTATTTAGTGAATTCTTAGCCTAGAGTCATAGACAAATTTGTGAATCGTCTCTCTTCCACAGTCAGCTACAAGCATTCATCTGCAACCGATTCACTGATGGGAGTTCTTCTTTAGTTAGTTGAGAACACACGGTCAACTTTTTAAATTCGGTTATTTTTGGTTAATATAAAATATTAATATATTAATATTAATACACCTATATATTTAATATATTGATAATCAGGATATTTTTACCTTTAAATTTTTATGAAAAAATGTTTCATCTCTTTAATATATGTATATATACTATGGCCTTGCCGACTCGTTGTTGCATTCGCACACGTTGTTTGCTTGTAAGTCGCACTCTTTTACTGTTACGGATGATTTTTTTTCACGCGTCTTTACAAATCTGCTGCCATAGCAGTCAGGTATTTCTAGTTTTTCATTACTTTGAATAAACATGGTTCTGAAACTACACGTGAATGTATGTGTTTTCAAGGTATGTAAAGTGCAAGGTAGCCTCAGTAGCTCGATGCAAGAGAGGGAAATACGTCATCTGGGGTGCCCAAATGTTGAGAGGGGGAATAATGTGACCAATAATAACAAATGTAGTCTTGAACTCGGCGCGAGAAGGGGAAAACATGTCATGACGTGCTTTCCTCTTCTCGCGCCGAGTTACAAGACTATATTTGTTAGCTATCCTTAAATATCATTAAAATTTTAGACTTGCTCACACTGGCTTAATAGAAAGTCATCAAATAATATAGCGTTTAAAAAAGGCGAAGCAATTTAATAAAAAATTACATGGTATATATGTATTTGAAAAGTTATGATCATGTAAACGAGCCCCTAGTAGACCTCAGGTCGATGTCCCAATCTGACCACCCCGCGGCGCAGCGCTAACCTGTCGCACCTCGTCCGCGTTATCGCACATGTGTGAAACGTTTCGTTACATCTATTAACCGGTTATTGATTTCGTTTAACAACAACCGATGTGTGTCTTGGTAATTAATGTGTAATCAGGAAACCGGAGCACAAGCAGATAAGCGGAGAGTTATGAGGTTCAATAAATAGTAGAGCGCAGAGATATTGGTTTGCTGTGTGCCGCTTTGCTTATTGCACTCAAAACTTCAATCATTGTTATTGTAAATTGTGTGTATTATAGGTGTTTTAAAATTCCTGTATTTTTTTGGAAATTTTAGAACTTTTAAAAAGTAGAAGCCATTTCATAAATAACAATACAGCTAGAACTCAGTTTTCGAAAATATATTCCCAAGAATCAATTTACCTTCCATAAAACAATGTTTGAAGGTACGGTAGTAATAATCCAATAATGGATTTCTTGGAGTAAATCTCCATTGTATTTCTATTTCGTTAACTATCCAGATAAATATTAAATCTTTCTCTGTCTCAATTTTATAATTAACTTAATTGCTTACGAGAGTTCTTCATCACGAGTTAATACTAATCATATTTCCGTTGTGTTTCAGTGAGAGTTGACATAAGTATAGACCTTGTTTAATGCATTAGCAATAAATATAAAACTTTGATTGGAAATGTTAATTTATATAAAATGAAAAATTACCAAACATGCATAATCAAGTTAGATGACCGATAACAGGTTTATAATGATACGTTTGGTTATTTTCACTACCATTTTGGTTATTTATGCTCATATCTATCGGTCATTGCCACTTTTTTACAAACAATTTTATACAACATTTCTATCAAGTTTGTACGTGAACTGAATACAGAAAAATGCAGTTTATTTATTTATTAGATTGTAAAATGTTAATTATCTGATTTATTTTAATTTTCTGAAATATCAACCGACTTCGAGTAAAACACTAAATTTATAATTAAAAAGTTTTAAATCACAGGTGATCATGAATCACGTTTTTAATTTATTGGTCTTAAATTCTTTGTTCAGGTTTCCTGAATCACACCTACTATTTTTCATTTTATTTTTATAAATACCTGATAACAACGGTGATGGCAAATTTAATGTTCGAGCTTGCCAAAAATAACATCAAAATTCTTTTTGTATTTATTTTAGACATGAACCATAATAAAAAATATTAATAGAGAAATAATTAATGGGTTGTTTGATTTGAAATGTTTTCTATTAACTTCGACTTATAGAGGATTCACTATATCTAAAATTCGTAATATCATATTATAAATTTAATCTATATGCTGTGTTCAAAATAATGCAATTTAATAAAATAAAAATTGGGAAGTGATATTTTCAAAAAATTTTGATAAATGTTGTATAAAATATTCAGAATTATTAATCATGTCATTCATGGGCGTAGCCAGGATTTTGTTCAGGGGGGGGCAAAAATTTTTTTTTTGAAACCGATTGGTCGGCGTGTTTTGCCTAGGACCCCGAGGTAATGAGAGAGGGGTGAGCAAAAAAAGCTCTCACATTATTATGGTAACCTTACCTAAAAAATTTTATAAAACATTTTTTTAATAAAAATATTTCAATGGGCCTCAAATTTTTGGCGTCTGGGACCTCGAAATGTGTAAGAACGACTCTGATAAATGGCCATTAATGTAAACAAAATTTGGTAAATCCTTTTTTCTTAAATTAAATTCTATCGTATCGTTGCAACTTGGAACTTTGGCTCGTGAAAATCCGTGATTTTCATTAATTTAATAAATCAATTTTTTGGTGTGTTCTTGATTATTATCGAGGAATTATAAAAGAGCCATGAAAAAATTAACATTTTAATTATTTATTATATCTCTAGATAGGTGCGCAAGAAGTAACAATGAAAAGTCATTCTTTTTTTCATTTCTTCTTTTATTTTCGCCACATTTTTTTCAATCAATTAATTAATGTATGTATGTGCATATCTTTTTGAAGGCAAAATCCTCTACAAAAATGTACTCCACGTTGCTATTTTGGTGTTTTTATTTTTATTTATAATTTTTTTATTTAATGTAAAAAATCGATCTAATTTGAATTGATAATACACATGTATAGTTGAAATATCAAAAAAAACTTATTTTTTTTGTATAAAAAGGATAAAAAGGCAATGACATGAATAGTTTACCCGCTTTAACAAGAGATTACAATAAAAAAAACAATGATATTTAAATTTTCGAATCTAAAAATGTCAATATTTAGCCAATGAACTGATTAATTTGTTACTCTTACTTCACGAGCTAGGGGGAGGGGCAAGCGTCCCCCCTTGCCCATGCTTTTGTGGGTAGTTATTTTAACACAAAACACAGTTTTCACTGTTGCCAATACTGCGACCTTTGCCTTTAGGTGTTTTTATTTTATTTTTAATTTTCCCTGATATTTTAGTTTACATGTAAAAATAAAAGAAATTGTGATTAAAAAAAACTTTGATATTTTATTTTCTGGATCCAAAATATAAATTTACGTTCAAAAATTCAATGGACATCATAGAAGTCTAGAAATATCCCTGTTTGGACAATAATACTGATTTACTTATTACTTTTTGTCCACAAGCTAGGGGGGGGCAAGCGCCCCCCCCTGCCCCACCCTGGCTACGCCCATGATGTCATTACAAAAAATCCAGGAGAGTCGATATTTTTGAGTACTTAACTTTTTCATTCATCTTACTACCAAATAAATTAAATATCTAGTGATTTTTATGGTTTCTTCAATGCAAATACGATAACCGACAAAAAGCGGATTTAATAATTTTGATACCTAATTATCCAATCTATCCAAGATATGAACCGTTAATTCGACCCGTCTGTCACTAGGTGTCAGCACCGGCCGACGCTTACCGACGCCATTCGTGCGCTGAAGCTAAATCGGTCGCGTCTCAGTGAGAGATACGCGCGTCTGGCGGCTACAGCAGCCTCCTGTGTGTATGTGTGCGGTGTAACAACATGGGAAACGCCTCGGGCAAGGCGGCCAAGGGCCAAGGCAAGAAATCTGTGCACTGGAATTCTGCAGGTAAGGGCTAATATATCCATATTCATGTTATACGATTTGGTTCGGTCTGAGGTAACTTGTGTTGGATCAGGGCCGACAGGAGATCTGCCAAACTTATAGCTTGCTTGCTTGCTCTATTGCTGCTACTGTTTATTTCGGGACATGCTTCGAGAAATGTGAGTGTGTGCGAGTATTGTACACGTTAAGAAACCCTAACTGAGCGTATGACTGTGCAAGTTATACATGTATTTCTTATTGTTTTACTCTTTTTGGTTTATACAGTATGCTGTATACATTTAAAGAAAATATGTTTGAGTAAGGGGCTATTCTACTTCATCGGGTCAATAAAATCCACTTTTTTCCCCGAAAACTACTGCATATAACAAGAAAAACTGAAAGAGATACATATAGATAATTGAAAGAATTTTTTTTACAGTAAAAGTACATATTATTATGTACTTGTTTATTTAACAATATGTCAGTATGTTGGAAGAAAGTCTTTCGCGCTGGCGAAGGTGATTTGTTCCCTCCAGGCGATCTGAAAAAAAAATTAAAAAAGATTCTCAATCTTCGAAAATTAATAATTTTCGCAAAATAGGTTTTTTCACACCGTTATTGGGTTAAAAACAATACTTAAAATGAATGTTTTTTTTAATAATTGAGGTACTAGCGATAGCCACATATGTGCTGAATATACCTCTAAAATTTGAGATTGATTGGACAAATAGTTTTTGAGCAATCACCTATGCCAGGTGCAAAAATATCATTTTGAAAAAAATGTGGAAATCAAAGACTTACAGTTAATCAGCGATTCCAGGTTCATATAGAATTCCGTCTACTTCTTCGTAAAAGTCGTCAGCAACAGATCTAGCCTCCCTGTGAGCTGTTCGGGTTTCTTTTTAAGAAATAAAAGAAGTGAATTTTTCTGACCCAAAGAAGTAGAATAGCCCCTTAAATAATATTATTTTACATGGAAATAATGGTTAGATGTATACATTTTACCAAATCCTTAAAATTATGGCTTGAAGAGAAGTGCATACCTTTCGAGTCTTTTTTTTTCTAACCCTACAAATGTGATGTACTTGATTTCAAATATTACCTGTAAAAGCGAGAGGAAACGTTTCTTAATTGTTTTTGAAAAAAAAAACTCCGAAGAAACGTATTCAAAAATTATTTAAGTAGCCCGGAACTTTTGGAATACACTGTATTATCCGTTTCAAAGCTTTGAACCTTATTTAGATTTATCTTAATTTAAAAAGATACAATCTTAATCCAATTATATTATTGTTTTTAATCCCACAATATTGTTTAGAAGAAGAACAATATAGTTGGATTGAGTATATACTTTTATTAAGAAAATATTATTTTCGTTTTAAATAAAACAAGGATTTCTTGGCCCAAGTCAATTTTTTACCTGTGTACCGAATAATATTTAAAATTTATTGTATAGTTAATTACTGCACAATCTTATCAAAGTATCATAATTAAGTATTACGTATTCAGTGAGAGTAATACAGGTGTTGATAGATTGTTTGTCATTAAGGATGTATGGCACATACAGTCTATGTAGAAAATAACGTAAATCTAGGTGAGATGGAACGATCTAAATCAAACTTTTAAATATTCATTTTAAGTGCATGTAGGAAAGTCAAATTTGTTTATAAACTATTTAAACCCTACTTAAACAATATAAATACTTATGTTTAAAGCTTATTTCTCATTCTTAACTATTATTTTAGAATTTTAGCCAATAAACGAATATTTTTGTTGATAATATGAAAACTTTTTACTCTGAATGTCATTTAAATTCATCTGTTAAAAATAAAAAAACCCCAAGTATTTTATTATTATAAATGACTTCAGAAATTAAAATATTATTAAATAACACTATTTAGAACATACATGGAACATATAAATGCAATGAAAATAATAATATTAGTAGTATATATGCTTACAAATATGAAAAAATATGTAAGAAAACAAATAATTACATTTGACAACATCGCATTAGTACCAATTTAATTTACAACAATCATATTTGTGATTGTGGCAATATTTGTGAACACATGTGCACGCGTATTCAATTTGTTAACGTAAAACACAGAACAATAATACGAGTATACTCAAATATAGTGTTGTTAGTTTGTGAAGAGAAAAATGTTTCATTGGAAAGGAAAAATTGTTAAAGAAACGGTATATAATCAACGACGAGTAAACTCTTTACGATAAAAAATATATATAGAGGAAGTGCCTGTTACACCCAAGGAGACCGAACAACACGGTTAGTTCTCTAGCACCCCTCCCCCCAAATATATCTTATTATTTATTTATATACATATGATTTAATTATTTAAATGCCGAGTTTTGTAATAATTGTGACAGAAAAACGTTAACCTTCAATTGTTTAAATTTAATACTTAAAAATCACGCAAATTTTAATAAAAAATAAATGTTAATTAACGTCTAAAAATAATAAAAATGAATCAATTATAAATATATTAATAACAGTAAAATAAAATATTTGGATGTATTGTAATAATACAAAAGTTTATACAGCGCGCCCTGGATAATCAGCTGTGCACTGTTGCCAAGTCAAAATATAATTTTTATAGAGTACGCCATTTTTTTATTTTTTTCGACATTTTTCAGCAATAATTATTTTTTTTCTCACAATTTAGTTCTGTATGCATATAATTTTTTTTATGAAACTTGTTGCTAAATATGTAAGTGACGTGTTGTGAAAATTTCAGATTTTTCTCGATGCTTGAACCATGTGTTTTATTGGAATTCAACCGTCAATACACCATTCTCCCATAAGAGCCCATGTTAATTTTTTTAAATAATAACTTTTAAACTATGTTGTAAAACCTTTTGAAATTTTGTGTGGGTACTTTAGATTTATTAAGGAGTAACTTCTCCAAATTTCAACTATTTCTCGTTGAAATTAGATACCTGCCATACATCCTTAACAGTAAGCATACGAGATATACGTCATATATATTATGTGTGTGTGGTTTTGTGAGTGTATATGTATGCGAGTCTGTAAATTGTCCTCTAGATTTTTTCGTAGTGTTTCTATTGTCAAAAATAACCGACGATATCAACTGACACGTATAATTAAATGTCGAATTTGTTTACTTGTATCTTTCTTCATTGTTTTTATTATATAAAAACAATTCATTGGCTTCCTTATTTATAATTTTTTTTTACAATCATACTGAAAAAAATTTCAATTAATTTCCGTACATATTTTATATGGACTTAAGATAATAGTGCAAATTAGTATTTCATTTTGCAAAATGCGTTTTTAAAGTTTTTTTATTTGACCTTCCCTGAATCAATTCTGGCTATTTTCTCTATGATGTCTGTATGTTTGTCTCTCTATCTGCTGAAACATAAAAACGACAATATTTAGGATCAATTTTAAAAAATTGCAGAAAATATTTATTATCTATAATTTATATACCATTCATTTTTATCAGTAATTCAGAAATATTTACAAGTACACTATCAGTCAATATTGTGTATAAGAAAGTCCCAAGATAGCTTTTTATATTAAACATTAAAGTATTTATAATATATGTGTGAAAAACTTGAGTAAAATTTAAAAATAGAATAATGTTACTTAAATATATGCAACGCTGAATTAGGTTCTGCATGTTTGAACGTAAATGCAGCATTTCATCAAAGAATAATATTTATGTTTTCTACATATTTTTCAAGTACAAGAATAGATCAATAAAAAAAATTCTGCTTTTAGTTGAAGCCATATACAATGACTTATTGATCATTCGAGGGAATCCTTCTTATTACTGTATAATAATTTAGAATACAAATAATTTATAATTATTACTTTTTGTGACTTTTTTTTATTTTTTGGATCGGATGAAATTAAAAGATGAAAAATTCTAAAAAAAATTATATTCATTATTTGGCTTATTTTATTTTAGTTTTTGCAATGTCTTCTAAAAAATAATCTTGTAGGAGATAAAAATAAAAATAAACAAAACTTTTTATCAGCACACATACAAAAAAATGTCAACCAAAAGTCAAATCTCATTAATTTGGTTCGAGGTCCTTCATATTTTGTAACTGATGATTCAAATTAATTCTCATTCAATGTTAAGGTTGAAATAACGAATAGCTATTGTTATCGAGTTGCTGGATTCTTTATTTAATTAGAGGATAAATATAGACTAGATATAATTAGATTTTAAGTTTCACGTTTGTTAATAAACTTAGCTTCGAGTTAAAATAATAAAACCGTGTTCAATGTACGTCCACAAGAAAGCTGTAGGGCTATGTAGTTTTAAAAGAAAACATGTTTTACAATAGAAATACTTTATTTTCGATCATACACATATATAATGTATAAATTAAGATAATTTTAATTTAGTTTTTGTATTAAATATATTATTTTTAATAGCCATATTTATTTTTCAGTTTTGCCCTCAACACCTGGCCGACCGCAGTTAGTCCCTGCTCTTCCAACAGACGAGCCTGACGTTGTAACATTACGATGGGACGCACCATCTACAGACGGTGGGGCGCCGATCATCGGGTACCTGGTAGAGCACAAACGGACGGGTTCGCCACATTGGGTTCGCGCAACACCAGGTCTGGTCATCAAACCGGAACTCTCTATGAGTGGACTTGAACCCGGATGGCGATATCAATTCCGTGTAACAGCCCACAATGTTGCTGGTCCCTCGGAGCCTAGCGAGCTATCTGAACCCTTAACAGTAACGTTTCAAAGAACGGTCATCACTACTCCTAAATTCACACAAGAGCTGAACGACACGACGGCACTCGAAAATGAACAAATCGAATTTGTTGTTAAATTTACCGGTATACCAACACCGACAGTATGTTGGTATAAAGATGGTTTCGAAATATTCAGTAGTAGGAGAACAAAAATTATTACAGATAATGGGCAAAGTATTCTAATAATTCATCAGACAGCTATTGTTGATGAAGGTGAAATCAAATGCACGGCTACAAATAAATCTGGACACACGACAACAAAAGCACAGCTTAAAGTTGAAGCTATACCGAAAATTCGACTTCCAAGACAATATGAAGATGGAATTATTTTTGAAATGGATGAAATTATTAGACTGAAAATTTCGGTTGCAGGAAAGCCCGTACCACAAATATACTGGAGTCACAACGGAGAGCAGTTAGTTAATAATGATAGGTGCGAAATAACTACATCAGACAAAACATGTATGGTAAAAATAAATGGGGCGAAACGAGCAGATCGTGGTGAATACCACATCAGGGCTGTTAATCAGCTGGGAGAAGATTCAGCATCATTTTTGGTCACCGTAACAGATCGACCATTACCGCCTCGAAATATAAAAGTTATGACTTTAGGTAAATCAGTAACTTTATCTTGGAGCGCACCTGGTGATGACGGAGGTTGTAAAATAGGTAACTACATAATTGAATATTATAGACTAAGCTGGAATGTCTGGTTAAAAGCCACAACCAGTAGAAAATTAACTGCCACTCTCGGTGAACTGATAGAAGGTTCTGAATATAAATTCAGAGTGAAAGCAGAAAATCCGTATGGTGTTAGTGATCCTAGTGAAGAATCCGAAATTATATTCATTCCTGATCCAAAGCGTGGACTTTTACAGCCACCAGTAAGGAGAAGTCAACCCAGAGAATCTCAGTCACGAAGTGAAGATATACCTCCGGTGGCTAAACGAAGGAAGAAAAATATGAGTGAAAATGAATATCCAATGTCTAATTCATCATCAAAAAGTTCTTTAGATAGTAGACCAATTAGTCCAGATTTATCTTCGAGTGAACCTGTGAGACCTGTACGAGGAAATAAAGTAAAAACACCATTGATTACTCCAGAGTTATCACCAATAGCTGGTAGAAAGGAAAGAATTCCAGATATTACAGTCAAAAATATATTTGATAGATCATCCATGACTAGAGATATTACTTACGGTAGTCCAACAATTAGAATAACTCGAAGTAAAGACACTGATAATATTCCTCAAAATGAAACACCTATTATTACACACAGAGAAAATTTCCGAAGAAGTAGAACGCCAAGCCCAACGTTACTTGTTTCAACAAATCAAGAAAATAATTCTATATTCTATCAACACAATGAAGCAAACGAACAAAATTCGAAATCGAATAAAGAACGACCTGAACAGCCAAGACATGATGACATGTTACATGGAAGTTCTGAATTCATGTTGGTAATTTTGCCAAATCAAAATAACAAAAATCATAACGAAAAAAGTATGTATATTAATTTATATTACTTTAAAAATATCAAAACTTTTAATATAAAATTACTATTTAGATAAATTTAATAAGCATTTCTTCAAAAATGAATACATAATGAATGTAAAAACTGTTACAATTCGTATGAAAAAAGTCTTAACAATAGCATACGTAATGATTCCGTTATTTATTCATTATAATATTTCCCTTATATTGTTGATTTTTATTATGATACAAATAATATTAAAGACTTTACTATTGTGTTATATGTATTAAATATTATGTAGAAATACATTCATATAGAGTTTGTTAAATATACGTATAAATGATATACATACTCGATGAAAATAATCGCTTACATTTATTTTTAGGAGCAGGAAGTACCTCGAACATTATGTTTGATGAAGTAAGTATTGCACCACCAATGTCCTTATCAGCACCGGAGTTAGGAATGGAACCACCGTATTTTGGTAGCTTAAGATCAGCTGTGAGTTCCAGTGAACTATTACACGAACGAGCAATGGCCCGATTTATTGAAGCAGCTGCAGCTGAAGATGCAGAACTTCAAAGAAGACGGCAAGCAGTCAATAATAATCGTCATTCAGCAGAACAAGTACCAAAAGTAAGTGTATCTGCACAAGAAACTGAAGATGTACTGAACATTGAACGTAAACAAGCGCTTATAAGAAGATTATCAGGTAGTGGAATAGCTAAACAAGTGATAAAAAGGTTAAGTATATCTAATTCTGAAGATGGGCAAGACGATATTGAAATGAAATCAGAAAATATATCTAAATCAGTTACTCCAGAACCTCAACCCATAAAAATCGCTCCGGATATACTTATCTCTAAAACAAAAGAAGACGATGTTATAGAAAAAGTAGGTACCGTTGAAGATAAAATGATATTAGAAACAGATGTTGTTAAATTAACTAGTGAAAGATTAAAACCCGCTATGGTTCGACAAAGATCTGCATCCGAAGAAATGGAAGAGGAAGTTTTCGAACAGGTACGAGCAAAAATGAAAACTCAAGATTCTCAAGAAACTCAGAAAAAGAGTATCGAAGTTGCAAAAGAAGATGAATGGGAAGAGGATATACTTGACGAAACCCCAACTGATGAATATGAGGAAAGTGTGTCAGAAGAAGAATCATCAGATGAGCCTCCTTGGTCAGAAGACGATGTACCACCTATGGTTGTTGTCAAAGAAGAAGAAACGTATCATCCAAGAATGATGATTTCTCGTGTTGCAGTACCGGTTGTTAAAGAAAAAGAAAATAAAGAAGACGTTCCGTTTGAAATACTTACAAAACCTACATCACCACCTGATCCTAATTTTGTTCCTAAACCTATTCTGAAAAAACGAGATACTGAAAAAGAAGAACAAAAAGATAATTCAAAACTTATTCTGAAAAAACGAGATACTGAAAAAGTAGAACAAAAAGAGAATTTAAAACTTATTCTGAAAAAACGAGATACTGAAAAAGAAGAACAAAAAGATAATTCAAAACTTATTCTGAAAAAACGAGATACTGAAAAAGAAGAACAAAAAGATAATTCAAAACTTATTTTGAAAAAACGAGATACTGAAAAAGAACAAAAAGATAATTCAAAACTCATTTTGAAAAAACCAGATATTGAAAAAGAAGAACAAAAAGATAATTCAAAACCAAAACCAGATAAACCAATACGTAAAAGTATACTTCCGCCAAAATTCGAACCAGGTTTTCTAAAGAAAAAGCTAGTGGACTCTTTCGGCAGTAAACAGAACAATGATGATAAACCCGAGAAATCCGAGAAACCCGAGAAACAAACCACTGATACAGTTATGCCAAAACTCTCTAGATGGGGACGCAAGTTATCGACCACAGACAAGTCAGAACCAGGGGCTACAAAACCAGTATGGAATTCAATTAAAGAGAAACTAGCCGAAGCAAGGAAAAATTCAATTGAAGAAAATAAAGTTGTTATTGATTACTATGGAAAAATTGTTGAAGAACATGGACAATCTAAGAAAAATCCTACAAAATTATATTTAAGTACAGATGCTTTAAAAGCTGCTGCAGAGTCAGAAACAACTATAGTAGATAAATCCTTAAGTGAAGAAGAATTGCAAATAAATAAACAAGAGGATATTCCAAAAACAGAACCAATTCAAAATCATACTCCTAAAAACGAAATAATATCTTCTGTTAAAACTATAAATAAACAACAATTAGAAGAAATTCCTAGAGTGGGGAGAGAAAAAGTGTCAAGATTCCAAAATAATAAAACGCAAGTAAGAAGTACTTCCTTAAATAGAAACATAAGAAAACCTGAAACTCCAGAACCTAATACAACCGTAAGGACTCAATCACGTAGTACTTCCTTAAATAGAAACATAAGAAAACCTGGAACCCCAGAACCCAATACAACAGTAAGGACGCAATTACGAAGTACATCTTTAAACAGAAATACAAACAGAAATGAATTAAAGCAATTATTTACTCCAGAACCAAGTACAAGGAGTACATCGCCAGAAACGAGACCACTAACTCCTGAGCAGGAAATACTTTTAGCCGAAGCTGAAACGAATGTTCGAAACACACTGGACTATTTGACAGATGTTGCAATGTTTTTGGTGGCCTGTTGGTTGTATTTATTCAAGGACGAACGCTTAGCAATTCCGGTACTTTTATTAATGATTTATAGACAATTAAGTGAGGAAATTAAGAAATATCTACCAAGCTGGCTTATCAAAACTAAAGAGGAATGAATGCTTGGTTGTGTATAATATTAATGATGTACATAAAATTGATAATTGTTTAAGTGTCTTATGATTTTATTGAATTATCCAAAGTTGTGTTAAGTTTATACAGAAATAATTAAAATCTAATATTTTTTTCAGCATTGTAAAAATTATTAGGTTTGACGAGTGTAATAATATAAATTAATTGATTCGAACTCTGTTTTTCTGAGTACGAAATAATTTTAAATATAAAAGACAATTATATACATGTAAGAACATAAGTATTCTGATTGTTATTTGTTATAATATAAATTTAAATGTTAATATAATATCGAATTGAAAACCAATATATTTGTCAAATTATTTACAATCTATCCATTTGGTATAATTATTTTAACGCTAAATATTACGTACGTTTTAAAATAAAACTCTTTATATCTAAAAGACAATGTCTTGATCAAATTCTTACATCTGAAGTCATCTCAACTACTAACAATGGGATAATAGAATAACATTACACACTACATTTAAAATACATGTAAAAAAAACCTGTAATCTAGATTGTCACCCAAAAGCATGAATCAACAGGCGCATTGCATGCTTATGAGATAATATAGTTAATTTAAATTTACATCACACACATACACACCGTTGGATTTGTATGGCATTTATTAAAAACACCTGATTCAATCGTATCCATACCTTAGTAAAATTCAAATAAACTACGTAAATTCTGATTATTTTCATACGATATTCATGATATCAAAAAGCTCGGTAATGTTCTTACAAACGCTTGGTTAAATACATAGAAAATTACGTTAAAAATCTACTTAAAGAGAATGCCAATTCCGTAGGACAGTAGCTGAGATACGTGGTCTGTTAGAAAGGTGTTGTATAAAATCATGTATTGTACCTATTGTTGAGCGATCCAAAACGTACACCAAGGAGTGTTTCTAAAGGACAGGTCAGAAGTATTTTATCGCAATTGTCTTACTTAACAAGACTTTTACCGTGCAATGTTGTTAGCATTGACAGTCACTGCAGTTTCTTGGTGGTGTGGGTGTGTGTAAAAATTATTGTTACAAATATATCCGTTTGTTATCGTTTGCCGCGCATAGATAAAACAAAACGTGCGCCAGTTTTTTTGTTTAAGTTGTGATGATAACCTGTCAATATTAAATTTAATGATAAAGTTATCGATTTTCATTCGTTTATGCGAATATATACGAGTGGGTTGTAATAACCGGTGAAACAACAGACTTTTGTTTTTTGTTTGAGCAGTAGTTTTTTGTTCGGTCGATCTTCATGTGTTTCAATAAATGTATTAAACAATTAGTTTTTATATTTTGGTATGTGCTGAATTTTTTCGGAAGAATGTTTTGTTTACAATGTGCAAGGAATAAAAGATTGCAGTTGGCGATGTTGTGGATTTTTCCAAGTTTTCAAAACTATTCCTATGACGTAAGTAATGCTATTTTTATTATGAAAGTGTATACAGTAAAACTTCTGAAACCAACCCCTCTATTAAATAAAAGGTACTTGTCTATTATATCCCCGGCAGTTTGAAGAAACTAAAATCACTGGGAACATAAAATAACCAAGTCTACAGATAGGCAAATGTTATGTTGATTAGCGCCAATGTGAGTAAAGTGTGTACTATTAGTTTAAATATTCATATTAATATAGGTATTACAATTTTCATTATTTTTGAATGATAACCTCTAACTATCCTGTGTTAAGGTAATCTATTGGGGCGAAATCGAGTTATATACGTAATTATTGACAATTCTGACAGCGGCCACCCATGTTCTCCGTATTAACCAAAAGTACAATAAAGCTTATAAATATACGTACTAAAATACATTACTATCATTTATATGTATAATAAAAACACAAAACAAATAATTTTTCACCTTTTCATAATGTAATTAGTTTAATAATCTATTTAAAAATATTGAAATTAATAGTACCAACTTTGCTCACATTGGCGCTGTTGTTATCATATAATACATAACACTTACCTATCTGTAGAACTGGTTATTTTATGTTCCTAGTGATTTTATTTTTTTCAAACCGCCGGGGATATAATAGACAAGTACCAAATAAAACATGTCGTAAATACCACGTTTATTTTTAATAATCAGAGCTGATCAAATTGAAGAAGTTTGATTGTATTTATTAAGCATGATGTTAAGTTGAATGACAAATATTTAACATAAGTTTTTATACATATGAGTAAACATGAGTCAATATATTGCTTTGTAATTTGAAAGAATTTCGGTGGCACGTGACCTTACTAATATGGGTATTGGTCATGTTCTGAAATCTACCACTGTATAAACACATTTTTTAATTATTATAATAACACATAAAAATAGTTATTGCGTATATTTTTCAATAAAAAATTCAAATAAAGGTAAACTTGTTTAAGATTCTTGTATGTACACGTACCTGCAATGATATTTTATACATTAATGTAAATGTTTACGTATACCTACATTTTCTGCCAATTCATTTTTAAACATAGTTTACTTTCAATTATTATGAAATGACGTTTTAAATACATACCTATTTTAAATAATATATGTATACACTATAGCAGCGTTTCTCAACCGTTTAGTATTTGCAACCCAATTTTCAATCACAATTCTCATCGCCCCCCCCCCCCCTCCCTTCATACAATAATTTTCACTAAAATCGTGCTGTAATTGTAGTATAAGTTTTTATTTAATTTAATTGTATTTTCTTTCGAAGAACTTTGCTCTGCAAGAGTCATTAATAACTATTTAATATTGATAAGTTAATTATTAAATATTTTTACAAGCTACGTTCTAAAGTTTATTTTATTAATCATGTCATTTACAAATCCTAAAAGAAAGTCAATATCAATTTCAAAGACCATATTTTATATTTCACTTACTTTATATACACATGGAAGGACTATAACTAAAAAACTATATACCCATGGCTCTTCTATTTCTTAATCCATTGATTGAGACACAAAGAAACATACGAGCATTTTCTTTGTAGGCAAATTATTGAAATATATTCAATGACTTTGTAAATAAGGAACCCCGGTTCCTCGACAAAAAATTAGCTATTGAAATTTGTTTGTATTTTTTTACAATATTGAAATTTTTTCCACCCGGAAATAAATTTTTTTAAATTATAAATCCAACTGCAAGATTTGCTCTAAAAACCAACTATATATATACCGTATATATTCTTACATACATAGTGACAAATACATATACGTTTAATCTTATATGAATGAATTAAAATAAACGCATACTAGAACGTATGTACTGGCGCGGCGCCACGCCTTCAGTGCAAGGAGGGGAGGGGTGTTACAGGTAGGCAGGGTGCAATGTACACAATTACAATTAATTGCCGCATCAATCAGGTCGGTGTGACATCGGTAGCAAGGTGCGGTGCCTTGTGCATAGATCACATGGTTTCCGGTTTATATTTGATATGCATACACATGCTAATGTATGGATTATGGACTCCTCATCGATGTCATTAAAATAGAAATGGTTTATATAACCATGTGGGCAAATTGAGAAGGAATTTCAACCCAGCTATTCATGCCAAAACTGTCCTATTCAATGCAAATAAATATGCTGCTCAGCTAATTGTAAGCACAAATATGGTATAGTTGCATTTAGATGAAAGTAAAACAAATTCAGTCTGTTTTATAAATCAAGTATGTATTTTCTTTCGGTGAATTCATTTTTTAAATTATAAATGTGAATGAATATTTAATATTAAAAAAGCAGTTAATATTTTACAAATTTGTAAACTCACTTGATTTTACTAATTGTAAGCTACTTTACTGTAACTACTTTTTACTTATTGTTAGACATAATTATGGTATCTGCACGCAGATAAATAAAACGCAAGAAGATATAGATAAAGCCATTTTGTGCTTAACTAAATATTGACAAAATTGTCAGATACCATATTTGTGATTAGTAGAGCAGTATGTACATATGTATACTTACAATTAGTAGAACTATTCAAAGATTTATACCTATTGATTGCCCGAGATCCAAATGCTCAACCAAAATTTACTTTTATTGCTCAATATTTAATTTTTGAGAAAATGGCTTAAAATAAAATTTGATAATTGGAATCTAAAGTTTTTTTTTCAAATTAACTAATAATAATGTTACAAATTAAACTGAAGTTTCTTATAATTCGTGTCTTCTTTAAGTATGTACTTTAAATTCCAATAAAGTATCTTACATCCAAAAAGAGATAAGTATGGCTGTATTAAGGTACCTAAAGACCACTAATCAAAATTTGGTGACAACCTATTTAAGGGGAGAGTTAAATAAAAATTCATATTCATGTTTTTAAAGCTCACATAAAATATCAATGATTACATACATTTAAATATTCTTTGTTTAATGTTTTTTTTATTAAAAAAAATATATATTATGGTAGGGAGCCCAAAGCAAGGCCTAGTCTGCCTAAATAGTTAATGCAGCCCTGCGTAGACGATAGATTATACTTTAGTAACCTAAATATTACGACAGCATTCATCATTTAAATTTTTTTGTTTGAAGTAAAATTACAGACCTACTGAATGACTAAATTGCGTGATTATTTTGACGCAATGTTGAGTCTTCATTGCACATCTTTCATTAAAAACTACAAAACGTTTTATTTTTTAATATTTTATAAAAGCAATGTACTAAACGCGAACAGTTTAAAAAATATGCAATGTATTATTATAAAATATAAATGGCACAGTTAACATCCATAATTAAATACCACTAGAGTAACATATAACGGTACATATCACGCTAGAAATGTTGTACCCTTGATATTTATTTTCATCCCACGCGTGCAGAAAATATCGATTCTTTCTAAAAAAATATTCAACTATAAAGCCAACGTCAGATATTGCATGTCATGGTTCATTTGTTAGACGCCGCACCCGTTCTGGTTCTATACCGGGGTGAGCAGTTAACACACCCCTAGATCCACTGGATATATCTTATCATAAAGAAGAGCAGGGATGGAAAAAGTGAACCTGCTTCAAATATGATCAAAAATATCTACAGCAGTGGCGTAGATAGGGGGGGGGGGATTAAGATGATTTTGTAAAGTAGAAGGAAGAAAATAGGAAAAATTGGGTAGATAAAAGTAAAAAAAAGTAAACCTTTTTTTTAGTAATTTGAAGTATAGTATATACAGTTTATATGATAAAAAAAAGGTTATTCAATTCAAAATTATAATAATAATACATAATTTTTTTTTTTAATTTTGCATATCATATCACCCCCCATCGCAAAAAGCTATCTACGCCACTGATCTACAGTAGGATGTGAACACAATTGAAAACAGGACTTCGAACCGGAACTGAACCGAAAACCGGAAAAACCGGAACAGAACCGAAATAAAAATATCGGTTTTTACGGTTCAGTACATGTTAAAATATGCGCGTTAACATGATCTTATTTCCCACTTCAATTGTCGTTCGGACTACCATACAAGTACCATAAAATATTCTAAATTATGGTAGAAATTTTTTTTTTAATACCAATAATTTTTTTTTAATTAATCACTCGGAGCTGAACCGAAAACCGAAAAAAACGTTATTTTTTGCGGAACGAAAACCGGAACCTAACCGAAATATATTTTTTTACTCGAACTGGAACGAAAACCGAAACGAAAAAAATAACGGTTCGAAGCCCTGATTGAAAATATAATTTAATGAGTGTCAAAAAAAAATTTGCACTCGTTACGAAATACGTTCGTTTTTAAACTGAAATAAATCCTCGCTAACGATAACCCTGTAGTTGAATTTTAAGAGGTGTCGTAAGGTAGGGGTCCCGTTTCTCATTTAAATAACATGGGTAAATGATTTTTTAGTACTAAAGTTGGTATTACTGATTCATGATAACTGAAGAAAAGTTTTTAAGGACATCATTTTGTAGAAGATAAAATTCTCTACAAAAGTGTCTACAAAGTCATATCTCTTAATTCAACGTATCAAAAGTTACAGGTATCAAAGTAATTTATTTGTTAAATTATAGGCTCTCACGGCTAAACTATTGTTTCTATAAAAATAAGTTAAATGGTAATTATGAAGGAAATGAGTTAAAACTTATAAGCGTTTTAAATAAATATTTTCTTACAAAAATCAACATTTTAACGTCAATTTTCTATAAATATCAATTAAATAGCAATATATTACCCTACTACTGAAAAGGAATGAACAAACATTATTAGAACATAATTTTATTCTCTACAAAATGACGTCCTTAAAAAATTTTCATCAGTTATCATGAATCAGTAATACCAACTTAAATACTAAATAATTTTTTTCCATGTTATTTAAATGAGAAACAAGACCCCCCCCCTCCTTGTGACATCTCTTAAAATTGAACTACAGGGTAATCCTTGTGGGGGGGATTTATTTTGGGTCATAAACTACATTATTTCGTAACGAGAGCGAGGAAAAAAATAATCGATTTTTTTTTGACACACCCTAATTGTTAGTGGAAAATCATTTTACAGTAGACATAGTGATTTGCTTCTGATTATACATATCGTGTATGGAATTAAAATAGTAGCGACAAGCTTGAATTATGACATGCTGCTTAGTTAATTGAAATAAGTAGTGTCAGTTTTACACATGTATAGGTACATAACTTTTACCTCGAATCTTGCTTCGAAAATGTGTAATAAGGAAAATAAATTCATATCATATACTTAAATTGTCAAAGATTTTCCATCCCTGCAGCAGGGGTTGATGATCGCTTGTAGGAGGAATTCACATAAAACAATAGGGCGTGTTCAGTTTCCGACTTTTTTTATAGGACATAACACACGGACATGATTTTGTTCAGAATGATCTTGACATTGTAATGTTTATGATTTTGCTGTATGAAAAAAGTAAAAGTATTTTTTAATTATTGAAATGATTTTTTGCATTGAATAAATAGAGTTATTTGAATGATATGGTTTTTATTTTATTTCTCAGTTTTAATTTATTTAATGTCCGGTATTATAAAGGAGCTAGCAAAATTTGCTAGCTAGCAAGCACTTTTAAATGGGGTATTAATTCTGTACTAGTATCTATGGATTAGCTATGGAATTTAGAGCAGTGATACTTCAACTAATTGTAATACAGTTGGCATCTTTCATCGTACAAAATAATTTTCATAATATCACCACTGTTTTAATACCGTTGATATTTACCTACAAGGCGTGCGCGAAACTTGTCAAAGTCTTCAACAAACTCCAAAATAACTGTAATATAAGTTTGATATCTCATTTGAAAGTGCTTGCTAGCTAGCAAATTTGCTAGCTCCTTTATTATATCGGATATGATTGATTTATCATGAAATAATGTAATTGAACTCCTAGTGAATTACAATTTCCGGTTCTGGTTCAATAAAAAACCAAATAAAATATTTCAATTTCTGTTCACAGTTATTATAAAAAGCAACGGTATATTTTAGAGGTATTTTCCAGAACAATTAATTATTTATATGTGCAAAAATAAGACAAATTAAAATTAAATAATTACAATTGAAAAATTGTGAATATATACAACCTTTCATACAACAAAGCTATATCGTCACATAATTTATTTATTCAGGTGCAAAGTGCAATATTTACTATTAAGTAAAAGTTAATTTATTCTTTATGTTTTTATTAACGACATAATACTCCTTTGATAAAATTCATTCGTGATGACATACATTGTAATAAATATTTTTTATTATGCATGCAGGAATTTAAATAAGGGGGAGAGTCATAAAGAATGCACTAAAGACAAATAATATCATGTAAACAATAATGCACGAAACCAGGAGCTTTTTTTTACTTGCATGTTTTATTATTTTTATATGTCATATCTTTGTTAAACAAAAACCATGATAACATTTACGAGGTACCACTACAAACAAAAGAATACCTTTATTAAGGAAATAACTATAATTTAGTTCATTTCTACGTCATATATAGGTATACATATGTACAATGGTAAAAATAAATGTAGAAGATAATGAAAAAAATTAGTATAATTAAATAACTTGTTGAAGCTGTAAATGTGCTACCATCTAGATATATATAGAAATATACATACAAATGTAGTAGAAATAGTTCCTGTTATGTAATTAAATTTAAGTCTTCTTGTTTTTTACATAACGGTTCCTTTTGCAATGTCATCCTCGCTCATCAAGGTTGAATAGTGACATTTTACTTTTATGTTATTCTGAGAAATATGTATTAGCTCAATCTCTTAATTAAGTAAGCTGAGGTATAATAATAATGTGTAAAAAATGATAAATTTTCCTCTACGATTTATTATATTTAGTCAGGATCGTATTTACGAAATTTAATATTTTGCCCCCTGTCATATATGAAGGGTTGTAATTGGTTACATTCGATCTGGCGGGAAAAATACTACGGAAGAGGGGTTATTAGGGTGACAAAACAACCCCTTATTTTACATAGGAGTCGCGACTTATATTATAAATGCGAAAGTGTATCTCTCAGTCTGTCTTTTTGATAACTGTTCACGACTAAACCGCTTTACCGATTTTGATGAAATTTGGCAGTGAGATAGCTTGCATCCCGAGGACGGACATAGGCTACTTCGTATTTCGAAAATTCAACCCCTAAGGAATTGCAAAAGGGTTGAAAAATTTGGATGGGGATTTTTTTTTTAGTAATAAAGATTTCATCCCCTCGCACATACGAAGGGTTGTAATTAATTACCGCGGGTAGCAGCTAGTTAACCATAAAACCATTATTCCATTATCAGTTTGATTAGCAACACCTAGGTATCTATCTGCCCAACTGCACATATGTAACATTAATTACCAGATGTGCGGCGGCGTGGGAATAAGTGGGCGGTGCCTTAAGTATGTCAACTAGCATTATTGTTAGACAATCCGCGTTGACTCAACACGCACGCGGTGCGTAGTGCGATGTAACCGGGTTTCTATGTCTGTCTGCAAGTTTTGTAGCCCAACTAAAGAAATTCTTTACTGTCCAAAATTATGTATTTGAATACAAAGCGATTGATTATATTTTTCTTGAATTTAATATTTTTATTGCATATTGGACAGGGCTTCGAACCGGAACTGTACCGAACACCGGAAAAACCGTTATTTTTTTCCGGAACCGAACCGAAATAAAAATTTTGTTTTTTACGGTTCAGTACATGTTAAAATGCGCGCGTTGATATGATCTTATTTCCCACTACAATTGTCTTTCGGACTATCATACAAGTACCATAAAATGTTCTAAATTATGGTAGAAAATAAATTTTGAATACAAATAATTTTTTTTAATTAATCACTCGGAGCTAAACCGAAAACCGAAAAAAACGGAAAACCATTATTTATTTTCGGAACGAAAACCGAAACGAAAAAAATAACGGTTCGCAGCCCTGATTTTGAAATCATTATGAGTCCTGACTTACGGGACAGACTGTAAATTTTAAAATTAAAAAAATATATTTGATAATAATTCATTATAATAGTCATTTAGAATAAACAACTAATATACTCCTCCCTAGGTCCTTCCATCAAATTTAAAAAACTGAAATTTTCATCTATGTAGATACTACACTTATTTCACATTAATTCAAATATCTGCTGATTTTTCGTACAACTGAAATATTGATTTAATTTGTTTTAAGGTATGTTAAGTTTGCTAGCAGTTTCAGTTGGTAATATATTACTCTAAAATTCATGGCCAACTTCGAGTCGTCCGTTTGGAATTTATATTAGCACCGCAGCTATCTTGATCGGCTATTTAAATAATCCAGTGTTCTACTTTTTATGAATGAAATATACATAAATTGCTTTATTATGACTTTATGACACCCAAATTTTTTTTTGCATAAATAATGTTGAAAAACTAATTTTAGGGCGGTGATCATGGATGAATTGAATTTTGACGTTTTGATCGTTATTGAGCAATAGAACAACGAAACGTTCATTATGGTTATTACAAACAAAAAAAATGTTGTCTTAAAATATATGTACAATGAATTTTTAGATTTAAGCCTTGTCACTTTAAAGAAACGGTCTCCGTCACCGCTTCAACCTTGTAAATCTATAACATGTTAGCTGCATCAAAACTCAGCGCCGTTTCGACGCAGCTAACATGTTACTTGTATTGAATCACTTATAATAGATTTTCAAGGTCGAAACGGTGACAGAGACCATTTCTGTAAAGTGCCAAGGCTTAAATCTAAAAATTCATTGTCAGTATTAAAGATTTTAGATATGTATATAAAATACTTAAATCTTTAATACTAATTCCATAAAACAACTATTAATTATTCTTTTTAACAATGGATACAGATAACTTCTTTAGTTTTCTTAATAAATAATAATCCGAAATCATAAGAATCGATGTATGTAATTCTATTGGATTCAGAACAGCCCATATAATATGAATGTCTTTATTTTGTAAGAAGCTAAATTAGGAAAATATAATCACTTACACGCCTGTCCCTTTTCTACTACAATAAAAACTACAGTTACATCGAATGAAGTTATGCAACTACACGCAGAATTTTCATTCATTTATGACAGGCATTGTGCAATACAGTATTACTGTAATCATGAAGTCCGACGAAATAAAAATTAATTATCTAAATGATATTTATAAAGTATATATTACATGGTAATAATGATATACAATTAACAGATGTATCGTAGGGCGTAATAACTGGCTGTATCTAGTTAATATTGGTTATAAAATATAAAGTAGTATTTTGTTGTCATAAAATTTTCCTTATATAATTTTACTTTCTGGAAATATTAAGTCGATTTTTTTTAAATTGAGATTTTGATAGAAACATTAATTTTAACCCTTCGATTTTATTAAAACAGTGCGAATTAAAGAAAATGTTTTATGTAAAAGTTGTTGAGAAAAATTTAATTTATACTTTATGCCTCATTGATTTTGTTTATCTTTTATCAGATAACCAGAAAGTTTTTTTTTATAAAATTAGAAACACATATACTGTACACCCAGTTTAGTGTATAAGAAAGTCCCGTCGCACCATTCATTCTCCATAGTTTTTAAAATTAATCACTCAATTTTTGCGGCTGTTTGAAATTGTCGATATGTATTAATTTACACCTAATTTTTACGCAATGTTACTCTCACTTCTGAAAGTTAGTTTTGATAAGTTATAAACTTCTGAATATTTGACGTTTATCTTTTTGAGGTGTATTTGCCGGAAAAATAAAAAAAGTCAATGGTAAACCCAAATTTTATAAATTACTTTAAAAAAATATTATAAGATGCTCCATTTATAATCCTTAAATTATTCCCCATCTATGAGCAAATCAATTTTAAACATTGCGAGCATAAATAATACTCGCATTTTTATTTTGACGATTTCTTTGCTCACAAATCTGTTAATAATTTCAAGATTTTTAATGGAACTTCTTATAGTCTTTTTTTTAGTTATTTTAAAAATTTGGACTCACTCTTCATTTTCGTTTTAATTTTCCAAGAAGTTTTACGAATCGTATTCTCTTTCTATCATTAAGGAAACCTTGTTTCCCACCTAGAAATACCTAAATAAACATTATACAAGTTTATTTACTATTATTTTTGTAATGTTCATTTTATTTGAACCTATCAAATATATTTTATTGTAAAACCAAGAATATAAGAGTATATATATGTATGTCGAATCCTGCCCTGACAGGCACAGAGGCAACCTCCATTCCGTTCCCGTTTCTATATGTTGTACGTTTCTATATGTTGTACTCACATCAAGAAAAAGAATGAACATTTAAAAAAATTAGATGGCTGATTTTGTAAAGAAGAATGCCAAGAAAAAAAAAGAGTATATATTTTTAATTACATGTAATAATAATATTAAATACATTGAAACACCACCGAAGAAATATCAATTAACATACATATTACCGTAAAAGTACACCATACTTGATAGACATAGATTACTTCATATGTACATTATTTTATGCATTTGTTTTAACGGTGGGTAGGGTTCGAATAAACGCAGAGGTGCACAATACACATCTGACAGTATAATCACCGTTTGCTACATTCAGATGAAAGTGAAGGTAGTGAGATGCGTCACTTTACCGGTACTGTTAATACCAATAGGGTCGTTTCACACAGTCCGATATTATTTATGGCTTGTATTTGAATGTACTTTTTTTTTTAAATCATTTCACTGATAGTATGCACTTTGTACATTCGAACATACATTTTAATACTTTGCATGATCCCACTGAAGTTTTGATATTTTTAATGTGATTTTTTGAATGTTATTTATTACCAGTGGCGAAGCGTCCTTGGAAGCAGGGGAAGCAGTGCTTCTCTTTCTTTATGGGTAAATTAATACAAATCTGTGTTTTCAGTTAAAAAATAATTTTAAAATATTATTAGAATATTCATGTTTATACGCAACCCAAACATTTTAACCAAAAGTCAAAAATAGCATTTAATATTAATTTACACGTTTAATAATAAAACTATAATACATCTTCGTCTTATTTTCATTTATTTTAGTCGATATTTCGTATTTCACCTAATTTTCTATACACTAAACATACTTTTAAAGAAATCAAAAATTCTAAATTTTTTAGTGAAATTTCCTGCAGTGAACTTCAACTCGTCATACAAATATCGACTAAAATACAAGAAAATAAGACGTAGAATCATTTAGTTACTATATAAATATATAAGAATTTATTTTAAAAAGTAGAAGCTTGAACTAAAGCGGTTTCATAACTAGTTTTTTTCGTTAATAGGAGGGGGAGTATTGACAAAATATGCTTCCCTTTTAAAAATTTCACGCCTCGTCACTGTTTATTACATATTTTTGATATATTTATTGTAATTTGTGATTTTTTATATTTTAACCTAATCAAAACTCCCTTCCACGACAATTAACGTGGATATTATTAGAACATCAATTTTATTCTGAATAACTAGGTATATATTTGATTTTTGACAATTGTGACGTCATACCGGCATATTTAATACGAGTTAAAGTTAAAATTAGTGCAAAGTATTAAAATTTATGTTCTAATCTACAAAGGGTATGCTATCAAATTTTGAGTGCAGTTATATATAACCGGATAACCCATATTTTTTTTACTAAACATCAATAAAAATTATGTAATAATATATAAGAATTAAAAAGAATCAAGTACATAATAGATTTTTAATAAGTACATAATATAAAACAAATAACATTAATTAGGCTCGTATTAAACGGGCCTCTTACATTTGATGTCATATGAATGGATCGCGTACGGAAGTTATTCTGACAGTTGACATTTGGATTTTGTTCTGTATTTTTGAGTTCTTTGAAGAGACCCATTGTTTGTTTTGTATACCTATTTACTACATTCAGGTAATTATGCTACCTGAATTGAGGTTTTAGTCTAATTCGTTTGTTCTTTTTTTATTTAATGCTACTTGATGACATGTAGGGGTCATAATAATGTGCTAACTCTTTAGTGACACTAATGTCCTGGTATTCTAAAGAATTTATTCTTGAGCTAAAACTAAGCTAGTGCTATCTGCGAGGTGGTAAATACCTATCTTTAAATGACAGCCACTGACGGTTCTTATCAATTATATGGAATATGAGAATGTAGCGCCGGCTTTAGGGGGGGGGGGGGGCGAATCAGAACAACCGCCCGGGGTGCTAGGCCAGGTGGATATCAGTGACTTTTTTTATTCAAATCAGTATACAGCCTATAATTTTTGAGTAAACTTTTTTGGAGTCTCTAGGATTGCGCCAAACTGAGATATTAACTATTCAACTTATTTGTTAATTTATCAATTTTAATTTGTTATTAATAGGGGAAGGAGGTCTCGACGGTCTTAGTGCATTTGATAGTCATAAAGTTAAAAGTGTAAGCTATATTTTAAAAAAAGTTGGAGTCTGTAGGATTGCGCCAAGCTGAGATATTAACTATTCAACTATAAATAAAAAACCGTTGATCTGGTGATGAATCCTAACCATTGAGATATTAAGGCATATCCGAGACGACATGTATGTTCAGAAGTCAGGACAAGTAAATATGTCATAAATAGTTTTAAAAAGTCGATATTTTATGAATATACTTTCTTGTTATTTTTGTCAAATCATTTTCAACAAGTTGGAAACTCTCTCAAAATTGAATCGAATATGATACATAATATCCAGTCTAGTTTTAAATTAATGTGTCTCCAAAGTCAGATACAAAATTGATAGTTAACGAATTGATTTATGTCAGTTTGTTATGGCTTCATTTATCAAGAACTCTAATCTATTAAATGCTCTTTATACGAGGGGGATATTGACAGAAACAATTTTATATAGCAATAAAACTTCATTGGCGTATTTTATTTGATAGCAATCATAAATTGAAACTAAATAAAATGACAATGTTTCGACATATATGGGTATCTACATTCTACATATTAAGTATTATCATATATAATGTCAAGGGCTGATTAAGACATTTGATGTTCCCTTTCATTGTTACAGATAGCCTTGTTCTCACAAATTAAACGTTTGATTGTAATAAATTGTAAGAACTTAGCACATCTTAATTAATTTAGAATAATTTAATTGTACTATATTTAATGTAATTTTATTCTAAAGGAATATTACTAAGCAGTTCTCCCTTTTCTGTTTGATGTAATTGATTATTAAAATTTTCATATAAATGGCGTCAAGTATAGACAAATTTAGTTTATACAGGGTGTCAAAGATAAGCGAGAAATGTATGGAGATTTCTTAAACGGTAAGAGATACAGATTTGGTTGAATAAGAATAAGATGAATTATTTGTAAGGAAGGAGTGAGTATTACTTCATTAAAAAATATTAATAATTCTATGTGATTTAGGCGGTATACCGAAAAATCTGAAAATTCGGAAATTCCTTAAATAGCTATAACTTGTTTGTCAAAATAAAAAGGTACTTTTTGTTTACAGTTTCTTAAAGCATTTTTGTGTGTATTTAAAATTTTTATATAACTTTTAGTTTCTGAGTTACAAACCCTAACTTTACTTTTTTTATAGACCACTAAATTGGCAACATCCATAACGTATAAGTGATATAAAAATTACAACTACATATAACACCAATATAGTATTCATTTCACCTGGATTTTTAGCAGTTATTTCTTAATCAACATATTAATAAATCACTTTTTGTAAATAATAGTTTCAAAAACTAGGTCAGACAGTAAAGTTTACTATCTCTATCAGATGAACAAAAAGTCATACCAATTAAACTGAACACAATTTAAAGATCCATGCACTTGCAGTATTGTTGTAAAGAACACAACAATAACAACTTATAATCTGTAAGGTTCCCATTTAATTTGCAGCAACCTTTCGTAAAATAATTGTGTATACAGCGGCATTATGTCCAATTACTACACATGTTTCACTTTCTGCCAGTGTGTGTGTGTGTGTGTAACACAAAGGGGAAAGCTGAATTTTCCAATGTTCACATGTCCGATGAATCTAACAACTATATCTACTGTATATTTTAATTTCAGTATTGAAATCTATATCATGATTTTGAAATAGTTGGTAAAAAATATTGCTATAAATCTGCTTTAAAATAGATCTTGGCTTCTGGGTGTAAGCCGCGTCAGTTTAGTCGTGTTATCGATAACACGACCAAACTGACGCGGCTTACACCCAGAAGCCAAGATCTATATCAAGACCACCGCGGAAGCCTCAAGACTGCTTTAAAATGTTTCAAAAATTATTTTTATTGAAAAAAATATGTACAGTCACCTGCATTAATGGTCTTGCAGTTTGTATTCATTTTCGTTTATCACAAACTTAGTAGGCTCCTCCCATTTGATTATTATAATATTTAAATCATTTCTCCATGTACCAAACAAAGACAGATATTTTGAAATTCGATTAGATTATTATGTAATCTATTGAAAATTTTGTGGCAATAAACATTTGATATTCCGAATTTTAATATTTAAATATGTTAAACTTGATATAAAATTAATTATTGAAATGGACGTATATTTGTGTTTTTAATTAAAAAGATGTTACTATATAAACTCAGCCCTAGAAAAAGATACCGATGATGTTTATCTTAATATTTCGAATCTGTTGTAAGCGATTCTGAGCTTTACGGTGGCAGACGACTTCTGAAGCCCATAGTACTATGTGTAATAAATCCCCACGCAACTTTTACTTATTTGAAGAAATAATACTTAATGTAATAAGTATTTTTATTTAAAAATAACGACTCCTTTTGTTTATTGTTCAACCTCCATCAAATAAATCGCCACAACTGCACATCGTTAAATTCTACAAAAGCATTTGTCGGTAATTTTGCAATGTAGCGACGACCTACCACAGTGAACATATATCAGAACCATCTAGGAGATTATTTTATGTGTAATTCTGTAAAACCAATGTTGCAAGATTTAAAATTGTTAATACATATAATATAATAATGTTAATCTTTAGTAAAATTTATAATTGAATAGGTCATTTCAAAAACCACCTAAGTCACACAATTAGAATTTTTCAGGAATTAATAAAATCTCTGTCATTCACAAGTAAATGAATTTTCAAGGACTTTTTTGGGCTGAATATAGTGTTTGGACTTAAAAGTTTGAAATATCGAATAATCTTTATAACTTATGAATAAAAAGAAACAAAACAGAAAAACTGTTCTTGACTTATGTTGTTTTAGCAAGATTAATACATATTTTCATGTTTTACATTCATTATGGTACATAATCATATTCACCATTATTCTCATCTGGACAGTGACGAGGCGTGAAATTTATAAAAGGGAAGCATTTGTCAATCCTCCCCCTCCTATTAACAAAAAAAACTAGTTATGAAACACCTCAAGTTCAAGCTTTTACTTTTTTAAATAAATTCTTATATATTTATATAGTAACTAAATAATTCTATGTCTTATTTTCTTGTATTTTAATCGATATTTGTATGACGAGTTGAAGTTCACTGCAGGAAATTTCACTAAAAAATTTAGAATTTTTGATTTCTTTAAAAGTATGTTTATTGTATAGAAAATGATGTGAAAAATTGAAATTTTTAAACCGCAGTTCTGTATCTCAAACTGTTCTCGAGATATAGCATCTCAAAGTTTTAGTTTTGACAATTTTTTGGAGAAAAAAGGCCATAACTTTTGGACGCGTTGTCAGAATTGATTTTAGTTGACGGATTGGAAATCAGCGTGTCAAAATCTATATAATGACATGTATAATACTTTAAAATCCGAAAAAAAAATTTTGATTAAAAATCGACATTTTTTCGATTTTTCGCGAAATTTTTTTTTTTCGAGTTTTAAGGTATTATATATGTAATTATATAGATTTTGATACGCTTATTCCAAATCCGTCAACTAAAATCAATTCCGACCATCCGTTCAAAAGTTATGGCCATTTTTCTTAAAAATTTTGAAAAAACTGAAACTTTGCGAAGCTATATCTCAAGAACGGTTTGAGATACAGACCTGCGGTTTGAAGCATTCAACTTTTCACGTCATTTTCTATACAATTAACATACTTGTAATGAAATCAAAAATTCGAAAAATTTTAGTGAAATTTCCTGCAGTAAACTTCAACTCGTCATATAAATATCGACTAAAATACAAGAAAATAAGACGTACAGGTATTATAGTTTTATAATTGAACGTATAAATTAATATTAAATGTTATTTTTCACTTTTGGTTAAAATGTTTGGGTTGCGCATAAAGATAAATATTCTAATAATATTTTTAAAGTATTTATTAACTGAAAACACAGATTTGTATTAATTTAAAGGGAATGTATTAAGAAAGGGAAGCACTACTACCATGGACGCTTCGCCACTTTATCTGGAAAATCTTCAACGTTTGCAGTAGGTCAGCTAAATATGTTTTGATAAATGACTTATGCTCTTCTAAAATGCTATGTTACCATCGAGTTTATATGATAATGGAAACGAGAGGTGGTTATAGGGACTCTTCAATGGCTAACAATAAACCCAAGCGTGTTTTTTTTAGTTTTTTAACAAAAATCTAAGAAAACTGATAACATATTGATATAAAATATTATAATTTTCTTCATAATCTCCTTCTGGCAACACTGTATCATAGAACAATCTATTTCACGTGGTAGGTTATAAACAAATGTCCCAGCTATCCTTATATTGCATAGCTGCGCGGTTAATAAGTTAACGAAACGTCAAGGAATGTTCCCGGCAGTTTACGTTTCCATTTTTGGTACCACGGCGAGACTCGCGTGGGTCACTGTACACAAGCGAAATAATATCTTATGGTGTTTTTGCCAAATACGTGATACGAATTAAAATTATTTGTTTTACTTTAGTTTTACTGCTTGATTAATGCATTTAACCCTTTTGTGTATAACTTGGTATTATTATTTAAGGATTGGCTTTATTTTAGGATTAATATTGTATAATGGAATGTATGTAGTCTCTTAGTAATTATACTACAATATACATAAAAAATACCAAACTGCTGAGGGCTAAGTATGTCTTAATCATAGACATAGAGAATGGACCAGGCATCTGACTCGAGAGGAGAGTCGTGTCAAAAGAAAGAGATAGAAACAGGTTTGGAATATACTTGTCCTTTTTTTTAAACAGGAGTGTAATATCCGTTCATAATTTTGCAAATTTCTATCAGATCAATTGATGTTTTGTTTTAAATTTCCTCGATGAAATATGAACCATTATAGTGTGTTTATTGTTTATATTATTTACTTTTCTAATAAAAAACTTATTGCACAAAAATCACAAGATAGATATTCAAAAATATATCTGACAGAAATACTACCCTGAACTATAATAAGCTACCAATCAGGATCTTAGCAAAAGATATAGATATATTCCAAACTACACTGCATCTCTCTCTCACTTTTTGAACAGATGTTACACCATTGTGTTAATACAGAATGCACTGTCCATTCTCTATGTCTATGGTCTTAATGTGTTTTATATACAGTTTTAATTTCATTTATAAATGATAGGGTAGAAAATAAATTTAATAAATAATATAGTTTCTATTTTTATTGAAATTAATATAAGTAATGCCAATAAACATATGGTAGAATTATTTCTACAAATAAATAGAAATTGATTTGATTGATTTTTGGGTTCTATTTACTATTTACATATGTTTCGTTTTAACACAATATTTTTAACAAAGTAAGTGGCAATATTTTTTGTACTTATTCATCGTGAATACAAATGGTTATTTAGATGTAGGTAAAAATTATGATATTAATAAAAAGACAATGATAACATACTCGAAGAGGGTTAATAAATAGCAGCGGTCATTGGCAGGTCAGTACTTGTAAAAAATCTTACTGTCATTAAAGCTGTCGATGATCATTTTCATTTATGATTTTGTATATAGCTATAATTATGTTTTGTTTTTTTTTTTATAAATTTTCGTTGTTTTGTTCTACTCAATATATTTCGATGTTAAATTTAAGACACGCTATAATATACATATATTAAAATTTATTTTCAATATTTTTTACTATAAAGATAACCTTTTCTTTTGTTAATTATTAAAAACCCTTTTATTAAAAATATTTTTCACAAATTTCATTCAACGCTGAAAATGTATTTATATAGTCTACGTGATGTATGTCTATGTAAACAATATGTCGAGATTGCGTAAACAATCTGCATAATTTTATAATCCTTAACTTTCGTGTAAAAAAAAATATTATTTAAAATGAATTGTATCGAATTACAACTATTCTAGGTATACTATACAAAATTGTATGTTATTCAAATTTAAATGATCAATCTCTGTGTGTGATTCCCGACCGCAACGGCCTTCAAAACTGCAATACCGACTCCCCCGTCCCTCTGCAAATATAGAAATGAATCATAGTTACGGATACAGCCGTGGTCAGTGATTCTTTTTATTCCTATAATTTGATATCTCTTCAAGTGTAGATTGGAATGCAGTATCTCGCGGTTTTCCAGCGTTTATCTAAATAATACCACCGATTCCTTATTTGATAATAACTATACGTAATATAATGACATGTTTCTTTATATTTTATGAAAATGTGGCGTCTACAATTTAGCGCTGAATAATTCCCCATATATGCTCTTGAGGAGATCGGATCAAAAACGCGTTAGCGTGATAGGCGGGAAATAAATTAGAGAATAAATATTTTTCCTAAAAATATAACAAACAACAGACAAAAACTATGGTTATGACTTATCAAATACAAATCCCCTAACCATAAAAATTGTAAGAGTTTAGACTTACACGTGTTTCAATAGCAATGCTATCATCAGAGTGTCTTTAGGACTCTGATGATGAAAGCATTGCTATTGAAACACGTGTAAGTCTAAACTCTTACAATTTTTATGGTTAGGGGATTTGTATTTCCTAAAAACATTTTTAGATGTAGAATCATAAATCTTTGCTAGATCTTTTTGTTTGGACATTTTTTTGTGTGCTAAAGTCAATGTCCGTTTTTAAGCAGCCGTCATTTTTATGAAAAGCAAGAATCATTCGTTACTATGTTCATCTACTTGTTTGTATAATTGAACAGAATTAAGACAAAATATGTACATATGTATGTAAATCCTGGTGAAAAATTCCGGGTAGCTCCGCGTTCTACGTAGTCTTCTTGAAGACATTTCGGTCGAATCCTATCGGCCATCTTCAGGTCTGGTCTGAACTTAGTTCTCTCTCGTTTATATACCAACCGCCCGGTGTTCTAATTGGTCGGTATAGTATCACGTGTTGTATTGGTGACGTCAGTCGTAACCATAGTAATGGTGTTAATGCAGTCTGTGGTGCGTTGCATAGCTCTGGTTTGTGATCTGGTTTGTTGAATTTTTCACCAGCATATATTTATGTACATAAATGTATATATTCCGAATTTTAGTATTTAAATATGTTAAACTTGATATAAAATTAATTCATGAAATGGATGTATATTAGTGTTTTTATTTAAAATGATGTAACTATATAAGCTCCGCCTTAGAAAAAGTTAACCGATGATGTTTATCACAATATTTTTGAATATGATTCTGACTTTTAGAACTTCTGAAGCCCATAGTACATAATGATGCATTTTTCAGTTATATACAGGAAACATTAAATAACATGTCAACCCTTAAGAATGCAAAAGAACGTGTACATTATGGTGTTGTATATCCTGTGGTTCAACAGGTAAATAAAAAAGTAAATATAAGTGTTATTACATGACGTTATTACCCATTGTTAGTTGCTGGCCGTATCCAACACAGCTCACGTCCGATTCGAGTCTGTTTTAAAAACAAAACGGAATAGGAGAAATGTTTTCAGTAACGGGTTGTACATTTATACAATGACTGCTGTGTTCCACAGGTTAATACAAATTTATTATCATATACAGTGCTTTTAAAACATTAATATAGGTATTTGTATTCATATTTTGCTATGGTCAATGCAATTTTTTTTATTTATTATTCTCGTATATTTTACATAAAAATGTTCAGATAATAAAGCGACTAACTGCCTATATTATTGATTATTACTCTTAGATCAGCCTACCTTAAAATATGTTTGTAGAAAAATAACTTTTCCGTTATTTAAAGTTAATTTAAAATTTCAGTTGAACCCCATAACAGCTAAATCCATAAATATAGAAAATTAATTAGTTAATAAGTATTAGGTACAAAAAAAATCAACAATTAGTTTTTATAACATGATCCTAAAATGACATGTACAATATTTACTAAAACTCTATGATAGCAATCATTATAATTCATTATATGTATATACATGTACGTGTATTCTAGTTGTCAGGTGATTGCAAATAATTACACACACTGTTAACTTTTTTCCTTGTCTAAAAAAAAATAATATTCATAATTTATTTTAATACACACTATATTTTAGTTCTACAAAGTCATTCTCCTAATGGCGTTTATTTAGAAGGTACCTACACTAATATCATTTATAAATAGAAATTAATTAAACTGATGTTTTTATTTTATAGTTTAATTTCAAGGTAAATATACTTATAATGTTACGACACTTATAAGTATTATGTACAGTTTTTTCAAGTAATTTTTAAGCTTTAATATCTACTGTTTTACAGTAGAACTGTCTATAACTCGATCTTTTATACGTAGAAAATCTCTGCAAGTCTTAATTTTTTCCATTTATTTCCACTCCGGAGCGGGAACTTCTGTTATTCGAAATTTTTACACCTTTTAATTTGAAGTGTTTATAGCTACAAAAGTTCTACATAAGACCTCTTAAGCATATGTGTTTTCACTGGGATTTTAATAGACTTCTCTAATTCGAATTTTATTCATTTCAGCCTCTACTTCTAAAATCAAAATAGTCAATAATTCAAAGCACAATTTTTCAATAAATATTTACTTATATATTTCGAATTTATCTTCACTTATGTCCGGTATTATAAAGGAGCTAGCAAAATTTGCTAGCTAGCAATTACTTTCAAATGGGGTATTAATTCTGTACTAGTATCTATGGATTAGCTATGGAATTTAGAGCAGTGACACTTCAACTAATTGCAACAAAGTTGGCAACTTTAACCGTACAAAATAATTTTCATAACATCACCACAACGCGTGTGTGAAACTTGTCAAAGTCGTCAACAAACTCCAAAAGAACTGTCATATAAGTTTGATATCTCAGTTGAAAGTGTTTGCTAGCTAGCAAATTTGCTAGGTCCTTTATGATACCGGACATTAACCTCGAAAGTCGATTTTCAGTTTGTTAGACCTCTGTATCTCGAAAATCTCGATAATAAGTAGAGTTTCCTATTCGGGATTCGTGTTCTCGAGGTTCTCCTATAGTATACGGTCAGGTAAAAAATGAAAACAATTTTCGTACAGTGTGTTTTATCTAAATAATATGAATGTCCATGCATATTAAGGTTAAATATTACAAATAGAGCCATAATGCCGTTACTTTTATCAACTTTTTTTTGTTTTCCGTCGCTTAGACATATTGCAAAATTAGTGTGGGGGCATAAAAACATTTATATACAAATGTACAGTTAATCTCTAAAAGTAACAAATCTGACTTCATTTCCGTGACGAGTATAAAAAGTTTAAATTGATTTATAAAAATTAAGAAGTGATATTTATTGTAGGTATTTAAATAAATTGTATTCTAAATAATAAATATTTATTAGGTTTCCGTAGAAAACAAGGAAACCTTATAGTTTCGCCATGTCCGTCCGTCCGTCCTCAAAAATTAAGATTACATTTGGTATACGGACGAAGATTGAAATCCCAAAAACAGAAATGATAAGATTTTTGAAAAAAAATTTTTTTTGGACCCCCTTTCCATAGACTGAAAAGTATATTTAAAAAAAATAATTCACTTAAACCATTAAGTAGGGTGTCTTTAGATAGGTCTCCGAAAATGCAATAAAATTTTTTTATGACATTTTGATTTTAACCCTTTAGTCACGATATATTTGCGTTCAAAATCGTGATCAGAGCGTCCCCTAATTTCTAAATTATTAATATAAAATATACGGAGAATATTGATGTTCCGACGTCACTACTATCAAAAATCACGTGCTGATGTGTTAGAATAGAGTAGAATGTGCTGTAACATGTAGGAATTTTTATTTCACAATTATTTAATAAAAACAGTTCGTTGCGGCGGAGATTGAATACTTTATTTATACTTTATTAATCCCCTTTCGCCCAAATAGATTGTTCTAACCAAGGACAGTTAAAGTGTATATTATTAAAGCATCAACTCTATTCTGAATAACTACATACGTGATTTTTACAGTTATAACGTCGGTACACCCATATTCTCCGTATTAACCATATTTAATTGCATAGTTACAAAAACATATAAAATATCTAATAAAAAATTACAAAAATATGACGTAGACGTTCTATAGATAAAGGAGAACATCTGAAACGAAAAATCATCAAAATCGGGATGTTGAAGATTGCCTAAAAACTTTAAACTGATTAATAACGTAAATATTATAAACAGTTCATTATCTGAAGTGAAATCAGTAAAGAAATATTACAGAAATTGAATAATCTGATTCAGTAATAAACAAGTATGTTGTTTTTTTTTGCGTAGAGCTATTACCAGAACCGCAAATCTATTTAATATAATGGCGAGCGTTTTGCAGGTGAACATAAATACTATTAAATGTGTTAGTATGTTATTCGAAACAAGAAGATCATTATATATATTGCATATTTATAATTCTTTTGAACAGTTGCGAAGATATAATAATTGTTATTGTTTACATCTAAGAAGTCCAAGCTCTTCTAATGAAGAGTTCTTGGTAACTACTTACCTACACATTAATGAAATTCTCATCTTAACCCATTATTTCCCAGTGTCCTATTTATATGACATCATATTTTCTATTTTTTTCCTCTGATACAATAACGTTGTTAATCTGATTTACATTACTAATATGTTTTTTAACTCTCACTACTTACAATAAAATTTCATGGACACCTCCAAAGTTTATTCAATGGCAAATTATAACCCCTTTAGAGTAATCGTGTTTTATGCCAGCCAGCCGACTTTTATAATTAAATTTTTTTCACTTAGTAAAGTGTTTTTTAATTGACGAAACTATATATAATATTACTTATCTCCCTTTCAAATTTCATCAAAATCGGTTCAGCGGTTTCGTAGAGAAAATGTAAGAAACAGATAGACAGACAGACACACTCTCACGTTTATAATATTGGTATGGATTATTCTTTCTGTTTTCAATATAAGAAATACTAGAATCTTGTTTTTACATATCTACATGTAGTTTATATTAACCGTATTTCTTTAAAGGTTATATTTTCTGCAAAGTTACAATTTACCCGTTGAATTCATTTATAATTGGTCACGCTTAAAACGTTCACTCTTGATTTTATTGATTTACTTTGATGTGTATAACCTACTTACTTATTTTTCTTACAGAAAGTATTAATGTACATATGTATTATACGATAAAAATGCTAAATATATAAAATCCCTTTTAACGAAGTCAGTAAATACAACTAGGGACTTGTAAAATAATAAATAATGATATACGCAGCTGAAATAATTTCTTTAATACATATATTATAAAGAATGCAGGTTACATAAAATATATATTTTTTAAATTTCTATAAAAAAAATGGTATTAAATGATTATTTTAATTTTGAAATACTTACCGGTAGCTCGCGAAGATATTTTTAGTAGCTCATTTAAGAAATACTTTTTAGGGCTCCGAAGAAACCCTATTAATTTCACTTTGTCGTCCGTCCGTCCGTCATTTTCAGTCAAGGCAAAATATCTCGTATGTCGTAAAAAAAAAATTCTCTAGTAAAATATGTACAAAGTTGAAAAGATAAATTCAGGGGGGGGGAGGGCTAAGGACCCTCTATTTTATTTTTTTTAATTCAAAAAAGGCACCTGTAGATTGTTTTAAAACAAATCCAAAAAAAAATTTATACCAAGGCGTGTGGGGTATCAAAATGTAGATCTCAATTAGTAGAATATGATCCTAACTCAAAAATAACGCCTGTAGGGGGCTCCAAGTACTAATTTATTTTACCCCCCCCCCTCTAACTTGGTAACTACTTGCTCAAAAAATTGTAACAAGGCTTTGGTGGGACTACCAACATTAAGTAGGAATATACACATACACGTGTAGCTCTGATAACATATATTTCAAAAGTAGTTATTTAGTTTGGAAACCACTGTTTTAACCAAGCATCAACGAGCCTAATAAACTCAAGTACAACCAAGAACAAAAAATTAGTTTTCACAACACAAGACGTTATAATGTATGCACGCTTGAATAGATAAAGAAAGACATTACCTTACCCACTGGCACACCAACAGCAGAAGTCTTGGCGGTGCAAGGGGCCCCGGTGTCTGTTTGAGCGCCACCGCGACCACAGCTGAGTTGGCGGACACACACACACAATTATGAAATAAATACGTACGTACCTGTCTGTATCCTTTTACAGATCGACTATTACGTCATGTTTGGATAGTGTTTTTATGTGCAACTTAGTCACGCTAAGAGTACCAATTTTTATTTTGTAAGAATAGATAAAAGTTACTAAATAATGCAATGGTTTTAAGACTTATTATATGTACGAATGGTTTTATAAGATTTAGTTGCAACAAGCAATGTTTGGATTGTAATAAATGAAAGTAAAAATGGTTGGTCAGATAAAACAACATTTAAAAGTTGAAATCAATTATTTCAATTAGGATAATTTTACATATGAGGAGGTGAATTCCAAAACTCGTTCGTTCCATTTTAAAAAATAATCGAGCTGAAGTGAATTTTGAAAGAATTTTTTACATTCTTTCAAAATTCACTGCATCTCGATGAGTTTTGGAACTCATCTCCTCATATGCATTATTGCAATTAATCAGAAAATGTTTGGTTTACTCCCAAACTAGTGTGAAAAATATTTTCAAAAATTATAATTTTCTAGTATTGTAGTAGGGCAACAGGAATTCTGGTGCACTAACCAATTACAGAGCAGGAAATATCAGTGTTACTATAATTTGTAAATAACGAATGAAAGTTTCCTGGTATAAATTTCGTCAAATGTATGTAAGTGGTGATATTATGGGGTTGGAGGGGTAGTTTTTTTGTGTGCCAAAATTTATACCAGGAAATTTTCATTCATAAATAGTTTTCATTCATTATTTACAAATTATAGTAACATACCTTTCCTGCTCTGTGATTGGTTAGGGCAGCAGAATCCCTGTTATCCTACTACTCCTGGCTAAAAACTTGGAAATAAATACCATGATTTCGATGCCCTAGACTGTCCTCTTGCAAATGATCGGTCGCCTTGAAAACAGGTATCATTCTATAATTTATTATTGACAAAGTGTTAATAATAAATAATAAAAATCCTGATAATCAGTAATTAAGTAAACAAATTAAAGTCATAAAAATAAAATAAAATTCAAGAAGATGGATGAATAAAAATAAAATAATAAGTCCTTGAAAACTGCAAACAAATTATTTATGCATAAATTTATTTATTCAAATCATTCTCTGAAAAAGAACTTCAATTAAGCCGAGTATCAATTAATGTTGTTTTACTTCCGTGTTTCAAAATTTAATAAGTATACCTGCATAATATGTATATGTAAATACACATATGTATTTTGTAATTACATTTGAAATTGCAATTGCTAATATGTTACCAGTATTTACCGAAAGTTATTGTTGCGTAATATTTCTGTTAAAAATTATTGGATCAGAAATGACATATTACCCATTTCATTATATTTGGTAGCAGATATTCAATTTCTCTATTCTATAAAAATTTATAAACATACTCATTTATATTAAGTAGTTATTAGATAAATAATAAAAATTCATTAAGCCGATGCTATGTGGATGGTAGACGTACATTCAACTCTCCTGCTTGCTTATCTTGCTTCTAACAATTCTGTTTCCATAAGTTAACATCACTTTGTTTACATAATCAGAAACAATCATAATAATCTATATATATAAAAATTAATGTTAGTTTGACTCGGGAATTACTGAACCGATTTCAATGCGGTTTTACCAATAGTTAGATAATTTTTCTGAGTAGTATCGTGGTTAATAATATTTTATGAAAACCTAAGATTTAACATAGTAGCCATGGAATAAAGAATTCTATAATTTAAGGCTCTGTCAAACAGGAAGCGGACTATCCGTGCGGGCAGTTCGCGCAAGTGACGGCGAACCAGGGCAAATTCTTTCTTCATCTAGTGACCATCATGTCCAGCAGTTCATCTGACGAAGAAGAATTACTTATTTTCTTAGCTGTGAGTTCAGCTGCAAGACGAAAAAGAAAATGGGTATGCCATAGTCAATGTGCATAATGCAGGCATTCTATATAGCGACTATGCATTCTACGTTCGAAAGGGTTGTTTTCCGAGGTAAATACTGAAGCGATGTCATACAAACAACTGCACTACTCATTTTACCACTCAGCCCGCACACGAACTCTGTAAAAATTTACAACCTGTCCGCTGTCCGCCGAATAACTTGTCGGGTGGGCATGTTGGGTGGGGATGATTATTTTATGTTTAATTAACACCGGGTCCAATGCGCTAGTTTATGAATATATTTTATTGAACAAAAATAATTCCGGTAAATTTAAAATCAATTAATAAAATAATGTAAGTTCAAAACAATCTCATATTTTTCATACCAAGAGAATCGTTACCTACATCAATCTCAAAAACAAACTAAATTGCACGGAACTACTTAAAATACCGATTATAAATTTCATAACTTACCCACGAACAAGCGATTCAAATTAAAATATATATAAATATTCGACACAAATAATTTATGCTCAATATAAATTAATATTATTATTATTTACGTAATTAATTTATAGGACATTTAAAACAGTTAATACTTTTTTATTCAGCAATGGGAACGAAATCTAGTTATAGTAGAATCGTATTAAGCGTTTCCCGTCAAATTGACTAACTGTATATTCTTATTTATAGTTTCCTTCACGGAGACAGTGGTTCAGATAATTCGATTTGTAATTAAACGCACCCGATACATCACTTGTGATTACCTCAGTTAGTAATTAGTTCAGATAGTTATGTAATTACATGATCATTCTTATTGTTAGTAAATTGCTTTTACCTATTTAGATGAGTCAAGGTCAAAGGATGATTTTCTGATCCTATTATTGTTTAAATTACTGTGTGAAAGACTGGTTTATAGCATTTATATATTTTTGAGAATTTCGAAAGATGTTTATTGGTATAATCAGGGAAAAAAGAAGCAATGAAAACCAATTCAATTAAAACTAGTTTATGGGTAATCAATGTGCAGGTATATTTTTTCAAATCAACTATCGACCCTTTCTTTAAATGACCAGTAATTAAAGAACCTTTTTTTTAAATAAAAATCATTTCCAAAAGTGACCGTTTTATGAATAACTGGAACTGGCCGTTTTAAAGAAGTTTGGTTTTCTGTAATGGCTAAATTAGTTTTTCAGACACGAAATTGATTATAACAGTTGATAAAATGGTGTTTAAAATAAGACATAACTATACAGTTAAATGAGACACAGAAATATTTATTTATTTATTGACAAATTAATTAATTTAAAATTACTGAAAAGTGTAGTTCGAATATTTAATCTTTTAGACAACTGAAACACTTGGAACAATGTTACCTTCATCTTCGCGTTTTAAAAAATAAAATAAAGATATATTGATTATAGTCAGGTCCGCACAAACGGAGACAGTTATACCGGGCCCCGAACTTTTTGGGAACCATTTGATAAAGATATATTATAATAAATAATTCGCCAAAAACTTTTTAGTTTTTGTTTCGTGTTCATGAATGGTTTAATTTAAAATTTTCTACAGCCTTCAATTTAACAAACAATGTTTCTACCTATTGATATTATATTATACGCAATACCTATTTATTTAGTTTAATAGTTTGCCTGAATCTAGTAGACTGTGATTACGATAATTCTGTAATTTAAATTTATGCAAATTTTTTTATTGTACTACCACGTAAATTCATGTTTTATATTATTACATATTTATTTAGTTTATAAAATTAATGTAATTTTTGATTGAACATACATATAAGGATAATCTTTATTTTCAGCATGATGGTTTTAATGACAGTAATAAATTTTCCTGTACGAAAATTCTTTTTGGTATGAAACAATTTTTATTTGTCAAAATTAGCAAATATCAAAATATAACCGAGACACGTATACTCCAAACTTTAGACAAGGAAATATAAAGGACAAATAAAATATTACCTAGCGTTCTTACCATATCGTTCCACGAGTCATTAGTGTATCATTCAGATTCTAAAATAAATATTAATTGTTTTGAATTATAAAATTAATTAGTAATAATTGTTTTAAATTGTCTTTAAAAGTACTTCAGTGATAATTGATTAACAGAGGAACGTCTATTTGGAACTATTATCTCTTTTTTGCATATTATAAATTTTCAACTGACGCCTCTGGGATAATATACATGGAAATGACAAAAGTGACATTTAAGAAAAGATGGCTACCGTAAAAACAGTTTCATATGCGGACTAGCGTTGGTTGTTATGTATCCATAGTATTTCCTTATCTAACAATAAGCCCCAAACAATGACGGTGTGCATATTAAGAAAATATATACAGTGCCAAATTTCGACAGTAGAATATATCGAGATTTACCTATATTTCCTGAAAAGTCCTTAAAAATAGTTTCATTTTATTGTTCACTTTCAAGATATACGTTCATTTATGGCCAAAAGTGTTGTAATGCATTGAATTGTCTTCTAAAATATATAATATAATTGCCATAATTAATTTCATTATAAAAAAACCTAAATGATAAATCAATTTTTTTGCAGAAGTACAAAATTAACAAACTCATTTTTCATAAAATAATCCGTCATTGAACTCAAAGCGAATAAACTCTATAAACAAAAGAATCCATCCAACCAAACTTACTTTTGTTTTCAAACTGCAACAATCCAGAGCCTACTTCCTAAATGCAATACAAAATCCGTCGGAAGTTAACACCACAAAAGCGAGCGTATATTGTTTCGATCACAAGCATTTCATTCTATCACATACATAAAACAATACATGCATCTCTTTTTGTTATGGCGCGCTTTATATTTTGGCTAGCATATAGCTGTCTGGCTTCACGAATAACAGTCACGTGTATATTATACGGCCAGTGTTGATACGGTCTTGAGTTGATACGGACGGATGTACGTCAAAATAAGTGCAACAGTAGTTAGTGTATAAAGGATTTAGGATAACAATACTCAATGCAAGTGTTTTTTATTATAAATAATAACAAAATAGTGCAGTGGAATTGTTAATTTTATATTTTGACGTATCGTTTTTTTTTTAGTTCAAGTGTTTTTGTGATTGTGGTACCTATGTAAATATATATGTGCAGTGCATTCTAGGATTTATTTATTTGAATATGATAAAGTAAGGTTCGTTTTATTTAAAAAAATGTTACTTTCCAATGGATATTATAAATTTTATAAGAATTTCTAACCTTTAAATGATTCTAGCAACAATAAAACTTATAGTTAGATAATTATAGATAAATGCTGTTTGAATTATTCTGACATTTGTGACATACTCACAATCATATACAAAAAAATACTTCTTTCATGAAGCATGTAGGTTTAATTCACTCTTAATTAATAAGATAAGTCAAATTGAAAGTTTTTAATACAAAAAACTTTTTATAAAAAAAAAACAGACTTCAACAAACAAATTTAAGTGTGTTTCATTTTTTTAAATTTAATTATTATATACTTTTCAGTATTTTTTGTTGTTTTTTTTAACGTTTTTTTTTTAAAGTTTTATTTTATTTTTCCTTTTTGAGTGGCCTATCTTTGAAATCCATTGTCAGATTCTAATAAAATTAATATGGTACTATCTCAAGAGTATAAAATTGTTCAAATAAGTGCATATTTTTGTTAAAAATATAGATTAATATATTTTATATTGAGTGTTCAAAATAAAACGAATTTTTATTTGACAAAGTAGCTCGTTATAAAAATCGGAAACCCTAGATATAATAAATGTTCGGGGCCCCTATTAAATTTTTTGTTTATGAAATAAGAAAAATATAAAAAAAATACAACAAAATTATGAAAAAATAAGCCATCACAAAGTCTGAAGAATTTTATTTATTTATTTTTGCTCTCAAATTAATTGATATGCGGCCCACTTTACCTAGGGACCCTAGACAAATGCCTCAATGGGCAATGGGCTTCAAAAGTCGTCTGTCACCTTAAAGGTCAGAATCGCTTACAACAGATTCAAAAATATTAAGACAAACATCATCGGCTATTTTTTCCTAAGGTGGAGCTTATATAGTTACATTATTTTACATAAAAACACAAATATACGTCCATTTTATTAATTAATTTTACATCATGTTTAACAAATATATTTAAATACTAAAATTCGGAATATCAAATATTTTTGCCACTAATATTAATAGATTACACAATAATTTAATCGCACAAATACATATATATGAGTAATATAAATGAAGAGTACATCTTTATCTAGCTAATTTGAATGAAAACTGGTCGACCACTTCAGCATGCGACTGTACCTATATTATTATTTATATTGTTATTGATAGGAAATCCGAGTGAGTTATTATCACAAAATATATCGTTAGTTATTGTGCACCTAACATGATAACTTTATGCATAATTGATTTCAACCTTGTACTTCATTGGATCAATTTTTCCAACAATGCTTACGTCCGTGAGCGATTTTTTAACTAGCTTTATATAAAATATTCATTACCGTCTGTATACTTCACAGGTGTATAGTACCTATTTTCACTTTGGAGAAAATTGTGTCCTTAATTACGTAACAATTGAAAACAGTACAAACAAAAGTGTTGATATTAGTATGAATAATTTATTTGTTGACATGCTAGCTATCGATATTATATCACATATCGCATATATATTACATAATTATATAGTTATTGTCGGTTTTTTAAAACTGTTTCTTTTTTTTGATAAATTTTTGATTGAAATTTTTGTAATTTAAGGCAATGATAAATCAAAGTGTACTGATCAAAAGTTCTAATAAGTACAACCTACGAAAACCCATAATTATTTTTACTAGTACCACCTATAGTCGAAATTCGACCAATATTTTACCTACCTTAACGGTAACATTCACACATGATTTTTTCTGTGCTCATCTATGGCACAGTACCTGTTTAGTTTACCTGCTTTTATAACAAAAATTTCCAAATAAACACTGCAATTGAACGCAAATTGAATTATCTATACGCATTCTCTACGTTTGATAGAAACCCAAAACTATTTATTTTTGTCGCTTGGTGGTGTTAGAAGTAGTGCTATGCTGTTGAACGATGCGAGGGGAAATAAACAAACACTGAGAAGGGAAATCATATGTGCATGTTAATTTTATTTTACCTGCCTTAACGGCAACATACACATATGATTTTTTTGTGCACATTTATGACACAGTGCCTTTCGAATCAGTGGCGAAGCGTGAAAATTTTATTAAGGGAAGCATATTTTGTTAATCCTCCCTCTCCTATTAACAAAAAAAAACTAGTTATGAAACACCTTAAGTTCAAGCTTTTACTTTTTAAAATAAATTCTTATATATTTATTTATATAGTAACTAAATGATACTACGTTTTATTTTCTTGTATTTTAGTCGATATTTGTATGACGAGTTGTTCACTGCAGGAAATTTTACTAAAAAATTTCGAATTTATGATTTCGTTAAAAGTATGTTTATTGTCTAGAAAATTATGTGAAAAGTTGAATGCTTCAAACCGCAGGTCTGTATCTCAAACCGTTCTCGAGATATAGCCACTCAAAGATTTAGTATTTTCAAAATTTAGAAGAAAAATGGCCCTAACTTTTGAACGCGTGGTCGGAATTGATTTTAGTTTACGGATTTGGAATCAGCGTGTCCAAATCTATATAATGACATGTATAATACTTTACAATTCGACAAAAAAAATTTGGTCAAAAATCGACATTTTTTTAAGGTATACCCCTTTGAATTTTTTCGATTTTTCGCAAAATTTTTTTTTTCGAGTTTTAAGGTATTATAAATGTCATTATATAGATTTTGATACGCTGATTCCAAATCCGTCAACTAAAATAAATTCCGACCATCCGTTCAAAAGTTATGGCCGTTTTTCTTCAAAATTTTGAAAAAATTGAGAACTTGAGAAGTTATATCTCGAGAACGGTTTGAGATACAGATCTGCGGTTTGAAGCATTCAACTTTTCACGTCAGTTTCTATACAATAAACATACTTTTAACGAAATCAAAAATTCGAAATTTTTTAGTGAAATTTCCTGCAGTGAACTTCAACTCGTCATACAAATATCGACTAAAATACAAGAAAATAATAGACGAAGATGTATTATAGTTTTATAATTGAGCGTGTAAATTAATATTAAATGCTATTTTTGATTTTTGGTTAAAATATTTGAGTTGCGCATAAAGATGAATATTCTAATAATAATTTTAAATTATTTATTAACTGAAAACACAGATTTGTATTAATTAACCCATAAAGTAAGGGAAGCAGTGCTTCCCCTGCTTCCATGGACGTTTCGCCACTGTTTTGAATACGAATTCATTCGCCTGCAGAGGAAAATTCATTACCTCCTTTTGTAATAATTACTAAAAAACGTGACAATTTTCGATGTTCAGGTATTTAATATGTATAATTCTGTTAAAAAAAATTTTATTTTTTTTAAATTTTATAAAAGAAAACTCTCAAACCGAAAGCTAGAATCCGCTGCAAATTGATTAGTTACTCTTTATTTCTTTTCAAATATATCATCTCATTTTATTTTTATTTAGAGTATAACACAATATGACCTTTTTCTATGCTGCACTCAGGTTTACTATCCCTAAATGTCACCTTTGTTTGAAGAAATTGCTTAATACAATTTTCCTCCCCTTTATTTTAGCAATAGAGGTCAACACCCTTTCTTTATGTGTTGAGGAATTTTATGTAGGTACGTCGAAATATGTGTACACATATTACAATACGAGAAGCGATTTTTAATTTAAGAAAGTATAGTAAAATATTCTAGTTTTATTTGTACTCATGTAGTGTAAGTTATTTACCAAGAATTTGACAAATGGAAACACAACTATACGTGATTTAATTAATTCAGGATTTCGTTAAGAGTATGTTTGTTATATAGATGTATATACGCTGATTTCAAATATGTCGAACAAAACCAAATCCGACCATCCGTTCAATAGTTACGGAGACTTTTCTCCAAAATTTTGAAAAAACTGGCACTGATTTTTTTTAACTAAAACTTTTTATTGGCATTTAGTAATTAACTAAATTAGAATATGAATAGTTTCAAAACAGTTACGTATTTGATAGATGACACTTTTCTAGTACTTCACAAAAAAATATTTATTTTGAGACCACGCATTTTTGCGGAGCTTTAATATTTGTTTTTATTAAAAATAATATATTTAGTAAATATAGGTATATTTTCAGTAACAACAAATCTTAATAGAATCATTTACAAATTTTCTTAGCATTAATGAATTCATCAAAGTCAAACATGCGAAAAAAATACTATTGTTTATAATTTCTGACATATAATTGCTTATACACAATTATAATTTAAGGTGCGCTTTCTAAAATTTTAATTATATAGAATTTTTGAAGAAATGAGGTAGCTCATGAACATTAAGTACATGTATCGGATATGTTTCTGTAGTTATTAAATAATGTTTGTGTATCCATTGATTCTATTGTTGCAAATTATATAGAATTATGGTTGCTATTGAATAAGCTTTTTCTATTTTACTGTGCTTTCATATTTTTCTAAATTAAAAAACTAAAACATATTCAAATATGTAGGTAAAAGTTATATTAAATAATAGCCACATCAAAATACTAAAAATCCAATTTTTGATTATGTTTTAGAAATAAATAAAAAATACTGCTTTGAAAATAAAAATAATTATTTTAGAAATAACATGAAGAAATTGTTTTTTATCAGTTTTATTTATCCCCCAAAAATAAAAGATAACTCTAAAACTCTCGAAACTTGCAGTGCTGACTTCATTCATAAAAATATTTGCAATTGATTTTTATAGTGTTTTAAAATTATAAACTTTTTTTTTTGATAAATAATTATAAACAATAATTAAAAATGTTCTAGTCCGGTTCTGTACAAAAATAAATCTTTATAGACACAAGGGTAAAACACAGAGATGCGTTTTTCCGGTTCCTGTCAGCCACTCCTATCAAATTCCCCCTCCTTAATTTCAATGAAAGTGCATTAGGGCACGTTTACTGTGTTCATAGTAAAATGTATACTTCCGAATTTGATATCGTCGTAAAATTTATATTAGTTGACCATTATGTTGATTATTTGTGTGTCCATTAAAATGGAATAATTAATTAGTTTTGGTGAAATAATTAATTGATGTATCCTAAACATCAATATTCAGAACGTTTTATTACTTGTGATAATAAATGTACAATAACAGTGTTGTACTGACTAAAATTAATATACAAATATTTGCCATGGGAGCCACGGGACTTTCTTATACGTAATCCTGACAGTGAACAGTGTAATGAACACCCAGTAATGAACACTTACTAAAGATTACAAAATGATAAGTAGGTACTACTACACAAATGTTTTAAAATAAAAGAATAAAAAGCATTTATATAAGAAAATACACATTTCTTGATAGTGTGCCGATCCGCGATAATTATTTGTCAAAATGGTGAACATTTAAACTAATTATTAGTATAATTTATTTATTAATTATTATATTATCATAGAAACTGCTTTATATTGTTTCAAAGACGATTCTTTCTTTTATATCATTTGTATTGTAATACTTATAATTGCAAGTGTCCATCATTGCGTGCTCATTACTGGTTTTACTTTATCCATTATTGGAGAAAAAACAAACAAAATAAAAGGCTATAATTTGAAAAACAAACTATATTGCGGCCATAACTGGTGTCAGTACCTTATACGTAATGGCAGTAATCAAACATCAACAAATATTTTTAATTCATTACATTTCATTTAAAAATGTTCAACATTAGGGTATTGTTCAAGACTGGTGCCAGTACCTTATTTGAGTTATACATATGAAAATAATTAAAAACTTTATATGAAAACAGTACAAGAAAGTAAAAATAGAACGATAATAAATATATGGAAGTAAAACCACTCTCAAAATAAATAAATAACGTTAATAATAACAGATAAATAACTACAATAAAAACACGCAACGACATATAAAGTAATTAAAGAGCATTAATTATTATTAATATAATTCCAACTAACTGTAACATCCATAATTTCGGTGTAAATGTAAATGTAAATATATTAAATTCAAAAAAAAATACACACCGCATTTACAATAATGAATTCTTCGTGTTTTATGCAAAAAGAAAATGGAAAGTGCATATTACAAATTAACATATAATTTGTTGTATATAATGAAAAACAGATTCGCTAGTAACGATAACATTGGTTCGTCTTCTTTTATAACTGGCTTCACGCAGGGACTTGAAGAAAGTTCAGAACAATTAACCACATGTGTGAATATTATGATAATAATAAACAGTATAGAATACATTTAAATGGGAACTTTGATGAGAGAATTTTGGCATCTTTGCTATTGTCTTTTACACACACTACTTTCATTAATATTTATATTGCGTTTGTTTATTTTTTTACGGGATTTAATGTTTTTTTTTAATATTACAATTAATATTGTTAATAATAGGTACAGTTGTATAATTTTCTATTTTCTTCTTATGAAGAATATAATGCTTTTATGTAGGTAATTATTAAACCAATAAAAACATATTGTTATTAAATTATAAAATGATAAATGTCAGTGTTTTAAATTTATCGCCATATTATATTTTTATTTTTTTATTTTGATCCTTATTTAATTAAACAACAATCGTAGTTTTCAATTATAATTACCACCGTTTGTTATCAATTAAAAAATATATTTATTAAAAAAAGTTTTTTTTTCAAAATTTTTTTGACGAAGAACATAGAACTATGTTTCCCCTGGTGGTAAATATGGCACACTATGAACTAATAGTCGTAGAAGAATTATAATAAAATGAGTAATAACACGCCATCCCTCAATTCTTAAATAAAGTAGCCTAACAAAATATGCTAGCTTGCAAGCACTTCCAAATGAGGTTTCAAATGTATCTGACAGTTCTCTTTAAGTTTCATGAAATGTTTGACAATTTTCGCGCACGCGTAGTATGTAAACACCAACGGTATTAAAACAGTGGTGATATTATGAAAATTATTTTGTACGGTCAAAGTCGCCAACTGTGTTACAATTAGTTGAAGTATCACTGCTCTAAATTCCATAGCTAATCTATAGATTCTAGTACATAATTAATACTCCAATTTGAAAGTGTTTTGCGAGTTCCTTTATAATACCGGACATAAAAAAGGTGGCTTATATTTTCAAAATTTAAATTGTAAAATACGTTAAAAATTATAATTTACATATTTTTTGTACAGCTGCACATTAGAATAATATGTCTTCATAATTTGTAATTAAAATGAATAAATATTAATATTTTTCTCACGTAGTTATTTAACCATAAACATCAACTTATTTTTATTTCTTCTAATCGAAACTCGATGATAAAAATATTAATTGATTTGATTTTTATTTGTCGTCTCTACTACATAACTAGAGATTGGAAAAATAGTTGTTATTTTCAATGAAATAGTTACTAGTTGAATTTTTTTTAGGAAAATAGTTTTTTTTTTACGATTTAATAATAATTAGTGCAAACGAAGCAGTAAAAAGTGTCGCAAAAAATTTAAAAATAGTTGGAAAGGTAGTTGATTTAAAATTGTGTTCAATCAAATCAGTTTTCTGAAAACGGTGGAGATATGTAATAAAAATTACAATAAATGCATTTTTACGCGATAGTTGAAAAACTATTTTTCCAATCTCTATACATAACAAATATATTTTTTAATCCGTCTAAAAAATACATTATTTTATCAGATCTTTCGATAATTGGCTTATATTTAAGTTTATAACAGAAGAGTAACAACTGTTAAATATAATTTTCTTACTTACATCTATTTACCTTAATTAAAGTACCGTAAAAGCCACTCAATCCAATTGAGCATTTCACGCGTAGCGGTGTAAAATTTTCTTCATCTAGTTAAGGTTTCACGGAATGAATGTCAGGTGACACATTGAAATTATCCGTATCACGCACATTTCTTGTAAATACCTTCACATTGGAAAGTAACAAAACAAACAGAGTTTTATTGTATCGTTTTGATAAATATTGTTTTATGTTTGTAATTAATTTTTATTCAATCAGGAAATATATATGTATATCCTGAAACCTTTTATATATTAAAGAAAGTATTGGAAATGAACATAAAAATTAAGAAACTACATGTAAATAATTTGTGGGGTCAAAATTTTATGATTATTATTAAGGTGAGGAGAGGAGGGTGGAGAAAATTTTTTCGAAGGAAATTATAAAAAAATATTTTTTGTATATGTAAATAATTAATTTTATAAGAAAAAGTAGAAGGAAGAAATTTTTATCGTTAACATCGAATAGAAGTCCTAGTTAAAAATTTCTAATAGTAAAATCGATTTTAATTGATTTTCAATTTAACGAAAAATGATATTTAATAATATGATAATTTCTAAAATTGCCATTAAAACATGTATAGATCTAAACGATATAATAAAATAATTTAATGTATATCTAATCTTCTAATTTTTCATTTGTATTTATTTCAGTTTTTATTTTATAATCCACAAACAAATTCAAAAGACTTACTCTTAAATATGAATTGATCTCTCACCATCTTCAAATATGTCCCTTATATAGGGAACTGTAAAACTATTTTCAAGTACGTTTAGACTATATATAATAACATTGTATTGAAGTTTGTTAGTGCGAACCATGTTAACTTACAAGATCTGTGCCAGTTTCGTGTGAACCAATTGATTGTATTGTGTTTGTGATGTTTCTGTATCTAAAGTGATTGAACAAGTGCAGTGAGAATTACTTATTCGGATTCTAACTATGGCATATATCCTTTGGAGAGTGTTTATGAAAAAGTATTCGAAAGTGAGGTTAGGAATACAAAGAAGCCCTCTTGCTGTAAGTATTATTTATTTATTTTAAATATTTTTTACATCCCTGGGAAAAAATTTCAGATCTGAAGTGATCTCGGTTGATCTTCATTTTGGAACAAATCAGATCTTTGTAGATCGTTGTAGGTCTTTGCAGATAGTTGTAGATCTCTGAAGATCTTTGTAGATCGTGATCTTTGCAGATCGTTGTAGATCGTTGTAGATTTTTGCAGATAGTTGTAGATCGTTGTAGGTCGTTGCAGACCTTTGTAGATCGTTGCAGATCTTTGCAGATCGTGATCTTTATAGATCGTTGTAGATCTTTGCAGATCGTTGTAAATCTTTGCAGATCGTTGTTGATCTTTGTAGATCGTTGTACATCTTTGCAGATCGTCGTAGATCGTGAGATTGAAACGTATTGTTTATATTTTAATCAATTTAAAAAAAATGTGTATTTGTTATTTTAACAATAAATATTACTTAATACGTCTCTGAACTTTTTTTTCATTTTATTAAATTTAATAATAATATCTTATGTTTCTATTAGGGTTTGCAATCCCGCAATGCGGGATCCCGCATTCCCGCGGGATCCCGCACGTTTTGGAGATCTGCGGATCCCGCACTGAAAGTGCGGGATCCGCGCGGAATTTTTTGAACATTAAATTTGTAGGTCGCGTGCGTTTTGAATACTTGTAAAGCGTAAATATGAATAAAAAAGGTAACAATTTTGAAAAAAAAAATTAAGGTTGAGATGACTGAATATGAAACTAGTGAAGTAAATTATATTTCTTGTTCACGATTAGTTAAGTGGTTACACTGAGTGCGACTCAGGCGACGAAAGAAGTTCGAACAGCCCCCAGATTACAAAAAAAAAAAAAAAAACATAAAAAATACAAAAATTTAGAAGAAGAATAGCAGATTAAATGAAAGTTAACCACAAAAATTTAATACACAAAATTCGATCTACATGATATTTTTTTAACAGTATTATCCCTAAAATACAACCGTAAATAATGATATTTAGTGGTTTAGTTTTACGTGACATACCGTATTTACTAGGGTGTTTTTTTAAAATTTATTTTTTTATTTTTTCGGTCCCGCTAGCCTATGTTTTAGCTTTGGATCAAAAGTTAATTGTCCCAAAATTTCAGACTCATAGATCAAACCTGTGGACGGCGCAAACCGAGTCATTTTCCCATTTGATTAACATGGGAAAAATTACTTTTTTACTTATGCGTGAATATTTCGTTGAAAAATTTATTTATTTTAATTTCTTACAGCAGCATATCATAGAGAATTAAATTTCTTATAAAAAAGATCCCAAGTGCTCAAATCATAGATCGAATATTTTTAAAGATATGTTCGTTTAAACATTATCATAAAAAGTAAAATCAAATTTTTATGATAATTTTTAAACAAACATTTCTTAAAATTTATTGGATTTATGAATTAAACACTTAATTCTCTTTCAAAAAAAAAATTGTTTTCAACGAGATATTCACGCGTAAGTAAAAAAGTAATTTTTCCCATGTTAATCAAATGGGAAAAAGACTCGGTTTGCGCCATTCACAGGTTTGATCTATGAGTCTGAAATTTTGGGACAATTAACTTTTGATCCAAATCTAAAACATAGGCCTGCGGGATCGAAGAAATAAAAAAAAAAAAAAACACCCTAATATATACCTACGTATAAAACAAGGGCTAATTTATACGCAATCAAGGAGTTAAAAAAATTGAAATGAATAATCGAACAAAAAGACAAAAGTAGTTAGTAGCATCTTGTCCTTGTACCTAACATATTAGACAACCTCCTATTTACAGGTGTATTTTATGGATTTTACATCGGTCTATACGGTACGAGTTACGTTTACGTATCATATGTTACCACTATGAAAATATTTTTCATTAGTTAATTTTCATGTTAACTAAATAATAGTAACTTTAAGTATGAATAACAAAATTTTTGGAAAAACTGCGGGATCCCGCGGGATCCCGCGGGATTTGAGAATTTCCCGCAAAATTCCCGCGGGAAAAAAAAGTCTGCGGGATTGCAAACCCTAGTTTCTATGCTGTATTAACAGTAAATATTGAATTTTTCTCTGTTTCGCTACTTATGGTATTCATTATAGAAAATCGTAAATATCTCGACTCCTGTGCTAGATAAAGGGTTGTTTTGCCTCCCACACCGCTAGTATCCCGAAGTATTTTTCCCGCTGGATCGAATGAGACCAATTACAACCCTTCATCTGTGACAGGGGGTGAGTTGTGAATTTATTTATTAATTTAATACACGGGCCTCAAATATCATTCAATACGTTTCTGTACAATTTTTTTTTTATTGATTAAATTATAAGCAAGGTTTTTATATAGGTAGTATATGTGTATTTGTTATTTAAGGTAAAGTTTATTTATTTACAAAGATCTGATTTGTTCCAAAATGAAGATCAACCGAGATCACTTCAGATCTGAAATTTTTTCCCGGGTCATTAGTTTCTTGGCACCTCGTGCAAAAAGCCTATATAAATATCAGTTTTTAGCAGGTTTTATAACACCTTATATACATATAGAGGGTGTTAAAATTAATAAAAAAAATCAAGGGTCCGAAAATTTAAGCGATTCTGACATTTTTTTAACACAACGTTGGAAAAATATCTTAAATAATTAAAATTCCATTTATTTTTATTATCTACTGACGTAATACTTTTTTTTTAAATTGTTCTATTTCAAAAATAAGAGTATTATATAATTTCTTTTGATCTTGTACATCGACATTAGAATATATTTGCACAGTCAACTACTAATAAAAATACTAATTTAGTGAAATACCTACATAATATAAAACATTTAAAAAAAATGAGAAACAGCTGTTACTGTGAGTATACATTTTTATGAGAGAAAATGAAAATATATCTACCTACTTTTGAAATGTAGGTATTTAATACTTATCAATACATTAATCAAAAATGTCTCCATAGTCTCTATAGATTTAGTTTTGTGGATATATTAGAAAAAGAACCTTACTGTATATTCTTATTCATTTTCATATAAGGTACTGGCACCCGTTATGGCCGCTATAAGAGCAAGGTTTACTGTTTTTGTGATTGACGGGCTTCTTTTTTGTAATTCTCATAAACTCATGCTACTAATAAAACAAGTAACTCTTTATTTAATCAATTTAATTATCAAAGTCCGCAAATATAGTTTGTTTTTTTAATTATAGCCTTTTATTTTGTTCATGTTTTTTCTCCAGTAATGGTAAAGGTAAAACCAGTAATCAGCACGTAGTGATGGACACTTGCTAATGATTAGAAAATTATAAGTACTACGACACAAAAGATATGAAAGAAAGAATCATCAAATTTGAAACAATGTAAAGCAGTTGCTATGATAATATAATAATTAATAAATAAATTATACTAATAATTATAATTAGTTTAAATTTCCACCATTTTGACACCTATTGGCCGATTGTCATCAAATCACGCTGTAAGACAGTAAAATGTATATAGATTAATATTCAGAAATGGGAGTAATCAAATATCAACAAATATTTCTGATTCAGTACATTTAATTTAAAAATAGCCATTACTTATTCTACGGTTTTGTAATTCCTGAAGCCAGAACGTCTTTTAAATAGTAAATTAATTTTGAGAAAAAATTTATGATAAAATTCTACATATTTATTTTGTAGGGTAAGTCATATTTGCTTCTGAATATAACTCAGTGCGGAAATGTTATTGAAAACTGCAATTATAAACCCCAGCGACCCAAACTTTTAAACCTAAAAATAAATATCTAAAGAAATTAATTGCATTTTTATAGTAATGCATTATGTGTGGTTTTATTTATAGAGCGTTAATATCAGTTACACTAAACAAAAGTGTTAACGCATACAAGCTGGAACCCACACGTTCTAATGTTTTACTACCGCATCACGCGCGCGTGCGCAGCAGGAATGGACGCGAAATATGAATATACAACACGCGAACTTTTACATAATTATATGATGGAAAAACAACATTCCGTATCATTTGTAGTAGAAAAGAAATTGCATTTATTTCATTAAATATATATACAATTTGTTTTTTTTTTCAAGAGGAACGATGCTATAAATCTCTTAAAACTTGACAGTTTTTTTTGTATTATTTTCTGAAAAATAATACATTTTTTCATTATTTGTTTAAAAAATAAATTTGTAAACTATAATTACTTTCTAATATTGAAATTTATTTATTTATTTCTATTATATTCTGGTGGGGGGGGGGGTAGCAATTTTTTTTCTATGAGATTTTTAAAATAAATAGTTTTATCACAGCTCCATTGTTCGCTTTCGCATTTTTTAATTTTATGTAGATTTTTTTCCATCGTGCGTGGTTAAACCTTAAACTTGATATTGCTGTGTCTCAAGCCAAGATTTTGTAGGATTTCGGGCTGTATATTGCAATAACATGATCTCTTACTTTTGAATGTTTTATTTCACTGTTCTTACAAATAATTGTAACTTATGTTTTTGAATAATTCAGTGAGATAAAGGTATTTTAAGATTAATTTCATCACTAGTTTTATGGTTAACTTAACAATTTCATTTCCAGTTATTCTGTAATGAGCTTTCACCCATAAGAATGTTAAATCGATTTTCATTATATTAAGTATACTTATCTCATAAATAATTGGCTTAGTTCTTCCTTTTTCCCTAGTTCCCAGAGTACCGTAAGTACAGCTAGGAATTTTGAACAGATACGTGTGTTTTTTATTAGTTGTTGACTCGTATTGAGAAATTCATAGGCTTGGTATATTGCAAATGATTCAACTGTAAATATAATAAGATGTTTTTGATAATTTATATAATCATAAATATTGCCTCCTTTTCAAAAATTTTTATATAGGTACCTACCTGATACATATGATATATTATATATAAAATAGAAAGATTGAAAAATATTGTCCCATTTTCTATCTAATTCTGATATTTTAACTTTGTGCATTCTGTATATTTATACGTAGTTAAACTAAAAAGGAACATATGCATTACATTTTAGACGTTAAAACTTTTGTACATGTACAATATGGCACCGAGAAAAACAAAAGACACATCCGACAGTGATGGAAATCAAACCCGAAACAATACTGTAAAAATAAGTATATATGTTATGTGGCTAGCTAGCTACTCGTAAAATTATTTTAAGTTACAATGCATTAGCTAATGTATAAGTATCTACAACATATATCTACAGGATGAATTATATCAAATGAAACAAACATATTTCAAGTAAAAATGAAAATATGTCCGGGAATACACAATAGTGTTTATTCATTTTCTGAAGAGCTCATTGCGATAAAGCAGTTATAAAATTTGATAACCGGCTTAGTGTTATCCATTTTCAGTAACAACGAATAATTATTTAGACAGCGAGCCCTTAATTTTTTATTTGTTACTATATTATTGAAGATAAACGTAAATATGAAGCTAGTAAGTCAAAGAGCCGTAACTCGGGGTACAAATGTATACAAAACAGAAACCCATAGGTGCTCACAGCTTCAGTAATTGAGGTGAGATATAGTGACAGCTGCACATGAGTTTTAATTTGCTAAATTAGTTTTAAGAGAAATTTGGTATTACGCATGTTTTCAGAGGTAACTTAATGTAACCCGGCTATAAAACGTGCGCGTAATTTTACATGGGGTTTACTTTATAATTTGCTGCGATGGAGAGGTACAACTTTATGTAATGCAACAGTCTGAATCACTGAGTCACTATACCAAGTCTTAATTAATGCGCGTTTGTTTGTATAAATATTAATTAGGGAAGCGCTGGCACGCGAAGAACGAAACCGGAAGTGGAATTAACTGTTTCTGGTACACACAATTCGGCACCGCAGTCATTGTTGTCAATCGCTCGATGACTGCGACATCTTGTGCGGTCTTTCGAAACTATCTTTTGTTAAGTCTGATTGCGACACGTTGCTTTTTGGTATTTTATAGAATGATTGAGTGTTAAAATACATATTTTATTTACATTTATTCGTTAGGAATTTTGTCACTGTTGATAAAATATTTCTTTAGGTTAGGATAGTTCTCTTTTAAGTTTGATATGTGGGATTTATTGATGGAAAAATTTATAACGGTTCTTAATTTAATAGCTTAGAAAATTTTTTTTTAAATAAAATTTTATAAATGACTCAAGCAGATAATAAATATGCTGGTTTTTGTTTCAAAAACGATAAATATCTTAATTTAACCAGGTAAATTATTGCAATAGATATAAAGTTTTACATAATTCATTGATCACGGAAATTGCATTTAATTTTTTTGATTTATTTCCAGTTCGTTTTTATTACTCAATTGTATCAATTAATACGCACAATTTTATTAATTTATGGGTTCATAGAATATTTTGTAAGGCTTATTCTAAATATCACGTAACATTACTATAGATAATTGTAATTTTCATGAGATTATCAATAATTAATAATTAATTAATAGCATATTAATTTGATTGTATAACTTTTATTATTATTTATTAACAATAGACATAAATTAATGATAATAAAATGTCATTCATTTGCGACATCGAATTTTTCTGTTCAATTAAATATGCTTAATTTTTTTTACTCCTTCCATATTTTGTACGAATTGTAATCATTTTAAATTTCAGTGCTTGATGTTATTAAAATCAAGTTTGTAATTTAATTGTTTTATAAAGAAGATGGTCTAAATTAGCACTTAACAAAATGGTTTCTTTAAGGGTACCGAATTGTATTATACTTATGAGTTATTTATTCCCATGTTGCAGATACAAAGGCGGACATTTTAAACAGATTATGTTCCAAAAAATTCGTTGTAATTTAAATTTTTTTTATGTTTTGAGTGCATTGAGGGTATTTGGGGGTGCGGGTCTTGAATTTTTCGGGTCACGTGTTTTTTCCCCAGTCCTTTCAAAAACGTACTAAAGAGATTCCCCTGTATATGAGTTTTATTTTAAACTATAAAACATATAACTTGTGTGCTTAAAAATAATTAAATAATAGGTTGGTTAATTTCATAAATTGATATAGATACTTCAGTAGGTGTTTTATATTTATTTATGTAGTGCCTACTTACATTCTGAGTCACTATAAAACAACTAAAAATATTCCGCAACCCACTGGTAGATAATATATTAACCGGATTCTAAAACTCAAACAGTGGAAAAAATAATAGTTGACATTTTTTGCATAACTTAAATATTAATTATTTTATTATATCTTGTATCTTTTAAATACGGTATATTTAGGCAATTTAATAAGTAATTACATCTAATTGTGTTATTATTAACGTTTCTGCGTGCCCGTACAGTTACATAGCTGTATAATTTTTTTTGTATGCAAATATTCAGCGAGAATTTTTATTCACTTAATTATTAGTGTAATTGGATGACATTGTATAATAGAATTAATAGAAAAACTAGTTAATATAGACTAATTAATATACGGGATGATTATAAATGTTGTTTATTTTAAAATCAGTATTTTAAAATAACTATCAAAAAAATGTTTTATAAACGTTTTGAATCAAAGCAATAATTATTAACCAGATTGTATAAAAATTGGTCAGTATTTAAAAAAATTGAAAGTTATAAAACAAAAATTATATTGCCTGGGTAGTTCTTCTTTTTGTCGTTAGCAAAATTTTTAAAAGTTGATATTTTAGGAAATAAACATAAATAAATATAAACATAGAATGTTTGGGTGCCTCCTGGAGCAGTAATAATACAACTTTTGATCAGCATACTGTGAACTATCATTTCCCCAAGTTACAAAAAAAATTTGTTCGGGGTCCTTTCATTCGCTCTACTGTTTAAACGGCTCGTTTGCAGACATGTTTATTAACAAAAAACGATTGTTTCAATGTCCTCGACAACTCCTGAAAGTTTGTGGGTACATTTGCGGGACAACCTGTATAGGAATCTTACTAAAAAACTAAAAATATATACGAACTAATATAATAAAGTATTTTCTACAGTCTCATTTTCAATATATATTCACCATTGTTTTATTTCGTTGATAATGAAAAGTTCAGATTCTCATAAGTGAAACAATACCCAAATAAAAAATGTTCAATTTCAATCTCTTGTTTTATTTATCTTGCAGAGAAACTTTTATTGAAGCAATTTGTGACAACGAATTTACTCTACATATTGAATCATCAATTGGCATGAAATAAATGAAATAGATTACTTATTTAAATATTTTAGAAATTACGCCAATTTGAAGAGGTTCAAAAGACAATACCTAATAACATTTTACAATATATTTTAGATAGTAATAAAGTCTATAATATGGATTCCAATCATCAAATACCATAAAAATTGTAAGAGTTTAAACTTATATACGTGTTTCAATAGCAAAGCTATCATCAGTCTTAAAGACACTATAGGAGTCCATTGTAGGAATTAAATATTTAACCTTTATTTTTGAAAATCTTCATACTTTCGGTTATTTTGTTTGTTATGAATCCCAATATTTGTAATCGCTATAAATGCTATAACTACACGTACTGTTTGTAAATGCAGTATTTACTGCAAGCTAGAAATTCAACTAATTAGTGCTCGGTCCCGGCTTTAAATTTTGAAATAAAAAATACTCCTCTGAAACTTCGTGAGTGGATTCATTTTGGCGTAACCTACAACTTTTTTTATCTTCGAAAATTCTGAGAATTGGGGTGTTTTTGATGTGGCATGCGTCAAACGTGTCACTTTAACGATGTTTAGGAACTTTTTTTACTTTGAATTATAAGATTTTATAATGCAAACATCGGGAAATATATTGACCTGCAAAAATATTGGGGCACTAAATTAAATAAATTCTAGAGGTCATATAAATTATTTGCTTTAGTAAAATAAGAAGTCTTATGATTTACACTTTCGCGAATTTTTTCCACGATGGGGCCGAAGTCGCGTCGCATCAGTGCGAAAATGGTCTAAGATAAAAACAGTTCTATATTTTTAGTAAATACAGTTGTCACGGGTAAATGATTCTGACCAAAATGAGCGTAGACACATCTCTTTATTGCCGCCTCAAATAGAGAATGATATATTAAATTACATAGATCTCTCAAGCGACCAAACTTTTACGTATGTCGCACAGTGTTTGTTCTTGCGGAACGTTTATTGTATAGTTTTATTACATTTGTTCAATCAGCAGTTCCCAAAATGTCGATTTCATTGAAAAATCATATCTATGTGATCTTAATTTGTATAGATTTTTAATTTTAATTATTCTATTTAATTATTAGTAATACGAGTTTTTTCGTTTGTTTATTTTATGAAAAAATAAAATCTTTATATTCACAAAATGAAAAATGAAATCGATATAACATATTTCGAAATTACAGGTTATTGGGGTCGAAATAGGCCTTCCATTATGAACTTACAAAATACAATTTACTTTTGCCCGGTAAAAAAAATTTGTTTGAGTGCAAATGCAAATTAGCTTCCAGCTAACGCTATTTACTAGGTAATAAATATAAATGACAAGACACTCACAGATGTAGAGAATGAAATCGTACATATACGCATGCGCGATAAGTACAATCAGCGACTTAAAATAAGTGCTGCCATGTGTACCTCATAAAATGCTTTATTAGACATTTATTACCACTGCTTTAAAATATCCAGCAATTCCATAACAATTTGACAACCTAGCAGATAGCGTTAGCTGGAACCTAATTTGCACTCAAGCAAATTCTTTATAATACCATGTTATATATAATGTAAATTTATAACTATAATATGTTTTATATTTGAACTAGATTTAATATCACAAAGTTATATTAAAATTATTTTGATCTAATTCACAACTGTGAGCTAGCTAAGTAAGCCACCAACAAAAAATAGTAACGTCAACATCGACATTTGAATTCATACAAAAAAACTCACATTAAGTACCGCTGTTTTTACATATCTTATGTGAAATGTGCTTATGCATGGTATTTTTTTCTCTCTTACAATAAAAATAAATTGACTTACGTGTGGGATAAAAAAGCGTGTAACCACACGAGCCTACACAAGCTGTTTAAATATAATATAAATATGACAGTTCACGTGAGTTATGTTGTCGTACTCTATAATGTCAACTAAACACGATGTACTTAGTAAAAACTCATGAAGCATTAATGACAAATAGCACTAGCTTGTCGTTCATACGTGAATATGTTCGAGTTATATTCATGACTGAATAGGAGATGATTAAATACATATACAAGTTCATACATAAATTATTATTTGAGTTGATTAATAAAGGCTAATTACGAGAGTTAGATTTTACAACTGACAGTAGGTAAAAGGGAAAAGGCAGAAAACTAATTTTACTGCCTTTTAGTAATTTTGATACTGTTAGGTTTTTCAGACGATTTTCTGCATATTAATTATAAAATTAATCATTAGGAATGTTATTTCAATAGAATATTAATTTTTTAAGTTTATCGAATATATTTAATTAGTTACTTTTCCTAAATATAAAAGCAGTAAAATTATTTTTCAACATAAAAAAGAACTAACTTTTAATAAATTATACTGCTTTTATTCACTGAGAAATATACGTACAATCATTCCAAGTTCTTTTAATTTCGAAAAGGCAGTTTTCAAAAATTATCTACTTCTTATAAATAATACAGTTAATTGTTTTTATTTTATTTTTACATTCTTATTATTCTTCAATCATTTTAAAATTATTAAAAGTCATAAAAATTAATTTTTCGATCAATAAATGTTAGTTATTATTTAAGATTTTGTAATTCGATACTCATTAGACAAAGATTATTGTAATACTAACTTTTATTTTGATCTCAATAAAAAACATTGAAATAAAATTTAATTTTTATTCTACATTATTGCATTTTACTTCTGACAAATTATATCTACATTAAGTACTTGACGATGAAATTATTTATTTCAATAAGGATTAATGTTTTACAGGTCATAAGTCTACGTAAACAGAACCCAAACATTTTAAATTTTCTTTGTAACATAAAAGCAGTCATTGTGGCTTAAATATAAAAATTAGATATATGGTATCACAGACTTTATTTGAGATCTTTTGATTCCATATACAATTCTATACCTACTACATTATTTTGTTCAATATTTAACGGTTTAGGCAGCGTATTGCAAAAATTTAAAGTGCGCTGGTGGTAAACTTTTCCCGACTTTATTTACTATTATAGTCACTGCTTATTCCTTATGTTACCTAAGGTAACAAAATATATCCTATAACCTATCCAGAGAAAATATCTTTGAAAAAAACACGTAAATTGGATAAGTGGTTCTTCAGTTATAAGCGCACTAATGGACAGACAGACTGGCAGACGTTAAGCTTTTAAAGGTTATGATTTTGACATATAATAAGACACATAAGTAACTTTAAATTACCCCTAAAGTGCTAAAACACTTTTTTACATTTTGCTTTTTACTGCCTTTTACCTAAGCATGGCCGAGTAGTTATTGGTACTCTTCAGAAATAATATTCATAAAGTGCAATTTTTTTTGTAAGCGACTGCAATTATTTTTTCTTTATCAAGCCAGTAAAAACCATAAATCCGGTGTTAAGAACAGTATTTTTCCATCTAGCGTTCAGTGGCATTTCTTTATACTAATATAACGTGGTCGTAAAATTTGCATTGCTAAAAGCCTATAGCTTACATAATTGGATTAGTAGTACAGACTTCACTTATATGCTAATATACCAAGAAGGATAATAAAAGACAGATAGCTGTCAGGGCGTAGAAATTGGCACACCTATGCACTGAAGTCATTACGGTATGTTGAAATGTATTTTAACTGTATGGGTGGGATATAGGTTAAAGGAAACTCATTGACATATTGATCTAAATGTTATGATGAAGATTAATGCAATATGGATGTGAAAATGCATTTTGATTAATTATAATTGATCGTTTTTGAAGTATGTGAAATGCATATATTTTAAGTAATGAATTGCAATTTTAGCTCATACTCCATCAAATCAGAGACGTATTTAATTATTAAAATATATATATGTATATAATATGATTCTATCTCTTCAATTATTGGAATCATTTTTTATGGTATTAATATATCAAGCAATTTTTTTAATTCAAAGTATTCATTAAGGTATTTATCGGAAAAGTAAGACTAAATTTTATAAATAACTAAAAAAACATCTTCCAAGTAAATGCACAGTTCCTAGGTATCGCTCAGATCTCGGTCCAATCTCGCTCCGATACAGCATAGTGCAAAAAAAAATTTACTGGAGTGTGATCGAACATGGCATGGATTGTACCGAAACCGGTTCGTTAATGTAAATATCATAAGATTTGATTGAATCAACCCTCATTAGGTTTACTCTTGATTTTTGCTTTAATTTTCCAAAAAAAATTCCAAATCGCGCAATATTTCCTTTTTTTATTATATAGCGAACTTTATTGTTCACTCTATCAAAAAAGCTGTAGAAAAAATATGGTCTTTAAAACCTATAATAGGAACAGATCTAGTAATTAAAAATTGGAGACAATGGTAAATTCAAATTGCATGTAAACAGGTAATTACATTTCCAGATTTGTTAAAAATACATCGATGTAAAATTTTGATACGATTTTTTCTCCGCATTGCGAATATCAAATGTCCTTGCGTGCTTGAATTAATTTGTAAAACAGTTTATATCAGAACTGAATATATTAAATTCTGTATAGTGATAAACGAACAATAAATGAGATTTAAATAAAACGATATTCATAAACAAATTTATAGTTGCACCCATAAAAGATGCGGTGTAAATATTTTATTGCAGCCTTCTGAAAATATTGCTAAACGTATAAAAAATATTTTATGTATTTTTTTTATAATTTACAGCGGTTCTGAATTTTCAGTTTTTTTTTTCAATATAATAATATTTTGTGGCAGATTGAAATCAAATAATAACATGTTGCCGACCTCTGATATATTATATTAATTACTATAAATTTGAATTTTTTTATTGACTTAATAGGTATTCTATTTTTCTGTAATAACTATTGTATTTTAATAATGAAAGTTATGTATTTTTAAGTTTCTATTTTCTCATGAATGTTCATCTATTAACATGTTAAGCAAGTATAAAATTAATACAACAGAAACAGTTATTATTTTTTTAAATAGTATGTTTTATATTGAACGCATTTAATAATAACAATATTTATTATTAATAGTAGTTTGAAAAATATAAAATGTATACATTGGCGCCGGGAGGGGGGTGCAAGTAGGTGCACTTGCACCCCCCTGGCAAAAAAGAAAAAACACATGAAAAAAATTAAGAAATACAATTTTTATTTTAAAATTTACTGTTTGTAAATTTCCGCAACTGTGGACCTTTTTTTTTTTTTGGTCACGTCAATTTCAATTTTATAAATTTAAAGTTAGATTAGAAGAAATAAAAACTGAATACCTTTTTTTTAGTTATGCTAATTTCAATGCAGGTTTATTATTACAAAATTATTATTATTATTTTTTAATTATCCTCACATAATTTAATTTTATATATGTAAATGCATCCCCTGAAAGAAATTCTGCCGGCACCCATGAATGTATAGTTTTTTATTCAAAATCAAAACAGTAAATTTCAAAAGACAAATTTTTATACGGATTGAATTGAAATACATACTGAAAGAGAAATCTACTGTTAAAGCATGTTAGTTTCGCGTAGCGCCACTAGATGGTACGATTGTGAAACGTGATATGTAAATGGATTATAAAACTTCGAAGACTACTCTATAGATGGCAATTAAAAATGGTGCATGTCTAGGATAGGCTATATTTTTTATAATATATTTCGTGTTTTCGGTTCACATAACTTATTCGATTTTCACTCTGGTTCAGTTTCTTTTTGACTGTTATATTTTCTATATAATAAACAGTATCGTAACTACCACCGGAACAGCCGGGGTAGTGCTCCGGGGCCCCGAGCGCAGCCCCCCCAGAATAGCGTAAAAATTGGGTTAGGTTGAGTTAGCATTTTTAACGGTTAAAATCTGCTATTATATTAAGATCTATTCTTTTATTTATTTTAATCAATATAGCTTTGTTAGCTCCTCGTTGTAACCTTAAAAATATTAGTTGTTTAATTCCTACCTGCATATATTTAAGTTTAAAAAAATAATCGATTCGACCGAAACTTTTAAAAATGTTTGAAGCTACCCAAATTCTAATGTGGTCATGTGATCTTATACCTATTATATTTTTAAATCTTCTAGAACAGTGGTTCATAAACTAGATCCCGTAGATGCACTAAACTTTTGCCGGGGGTTCGTGAAACATTTTTGGCATAAATTAAAGTTCTTTAACATTTCTATTTACTAGTGATTAATAAGTTTCTAACGACCTTTTCTTTTTTCTGTCCGGGAGAGGAGGTACCTGAAAAATAATTGTTCAAAAGGGGGTCCTTAGACCATATAAGTTTAAGAACCGCTGAAAGTTTTATTTTCAATAAGGTACAAAAATAGTAACGTGTCTTAAATTATTTTATTTTAAAACAACAAGCATTCATAATAAATAACTATAAATAAATAAAATCGTCACATATTTACAGTTAATAGGTTAATAATATTCAGTAGCTTACGGAAGTAGATTATTTTCTATTATATACACATATACACACACATGTGCGTGAATATGTTGAAAGGTGTGTACCCATAATACATCATAGATAGCTCTGAAACAACGTCTATTTGTTTGTTGACATGTCGGGTTGTTAAAAGTGCATTTTATAACATGGAAATCCTACCATATTAACTTCTAATTATCGAAGATAAACATCGACTAATTGATAAAACTTTCTTTCAGATTAATGCACCTTTTGTATTAATTAAAAAATAATATGTATCGTGCCATCATGTGGGTAATTATGAAATAAAAGTTTTGACGCAGCGATTTTTAAACTTTTTTTTCTTCAATTGTTACCACACGGAACAGAGTAAGTTTCGCATTAAGCCCATAAGACTCGGGTTTATTTTTATTTTTTTGTAAAAAAATCATTTTTTTCGTATTTAGTAACGAAATCAAAAATGAAACACTTACGGAATCAATACTGTGTTTGTCTGTCTATCTGTCTGTCAGTCACAGCCTTCTAGTAATTGGAACATATGATAAATATTGTTGTTTTTTACTTTCTTATACCATGTATATTAAATACACATATACATAGTATAAGTAAGTATAGTGAAGCTGATTTTTTTTTAAATTCGGATTTTGATGGAATTATCCATTTTGACCTTCTCTGAATGTCTGTTTGTCTGTTTATCGGTCTGTAAGACCAATCGTAGAATGGTGAAATTTTAAATTTAAGATTAATTTTTGTCTGGGAAGAAAACTTCCTATATTTGAAAGCGACCTTTCATGTTTACTGATGTCGATTTTTTGAATTTTTGGAATTACTTTGAAACAATGCGAATTAGAGAAAAATGGTCAAGTTAAAAATTATAGGTAATATTGTTATCTATAACTTATGTTCTATTAATTTTATCGAAAAAAATAAATCTTTGAAAATAATATTTCAAATGGTTCATATATAACAGAGATGAAATCTATATTTTCTGTCCCATTCGTTTTATTCTATCTTTTATTAGTCAAAAATATATTTTAATAATATAAAAATTACGTAAGTACACTGTTTACTGTCAGAATTACGTATAAGAAAGTCTCATTGCATCCATGGCAGATATTTTTAAAATCAATACAAAAACTCGGTTAATTATATACTTTAGAACTGCTGTTTCAATGATTCAACAAGATTCAAATCTTAATTATTTGTTTTAGTTGATTTCTTGATTGATATTACATATAAAATGCATTTGCAGAGAAAGCACTCATATGAATGTGTAATTGTTAGTTTGATATTTGCTGAACAAAAAAATAAATATTATGAAAGAAGCATTTTGTTCAAGTTTTGAAACGTAATGTTCTTTAATTGTTATTTTGGCAAATCGTAAAATTTGTTTATTATTTAACTTTCTAAAAACGTATATTTTTTGCAACAAAATAAAATAATTGTTGGTAGGTATAAAGTTTTTTTTTTCTACTAACATTCCGGCATATTTATTCAATTTCAGATTTATAAATTAAAAAATAATTTCATCTGTATTGTGAATAAAAATTTTACAACAATAGGCATGATACCTAATTTAAAAAAAACTTTTCTATGATCTTACGTGTCTCCTTTTTCCAAAAAAATACTTATTTCTGCAGAAAATAAAGGTTTAATCACAAAAATTGACCCTTTTAAAACTATGTAAACACTCCTTGTCAACAATAATAAATCCTTGTTCCATCGTTACCGTTTCTGTTTTAGTTTTGGTAACACAAAACTAAGCAAATTGATAATTTAAAATCACAAAATAATTTATAAACAGCACGCAGAGAAAAAACATGGTTGAGACAATAATGTTTTGAGAGCATAATAATATGATTGTAATCTTTATTGCAGGAATCATAATTATAACCATTTAATGATAATTTCTCTTTTGTGACTACCATACACTATTAGTGTCGAGAACATAATATGTTTGATGCAACCATATTGTTTCGTTGACGAGAACATAATATTTTGGATGCAACCATATTGTTTCGTTGACGAGAATATAATATTTTGGATGCAACCATGTTGTTTTATTGGTGTTTCATCAAGCATGACGGATTGCTGTATTTTATGTTTTTATTTTAACAAAAATTATATTAATCTCGCTTTTAATATAAAAATAAATACATTTTTTAGAATCTTTTTAATATTTCATTATTTACAATCATAATTTCAGTAATACTTTATTACTGGCATCATTTTAACTAAAAATATACACCTTAACCACAATAAAACAATGTCACTCGACACGTGTTTCGACTTCACAAGAAGTCCTCATCAGGAGCCTTACAGATCTAGACTGATACAGTCTTGGTCAAACCTAATATTTATACTAAAAGGGCTTATCTCGCTTCAATGATGTCGAGTGACATTGTTTTATTGTGGTTAAGATGTATATTTTTAGTTTAAGTGACTAGAAACCACAGTTTCTCCGTTTTTCCAGTAGTACTGGCATCATGCCTATTTTGTTTATATTTAATTTAATCTGTGTATTAAATCGAGCGACTAATTTAGACAGCCTGTATATTATGTATTTTATGCTATTGTGTTTTGTTATACATAATAACAATGGAAAAACAACCTTATCCAAGGTTAATCAATATTCAAATATATCTTTTTCTACTTTCTCCCTCGTCATCAGAATCCGGGATAATAGGAACACTGTACCCGGATCCCGTATTCACGTGGAGTAAGAGCCACGTGATCGGATTAGTTCTGTGAAACATCGATCGGCAATGTTTCTTGTCGAATATAAATTATTCCTACATTTAGAACATACGTAATCGGCTTTATGAAACGTACACAAAATGAACAAATCTGATTTTCTTGATGAAATTTATTTCGTTTACTTTGTTAAGTTCTTGAGTAATTAATCCAGAAACCAAAAAGATTGGTATTAACCAGAGCCGACCTTAGCAAGTCTGGCGCCCTGGGCGAGATTTATTTTTCCGCCCTCTCTCCCCCTAAAAAAATGTTAAAAAAAAAACCGAAAATATCAATTAAAATTGATAAATTAACAAATAGCTGAATAATTCATATCTCATTTGGCGCGATCCTACAGACTCAAACATTTTTTTAAATATAGCTTACATCATTAACTTTAAGACTATCAAATGCCATAAGACCGTCGAGACCTCCTTCCCCTATTATGAACAAATTAATATTGATAAATTAACAAATAAGTTGATTAGTTAATATCTCAGCTAATACCTTATTAAAGGTTTTCTGGGTTGCTGAATAAGGATTTGTTAGTTAGCAGCTATCAAATAATCGATTTTTCTTGTTTTTTTTTTTTTTACAAATTAACATTGTTTATATTTAGCTATATTTTTTGCTTAATTGGGTTTAACAGATCGACAAAAAATTTAAAGATAAAAAAAAAGTTTACTCAAAAATTACTTATGCTCCATTGTGCGCAGCCCCACCTGTCCTGACGCCCCGGGCAGTCGCCCTAGTTCGCCCCCCCCCCCCTCTAAAGCCGGTACTGGTTCTTACTTTAAAAGTTTTTGTCGAAATCGTTTTTTTTTATTTCCTCGCTCTCGTTACAAAATAAGGTAATTTATGACCCAAAATAAATCCCCCCTCCCACAAGGATAACCCTTTAGTTCAATTTTCAGATGTACCACAAGGGGAGGGGGTCTTATCAATAACATTGAAAAATTATTTTTTATAATATTAAAATCACTCATTAAAACTGGTTAAATGTATTGATTTTTAGTTGTACCTGGTAGACCCTGGTAGCTGCTCTGAGTGTCGAGATATACTGATTATATATTTACGCTAGCGCGCAAAACTGATCTCTGCGCGTTACGTCAATGCCTACCCAGTATTTGTCCTAAAACTCTAGACGTTATTTACGTCAAAATTGTAATAAATATCGAATTTCTTCATTCATACAAAGTAATTTAAGTACAGGTAAAATTCTTAATTACAATTATAATTTCTTTTATTTGAAAAGTAATTAACTACATGTGAAATGTAAAGAAAAGTTAAAGGAAAACTCATCTTCTTACACTTTAAAATATACAAAATATTTTAAAATATACAAAAGTTTCTATTGTTCATTTTTTGCAGTTTTATTCTGAACAAGTTTGAAAATATGAAACTTCATCACTGAATGTTTTTATATATAAATCCACTTCCGTTACTGATACGGAAAGCTGGAAACCGGATTGAATAATGCAAAACGCTAGTAAGCTAAAATATTGAAGTTTTCTGTAGCAACTGGAACGAAGAAGATTGGGTTGTGTACTTGATTGGCACTCAAATGGTTTGGAACGGAAAACAAAGCAGAAAAAGAAAACGACAGTTTATATTATCTGAATTATGATTTGCATAATGTTAAATTTCTGTTCGTATTTATGAAATATAAATATGTTATTGTATTTATTTTTTATGCAATTTTTTTTATTATTTATGTTTAAAAATGTACAAATAAGACTGTTATCTTTAAATTACTTTTAAGATCATTATTGTGTCTTGCAATATGTAGCAGAACGTTACTCAAATTTTGAATAAAATAATTTTGTCAATGAGGTACAGTCGCCTGCATTAATGGTCTTGCAGTTTGTATTCATTTTCATTTACCACAAACTTAGTAGGCTCCTCCCATTTGATTATTATAATATTTAAATCATCTCTCCATGAATCAAACAAAGACAGATATTTTGAAATTCATTTGCTAGATAAAGAACTACTCTCCGTTTATAATAGGTATATATTTGTGCAATTAAATTATTATGTAATCTATTGAAAATTGTATAGGTAAATTTAAAATATTTGATATTCCGAATTTTAGTATTTAAATATATTTAACTTGAAAGAAAAAGATAACCGATGATGTTTGTCTTTAAATTTTGAATCTGTTGTAAGCGATTCTAGCCTTTAGTGTGCCAGACGAGTTCTGCAGGCGACTGTACCTTCTTAAGGTATTGCGACTAATGGATATGCACCACCCTAGTTAATGTAGAATTTAATTGTTTTATACAAGTTGTTCATTAAAAACTACAAACTCAAATTCAAAATAAAAAAACTCAATTTTAAATAGGACAACCTATATTTATTTTATTTTAAAGTAAGTTACATCAATGTCTCTCTGTCATTTATCTGATTTACGTTTTTTTTTTAATTCATAGATACGTTCTCTGGTCGGGTTAGGTGGCATAAGGAATAAGCAGTGACGATAATAGTAAATCAAGTCGGAAAAAAGTTTACCGCAAGCGCTGTTAAATATTGAATAAATCAATGTAATAAATAATTGTGTAGAATCAAAAGATCTAAAATAAAGTCCTTTTATATTTAAGCCACAATGACTGCTTTTATGTTACAAAGAAAATTAAAAATATTTGGGTTCTGTTTACGTGGACTTATGACCTGAAAAATATTAATCCTTATCGAAATAAATGATTTCATCGTCATAAGTACTTAATGTAGATATAATTTGCCCTTTACAGCATCCAATTTGGTGTTTGAATGAAAATTAATATAATTTTCAAAATACATTTTCCTTAAAAAAAAAAAAAATCGTCTTATACGGGGGATACTCGTACAAGTATTTTGAAACTACTTAGAAACTCGAATAACTTTAACAATATGAACATAACAATAGCAATATATTTTAGTTAATTTGAAATTTAAGTTCTTACACAACTCACCAAACTATATTCTGCACGAATTATCTAATATTTTAAATTATGTATCAATTCACAATCCATCGTTAAACCCATCAGGACCAACTGCATAGACAAACTCAATTTCCGACCTAATTCCGACTTAATTACAGTTCATTTATTAAACCATTATGCACCGAAGTAAGTTTTCAATAACCCAAGTTTCAACTTAATTGCTTCGATGGCTTGTACCAACAGTAACTAACGCAGGCAAACGTGCTGCTAGACGCATACACTGGTTTTTAGGGAATTGTACTGGGAATGACATGTAATGGCGCCCCCCGCGTGACCGCCCCTTCTCCGATAGCCCATTCACGTGTCCCATTTCAAGGACACTAAGTTGTGTCGTCAATTAGACGCCGAACAGGCTCTGCCAAGTCCTGGAGGAGCGAATATACGCCAGTTTTGGTGCTTAGTACACGGTTATTTTTGAGAATGTTCTTGCGAATGATATGTAAGGTAAATGAATGACATGCTCGGTATTATAAAGAATTTGTTTGAGTGCAAATGCAAATTAACTTCCAGCTAACACTATCTGCTAGTTATTAAATATAAATGACAACACACTCACAGATGTAGTGAATGAAATCGTACATATTATAACACTGACGCATGCGGGATAAGTACAATCAGCGACTTAAAATAAGTGTACCTCATAAAAGGCATAGCATTTACATTATTATACGTTTATTACCACTGCTTTAAAATATAAATAATTTCATAAAAAATCGACACCTAGCAGATAGCGTTAGCTGGAAGCTAATTTGCATTTGAACTCAATCAATTTCTTTGTGATACCGGGCATTATTGTATTACATTAATTATTTATTCGTATTTTTCGTAGATTAATAAAATTTATAGATTCATAACAAATGAAAGTGTTACAAAATGGCAGCTATCTTTCATCAAATGTCATATTCAATGTATATTTCCCATAGATATTGGTTAAAAATTTATAATAGATAGTAAGATATGATTTATTTTAGATCTTTTTATTCTACAAAATTCTTTACTACATTATATTGTTCCATATTTAACGTTTAAAGCAGCGTATTGCAAAAAAAAACTTTTTTCCGACTTGATTTACTATTATCGTCACAGCTTATTCCTTATGTTACCTAACATAAAATATACACTAAAACCTGGGCAAAAAACATATTCTTTAAATTAAAAAAAATCGCGTTAATCAAATGTGTTGTTGAAACTTGGTCGGATGGTTGGGTCTGGCTTGAGGACGGTCCCATTTCAAAATCATCAAAATCGTGTGTAAGGGGGAGGGGTGACACCCTAAAATATTTATTTTTTCAAGATATCTCAAGAACGACACATGTTACGTGAAAATTTTATAGAATATTTTTTGTAGAGCATTAAATTTCCTATAATATGGGTCTACAACGTTTGTTGTAAAATATTCCCGTACAAAGATTTATCTCAATTTATTTTAAAAATTCGTGTTTTGTTTTTCTTAATTGATATTTGCTTGGATATATTAAATGTCATTTTGACGTTTTAAATGTCATTATGGCGTTTTAAATGTCATCTTGACGTTTTAAATGTCATTTTGACATTTGCATAAATTTAGATTTAGATTGAAATTGTCAAAAAATTAAAAATATATGAAAAAAAATTCAGGTGCGTTTTAAGAAAAATTTCGAACTAATATTTTTTAGTAAAATTGTATAAAAATTAAATGGTTAACCAATTCCAGGCAATTTATATAAACACTATCGGCTTTTATTTAAATTATTGAATAATTAACTACCTTTGGTGAATTTAGCACGAGGAAGCACTGTGCATTTACTTGGCAGATGTTTTTTTGTTTTCATTATAATAATACAGAGTAGAGCTGGGCGCGTGAATAATTTTTGCTTACGATCACGCACGCTCACGAGAGAAAAAATTTTAGTCACGCCCGCTCACTCACGGTTACAAAAAAAAGTATTCACGATCACGCACGCTCACGAATACTATTTTTTTACTCACGCCCGATCACGCACGACGGGTCACGCGCGTGACCCGATTTAAAGTAATTGTTGTAAATTAAATATTGAAATGATGAAAATTTATGTTTTTACGTGCAATATATTGTGTGTATTTTATATTCATATTATTTCTTCTAAACTGCATTCTAGTAAAAGAAATTACAAACAAAACAATAATAAAATAAAGCTACAATGCATTTTTAAATCTTTTTTTGGTGTTCTGATATAGTTGGCAATACTGACCATGTGAAAATGCTTCCTAAAATAACATTTATTTTTCATACTATATGTTTTAATGTCAAAATTCGGTTTAAAACATTATTATATTTATGCATTATTAGTTCAGATATTATAAAAAATATCAAATAAGTTTATAAAAAAATTATCTTCAAAATATACTCACGAACTCACGCACGAGAAAAATGTACTCACGCACAGTCACGCCCGACTGTTTTAATTTGACTCACGATCACGCCCGCTCACGATTCAATATTTGAAAATCGCTCACGTCACGTCGGGTCACGGCCGTGACCCAACGTGACCCGAAAAATTCACGGCCCGCGCCCAGCTCTAATACAGAGTATTAAAAAACAAATATGAAAAATATAAATTTAGTCACTAAATTACCATTTGTTCTCGATCTTAAAAAAATACGTTTTTCACAAATGATTGATAACCGTGGTGGAAACACCGACGCCACACGGACCCGGAGCGGCGTTACGACGTCACGACGCACGCGCACGCGCATTAGCTATCAAAACACTCCGGTACCGTCGCTAGTCACCGCCGGGATGTTTGTGTGTGATAAGGCACGATCCGGTTATGGTTACCATGGCTCTGATACTCCGGTGTTGGTATTGCCGTGACACCGGTTAGTTCAGTTTCCGGTGCACACGTTTCCGGTGTGTTGTTGTGTTGTACCCATTGTTGTGATGTGTGTTGAAGACATTTTTAAGGTGTAGTTTGTGAATCTTAATTAAATTAAAACTTTTAGAATACAGTACTAAAAAAATTAAATTAAAAAAAATACATAATACAAAAAAAAAATCGGTATAATAGTTTATTTCTGACTCAAATATTAAAAAAAAATCTGTTGAGAATTCGATGCTTTTATAAGACAGTATTAAGATTTTATCTCCGCCAACTTATTTTCAATGACAGCATCTATGAATGAACTTAATATATTTCGCAACACGCGTAATATTTCTTGTATTTGAAAACGATAAACACTTTAAAATGACAAAGTCTGTGTGTATAAACACAATATATTGGTACAAATATGTTACTGTATTTCTATGAAATACAGTACAAAACACCTGTAATGTCATGACCTAACCTATTTTTGTTGATATACATACACAAGCAATGTCCGCAAAGTGACCTCAATAGTAAAATCGATTTGTGCGTTTTCTATAAAAAAACATTTGTAAAGGTAAACTTGTGTGAACTTTATTTGGTATTTATAAAACGAATAGGTTAAAAATAAACGCAGTTTTCTAAAAAAATACATGATCCTTAAGGGGGCATACGCCCACTTCGTTGCTCTGAAAGAAATAAAGTGCATTTTTACGCAGGAATGAAAATAATATTTAATATCATCAATAAAAAAAATTGTATGCAACTCTGATTTAAAAAGAAAATTATTTATATTTTATTTTATGTCCTGATCAATGTAAACAATAACAAATAAATTTAATTTTCGGTAGCTATTCATGTTTGCACTGTATTAAAATTCGTGCGTTAAATCTGGGTGATTCATACAACGCTATGAAGTCTGGTGACTCATTTCGATCAATATTTTGTATTATTTTAATGAATATTTTAAATAATGAGTTATTATCTTTACGGGCCTTTAAAAGTGGTACAGGAAAATGTAGCCCCATGGATTAGACATTTAATAACTATTGGTCCTTAACCCATTAACGCCGTGCGTGTTCATATGAACACACTTAACAAATGCGCCCAAAATAGTTTTTAGTCAATTTCTCCTTAGATAAAGATGTTTTTATCTTGAGGAAACGTTTATAAACACTTCAAACTAACGTTTTAATGCCATGCTTAGTCTAAATTTTGCTTCATTAGTTTTGTATGAATAAAAGAAGCGAAAAATATTATTTTTAAGTTTTATATTTTTTTGTACTTACTTAGGGTCTTATAAACATGCTATATATAAATTTTACAATGATATAATGAAAAATAATAATCCCGGCGTTAAAGGGTTAAAGGGGGTGCAGGGGGCATAGCCCCCCGCATTATATCATTTATACTACATTCAATAGAAATAAGTGGCTGTGAAATGGGACCCAGTACATTCAAGTAACTTCTAATCAACAAAGAAGATGCAGGGGGGCACAGCCCCCACATTAGATAATTAATACAACATTCAAGATACTATGGGCCGTCAAAGATGGGTGAAGGGGGGCACAGACACTACGGATATTTAAAGGTGGTACAGTAAGGCGGATATTTAATACTGCATTCGAAATTTACTACTGATCCTAAAAGGAAATGCAGGGGGGGCATTAGACCATTATTACTAAAATTAATAGAAATTAATGGCTGTGCAATGGGGCCCAGTACGGCGGAAGTTCCTTACATTAGATCGGTATTTCTATAATCAAAAGAAACAAAGGGCTTTTAATAAGTATAAAAAAATCAAAATTTATAAGGTAGTAGGACTAGTAGGTATATACAGTGTATTCCAAGTTGATTAAGATATAGGAAATTTAACATGGGGGCAATTGGTGCATTTTGAAAGCCGCCTCGGAACTAACTGATAAATTTTAAATTAATCAACAGTTTGTTTTCAACTTTAATAAAGAATAAAAAAATTAAAGTAAGCATCCTAGATAAAATTATAATAATATTTTTTGGCAGATATAAATTTGAAAACAAAATATTAATTACTATTTTATTAAATTTTGTGGCGGCATTTCAAAATGCACCAATGACACATCGTTAAATTAGACCAACACTTCTAATTACCCCCATGTTAAATTTCCTATGTCTTAACCAACTTGGAATACACTGTATATTGACTGGAAAAAATATAAAAAGCCTGAATTATATAAATTGCTTGTATAATACATAGATATTTCTACTTCACTGCAGAATTAAAATAAATATTTTTACAAAATGTGAAACCTTCAACATATTTAAAATATTCAAATAAGCTTTCCCTTTACAACGTATACCCTTTAACCTTCACCTTGCGCGAATAAGTACTATCTTTGTTGAAAATCAACATATTTAAAATTCAATTACCCAGCGTAACAGGAGGCCACGTTTGTGAAAAGAAAAAGGGGTGGAAATTAAACAAAATGTAGTCACGCGACACACATACGTACTTGTGTATGTCGTTTGAAGTTTAATTAATGGACTAATGTGATAAAGACAAAAGTTTCAAACAACGATATTTAATAATTTATAGTTTCAACAAAGTGAAAAATTAACATTACCTGCAAAAAGTTTCCGAACATGATTTTAATAAACGTCAACTGTTATTTATTAAAATTTTATTTTCCTTTAATATTAATTAAAAAGTTATAATATCATTTTGTAATTTTTTGACGATTGAAATTTTCACATTTTGTATTTTTTAGATTTAATTTTTTTAACTGTATGCGTTCTACAAAAGTTACATAATTAATTATTAATATGCAAATGAAAAAGGTAGGGCAAATTTATAAACATAGCTAGAAAGGAAAAATAAAATACAGGGGAGGAATTTAAAGGTATGAATAATTATATTTATAAATATTTAATAAAGGCTAATCAAGACTAGGTTCAAAGATGAGGGAATTATCAAGGGGGTTACGGTCTTAAGAAAATAATGAGTACATAGTAAATATAATATAAATATGCATATGTTTTTATTATGTACTGCAGTTTTCTTAGAAAGGGAATCATTACAAAATCTGTACAAAAACAAATTGACTTATTAAATATTTAATTGGATAAAAGGGGAAAAGAAAAGGTAAACAGGAGGGTAGTTTAATAAATAAGTATATCAAATTACGCCGGTAAAGAAAATAATAATAATCAAAAATGAAATGTAAATATGTATGTAAAGTTGCATGCAGAAGTGGTCGACCAGTTTTCATTCAAATTCACTTATTACAAACTTAGTAGACTCATCCTATTTGATTATTATAATATTTAAATCATTTCTCCATGAATCAAACAAAGGCAGATATTTTGAAATTCATTTGTTAGATAAAGAAGTACTCATATATGTTTGTGCGATTAAATTATTATGTAATCTATTGAAAATTGTATAAGTAAATTTTGTGGCAATGAAATGGACGTATATTTGTGTTTTTATTTAAAATGATGTAACTATATAAACTCCGCCCTAGAAAAAGATAAGCGATGATGTTAATTTTAATATTTTTGAACTAGGCAGACGAATTCTGAAGCCCATAGTATAGTAGAACCTCTATAAGTCGAAGAAAATGTCGTTACAAGTCGAAACCTCTACCTCGAATTTTCAAGCGTTTCCCTTGAACTTCGACTTATATATGTTCTACTGTTTATTTAAATTTACTACATACCTAATACTTATTCAAGAGGTAAGAGCAGGAATTGTATACAATGTAAAGGTACTAATTTAAATCGGTATCTGAAACCTGAAATCATTAGACAAGATTAATAACGAACCTAAATCAATTTAATGGAAATATTATTCGTATTTTGATCTAATAACCATCGAGATCAGATTTCAGTGATGTATTTTTAATGAAGATGCATGCATTTGAAATATTTTCAAATAAAGAATGGGTAATAATTGATACAGTTTCAGGACCCTTCATTAAAACCCGTTTTATGATCATTAATATTATGTATTTCTGATTTAAAATACATGTCAAACATTTTTCAAATGCATATATGTAATAAATCGTAGAACAGTAATATGTGTGCACTCGTAAATACTATTAAGGTTTTGTTATTATTATTTGAATTTATATACCGATCATACTATATACTTCTAGCCAGGGCCGGCCGAACGGCCAGGCGACCCAGGCGATAGCCTGGGGGCCAATTTCGCGGGGGCGCCAATTTTTTTAAACTTATTTTCTATGTTCTGTTCTAGGGCGCCAAATTTAAGCTGTATATATTTTTTGAATAATTGTTTTGATTTTTAAATTAAAACTGATAAAAACTTATTTGCAATCGGCTATGATAGAAATTGATAGGTTGAATAATTTGGCTATTCTTTCAATTGAAAATAAAGTTGTAACAAACCTCAATCTTGAGACAGCAATCGAAAATTTTGCAGACATGAAAGCCAGGAAGAAATATTTTATATAATTTTAATTATATTATATATTATTTATCAATTATGTTATATTATATTATTATATTACACGAATGAATTAATAAATAGTGTATTTAATGGTATTTTTCATTTTTCTATACATTTTATTCATTTCGATATTTTTCTCACACGCTTTTTTTTTCTGTGCGGATAATTTTTAATGATCCTCACTGTAGCGAAGGGGGGGGGGGGTCAAAAAAAATCTCGCCTGGGGCGCCAGAATCGCAAAGGCCGGCTCTGCTTCTAGCTATCCGATTTGGCTGAATTTCAATAGGATTCTATTCTGCAAATTGATTAAGTGAGTTCAAAAGGTTTGCTGTTAATTTATTACGTTTTGCGATCTGTAGCGTGTTGCTTGAACTTTCTTTTATTTGTCACTGAACAAATTAAATATAAAATGCTCATTTTATCAATTTTCATACGAAAAAAATAATAGGACGAGAGTAGAACACACTTCCAAGCTTGTTTGGGGTGTGAAATATAATTTATAAAAAAAAACTTTATAATAAAATATTAGATTTCAGAAATATTATCTATTTACCGACTTCTCACTGTATTTATAAAAACAATTAATTCATTATAAGCAAAAGCAATATACATTTAATTTAATTAATTAAAAATAAACTTTTTAAAAGCAGCACCCAAATTAAAACCCATTAAACTAAATAAAAAACAATAAACAGTGCTAATAAAAAAGGGAGTGAAAGTTATATAACCATAATGTTGTTGAACTTATATTAAAATTTGCACACAAACCACCAATTTGTGTGCGCAGTGAAAATTAGGGGACGTTGAGTATTGAGGGGGGTAAAATTGTACCCCCTCCCCGTTTCTGTGAGAAATTGAATTACAGACAGAATAAATGCAATTGTCCTGGCCGTTAGTGAACCCGTGTTTTGGAAAACGGTATGTTTTGTAAGGGGAGGGGGGCATGACGAAGGTTTGGTTCTGAGGAAGGGATTGTACGTGATGCGTATGGAGGATTCACTGATAAATATTTGATTTCGTTGCGTGCCGATTCAATGGTTACACCAGCGCAGAATGATTCGACGCCATAGAAAGGTATTGTTGTGAATTTAATATGTATATTAGAGTGTGTGTCAAAAAACTTGTTTTTTCTTCGCTTAAAGTTAGTTTATGATCTTAAATTAATTCCTTGTCGAAGGATTACACTGTAGTTCAGTTTCAAGAGGTGCAAATAACATTGAAAAAAAAATTTTTTTTACTACCAAAATTGGTATTTCTGATTCATGATAACTGATAAAAAAAATTAAGGACATTATTTTGTAGAGAATAAAATTATTTTTTAATAACGCCATTTGTCGGCTGGGTCATTCTTTTTCCGATAGTTCAGTAGTATGGTTATATATATTGCTATTTAATTGAATATTTATTTAAGGTATATAAAAACAAGGTATTCTCAACAATTCCTTGACCAATCAGCGTTGGTGAGGGAATTGACGTCATCTGGGTGATGTATTCAAGTGCTATAAATGTATAATAGAATATCAATTACACAAAATTCCTTTATTTATTCTTGTTTTTGTATTTTTTGATATTTTAACAACACATACAATCAAATAAGTACAAATTCGACATACCAAAATCATAAAGAGCTGTTAGAATCATATAACGTATTGCCAACTTAAGAATAGTAAAAATGACGCTTCCCGAATAGATCAAATTATCTGTGACAGTTTTTTTATGATTTTACAATGTCGAATTTGTACTTATTTGATTGTATGTGTTGTTAAAATATCAAAAAATACGAAAACAAGAATAAATACAGATATTTTTTTGTAATTGATATTCTATTATACATTTATAGCATTTAAATACATCCCCCAAGTGACGTCAATTCCCGCGCCAACGCTGATTGGTCAAGGAGCTGATGAGACTACCTTGTCTTTATATGTATACCTTGATATTTACGTTAAAATGTTGATGTTTGTAAAATACGTATTTTGTATACGATTTATGCGTCAAAATAATATGTTTCAACTTATTTATTTATTTTATTCGCATAATTAATGAAAACAAAAGAACATTCACTGCAACTATGTGGGTGAGTAACACACCACTTTTACTCTATCCTTTAGATATTTGCGAAGAATAATAAATATAATAAATAAAGAACTTATCAATTAGTTTCTAGAATAAAGTTAATAAGATACTTACCAATAATCTTTTATTTCATCGATAAATACATCTCAAAAATAAGTAATCTAAAATGTACTTCTGGAACAAATGAAATAATCAGTTGTTTTATCTTTCATCGTATGATTCTTACTCAAGATTTCTATATTGTTGAAGAAAACTCGGTAGTTTATTTTATGAAGGGGAAAAAGGAAATACTGCAAAAAGTAATAGAAACTAGAATACGACTCTTTATATTAAACGTTTTTCCCCTATTCTCTATTTCATAGTCGGTTGGTCCTTTATAGTATTACTGTAATGGCTATCAACTCAGGTCGCAATATTGGATAGTTTGCTTTTATACTGTCTTTCTCAGTTTTTTGTCATAATATTGAAGAGGTTTGTAATTATTTATGATCTAGTAAAGGTATATTTTGTAAACCAAAATGTAACCAAACACTTTCTACTGTCGTAGCTTTATGAATTTGGTTCGGTTTTTAGAGTCAGTGGTAATAAATTTATAGTAATATTATCCTTATGTGGTGTACAGTCACCTGCATTAATGGTCTTGCAGTTTGAATTCATTTTCGTTTATCACAAACTTAGTAGGCTCCTCCCATTTGATTATTATAATATTTAAATCATTTCTCCATGTATCAAACAAAGACAGATATTTTACTCATATATATTTGTGCAACTAAATTATTATGTAATCTATTGAAAATTATATACGTAAATTTTGTGGCAATAAATTTCTGATATTCCGAATTTTAGTATTTAAATATATTAAACTTGATAGAAAAAGATAACCAATGATGTTTGTCTTTTTTGGAATCTGTTGTAAGCGATTCTAGCCTTTAGGGTGCCAGACGAGTTCTGCAGGCGACTGTACATTGAACAGGCCTGTCAACAAAGATGTGATAACATAATATTTTACGAAGTTATCTAATCATAAAATTTTAAAAATATACATAATATGTATAACCTATTACATTTATATAAGTACTATATGCATTATGTATATATTGATGCCTGAGGATGACAAATGCAGTTAAAATGTGTATCAGCTTATATAACGTGACAAAATATTTTATATCTAAAATTAACTATTATTAACTAATATTTCTTTTCTACAGTATAATTTATGTTAATATACATATTTGACAAAATGATTAATGCCGTATTTCTATAATTATCGCTTGAGAGCTTGAAACTATTTAAATAGTTATTTTTAAATGATTTATTGAATGTGATTTTATAATGTTATAAATTTTCATGTTATTTATTATGATAATGTGTTAATTGTTATTAATATCTTCATTAAGTTTTTATAGTAGGCGAATTCTTTAGCAATATCGTAATCAGTTGTTTGTTAGTACTTAATTTATTAAATGCATTCTTTGTATCATCACATATAAATAATAACCTTTGTTTACCTTCTAACGCATGACGTTGGCTGTAGACCTAAAAATTACAAAATACAAATTAAAAAAAAAATGAAATTTTTTGTAAGTCAAAAATTTGAAATTCTGTATTTTAACAATTAAAACAAACGTAATTGAAATAACATAAGATTTAAACGTATTATTGGATTTGAAATTATTTATTAATGGTTGCATTACAAAGAATGTAATTAATTTATAAGAAATTCGAAATATTGTTTATTAAGTCGAAGGCTGAGACCCAAGTAAATTTGAGTATCTTAATAAAGCGCGATTTGGGGTTGGGGCGCAAAGCCTTTTTAGTTGATTCCAACATATACTTTTCCTTTAATCAATATTTGAATTAATGAAAGATTTTATAATATGTATATTTTTATAGATATAAAAAAATTATTTGGGTATGTAAAATTTGTATGATAATTTTCGTACATAAGTATTTTCTAAATTTCTTATTATTTAATTTGATTCGTTAAATAAATATATTGTAAAAAATAATCCAGTCATATAGCGTAGAATATTACTTCGTTTGTTTCAAAAACAATATTTTAGCAATAAAATACAAAAAACGACGAAAATTGAAGATAAATTTATATCAAAACAAGAAAAAAGACCTTGAAAAAAAAATAACAAAAGTTAGATGAAAATTTTATAGCGTAATCTCTTAAGGGGAATAAATCTTCATGAGGGACTCCCTTGTCGTGTAAAACACACAATAACAAGGATGTCGGTTTTATATATAGATGGTCCATAAATCAATTTACATCTAATTTCTAAATTGATACAAAACATTACTTCTTGTTCCGTTTTATCGAGGTGGGCGTTGGTTTGTTTTGATTAAAAATATGCATCCAGTGTTTCTGTCAGAAGTGATTGATACTTTATTGTAGTAAATAGGGACGGTTGGAAACGCCTTATGTATAAAAATTCTAAAATGTAGTACAGTACAGTAAAGTGACGATAATTCTGATGAAAAAATATAAAAAAATATTGTTACTTTTTTATAAAATTAAATAAATAAAAATGAAAAACTAAACTTCTTTAAGATATTAACGAATTTTCTTTCGTGTTTTTTTGAGACATTCTTATTTTCCTGAATTTTCAGAAACTTTTTTGACTATTTAGTAAAAAGTAAATTAAAACTTAGTCAGGTACAAATCAAACAACACGGCAGCAAATATATTCTGGATGATGCAAAAAAATATTTAATATTTTTCATCGCTTTATTTTAATTAATAATAACCCATGCATCAATAGACCGGTTTTTGCATAATTGGACTTTGAACCCATATATTTTCAATCTGTTATATAAATACTTAATATTTTCAGTATCAGATGATTGTGCTGTTATTACTGACCAGTTTAAATTGAATAGGATGCCAATTTTCTTTGTATATTTGTATTATGATAGGAAATTGTAAAAAATGTCAACTACAGTGCACTTGCCCCATTTTCGGGGCAAGTGCATTACCGGGAGTTAAAAACGCTTTGAAGCATTATTTCATATGCTATGGGGCAAGAGCAGAATTATGAATACGCCTAGTATAAAATGCTTTTTACCGTATCAAGATACTTTGTTTAGTTTTGGAGTAGTGAACTTTTTAAAGAAGTTGGTATTAACTTTTAGTAGTTCACTACATATTTGTTATTACAATTTCACTCGTATTATAATAAAAAGAACCTGTAAATGCACTTGCCCCGGTTCTGCACTTTCTTACTGCACTTAAGTTATTTTAATTTCTAGTAAAATAAATATTGGTTGTCAAAAAACATATTTCCAGTAGAACCGGAAATCAATTTAAATCGATTGAAATGTCATATAAAAAATTTTCAACGCAAAAAAAACGCACGAAATTTTAAAAATAAAATATACTTATATTGAAATATTCATAAGTAATAAATGACCGCACTTAATATTACTGCTATGAAAAAAAATTTGCTCCACTTTTTATCAACGCTAGAGAAATCTTCTAATCTTCACACGTCACATAAAGTACCGCCTTTAATAGCTCCTTATTAAGCTGACACCGGCTAACCAGTTGTATTAAATTTCAAAAATACGTTCTATTACATTCATCACGTGAATCTATTTGGATGTAATACCCAAATTGGGACACAGAGTAAGTTTGTCTAACAGCAGGAGATCCCAGACGCCTTGGATCACACTGCATGACGCTCTTGTTTCAACGCGCGACATAAAGAATGTAGGTACTACTACGCCATCTAGCGATACAGCGGCTAACTATCAATGGCGGTTAGTTCGAATATGTCTATTGTTGCTTGTCTGTATTGTTTATGGACACTTTTCACATGTATTGATTTCTTTATGGGTAATAATTGAAATTTATTAGTTTTAGAAACTAGCTACTGCTTTTTGAATTAGGCCAGTAGGTTATTAAGTTGAGTGTAATAACTATTTTTCTTGTATTGATTTTTTAAACGTTATTCAGTGAATTTTTATGTATTTGAAGTGGGTGTCAAATGAATAATTAAAATTTGTTTGTTGGTTGATTTAATTATAATGTTATTTTTTTATTATTATTATTTATTATACCATATTTTTAAGTTTTATTTTTTTCTGATCGATTTATAATTTTTTCGCTCATTAAATACCTAATTTAGCAAAAACTGTATATTGTTTATTTACAACTGGGAAATTTACGGAACGTTGAATTTATATGTTTTTGTATTATTATTTATTAGCAATCATAACAAAATATACAGGGTGTCTCGTAAACATACGAGTTGTGAAGGACATTAAAACAATCACTTTTTGTTAGTACACCCATGTCCACAAACGAGCCGTTTCAGCAGTAGAGCAAAAGAAGGAGCTCCTTACAAAAGCAATGGATTTTGCTTTTTGGTTGAAATTTTTTTGTAACTTGGGGAAATGATAGTTTAAAGTTTGTTGATCAAAAGTTGTAATGGGTGCAATCAACAAAAATTCGTAATTTTGCTCCTGAGGGCATCCAAACATTGTTTATTTTTAGAGATTGGAAAAATAGTTGTTATTTTCAATGAAACAGTTACTAGTTGATTTTTTTTAGGAAAATAGTTGGTAAATAGTTTTTTTACGATTTAATAATAATTAGTGCAAACGAAGCAGTTAAAAGTGTCGCATAGTTGGAAAGGTAGTTGCAAATAGTTGATTTCAAATTATGTTCTATCAAACCAGTTTTCGGAAAACGGAGGAGATATGTAATAAAAATTACAATAAATGCATTTTTACGCAATAGTCGAAAAACTATTTTTTTCAATCTCTATTAATTTTCTAAAGGATCAATTTTTCAAATGATAAAAAGTTTTTGGAACTAGTCAAACAATGTAAATAAATATTTTTTAGAATTTTTTCTACCTACATTTATTAATTTTATAGAAAAGTACCCAACCAAAAAACTAAAAAATATCAACAAAGGTTCTAAAAAAAATCTTTGTATTCATTGACTTATTCTTTATAAATTGCTCTAAAAGTTGACCCTTTAGGAGATAAACATAAAAATAAATATAATCATAAAATCTTGTATTAAACATAAAATTTTTGGATGTCCCACTGGAGCAGAAATTACGGATTTTCGTAGGTTATGCCCCTTTCAGCTTTTGATCAGCACACTTTGAACTATCATTTCCACAAAAAATTTCAACCAAAAGGCAAAATTCATTACTTTTGTGCGGGATCTTTTCTTTTTCTTTAACAAAAAGCGATTGTTTCGATGTCCTCTACAATTCCTTGAAAATTCTATAACGTAAACTTTTGTTTACCGCTGACGAGTAACACTAAAGTGCGGGGTGTATATTTATCTTGCACCTACTACAATACACTCACACACACTGTCATGTAATGTGTGAAGCAGCGGGAAGACCGTCACTTTTGAAATTGAAAGTGGTGTTGGATGAGTCTCCGCATTAATAATAGATACAAGATTGATTAGATTATTTTTTTCCACTTTCGCTTTATAAACCTCTTATCTCTGTGATGTACGTTATTAATCTGAGGGGGCTGAGAGTGACTAACAATAGCTTGTTGTTTTGTCTATGAAAATGATAACATGTTGACGTCACAAAAATATTATGAATGGCGTTAGTAATTTGTAATTAGAGTAATAAATAGAGATTGAAAAAATAGTTGTTATTTTCAATGAAATAGTTACTAGTTGAATTTTTTTTCGGAAAATAGTTGGTAAATAGTTTTTTTACGATTTAATAATAATTAGTGCAAACGAAGCAGTAAAAAGTGTCGCAAATAAACATTTTTTTTATGGATTTGTCACAGGTTCCATAAAAAACGAAGCAGACCGTAGTTTCCCAACTCTTGAACTTTAGATGTTTTATATTTCATCTCTAGCGAAAGGTTAATTCAAAAGTTTTATTTAAAAAGGTCGGTTTAATTGATTCTTCAGTGAATAAACCTATTTTTCTGATTCAGATTAAGAAAGTAGGAATACAATTTTATTTAAATTGAAAACTAGTCCGGTCAGAGGCAGATTAAATGTCGAAACCCCCCTAGGCAAGCACCTCATCGGCGCCCCTCCCTTCCACTGCTACGTAACTTTTCATATTAAATATAACAATGAAATTTCCGAAATTCAAATATTTTCTTATTGTTGCGTCTATATTTTGTTTGTTAAAAATTATCACATCATCTTTTTGTGCACACAAGAATCTTTTTATATTGTGTAAGTAGGTGCATAGGTACTTACTGACACAATTATTTTTTTGTTATTTTTCAAAAATTCAGCGCGTGCGCCCCTTTGTAACCTCGCGCCCTAGGCACGTGCCTAGAATCTGGTACTTACTTAATGTATTATAATTACAGTTAGTCAGTTTGACTTAAGAATGGTTTAAATGTTATAACAGATAACTTGTGATTAACAATATGATTTTTTTCATAAGTTTTATCAGATGTCGTAATAACCAAGTATTCATTCCAATCAATCTAAAAATATTAACGTCTATATAAATCATTTCTAAAATTAATTATTTTGTCTGGCTTATTTTTTAATTACAAATATAATACATAAATCATCACATCTTCAATTACATCCAAACAAAAAATAAAGAAAGCTTAAAGTTAACTCCCATTACAAGTACAATATAAAATAAATGTTTAGTTTCAAATAATAAAAAATAGAATTAAAAAACGTTCGACATTTGAGACCTTTTTAACATCATCAAAGTGAAAATTATAATTTATTTCACTTTTGTTTATCATGCGCCGCGCGTTTGGTAAACGCCGGTCGAAATATGAAAATATTCTCATCAGCTAATCATCGATGAAATAGATGCAACACACTTGTTGAATGCACCAAGGTTCCAATAAGCTAGATGAGTTTCTCCTATCTTAGATTTATAAGCTATTACTTAAAGTTGACCTCTGCTTTTAAAGATAAAATTGACAAATAAATTAAAATTCTAAAAAATCTCCAAGTTTTACTAAATCAAAATAAACATTTTTGTCTTTTATGTTCATAGTTTTCGAGTAAAAAAAAACTTTAATTAAATGTCTCGAAAAATTGAAGTCCGGAAAAAAATCATATAAATAAAACAAAAGTTTTTTTTAAATACCTACTTGAAACCATAGAGAAATATTTTCTTGTTGGTTAATTTTTTTTTTAAATTTACTATGATTGAAAACAGAATTGCTTGTTGGTTCAAATGAGGCAAAATACGACCCTTTATCTGTGACTGGGAGAAAAATTGAGATTTTTTTCTTTTTCGCTATTTATTGATTATACAAAATCGTAAATATCTCGGTTCCTATGCGAGGTAGTGGGTAATTTTTTTCCTGCAACTCCTGTAGAATTTTTCCCGCTGGATCGAAAGAAATCAATTACAACCCTTCATCTGTGACTGGCTATATGTAAATTAGCTTTACATTTTTTATGTTAAAAAAAATTCAAAACAGTAAATCCGGCTTTTGGAAAATTGACAAAAACTGCTAGTTATTATAAACATGATAAGGGTGCAAAGTTTGTACTTAAGTAGTAAAAAAACACAATACAAATGAATGGGAGTACACATTAATAGATTTCATCATCACCACATAAAAATAAAACAATAGTTCATCTTTCAGACACCAGATACCGCCTTCAGTTATTGTTCAATAGGTGTTTGTCTATGGAACAATGAATACACACCGACAAACAACTGAATGTTGATGAAAGAAAAAGATCACTCATCATCTGCACAAAGGGGTGTCATCAAAACAATTCGTATATAGTTATAAATTGTGATAAGGTATTCGTTTATCATATCAATATTGACTTGTAATTTTAGTGACAAGCAGTATGTCCATTATGTCCGGTACATTAATCAATTTATGAAAATGAGATGAGTGCAATATAAAATGTTATGTTCTATTGAAGTCATATATATCATATATGTGATTCATTGATTGGATCAGTTACTTTGTTAAGTAGGTATTTATTGCTAAGTAATTTAGTTTTACTTATCGAATTCTATTTAATTTAATTTTATAAACTGAAGAAAAAGTTAAAATAAAATAAAATAAAATGTTGTGCATGCACTTGATAGGGTTCCGTAGTCATTCTCATTACAATTTATAAAAAAGAGTTATTCCAAAATATTTGCTATAATGTTAATTATAATTTTCATTGAAAGTACTACTTAAAAACTACATTCTGAAATTTTCTCAGATTTTTTTTCTGATAACCACATTGATAAGGAAATATATTGTGACTGAAAGGTTAAAATCAAAAGGTCATTTGACATTTTTTTGCATTTAGTAGATTAATCATAAGTGAAAAAAAATGTGAGTATATTTTTCAGTCTATAGGAGAGGAGTCCAAAACATTTTTGATAGTGTTCGTTATAATTTTCAGTGAAAGTACTAATTAAAAGCTACATTCAGAATTTTTTTCAGATTTTTACATCGATAGTTTAGAAAATATAGGGAGGGGGGGGGGGGGCGCTCTGTAACGACTTTGAACGCAAATATATCGTGACTGAAGGGTTAAAATCAAAAGGTCTTATGAAATTTTTGTTGCATTTTAGGAGAGCTATCTAAAAACAATGGATTAAGTGAAAAAATGTTTTGAATATATTTTTCATTTTTGGGTTATCAATCTACGTCCGTATATTAAATTTCATCTTAATCGGTATAAAATTTATATAGACAGACAGACAGACGGACAGAGCGAAACTATAAGGGTTCCTAGTTTTCTAATGAACCCTGAAAATGTAGACAACTTAAAAAAAAAACACGAATTTTCACGAAAAAAATATTGTTTGATATGTTAATTATTATCTGAAACTAGATACTTAAAAAATAAGTCTTAATTTTTACAATGTTCTCTCAAGTGTCTTCATAAAACTCAAGATTATTAACAATCATAGCAATTATTTAATTTTATATAATGAATGCGTTCTTCAGTCGATAAAAACAACCAAGTGTCGGAGAACTTGAAAAATTAATGTAAATTTATTTAAATTAATATGCAAATTTTCAGTTCGCCGTTGTTGTGCAAGTCTGTTGAACCTGAAGTTCATATCTCGGAAACAACTAAAAATTTTGACGCCTGACTCATAATATTTTTCTTAGTACTTAAACTGAATACTAAAAAGTCTGTAATTGTATGAATGTCATTTCAAATAATGGACTGTGTTTAAAAAAAAAGTTTTTAAAGAGATTTTTATTTTATAAAGTTTTGCATTTATTAAAAATTTAAATTATTTTGTAAAAACTGGAAGTCAGTGTACTTTATTTTTTCGGAATTTCAATAAATAGGAAAATTTGCTATTAATTTTGTGTCTCATTATTTTTACTTGTTGTTGTGAAAGATAAAATTATACGGAAAGTAAAATTCACGATATATATTGTTGAAATTTTATTTAAAAAATCCTGATACATTAAAAAATTGTGTAACATAAAACTGCAATCTAATTATTTTAAGCAATTAACGTTGTTCGGGAGCCGTGTTTTACAAAAAAATCCAGTAATTAGTTCGTGTAATTACCGAATTACCAAACATCTTAGATATCTATAATTTCAAGAACACAAGCTATTACAAAATGTAAAATTTTATTCGTAACAAATAAAGCAATAAATATAATTAATTGTGCATATTACGTTTTGGAACAACTGTTTATATACATTTTGTAAGGCCTTAAGCGAGGCATGTTAAAATTGAAATATTTTAACTATTGTAAATATCGGTCAATGATTGGGCAAAAAATTTATCGACAAAAATTATGTAAACTTCAACTACATTTTAAGGAAATGTTTTACATAATTAAGATAATATTTTAAGAATATGTTTGTGTAAATAAATCAATTTTATACCAAGTAATTAATTTTAATTATAATTAAAAAATTATATGCTACTTAAATAACGGTAATAGTACATTAACAAATATAATTAAATGTAAAAAATAGGACAGTTATAAAACTGCGAAACATTAATATTATTGATTAATTTTTAGAACATTTCAATTAAGATAACCTATTTTTTGTATTGTGGTATAAAAAGAATGAAATGTATTCAATTTTTAATAATATATAAATCATATATACCTACCTCATGGGGAATTTTCAGCAATTTAGGTAGACACATTGGAATAATTTTTTAAATATTAATACGAAGCAAACATTTTTGTAAAAAAGTAAGCTTGCAACTAAAAAACTAATTTGTTTATAGGAGAATTATAAAAACTGACATCATTATTAAAGGTTTGTTAAAGCGACTTGAAAATATGAATCGCGTAATAAGTGATGTGTCACCCCTACAGATGTCCTTGTTAATCGATGTCAAAACTTGTGAATTAAATTTTAATTCTTTGCACATAACTTTCTGTATAGCTCAGATATTAATTAAAATTACAATTACACATTGATATGCCACAAAGAAGATAAATCAAAGTTGCCTTTGTAGCTTTTAATTTTTCGATAAATATTTTTCATTAGAGGCCTGTTTCACTTTTTCCCAAATTAGAGGTTAAAAATGAAACACACTTTTTCATTTTTAAAGTTCGTGTTGTATCGTACAGTTCAAATCACGTAAGTATTTAAAATCGTTATTCATAAGCGCATCTAGTAGAAAAAATTAAAGTATGAATTTGTATCGTTAACTGTCAAAAACAATGAAAGATTTGTATTTTGTTTCACTTTTACCCCAGTTGACCCTACATGTTTTTTCAATTTTTTTCATACATGATATATGTATTTCTTATACTTCACATTATACGTAATCTGAAAGAAAAATGTATTTGAATTGAGTTCAATCTTCCTTACTGCTTAGATTATAAAAAAACTAGTTGGTGAAATTTTCATCCAAATCGGTTCAGTACTTTATGAGGTTCGCGAAAAAAAACATGTCCTTTTTATTATATTAGTTTAAATTTTTAAATAAATAAAGTTTCTGTAAAACCAATTACCCAAAAAACAATTTAATTAAGCAATAAAACAATCGCTTCTGTTGAGATTTCATTTAAAAAACCCACCAAAGTGCACGAATTAGAAAAAATCACTTAAACACAAACGAGATTTAACAGCAACAAATCACAATATTAATACAAAGTATAAATTTCAGATGAATTTATCGGTGCTATATTTTACAATTTGCCTGTAGAGTTCTATCGCGGGTGGCCCTTGTCAGACGCTCTGCAGAGTCGTGGTCCGATTTGAATAAATATAAAACACGATCCGAACAGATGTTTGCTCTAAAAAGACATTTATTGTGACTTTCCCTTTTCGTAGTTTGGTATTTCGCAGGTTGCAGGTTTAGGGTCGGGTCGGTTGAAAGTAAAATTTGTTTTTTGTTTGCTTGACATAAGCAGTGGTTTAATTGACCTGACAGCGCCCAGGTCGTTGTATGATTAAGTGCAATATTGTCTTATACGGAAGTGAAGTCATTGCAAAGAGTTCTAAACTTGAAATTTTTGAGGAAAATCTTTATCTTCTTCAATGTAGAGTCGCATGCATGAAGACCAATTTTAATTCATTTTCGCTTATCACAAATTTAGTAGGCTCCTCTTATTTGATTTAGAACTATTTATAACTTGGGGAAATTTTAATGATAGTTCAAAGTATGCTAACTAAAAGTAATAATGAGTGCAACCGACGAAAATTCATAATTTCTGCTCCAAAGGGCACCCACAATTTATTTTTATATTATCAACTTTTTGAAAATTTTGCGAAGGATGTCAAGTTCTTAGAACTATCCAGTTAATGTAAAAATGTATTCATTTTATAATAAACTGCCGAACCAAAAAACTAAAAAATATCACCAAAAGTCATAAAACATTTTTTTTATATCCGTATAATTCGAAGCATTTTTTATTCTTTGCAAATTTTTCTAAAAGGAGATAAAAATAATTATAAATATAAATATACATATAAAATTATGTACTATACATTAAACATTTCGATGCCCCCTGGAACAGAAATTATGAATTTTCGTAAGCTGTACTCTTTTGATCAGCACGCTTTGAATTATCATTTCCACAAAAATTTTTAAAAAGGTAAAATTCATTGATTTTGTGTGGGGTCCTTTCTTTTACCCTACTGCTGAAATAGCTCGTTTGCATACATAGGTTTATTAACAAAAAACGATTGTTTTAATATCCTCGACAACTCCTGAAAGTTTGTCGGTATAATTACGGGACATCCTGTGTATAATTATGTAATGAACGTTTCTGAAGACCAATGAAAATTATAATACTAAATACAATATACAAAAGTTGTATCAGGAATGTTTCGTATTGGATTCTACAAAGTTCAAGTGTCATTGGTTTGCATGTTTTAATATTTAACAGAATTCTATGTGGTAAGGTTAAACGTTACTAGAAAATAATAATGGCCCGTTGTACAGCTATATATTTTATCTTGTAATAATTGATCAATTAAAATATTAAATAGTCATATACTGCATAATTAAAGAAATAATCATTATAATTAGTATTTTTGTGATAAAATAAATAGAAGAACTTTCTTCTTTTTACTAGTATATTATAGGAAGCCAAAATGCAATATGATAAATAATTTACTATCAAACGGGCGATAAAACTTTTTATATACATACATGCACATTTATTTCCTTCTACTGAAATTTATAGGTTTTCTCTTCCATGCATCCTGTAAATAACAATGTGAGAAATATTAAAAAATCCGAAACAGTGAAATCGAGTCGCAGTAGTGGCGAAGATGATATTGGAAACAATTGTTGTGATAGAGTGAACATTTTACAACATAAATTAGTATATCGAAAGCATTTGTCCGTATTTCACAATACAGGAAACCGAATACAATAAGAGTAAATCACATTAAAATGAGTTATAGACTAGACGTGGTGAAGATACCGAGACACGAGTCGATCCGTCGCTCGATAGCCAATAGTAAATATAAATAGCCGTTACTATTTTGCGATAGCCGATAAATAATGCAGTTAACTGGAATATCTTTGCAGAATCGTTCATATTGTAAATACAATAGTGTTTGAATGCAGTGGCGCCGGAACTAAAATTTGGAGGGGGGGGGGGGCAGAACTAACCTCAAAAATTAAGCCTAATTTTACTTGGCCTTCTTAAAATTCAAAATTGACTTCAATTTTCTTGATTAATATCGTATTATTTGTTAAAACAATAAATAGAAATACAGTGGAACCTCGTTAGTATGTTTTAAAAATTTAAATAAATATTTTAACATGGGGTCTTATGGAAGACTGTCGGGACCTAAAAAAAACTCATTTTTTATTTTGTTTATTTTGATATGTCTCTGACTAGACTCATGGTTACATTTTATAATTTGTTTGTGAGTTTTAACATTAGTTTATAAAAATTAAAGAATTTTTAAGAGTATAATAGCACGTCGCTTATACCAGCGCTAAAAAAAGGATCCAAATTTTTATTTTTGGGGAGGTGGCAAAAAGTAGTTCTTGCCCCCCACTGAAAATGTTGAGAGGAAACTCCCCCCCTCCTGCCCCCGGCTTCGGCGTCACTGTTTGAATGTTCTGAATACAGATTATTTCTATTATAAATTATATTTCAGTTATTACACAATTAATACATAATAATAATAATAATTTTCTTTGATTATTTTATCTTAATTTTTTTATGAAAATTTAACGCCAATCAATATTTTGGTTGTAGTCTATTTAAAATGCAATTGTTTTGTAAATAATCGGATTTTGTTTGCAACAGTTTATGTATGTATAAAAATTATATGTTTTAGAACATTTATTAAATAGCTGATTGTTTAAAAAATAATTAGTATATTATGTGATAAAACTTATTATAATAAAAAAATGTAATAAACCTCATTTTGTTAATTCTATTCCTATAATAAGTATGCAAATATTATTGTAATAATAGAATGTTTATTTTTACAAATAAGTGAATAGGAACTTTATAATCAAAAGTCAATTACTTATAACAATAAATGATTAATTGCAAAAATAATATAGAGAGCTGATGATGTGTGAAAATGCATTAATAGCATTATAAAGAGAGTAACTATAAATAATAATAATAATAATTTAATAATATTTCTTGAGATATCATTGCTCATGATTGAGTTGTGAAAGGTGTTTTGATTAATAATCGTAAATGTTTAATTATATTTATCTAATTGCTAATTTAATAATTTAAATAATCACAAAAAATAAATTATTTGAAAATTGCCAGTGAAATTTAAAGGATCTATATACTTATATCTTTATTTCAGTCTATTCTAGGAAGAGTTCCCTAAATCAAATATATATTTATACAGGATGTCCAAGATAAGCATGAAATGCAAAGGGATTTTCTAAACAGAGATGCAGATTCTATAGCCTGCTATAGCCATAAGAAAAACTAAAGTTAGGGCTTGTAACTCGGAAACTAAAACTGATGTAAAAATTCTTAATACACCAAATCAATTCTACATAAAAAGTGCTTTAAGAAACCGCAAACAGAAAGTATCTATCTACATTGACAAAAAAGTTATAGCCATTTAAAAAAATTCTGAATTTTCAGATTTTTGGGTATACTGCTTAAACCACAAATAATTATTAATATTTTTTGATGTAGTAACAAATATTTCATCTCATTTAACCGAATCAGCCTGTATACATAAAAATATAAAAAGCACTGGTTTCTAGACTAAAATTTATTTCGCGGCATACCAAATAAAATTCGCAACAAAATTTAAATATATTTTACTAGTATGAACAAAAATATACAAATTCTTATTATATAAAAATAATATATTTAATATATATGTAAACCTATATTTTTAAATCTTTCGCGGCACACTGTTTGGTAGTCACTGCTCTATAGAGAATAATTTGAAATAATACATTACCAAATTAGTCATTGGTATATGTTCTAATATTTGAAAAAAAAAGTCAGTGTATTAATAAACACATAGTATAATTGATGCTAATAAATAATAATTGATGGAGCTATATTTCTTTCACCTTACCGCATTCTAACCGGCTCTGACAAAACTGAATTCATATAGGATATAGGTACAATATAACTTTCGCGTACTGCTAACAAAAAAAAAATAGCCAAGCTAGTGTATAATACACATTTAATAAATACACGTCATATAATGTGTGAAACACATAAATTATCAATTATCATTAAATATTAATAGCATTAGCGTACAAGTCAGCCGTTAAATCAACATAAACACACTTAGTGATTGTTACTTACATAAATGCTCTTGTACCTTCATCAGTCTTAAGTTTAGAAAGTCATAGTACTTTTGATAAACCACCACATCGATAATTAAACGGGTAAGAACCTAGATAAGAAATGTTACAAAACGGAATATTCTCTATAAATTGTATCCATATACATATAATATTATTTCTTCGCCCAGAGGTGCTCATTAAAACAAAATTATTACAAATAAACAATGAAGTAGAATATACATCCTACTCTCTTTCTTTAATAAACAATTTATCATAGAAAGTGACTATAAATCAATATGCCGTTGCGTACAACACTTCGCAAGACAATTTACACCCACTTGTTTAATGAGTATCTAATTAATTCAAAATCGTGACAAAATATGCATCGTAGCTTAAGAAAGAGAAGCTTTGTGAGAATAGGGTTGCAACTTGCAGCGTATCGGTGCTTTTATTACAGTTTGATATACAACATAGGAACGAGGGGTTGGAAAATTTACATGCTATTTATATTGTTTTAAGACTTTACGTAGGGTTGTCAACTTTTCATCAAAAATGAATTTAGGGAGAGGAGGAGGGTAGATGAGATCACCACACATTTGTTTTCAATGGCAGGATAGCGTGACAAGAAGATTTTTCCACTATAGTTAAGACAGCGTCAGATTGTCTACACTAGTATAATATTTTATTTATATTTGCCATTATTCGTGTAAGAATAGCGAAAATAGTGAAAAATCTTATAAAGCACCTTAACGAAGAGTGTCCTATATTTGAATAATTAGCATTCGACCATCTCTGTCAAGTACTGGTTCTACTTTATTTGCTCGTTACTACTATTATCAAAACAATTAGGGTGACCAGAATTTAGTTTTTGTAAAAAATTTAGTTTTTGCGCCCCCTGCTTTATTGTTGACGACCTTTTATTTTTTTTAGTTGTTATCATTTTGTGAAAAACCCGGAGAAATTACATCAAAACTCTTGAGCCCGTAGAACCAATATGCAAAACCTGAGACCTGGTCACCCTTTTCACAATTTTTTTGAAAATGGTATAACGTATAAGTGAAACCAAACTTTTATGTTTTCAGTTTGCAGTCAACGTGTATAAAATTAATTTACAAAACGTAGATATATAACGTACCCAATTACAAATAAAACTACGAAAAAATAATCTGATTATTAAAATTTACAACACTATACGTACTATAATATCGTTTTACAATTTGGCATTGTAATTCAAACAAAAGTAATACGTTATTAATTCAAATTACAATGTGTTGTTACTTATAAAAAAGGTTAAAAAAAAATCAAAATCACAACGAATTTATTTAAATTTACAATGCTAGGTAAATTGTATTTATTTGTTACATAACGTAAAATATCCGTTCTACTTGTAAAAAATACTTGGTATAATATTTACAGTATCTACTGCTTATTTTTCTTGTACTGTCATGATTTACGAATAGTACAAGACAAAATTGTAATTTTTGCTTAAAATCAAAAATGTATTTTTTCCGTGTAGTCTCTATTTCAACACTCGAAATCACTAATCACAATTTTGATCTTTATTTTTTAAAGTCAATTATAAAAATAAAATTAAAATTAATTTTACTTATGTACTCGATCATTTTCGTACTTTTTGACTGAATTGTCAAGTTGGAGTTTATGTTTCAAGAACTTAATTTATCTCATCGGGACTCTCGATTCTAAAAGATTCCCAATAATGAATATTTCAACATGATTCTTATAATGTTTGAAAATATAGAATTTTGTATTAAAAAAAGGAATAATGTAATACAATTTACACAGCCCTGATGGTCGATAATGCACGCAGCAAGTACAAAACGGCAGCAGCAAAAGCAGAAGTCGTCTTTTGATCAGTCGAGTGATGCGGACAGTGCAGTTACACTCACAACAAACGCGCAGTGGGCTGTGTAAACACGGTGCACTTGATTACGTCACTTTGTTGACAATTGACGTGAGCTATTGGTTTTCATTTAGATTTTATTCAATCTATTAAAATTCAAGAGGATGCCATTAATGCAGGATTCTGATGTGCAATGTTTGAGTTCTTTGTACTCTCTAAATAAATTCATTTTGACCCTTTGGACGCCATCATGTCACAATACAGAATGGAACCTATTTTTTGTTTACATTTTTTTTTTATGATGTCAATTTTGATTTTCTTGTGTAGAAATGATGAATAATGGTTCAGTAAAATAATTTTTTTTATTTTACATAAAAATAAAATTTACATACAAAAATTATTAAATAAAGGATGAGGTAAAAGATTTTACTAAAAATTTCGCTTACGTTTACATTTTTTTTTTATAAAATAAGACGATGCAACGGTGTTTTTCGAGTCGGAAACCATAGTCGAATGGAAAAAAATACAATTTCGCGGTTAATCTCTGAAAATTAAAAAAAATTGACTATGAAAGTTATTATTTTTATTCTAAATAATTTTGGTTTCTCATAGTCAAAATAAGCAAACATAAATAAGATTCGAAGATTGAAAAATCATTGGACTTTTAAGAACTGAAATTTTATCAAAAATACAGGACAGTTGGTATCGTTAAAGGCTAACAATAATATCATCTCAATAAAAACAGTTGAGCAATTGTTTATATTAAAAGAAGATTCGGCTTTTAGAAAGCATAAATGTATCCATATAATTCAATAAACAAATACGCCGATTATGTATCTTAGTACAACATGTATGAAATTTGATACCTACGTACATAAATTTTGATTAATTGACAGCCACTGGAATAGATTAATAAAAATATTAAATTACATAACCACTGGTTTGTGGTTGGGTCTTAACTTTGTTAGAATATCATACACTTACTGTAATATTTATGATATAATTCTGAATATACCTTTATCAAAATTAACATATGCATACTACACATAATTAATAAAATGTATAAAATAAAAAAAATGGTATTTATGTTGGTGTTATTATTCTTATTAAATTTAACGAAAACTATTTCCGTGGGCTGGTAACTTAATTCTTTATTTAATAAATATAACAAGTACAAAGTAGTTCAATAATTCATAATTGGTACTGATTGATTAATTATATCGCAACCGATATACCAGGATAATATAGATATTATAAAACAATTGGTCATAAATATTATTAGGAATGTTACACCATCGTATTTCTACATATTATTTGTATTGATATACAATTTTTTTTGTTGTTACTAAAATTTATTGCTTTTAATAATCATTGATCATTTATGTATACAGCAAAACAAGTTGTCTTAAGTTATTATAAGAGAAATGTTAAGATTTGTTAAGTAGAATAAATGCAATTTGAGCAATTCTGAGCATTAAATTATCATTATCTATATTTCATATCAAACCCAGTTTGATCGAATACGGAAAGTTATATTTATTGGTGAAAAATAAAACAAGAATGCAAACTGTTTAAAATTTATGTTTTGTTCTCATTTGGAAATAACTCGATTTGCTTTGGAGAAATAATGTAACGTTGAAACATTATAATGTCATTTTACTTTATTTGTACATATAAGCCGTTTAACTAATTGCCTGGTGTAGTAATTAAGTAATTAAACATAACACATGTCTACAATTACATTTCGAACAATAATGGTTTCTTTGAAAACTATTTTTGTTTAATTTGTTATCTAACTAGAGTCCAGACAAAAAATATATATATAATGTACTTTGTCGCCAAATAGAAGTATTTTTTATACACCCTTTTTCCAAATTTTGTGAAATAAAAAAAAAACAGTAAGGTACTGTCATCAGTCTTGGATCATACCCCAGTATTGGTCTCTTGTTTAATTGAATGTACTAAATTAGAAATATTTGTTAATATTTGATTACTACCTTTACTGAATCATAATCTATAGATACTTAACTGTAAAACAGCTTAAATGTCAAAATGGTGGACATTTTAACTAATTATTAATGTAATCTATTTATTGATTATTTATTTTATAACTGTTGTATCGTAGTAGTATATTTCGTAATCATTAGCAAGTGTCCTTCACTGGGTGCCCGATACTGGTTTTTCTTTATCAATTATTGGAGAAAAAACATTAACAAAGTAAAAGGCTATAATTAAAAAAAAAAATCTTGCGGACTTTAATTTCTGATTTTTCCAAATTGGTTTCTACCTCAAATCTAAAAATTTGATGGTATCCAAATGTGCATTGATTAAGGCGGCTATTACACTATCAAATAAATATGTCAAACATCTTTGACAAAGATTTGATCATATTTCTTTGATAAAATACGAGATTTTGTTCTATTACACTACATCAAATATTTGATAATATTTTCTTAGTATTATCTAGGGACATTTTATTCTTTTTTGGTGCATTTTGATAATCAATGTGTGGATGTTCGTCAGTTGACGCGATCGAGGTTTGAATTTACAACTGTGTATTACAGTTTTTATAATCAATAAGAAGATTATCATATAATACTGGATTATGTTGATATTAATATATTAACTGTAACTGTCAGTGATAACTTGGTAGTCGCCATTTTGATTTATCTGTCAAAAAACATTTGATCAAATATAAGAGACTGTTATTAACTATGATCATAGAAATATTATTAAGGTAAATATTATAAAAGTTGACTTATTACACTGTCATATTTCTTTGATCAAAGAAATTTTATCACATTTCTTTGATAGTGTAATAGCCGCCTAAGACGAAAAAAATACAAAATTTCCAAGAAAATCAAATTGAATTAACATACACTATTAAAAAAAAAAAAAAATATATATAATGAAATAATTATGGAGACATGGTAAAAGACACCGTCCCATTTTGTTAAAAAGAAAGCGCGCGTAAGATGTACATACATAATATGTGCTTATTTTATCGGCATTGTTCATCTCCCGGCAGCATCTTCTTCGTGTATACACACATACATATCGGATGTGCGAATATAACCTATGCTAAGCACTGGCGTGACCCTCGAATTTAGTTTTCAAAAGAAGAAATTATCGGTCCGGTTGACATTATAATAGATTGGTCATTGTGTTTTGCGTTGGTCATTACGACCGTGTCGAATCACGACCGGATAAAGAAACGGGCTCTTTGTTCATAGCCAACTTTGGCGGTCTCTTCGTATTAATTAGGAAATCATGAGAGCGCTCCGATTTGAGTACATTTAAGTCGGTGTGTGTCTTTTTCCAAAATTTGCGTATTGCAGATGTCCTCAATATGTTTTAAGCAGGGACTTAAACCGGAATTTAGTTATGGTTCTGGTTTAGTTCGGGTTCGGGTTTGGGTTCAACATGGTGCAAACTATTTGGGTTTAAAAACCGTTATTCAGGTTCGGGTTTAACTTTGTAATTGAAATAAAAAAAATTTTTTTTCGAAAAAAAAAAGCCATTAAAAAAAATAGTAGCCCAGTGGCGTAGCAAGCATAATTGGGTACGATAATAAATCTGAGTTGAAATTGGTGTAACTAAAAAAAAAAAAAAAGGTCTTCAGTTTTTATTTAATTTAATCTTATTTATTAAATACATTTTACATTTCCACTTAAAAAAAAAGGTCTTCAGCTCTTTATAAATTAGGTTTATGCTATGCGGTTTAAAAGGTTAAGGGCCATTTGGCGCCCGGGGCATGATAGACCCCCTTGCCTCCCCCTCGCTACGCCACTGTAGTGGCCATTAAAATATTGCTTGTAAATTGAAATTTAATTCAGTTATAGAATAAAAAAAATGTAAATATTAGTAGTAGAACTTTGATAAGTCACATTATACTATAAACTTCAAACAGATTTCTAGTTAGTACATTTTATAATCTCTTTTAAAAATCATTGGAGAAAAATATTAAAGTATTAAAAATAATTTATTGAACCTTTTAAAAATATATGGTTACCGGTTATATATGAAAAGGTTCGGATTCAGATTCAGGTCCGTTGAAAAATACGTTTTTTTTTTCGGGGTTCGGGTTCGAGTTCAGGTCCCTGATTTTAAGATCATTCTGTAAGAATTCTCAAGATTTATTTTTTGGTTGTACATCCAAAAATATAAATATTAAGGGAACATATTTATTAGTAAATTTTGGCATAGAATTACGTCTTCCCGGGGGTACAAAGGGGTAACATCGAAAGCACGAATACAACTGAAAAATATATTATAAGAAACTAATTAGGTGTATTATTAATTTAAGAAAAGGTAAGGGAAATTTTTGAGGACACCTGGTGTATATTATTTGCAATTTTCACTTTCAGTGATTATTTATATTTTTTTATTTCGTAATTATGATTGATTATTTATGTTTTGCATTGGAGTGTGTCAAATTTTGACAATGAAAAAGTGTGAAAGTCAGTATTTTTTTGTTATTTAAAAAATGGCTATTTGATTGTCAGGCAGTAAGAAGAATTAAGTAAACGTAGGTGAAATTACATAGCTGTATAGCAATTTTTATTAGAAATTATTTAACGACTAAATAATTTAAAAATAAATATAATATGGAAGAATCTATGATTTTATCTTTATAATTATTATGTGAGAAATTGTTTACATTTATTAAACGTCATATCTAATTACATTTAGCGTTAATTTAATACGCTATAAAATTTGCGGCAATAATCGGATATGTTTATCACTTACTAGAAATCGTATATGTGAAAAATTAACATCATTTATATTAATTATTAATAAATTATACAGTTTATTTTCTAATAGAGTATCAAATCGCTTTAACTATAATTTTATTCTCAATTAAGTTTTTTTGGTGCATTATTTTTATTAATATATATATCGTTTATATTCATTTATGCTTAATAAATAAAAACTTTCTTCGATAACGAGTATACTAATTTGCCAATTACGTATTTTATGTTGCAAATTAATTTTAGTTTTAGATTTTTTTTTCGAATAAATTACAAGTGCTTTGTTTATAGAGAAATGTTAGGTTAGGTTATGAAATGTATTGGAGAAAATAATTCAATACATATTTATACATTTTAATAATATAATAGTAGTGACGTTAAATATAAATAAAAACAAACAAGTTTGTTTTTATTTATACATTTTAGATATAGTCCTCGATCCCGGCTTTAAATTTTTAAATAAAAAATACTCCTCTGAAACTTTGTGAGTGAATTCATTTTGGCGTAACATACAAATTTTTTTTTTGATGTGGCATGCGTCAAACATGTCAATTTAACGATAGTTAAAGGAAATTTACGAAAAATTCTTTTTTACTTGAATTACAATGCAAACATCGGGAAATATATTGACCTACAAAAATATTGGAGCATTTAGCGTGACCTACACCCTCAACATGTCAAATTCATAATCTTATGTAATTTATAAATAACTGGCAGATTTTTGCACAGTTGCTAGATAAATAATAATAAAATGTTATGGTTATACTGGCCTACAAAAATCAAGGGTCTTTTGCTCTAGCCTACTCCATAAACATGTTGGACGCATGCCACATCAAAAACGCCCCAATTCTCAGAATTTTCGAAGATAAAAAAGTTGTAGGTTACGCCAAAATGAATCCACTCACGAAGTTTCAGAGTATTTTTTATTTCAAAATTTAAAGTCGGGATCGAGTACTAATAGGCTAGTACTACTTTAAATATAAGAATATACCTATATAAAAAAATATCCAAATATTTTCATTTCAAAAAAGTTATTTATTTAATTTACTTTTGCTGATAGAGATATATTAATCTCCTAACATGTTAAATAACAGTTTCATCGTTAAAACATGTTTCCTCGTTCAACAAGATATAATTGTTGTCAGATGAATCCTTTTACATTTGTTATGTCTTTTCTTCACCGCTTGAAGTTTATTGAATAATTGAAAATTCTTGTTTTCAATGGATTAATGAATTCTAACGGAATTGTATAATGTCATTACATTGTGGAGTTTATTATACCTTTATTCTATTGAAATCGAAACTTTGAAAAAAATAAACTTGCTTAACAATGATATCTACATAATCGTTAAATGTTAATAAACGTATTTAATAAATATATAATTATGGATTATAATATTTCTAATATAATAGAAAGTACATATTTTAATATGCAAAATTTTTGCACAAAATGTAGGTACTTACCTTTCTTTTTGAAATATCCAGATACCAATTTTGTAGAAATTATCATACACAATCCTCCTACAGTTTTTTCAGCAGTACTTTAGATTTATTAAGAAATAACTTCTCCAAATTTCAACTATTTCCCGTAGAAATTAGATACCATACATTCTTAAATAAAATGAAAAATGGATATGTGGAAAATTAACTTATTCCAATTTCATTTTACAATCAATATTTTCTTATTTTTAAAGTAAATTTTCATTCTTCCAGGTAACACCAACAGGTCGTCAAGTGCGTACATTTGACGGCTCATCCTGGAAATCCAAGGATGATGTTCTACAAGAAACCTCGCACCAGCAAAACGCGCAAAAATCTAGTTCGAATACGCAACACAAAAACGACCCTCCTGATGACCTCACACGAAACAGCGAGGGTCGCAGAAGCCGGGCAAAACGGGTCAAACAGTACTTCCAAAAATGTAAAAACGCTTTAGGCGGGTCATCGTCGAAATCGACCGAAGAAGCTCCGCAAAACAACATAGATCGGGATAAAAGTTGTGGAAGGACTGCTTGGTATGTGCATAATGAAAATCTGCAACATGAAATTACAGTGACTGATAATATTTTAACAGTAGTTACTATTGACAATGACCCGGAGTGTTTGGTGAATGTTGTTAGTGATGAATACGGTAATGAAGATGCTGTGAATATCCAGACCGGAACTTCTCTTACGGAACTGTACCAAGAGGAACATGTCCCGTTAGCAGAAGAGGTGTTTGAGGAAGATGAAGCGTTTGAAGTGACTGAATCTTCACCTGACTTGACGAATGAGCAAGTCGAGGTTGAGGAGGAACGAGTCAATGAAGACTATGCATCCAGTAGTGTTCCACCTGTAATAGAAGTAAGTGCTTTCTTTTTATTACATTTTACAATATTTCTTAGACTAATTTAATAATTCATTAATATACCTTATTATTCTAACAAAAAAGCCTACAATGTTGATAAATTACTTTTGTAGATCAGTTTTCTCTTCAATTTGCTTTTCGACTTTCAGCTTTCAAATCTGCTATTGGAAATTTTTACAATCATGTGTTCCCTAGTTAAATGCGTTAAAAGTTCTTGCTTTGAACGTCAAAAATTGCCATACAGCGATACAATAAAAGTATATTGAAGAGAATATTATGATCTACAAATGTCATTTATTAGATTTGGCAAAAAAATATCATTGCCTGTGGAGGCTCTCAATTATGATATACATTTTTTGCAATATTTTGACTAAAACATAAAAAAAAATTTATTGTCAAATTCATACACTGGCGGGTTAAGAATACAATACCTTTTTTGTGGGCTTATGTAATAGGTAAAGATTGGAAAAATAGTTGTTATTTTCAATGAAATAGTTACTAGTTGAATTTTTTTTCGGAAAATAATTGATAAATAGTTTTTTTTACGATTTAATAAAAATTAGTGCAAACGAAATAGTAAAAAGTGTCGCAAATAGTTTAAAAATAGTTGGAAAGGTAGTTCCAAATAGTTGATTTCAAATTGTGTTCAATCAAACCAGTTTTCTGAAAACGGTGGTGATATGTAATAAAAATTACAATAAATGCATTTTTACGCAATAGTTGAAAAACTATTTTTCCAATCTCTAGTAATAGGTATATTGATTTATAAACAATAATTTTGGTTAATGCAAATAACTAACTAAAACTACAAGACTGTAATATGTTATTTCAACGCAATTTTTACAATAGAGATGATGAACATAATTTTTATTTTTAAGAACGTGAAGTTGTAGTTTTGAATAATTATTATGTCTTTGAAATACAATACAAATACATTTTTTAATAGCTTTAGATGAAAGGTAGATACTGAATAAAGGAGTAATATGCACAGTAATTCAAATTACATGCAACTTTATTATGGTTCTCGTCATGATGAGAGGCAAACATAAATTTACATATTAAAATGAGTATTAAGAATATCGGCATTCCTGAGAGACAATCTGTCTGCTTCTATGTGTGTATGTATGTGTGTTTCTTAGGATAAAATATAGGGTGTTTAATAAAATAAGAGTATTTCTTCAGTCCTTGTTATTTGCAAACTATCTTTTTATATGTGTAGATATTAATAAAAAATATAACATACTCATCCAACCTATAATTACACAACTAAAATTATAGACAGAGCATAGACCGCGCATTCTGTATTAACATAATGGTGTAACATTTCTCCAAAATGCGGTGGTGTTTGAGATATATCTATCTCTTTTTCTAATAAGATTGAAAATATACACTCCTGTTTAAAGAAGGACAAGTATATCCCAAACCATTTTCTATCTCTTTCTTTTGACACGGCTCTGATTTCGAGTTAGATGCGCAGTCCATTATCTATGTCTATGACTAAAATGGCATTAAAGTTCACTGGTTATAATATAGTATGTTCTCTCAATCTACTGTCACTACTGTCTGTCAGCAATTTTGTTACGTCTTGAGTAAAAGTATTTAATAATTCAATCTTTGGCTTTTGTCTGTACATATTAATAAGAATATATTTACATTAAGATTTAAGACATGTTTATTTTATAATGATTTTATGCAAATACAATGAGAAAATTCATATTTAGTCTTGGATTTAAACTTCAAGAGTTTAAAGAGTTAAGAAAATTTACATTTTTGTCAGCTATCTTTTTTAAATATAATAAAATTAGGTAGTTAACTGTAAAATACATAAACAATGCAAAAACTTAAGATTTTATTGCTCTTAAATTTTAATAAGAGCAGTTCGACTTCGAATGCCAAACTGTATCGAGGTTTAATTTCAAATGACAATGAAATAGTGATTTTTAGGGTTCCGAAGAAAACTAGGAACTCTTAAAGTTTCGCTCGTCCGTCCGTCCGTCTGTCTGCATGGTCTTATTTATATACCTATTATAATGAAATTTGATATACGGAAACAGACTTAAAGTCTATCTAATTTAAACTTAATGCATGCTTTTGTGTGCGAGGTTCTTTAAAAAATTATATTTTGTAAAAATAAGATAAAAATGATCAATCCTATCTCATCCAGTATATTTGTATTATCAATCAACCTGTACAGTATCTTGTGAACACATACGACATATCTGAGACACTTACAAGGTATCTTATACGTGTGTGTGTGTGAGTAAGCGACCTAGTATAATGTCCTATTTAGTATTCCCGACGGCACATAGTATGAGACCACTGCAGAAATTACCCCGCGAGCAAAATCGTGTTTGCGATCTGTACTTTTTATAACCTGCCAAGTTCTCGGTTGACGTATGTACTTGAGATATTTGTTAAACATGAGCGATTGTTAATTGTGTGATATTAAGCTTTGAATTGTTTGCTGGAATGGTAATTGAAGTGATCATACGTGAAAATGTTATTAATTCAAGAACGGTAATTTTCAAGGAAAATGTTAAATATATCATAGAATTATCGTGATTATAATCTATATTACATATTTTATATATATCCCTATTTATAAGTCTATGCAAAATATGCATAATAATAAAAATTGGAAAACAAAAAGATCCCTTAGAATTTTTGTACGGTCCACATTTTAAGTACTACTGCTTTACATTTTTGATTTTTGTTACTATTTATGCTGAAATATATAGTAAAATATAATTAAAAGGTAAGAAAAGTATTTTTTACTATCTGTTCGTGTGGATTGAAGGTAGGAACTGTCAAAAAACGAGAGTATCCACTTGACATAAAACCTAAGTAGAAGAAGAAGAAGGTTAGGTAATACAGATTTGTGTTATGATAGTCGATAAAACAGGTCGCATTTTTTTATTTTATAAATTTTTCGGGATACAAAGTAGTATGTCTTTCCTTATAATGCAAGCTATCTCCTTGCCAAATTTCATCAAGTTTAGCCATGGAAAGGTAACGAACAGACAGACACACTTTCGCATTTATAATATTAGTATGGTTTTAGAAAAAATAAAATAATACGTTAATAAAACAAAATATGTGCGTGAAACCTGCCTTTGTCATCCCAGGACAAATCCTCATCCATCCAACCATCCATGTTTGCAGTCACTTTTAATATAATAATTTAATAATAATAATATATTCTGACTGAAGGGTTAAAATGAAATGTTCATAAAACATTTTTTGTTACATTTCAGTATACCTGTCTAGACACCTCACTTAATGGATTAAGTGAATTTGTTTAATATACTTTTCAGTCTATGGAAAGGGAATCCAAAAAAAATATTTTTTTACAAAAATCTTATCATTTCTGTTTTTGAGTTATCAGTCTTCGTCCGTATTCCAAATTTCATCTTAATCGGTATAAAATTTATATAGACAGACAGACAGAGTGAAACCATAAGGGTTCCTAGTTTTCAATGGAACCCTAAAAACAGTCGTTTTTTTGATATTTCTGATATCTTCGTGATAATTTGCAAATAATTCAACAATAACTTTTATTGTGCACTAGAGCACTTTTTTTTAAATTCCAAATTTTCCAATCCAACATTAAAAAGACCACCGCCCTTACCCCAATTTGCCGAAACAATCCAGCCCATTTGTCAGTCACACAATCGGTGAGATGTAAACAGTAATTAGTTGAGCGCATGCGCCGTGCTGAGATGAACCGAATTTGCATACCTGTCCAATCATTATCCCGCCGCGATGTAGTAACGCGATTATGTAGCAGGTGTAGTCACTCGTAACGAATCTTAAACAGACCGAATATTGTAATACTTTAGTATGAATTTGTTATTAAACATCCCACGCTGATTTAAGTGAGCTGGATATTAAACTGCTTTCGTGGTTTTCTCAGCCAGTGTTTTGAAGGTATTACAGATGTCCACTGAGATAAGTGACGAAATATTATCAGAGAAAACCGCTTTGATTATGTAAATGAGCCGTATTTACTTTATAATTATTTTTTACAAAATTTTCATTGTACAGGGTGATTTACAACTAGTGTAAGAAAATTTAACAGTAGATCGAGGATGTAATTTTAAGCAAAAAACCTTATGTGAACCTATGTCCGAAAATTCTTCCTGTCTTTTACCCAAAATTAGTGTTTATTTAATATCTAGAGAATCCATTATGCTAAAGTTGTGAAATTTGATACAGGGATTGGTATTACTAAGTATTATCGATTTCCAATATCAAATAATCATAATTTAGACCAGAGGTGTATGGGGGCAGTAGGCCCACCGATTTTTATCAAATATTTTTTTGTTTTTTAATTTTTTCCTGACAATGAGTTTGGTAATTGTAGAAGATTATATGACACAAAATACACAAAAATATACTTTGTTCATTTATCATTAGATCAACCGTTTTCGAGAAATATTGAACAACTGTAGCACAATGGGTTCTCTAGATATTAAATAAACACTAATTTTGGGTAAAAGAATGTAGCTCCCTCAGGAAGAATTTCCGGACACAGATTCACATAAAGTTTTTTGCTTAGAATTACATCCTCGATGTACTGTAAATTTTTTTTACACCTGTATGTTGCATATAGAAAAATACTAGATACGTGATGATATTTATAGTAAACTAGCTACGTGGTATTTTTCCCACCAGATCGAAGGAAACTAATTACAACTCACCATACAGGGGGTGAAATATTTTTTTTTTTATATTTTGCTTTTTATTCATTATACAAAATCGTAAATATATATCGTATTACTTGCCCATAGATAAAACATTCCAAATACAAGGAAGAAATCTACCCTAAAATCAAATTATAGTGAAATATTACCAATAAAAAACCACTTCTTACAAAAGCTTCTGTTTTTTCTAAACGGATGATAATATGTTCTATGATAATTTACAGTCAATTTCTAGAATGCTCAAGAATTTTCGACATTCATTTTGTATTATGAATTTTTATAGTTCTTTTAACGAAAAAGTTTTTAATATTCTTTAACAAAAAATGTTACTGATGTTTGGCTTTATTTCGTTTCATCTTTGAAGAAAACTTTATCCTTTGTTAAAACGTTAAAGACAGTTGATTTAGTTTTGTTGCGAGTGTTTTCAAAGGCACAGTGGAGATATATTACAATTGGTTTTAAATTCCAGACGTAAAGCAAGGTTCGAACAGATAGTATTCAGTTCAATACACTAACAGGGTTAAAAAAAGTCATATCAAGTCACATCAAATCAAGTAGAATTTTTTTATATATTGAAGACAATTTCAAAATTTATTTTTCCACACTTTAAGAGCTGTAAACTTTTATTTTTATTTTTAATACAGTATGTTTATATTGAAAAAAAAACTCAATTAAGATAATAGTCAACGTGTTATATTAATTGACACTGTGGTCCTTCAATCAAAGCCTGAACAAAAAAACCTTAAACAAACATCGAACTACCCAAATAAAACAATATAGATAGATTCTCAGAATCATAGGTCTGTGAAATCCAGGTAAGTTCCCAGGTGTCGTGGGGTGTATGTGAGTGCATGTGACTGATAGATCGGAAGGGAGGGGTTGGGGGAGGGGCTATGGTTTTGTCTGCATTGTCTGCAGGAACAATGGATGTTATGATTTGCGACAGGGTATGATATGTATTTACTTTGAGGGTTTTCTGATTTAATTACACTGTCATATGAGCTAAAAGAATATATGGATTTCCTTTAGGGGTGCCCAATTTTGTTAATAATTAATAATTTAACAGTAACTTTTGAAATGGGACTGTCCTTAAGCCAGATTCAACCATCCAACCAAGTTTCATTAATATCGGTTCAGTGGTTTATGAGTTATGCAAGTGACAATGATTCAGGGGACAGACAGACAGACACGGAACGATAAGAATTTAATTGACCTGAAACGGAAAGATTAATTTAAAGTTTTGAAATTGGAGAACAATTTTTTGTCTCATTTTAAAATAAAGCTTCTTCGATATTGCGAGGAAACAAAATTATTTATCCGATTTTAAATTCATAAAGTAATATTGTTGACTAACGAAAGTTGTCAGAAAGATCTTTTTCGGAAGTTTGCCAAGGGAATATTTTAACCTTGCGGTATACGTAACTTTAATTCTATAATAATTGCTAATACCTGAAATATCACATTTCTAAACTTGTAAAATAATATTTAATTAAAAGTTGTTTCAAAGTTAAAAGTTTTGGGTTTAAATTTCATTCATCAAGCGTACATATAGCTTTTGTGTTTTAGCGGTGCTGAGAAATTTGAAACAAAACAGATTTTTTTTATTTTTCATATAATGAAAATGCAGTAATATTTACAGGAACAATATTTAATTGAATCATTCGTGTTTTGTTTTTGATATAAGCATAAAGTTTAAGAATTTTCACTGGATATTTAATTTTATCTATCTAAAAGACAACCCAAAGAAATACATTATATTATGTAGAACAAAATCGATATCAAGTCCTTTGATACATACAATTTTACACAATCTCTTTTATAACATCAATTTCAATGAATTTCCATCAACCAATACGACAAGACCAGGAAATATTATAATAGAATGATTTCTAAATATCTATTCTTCTCGTATGAACATGTAATATGATATTTAATACGTTTAAGTTATATATGTATCTACCACACCCTTATCTGCATGGTTAAAATGCGGGCACTTTGTTACACCCCGTCGAAAAGGAACCTGTCAAACTCATATTCATATCTTGCGAACCTGTGGATGACCCTAATACGTCATCTTCACGGGGGTCTAAGACTGTTCCCAGCCCGACCCATTTGGTTTGAAAGAAATGTTTATTTATATGTCCAGATCCGTAATAAAAAATAATTTAAATTAATTTTAGATACATGTGATTTTCAATGTTTCTGTTTCAATATAAATACAAAAATACGGTTGATTTCTGATTAAAAAATTAAGACGTCACAATCAGTGTTCCGTGCCATCACGCCTCCTCCACAAAATTTTGAAAAACTTATAAGGCAAAAGTTGATCCTTACATCTTTAGAAATATTTTTTGTCAAAAAACTTTTTCTCTAAAACCAATGGTTCAGCAGTAATAAGGAAATAAACAATTATTATTATTTTTTACAATTGATCGCGCTAGAATTTTTCAATCCTGATAATTTTGGCTCTAATTTTCAATGTTCAATATTTTTTTCAAATTTTTCTGAGTGATCATTTTTATGATAAGGGTGGGGACAGCAATTTTTAGGCGTTTTTCCCGATAAATGTTTTAAAAAATGCATAAAAAGACATCATATATATTGTATATATATATTGCATTTGTTTTTCAATAAGCTTTCATTTGACACCCTACACAATGCTCTTTAATTTTTTTTCCCATTTCCCAGCAAAAATAAAACTCCAACTTATAAATGATTATAAATTTTACTGTAACTGAAGCAAAGTTATTTATGTAGGTACATATATCCTGGTATATACATATGTAGATTTTTTTCTAACTGTATTGTTGTGAAGCTTTCATCCAAACTTCCTCAGGTATAAAACATCCGATGTGTAACAGTTTCAAGTTAAAACCCACATAAATACGGTTCTGGTAAACGATTTCAAACTGAAACCCCAAATGGGCCAAGTGCGCCAAAGGGGCTTGTCGTATTGTTGTTACACCTCGTGGTTTGTTATTAACGATACCCTGGGCTTCATGTGTGTGTATATCTGTATGAGTGTGTGACAGGACACATGTATATACAACAATGGTTGGACTGACTTTATCTTGCAGGTATAAAAGACCGTTAAGTGAAGATATTGCACAATATTTTAGCCTTTTTCAGATATGTAATTGTATTGTTTTGTTTACATATGCATGCTTTGTAAATATGGTATTCCTTTGTAATTTATGTAATTGAAGGGAAGATTGACACAGTATTATAATATGCACATATCCTTGTTTGACAAAGAACCTTGGAATTTTAATATTTACTTTTAATCGTACAATGCGAGTCATTTAATTATTTATAATTATTGAAATAATAAGAAAATAAATGACAAAAGGAAATTATGTGTTCATATTGACACAAATTCTGATGAGAGAATATGGCAGAACATGAGTGTATTTATAAAAAACTCTCCTTATACTGTCATGATATTTGATGCGAGGCTAGACAAAGAAGTGTCATTTTTTTCACTGCTATCGTTAATTAATGGCATCCAAATAAATATCGTATGTATCTCTCAGATTGATTGCGACTAACGAAGGGTTAAAAATACAGTTTCAGAAACATTTTCGAAGAATATTCCAACATGAAAGACGAAATGTCAACCCTCTCCGTGACATTTATTCTTCCTTTTTTATGAATATTCAATTTCTATCAAATAAAATTTGAATAATGTTTTTTAACAATTAAGTTTTAAAATGGCTCAGCAAATCGGAAAATATATTTATATCCGGTTAAATATCATTTCTCTTTTTCTATATTTTGAAATCAAACAAGCACTCATAGATTTTAATCGAAGACTCGACTTATTGCAACATTTGACGTGCAAACTTTATAACATTATCAGTGAACCCGGCCATTGTTGTTGAACAGATGTACAACGCTGATAATTATAAACAAACATGCATTTTACAATTAACAGATTGAGACTTTCAATCGATGTATTGATGAAATATTGATTATGTTTGATTGATCGACTAGTTGGAAATACAAGTTAAGTAATTTCTTTATGACCTAAAACTGCTACAGATGTAATTTGATATGGTACTGGTATGTGATTTTTTTTAAGTGTGACAGATGTTAGCAAATGTTCTAATTTGATATTGTGATATGGAAATGTTTTGTAATAGAACATGTTTTGTCATTCATAATTAGTGTTGAATAATTTTAGGAGATTCCTATATGAAATATATGTATTTACATCTATATAAGCTATCATATTCAAAATTAAAGGTTTATATTTTTGTTTATTCACATTGTAGTTTTTTTGTCACGAAATTAAATGCCACAGTTGAATTATTCTGTTCTGTCTGTATCAAAACATGAGAGTGGATGTTGCTTATGGGCCAGGTATAGCAGGTTTGGACAAATTAAGTGGTCATATTTTTATGAATGAAACGATTAAATTAATTTTTTTTGACCCCATTGCCACGTATTCACGGCAATCTCTTGACTGTGCATTCCGACACAGTCGCACCTATTTTTTTGTAGGATAACATTTTCTATGGCCACCATCGAATGGTAGTAAGTTTACCATAAGCTACAAAAATTAAACATATATTTTTTACTATTTATTAAAACTTAAACTAAAGTCAAAAACTAAACTTATTAATTGCATTTTTCTTTTTTCGAAATATAAATAATGATTTTAAAAAATATGGATATGTATGTATGTGTAAAAGTCTGTTGCATCTAACTTATGTAATTTTAGTTAATTGTAAGTGTAAATTGACATTTATCGGATGTATCTACGTAAAATATTGACATTCACCAAAAAACTAGCATTTCTCTGTACACGATTCATAAAAAAGTGAAATTACTTTTGTATCATAACAAACAAAAGCCCATAAATCTAAACAGAGAACAAAATAAATAACAAATGAACAGAAAATACGAACGTTTTCATAGAAAATCAATCACACTGTTTTGACATTAAAAATGTTCGTTCACTTCACGTCATGATTTTTATTCGGCACGTGTGCAACGGTTCCCAGGGAAACGGGTGGCAAAACTAATCACTTCCGGTAAACTGCACGCCCCTGCTTTAGTAGCTTCCCCAATCTTTCGGTAAATATTGTGTCGTACGCGTTTTAGGATATCCGGCTTCATGTACAATTATTCTGATCAAATCTCCAGAGAACAATAAGACCCGCTTTAAAGGATTTGTTCTGTTGGATCTTTTATCTTTGCTATTTTGTGTAGAAGCAGAAACGGAAGATGGGTTGTAGATTTTTTATAAGATGGTTTTAATTTGATGGGGGGTTTTATCGAAAAGCTTTTTGGAAAGTATTGAGTCAAATCAGGGGTTACATCTAATGTATTAACTAATTTTCAACAGTTTTTTTATTGGCTTAAATGATATACATATAAACATCTTCAAAATGATATTCAAAAGGAATTATAAGCGATTTTTTTTTTAATTTGTAGAGCTCACTTTTCAAAGTGTCTGAACGAATGGTAAAAATGGTGAAAAATGAGTAATAATGAGTATATGGTAAATAAAGGGGTACTGTAATTCGGTCTCAAGCCAAAACAGAAGAAAAATTGAGACATATACAATAAACCCTCCAAATTTCATTTAATTGCTTTTTTTATTATTTAAAAAAAATAACCCCTTAAATAATTCATAGAAACAGGAATTTTTTGAGAACGGTTTAACAATATCCATTTTTTGTGGTATTTAACAGGGCTGGACTATGATTATTTGATAATGGGCTTAAAACTGTTGTAGTTTATAACATGTTTTTGCTTGTTATGTGGACTTGAAATTAATTAAATAAATAATCTCTGTATAACATATTTTAATATTGTTTTCTTTGTGTAGAGTCTTATAGATAATCGCTTTATATTTTTATCTGAAAAATGATGAGAAAAACGCTTAATAGTTAATGTGATAAAAGGCATGCTTATAAAGTACAGTTTAATTTGTAAGCATAGCAAATTTAAATATATAAGCAAATCTAATCTCACTTGATCTATGAACTGTATCTTGCAGCGTAACTTCTTGAGTAATTTCAGACGTTCCCACTAGTTAAAGATGGACATAGTATGCATTTGTCTGTATACATGCATCGATTATGTTTAAAATAACTAATTAAATAGAATTATAAATACTTAATGCCGTTTAAAATCGTATACTTCAGTCAATGACTTTTAAAGTATTATATGTATAATACATGTCATCAGATAGATTTTAACATGCTGATTTCAAATCTCTCAACAAAATTCAAATTTGATCACCCGTTCACAAGTTACGGCCATTTTTCTCTAAAATTAAAAAAAAAATTGATATACAGATCTGAGATTTGAAAATTGATATATGAGTATAATTTAATCCATAAATATTATACTACTCCACGTCTGTCTGTCCGTTTCTGCGCTTATAACTCGAGAACCACTTATCCGATTTACGTGTTTTTTTTTTAATTCATAGATACGTTCTCTGGTCAGGTTATAGGATATATTTTGTTTTTTTAGATAACATTTAGAATAAGCAGTGACGATAATAGTAAATCAAGTCGGACAAAATCGCAAATATCTCGGCTCCTATGCGAGATAAGGGGTTCTATTCCCCCTAAAACCGGGACTGGTCCGCTAGTGAAATATAAAAGCCAATATTTCTTTAATCAAATTTCAATAGATCACGAATTCAATTCGGCTGAAAGTTTTGAAAATAAAGTTTTAAAATAAAATGGTATTAGATACAAATACAATGATAAAGAAGGTACATTAAGGTTTTTGTAACAATTAGTTCATTCTGTTATATATTTTTAATCTACTCCATTTTTCAATAAGGATTCTAATTTGCTTTTAAAACTGTTTTCATGTACCTAGTTCGTATTTATCATTATAATTATACGAGTATTCCTAAACCATTTAAATCTGTTATTCTACAGCGTGTAAAGGATTATATATCTCCCCTTATCCACTACGATTCCAACGGTATAGGTACTTATGCATTGTTTACATATATAAATTATAAACCGTTCTTAATTGTTTTAGAAAATCACATACAGGATGTTCAATTTATACCTTGATTATGCACATTATGATAATGATGAAATCATAGCGTTTTTTTCTTTTTCAAGCTAACGCTCGGTATTTTTACGATTTGCATCTCTTATATAATTAATAGAATTTTAAATTGATTGGTATATAACTTCTACTGTAAAATATCCCATATACCGTTTTCTTTTCTTGATGGTGATATAAAAATAATCATCCTCTATATATTTTATTACGGTTATACACTGTATTTAAAATGATAAGCTACACATCTGTTCCTATTTACTTTTTATCTGTTAAATTTTATGTTCCTTTTTAATATAATTTGTATGCATGGAAAAGTTATATGATTAGGTCTAACTATTGCTTAAAACAAGAAAATGTTTATTTTTATTTTAACTACGATGGTTATATAAGTAGACCAAATGTCCAGATGAAGTTATCGTCAATGAATATTAGTTTTAAGGTGCGGATACAGGTATTTTATATTTAGATGCACAGTTGATTAATATTCAAATGGAAATAACATCAAAGAATGAAGGAGAAGTCTATCTGCATGCTTTTATTTTTGTCGTATTTTTCATTTCGTTTGACTGCAATTTAATTTAAAATGGTTCTTTGATGATATTTATCATAAAAATGTATGAAACTCTATAAATTAATTTTCCATGTTCTGTATTTGTTTATACAGTGAAAATCAAATAATGAGACTTTGTGAACATTACTATCATATAATAATCGCAAATGTACTTCCCTAGCGAGAGTTATTCAACTCACTTTACTTATATCAATGAATGTATCTCAAACCGTTCTCGAGATATAGCTTCTCAAGTTCTCAGGTTTTTCAAAATTTTGAAGAAAAATGGCCATAACTTTTGAACGGATGGTCGGTATTGATTTTAGTTGACGGATTTGGAATCAGCGTTTCAAAATCTATATAATGACATGTATAATACCTTAAAACTCGAAAAAAAAATTTTTTGTGAAAAATCGAAAAAATTCAAAGGGGTATATCTTAAAAAAATGTCGATTTTTGACGAAAATTTTTATGTCGGATTTTGAAGTATTATACATGTCATTATATAGATTTTGCCACACTGATTTCAAATCCGTCAACTAAAATCAATTCCGACCACGCGTTCAAAAGTTAGGGCCATTTTTCTTCAAAATTTTGGAAAAACTAAAACTTTGAGAGGCTATATCTCCAGAACGGTTTGAGATACAGACCTGCAACTTTCAACTTTTCACGTCATTTTCTATACAATAAACATACTTTTAACGAAATCAAAATTTCGAAATTTTTTAGTGAAATTTCCTACAGTGAATATCGACTAAAATACAAGAAAATAAGTATAAGTAAAAGCTCGAAGTTAAGATGTTTTATAACTAGTTTTTCTTTTTGTTAATAGGACGAGGAGGATTCGATATGCCCATTGTTAAAATGGTTATTACCTACTTATTTATTTTTATGAAACATTTTGACAAAATATGCTTCCCTTATTAAAAATTCACGCCTCCCCACTGGAGAAACCCTATAGATGGGCATAGATAAAGGGGGGGTGGAACGAGGCTCCTGCACTTAGGCCGCTAGGGCTCATTGTGCCCCCTTGAGGTTACCAAGACTTCACTCTTTGAACAGGTCCGTTGCTTCCGCGAAGGAAAGTATCCTGTTCACCCTATACTCTATTTCATTTAAGAATGCAGTGGTTGTCGGGGTTTTGACGGTACGAATCGTGCATTTTGCCGTCAAAAACCACGGCAACCACTGTATTCTTGATTGATAAAAAAAATATATTCAGAAGACGAATTTAAAAAAACTAGAACAAACACAAATTTAAAGTCTACGAACCGTTACATGCATTACCTATTTTATATTCATTTTGAAATTTCACACAGAGACATGCAGTGCATATATAACGCCGTTGTTCCAATGACGAATGCAAAGCACATGTAATTGTACCGATTGTGTTTAGTTTTACCCTTTACGAAGCGCCGACACCTGGGGAGCGTTGACCTCCTGTGATACAGCATCATCTTCATGTTCATCCACCACCGAGATGTCTTATATGCATGTGTGTGTTATGTACTTAACGATATCTGGCAGACAATGTTCCTAATGTAACAGCCACTGTACCATATACTCGCTCATGTTGACCAGTATTTCAAAAAAGTTTTGGTAATATTTTTATTTTATAACGATAGGAAATAACAGATAAAAACTATGGTTATGACTATAGAGATTGGAAAAATAGTTTTTCAACTATTGTGTAAAAATGCATTTATTGTAATTTTTATTACATATCTCCACCGTTTTCAGAAAACTGGTTTGATTCGAACACAATTTGAAATCGACTATTTGCAACTACCTTTCCAACTATTTTTAAACTATTTGCAACACTTTTTACTGTTTCGTTTGCATTAATTATTATTTAATCGTAAAAAAAACTATTTTCCGAAAAAGAATTCAACTAGTAACTATTTCATTGAAAAAACAACTATTTTTCCAATCTCTAGTTATGACTTATCAAATACAAATCCCCTAACCATAAAAATTGTAAGAGCTTAGACTTACACGTGTCTCAATAGCAATGCTATCGTCATCAGAGTCCTATAAATACACTGCGGACTGTCTCGTCTTTAGGACTCTGATGATGATAGCATTGCTATTGAAACACGTGTAAGTATAAACTCTTACAATTTTTACGGTTAGGGGATTTGTATTTGATAACGATAGGAGATAAAATATACTAAAATATTTGCATAGGTCTTAACTTTTCTACGATAAATATAGCTCGTATGAAAAAAACTATAAAGGACCTTTTTGTAGGGAATTTTCTTATCTTCCTATCGTATTTGATCTTTATTATAGTAAAATCTTTAAGAACGAAGATATTTTCTGAAAACTAAAATTGTATGGGGTGTAAAAAGTTACGCGTATAACGTAGAACCATAGACATACAGATATGGATTGCGCATTCTGTACTACCATAATGTATAAAATTTGGTTCACATAGATAAGTGAATATACAAATATAACCTAACCGATAATGGACTGTTTTAAAAGCGAAAGTGTGTCTGTCTCTCTGTCTTCATGAATTTTGGCAGGGAGATAGCTTGCATCCTGAGGAAAGATTTTGACTACTTTATAACCTGAAAAAATTATTAGATAAAAAATGGAAGTGTGACATTTGTACCCGCGACTTGTTTTAGACTAGACTATGATAGACTATCATAACAGAAATCTGTATTAACTAATATTCTTCTTCTTCATGGGTGACAGCTCCTACCTAACCTAAATTCCACATGATCCATATACATCTTATTATATATATGATGCGAACGAAGTCGCGGGTATCAGTTAATGTTTAAATAAAGACAAGCATAGATCCAATGTTCGCTCTATCTCTTTTTCTGCGAAGATTCTCTATTCGAATAAGAAGCACACTCTATGTTGTTTATCTAAATCTATACGTACAATGGATCGATGGGGACTTTTAGCACCTTATTTATAAAGACCAAATGAATGTGTGTAATTTTTTATTTATTTTTAAAAAATTCACGATAGTTTTGATACCTCTGTTTTTGAGAACCAACACGGAGGTAACAAATAACGCCAGTAACTAACTATATTATACACATGAAGATATGTGTTTCTATTTACATAATAGTTCTTTAAGTAACAATGATATCTTGGCGGCCCTATCTAATTATTCAGTACCACGCTCTTGAGATTTGTGTGTATTTTTAGAGAGAGGATGCATCTCAATAGAGCGTTTTTTATGAAACATAAATTAGGTCGAGTGGTTGTGATTAATTGAAATATGATTCCGTATAAAAATACTCAGTTCCTTATACTAAATATACTTGAAATGTCATAGCATTATATAATAATGGTTTTTGTATGTGAACGTTTTTTGTAATCGTAATTTCGTCGTATGTATTTCATTATTTCATTAGGTTTCACTGTTAAATAAATATTTATACGCTCTTGTTAAAATTTTCTAGCTGAGATGATACGTGATATTTTTGTATGACACAGTCTTAAATAGGTTTATTTAGTTAAATGACATCGACTTGGTTTGTGTGAAATGAATACAATTACTAATTTATCTACAGTGTTAAAAATAATTTTTATTATTTTCTTTAATTATTAGAATTTACATATTTTTGTCGATTTTTTAAGTGACTTCAAAAAAGGCGGAGGATCATAATTCAATCAATATATTTTTTTAAATGTATTTTGGGGCATAACTTCGACTAATATGTACCAATTTGACCGTTTTTTAATTGAAAGAGTATACTCCCGAGGTAGTTCCATATTAATTTTATCAGAATTTGACCATGGATTTCAAAAAAGAAGGGGGTTTTCAATTCGGCTGTATAAATTTTTTTTATGTATTTTCGAGAATATCTTCGACTAATATGCATCTATACGGTTGATTTTTTTGTCTGAAAGAGAATACTCCCAAGGTGGTCTCATATAAATTTCATCAGAATCTGACCAAAGACTTCTTAAAAAAAAGGAAAAAATCAAAAACTTAAAAAAATAAAATAAAACCGACGTCAAAAAAAATCTTAAAAGACTGTTATAAAGACGGTGCCAAGCCAATAAAAAAAATTTTACGAAAAAAAGAAGAAAACTGACTTCAAAAACTGTTAAATTTAACTACTATACTTTTCAGTGTTCTTAGATTTTTTTTAATCTTAAAAAAATCATTTGAAAAAAACAAATTTGCAAAAATAATTCTTTTTCAAAATATTACCTTTAAACTAACTTAATTTTTGAGTATCTATCACTTAAAAAAAACTCATGACTATAGAACAAAGTCAAATTGTATCTATATTCGTAAATATATTAAATAAAAATAATAAAAAATGGATAAAAAAGTTATTGGTGCTGGTCTCACGCACAAACGTTAGTATAGATATGAATTTAGTAAATGGTGTACAAAATTGCGTACATCGAAATTGTCGGATGGGTAAAAAGGTACGATCGAGAAAAATAAAAAGACGGCACAAACGGAAAAATAATATCATATGAAAATAGTCTAATTTACAATGTTAGAAAGTATTGTAAGAACAAATACAATGATGATAAACGATAATACTCTCTCGAATACACACCTAAATTGTGTAATTTGTTAATTGATATTAAATATTTTATTCTCCAATGTTCGATAATTAACTATTAATTACTTTTTCCTTCGCGTAATGAATACAAAATGAAAGTATTAAACGCGGAGCGGATTAATTAAAGATTTGTCTCGGCGATAAAGCAAGTGGTCACATATTATAGTTTTAGACATATTTACACTGAGAAAAATAACAATAAAATTAATTATAGTATTTATTTATTATTACCTATTATAAAATAAAACAAAAACTATACAGAAAATATATTTTGATATACTTTAAGGGGGGGGGGGTAAGGTTTTAAAGGCGAAAAAAGGCATATTTTCATGATTTTTTTTTGAAGATATGAATAATGTTGGTTTATTTATTTCATATACACGTTATAGTATGACATCTAAAGTATCTTTGGAAAAATTTTCAATTAAAAATATCAAAAAATAAGTCCATAACAGCGAATCTCTGGAGGCGCCTCGAAAAAAAGTTGTTATGCGGTGAACACCATAACTCGTTACCGGATCATCTAAAACAAAAAAATCGAAATGTGCTTGAAAGGTGATTTGTTTCCCTAGGTAGTCAGAGAGAGTTTTTTTTTTTCGATTTAATTATTTTTGGCAGCATTTGAAAGTGAAAAACGTGATTTTCGCTAAAAATTTCGGTGAATTTGTTATTATAAAATAGGAAAAAATAGTAAAAAAAAAAACTCTCTCTGATTACCTGTTGATTTATGTGTAGAAATAGTGTTTAAAATTTCAAAAGGATCGGTCAAGTAGATTTTGAGTTATAATGTTCACGAACTTCAAAAATGACATTTGCGAAAAAATCGATTTAAAGTTTATTATACTCGAACATCCAAAATTAAGCATCAATAAAAGGGTATAATTTTTTATATACTTACACTGAATCATCAATGCCAGTTTCGTACAGTGAAACACTGTCATTCAGGATGTCCAATGCATCTTTTTGCTCTTGCCTAAGTTGGATTCTACCCTCTTTACTTGTACGTGCAGTTTGTCCGTATAAAAATCGAGCATGAGGGTCGGTCGCTTGAAACGCTGTATCTTCGTTACTTTTATTCCGATTTACTTGAAATTTTGACACAATACTCTCGACATGTTGTACATTCAGAAAAAAAAATTTAAAACCTTACCCCCCCTTAAGAAAATAACTTAGACACAAATATTATGACACGACTTCCATTGAATGGATCAGAAATTAAAATAAATCATCTGGAGTGTAAGAAACATGCATAAATTATGGATCAGATATAAAACTACTTACATATTAATTTAATTTTAAACGTTATTTTACTATAAAGATTGTCCCGTAATTAAGGACCCGCAAGGAAAATACCAGTGTTCTATTTTCTACAATTGGCTTTCTTCTCTCTCTAATAATATTTTACTTTTAATTATAATAGTGTAAGTAGGTATATATTTAAATTTTCATATTTAATAATTAAATACTGATATTTTTCTCAGTGTAGATAAATGCAGGTCTTTCGGTCAAGTTTTTAAACAAAACTATCTAACCCGTTTCGCGTGGGCGAATGCATCTAGTTATTAGTAATATTTAAAACTTGTTCATTAAAGTTACATTTTATATTCATTGACTAGTTTTACATAAGAGCCCACTTAAATATTAATATAGAATGTTATGTAAAATATGTACTAAACCTCAATGATTTTAATGAATGAATTTTTTGTCGTCTGAGATAACGTTACTATTATAAATTCTTTTAGATATTTAATCGAATCTTTGTAATTAAAATAATATGGATGCATAGTCATGTATAAATGAATTACTTTAATAGGTATACAAACTGATCAGAAGTATGTTACCGTTGTCATCTTGAAAAACAGAAAAAATAACACGTTTTTGTGCTGTTTTTTATGGATTTCTCTGAAACCATTTATTCTAAATGCACATTATAAAAAAATATATGCAAAGGCGATTTTTAACAGTTTTTTCGATATATATATTACGTAGAGTCGCTTGCAGAAGTGGTCGTCCAGTTTTCATTGAAATTCGTTTATCACAAACTTAGTGGCTCCTCCTCCTTTTAATCATTTCTCTATGTATTAAACAAAGACAGGTATTTTGAAACTCATGTGCTAGATAAAGAAGTACTCTTCGTTTATAGTAGGTACTTATATATATATTTGTGCGATTAAATTATTATGTAGTCTATTGAAAAATGTAAATTTTGTGCCAATAAATATCTGATATTCCGAATTTTATTATTTAAATATGTTAAACTTGATATAAAATTTATTAATTAAATGGACGTATATTTGTGTTTTTATTTAAAATGATGTTACTATATAAACTCCACCCTAGGAAAAGATAACCAATTATGTTTGTCTTAATATTTATAATACTTTTAAAATATCTATATTTGATCTCTAATAGTCCAGTCATCAGAAAATTTGCTGTAGGAGTGGCATTAGAAAAAAAATCCGGAATAGGTTGTTGTTTTTTTTAGAGAAATTGGTAGATTTTTAGGTATAGAACCAGGGCCGTAACTACCACCGGAGCAACCGGGGCAGTGCAGAGCAAGAAAAAATAAATAAATTGAAGAAATTTTTTTAGATGTATTTAGTGCTAACTTGCAAACGTGATTTACTTATTACTAATTTCGATTTTGAAGTTGAATTTTACACTTATTATCCATTAAAATTACTAAGAAGTGTAAATTTCTAGCTAGCAAGCAAAAAAAAGTCATTCAAATAAAAATTAGTTACTAATGTAAAATTTGTAAGATATGATCCAAAAAAAAGTCTTCAATTTTTATTTTTTGCATATCTGGGGGGCCCCTCGGCCACCTTTTGCCCCGGGGCTCCCGAACCTCTAGTTACGGCCTTGTATAGAACACTGCGAATTATTCACTAAAATTTTGTGATTCCTAGAATAGAATAAAAAGCATTATTTTGGGGACTATTTTTTCTATTAAATATTAAATATGACTTCAAAGTGCGATTTTAAGTTTTGTCCGGAACTATGTATCTACTATTTTAAAAGCTAGCTTATTTCAGTATCGCTTCACACCATTGATAAATATTTAAAACCCTAAAAAAATCGTGAGAAAAACAAACTAAATAATTCCAGAAACCATAAATAATATCCTAAATTCAATTAAAAACCACAGAAATACATATAAATAAATAAACACATATTACAAAAGGGTTGAACATAAAACATTAAAGTGTGCCTAGGATGTAATTCTTCAAATATATAAATCTGCTACCCACTGATGAAATTACATAGTTCTCTACTGTATAAACACCAATCGCAATAAATAACAGTTTAAATTTGATTCGTTTAATAAGGTTGATTGTACAAATGTCACCGAGGTCCATCTGACTTGATTTATATATTTACAAACTTGTAAATATGATATGCTTACTTGGACAACCGCACACATTGTATGGGCTTTAATAAAAAGGGTGTTATTCCTTATGACATATGAGGATATTTTTTCTATTATGTTTCCCCCTGCACTAATGTAGCGTCGTGAGAGATGAGGGGTTATAATTTCATACACTCTTCTGTAATGAATAGCATGAATAAATGATTGTTTGAATTATTTTTTTCGCTTCAGTTTAGATGTGCTGTAATTTATTTTATTATTCGGTATATTTAACTCATTTTTTTATTTTTGTATAAGTGTTGAAACCTTAGAAAAGGAAATATAAAGGACAAATAACATATTACCTAGTATTGTTACCAGATTGCTCCACGAGTCATTGGCGTATCATTGAGATTTTAAAATAAATATCAATTATTTTGAATTATAAATTAATTAATTAAAAATTACAAACCAATTAGTCACACCCATTTTTTGTACAAACTTAAGTATTTTTCAAATTATTTGATGATGTAGAAAATAGGTTTTTGCTTTTGATGTTATTACATTTTGAGTTTATGTAAATTTAAAAAGTAGTTCTATATGTATATTTGAACATTTAATCTACATATATAAAGAGAATAATATGAAAAAGTGTAGTTATATTTCTAAAAACCAAGGCACACATTTTATATTTTATTATAGCCATTATAAAAGAATCTTATTACACAGAGAATATTAAACTGTAAAAATATTAAGACATCTTATATTCGAGAACAATGAGTAACATACTTATGTATTCTAATTGTACAGTTTTATTATAATTATAACCTCTAGCTGTTTTACTGAAAAATTATAAATTAGTGTAATAAAATATTTGCATATAATAGACATGAATGTTTTGTTAGTTGACAAATCAAACAATTAGTTGTACTTTGTTCTTTATGGTACACTTATATTATATTTAAAATAAATAAGGTACTGGCACCAGTCTTGGATATGACCCCAGTTATAACTATTTTTTAATTAAATGTACTGAATTAGAAATATTTGTTGATATTTGATTACAACTATTTACTTTTAACTGTCTTACAGCGTGATTTGATGAAAATAGGTCAAAAGGTGTCAAAATGGTGTACATTTAAACTAATTATTAGTATAATTTATTAATTAATTATTATATTATCATAGCAACTGTTTTACATTGTTTCAAATTTGACGATTCTTTCTTTTATATCTTTTGTGTCGTAGTACTTATCAAGTTTTACTTTATCCATTACTGGAGAAAAAACATAAACAAAATAAAAGGCTATAGCTATAATTTAAAAAACAAACTATATTTATTAGGACTTTGGTAATTAAATTGAATAAATAAAGAGTTCCTTGTTTTATTAGTAACATGAATTCATGAGAATTACAAAAAAGCTCATCAATCACAAAAACAGTAAACCTTGCTCTTATTGCGGCCATAATTGGTGCCAGTACCTTATTAAAATATGTGAACAATTATATCCATTAACATAACTGTCGTTATAATTTAAATCAAATTAACTAATTGGAAATTTTATTAAAACTATTTAAAACATTATACATTTTTAAATACCGAAAACTTTTAAACGTGGAACTTTTAATTAATTTAAATTCTATTCGATACAGCCTCTATAATTTTTTGATAGAAATATTCATTTAAACTTTTCCTGAATCCATTCTGGTTACAAAAGGGTGCCATTTTATATTTAGGATCAATTTTCTTTAAGAAAAAGATCTTATTTTTTAATTTTTCGATTGTACATATAAGGTATAATTTGTAAAAAATATTATAATAACAATATCAAGAAATTTAAATTGACTTCCATGAACAATCAAACCAGAATCCTTATTCAAGTTCCTTCTATTATACACAATTAGCTCTACAACAAAACCGCCATCTTATATGACAAATCTTGAAACATCTCCTACAGATCCTTGTATCCTAAATCTGCCATTCATAATTAATTTACACAACCACAAGCGTCTGGATTGTATCCTCTGCAGAACAACAATCTTAGCGCGTAGGTGGAGGAAGAAGAGGCGAGAGAATTCCGCAAGACAAAATAAGCAATCATTGTTTAACATCGCTCGATCGTAAACTATGAATATATGTATATTATTTCCACGTAACTATATTATTGTATTTAATGTAAAACTTAATTGCATTTCCCATAGTGAATGAATTATTCATTGGTACGTACTTAGAATCATTTTCTACGCCGGGATTCGATTATTTTTTTTATCTGATAATGAATAGTTTAATTAAAATGAGCTAACTTCTTCTAATTTCTATATTTTCTGATAAATAAAAAATAATTAAAAACATCTGCAAAGTAAATGTACAGTGCTTCCTCATGATAAATTCACCAAAATGAGTTAATAATTGAATGAGTTAAATAAAAACCGATAAAGGGTTCAGATGAATTGGTTAACTATTTAATTTTTATACAATTTTAGAAAAAATATTAGTTCGAAATTTTTCTTAATTATTTTTCGTATATTTTAAATTTTTTGACAATTTCAATCTAAATATATTATGCAAACGTCAAAATGACATTTAATATGTCAAAGTAAATATCAATTTAAAAAAAAAACACGATTTTGGAAAGCAAATTGAGATAAATCTTTGTAAGGGAATATTTTACAACAGACGTTGTAGACCTACATATATTATAGAAAATTGAATGCTATACAAAAAAATTTTCACATGTGTCGTTCTTGAGATATCTTTAAAAAATAAATATTTTGAGATGTCACCCCTCAGAAATGGAATCGTTTTCAAGCCAGACCCAACCATCCAACTTAGTTTCATTAATATCGATTCAGTGGTTCATGAGTTATGCGTGTGACAAGGATTCAGGGGACAGAAACACAGACAGACAGACAGACATGGAACGAAAAGTGTTTGTCTTGACCTGAAATGGAAAGATCGATTCAAAATTTTTGAAATTGGAGAATTTTTTGTCTCATTTTAAAACGATCACAAAGCTTCTCATATCTTCGATATTGCGAGGAAGCAAAATAAATTATTTTCATTGCAAATTATACTATTTATGAATAAATTGAGAATATATTTGTTATGTTTGGGAACATAGTACTCTGGAACTATAAATCACATAAACTTAAAAATAAGCTTAAACTGTTCATCGTATAGTTGAGTATTACGTGTAAAAATTTCAAATCATTTGAACGAATCATTTAGAAGTTACAGCCCAGAAATCACAAATATTTTAGATAGGTAGCAGATGAATTGATACCATTAAAAACAAAAGATTCACTAATTGTAAGATACAAATAATTATTTTATTAACTAATATAATTTTGTTTTTTTTCAGAATAAGTCTGATGTAGCAACATTGGTGGATGCACTTCTGGGACCTCTGTACGTGAACTTTGCACGAGTCAGAACGGTGCTAGTCAGGCAAGCTCGAGATCTGCTTGTTTGCGAATATTTGGGGAACTTTGCACGGTTTGAACAAGAGTTTTGTAAACCAGCAGCTGCTCTGCTTAGGACTGTCAGTCAACAGGTGCACCAAATGGTGAGTTGTTAATTGTTTTTATTATTTGTAAATTTATTCGTGAAATTAACGGTTTTTTATATTCAGTAAGATTTTGATCAAAACAATTTTTTTAGGTTCTTAAAAAGTTCAAATTTTTAAATTTATTTTCTTCAAAGAAAATAAAAAATGATAAAATTTGTGGCTTATTAGTAGAGATTGTAAAATAGTTATTTTCAATGAAATAGTTACTATTTGAATTTTTTTTCGGAAAATAGTTGTTAAATAGTTTTTTTTACGATTTAATAATAATTAGTGCAAACAAAGCAGTAAAAAGTGTCGCAAATAGTTTTAAAATAGTTGGAAAGGTAGTTGTAAATAGTTGATTTCAAATTGTGTCCAATCAAACCAGTTTTCTAAAAACGGTGGAGATACCTATGTAATAAAAATTACAATAAATGCATTTTTACGCAATAGTTGAAAAACTATTTTTCCAATCTCTACTTGTTAGATACCAAAAAGCAATATTTTCTGATATTTTTGGGAAAGATATATCCAAAAAATGGATTTTATGTATTTAGTGTAAATATTTTTAATTTTTAATAAAATATCGTATTTTTTTGATGTCCTGCAAAAAAGAATAAAAACCATTTTTTTACTGTTTCCATAGTAACATAATTATTTTTATATTTATTTACAATTCATGATTTATTATTTGTTCCAAAGTAAGAGTTGTGAATGTTAAATCTGGGCTAGCACCTCGACTAACAAACCTTCACTCTCGTAGGAAAAACTGTCTTTTTATACCCTAGTTACACAAATAACTATTTTGATATTTTTATCCAGCTAGATCCTTTGTCAATTCGTGAAATATCTTGATGAATAAAATTGAAATTATCAAACAACGCGGGAGAATTTTTTTTATTTTTTACGATTTCTAAGACACATTTTTCATAGTGTCGGCATAGAATATTATAAAGAAAAGTTACCAAGAAAAATATGTTTCGGTTTTTATTATCTATGGAAATTAACTAAATACCGCGAAAATACATACAGAATGATTTACAACTAGTGTAAAAAAATTTAACAGTAGGTCGAGATGTTATTTTAAGCAAAAAACTTCATATGAATACGTATCAGGAAATTCTTCGTGTGGGAGCTAAAGCCTTTCAAAAAAATTACCTAAAATTAGTGTTTATTAAATATCTAGAGAACCCACTGTGATATAGTTATGAAATTTTATAACCGATTTATTATTAATAAATGTTATCGATTTCCAGTATCAAACAATAATAATTTAGACCAGGAGCAGTGAATACACCCCTTTTCATATTTCATAACTATATCACAATGGGTTATCTAGATATTAAATAAACACTAATTTTGGACAAAATTTTTGGAAAGCTGTAGCTACCTCATGAAGAATTTCCGGAGACATATTCATATGAAGTTTTTTGCTTAAAATAATATCCTCAATATACTGTTAAATTTCTTTTACACTAGTTGTAAATCATCATGTATAACAAAATTATTAAATACCTATATGCATGAGCGCTGGCAGAATTTCTTCCAGAGGGGTGCATCTAGATATATAAAATTAACTTGTATTCCATTTAGCATGACTAAAAAAAAAGGTCTTCAGTTTTTATTTTTCCTTATCTAAATTTTATAAAATTACAGAGTGAACTTGATGCGACCAAAAAAAAAGGTCATCACTTTGTATTCTGACCTGAATTTTAAATTAAAAATTGTATTTCTTAATTTTTTAGTTTTTTCTTTTTTGCCAGGGGGGTGCAAGTGCACCTCCTTGCACCCCCCCTCGCGGCGCCCATGCCTATCTGTTCATATTTATGACCAAGCTAATACATAGATCCAAATATAAAATCGACACAATATAAGCATACTAATAAAGTTTTACTAATATTACAGAACAACGTAGATTTTAGATTTTAGATTTTACATAACATTTGTATACCGCAACGATGTGATTATGTGTGTATAACAAACAATGGGACTGTTTCTGGGAAAAGGCGTAAACCCTTTTGCAGCTAGCTTGTGACGGGCGTTAAACAGGTGTCGTAAAAGTTATGTCGGAAGGACAAACGGGAATCGCAAATTACTGTGCTTGAGATCGATTTGTAGTGTTATAGTTATTTTATGGCTGATTTATTAGTTTATAATTATTACTTGGAAAAATATAAATATAACGTACGTCATGTCAGATAGCATATTATATTAGTAAAAAAAAAAATACCTGCCAAGTAAATGCACAGTGCTTCCTCGTGCTAGGTAGTTAATTATTGAACAATTTAATTAAAAACCGATAGTGTTTTGATAAATTGCTTGGAATTGGTTAACCATTTACTTTACATTTATTACTAAAAAATATTTGTTCGAAATTTTTCTTAAGACGCACCTGATTATTTTTTCGTATTTTTTAATTTTTTGACAATTTCAATCTAAATCTAAATTTATGCAATATGTCCAAGCAAATATCAATTTATTACCACTGCTCTAAAATTCCTAGCAAATTCATAATGATTTAACACCTCGCAGATAGTGTTTAATAATATATCTATAATCAATAACAAAATTAAAATAAGTTTTTATTGAGGTGTAGCTAAGGACAATACAAGGTTTTCAGTCAACCCTGTTTACATGCATATTTTTCAATAAAAGTAAAAGCCAACGCATAAAAAATTATTTTTATATTATTATATTATATTTTTATCAAACATATCGTATTTCAAGTGATCATAACAATAAAACTTGATTTAATATCATTAATAATGCATAACAACATTGAATCGTAATGACAATTCAAAAAAAAGATTTACTTATTATTTTTTTGCAATTATTGCTACATATGCAATATCACAATATTATTTTTACTACTTCATTGTAGAATTTGGTTTTAAAGTGATTTAGTATGCTCATTTTAATAAATTACTCAATTTTAAAAATTAAAATAATAATTAAATGTTTATTTTTGTGATTTATAAATATTTATAAGAATTATTGCATAAAGTTTGAATTCCTCATGTACCAATAATATTATATTTTATTATACTATGGTTTTATATATCCTGTTTTAATATTATTATCAGTAGCAATCGATCTTGTACAGTTATAAAATGATTTTTATACAATGTTTTTTCAACTGATCTAAATTCCATATTAACCATTTTTGGTCGAGTTCGAATTTTTTTTCTATAAATAACCGCCAAATTAAAACGCGCAACATTTTTTGACGCATTTCGTAAATTAATCCAAAAACCAAAAAAGCAAAATTTGTATGTTATATTTTGAAAAGAACGTGTTAGTTTTGGAAAAATAAAAAATAAAACACAATTAGTTGCTTAGCATGATACAATTAATACAGATATGGCATTCCCGAGTTTCTGTTCTACGTCACAAGAGATTTTGTATGTTTACATGTGGTTAATACGCAGGCCCCTCTTTCCCACTGGGCACGTGCCCAGGGCCCCGCGATCCATAGGGCCCCCCATATCACTAAACGATAACTGATATTTATTACCGAAAAACATATTTATTTCGAAAAAATCAAACGAAAATGATATTAATGACTGACTACAATACCTACTTGCTTATTAGCTCTTGCATGCGCAAACCTACTGTAACTCTCACCCGAAAATCAGGCTTTCCGATTTCAGCATGTTTAGATTTTAAATATATAAAAATACAATTTAATGGTATACTAATTACCTACACTTTAAAAAAAATGAATTAAGAAGTACAATGCTTCAAGAGAGATTAACCAGTTTGTCGCTGATGTCCATAGAATGTGATATGCTCAAAAATATAGATTTTGAAGAAGTGATTAACGATTTTGCCCATCTCAAATCTAGAAGGGTACCTCTTCAATCAACATAGATTTGAAAGCACTAACCTGTGAATGCTAAAAGAGTTACTTTTGTGGATTATATTATATTATCTTTTCATTTAATGTGACTGTAAAGAAATAAAAATAAATATAGAACCTTGCTTATCTACTTTCTTTGTCTATCCTAACAAAATAGTGCTCTGTCAAGGTCATAGGGGCCCCATTATCCTAATGTGCCCAGGGCCTCCAATAGGTCAAAGACGGCCCTGTTAATACGTTTATATGGATACATAACACAGTGTTTTTTTATCGTTCTTATAGTTATTCAAATTAAATTTTATATTAAAAGTCATATTAATAAAACACACTGACAATGAGTACCATAATTAAAATTTTGTCTTTAAATCACACTAAATAATGGACTACTATATTAATTTTGATTTTTATCTTGTGACGTCATCTGACAGCTACGCCGAACAGAGTGAAGTTAGTTCTTCTTCTGTGTTTTTTGTCAACCGGATCTTCTCCTTTTCTGACAGCTCCCAAGGTTAGTAAATACACAGGTTGCGTCAGTAGCTTTTGACCAATCAGCTTGGGCACCCCAGATGACGTATTTTCCCCTTTTCGCATCGAGTTATAAGTTATGATTGGTCACATCATTCCCTGTCTCCACATTTTGGGCACCCCAGATGACGTGTTCCCTATCTCGCATCGAGCTACTGAGGCTACCTTGTATCTTACATACCTCCTTCGTATGATCGTAGTGAAATTAGTTGATATGCGCAATGCCATATCTTCTTATAATTGTATCATGGTTGCTTAGGCTCCTTAGGATTTTGAATAGGCCTGCACACTATACGAGTCGACTAGTCACCTCTCATAAAAATTAAAGTGGTATCGTCCCGGTCTCGTCTCGTTCGAATTTAAGCCAATCTCATCTCGGTTGCGACCTCGTTTCAAAACTGAGGAAATTCTTCTGGACGACTAATGCATCTGTGTGTATAAAAAAACATGTAACTTAATTTAAAATTAAACAAACCATATTGTCTGTGTGCTGATAGATCAATGTCAAGATTATTTTAGAAATAGACGCTTACAATTGTGTACGCATACTTAGAAAATATGGTTTCTAATGATCCCTAAACTGAAACGTGCTAAATGAAGCGTGTGTAACAGCAGTTGCAGTTGTAGAGGGTCGTCGCTCATACATAACTGCGTTCTAGGATACGTTTCACACGAGCTAATTTAAAATAAATAAAAATTCTGAACCTAACCGATATTTGTCGAAATAAAATTTATTATTAAAATACTCTTTCTTGTTTTTTTTCCTTTTTGTTTCCTCTCAATATCGATCGTTTTGAAATGAAATAAAAAAACTGTTGTCCGATTTCAAAATTTTAAATTTATCTTTCCGTTTCAAGTCAAGACAAACAATTTTCGTTCCGTGTCCGTCTGTCTGTGTGTGTGTTATGAACCATTGCTTGAGGACGCTCCAATTTCAAGATCGGGTGTAAGGGAGAGGGATGACATCCTAAAATATTAATTTTATCAAGATATCTCAAGAACGACACATGTTACGTAAAAATTTTATAGAATTTTTTTTGTAGAGCATTCAATTTCCTATAATATGCAACATTTTACTTTACATATTTACTTTGACATATTAAACGTCAGTTTGACGTTTTAAATTGCATTTGCATAACTTCAGATTTAGAATTGTTTAATAATTAATTACCTTAGTGAATTGAGCTCGAGGAAGCACTGTGCATTTACTTGGCAGATGTGTTTTTTATATTTCATAAACGTTTCGTCGTGAATTACAGTAACGGTAATCATTTTATTGCTATCCCACAATGAAATGATAAACAGCTATTGATTGATATAAGATATGGCTGATTCTAGGAATCAAGCCTGTGCAAAAATCAAAACCGTTCGTGTGATGCAGTTATAAAACTTAGGGAGTCTAACACGAGTTGATTGAGCGTGAATTTGTAAACATGTTCGATAGATTGTCGATGGATTCACTGATAGCGTTCTTAATTACAACAGTGTCTGCTATAATAGCCCCAATGTGTGCACATCATAAGAACATTTCGTTAGTTTTTATTCGTAGTCATTTTTTTATGTTAGATATTTAGAACTGATCAAAATATTTTGAGTAATTACTTCCTACTTAAATTTCTGTCTTGTTGTTGTTATTTGGACATTAATTAGAGATAATTGGCGGACGTATGTAAACAAGATGAATTTGAGATTTCAACTTTGGTGTCGAAATAAGTTGATCCTGAATATTTACTGAAAGGTGATAGACATAGACATAGACATATTTATTATTCTGTAAAACTCTGCATCGAGTATAGAACATGTCAATATAAGAATAAACAAAACAATAAAAATAAATAAAATAAAATAAAAATACAAATAAACAGAATAATAATAAAAAATATAAAATAAAAAAAAAATAAAAAATATGAAAGATTGAATAAGACATATTCAACACCGGAAAAAACATCTGCCAAGTAAATACACAGTGCTTCCTCGTGCCAAATTCACCAAAGGTAGTTAATTATTGAACAATTTAAATAAAAACCGATAAAGTGCTTAGTTAAATTGCCTAGCATTGGTTAACCATTTAATTTTTATATAATTTTACTAAAAAATATTACTTCGAAATTTTTCTTAAGACGCACCTGATTATTTTTTCGTATATTTTTAATTTTTTGATAAAAAAACAAAACACGATTTTTAAAAGCAAATTGAGATAAATCTTTGTAAGGGAATTTTTACTATAACAAACGTTGTAGACCTATATTATGGGAAATTTAATGCTCTACAAAAAAGATCCTATATAATTTTTACGTGACATGGATCGTCCTTGAGATATCTTGAAAAAATAAATATTTTGATGATTTTGAAATGGGACCGTCCTCAAGCCAGATCCAACCATCCAACCAAGTTTCATTAATATCGGTTTAGTGGTTCATGAGTTATGCGTGTGACAAGGATTTAGGGGACAGACAGACAGACACGGAACGAAAATATCAAACGGAAATATCAATTTAAAATTTTGAAATTCGAGAACATTTTGTTTGTTTTTTAAAACGATCACAAAGCTTCTCGTATCTTCGATATTGCGAGGAAGCAATAAACTAGTTGAATTTTACCTATCTATATAAGTATCATTAACAGTGCTTTCTGAATAAACCCATTATTATAAATGCATGTTGCTTTTAGAAATCATTTTATTTAATTTTTACGAATGACAAATGACCAAGTACCTTCCTTCATAAACTATTTTCGGTATCAAGCAATACAGAAAGTATATCAGCTATAATAATAAATATATATAAATAAGTTTCAATCAATATCCGGAAGACAATGACCAATATAATTTTTAAAACATTTTTTTATCGGTATTTTATCTAAATAACTTTTACATGGCTTATACAACAGTTACTTATAGAAAAAAAATCTTACTATAATTAATTGCAACTTAGCCAGTATCTAAACTGTAACACAGGTAATTGTACATATTAGATCAAAAATTAATTGCATGTTTAGTGTGTAAGGTGCAATACCGATTTATATGGGTATATACATGCAACTGCAGCAAGTCGTGAGTGTTTTAGAGAAAGTGATTGTGTGTTAGAAACAATTTCGTAGTTTAGATCTGTATTTACTTATATATCATAACTAGTTAGTTAGAACTGTGGTGCCATAGTAAATGGTGTGCAACAATTTATAATTAGAGTGTAATTTTTTGACTTAAAATTGAAAAATTCAATCAATTTTGATTTTAATAAAATGGGTGCATTTTCGTAAATTAAAACATAGCTTGTTAAGTAGTTCCTTTGAAAAAAGAATACATACATACAAATAAAAGAAAAACATTTACCAAATAAATGCACAGTGCTTCCTCGTGTTTAATCCATAAAATGTAGTTTTATTTTTATTATTATAAATTTTGTCTATTGAACTGTTAATTCATTTAGACTGCTGTTTTATGTTCTGTTTTATTTTGTTTTGTTTTTTATTATTTTTTAATGCAGTTTATTATTTTTATTGAACAATTTTAATTAACACCGATAAAGTATTCAGATGAACTACCTGCAATTGGTTAACCATTTAATTTTCATGCAATATTATTAAAAAATATTATTTCGAAATTTTTCTTATTTCTTATTATACGCGCATGATTATTTTTTCGTATATTTTTAATTTTTTGACAGTTTCAATCTAACTCTAATTTTTTCTGCTATGCAAACGTCAAAATGATATTTAATATGTCAAGTAAAAAGCGATTTAAAAAATGGACGATTTTTTAAAGCAAATTGAGATAAATCTTTGTAAGGAAATATTTGACAACATTGTGATTCTTTATAATTTTCATGTAACATGTGTCATTCTCTGTTTTTAGATGTAACCCCTCCCCCTTACACACGATTTTAATGATTTTTTAATGGGATCGTCCTCAAGCCAGATCCAACCAACCAACCAAGTTTCATTAATATCGATTTAGACAGATAGACTCGAAACGAAAAACGTTTGTCTTGACTTAAAACGGAAAGATCAAGTTAAAATTTTAAAATCGAAGAAATTTTTTTTTCATTTTAAGACGATCACAAAGCTTCCCATATATTCGATATGGCGAAGAAGTAATATACAGCAATTTTATTTCATTCCAACAGTTTGAAAAGTTCTGAATTACTGTACAATTTCAAAATTCACATTCCAAATATAATATGAAACCTTTATTTTGAAATTATTTCTTAAGCAAGAAATACGAGTACGTAGATATATACATTACAATTTGAATATCATATTTTATTATATTTATCTAAATCAATTACTCCATCCAATATATTTTTTTTGCTATCAGTTTCTTCATCTGTATGTTACCAAGCAACCAAGTCTTATTAAAAAAAAACAAATGATATTCGAACCCAATTTCGTATAACGTTATGTAAGAAAGGCAAAAAAATCGCACCGTGTTGTCCCTAGGGTATATTTGAGTTTGTTCCGCACCATGTTTATACATAATCAGTATATTTCTGCGACAGCCAGGAGGGCTGGCTTTAGTGCGATGTCCTTGGCTGGCTTTGCCCGAAAACAAAACGCATATTTTATGTGCTAGGCTTATGTAATTATACGAATTATCTAGCGGTTAGATTATATACGTCAGCTGCTGAATGCAGTTTGTTTATTTATTTATAAGTGCATGTAAATTTTGTAATTGCAATATACTGATTTGAATAGTGCCTACGTGATTTACAATTTTGTAAAAAATTATAGATAATTAGAAATTATATATTGCATATAGTAAGATCGAAAAATCACTGGAATTTGAACTAATTCTTAATGTATTATATAATAGGATAATCCTCGATATCAGTGGTGTTCATATCTTTGGAACATTTGTAATATTCTAGGAATATTAATTTTAGAAGAAGTCAAATTTTTTTTCGTGAAATACAATTTTATTTTATTCTAATAAACATATTATGGATAAAAATACGTGAAATTAAAAAAAAAATACTCAATGAGTTGGTTTGGCCCGTTTTTAAGGGTTCCAAAGAAACCCTATTAATCTCACTTTGTCGTCCGTCCGTTCGTCCTTTTCAATTAAAGCAAAATATTTCGTAAACTATATAAGCTAGAAACTTGAAATTTTTACTGAATATGTAAAATGATGCTCTCTAGTAAAATATGTACAAATTTGAGTGGGAGGAGGGGCTAAGGAGCTAAAACTGGGTAAAAAAATATTTTGTTTATAACAAGGTATGTGGCACATCAAAATGTATAACCAAACCAGTGGAATTTTCTCCTCTTATTTTTTTTTTATCAAAAATGGCGCCTGCAGAGGGCTTTAAAGCAAATAAAAAAAAATTGTATACCAAGGTGTGTGGGGTAGTAGAATATGGCGCCTGTAGGGGGCTTAAAGCAGTATTTTATTTTGCCCCCCACCCCCTCCAACTCGTTAACTACTGGTTCATAAAATCTGAAAAAATTGATAACGAGGCTTTGGAGGGACTACCAAAGACAAATACTAAAGTCAACAATATCATTTTAAATTTTGGAATAATGGGGAGGGTCGTCATATATTTTTTTCATTTATTAGAATATGACACTTTTTTATATTTTTTTCTAACTCAAAAACGCACCTGTAAGTGGCTTCAAACTGTCCACATAGTACGTACTTCGGAACTCTTATGGCATACACTCATGTATATCTTGACCGAATTTTTGTTATTGAATCAGCAAAAACAATAGACCTTTTATTAAAAAAAAGCTAAATTTTATTATGCCGTGTGTCTGTCTAAGCAGGAAACGCTATTTCCACCGTAAGTTATGATATATTTTATTATAAACTGTTTATGAACTGTTAATCTACTTTTTAACTATTATTTTTATTTTTTAAGGGATGGTATCATCAACCTCATACATTACGTACCAGGTACCACCCATCGCTAGCGTGCTGTTACATACATATGTAAATCGAAACATTTCCGTAGTGTCTTATGTTATTAGTCGTTAATATACATCAACTCACAGTCTCATAGCAATACTCAGTGAAAATATTATTAGTTATGCTGTTAGACTGAAATTTTACTTACTTGCAATGAAAAATTATGTATTATAGTTTCAGCTGCACGCGATTTGAAATCTAATGAATAAAATTTGTTACTATAGTATAAACATGTGCATGCGTGATGCATTGTCTAGTCTAGGAGGTTTCTGTAAACCCGTGGGAAAAAATATATATGTATAAAGTTGTAATTAGGGCGTTCGAAGATATCAACTTAATTTATTTGTATGTAGTGCGCAAAATTGTAGAACATCAGCCGTCTATCTATAGATAAAAACTTATTTATTTCTACGATGCGGTGTTTTCAGTCATATTTCACTCTTAATTGAAAGACTTGATGTCTTGCTTCTATAAAATTGGAAGCGAAAAAAGCAGATGATATTAGTTGAATTTACTATAACGACATTCGGTTTTTGTCATCAGTGAAAAAATCCAAAATATTAATGAGTTTTCAAACAAAACTAATATTTGTATGGATAATGAAATAACATAATAGAAACATTTAGTTCAAATAGTGCTTTTGACAGTAAAAAATAAATACATAGTAATATACTGTAACGTAATAAAACAAATGTTATTTTTTTAAATTTAATAATTTTAATATGATTTTCATTTTGACTTACAATTAATCAATCACATATGCATATCTTTATATACAATTAATTACCTTTTTCTGGGTTATCGTCTAATCCAGGGATGACTAACTCAGTTTTGTGATGCACATTATTAAAGTATGCTTATTCATTTTAAAATTCAGAATTCTTATTTAAAATTCATTGCAGTCGATCAAAATTAAAGTCGATCGACCTGTAAATAAATTAAATCAATTTGGTCATGCTATCCTTTAAAAGAACCGTGAAGATGTCCACTGCAATGTGTGACGAAACATTGGCTGATAACACGACCAAATTGACACGGCTTACACCCAGAAACCAAGATTCATATTCAGATCACCGCGGAAGCCTCAAAAATAATTTGGGATGAAAATTGATCTTATATGAATCGTACCATCGACACAACGTGAAAAGAAACATATCCAGTGTGATTATTACGAAATAAAAACACTCTTATAAATTAAATATAATTGTCGTAGCTCTGCGTTTTTGATACGTGATACTAATGATATGAACGACAAAATATATGATCTTGTTGCAACTATATATCTCACGACCATCTGTGTAGAGAAAATCGTACAATTAAAAACGTAGATTCATGATATTACTAGGAAATAAGCATTAACATTAGATTTTCGATATGTGTTTACAAATGTAATTATTTGTCATTTATTTTTGTACAAACATGTAAGCATGGGCGCCGGCAGAATTTCTTTTAGGGGGGTGCAAATATATACAAAAAAAAATTTGATGGAAGTTAATATGAGTAAAAAAAAAAAAAAAGGTCTTCAGTTTTCAAATATATACAATTTGAAACTGATATATATATACAATTTGAAACTGACACGACTAAAAAAAAAGGTCCTCAGTTTTCAAATATATACAATTTGAAACTGATATATATATATATACAATTTGAAACTGACACGACTAAAAAAAAAGGTCCTCAGTTTTATATTTTCACATTTATAACTTATTATATGTTTTCCATTTTGCCAGGGGGGTGCAAATGTATTAAATTTTAAAATAACAATTGTATTTCTTAATTATTTAATTTGCCAGGGGGGTGCAAGTGCACCTCCTTGCACCCCCCTCCCGGGGCCCATGCATGTAAGTATTATGTGTCTTTGTAGATAAATAAAATTTTTGCGCAGTAATATTTGCGTTCGTTATTATTGTATAATTTAATTTGCTTTAATTTTATAACTTTTATTATTTTTTTTTTTTGGGGGGGGGGGGATGTTCCATTACCTATCCCCCAAATAAAATAAAATAAAATAATTGTATTATTGAATTTGCTTTAATTATTATTTTTTTTTAGGTGTGTGTGTTCTATTCAGGGCTTCGAACCGTTATTTTTTTCGTTTCGGTTTTCGTTCCGATTCGAGTAAAAAAATATATTTCGGTTCGGTTCCGAAAAAAAAACGGTTTTCCGGTTTTTTCGGTTTTCGGTTCAGCTCCGTGTGATTAATTAAAAAAAGTTTTTATTTGTATTAGAAATTTATTTTTTACCAGAATTTAGAACATTTTATGGTACTTGTATGATAGCCCGAACGACAATTGAAGTGGGAAATAAGATCATGTTAACGTGCTATTTTAACATGTAATGAACCGATATTTTTATTTCGGTTCGGTTCCGGTTTTTGTTCCGGCAAAAAATAATGGTTTTTCCGGTTTTCGGTTTAGTTCCGGTTCGAAGCCCTGGTTCTATTACCCTTTCTTGTTGATTAAAATAAGTAGGTACTGTTTAAAAAATGATTGCTGCACAAAATGTCATTATTTTATATTTTTTAGATTTATGTGATTTGTGTAATTTAAAAGAACGTTGCACGGTTAATATTATTTTCTTTTTAACTATTAACATTTATGATTAATTTATGAATGTATATGAATTATATTAATTTCTCCTATCATGTAACAACATATTTATGTATGTATGTTAAACCTAAGGTAATTTATATTGTAGGATTAGAAACAAGTTGTATAAAATGTATTTTGTCTGACCTTTGTTTTACAATTTCTTTTACATACTCCCCATTTACCATCACCAGACAAAATTTCTATCAAATATGACAACCGAGTAATGACTTTCAGATTTAGTGCCGCAATCAAAGAGTTGTTTCTGTAATTAATTTCATCAAATAGTACACTAATAAAAAGGCGTATTATCTAGCATCTATAACCTTGTTATAGTGTAAAAGGGCGTGAACTAAAAGAAAGTGGTTTTTAGTTATGAGCATCGGTAAACAGTGAAATGCTAGAGTAAAAATATTATGCTATATCATATACGTAATTGTATGTGCCCTTTGTTCAATAAGATCAAATGTAAAAGATTATATAATACGCCGCATCGAATTATTATGTGATTAGGGGAATGACTTAAGATAAGTATTGTTTCAAAGTTCAAGTAAGCTATTCTTTATTGTGCTGTAAAATGAGTTATTAAAAACGAATTGTTCTTTTGTACATAAAAACAAAGATCACAGACTTTATTAAAATGCCTGCTGTTGAAAGGTAATTGATTTGAAATTGTATGCATCTGATATGTTTTTGTAGCTGCTTGTTATTAAATTTTATTTTCTTTCAAAACAAACGTTATACTGTTTATTATCACTATTAAATAATGTTGCATTATGAAGTATGTATTGTCTATTAACAAAAGACAAGAGTCGGTCAAAATATATTATTTTTTCATCCGAAATTTTATTCCTCTCCCTTGGGAATAATCTGTCTGAATTGAACACTGCAAAGAAGGACTGACTTGGTTGGACTAATGAAATTTTCTTGTGTGTATCAAGAAAAATACTGTTGATGCAAATAGCCGCAATATTTAACAAATGTTTAAGATCTTAATTGGCTATTCGTGTTCCAATCAGGCGTTTTAATCTTATGGGAAAATGTGTTATCCAACAGAAAATACAGAAATTTAACGGATAATTATGTTAATAAACTTTTGTATGTTCCATATTACTTACTATATTAATAATATAAGTTTCAATAATATGTAAATTTTACTCGTGACAAAATGGTATGGCCGCTATAAGAGCAAGGTTTACTGTTTTTGTGATTGACGGGCTTCTTTTTTATATTTCTCATGAACTCATGTTACGCATAAAACAAGTAACTCTTTATTAAATCAATTTAATTACCAAAGTCCGCAAATATAGTTTTTTTTTTAATTATAGCCTTTTATTTTAATGGATAAAGTAAAACCAGTAATGAGCACGCAGTGATGAACACTTGCTAATGATAAGTACTACGACACTAAAGACATAAAAAAAAGAATCGTCAATTTTTAAACAATGTAAAGCAGTTGCTATGATAATATAATAATATAATAATAATTTATTTATTAATTATTAATAAATAAATTATACTAATAATTAGTCTAAATGTCCACCATTTTGACACCTATTGGCCGATTGTCATCAAATCACGCTGTAATACAGTTAAATGTACATATATAGATTAATTTTCAGAAATGGTAGTAATAAAATATCAACAAATTTTTCTAATTCAGTATATTTAATTTTTAAAAAAACCATTACTGGGGTCATATCCAAGACTGGTGCCAGTACTTTATCTACATATATAAACTACCTACTATAAAAGTTGACTATTCAAGATTATATTCAACTAAAAATATCTAGTGCATGAACGAACCATTGAGTGGCACTTTTATGAAGACCACCCCTACCTCTTTAACCCTCTTTATGTTACGTATCTACCATCAGCAACAAAACTAGCGTGTCATATCAACAGGGATGTTACCCAATCAGGGTAGGTAGGATCGATCGATTAAGTATGAGGGGTGAAAGTGGTTTTGTTCGGGATTCAAATAGAAACGTCTTTGGATTCACATCTTGTTCACTTTGCTTTAAAATTAGCTGTTCTAAGCAATTAAGGATTGCTTTTTAGATAGCATTTTTAAAGTATCTTTGATATTACTGTATGGGGAATTCTATAATAATCGTTGTAAGGTAGAGTAAAAAACACGTTCAAATATGCTATAGTGAACTTAGTGGCCCATAAGAAAAACTAAAGTTAGGGCGTGTAACTCGGAAACTAAAAGTGATATAAAAATTATAAATACACCAATCAATTCTACATAAAAAGTACTTTGACAAAAAAGTTAAAGCCATTTAAAAAAAATTCAGATTTTTGGGTATACCTTCTAAACCACATACAATTATTAATATTTTTTGATGTAGTAATACTCACCCCTTCCTTACAAATAATTTATCTTATTTAATCTCTTACCGTTTAGAAAATCTACATGCATTTCACGCTTATCTTGGACAGCCTGTATATAACATTCACTTATATGTTTTCAGCTTTTTACCGTTGATAAGTATATAATTTTCTATAAGAATTACTAATTAATAAAACAATTTTTATATTGATAATGTTTTGACAATTTTTTCATACATTTTTTTTTATTTTACTCTCTTCTCATTTATAATATTATAGTGAGTATCTTTATGCATTTCAGAGCTCCTAAATATGCATGCATATAATACTTACGTGTACATATCTACATACTCGTACATAGACACGAATATGGTACTTGTAAGATGTGATAGATTAAAAAGGGAAAGTATAAAAAATAAAATAAACATCGTAACTAACACTTCGTTATTATTATTATCTGATACTGTGAGATAAGTCTCAAGTCAAGAACGTAAACAGATCCAATTGTTGTATTTGAAATGTTTGCTTGAAATTATTCATAGGCAAAAGTTTCTAGTTACTCACTGACCGAAACATTAATCATTTTATGTAATGAAGCAAGGTCGCGATGCAACTTATCTACAAATATGATTTATATCTAAATGTAATAATGAGTATACACTTACACGTATTATTAAAACAGAGGCGGCTTAAAAACGTATTAATTCATTTAGTTGAAATTTTCTGAACTTTATTATATTTTACAACAAAATAATAATAATTTATCATAACCTGAAGACAATTAGTTATTGCGATTATAAAAAATCTATTAATATGCACAATATGGTAGATAAACACATCATGATAAAAATATCATTATGGAGAACCATTTTAATATCTTTTTAAATAATTTTTAATATATGAAAAATTTAAATGGTATTTGTCAGAAATAAAAATTACCTTTGTATTATAAATATTAATTTTCTAATGTCAAAAACATAATACACATTCGTAGAATAACTAATTTGGCAATTTGGCAACATGAATTAGTGACGTATTAATTAGTATTTAAAATTTGGAGGGTGGTTTTCACCCCTTCAATAGCTGTCCATTAGGTTCAATTGAAATACAAATGCACCAAGTCTTATCAAAATTACTAGCAACGTTCACTTTTTTCAAATATTTCCAAAACCCATAATCCGATTAGCAACAAAATCAGTACTCACTGAGACAAAATTTTCCCCAAAAATAATTCAGGTCGGTGCATTTTTACAGTAGAAAGAAAATTCTACAAACAGACTCACAGATAGACACGCACAGCCACCATGCGGAAATTAACTTTTCTTTACGTTTTGAAGGTAGTACAATATGAATCTGCTCTTATCTCGGACACGATTTTACGATGGTATTACAATTTCCTTCGGTTCATGGAAGTAATACCTAGGAGAGGTCAAAAAATATATATCCATCAAAATCTCGAATTCGAAAAAAATCAGCTTTAAACTTATAGTTTAAAAAAATATAATTACAATTACCTTAGAAAAATATATAATTATGTTAAAGTATATTGCCAACAAAGTTTAATAGAATGTATTTAATTACAACTACAATTTATCCGTGTAGTTATCTAAAGATTTTTTTAATACATGATCAGATTTTTGTATTATTTTATTTTTGCTTAGATTCAGACAAATATTTTGCACAAATAAACTAAATAAATATTCACTGACGTATTCCAAACACTCCGATGTTTATTTTCAACAATGACTGTTATTTCTGTTAAAGAAAATAAAGGGGCCATGTTTATATTTACTAGGAAAAGTTGAAAATATCGATGTCTCTGAATAAAGAGAATAAAATGAATCTTTGTATTTATATATGTGGTAGAAATAATACAAAATATAAACTAAACATATTATCATTTTTAAAATATGAATAACATGTTACTTCATATTTATTTTATTAATTATTATACATTTTCTTACTACATCATACAATTTGAAAAGTATATATTGTTTACTTGTTTTGAAATTTCATAAAATTTAATCAAACCTTGATGATTTATTTCTCATCAGCTGTACAAACAAAAAATTCCTTATTTTTATTAAATATATAAACAAAACTTTCAATTTTTAATTTATACTATAGTCAAGAATTTCTAATTCGATATGGTTAATATTTCTGATCATAAAAATTAAATAGTAAATGGAAAATGACAAACTCAATATCAGAGAAAATAAAATATATTTACGAGTCAGTAAAAGATGTTTTCTGTCAATGAAAATATTGAAGACCAAATATGAAATAGAATATGATTTATTAATAATATAAAGTACCCATAAAATATATGGCGAGCTATCTATATTCGTCATAAATATACTATAACATTAAATCATGCATCAAGGTGGAAAATTTACGATAATTGATTTTATGTTTGTAGTTGTTTAAAATATTTATTCTTGTCTTTTTATGGTAGTTCTTCAGTTTGTCGGCTGTAAATAGAAGATAAATGACTAATTGAATTTTCCTAGATTCACGTAATATTTAGGTTAAAATTAAATCGCCATTTTAGGTCTTTGCAGTTTCTATTTAATCTCACTTTGTCGTCCGTTCTTTTCACTCATAGCCAAATAGCTCATAAACTATATAAGCTAGAAACATGAAATTTTTACTGAACATGTAAAATGACACACTCTAATAAAATATGTACAAATTTATTGAATAAATAATTTTTGAGGGGGGGCAATAAGGAGCTAAAGCTAGGTAAAAAAAATATTTTTTTTATACCAAGGCATGTGGCACGTTAAAATGTATAACCAAACAAGCGGACTTTGACCCTTTTTCTATTTTTTTTCTAAATCAAAAATGGTGCCTGTAAGGGGCTTTAAAGCAAATAAAAAAAAAAAAAAAATTTGTATACCAAGACGTGTGGCATGTCAAAATGTACATCTCAGTTAGTAGAATTTGACCATATTTTTTTTTCTTGTTAACTTCCCAACTAGAAGTTATTGTAATCGGTCCGAAAATCAAAATAAAAAATTTTAACATATTTTTATGCTTCAAGGTCACTATAGTATATTTACACTATTTTCAGAAAGATTATCAAAATCTGCTCTCGTATTACAATGGAAATTAAAAATGTCTTCTAATACATAAAATATATACTAGTAAATAGTTTTCAATTTAAACAAATGGTTGACATCCCTAATTGCAATTAACAATCGCTCTCAGTTGAAGAAGAAATACATGCATCTGAATAAATATGGGAGGAACATGAATACTCTTTTCTTTATTGAGAACCTATTGTATGCAGTTTGTATAACGGTTTGGGCGTAACCCGGTCATCGGCTCAAATAATTTAATCTTTTGTTTTAGAGTTTATGGTAGCATTAGATTTTCGTTAGGACTCATATATTTTTCCTTATGGGTCTTGACTTACGGGATACATGTATATATGTTTTGTATATTGATATTAATGGATTTTTTACTCTGCCCAAATATTTCTGTGTGTGTTTGTGGTTTGTGGTTTTACAAAATTCCAAAGAATTGTAATTATTATTTTTAAGAATATTCCGTAGAAAATGAAATGAATGGTAATTTGAGGGTGCAAATTCAAGTGAATAAAGTGGAAGGGGTAAGGTATCCCAACCAAGCTGCGACTTTTACCGAATCTGTAAAGAAACATGAGATTTCGAAACAAAACTTTATTTTGAACAATCTGTTGAGATGTTACCTTTCAAAATGTATGTATAATATAATTCAAGACATCAACGTGAGTTTCAAGCAAAACTAAAATTCATTATTTTTAAAGTCGACAACAAAAAATTGATTTCTAATTTATCAATTATTATTTACTTACCTAAAACCTTATAACAGTGATTCTCAACCTGTGAAGCGTGCCCCCTAGGGGGGCGTGATAAAACTAAATACGAGGCGCGAGAGTATTGAGAAAAAATATTATTAAAAAATTTATTTAATTTACTGAAAGAAAATCAATTAAATACAAAATACTGACATAATAAAAAACAAAATACACGTTTACTTTTACACTGATATAATACACTTATTATAAATAGGATTGTTTCAGTGTATTTAATACACAATGTATTTAATAATTAACTTATCAATATTAAATTAAAAACAAAATTAATAATTATTAGTGACTCCCTAAAAAAGGTTTAATAAAATTATTGTATGAGGGGGGGGGGGGGAGAATTGTGATTGAAAATTGGGTCGCAAATACTAAAAGGTTGAGAAACGCTGCCTTATAAGGTTTATAAGTAAAATACAAAAATAGTTCGAGGAATTATAAAAATTGTATGTTCTATTGATATGTAAAATTCACACTAAAGAAAAATAAAATTCAATAAAATTCTAGTATACAACTATGTATTTACTTACCTTACCAATGATAATAAATAAAATAAACTATTAATTAACAAAAGGAAACTATGTTTCCTATACCAACAATGGTACTGGCAAATCATTGTTTGTATTTTATATTCAAATCACATACAAATACTAAATAAATATAGCTAGGAAGGAATGCACCATAAATAAATATAATCGTAGAAAAAATTAAACTGTCATAGTAATGCATTACAGAGAAAGGTTATAATAATTATTTAATTTAAGCATTATGAATGTAAAGCCATAACTGTCAAAGTAAGGACACACGTCGAATTTCACTTTCTAAAGTTTAAGAGGGGACATAAATTTGACAAGTAGGGGTCACATTTGTATTAATTTCAAACACTTAGTCAGTATTAGAATCGAAATAATTAAGTAATTATAGCTTTTAATTAGTAAATGATATAGCATTGTAATTATTTTTTATTGGAAATTAAGATACTGTTGTAGTTCGTGAAAAAGACATAAAATTAAATTAACTTTTTGTTATGCATTTTATTTTTTTGTTAAGTATTTTGATTGATATTTGTGGCCTTTTTAAAAATAGAAATGAATGGTGTCAGGTGTCAGTTACAATTGTATTCAAATTCTCACAAACTTTTTTATCAAGGGTGGTTTTGAGGAAGGGGGTGAGGGTTAAGAATGGAATTAATTTAATTTTTATTAAAAAACGATCATATTTTAGAGAAATACTTCTTCTCAGCCTAATTTTTTACTTCCATGTTCCGAAAGAAATGGAAGTTTTGTTATACCTACCGTCGAAAAATAGTGTCTGAGATAAGAGCAGATTCTGATTTTACTACCCTCAAAACGTAAAGAAAAGTTAATTTCCGCATGGTGGCTGTAGAATTTTCTTTCGTTCACGATAACTAGCGTGAAAATGCACCGATTTGAATTATTTTTGGGGAAAATGTTTATCTTGGTGAGTACTCTAGACTTATTGAGTTTGGTGCTAATCAGATTAGGGGTTTTGGAAATATTCGAAATTTTGTAAATACATATTATCGTCTAAAAAGTGAACGTTCGAGTATTACATTGAACCGAAGAGACATCAATTTTCTGTACGTGCCTAAACAGCTATTGAAGGGGTGAAAACCACCCTCACAATTTTAATTTTAAATAAATTGCCTTGAAAACAAATGCAACTAAATTCAAATTGCCAAATTAGATATTCTACGAATTTGTATTATGTTTTTGACATTAGGACTAACTAATATTTATAATATAAAGGTGAGTTTTATTTCTGACAAATCCCACTAAAAATGTTTCATATATTAAAAATTATTTAAAAAGATATTATATTCTGGAGAAAAAAAGTTGTGTTCTGTTCTCTATCCATTTTGGTTTCTTCAAAGTCCGGCCCTGTGTATATTTGTGTTATTGTTTTAATACACTTCTAGAAACAAGAGATCCACAAATTAAAAGTTAATAAGGCTGAACTGAATTGAAATTTAAATTCGAAACTAATATAAACCTTTGTCGGTTTTTATTAGCTTTCGTTTCAGTTCTTCCAGTTTTAATTAAAGTATAAAATTTAATCAGAAGTGACCCAGTTTGTAAGTTGTGAAATATGAAAATACGGCGTGCGTGTATGTCTTATTTATCTGCGAACGTTCGATAAAAACAGTAAAAGTAAAAATAGTACAATTAACTTATCAATCAGTGGTTGTGCGTTCTCTAGAGATTAAAACAACGCTGATAAATAAACTTTACGAGTCTTTTATTTCTAACATATGGGAATGATAAGAATTAGTAATGTCTGAGAGTCAGTATAGAGGCGCCTGTGGGTGTATACAGTGATTCAAAGGAAAATTATTCATGGTAATATTGTATGGTCTCTTAATTTGTATAGCGGGTTGTGGTTTAAATATTTTAAGTGTTGTCACCTATGTACTTGAAAAATAGTGCACATTGATAGAAGAAGAAAAAGCAAACTCAATTTTTTTTGCAAGATAATATGATGACCTAGTGATGCATAATAATTAGACAGTTTTATTTGTGACATTAAAAATACTTATGTACAAAAAAAAACATTGGATAATAACAATCAAACAACAGAAGCATTGCTATTGAAACACGTGTAAACTCTTAGAATTTTTATGGTTAGGGTATTTGTATTTGATAACATTGGATATTTTTTTTAAGAACTTATAAATAAATAATATATCTAAAAAAAACTTTTTACATGCTACAGTAGAACCCTCTATATGTCGAATTTCAAGAGAAACGCTAAAAACACACAATTGATCATTTTGAGTTATAGAGGGTAAAAATAAATTTAAAATAGAGAAAAAATGTACTTATTTTGAGTTATAGAGGGTTCATACATCGAAAAATAGAGTTAAAGGTTTTGTGGCCTTTCGCCATATCAAGGACCGACTTATAGAAATTCTATTGTATTTACTTGTGTTGTTGACTTGACAAAATATACCTATCATAAGAAATAATCCCATCGAAAACGGATTCGTAGTTTTTAATTTTACTTGGAAGAAACAAAAACTATCATAGTAAATTAATATATAATTTGACATGCAAATAATCTATAAATTGGAATAAAAATTTAAATAATATTTAAATAAATAAATGAGCACAACTCCAAGTTCTATAACTCAAAGCACTAAAAAGTGAATCCACTTTAATAACTTATAATCGATGTCACAAAAGTAATTAGGTTACCAATACCAACAATGCGTGCATTTCTGCTAGATATAAATTATTGTCTCTAGTCTATGGGAAATATAGAAATGCACTTTGGACAGCGCCAATGTGATATACGCATTGACCTATAACCAAACTGTCAAATTAACATTTTTAAATTAATATTTATTGTAATAATAAGTTAAACAGTTACTTAAGAACAGTGCGTCAGTGAATTATAGCACGTACAGATTGGTGTAATGAAATTTATTATACAGCTATCTTAAAACACGTGTAAGGAATTACGCGATAGTTTTTATTTTATTCATCAAACTGCCATACTGGCTCCAGTTAAATTACTTGAGAAACTTGTGATGTTATCCTTTGGGTCTTATTTATCCTTCTTTGTAATGTTGGAAATAAGATTGATAAAAGCTAGCACGTATGATCCTTAATGTGGCTAGTCGTCCAGAATTCAAAATCGATTTTAAGGGGTTACATCTAAAAGCGTCACATCCTTGGCCCCGAAAATAAAAAATATTCATAGATATATAAAGAGGTTAAAAAACAAAAAATAATTAACGTTATAAAAAAATTTTATTTAAAAAAAAAACAGTTATTGATTTCTAAATAATGTAAGTTTCGAATTTTTTGACCCAATATCTTGTTCTTCCTTTTTCGTAGCTTCGTAATGTAACCTAATATCAAAAAAAAATATTTAAAATTTTGTTAAGTAACTCTTGTATGTGCTATTTGTAACCTCATCATTTTGTAGCAACCTCATGGGAATTGATTTAAAACTATTTTTTATTAATATATATTTAATATTTTTGGTAGCAAAAATGTTATATTTCCGGAATATCTGTTCATAATTTTGCAGATCAATTGATGTTTTTTTTTAATTTCCTCGATGAAATATGAACCATTATAGTATGTTTATTGTTTATATTATTTACTTTTCTAATAAAAAACTTATTGCACAAAAATCACAAGATAGATATACAAAAATATATCGGACAGAAATACTACCCTGAACTATATTAAGCTACCAATCAGATTCTTAGAAAAAGGGATACATATATTCCAAACTACACTGCATCTCTCTCTCACTTTTTGAACAGATGTTACACCATTGTGTTAATACAGAATGCACTGTCCATTCTCTATGTCTATGGTCATTGCGGAAAATGTCACAGTTTTTTTATGTCCGGTTTATAAAGGAGCTAGCAAAATTTGCTAGCTAGCAAACACTTTCAAATGAGGTTTCTAACCTATCTGACAGTTCTCCTTTAGTTTCATGAAATTTTTGACAATTTTCGCGCACGCGTGGTATGTAAACTCCAACAGTATTAAAACAATGGCGATATTATGAAAATTATTTTGTACGGTCAGAGTCGTCAACTGTGTTACAATACGTTGAAGAATCACAACTCTAAATTTCATAGCTAATCCATAGATACTATCACAGAATTAATACCTCATTTGAAAGTGCTTGCTAGCTAGCAAATTTGCTAGCTCCTTTATAATAACGGGCATTAGAATTATAAAAATAGAAATAAAATAAAATTTGGTAGGTTGTACATTAGTACATGTCTCAAAATATACAAAAACTTTTTTTTAAAGAAATATAAAACAAAATGGCGACTTTAGCGTTGCTACACTGATTGTGAGTGCATCTTTTTGTTAGGTGCTCCACTGTAGAAAACAGAACTTCCATGGATCAACATCCAGAACAATTTATATGAGTTTTACCATCAAAGTACACACGATTATTAAAAAATATAAATTTTTGCATATCATTTTGAACAAAAAATCGCGTTTTTGACGAAAAAACGATTGTTAACCAATCTATCTATCGAAAGCAGACAACAATAAAACCAATTTTTTGACACGTACATATGTCAGGGTGCTATTGTCGGAGGGGGAGGTTTTTTTTTATCGAGAGAGCATTTGGCGTGGACACTTTTGTCGGGTCATCATACATTTTCTATACCTACTATATTTGCATAAATACATATATGTACTTTATTTTTACAATATTCAATTACAACAATTCCATACATATTATATGCATTGTACAATGTACACGTATTTTAAAAAGATACAAAAATTCTGTTTGAATTAGTCATATGTGTATAAAATATGCATACATTATTTCCAGATTATCAACACTTTCTTCCAATACCAGCTAATAGTTATAGTGTATTGAAACAATTAATATACAGTGTAATAAAAAGGTCAATAACTCGTATGTTGATAATTGAATTATATCATAAATAATTAAATAACATAGCAGATGCTAAATGATAATTGACAGAAAAGCTGACGTATATTTTACAATCGAATGTCAATTTTAATTAGATTTATTTAATGCGATCAAAACAAATTGTTGAAATAAGACTGGATTGAAGTTTGAATATAAATTAGATAAAATTGTTTGTAAATATTATTATTTGTGTATGCAATCAATCAAAAAAGAAAGAACAGATCAAGGGTGAGAACAATTTTTGAGCTGTTTCACTGAATGTTCTGTACTACAAAATGTATATTTTTCAGGGGTATTAACTTAAAAAATGTAAAACTTTATTAGTTGCTAGTGCATTGGATTCAATTAAACATAAAGTAATCATGCCCACCCGACAGTGAAAACCGGAATAAAATCCGTTCAGTAGTTACTGAGAAAATCGTGTAAAATAATATTTTTAAACTCCCAGGAAACACCAGGTCCTGTCTTTGAATTTGTATGAAAATCAAAAAAAAAGTTAAATAAATTATTTCTATATTTTTCCTGATAAATCCCATCAAAATTAGTTCAGTTAATATATTCTTTTAATACCAGTATGGCCCCAACAATGGGAGAGGGGCTGACAGAACTAGCTTGATAACCCGGGGTTAAGGAAATCATGAAACTTTTTTTCGCTGTAAAAAAAATTCTTAGCGTGAATGGGCCTACAATGTGGGGGCCATGCCTCATCTCATAGTATAGTTTATATAGTCGTATTATATTTCAATAATTGCGTCTACCGTTTGCTGTTTAAACGTTTTGTAATCTTAATTTAACGATTGTATTTTTCACATCACTTGTAATAATTTTCTACAATTCAAGTTATATCGAATTTCTTGTTTTGTCAGAAGCACCATACCTTAATTATGTTCAATTTGATTGAACATTACCGATAACATTTAAACGTACTTAATTAAATAAATATTCTTTGACTAGAAAGTTGTAGGTACTTACAGTTCAAATAAAGTTATTTTATATCTAATTGACAATCATGGTTGCAGTATGTTTACTGTTTTTTTAGAAACCTTTACTACTGCCGTTTTTATTATTATTTGTTATGTATGCATTTGTTTAGCCTAATTTCAAACGTTGTCTCTTATTTTGTAATATACTTATTATATAAATTATTATTTATGTTATATTGCAATTGAACCTCGAAATATGCATCTTTAATAACAGATAAAATATACATAATGATTTCATAAGTTAATGTGGATCATATTTTCGAAATTTTTTAAGGTATTTCTCGGGGAGAAACAAGGTACGCTATATGTTAGAAAAGAAAAAAAAGTGTAGTATAAAATCAAGATAGCCATGGTATAAATTAAAATAAAATTTGGCAACGTTGAGTATATATTTTCTATTGCGCATGTGCGACTTTTGTATTGACAGCTACATATTATTTAATGTTTTGATGTGATAACGTGTACTATTATTTGCAGCTGAATTTGTTATATATTATAAGTTTATAATTAAGAAATAGTTTTTATTATTTTTATTATTCCTTGAAATTAAAAGAACAATAATTCAGCACGTACGATTTTTAAATACCGCGGCAATTGTCAATACTTTGCGGCGTTGTCATAGCTACTACCGTGATATTTTTTATCAGAAAATAAGTTTTTATTTTACTAATAACTTAAAAACGGGGCGGTGAAAATACTTGAGATTTTTTATATTAACTCCAATTATATTAATTTAGTTTTTCTCAAAATTTCATAAATTTCTTGATCTTCCTTTGCATAAAATATTTACTTTTTCATTGAAAATCCGCTTAAGACGATATCTTCGCTCACTGATGGTCAATCATTTTAAGATTTTGAATGAAGCTTCTAATAACCTTTTTTTAGTTTTTTTTACAAAATTTGAGCTTACTCTTGAATCTTTTAATTTTTCCGAGAAATACCTTAACGAAATCGAACATAAAATTTTTCAGAGAAATTTCAATTTAAAGATAAGAATATAAGAAGGAAAATTATGTATAACTTACTATATAAAAAAAATCCTCCATGGAATCATATTGAGAAGAGCGATCGCCACTATTGCCCCCTGAAGTCGGCGCATATGTATTGTACTACCAAGCTTGGGGTATAAAATAAACAAAAGCTATATTTAATCATTTTAGCATCTGAATTCATACATGACTAAACTTAAATTACTTCTACATCATTTGACACAAAAGAAGATTCCCGCAGTTATACAAAAAATAAAGTAAATATTAAAATTAACTTGTATCTTGGTACGCTATTAACATTTCAAGCTGTCAAAACATTGAGGGTTTATTTATACACAAGGGGTAGAATCTATTCAGTTGTCTAGTCCACTCTCCGTGGCGCGGCGGCTAGGCTTTGGGATGATACAGCACGTCACGGTGATGAGTGACGGACACACCTATGTATTGAGACGACAAAAAATTATTAACTTTTATTGTACGGCTTACGTGGAATAGGTAATATTCATAAACATTTGTCGTAGGTAGGTAGTTTTTTTTTGGTCACTTTTTGGAGGAATCGTTTAGTTAAAAGGAAAATTAAAATATTATGGAAAGCAAAAATGTACTTAAGTACCACAGTTCAATTACTTTACAAAAATATGCAAGTGCATTACCAAAAAATATATTAACGTGAAAATACACGAACTATTTCCACAAATGTACTTAAGTTCTTATACAAAAATACTTAAATATTTTTAAGAACATTTACACGAACTTTTTTTACAAATGTATACTTAAGTTCTTTTACAAGAATACTTAAATATGGATCTTGACTTCTGGGCGTAAGCCGCATCGATTTGTTCGTCACACATTGCAGTTGACATTTTCAGGGCTCTTCTAAAAGTGCAGCACTTTAAGAAGAGCCCTGAAGATGTCCATTGCAATGTGTGACGAAACGTTGGCCAATAATACGACCAAATCGACGTGGCTTACACCCAGAAGCCAAGATCACCGTGGAAGCTTCAAGACAAACATTCTTGATTATTTACATTAAAAATATATTAAAGTAAATATATATGACGTTTTTAAGAACATTTACAAGTATTTTTAAATAAAAGTATTTAATTGTAAGTACAAGAACAAAGTACTTTTTTTTAAAAGTACTGATGTTTGGTAAAGTACCTACAAATACAATTACTTCAGTGTTACGTTAAACTTGAAACGGAGTATAAGGGTTAATAGTAGATAAAATAATAAAAAATATGATATCTTTTGACAGGTATTTCATGCTGTGAAGATAATTTCTAATTTAAATTTTTAATTCGTTGATGTGTGAATGTTTTCTATTTTTTCCTCGATTTTATAAAACTTAAACATGCATGTTAATTTATTATTACAAACAAGTTTCAATATTTTATTTAAAAAAAATTTATGAGTAATATAAATACCTACATTATTTTAGAAATTAAATAAATAAATAAAACACACAATTGTTTTTTCTTATTTTATTTAAAACACCTGGTGATGCGTCATATTAATTATAAAAGAATCATATGGCCAGATAAAAATTTTAATGTTTTTAAAAATATTTTCAAATTATCTTAGCTTTGTTTACAGCCGAGATTCCTTAATTGTTGAATTCTGATTTATTACAGTAATTTTTCTATTTATTGTATACGGAAATTTAATTTGAATATGTATTTTGTACATAATATATATCTTACATATAAATCTACTCACAAAGGAGATAGGCAGGATTGATTAGGGGTAAAAAAAATGTTGATAAAGGAACACGAAAAAGCTGGAACCAATATATTGTACATTGTACTTTAAAAATGATAAATTATACATTGTAATTAATCAGCTAAATAATAAACGGGTAGTGTACGAGGTGAACACTATTATCATTTCCAATAAAGTTTCAATGGGTTTGTTCTTAACATCGGACAGGACAGGGTTAAAATATAATATATCAAACTAATAAAAAAAAAGTTATATCCCGCAGGATTACACAAATTGAAAAAAAAAAGATGATTATAGAAAGAACAAAGAAGTAGTAAGTGGATCATTTTAATTGTCTTTCAACTTCTTTTCTGCATGATTTGATAAAAACTTGAAGAACCACATCTGGAAAATTATTAAAGCTCTTTATTTTCTTACTACTGTTTACCTACTGCCTTCTTGTAAATTAGATCAAAAGATAATTAGCATATTTTTAAAAAGAATCGCTACAGCCGATTGTCAGCGCAATAATTTATGAAATTATTTTTTAAAAACACAGAAATAAACTGATATAAAAATTTGTAGTCTCTGTCTATATGTGCTAAGAGCAGCTGGTTGCGCTAGTATTCATATGTGGACGAAGCCTTTGATAAAAGCTGGTTTATACTTTAATAAAATGTTTATTAAAATACTATCTGTTCCCCGTTACTTCGTCTGCGTGGAATTTAGGTTAGGTAATACAGATTTCTGTAAAGAGGTTTTTAGTTTCGCATTTTCCACTACATAGATGTCACTATACCAAAAAAAAGTATAACTTATGACGCGTACAAAAGTACTATTTAATCGATTTTTCGGGATACAAAGTAGCAAATGTCCCAAACAGAGAGAGACACATTCGGATTTATAATATTTGTATGGATTTTCGAAGTTAACAAAAATTATGAGGTTGATAATTAAAATATTCGAGTTGAGGCGGTTTTAAGAACATACCTGTATTTAAATTCTCGACTCACAGTGGGAGTTTCAAAGCAACCCTAATAAATACGCCAGAGTGCATCAGCGGTGAGATAATATAATGAGACAATATTTTTAATAGAAATTATCTACCATCATAAACTGGGAACGCTGCCCGTATCGAATCTAAAACTAGCGGTGTCGTTAATAAAGAGGGGGTTATTTTATTATAATGAACATTCATTACGGTTATTGTTGCTATTGTAGTGTGTATGAATATCTCTATAATTCAACCCTTTAGTATGTTACAATTATAAAAATTGTTCGTCGGACAAATACCTAATGATTAATGAAAATATACCATATCTCGCAAATTTCATCTACTAATATTATAAATGCGAAAGTATGTATGTTTGTTACCTTTTCACGGCTAAACCGTTGAATCGATCTTGATGAAAGGACATGGGCTACTTTATGCCCCGAAAAATTGGTTTGAAAAAAAAAAAATACAAATTCCATACGAACGAAGTTGCAGTTAAGATAAATACAAAATTTAAAAAAGCAATATTATTATTTTTTTTAATTACAAATTTCATAATCTCAAATATTTTTACGTGATATTTGACCATAAACATAACAATTTATTTCACGATTTGTTTTACAAAATATTTTTGTCCTCGAAGATCAGAAGACGCCGACTGTTAACAATTAACAGATACAATAGTTAAAAAACGGATACGAGCGACTAATTGATGTGAAAATATTTACACTTTGTAGGTTTTACTACCTCGTGACATAAAATTAAATTTCTTTAATAAGCGGAGATACAGTACAGTGTTTAAATAATTATTATAATTAATTTGTATAAACTTGACGTGTGTATACAATCATAACAGCAAGATTAATATATATGTATATTTATATATTATGGATACTTTTTATATATAATTTTATAATTGCTTATGTGCAAAATATAGCTGTGCTATATTTTTATTTATTTAAGGGTTGATATTAATTAATTTTTATATTTTTATGTACTTCGAAAACCTGATAATTGTTGCTGCAATTAATAATTAAATTAATTTGCTGTATAATAAATTTTGTTATTATTATACTTCCATGATATTTATTTATATTTTTTACATTTGTTTTATAAAGGAAAACAATAATATTTTTTTACGTTTATAAAAAATTCTCGAGTAATTTTTTTGTAATAAATATGTTTTCTATTATTTTGGAAATATAATGAATTTAACAATTGATTTTACAGATTAAAATCAAAAATAATTTTTTTACTTTTTAATTAAATATTGTCTTTTAAAATTGAGATTCTCGGCGATACATATAAATTAAGTTGTAAAATTTTTGGACTACAAATACCTTTTTTTTGCTTTTTTGCTCTACACTTTACGTATTTCTCTCTTACAAAATTATAGTGACCTTTTTTTACTCTACACTTATGTTCGGTATTATAAGGAAAATGGCAAATAGCTAGCAAGCATGTAATAGTATTTATTATTAAGAGCAGTGATACTTCAACTTATTATAACACAGTTGGCGACTCTGACTGTACAAAATAATTTTCATAGTATCGCCACTGTTTTAATACCGTTGGTATATACATACCACGTGTGCGCGAAAATTGTCAAACACTTCAAGAAACTACAAGAGAACTGTCAGATAGGTTTGAAACCTCATTTGAAAGTGCTTACTGACTAACAAATTTTGCTACTGGACATAACACTTTTTTATATTTTTCTTTCTACTTGCAATTTTTCAGCTACACAAATTAGCTTTTACAACTGCAGTTTTCATTTTTGGAACTACAGAATTAAACTACAACTACACAATAAAATAACTCCTGACATTAACAAACAAATATTAAATAATAAATATTTCCTCTTTATTTATTAATTTAATGTCCGATATTATAAAGGAGCTAGCAAAAACTTTCAAATGGAGTATTAATTCTGTACTAGTATCTATGGATTAGCTATGGAATTTAGAGCAGTGACATTTCAACCAATTGTAACACAGTTGGCATCTTTCACCGTACAAAATAATTTTCATAACATCACCACTGTTTTAATACCGTTGGTATTTACCTACAACGCGTGCGCGAAACTTGTCAAAGTCTTCAACAAACTCCAAAAGAACTGTCATATAAGTTTGATATCTCATTAGAATGTGCTCGCTAGCTAGCAAATTTGCTAGCTCTTTTATAATACAAAAAATCGATAAATTATTTCTATATAATCCTATTTTACAAATCCCATATAAGAACAATATACGTAGTATAATAAGTATTAAATAAACTAAACTTAATAAAAACCATCATTCATTGCATATGTTTTGTTACGCATTGAGCCGTGTGGTTGAATCTTAAGTGGCTTGACAGTAGAGCCCGGCCCCAACAACAATACACTAATCAAGGCTGAAAGGGGTGAAGCGTTAGGTTCTGTGGTTTGTAAATCTGCAGGGGGTGGTTACAACACACGCGGGGTGTGGATGCATGGTGTAAATGGGCGCATGTTTTTAAATAATGGAATGATTTAGGTGTGAAATGAAGTTTTTTTTAAACCTTCTGTGATATTCATGCGTTTTTATTAATATATAGAGGTTGAGCAGAAAAGACTACTGTTTGGAGTAAGTTTTACTTGGTAGATACAGATACATAACTCATTCTTGATTTTTTATTTGGAAAATTGTCATATAATAATAATAAATTTAAATAATTTAAATTTCACCCTGTCTCGGCTTGAAGTCTAACTGATTATGAGTGACATGCATTGTGATTGAGGCATATCATATTTTATTTAATCCTTTTTTAGGTGGATTTGAGTTTGAATATTTTTCAAAATTCACATAGGGTAAAGTCGGTTAATTTGAACAATTTTTTTTTAATTAAGATATTTAGTGTACTTGTTTTAGGTTTAGGCAAATTATTTTTTTATGAAATGAAACAGAAGTTTATAGATTTTACTTTTATTTATTCGACAGAAAATCAACAAAATTTGAGATCGGAGCTTTGTTTCAATTTAGCTAACCGGTACTCTAAATTGGACCACGGAGTTGCTAATTTGGACTTTAATAAAATATTAACTAAAATACACCTGTAAAAAAATAAAATATATATTTATGAATTATAAAGTATCAAACAATTATTTATCATAAGTATTAAAACAAAAAACTATACGAAATCAGTCTCGTTACATTATTTCATTTAAATTATTCAAGAAAGGCAATCATCACATATGTCAGGATTATTGGTATAAGTTTCATGATTCCAGCTACGTCAACAACAGTGTGAAAAGTGAGAAAAAAAATCTAACAAAAATATAACCTATCAAAGCTACCAATCAACCCATGACAGTTAATTGTTGATAAATTGCTGCTGCAAACTATAAATTAAAAACGCTGTATGCTTACCTTTGTACTAACTACACTCTTAGCACAAATCACTCAAAATTACATCAAAAATCATTTATTTACATTTGCGGAAACATAACACTAACATTCAACATATCAAGGAAAACAATATGGCCGATATGCTATAAAGTTAGGCGACAATCAAACGATGTTGCCATTTAAGAAATCGAGATATAAGGGTGGTCCAATTTAGCGAGTGGTCCAATATACCATACTTTCCCCTACACACCTACCGATATTGAATATTGTGAAATTTTATGACACAATGATAACACGATATGATAAACGTAAATTTTTTAACTGGATCTGTTTTTTTCAATTTAGAACATTTTTGAAAATGCATTTAACCTAATCTCAATAGAAATGTTCAAATGATCATAACCCTTCGAAAAAAAATCGTGACCTCGGCGACTCCACGTTGTCTTTATCTCGAAAAGCACTTTCGAACGAGCCCTAACTTAATCCCATATACCATTTAAGATTTCTTGACTCCCCCCGCCTAGGTGGGTGTTTTTGTGATTAAATAATAGACTTTGTATAATCTCATTGTATTTCTATAAATTTCAAACCATTCAAAAGTTATTTAGGTGGCCCGGAACTTTTGGAAGGCATTGCACAGTCACCTGCATTAATGGTCTTGCAGTTTGTATTCATTTTCGTTTATCACAAACATAGTAGGCTCCTCCCATTTGATTATTATAATATTTAAATCATTTCTCCATGTATCAAACAAAAACAGATATTTTGAAATTCATTTGCTAGATAAAGAACTACTTTTCGTTTATTGTACACATATATATTTGTGCAATTAAATTATTATGTAATCTATTGAACATTGTATACGTAAATTTTGTGGTAATAAATATTTGATATTCCGAATTTTAATATTTAAATATATTAAACATGATAGAAAAAGATAACCGATGATGTTCGTCTTTAAATTTGGAATCTCTTGTAAGCGATTCTAGCCTTTAGGGTGCCAGACGAGTTCTACAGGCGACTGTACATGTATTTCGTTTATAACTAGTAGGAAGTTTGCAGATGTAGACGATAATAATTTATTAATAACAACCACGATATCCGCATTATATACAAAAACTTCTACAAAATGTGCACTGTACACAACAATACAAAAGTAATTCCTGAAATCAATAAATTGACATCAACATACCGCTGCATCGAGCCAGCCAGACACTGCTGCATCTAGCGGTCGACGACTTCGCGCACATCTCTCCCATGAGGTTCTACCTCTAGCCGGCCGGCGAGTGTGTGTGTGTGGGGTGTGGGGGAGGGGGAGGGGGAGGGGGACACGGTGCCCCCACCCGCACGGTGCATTCACTGACTGACTGGCTGCAGCAGCAGTAACACGGCTCTCTCAGAGTTTGCATTGACGCTGACTGTGCGAGACGGTGTGTTTCGCGTGGACTCTAATCGCCGCGTGCCGTGCGTTTTCACTGCCTTCGTTTGTTTATCGTTTTTGTGGATTCTTGGATACTTTCGGTGTGTTTTTTTTTTTTAATTAGTGTGTGTTATTTGGAGAATAGTTGAAGAAATTGTAATTTTTTTTTTGTGAAATAATTTAAAATACATTGTACAAGAAATAGGTTTTCTTCTGTACGAATAATACATCTTTTATTAATATAAATATTTATAAAACAAAATATTTTATAGCTAATTGATACATTGTTTTGCATTAATAAATAAATTAAGTATTCTCTTATTAATTAATTTGTGTATTGTTACATTGATAACAATTAATTGAAAACTTAAACATCGCCATCAAAGAATTTGGAAATTATTCAATTCAACCCCTCCCCACCCACCCGATCCCTTTCAAGATAAATTTTAAAAAATAATACTGTCTTAGATTCAAGTACAACTGGTTTTAATGATCATAATTTTAATTTATAATTTATACGTTAATCATGATACCACAATGATGTAACATCTATATACATATATTTAATAATATTATCAATAACAGTGAATGACCCTATTTCTTATCAATTCAAATTATTATTTTAATTGTATTTTTTTATTTCCCTGCCTACAATTATCATAAAATGAGGTGTGGGCTAGAAGTATTGGATGTATTACCTATATAACAGCTAGAAATATATTATTGTTAGTAGTAAATACAATTACATTTTTTGTTAGATTTTTAAAAACAACTATTTTTTTTATTTGAATCAAAATTTTATAGTTATGCTCTTTTAACAGGTTTTAATTGGGGTTTCTTGTATTTGATACAAGGAATTTAATAACTTTTGTATAAATAATTCAGTTCATAGACTAGTTGAAATAAAATACTGTGTGTTATTTGTACGATTATTTACATTGAACATTTATAGTGGGAACTGTGAAATATTTTTATCTAAACATCTGTGAAGATTCTTGTGCCTTTTATACAAACATTTTATCATTTTAAAGTGGATATATTTTCATAACGAATGGGTGAGCAATATTTTTAAATATATTTTTATAGTTATAAATAGGATTATTCTATGATTGTAAATTTTGTATCATAGCTATTGTTTGTTATTAATTCAACTTAAATATACATAATTGATAACTTCAGAAATAAAAATTCGGTTATGCATGACTATTAAATTACTTTATTGCATAATTACATATCATTGGTTTTATATTTAATTAATTTTTATAATTCTATTAAAATAAATATTGTGTAATATATGTAACTAATTGATAGTTACTATATATTTTAAATTTAAATATTTATCTGAGCATAGTTTTTTGTTTATACAATGTAGAAAATGTAAACTTTAAAAATTCTAAATCAAATGAATTTTGAATATTTTTAAGTATAATATGTATAAATGTCCACTGAAATATCCGATGAAACGTTGGCCAAATCGATAAGAAAGAACATATTATATTCATAGTGTATATGAATATAATGGCAGATATATTTGCATTTTCAATATTAAAATAGTTTATAAAACTTATAAGGTCTTTTTATAAATAAAATATAACAGGTCTTCTAATTTTTTTTTTTTTTTTAAATAACTAACTAACTAAATAATAATACAATAATCAGTTTTTTTTAACGCATATTTTTGCAAAATCTGTTAAAAAAATAATAACTTTGATTTATTTACATTTCGATGTTAACAATATTTATTCAATTATTAGTAGAGGTACTTTTTTAAGGCTGATAATAAAAGTTATTTGAGTCAGTGAACATAATAATTATACATAATAATATAAAAGGTGTACAGTACATATAATAACCATTTCTTCCGTATTTCTTTTTTTAGTATAAAAATCACACATACATTTTCGAAAATTTGAGTATTTTATGTAAAACGTGACAATTTTGCTGAAAATAAAACAATATCTTGATAATTATTATAGGTATGCTGTTAAAAACTATAATATTTTATATATTTGTATTTTAAAATTGAAAAACACGTGCCTGTTATCAGGGTTTTTTCATTAAATATATACAAATAAAAACATTGTGTTATTTTTTTTGGTTATTCAATTATTATTTTTTTGCAAAAAAATTTTACGCGATTTAAAAAATATATATTATATTGTTAATAAAATTATTTTTAGTCGTTTTATATATTTTTTCAATTTTACACTTACTAATTGAGTAATGAATACAATATATGAAAATAAACTATTTTATGATAACATAATATATTTACATTTTAATTACTTAGTATCTTTAAACTGTTAATTGTTTGTAAATTCTAATTAAAATTAACTACATTATCTTGAGTATATTTCTGAAGCTATTGTTATTGTACCAATTAAATCACTTGTCGGTCGAACTAGTTAATCATTACTTTCTTTTTCTTATACTATAATATACCCTTTTTACAAGCTTTATATAAGAAAATTTTACAACTCATTTTTCTCCCACGCGGATTACCTTTTTCGTCGCAACCCCCTTGATATGGGTCACAAATGAAAGAATTTGACGAGCTTTACCTGTTAATATGTTATATTGTTAGTTAATCAGTCAGTGACTAAAAATTTTTAAATTAAAAATTAATAAAAAATGTTTTTTAAAAACAAACTTTATTAAAAATGCACTAAAAAGTAAAAAATAAATTTTCAGGTTAGTATGACTAAAACCAATAAAAGCGTGGAGAATTTATCTTTCTGAAAGCCCCACGCTTTTATTTTTTTAGTCATACAAACCTACAAATTTTGTGATAGCTGAAAATAAATTTTTTAATTCTTAGTGCATTTTTTCATAAACATTTTTTATTTTATTTTTAATAAGTACCTTTAGCTTCACCCCAACATCCCCTATATTATTTAAAATATATTAAACATCAATTAGACATATCAATCTCATGTTGTCATATTATTAATCTAATACAAACCAATAAGGGTATGTAATGTTAGGTTAAATTTATCCTCAATTTATTTCGTTTAAAATTAATTATTCTTCATAACACAACACGAGCCTGCGTTAAATTCTCATGAACTTTGTTCTATTTTATAATGTTTTCATATGATATAGCTGTAATTATATTAAAGTTACATTTATTTTCCTAAATGTGACCTAATTAAATTAATTTATTTATACAATGTTTATTGTAAACAATGGACACTAAAATTGCTTTGAATGAGCTGTTAAAATTTTTTTTATTTATTTGTCAAAATAAAAACTGTATTTATAATATTTTGTTTTTGTTTTAACTTAATTATTCAAGTTATATTTCATGTGTAGATAAAAATTAAAAATCTATATATATTAATACGTGAACATCGAAAATTGTCATATGTTTTTTTAGTATTCATTATAAAAAAAATTATATCATTCGAAAAGTATTGTATATTGCAGTGTTTTTATTTGGAAATTTTGATTGTAAAAGCAGGTTAAGTTAGGTACTGTGCCATAGATGTGCACAGAAAAAAAATCATGTGTGTATGTTGTCGTTAAGGCAGGTAAAATATTGTTCGAATTTCAACCATAGGCGATACTAATACACTTAAGTCTAAAAATTTTATTATATGATGTAGTACATCATAATTTTTTTATAAAGGTATTAAACAGTCTTTTATTTCAATATTATAATTATTATATTTAAATAAAGACATAAAATTATTGTTATTAGAAAAAAATACATTAACGTAAATATAAAACAATTGACATTAATTGGTTTGATATTTTTTTTAATTTCCAAAAATGTTTTATTACTATGATATGAGTAGTTAAGGTATTTCAAAAATGCGATTAAAGTAGGTACTTGAAAATATAATACTAATAATAGTATATAAGGAAATTTTATATTATTGCTTATTGAATGGCTTATAAAAATAATAAATAATTATATAGAAAATAAATGCTGATAATAAATAAATATATGTAATAAATCAAACGAGAATTATTTATTTGTGTGGAAAAATGTATGTTTTTTAAGAGCAATTTTTCGTAAAATCATTAAAATAACAAAATATAGTAAAAAGGACATAAAAAAATCGAGAATATATATGTATAAAGTTTTATTTCTTCACGTTATTATAATTAGATATTTTGTATTCCGTTACAAAATGTTTTCTTCTACCACTACGTGACAACCCTTAAATATTTGAGATAAAATTCTAGAGGCTCTTTTAGGTATGAGAAATTTTGCGTCTGACTTTAGGGCTTTAAAATTATCAAACAATATTTATTAAACATAGATTATATTATAAAAAGTCGCTCATCGTCGATTTCGCCTGCATTCTTTTAAATATAATTTAATAAAATTTAATTAAAACCATTATATTGTTAATCTTGAATAAGTTTGAAAGGGTAATAAAAAGAAGACACCCCATAAATTTACGTTTCTAGGTCCATGCTGGGCGTTGATGAGTCAGTCACTCGGGACTTATTTATAGATCTGTTAAAAAAAATACTTGATAATAATAAATATGTGGAACAATATATTATTATATTTAACATAGCGGTTTTGCATTTTATCATAAAAAATAATCAATTTCGATTAGATCAGATTAAAAAAGAAACCGTACTATTAAATATATATTCGATAACCAATTTGGGTTAACCGGTCCTATACAAAAGTAGTAATTCGGCAAAAATTGATTATGTATGTGCGGATTTTTCAATCGTTCTCAAAAAATAATTAAAATCCTCAAAATCGAGCAGGTCGTTTACCCATACAACTTTAATTAGGTATTTTATTTCATAACGACAAAAAACTTACCACAGCGGAATCTACTTTAAATTCATTATTTGCGAATAACGCCGCTGATCGCTCGGAGCGATCCCTTTCCTCTTCTCTCTCTCTCTCCCTTTCTTTGTTGTTCTTTTCAAGTAAATAGCGTAAGTCACATTCCTGTGGCGAGAAACAGATACTTCAATTCCACGCAATTTTGTTTTCAATATAAATTGGTATTGTAACTATTCTTTTCATTAAAATAATTGTTTTGTTTTTTTTTCATTATTTATTTATTTTTTTGTTTTGCACAATGTGACTGAAAGTATAATGGATTTCATTTCAATAAATAAATTACATTTGTTTCTGTGAATTTTTGTACGATTTAATAACTAAACACTATTTTTATGCAAAGTATAGTAAACTTTTAATTTTAAGTATACAAAAATTCTATATACGATGACCAGGAAGTTCAGAAAAAAAACAACTTTTATTAATTGACATGTAAATTTCTAATTATGTAATTGGCTTGATCAGTGGTGGTATATCATAAAAAATACATGGGTAAAAAAAAAAATTTCAAAATTAAAATAAGATAGAAAATTATACAGCTACACAAAAAAAAGTACTGAGCCAAAAAAGTGACCTATATAGTATTATAGTATTGGTCGAGCATAGTCGAAATCCAAATTTTTTAATTTTCTGTTTACCAGTTTTAGCTTGAGTTTTGGGTTAAGGTTGAATTTTTTCAAAAAAGTGTGCGATACCAAAAAAACTCCCTATATTGCATTGTGGTAGTGGTCGAGCATAGTCGAAATCCAAATTTTTGGAATTTTCTGCTTACTAGTTTTTTTTATTTGAGCTTGAATTTTGGAAAAAATCAACCTAAACTCAAATTTCGACTATACTCGACCAACACTATAATGCTATTTAGATCGCTTTTTTGGCTCTGCACTTTTTTTGTGTGCAGCTGTGTGATTTATGTTGATATCTGAACAAAGCTACAAGTAATTATCAAAGATTTTTCCCTGATCATATTTTTTTCTTGTGATCCTTACTAAATTAATCGGCATCTTTTAAAACCCTTTAATTTGATACCCATCATAATAGGTTTTGATAATTTTTTTTATCATATACCTACAATTTCGAATTTTCAAAAAAAAATTCAACGCGGACAATCAAGAAAAATCGAGCAAGTAGCTTAGTCTATGCGAGGAATAGATGAACTTACATATACCTATATACAAATATGACTCTCCTATTAACTTTATCGTAGTTGGGTTAAAATATTTAGTACCAATATACCTAATCATTAATTTATTATAATGTTACCTCTTGCTGTTAAACATGTGTCTCCACTGATACCTGATTTAACAGCACAAGTTTTGTGCGTGCTCTTCGAATATATACGCATAAATAATTCAAGATATAAGCGTATCGAGAAGTTCCGACAGAACCTAATACGAAATGTATTTATTATTTATTGCGTTATTCAGTGTGTGGGAAGTAGGAGACCCGAAACAGTGCAAGGAAATGTAACTATGATGAGATGAATTTATAGATAACAGCATTAGTGTGTCACTGGCATACATGTAATCATATGCAATAGTTTTTAAATGCGTATTATTTAACTGTTAAATGTATAATCTATTTGTGAGAAGCATGCATGCTATGAATTTTTAAATAAGGTACTATATGACCCCACTATTTTTTAATTAATTGTACTGAATTATAAATATTTGTTGATATTTGATTTCTGAATATTACATTTAACTGTCTTACAGCATGATTTGATGACAATTAGCCAATAGGTATCGAAATGGAGGAAATTTAAACTAATTATTAGTATAATTTATTTATTAATTATTATATTATCATAGCAACTGCTTAATATTGTTTCAAATATGACGATTCTTCATTTTATATATTATGTGTCGTAGTACTTATCATTTTGTAATCATTAGCAAGTGTCCATAACTGTGTGCTCATTACTGGTTTTATTTGATCTATTACTAGAGAAAAAACATAAACATAAAATATAGGGCTATAATTAAAAAAAACAACTATATTTGCGGTCTTTGGTAATTAAATTGAATAAATAAAGAGTTACTTGTTTTATTAATAACATGAGTTCATGAGAATTACAAAAAAGAAGCTCGTCAATCACAAAAACAATAAACCTTGCTCTTATAGCGGCCATAACTGGTGCCAGTACCTTAGTTTTAAGAAAGTCCATTTGTAATTATTCAATAATTCAAGTTTTGTTTCTGTAGATTATAAATTTACCAAGTTGAAAAATATTTGATAGAATTCACCATATGATTAATATTATAAAAAGCGACAGAAGTTTTACTGTTCCATGGGATGCATAACTTCAAGAAAAAGTAGTTATAGAATTTTTATGTTGAAACTGAAATTGACGTATTTCAAGCTTATATTTTTTAGAAAAATATAAAAAATGATGCAGCTTTTAAATGACTTTATTCTAATTTTAAGTAAATACTTGGGTTTTGGGTTTTCAGCTTTATTTACTTATACTGAAAAGTGAAAAGTAAAAGTAAATGGTAGATTATTTTTTATATTCCTCTGCATTGGCATTTAAACTGCATATTCTAAATCCCTATCTACGAGTTATTTCCATTGCAAATGAAAAAAAAGCTGTATTATGTTATCTATGGATTTAAAAAATTTAGTTTCAATACATAGTAAATCCATCAGTACCCCAAAGAATACTTTTGCTTGCAAACAATTTCTTTATAGTACATATAATTAAATGAAAGTTTATAGATTCTATGATGGTTCCAAATAAACATTTCTCTGTTAATGAATTATCACTTCCCAACAATTGCTATTTGCTTTAATATTTTAATGATACGCCACTGACTTTACGGAGCACATTTTACGGAGTACACTTGTAACAACCTCAAAACAAATACATATTCACATAGGTATCTAGAATCTGATAATACTATGCATCATAATTACAATGCATCTGTTACATTTTAACAATGGTGATGAAAACTCCGGATGTTTAGGGTTAAGATAAGAGTATTAGTGTGTCATTGGCATACATGCATGCAATGCAAGTCTTCAGCGGTACTAATGGATCCAGGTCAAGGAAGATGCACAAGATGCAAAGTGCGCGATCATGAATGTCAGGTGTCTTGTATATAGTAGCTTTTTTGTTTCTCAGTTATTATTGCATGGTTTACGCAATACTACTAGTTTTTGCAAGATGATGTGATATACGTTGCATGTAATAAGCATATTATTGTAGTAATATCGTATTTTACATAAATAATTGACTACGTATGTAGATATTTGTTTTTATAGCGATGGTAGTTTATTAAACGAGAATAAGTAATAAATATTTTTTTGTATATATGCAAGATTCTATTAATTATATTGCAATATTTTTACAATTTTATTTTATTGAATAAAAATGTCTTCGTTAACATTATTGTAAAATTTTACAAACGTAACTGGTATCTTGGGGTATTTTCGACCCCCAATGAAGATTAACTTTTGGTAAGCCAATTTCAATAATGAAACTGGATAACAGTTTATAAATAATAATTAATACACTCGTTTTATGTAACCAACTAGCTTTTATTACCATTATTTTACTTATTTATCTTCTACGAGGGATTACAATAATTAAAAAAAAATTTGATATTTTTAGGTACCAAAAAAATTAAAAAAAAAAGTTTTTAACATATATGTACATATTTTTTTCTTTCTTGTCTAATATGAACTAATTAAGAAAAAAACATGTTTATATGCCTCTAATTAACAATTTATAAAAAAACAACTGGTATGGAGTCGGCTGGCTCCCAACATGCATGTACCTCCGTCCCTGAAGGCGCTAAAGCGTCGAACGTCCGGCACCCACCGCGAGTCGCGACGAAACGAGATTACTTAAAATGGCGGGTGCGCACTATGCTTAGATTAAAAAAAACAAAAAACAAAACATGACTTGTGGAAACCGTTCGGTACCCACAATACCAATTAAGGGTTAATATTTATAATAAAAATTAAACTGAGCGTGAGGTTTATTAAAAAAAATATTTTTTTTATCAAATATCAAAATTTTTTATAATTCAGTAATCGAGGAATTATTTAAAAAAAAAACCTATTCAAACTTTAAACATCGAAATCATATTTCCGACAAAAAATTCATTGAACTGAAATACACGAAGGGTGTAAGATATTTGATATATCTGTAGTTTTCTACAGACAGACAGACAGATGTGTATTTGTTTGTGTGTGAGTGCGTGTATCAGCTGCAGCAACGTGCGCGAACAGCTGTTTCATTCAAAATATCTGATAGGTTTTCTGTATTGCGCGGATCGGTGAACTTCACTCCACGAATGTATCGATCCGTAATCGTAACCAAGGTCTGTTCAAGAAAACACACTGCTGACAGAATTTTAAAGTTAAATGGTTTGTGCTTAATATGTAATAATACAAAAAATATCCAACCTGTTAAATAGAATACATTGCCGATATATTGGCAGTTAAATGTTGTGTTAATAATTTTTATTAATGAAAAAAAAATTGATTAAGAAAATACACTGATGCTAGAATTTACAAGCAAGTATATAATAAATGGTTTATGAATTATTATTATTATTTATTGTTTTATTTAAAATATTTTAAACTAGGATGTACAATTATACATATGTTCAAAGTACAGTTAATTATCAAAAATAATAAATACTAATTATCGAGGTATTTTTATTGTAACGTTGCTAATTGGTCCAAAAAAATACGCTTTTGGCACAATTTCCCCCCCTTTTGTAGAACTTATTAGCTTTAAGCATTCTCACTAACACTGATGAGAAAAAAAGGATATTCTCTATGGCACCAGTCTTGACCCCTTTAAGGGCAAGGTATACTGTTTTTTGGAATTGATGGGCTTCTTTTTTGTAATTCGCATGGACTCATGTTACTAATAAAACAAGTACCTCTTTAATAAATCAATTTAATTACCAAAATCCGAAAATAAAGTTTTTTTTTTTTTAATTATAGTATTTAATTTTGTTTATTTTTTTTTCCAGTAATGAATAAAGTAAAACCATTACTAATGATTACAAAATGATAAGTACTACGATACAAAAAATATAAAATAAAGAATCGTCTAATTTGAAATAATGTAAAGCAGTTGCTATGTTAATAAAATAATTAATAAATAAACTATACTAATAATTAGTTTAAATGTCCACCATTTTGACACCTACTGGCCGATTATCATAAAATTACGGTGTAAGACAGTTAAATGTATATAGATTAATATTCAGAAATTGTAGTAATCAAATATCAACAAATATTTCTAATTCAGTACATTTAATTAAAAAATAACCATTACTGGGGTCAAATCCAAGACTGGTGCCAGTACCTTATATTATTATGTATCATATCATTCAGTAGGTTTGAAAATACAGGACTGGATATAATGAATACAAAATATTTCCATGTAAAAAGTTTAAAAAAAAAAATACACAAATGTTGAAAGCAGTGTGTTTTCCAAAGGCTTTAGCATGTTCTGTAGATATTAGTGGTGTGAATAACCGAGGCTAGATATGATTGTTTCCGTGATTAATTTGAATTAGTCGAAATATAAGGATACAGTCTGTACGGTTCCTAAATTAAAAACTAATATTCTATTAGCCAATGTTCCAAATATGGCTTTCATGACATGTTTCTATTAAGCAAAAACTAGTTCTCGAAGCTTTTAACAGTAATGAATTTTGTTCGGGCAGAAAAAAAACTGGATGGGAACTTTGCCATATGATAATTGCTTATTAGATGTTTTGTAATGATATATCGATTCGCCACTTATTTTATTTTTCTTATACATAGTACTTATCTGTATAATTGCGTGGAGACACACAAATTATAATACATTAGTAAATTATCTGCTGAGAACCAAAATGGTCAACTTTAAGTTTTCGTTGATAATTAATTGTGATATTTGCTGAAACAGTGTCGGCAGAATGGTTCAAGTTACTCTGATAGATTGACAAATGAATGTCAAATTTTACATTTAAACATTAATAATCAATAATTCGGGCAAGACATACACGAGTGTATGCCATAAGGGTTCCGAAGTACGTACTACGTGAAATGTTTGGAACCACTTACAGGTGCATTTTTAAGTTAAAGTTAAAATATAAAAAAGTGTCAAGTTCTACTAATTGAGATCTATATTTTGACATTTCACATGCCTAGATATCAAAAAAAAAATTTTTTTTATGACGCCCCTCCCTATAATTCCAAAATTTAAAATTATATTGTTGATTTTAGTATTTGTCGTTGGTAGTCCTACCAAAGCCTCGTTACCAAATTTTTTTCAGATTTTTTGAGCCAGTAGTTACAGAGATAGAGAGGGGGGTGGGGGACAAAATAAAACACTGCTTTTAGCCCCCTACAGGCGCCATTTTTGAGTTAGAAAAAAAATAAAAAATAGGGGCATATTCTACTAATTGAGACGTAAATTTTGACGTGCCACACGTCTTGGTATACAATTTTTTTGTTTTTTTTGGATTTGCTTTAAAGCCCCCTACAGGCACCATTTTTGATTTAGAAAAAAAATTAAAAAAAGGTCAAATTCCGCTTGTTTGGTTATACATTTTAACGTGCCACATGCCTTGGTATAAAAAAAAATATTATTTTTACCTAGCTTTAGCTGCTTATTACCCCCCTGAAAAATTATTTATTCAATAAATTTGTACATATTTTACTAGAGGGTGTCATTTTACATGTTCAGTAAAAATTTCAAGTTTCTAGCTTATATAGTTTACGAGCTATTTAGCTTTGAGTGGAAAGGACGGACGGACATACGGACGGACGACAAAGCGATATTAATAGGGTTTATTCGGAACCCTAAAAATGGAAAATTTCATTAAATTGCTCTCAATGACATATCAGTACTCCAAATACTTTTTTTTTGTGTTTATAAAATTTTTAATAGAGCAGGAAAAAGTGGTGTTCATATTACCCTCCTGTTCCTAATATACCGATTTTATTCTTATATTAACTGAATTTTCCAATATCATAATAAACTTTGCGTGTTCATATTTTACCTGAGCAATTACAAAATATATTTTCTAAAGTAACTGCTTAAGTAATGTAGGTATTCATCTATCCACAAAGAGCTACATAATAATAACAATGGCTTGTATAAAAATAGACTGAATAATATTCACATTTTGCGCACTCACGCAAGCAAGCTAATAAAGTTATTGCTCTTATCTAAACGAGAAGAACTCTGTACAACGGCTACAAGATTTTCTTGCTGCATTAATAATATGAAAGATAAAGTAATGTGGTTATGTGAACCTACACAATTTATGAATTTATCTGGGTAAAATGTCTTTGAGAAGAATTTCCACGCAGATTAATATATTTGTTAAAGTATAAATGAGGTTTCGGTGTTTGTATGTGCAGTTATAACCATATTTGGTATTTTATTTTTACACATAGTTGTCAAGATGGTAATCGACATTCTTTTGTTGTTTGATGTGAGAAAGCTATGCCAGTAAGTTTAGTAATTGAAGAATATACGTATTCTAATACTTATTTTCATAAAAAAGACGGCATCCGTACTTAAAGGGCGTTATGTACATACATATATTTTTTAAGCAGTTGGTTAAATAAAAAAATTGTACAAATTAAAGTGAGAGTATTTAGCATTTTCATTTCATTGATTTTTTATAAGTTAGTATAACATTAACAGTTATTTCAATATTACATCATTTTTAATGATTTCAATCATGAATAAGTATAATCTTTTATGTTTGAAACCAATATATTTCTTGCAATGAGCAATGGGTATAATAAATAGAGATAATATTTAGATTATTTTTAAAGCGATTTTAAATAATGTATTTGTTTTGGTATTAATAGTTGCATTAACAAAAAGGTATATATGAGGAGGTAAGTTCCAAAACTCGTTTGTTCCATTTAAAAAATTAATACAGATACTGTGGATTTTGAAAGAATGCCAAAAATTCTCTCAAAATCCACTGCATCTCAATTATTTTTTAAAATAGAACGAACGAGTTTTGAATTTGAACTCACCTCCTCATATATTGTACATTATACGTATATTATAAAAGTATATTTTGACAAAGGATATTAGACGTATAGAGGATTATAATGCGCATAAAGCGATTCCTGGAACTACTCTTAGTTTTTTGCTGTCTGGAGTTGCCGCCAAGCAGGTTATTCTCAGGATGACCTTAACCCTTGCGATTTGATTGTTCGCTTTCAGCTACACTCAACACTTCTGTTTATACGCATTGTGTAGCGATTGTAATCTCTAGATAAACATACAATAATATTTTATGTTATTTTGTATACAAATATATATACATAATTGCACGGTAACTAAAATATTTTATTCCTTAGTTTTCTTCAATAGGCAATTGTTTAAAATACTATTTAGAAAAAGAAGAACAAATAATATAATCTTTTGACATATAACCTTCTCTGATCTGACTGCATGAAAGACCAATCTGAAAACAGTAAAACCTTTTGATTTAGATTGAAAATCGAAGTTACTATCAAAAACCACTATATAGATTGTTATTTAATAAAACTGGCTAAGTCCAAGTATTTTGCTATCAAAACTAGTCATTTCCAATGGTTTATTATTAAAAGTTGCCATGTCCATCTATATAAACCATTTATTTTAAAATTTATCAATAATTCTTTTTGAGCTCTATTAAAATGTTTTGCTAAAAATACATATGTCAAATAAGTTTCTCGAAATATAAAAAAATTAATATGGTTTAAGATGACAGACATGGCAATTTTTTATTCTATACACCTCAAATAAGAGTGCCCTGCGTTCAATACATTTTCCTGTTAACATTACAGAATAAATCGATTGTATTACTTTTTTATGAGCATATATTTATAATGTATTCAATTTTTTAATGTGAATTTATTCCTGAATGTAAATTGGTGTAATTTATAAATATCTAGATATTAAATAAATAATTATTTGAAGGTTAGATATCTACATTGAAATACTGTCAAACAAATATAAGATGTTTAACATAACATAGATTTATTACATTTTTACACGCAAGATTTAGCATGTCATTTAGAGACCACCAGCATATTCAGTAAAAATAATAGACCCTCATTTGTTCTTAATTTTTCCTTTGTAGTTGCAAGTCATAGAATTTTGTGGACCATTGGTTAAATTCATTTCTATTTTCAACAACTTAACAGCCGAATTTTTCTATATTCTATTAGCAGATGTTCTCGACAAAACATTCTAAATTAAATCAACGTCTAACTAATATACCGCATTCCATGAATCTTGACACTTTTATTGTAAGTGTTAATATTAAATATATAATAATATTTTAATATAAAATAAATAGCTTAACATCCTTCCCTCCCCCTTTACTTCAAGTTATCCGAGTCTGAGTTTAATTCAAAAGTTAATTCAACAGGATTTCTGTTAATTTATTACGTTTTGCGACCTGTGGCGTGTTGCCGTCACTTAAAAATTTCAATTTCTTGACAAATTGAAGTTTGTTTATATTTTTATAATCAATTGATATTAAACTAACAATAAGTAAATATACAGAATGTAATGTTCTCTTTCAGAAAATGTAAACTTGTATGTGGGTTAGTAAAGACATTTAAGATATAATGCTCATTTTATCAATTTATTATATATACGTAAATTTTTTTTTGGACGAGAATAGAACACACTTCCAAGTATAGCTTGGGGTGTGCAATAGGAAGTAGTTGTAAAGTACGATATGAAGAAAACTATAAATTATATAACGGATTATTTTCTGTATTCGATATTAATTTTTATTGAGCATAATTATCATACATGTTAAATGTTCATCTAAAATTGTATTATTTTCTGTCACTATCACTATCATTAGATTTGATAAAGTAATAATAACCGTTATTTTTTATGATTTTTTTCGTAGTCATTAAGTACCTGATTATTATTGCAGCACAACAGGTATTGGAATTTAGGCGCCAAAAACTCGTTATTGCAAAATATGGCAGGTAGAGCTATTACATATATGCCTTTCAAATAGGCTACCTACGCGGTACAGTTAAGTTTATTAAGTCATTCGTGTGATATAGGAAATATTTTTTGTACGTTCATGATTCATACTCATGTAGTGTATAATTTTTATATGCATAACAAATTTGGATATAATTTTTAATTGGCGTGAAAATTAAAGAATGAGTGTGGATCCAAATTAATATTCTTTTATTTTTAGGAGAAGTATTTATGGCAATAAAATTTATAATTATTTATGTTTTCTATTTTGTTTACGATTTTTTGTTGTGTCAGTGTGTAAGTTGTTTATATTTCAAATTATTAAGTATTGTATTCAAAAATTGAACATATATATGCAATTATTCTAAAAATATTTTATTAGTTTTCTTAGTATACAATAGAAATCTTGATAACGCAAAAATTATAGACTTTATTTAAGATACGTGGAAAACAGTTCAGTGGTGTTTGAATTACTCAAGATATTTTTATAACGTTGTAAATAAACAATAATAAAACACCGTCATGGTTTTTGAAGGTATATTCTATGAGACACGTGAAATTATCAGAAATATGTTATGTTATATTTTCATGAAATATTTCTGAGTTTCCCAAATAAAAAATGACACTACCAACACAAAATACTGAATTATTTATGCATATGATTGTTTATAATTGATTGTCCGTATCAATAGTCAGTTGTTTTTATGTATGTATATAGGGTGTTCTTTTTAAAATCTTCGGAATTATCAATTATCGAAGAAAAAAATTCGAATAAAAGTTATAGGATACTATAGGGAACACTGAAAGCTGAAAATTAATTGGGACTTTTAATTTAGTCCCTGCAGAATCATATATCTTTCGATTTCTCAAAATTTTCTTAATAAAAATTTATTGGAATTTTTTTAGCTGCGTTTTTTCCATAGATTCATTATTATTAATTGATTTAAGTTTTGGCACTTTACAGAAACAGTCTCCGTCAGCGTTTCAACCTTGCAAATCTATCATATGTGATAATTACAAGTGGCATGTTAGCTGCGTCGAAACGACGCTGCGTTTTGACGCAGCTAACATGTAATATATTTACAAGGTCAAAGCGGTGACGGAGACCGTTTCTGTAAAGTGCCAAGGCTAAAAGCTTGTAAACTAACGGTACCTAATAAAAAAAACTCTGATCTTACTATAAATACTGTGCTTCTAGAATAATAAAAAATATAATCAAGCTTAACCTGTTGTTAATACCTAATTACCATTATTTAAAACTGCATCAAAAGGTCGATATTATCCAACTTTATTACATATTTACAAGCATTAATAAAAAAATTGTATTTTTTCGTGTAAACGCTAATTGGTGTCATACAATGACTCAATATAATTAGTTTTGTATAAATATGTTAGTAAACACGTTATCTACAAACGAAACAACATGGCTTTTTCTGCACACATAATATGTGTTCCCATTTTCTCATATCTAGATCACGTTTGCATACGTATAATAAACATTAAGCATTCAGTGAGCGAAAGAGATGTAAAAACGGTTTATAATAATTTTACTAAAACAGAAAATGCGTAATATTCTTCTATGTACCGAGTATGCGGGGTCATTATACTTGCTGCAAATATTATCTGGCCAACAACTTCTTGCTGCGGAAGCAGTTGAGGACAAGTTGAAGTGCCATCGTCCTAAGCAACATATGGTCTTAACGTTTATATGTACCTCTTCAGATATATGCTCTATTTTATAACAATTGAGATTTTTTTTCTTCGGAGTACATATGTGCAGATTTAATGAAACTAATTGATTTTTTATTCTTTAAAAAAAACAGTACGATTGACTCACATCAATATTTTAGTATTTTAAACTAAAATTTGTACTACAGGGCGAGTAAAAAATATGGAATATTCAATTGAGATTTTTTTTCTTCGGAGTACATTTGTACAGATTTAATGAAACTAATTGATTTTTTATTTTTTAAAAAAACCATACGATTGACTCACATCGATATTTTAGTATTTTTAACTAAAATTTGTACTACAGGGCGAGTAAAAAATATGGAAAATTCAATTAAGATTTTTTTGTTCGGAGTACATTTGTACAGATTTAATGATACTAATTGATTTTTTATTCTTAAAAAAAACCATACGATTGACTCATATCAATATTTTAGTATTTTAAACTAAAATTTGTTCTACAGGGTGGGTTAAAAATATGGAATATTGCTCATATTTTCTTAAATATTCATTAAGTGTTTTAGTAAATGTTTTTAGAGAAATTATTTACTATGTAATGCAAACCTTAAAAAAGTGGTGCTATAGCGTTCAACTCGAATATACCTTAATTTTTATATACAACCCTATAAAAATTTTACGATTGTGTACGAAAAATTTTGAGAAAAATTAACTTTTATAATCTTAAATCATATTAACTACAACTTAACCAAGTAAGCCATGAAAAATGAATGAAAGTATGTTCAAATTGATGTCCATTGTTGTCCTAAACACATATTTATTCTATTTCTAAAAGAAGCCCTTACATTTTGTAAAGTATGACCATTTTTAGTCATTTTTTAATTTGGTTAAGTTGCAGTTAATGAGATCTGAGATTATAAAAGTTAATTTTTCTCAAAACTTTTTTTTACAGGGTTGTATGTAAAAAATTAAGATCTATTCATAGAATCAATAAAAAAGATATGTTGTCATTTAAAAAAATAGAGTATAAATAACGTAACTTTTTGAAGATTAGCATTACATAGGAAATTACTTTTTCTAAAAACTTTTACCAAAACATTTTTTTTCAAATAATGAATATTTTAGAAAATATAAGCAATATTACATATTTTTACACATCTGTATAAATAAAATATAACATAAATTTCAGGAACTGTTAGGTACCTATCTAAAGAATAGTTCTTTAACACTATGCAAAAATTGTTTCAAAGAGAAGAGTTGTGGACCAGTTGAAACATTAATTACATGTTTGATATAAGAGATTAGAGAATACAGGTCATTTCTTTTAATTTTAACGCGAAGAATATCTCTCTGCATTCCATAAAAAAATAAATAAACGCAATGTTAAAATTAGTTTTCCTTAGTGCGTTGCCAAAAATTGTTCTATGTATATTTAAATATAAATATATTCATGCTTAATTGTGTAAAAAGTTCAACGTTCTCTTATTAATATAATTTTAGTTTTGAAATGTTTTGGTATAATTTGCATACATAAATATTTCAAACAAACTATTGATCTATTTACATATTTATAATAATTGTGTGATCTAAATTTGAATAAGTAATATGTCGAGATAAAATGATAATATACATTATCTTTAATTTCTTAATAAATTGTATATGAAATAATTCAATTAATTTCAAATCGATTGTTTCAACTTTTATATTTGTAATATATTTACGAAATATACTTATATCTTTATACTTCTGATATTTTTTACTTTCTTATACCATGTATATGAAATATACATTAGTATAAGTAAGTATAGTGAAGCCGATTTTTTTCGAACTCCGGATTTTGACGGAATTATCTATTTTGACTTTCCCTTAATCCATTCTGACTATTTTCGCCATGATGTCTGTGTGTCCGTCTGTCTGTCTGTCTGTAAGCGCTGTAAGTCAAATACGACAAATCGTAGAAGGATGAAATTTTATATTTAAGATTAATTTTTGTCTGGGAAGAAAACGTCCTATTTTTGAAAACGATCTTTCAACCGGATACGGATGTTTACCTACGTCAATTTTTTAATTTTTCGAATTACTCTGAAACAGTGCGAAATAGAGAAAAATGGTCAAGTTAAAAAATGTAGGTAATATCTACATATATCTATAATTTATGTTCTATTCATTTTTTTGTAAAAACGAATTTTTGAAGAAAAAAAATTTATTATAATTCAAATGGTTCATAACAGAGAAAAAAATGTATGGGGAATAAATTATAGATAATAACATACTCGACATTTTTTATCTAAAACATTTTTTTCTTATTTCAAAAATAATTCAAAAATCCATAAATTTACAAGAGTAAACATCCGTTTTCAGTTATTACGTTAAAAAAAATCACTTGTTATATGTATAATGGAGAGAATAATATTACCTATATTATTCATTTTGTTCTATCTTGTTAGTTTGTTAGAAATGTTTTAATAAACAAAGAATCACGTATATAATTCACTGTTAGGTTAGGTATAAGAAAGTCCCGTGGTTCCCAAGGCAGATATTTTGTATATATCTTCTTGAACAATCGTTTATAAATAATTTATACATCGAGTAATTGGAGCAGTTTCAACAACCCCTGCAAGCGAAGTGTGTAATTTATATTAATATAAAAATAAAAACAATTACCATATTAAAACTGTTTTGGAACATGTAACAAACAAACAATAGCCAACGCACAGCATATATTTTTTGAATGCAGAAAATACTATCAAGAATATATACTAATGGCAAATGACCTGTATCAAGAAGGATTCTGCCCTCCATTTGACCTCACCACATTACTTGCTAGCCAAAAAATTAAGATCTATGATATATTAATGGACTATCTAGAATCCATAAAAGTAAATTTGTAGAAATTCCTATTGTGTGATTCCGTATTTTGTGTATACCCACATCCAGACCGTACTGTTCGTCTACTAAACCTGCACCGACAGGTCCGGTAGCAACTTCCTTATCCATTTTTCCAAAAATCCAATGTGATGTCTAAGAAAAGCAGAAATTGAAAGGACGAAAAGAAAACAGATAAAATCCAAATGTTCTGGCTGAGGGGCTATGCCCGATGGCCAATTAAAATAGAAATTAAAAAAAAAAAAAAAAAAAAACTGTTTTGGAACCTATTGTTTAAAATAAACACAATACCAAATATAAATTATTCACGCTGTATCAATTCGAAACGAAAATTCGATTTATTTTGATATGATACTATCACACCAATTATAATTGCTTATAAAGTTGTATTTTTCTGGTTTGTTGCAGTATTGCAAAATATAACATCTTCACGGTTCTCTTAACATGCGTTTTTGATAAAATATAAAATATGTTACAGATAAAATAGCTGTCGTAAAGGCTTATAGAGTATTAAAAACAACTATCAAGATATGTAGGTGTTGATTTAATTTCCACTTGTTTTTATTACTTCGATGACTTATTTTACATGGGTAGTAATTCATACATAAATAAACATTTATAACAACGTAGATAATAAAATCAATGTGATAAAACTAATATAAAATAAAAAAATGGAATGTCAAGTCTAATTTTTATTATATATTTAAAAAAGGAGAACTAGTAAATTTTATACCATGATATCAGTCAGATAGCAACAGTGTACTTAAAGTTGCCTCTAGCCATTGAAATGAACTTGTCACGAATTAGTCTCGCATAGGCATTCATTACTTTGTATTGTGTAAGCTATGTCGTTTTTCAAAGATGAGCTTGTTTTATTATCTACTAAGACGTATTGGACTGGCAACATTGATTCAGAAGTTTAAATTTAAGTGTCTTCTGTTTGTAGTTCTTAATAAGGGTTTATAATTTTGGTGATATTGTATAGATCTGTATAGGATCGAAAGAGCCCAGTTCGACTGTCACTGTTAATTTCCGAAATTCTTGTTGCTGTGTCTCAACGATTAAGGGGAACATATGAGTAGACAGCGGAAAAAATAGGTGAATTTTGGGAATTATTATTTGATTTCATTCAGGTTTGTTTTATTCTAAAGTATATATATGTATATTGAGGTATGTTAACAAAAATTTTTATGAATATATATATCGACTCGATGCGGTTCCCAGGATTACTGACAGTTGGGTAATCTGAAACAAAAATTTAAAAGAGATTATTAGAAGTTAATGTATGATGCTATTCAGTATGTAGGAATTTTTTAAACACAAATTTTGATTGAACGTTGCATTCATTTTTAAACCACAATTTCCGACCCTTCTGGCTTGATAAAAAACAAAATAATTGAGTAAAAAAATCCTACGTACCGAAAGGCATCATACATTAACTTCTAAGAATCTCTTTGAAATTTCTGTTTCAGATCAACTGTAATCCTGGGAACCACATCGAGGGACATATTTTACGCCGGCCACGACAGCAGCGTTTCCAGTCGATATATATTCATAAAAAAAATTGAAAACATACCTTAATATAGAATAAAACAAACCTGAATGTAATCGAAAAAATATTTTTTCAGATAATAATTCCCAAAATTCACCTTTTTTTTGTTCCCCCTTGGCAGAAATTTTACCTAGGCGTAACTTCTACTCTCTCATCTTGTATATTTCACCCTGTATATTTTATTTATAATACAAAACTACACTTCAGGCAAAATATATTGTATCAATAAAGCAATCAATATTATTACAAGGACCAATGAACCATGGGACATGATTAGCATAGTGCGACTTGTCTATTAGATCAACAGAATCTCCAACATCACAAAGACACTTCGAGATATCGATCGAGAAACAATGCGTGGGTGAATTCAGACAAATAGTCGACTTACATCCGTACTGATATACACAATATCTCACTTTCCATATGTAAGAACGTATACCTACCGTAACTAATGATATTAATACTACTTACAACAAATGCCAATAGGACCAGCGTGTCGTGAATGTTACAACTATCATGTACACTATGACGGACTGTCTACGTCACGCCGGTCGGCCTGTATGTGTAATATGATTAATTACAGTGTTACCTTTCAGCCTGTTACCAATAAATATCTCGTGTCATATTTCATATGTTGCACTTTTCAGAATGCTATTTGAATGCACAGAAATTCATGTAGGTTTAAGAGTTTTTCTCTAGTTGTAATAAAATGTATGGCTTTATATCGTAATAAAACTTAATGATGTCTTAATAGTACTTGATTTTAAAAGATAAATTATGAAATCTTGAATTATGTATGTAGTGTTGAATAGAAGTTACTAAGTTTTCTTGTGCAATTTTATTATACATTCTAAATTTTCTTTCGTACAAGTAAAATTTTTATCGGCTTTAATATAACATATAAAATTTAATATTATGAAATTAAAAAATACATATTTTTGTAAAATATGAAATTTTAGTTGTTATTAAATATGCTTCACTAATTTATGAAATTGACTAATATACGGAAATATTAATAATAAACTATATCATGAAATACAACTATGTTGATACATGAAATGTATATTACTGTTAAATTATAAATAAATACATACATTTTGTCATATTTTCTTGAAATTACGTAAGTCAAGTATTTTTATAATAAATGTGGTGAATTTTTAAATATTAAATTTACATGCATATAATTGTAATACTGACCTTTTTTGAAAACTGATGTAATCAAATATACATTTAACCTTATCAGCTTTCACAGTTGTTATTATGGGTATCAAATTTTAATTTAATTATTTGGTAATTGACTTTTATGCGTTGAGAAGGAATATACATATCTCCTGATAGTATTAAATTAAATAAAATGTAATTATTGAGTAACATTGAATATCTTAAAAATAACTAATATATTGCAATAAATAAAAGTTTATATTTGTTATACACATAAAGCCAAAAATCGACAAAAAATCGTCATTCGTCTGACAGCATCAGCGCCGGTAGAATTTTTTCCAGGGGAGTGCATCTAGATACATATATAAAATTAAATTACATATAAAATAACTTAAAAAAAAGGTTTCGGTTTTTATTTTTCCTTGTCTAAATTTATAAAATTACAGAATAAACTTGACACGACCAAAAAAAAAGGTTCTCACTTTTATATTCTGACCTGAATTTAAAATTAAAATTTATATTTCTTAATTTTTTAGATTTTTCTTTTTTGCCAGGGGGGTGCAAGTGCACCTCCTTGCTCCTCCCTCCGGGCGCCCATGTCTGACAGGATTATCATTTTCAAGCCTTTGCACAGGAGTAAACGTTATACTGTTCAATGAGTAGGTACAAATAAATCTTTGAAATGTTTCGTATTACGTTTTTAATGACTTATTAAAAATAGCATACTAGGATCGACTCACTGGAAAAATGTAAAAATCTGATTTATTCTGGGGTTAATGTAAGTTTTTTTTTACAAAAATACCAGTTTGGTAGTTTTTTTGAAAGGGTATAGAATAGAGCCGTTTTTAAAACCATTTTGACATCTGTAAGGCTAGATTTTATATACTAAATGATTTTATGAAAGTTTTATAAGTTTTTAAATGTGAAACTGCAGCCATTTTTTATTTTTGCTAATCATAAATTTTATTTGATTAATATAAAAATCATGTTTGAAAAATATGGGCTCTTTAACTTTTGAACTTTTGCCATTAACATGTATTAATCTGAGTTTTTTCAAAAATTCACTAAAATTGACGATATACAAAAAAAACCGGTGGACTTTGTATATAGATATATTTGCTTATATAACTTCCAAATGACTAATTTTACCTTCCTTTAAAATATTCGTATCGCCGAATCATACAGCTGTATATAGATGGGTCGCTTAAACTTAAAAATAAATTAGTAAAGGCTGTCCTAAGCGTAAAACTCTTTCAGGTTTTCTTTCCAAAAATATATATTTAAATTTGTATTCAGGATATCGTAAAAATATTTTGTTAAATGAAAAAAGCATGTTTTATACGAGTCAGACACGTGATCGTTAGGAAAACCCGGTTAGTGTCGTTTTAAAATAGAGTGTCTAAAATTATTTAATACTTATTAGGTAGATTAAAAAGTTTGAAGATATGAGCAAACAAATATAGACTAAAAACTTCACTATATATGTATATAAATGAATTTTTATGGATATATTTAATTAATTTTACTCCTTTGTTTGAAGACTCTAAGATAAAGAAGAGCATATCCATATCCAGACATTCCAATAGCTTCTGATAACGTTCTTTATAATACAAACAATTACAATGATAACAAGATGCGACCCTGGCCTACGTTATCGTGTTGCTCCAGCCTCAAACAAAGCGCATGCATGTAATAATTCTTATGCATTGTGTACACTTTTTAGAACGTGTGGTATAGTATTACTTACATATTCAAACGCTAGCTGATACTGGGAATGTAATGAACTATTTTAATTACAAACACTCCTTGTGTATAAACATTAAGTGAACGTTTATTTGAGGCAAATGGATTTATGGCAATCACGGTTCATTAGCGATGCACTAAATATAATATGTATGTGTGTTAGCGATGTTTTAAGAAATGTATCAGAATGAAAGTACATGAGGAATTGTAGTGTTTGAATTAATTGGTGATGTTGTACGTTTAGCATTTAATTATTATCACGGTTATTTAGCTTATAAGCCGCTCAGAAACTACGATTATACAATGCGCAAAAATTAGATTAGTATAGCAGATTATTTTTTCTAGACCAAAACTAAACCAAAATCTTTTTGCAAGGTATCGAATTGTGTCATGACCAGGCCCGGATTTACCATGCAGGCAGAGTAGGCAGCTGCCTAGGGTGGCAAGAATTGAAGGGCGGCAAATTTTGGTGAAAACTTTGAAAACTTGTTATATTCGTGGGAATTGAATTTGATTTTGATTCCATTATCGATGAGTTTGCCATCCGAAAATCGAGACGTAAAAATTTCAACCCATAAGCAATAATTTCTCTATACATGTAACTCAAGCATGACTAAAAAAAATAGGTCTTCAGTTTTTATGTTTCCTAATGTAACTTTATAAAAATTTATAAAATTTGAAACTAACGCAACCAAAAAAAAAGATCCTCAGTTTTATATTTTGACATCTATGACTTAAACTGTTAGTTTCCAGGGAGGGGAGGGGCAATTTTCTCAACTGCCTAGGGGCGGAAAATTTCTAAATCCGGGCCTGGTCATAACCATAGACTAGAGCATATGGACCGCGCATCTGACTCGAAAACAGAGCGTGTCAAAAGAAATAGATAGAAAATGGTTTGGGATATACTTGCCCTTAATTATACAGAAGTAACTACTTCATTCTTCTTAAAAAAGGAGATAGATTTATCTCAAACGCCACAGCATCTCTGTCACTGTTTTGAAGAAATGTTAATACAGAATGCGCGGTCCATACTCTATGTCTATGGTCATAACAACATGATTTAATTTCACTGGAAATAAGTACCTCATGGAAAGCCGAAGTTTGGAAAAAATCAGATTGGCTTTATTTTGTGTATGATGACTTTTTAGTCATTTTGAGAGTTATAATTATATTTCTACATATTTATGTATTCTTTCATTAAAACCTCTTCTAATGAATCGTATAATCTCTTAAAAAGTGCATTCTCTTTTTGGGCTCTTTCTTCTCTGTACTCCCGTAGACATTAAATTAAGGGTATTTTAGGTTATGTTTAATTATGAATTGTGTTTGTGATTGTATACAAAAATATTTATAAATGTCCCAAAAGTCAGGACCCATAGGAATTTTATTTTAATTTTTTATTGTGTTGTAGGATTATGTAATAAATTTTTAGACTATTACTTTTTGAATTCTGACACCTGTATTAATATAAACCAAAAAATAGTTAAATTTAGATATGTATGCCAATTTTTTTGATCTGGGGGTAGAGGGAAAAATACTTTTAATAAGGCTGTCAGGTCTTTAGAATATATATTTAGGTAGTGGGAGATTGTACTTTACATAAATGTTCAAGAATGTGAATGTACTTTTTATAGTTGCTACCAATAATTACAATGAATATATTATTACGAAATATAATGTAAAGGAAACAATTCTAATATAAAATATTATATTATTATTATGGTTGATCATGCGTTGAAACAGCAACGCAGGTTTTGTCATGTTAATGATAATACTTTTCAACAATATATTTTTTAATAAGCGTGTGGTATTCGTATATGATCACACCTATTGTAGTGTGCATGCATAGTGTTGCAATTTACTACATTGGAGGTCTTACCACATATCTATCCATCATCACAATAAGTCTAAACCTAACTACCAAGCTGTAAATTGTTCGTATTGTCATAGGAAATATTGTTTATTATCAATTCAACGAAGAAGAATCATGATTTATATTAAGCCTTTCAAATTTCATGGAATTTAAGCTTGGAAATATGCAATAAATTAATTTGGCGATCGCTTAAGTAGATCTCGTAGCAATATAGAAAATAAGAATGAATAATATAATTATTTCAAGTTTCTTGCTTTTCTTCTTCATCTTCTTGTTTGTTTTGTTAAACAGCGTATTCCCAGTTGATTAAGACATACGAAATTTAACATGGTGACAATTAGAAGTGTTGTAGTAACCTTTGGCCAAATTTAACGAAGTGTGCATTTTGAAATGCAGCCTCGAAACAAACTGATAAATTTTAAATTAATCAACAGTATTTTGTTTTCTACTCTAATAAAGAATAAAATACATTAATGAAATTAAAGTAAGCATCCTAGATAAAATTATAATAATATTTTTTGGCAGATATAAATTTGAAAACAAAATACTAATAACTATTTTATTAAATTTTGTGGCGGCATTTCAAAATGCACCAATCACACATGATTAAATATTATTAACTGGGGGATTACCCCTTAATGAAGAAAGCTATTTGATCAAATCATCACTGAAGATAATGTAAATAAATGTAAGTAGGATTTAAAAATAATATAAAATAAACAAATTCCCAAACAATTCATAATATTTACACATTCATGATAAGAAATTCTTATGTCAGATATTTCAATTCCCCAGTCAATAAACGTTTCATATACAACACTAACGACTTGTTTATTGAAGACGAAATCGTTTGAAACGCATAAGTATGTATTTCCAAAAGCAAACATCTTGTGAACCTTTATCTGTTTCTATGTTCTATGTTTTTACTAAAATATCCAGTGTGGAGTTAAAATTGGAACAATTCCAAGTTGTTTTGCTATATTTGTACCAAAATGTTTGTTAAGCTTTTGTTATACCTATTCTTGCAGAATATATTTTGATATTTCAGATTGACGCAATTTTTTTATTAAAACTACAAACATTAAAAAAAAATCAACTACGTTATACATATTTTTAATTAATTTTCTTAAACTGAATATTTTCGCCATAAACATAATAGAAAACAGTTAAATAACATGTTTTAAAAATAAGTCATTTTGTCCGTTTTACGATACAAGACTGGCTTTTTTTATTGATCCATTTTTTAGTATTTAATTTTTTTAATCGATTAATGATCAAGGAAAACAGTCTTAATCGATTAGATTATAATTATCATGCAATTTTCCATTTTCTATAATAGTAAATACCTGTTGTTAGGTTGGTATCTTTATTATTATACAAAATATTTATTTTATATAAATATCAATTTTGATTTGAATATACAATGTTCTAAAGATTAAAGACAGTTTTATTACAGACCGTAAAACTTCCTTACCACGAAACTGCTTTTAAATTTCACTTTCAACGATGTAATTAGAACATTGTAAAGATTTTATTGGCTCGAGAATGTATTCTTTTAAAATTGTGATGACATTAGACCTCTTTCATCTTCTCAATTTAAGTGCACTTACATTTTATCTTCTAAGTTATATCAAATTTTATGTTTAGTTATAAACACCAAATTACTCTTAAACAATTTTCAATTATATTGAAGAAAAAAACAGCCTGTGAATTAAATTATGTAAATATATTAATGGTTATTATTTCCCTTTAATTTTTTTATAGAATTATTCATTATAAAACTGAGTTTAATCAGATTTTTATGTAGTTACATTGATGGGAACAACATTAAAAGTTGGTTTGTCCCGTTATATATTTTTAAACGCCGTCATTATACTTAATAATATATTTATGATATAATGGACGATTTCAATTATTTCAATAATTTCACATATTTTAAATGAAATATTGTAACTTTGTTAAAACAAACGACGGTCTTTATAAATTGTCTCTTCACTGAACCTATTTAAAAGAACATTTCGTCCCGTTATAAGGTCGCCGTTAATAATAAGGTTAAAACTATTACATTACAATGATAATGAATGACGTATAAAAATAATAAAAAACGATCATAATGCGTTACGAAAAAAAGAATGATTCTATCACGATCGCGTGGGAGGGAATCATGTTCTTTTGAGTTTGACGAACCTGAATGATCTTTCACACGAGCTGTTTTATGTTATTATGAATAATAATAATCATACGCATGGGGCATCTTTTTACTATTGGTTAATTGTGTTAATTGAAAACATTTTTTATTTAAACAGTGCTCTCTCATATTTAGGCTGTAGCAGTTGTCAGGATGGTAATTATAAGCTTAATAAATAATTATCTCTTTATAACTTTATACATACATTAATTAATTTGCAGATATTTAAAAACGTTAATAATCATAGCCAAAGTAAAAAAAAAATGTCGCAGTACGTTTGACAAAACAAACACAGCAGTAACGTGGTTGAAAGGCACGATGTAGAGAGGTATTTGAATTCTATTTAACGTGTGGTCGATCTGATCCAGCTTTATTAATAAAACGAAATTAGTTCTTTACTTATCCGCCAGTCTTCAAACTGCTGATATTCATTAGTTTGAGTTTATCACAGAAACTTGGTGTGTTATTTCTCCTCAAATTTGTCGATGGATCAATCAGATCCAACGTTCCCGTTAACGTGACTCTTTTTTACAATTCATTCAATATTCAACCTTTCCGCTACGTTTGTAAAAAAATATGGGGAGACTGGGGGAACCTAGAAATCTTAAATGGCACGTGGAGTTGAGAGGGGGCTATTTCGAAAGGGCTTTCCAAGTCAAAAACAACGCGGGATCTGAGGTCTCTTTTTGAATTAACATAAACTGTTTCTTCTTTTTTGCTTCCTCGCAATATCGAAGATACGAGAAGCTATGTGATCGTTTCAGATTGAGACAAAAAAAAAGTTCTCCAATTTCAAAATTTTATTTTTTTAATGTTTCGATCTATTTGTACTAATCCGCCCCTGACGATAATATACCTACCTATAGGTTGTGTCATATTTCATTTGTTATTATTAAACACTATGTTTAATCATTGTAATTACTTCATTTATTATTTGCATACACCGTTGGACTTATCAAGGACTGGCCATTGTAATCGTACGTCAATTTTACTTTGTAATTGTCTGTATTATTGTTATTTATATGTTACTTTACAAAATACGCAATATTTAAGTGTAATTCATAGCTGTTATGTCAGTTAAATGTTTGTTTTGATATTTATACATTTATTAATTTTTGTAAGTACCTGACATGATTTTTGTACACGATTTTAAATTTCGTAATTTATCAAATTTATTTAAAACTAGCGCATTGGACCCGGTATTACCCGGGTTAATATCCACAGTGACCTTAAATATTCAGCATGCCCACCCAACATGCTTACAACATACGGTTTACCGCGAATTGTTTTTTTCCGACTTTTACAAATTATACACATAAACATAACCTATTCTTAGTAAAATTATATTTTCAAACTCCCAGGAAACACCAGAATTTGTATAAAAATAAATAAATAAATAGGTTAACAAAAATCATAATCATCCAATTATTCGACAAAATATTTGAAAGAGACGTAAGTGACCTAAATTAATAAAATATTGAACCCGAAAATTATATAATTGGCTAATATGTTTTTATATAAATGACATTGACATCATGGAAACAAAACACGATTTGATAAATATTTTTTTAATATGTTAAATCTTAGGTTTTAATGAAATATTAATAGCCACGAACATGCACATAAAAATTATCTAACTATTGGTGAAAACTGCATTAAAATCGGTTCAGTAATTCCTTCTTACTTATTATATGAATTAATTTTATTAAGTAAAAAAATAATTGCACCGATCATTTGGATAAAATTTATTATAAAAAAATGAATTATTAGTTCTGACAAATTTAAATCGCCAAAGAAGAATTATTATAAAAAAAAAACGCAAAATAATGAAAATTCATTGATACGAAACAAATTCGAATTCGTTTTAACGATTAATGTTTTCTAAACAAACAATAAAAAAATATCAAACTAATAAAACAAAATAATTTATGATCAAAAGTTGGCAACAGTAAGCATCATTAATAAAAGTGTGAAAATTGTTAATCTAAATAAAGATTAGTCAGTAATAATAGCTGGGAAATATTTTAAACTTTTATGTTATGTAAAGAATTTCTGTACTATTTCTGGTATGTTCGTTACACACATGTAAACTTTTTTTATTTAATTATGATAAATATACATACATCATTTTCATTAAGTAGAAGTATTTTTTCTGTATTTTCATATTTTTTAATATTAGGCTTTTTACATTTTATGATTTTTAAGATAAAATACATCCGCAGTCAAATTAATTACAGGTACTTATATTTTGTAATAACAGGTATGTACAGGTGTCCCGTAAGTCAGGACCCATAAAAAAAATAATAGTCCTGAAAATAATATCGGTCCTGATTTTTGGGGCACCTACATTTTCTATAATAATAATTAAAAATATATCCGCAGTCAAATATTTTAATATACTATAGGTACTTAGATTTTGTAATATCAGGTATGTACAGGTGTCCCGTAAGTCAGGACCCATAAGAAAAAATAATAGTCTTCTAAAACAATAACAAAATAATATGGCAGTGGCGAGGCGTGAAATTTTTAATAAGGGCAGCATATTTTGTCAATCCTCCTCCTCCTATTAACAAAAAAAATTAGTTATGAAACACCTTAGTTCAAGCTTTTACTTTTTTAAATAAATTCTTATAGATTTATATAGTAACTAAATGATTCTACATCTTATTTTCTTGTATTTTAGTCGATATTTGTATGACGAGTTGAAGTTTACTGCAGGAAATTCACTAAAAAATTTCGAATTTTTGATTTCATTAAAAGTATGTTTATTGTATAGAAAATGACGTGAAAAGTTGAAATTTTCAAACCGCAGATCTGTATCTCAAACCATTCTCGAGATATAGCCTCTCAAAGTTTTAGTTTTTTCAAATTTTTGGAGAAAAAAAGCCATAACTTTTGAACGCGTGATCGGAATTGATTTTAGTTGACGGATTTGAAATCAGCGTGTCTGAATCTATGTAATGGCATGTATAATACTTTAAAATCCGACAAAAAAATTTTCGTCAAAAATCGACATTTTTTTAAGGTATACCCCTTTGAATTTTTTCGATTTTTCGCGAAATTTTTTTTTTCGAGTTTTAAGGTATTATACATGTCATTATATAGATTCTGACACGCTGATTTCGAATCCGTCAACTAAAATCAATTCCGACCATCCGTTCCAAAGTTATGGCCTTTTTTCTCCAAAAATTTGAAAAAACTAAAACTTTGAGAGGCTATATCTCGAGAACGGTTTGAGATACAGACCTGCGGTTTGAAAATTTCAACTTTTCACGTCATTTTTTATACAATTAACATACTTTTAACGAAATCAAAAATTAACATTTTTTTAGTGAAATTTCCTGCAGTGAACTTCAACTCATCATACAAATATCGACTAAAATACAAGAAAATAAGACGTAGAGATATTATATTAAATGCTATTTTTGATTTTTGGTTGAAATGTTTAAGTTGTGCATAAAGATGAATATTCTGATAATATTTTTAAATTATTTATTAACTGAAAAGGGAAGCACTGCTTCCCTTGCTTCCATGGACGCTTCGCCACTGTAATATAGGTCCTAATTTTTGGGACACCTATATTTTATATAATAATAATTTGTTTTCTGGTGGGGTTGACTTTATAGAACGTAAAAATAAAAGGATACCTACATAATGTATACTATGTAAATATCTTAACTCGATTTCTATAAATAATACATTAACATTTCAGTATTTATTTTATGATTGTAAAATAAAAATGCAATTGTTAATGTCATAACCAATATTTACATCCGTAATACTTATATTATTTAAAATTAATATCCAAACATTGAACAAATGAATCTTTTTTTGAATGTCAGCAAACATTATTTTCTTAAATTCGGTAAAGAAAATACGCTTCAAATTACTACATTCGTTGAGATCTGTCTGTATCTGTATATCTTCTGTCTAGAGGAGTGCATCCTTACTTTCAAAAATAACATTCTACAAATAACTTTACTATTTTTATTTTAGACTCATTATTGAAATGTTCAATTAGACAGAATAAATATGTCTGTTTACTGAGAAAATATATATTTCAAATTCAAATTATCATAGTTATGTATTGGATAAATAATTGTCTTGAAATTAATTATAGTAAGAATATTAACTAATATTTAAAAAAAATCTAAGAACTTTTTTTCTGGGCATTTTTTTTTACGTATTTAGATCAGGGGTGAGTAAATATGAATTAAATATAACTTATTTGAAGGCCAACCGTCTTACTTTTTAAACAAACACTACCAAATTAATTTTTAAATTATGTGTGTTTACCAACTTACCAAAACATTATCTTATTTTGACAAGAGTTCTTGGTTGAATACAAATAATCATTAAATGATTTTTTATGGCATTAAAAGCCCTATAAAACATCGTAATTTGAATTTTTTATATAAGTTAATAAATATTTTATAATTAAAGTTTATATACTTATAAAAATTTTGCTAATTTTAAATTTATTTTGCATGGAAAATTCATGATAATCATAGCCGGATGTGGCCCACGCTTGATTTAGAATTTATACATACTCATTGTCAGTTGCTTTGCATAAAAAAAACTATTATAATAAATTTGTACTGTCAGCGTATCACATTTTTTATTTATTTTAATTAACCACTTATCAGTTTTTCAATTTTGTGACCAAGAAGATCATATTAGGTAATAAAAACAAAAGTTAAAAAAAATATATGAAATATGAATTTTCACAAAACAGACGTAATCTCACTCCTCTAAAATTAATTTCATGTTTACTCCTTTCGCACCTTTATGTGACGTGAACTATATACATATCTGTTCTGTGAAACTTCTTCCTTTAAAAGAAAACTTGTTTATTACATTTAAGTTGACATATTTTAGGGTAGTCTGGTATTAGGTTTTGAAACTATTTTAATTTTAGGTTCATTTTTACATTCATTAACGATTTTGTTATAATATCATCATCTAAAATAATTAAAAGGTAAAACATATTTTTTCCTACATAATTTTGAAATCGTCTTTAATTTCAGCGCAGTTGCCATTAAAATTTTCGTATGTATCTCTTGGAGTCCTTTAATTTCGGCACAGCTGCGATTTTAAATTTTCGTAGCCTAAAAAAAAAACAAAAAAACAATGGTACATTATTAGTTGAACATCAGTTAAGTAGTTTAGTTTCTACAACGGAACAGATGATATTATATACATACATACTTACTTACGGGACACATGTAGATAGATAGACTGCCAAATCATAATAGTCCTTTTGGGTTTATTGAAGTCAGGTAAAAATAGATAGCAAATATTAAAGACAAAGAAAATTCTACTTGATAAATATTTATGAACTAAATCAAAGTCTAATAGATAACATTTTTCCGCAGAAGTAAAACTAACAATAAGTGAAACCATACACTCTCTCAAACAATACCAGTCAGGTATTTACTACGTAGATATGTATTTGAAATAAAAAAGAAGTAAATAAATAAATGCAACAAAGGCCGATGTTGAGATGCGTGACATTTTATAGCGTTCATTGCCGGGGGTATCGCGAATCGCGAATTCTTAGCGCGTGCCGACGTTCGGCCGGGTACCAGTTTAACTTGTTGCTGTTGGATTCGCCTCAGCTGCAAGACTCGCTCAGGCCGCCACTGATGTTGCCGCTTTAATCTATCAACTATCATATAAATAAAACGTCCATGGAAAAATATATATCAAATGTAATGGGATTTTATTAGTTTTGATTCTTAAGCCGAACGAGCTCTTGCTGGTGGAGGTACAGTCGCCTACATTAATGGTCTTGCAGTTTGTATTCATTTTCGTTTATCACACACTTAGTAGGCTCCTCCCATTTGATTATTATAATATTTAAATCATTTCTCCACGTATCAAACAAAGACAGATATTTTGAAATTAATTTGCTAGATAAAGAACTACTGTTCGTTTATAGTACTCATACATATTTGTGCAATTAAATTATTATGTAATCTATTGAAAATTGTATACGTAAATTTTGTGGCAATAAATATTTGATATTCGGAATTTTAGTATTTAAATATATTAAACTTGATAGAAAAAGATAACCGATGATGTTTGTCTTTAAATTTGGAATCTGTTGTAAGCGATTCTAGCCTTTAGGGTGCCAGACGAGTTCTGCAGGCGACTGTACATATAAAAAAACATATGTATGTATTTGAAATGTATCAAAACTTTAAAAAAATATTGAGATCTTTTTTCTTAACCTAATCGTGCCCAGCGTATGTAACAGAGCGCTTTTGTTAAGATTTTGCGTTTGATGTAAGATTATTTTAATTCAAATGGGTTTGAAATTATGCAAATACCAACGTTCTGGAGTTTTAGTATACATAGATAGGTATGAATTGATGACAGAAAAATCAGCAATATCGGTAACAAAAAAAAAATCTCGGGAACGATTGAGTTAATCTGAATCAATGAAGAGTCACTTATTTCAAAAGTTATAAATTTGTAATTGGCAATCAGAAATCTGGCATTATTTTTTTTTAAATTTATTAAAAAATCAAACATTTTTTTCTACATAACTTTGTCTGTTTCTTTTTAAGTATGTATTTATTTACAGAATATCCCGTAAATCAGGACCCATAGGGAAAAATAATAGTCTAAAAATGTATGTTAATCTGTTTAAAGCAGGCGCGCAACCAGAATTAATTGTAAAGTGGATAAAAAGAAGAACAAAATCTATAGTATACTTATTAGAGATTTTTTTATTTTAGAGGTTTTTAGTTGGGGGCGGGGGGAGGTGATCACCCATGATTTTGATTGTTGATCCACTGTATATAGGAGAAAATGATGCCTTGTTTCAGAATAAAAGTACAAGCAAAATTTCACTAGATAATTCAATTTGAAATATAGGTATCTACACGATTTATATTTAACAGAATACTGAATTTCACAAAATACGTGGGAAACACGGTATTAGTTAAAAAACACAATTTTTAACACCATAATTACTGCAGTAAGTAGAGAAATTGACTTTGTGCAGTAAAATCAGCAATTATAATAAATAGACTTTCTTGTATATGTACAATAATAATAAAAAACACATAAACATTTACTATCTGGGGAAACATTAACTTATTTTTCAGCAGATGTTAGTAACATAGATTGCATGGATCAGATATAAACACTACAAGCATAAAATAAGTTCTATTTGCTGCATTTGTAGTGACCGTTAAATGTTCACGGTATATCTTTCAACGAATGTGCTAGTGTGTAAAGTACAAGATATTTTAATGGTTTATTTGTTTTTTAGTTCCTACATAATTTGCATGTGTGTAAATTATGTTGAAATATTGATTTATTGATGCAATTTATGGCCGAAAACTTCAATAAATACATTTTTAAGTAATTTTTTTTCCACTTTATAAAAGTATGTTGAAGAATACAGTGGAACCTCTTTAGTAAGTTTTTATGTTTAGGTCCCAGCATTTTAGACTCCATGTTAAAATATTTTGTTAGTACGTGTTTTTTTCCCAGTCCCTAAAAAAACGTACTAACGAGGTTACACTGTATATGAAAATAAATCGTGAGAATTTTATTTATTATATATTATATTAATTTATTAATAAATAATTTAATGTCCTTCAGGGCTCATCGGTTACAATTTCTTGGATTATTATTTTTCCTTACGGGACATCATGTAGGTACATCAAATCACGTTATACAAATAAATTGACAGTAAACTGCTAATAGTCTTATCTTGAAAATATCTCGAAAACTTGAAAATGGATAGATACATAAATTATAATATAATTGTTATTATAATAGTCTTTAAATTTATTTAAAACAAATGAATATTTTAAAAATTGATAAACGTAATCATATTTATCCGAATATTTTGTTCGGAGGCTTATATAGATCTTAAATATAAAATTTCACCCTTTTTTGTTAAATAGAATATCAAAATTGATATTCCTATCAAAAACTTTTGATATAAGAAATATGTATAATTGTATATTTTAATTAAGTCTAACTATATTTTCGCTATATCCATTTAACCATAACGTCTAAAGTCTATAACATTCACCCTTTGAATGTATTTTACATCAAAGTAATAATAATGTTAATTATCTTCGAAAATAGGGGTGACTAAACAAAATAAACGGAACTAATTTTAGTGACAATATCTATAACTAACGTTCTTGAATTATGTACAATTGTTTTATGTGATTTATATTCGTTGGCAGAGAAAAAATCATAATAGACGGATATCCTGTCTGTCAACCCTATTGACTAGCGACTGTATCCAAGGTGACGAGTCTACAAACTACGGCTATTTATAGTAACAGCTCAGTGTGTTATGTTATTTACATCACCCCGAAATATGGAGACGTTGCGAGTTTTCTTGGAAATAATAATTCGCAATAAAATAAATATACTCAGAATATGTGGGAGGAATTTTAATTTGAGATACGTTTCCATGTTTTGTAATTTCTGTTTTCAATTAAAAATTTATCCGTTAAGGCGTTTAAGATAAATAATCTTCCGTATATAATATTTCGTCATTTAAATTACTTATTAGTTAAAAAATAATAAATATTAACGTAAATAACATATATTCTGAATATAAGCCATTCTCGACCCCATCATCACCTACCGTGTCCCAAAAAAAGATAAATTTATCGGAGTACCAAACGAACATATGGTGTGAATATGGCTTCGATACATCCAGTGGTTTAGGCCTGATGATCAGACAAATCAACTTTTGATATATTTTTTATATGAAAAAAATACAATTTTTCGAAATATCTTGACCTCAGTGCCACTTACCGGATCCAAAAAATCTATAGACTTATCGGAGCACCAATCGAACATATAGTGTGAATATGGCATCGATACGTCCAGTAGTTTAGGTCTGATGATATCATATGTATACATACGCACCTATATTAAGAAGATTTAAAATAATAATAGTAAAAATAGCATCAAATAAATAATAAATTGGCATGTTATAAAATATAAAAAAGCAATAACTTCTTCATTTAAATTATCGATAAGATCGATTGACATTTGACATTGTATAAATCTGCAATAAAAAATAAATTTAACAAGTAAATAGTTATTAATCATCTAAACAAATGAACATTACAAGAAAAGCAAGACAGATAGCGACAAAAAAGTGGTCACATTTTATTTTAAATCGCGGATAGGACGGATATAATTTATTTATGCAAATAATCTGTATTAATATATACACACGTATACAATATGACATCAAGATTTCATTATAGCAAAGTGGACATTTTACAAATAGTTCCATTGTGCGAGGCAGTGGGGCTGGAACGGACTGGCACAAAACAAAATATAATAAATCTATCAATGTAATCAGAAAACCTCGCGCGGTGTTCCCGTAACTCGATCGGATTTATATCTGCGTAAACTCTGCTATATACAGGATGTTACTATTAGCATATAGAAAGAGCTAATCATTTTTTAAAACATCGGCAATACGCGGCCATTCAAAGCTGTTTATTGAGGGAGTTCTCTCCTTCATAATTAAAAAAAAATAGCATGGTTACATTCTATGAGACATATTATCTGATTTTCTTAAAATTTACTTATAGAACACGATAAGGCGGTAAGTGCTCAAAATCAAGACTAGCTTCGTCGTCTATTTGGCGTACTCCACTTTAAATCAAAATTCCGGCTAAAGCTCCCCAGTCCCGACTAGAGACTCTTTGATTTCTTAAAGATTTTGTATTAAAGAAGCCATTTCAGAAGGTATTTCTAATCTTTCCATTTTTTCCTTATTAAAACCTATGTCAAATTAATTTTCTTCCATGTTATTCTTGGTTTCTAATTAAACTTGTTATGTGGAACTCTTCTGTAGGGTTGTACACGAGATGAGACGAGATAAATGACATATAATCTCGATTTTTATAAACAAAATCTCGTGTCTATCTCATCTCGTGATAATTTAAGCCATCTCGTCGAAGTTAAAGCACTCTCGCCTCGACGTGCAATCCTACTCTTCTTTAGAATTAATTCTGAAACAGATTTATAATTGGGTTAATGAGTCCAATGTTTTTATGTTTGTTAATTTTAATATCAATAATATCAAAATTTAACATCTTTTTTAAATTAATGTTACAAACATTTTTGTATCCTATGTAAACTAAAGTATGTAAAGTACAAGGTAGCCTCAGTTGCTCGGCGCGAGAGAAAGAAATACGTCATTTGGGGTGCCCAAATATGGAGAGGGGGAATAATGTGACCAATTATAACAAGAATAATTTGAGAAGATGTATTCGTCTAGAATCAGAATCGAAACTTAATTATTAAATTTATTAGATTAATTTGTTTGTCAAAATCGATATGGATGAAAATATTGATAGAATAATAACACATCCTCTTCTTTGGCACTTATAAAATTGACGCTTTTGAAATAATTTTGTAAATATGATTTAATTGATAATTTTCATATAAAAACATACTGTATATAACCTCACACAATACATTATGACATGTAGTAGTGCAGTAGTACACTGCGGTAGGCAGTGAAGTAAATTCCAGCTGTTCACGAACGGTTGGAGTTTCAATGCAAATTGCATGAAAAGTAATAATTATAAAACAGTAGCTTATCGATAGCATATGAAAAAGATCATATTTTATTTTTGAAGTCTTATATCGATCAAGGAAAAGTGTATTTATACTAAAACCTGGGAAATTAACATGTCTATGAATTTAAAAAAAACACGTAAATTGGATAAGTTGTTCTCGATTGATAAGCACGCTTACGGACAGACAGACAGACGTTACATTTTATAATATACTAGCTGGGCCCACGCGGCTTCGCTCGCGTAGACTACGGAATTATTGTTTAGGATTTTTGTAAAATATAGTTTAATTAATTAAGTACAAACACGATTAGTTATTATTGTAATAATAATTTATCAATACCTAAATTACCTAACAAAAACGAATCAGAAGAAAAAAGTACAAATAATTTGTGTTCTGTTTAAATTTAAATGTTAATTATTGAAAACAAAATAAACACAAACGATCAGCCGAGGGACTCCGAATATCTACCGAGCGTACGCGAATCCAGTCTGATGTATTCGCTTCGATGCGGCACGACACCATACATTTAAGATGTTACCTTTATAAATATATTTTAAGATATTTTCTAAACTATACGACCAAATTGGATGCTGTAAAGGGCAAACTATATCTACATTAAGTGCTTATGACGATGAAATCATTTATTTCGATATGGATTAATGTTTTGCAGGTCATAAGTCCATGTAAACAGAACCCAAATATTTTATGTTTTTTTTGTAACATAAAAGCAGTCATTGTGGCTAAAATATAAAAGTTAGACATATGGTGTCGCGGACTTAATTGAAGAACTTTTGATTCTACACAATTCTTTATTACATTATTTTGTTCTATATTGAACGGTTTAGGCAGCGTATTACAAAACAGCGCGCCGACGGCAAAAATTTTTCCGACTTGATTTACTATTATTGTCACTGCTTAGTTGTTATGTTATCTAACCTAAAAAAATATAGCCTATAACCTGGCCAGAGAACGTACCTATGAATTAAAAAAAAAAACACGTCAATCGGATAAGTAGTTCTCGAGTGATAAGGTAACTAACGGACAGACAGACAGACAGACAGAGAGACGTTGAGCTTTATATATATTAAGGATATTATAGATAAAGATATTTTTGGTACATTAATCAAATTTTATGATTATTTTTATATTGACTATCTTTTGCAAAATTGTTTTTGACATTTTCCAATTCAAAATAGTCTCAAAAGTTTATTTACAAATCAAATATGATACATCTCTAAAATTAAATGAAGACGCACCTACTTTTACTTTCTACTTCAAAATTATACTAAACACTAAATCCTACCGTACCCATAATGCACTTCACCATACAACACCTCTAAATCCATATTATTACACAACTGTTACTGTAATCTTTTACTCCACATACTGCTCATGCATACTTAAATTAAATGCACGTATGCATGTGCATAAAATGCATGTTAAATAAGCCGATTATATATGTATCAGCTGTTGCTGGTATTTATCGGTGATTTCGTAAATTCGGTGTTATGTGACGTCAAGGCCATGTACCATACACGGGTCTGTTGACACAAATAGCTACACCATATGTGTAAAAATTAAGAGTGCAGATAATGTTTAAAATTTCCCAATCAAAAAGCTAGAGTAAATAAATAATTTTGATATTTTTGTACTAGTCAATAATTATTTGTATAAAAAAGTACAAGGTACGTACTGGGCGAGATTTACTTTTCCCCCCTCTACCCCCCTAAAAAAAAATGTTCAAAAATCACCGAAAAAGTCAATTAAAATTGATAAATTGACAAGAATAGTTAATATCTCAGCTTGGTGCGATCCTACAGACCCCAACATTTTTTTTAAATATAGCTTACATCATTAACTTTAAGACTATTAAATACCCTAAGACCGTTGAGACCTCCTTCCCCTATTATTAATAAATTAAAATTGATAAATTAACAAATAAGTTGTTTAGTTAATATCTCAGCTAATACCTTATTAAAGGTTTTCTGGGTTACTGAATAAGGATTGTTACTTTTACTAATGTAGGTATTAAAATTGATAAAAAATGGAATTAGTAAAAAAAAACTCCGCCTTACGTGTTAAAATTAAGAGTGTTTTTATCATATGGTTCGTTATTATTGTAAAATATTGCTGTTGCATTGGATATTAATCTTTGTAAATATCTGCTTCCAAGTCAGCCAAGTTGTTTTTCTTGCATGGAACAGGTGGATTGTTTTTATACATGAGTAATTCGTTATTGATTGCTTCACATATATGTTGTTTATTAAAAAAAACGTATTGTTGATTTCTTATAGATGTGTTGAATACCTACATTTTTGTCACATTTATATGGTACAAAGTTGTAAGATGTTACATAAATATGATCGAACATTCTGATTGTTTTATCATTAAAGATAAAAATTGTATATGTGTAAGGAATGTTACATATATTTGGAAGGAGGAATTTTAAATAAAATATATATTATTAATGCCAAATTTATAAATGATAAATAATAATTTAAAACGGTGATTTAAATTAGAGTTTTATAAAACCCATACAATGTTATAAATCCATTAACAAGGTAAAGTTAATTAGTTTTGTATTCTATACAATACATTTTATTAATTATCTAAAAATCAATCTGACAGCAATTCTATTACAAATATGGAAATATGGGTAGAGGTTTAATAAATTTAACTAACGAATCGATTTATTTCGCTTATTATCTCGACTTCTGAATATATAAATGTAAAAATATATTCAATCATTAATGGCAACGAACTGTCAAGGTAGATAATGTGGGTTAGCTATTTACATGATACCCATATGTGGACAGATTGCCATCACTCGTGATTAAAAATGTTATGTAAATTTTATAATACATAATTAGTCACTATAATTGTAGAAGAGATATTTTCACAAGTCACATTTTTTTGGCAATAACAGTATCATATAGCCAGCTTGGGAATATGCTACCTCTACAGTTAGATATTACTAAAAGATATGAATATTATAACAAAATTTGGAACATTTTGTAACATCTTATGTGAACCTGCCATAATAGATCTATAAACACGATCCACTTAAGTTTGTGACATCAACTAAAATAAATCTAAAATTATGTAGCTTTAATAGGAATTGTGCCGCAATTAACAACATATGACTACGTATGTATTGTCACTTTTTAGGGTTCCGAAGAAACCGTATTAATCTCACTTTGTCGTCCGTCCGTTCTTTTCACTCAAAGCTAAATAGCTCGTAAACTATATAAGCTAGAAACTTGAAATTATGACTGAACATGTAAAATGATGCCCTTTAGTAAAAGATGTACAAAATTGAAAAAAAATAATTTTCAGGGGGACATTACGGAGCTAAATCTAGGTAAAAAAGATTTTTTTTTATACCAAGGCATGTGGCACTTTAAAATGTATAACCAAACTAGCGGAATTTGACCCTTTTTCTATTTTCAATTAGTAAAATATGACTATTTTTAATTTTTTTTTTCTAACTCAAAAATGGCGCCCGTAGGGGACTAAAAACAATATTTTATTTTGTCTATCCTTTCTCTGGCTCAAAAAATCTGAAAAAAATTTGGTAACGAGACTTTGGTGGGACTATCAACGACAAATACTAAAGTCAAGAACATAATTTAAAATTTTGGAATAATAGGGAGGGGCGTCATTGAATTTTTTGTTTTGATATCTAGGTAAGTGGAGTGTCAAAATGTAGATCTCAATTAGTAGAACATGACACTTTTTTATATTTTTTTCTAACTCAAAAATGCACCTATAAGTGGCTCCAAACAATCCACGTAGTATGTACTTCGGGATACTCGATTTTTTTTATTATGATATTTAAATTAAATATATGTATGCCACTATATTTCAGTGTGAAGTTCTTATTATAAATACAAGTACAAATTGTAGCGTTACTTTCACGGTTATCTTAACAGTTACGTAATATTTATGTTAAAATCAATATTGCAATGCCAAAAAAATAACAAGTAAAAGTTATGAGACATTGTAATGTGATAAAAAATACAATAGTGTTTGATAGGCAATTACTTGTCAAATCATAAAAAGATATTTTCATAAAACAATGCTGTCATTATAGGAAAACAATAATGAGTTTGTTATTAAATTGGTATTTGTAGAAAATAAATACATTTTAAGTACCTTATTTTTCGTTAACGGTAAACAAAGTATTTTTAACTTTTATTTCATTTTTTTAATAAGTTTTTTAACTACATCTAAAATCAAATATATCAGTACAATTCGTTTTAATTAATTCAGTGTGCATATACCAGAATTAATTTTACTATAATACAATTGTAAGATGTTTTTTAGAAGACTCCTTATGAAAATATGAGATAATATTCAAAAATAAAGCAATTTTTCGAATTTAAATAAATTTCTTAAGAAATCAGAAATCTTCGAGAAAAAGTACGTGTGACTATGTCGGGATGCACAGTCGAGGGATTGACGTGAATACGTAGAAGTGGGGTTAAATAAAACTCAGACTAGTATTGTATAATATAGTTATTTCTTAGGATTTGTACGAACATAAAAACAATTAATTAATATTTAAAAGCAAAATTGTGAAAATACGAAATTTACTTTTTATTTTTGCTATTCAATTTAAAAAACATTAATCAAAAAATTATAAATGTTAAATATTCTAATATACTTTTTTTTCAATTCAATTAATTAATTTTTACAAGCTCAATCGTGGAAATATGAAATTTATTTTTTATTTTTCTATTCAATTTAAAAAAACTTCAATCAAAAAATTAAAAACATTAGGTCGTACAGAATATATTCTAATATAGATACTGTTATTTTTTTACAACATTTAATTTTTTGTTGTTTTTTTTTATAATATTAAATTTATCACTCATTAAAACTCGTTAAATGTTTTAATTTTTACTGGTACCTTGTAGATCTAATTGAAATCTATAATTTGAGATCAAAACCCGCTTTGTAGTCTCGAGATATACTGATTTTAAATTTACGCTAGTGCACAAAACTGATCTCTGCGCGTTACATCAAGTTTTTGTAATGCCCACCCAGTATCTGATCTGAAACTCTTGACGTTATTCACGTCAAAAAACTCATTTTCACAGTTTCAAACAATCTAATGAAAACTCGTTATAAAATTAGGAACTAGAGCATTTCATTATCCGATATCTGAATTCAATATGCATGTCCACAATCTCATGATAGATATAACAAAAAAAATGTACGAGACATTGAATATGAAAGTTTATTTTACTTGTGATTTCTATACGATGCAAATAATGTACATGTATATAATTTATCTGTCAATGACCATTTACACAAAATAATGTTGACCGTTACACAAGTGACAGTGAAATGTAGCCTTCCGTGCGGTCATGGACCACTGATTATACTAATTGCCACACACGCGTATGTTCTCCACCGTATATGAGACATTTCTATAGTTTTTTACGTCCATTACTCTTTGCTAGACACGTTACACTCATAATTGGCTATGTAAAATAGACATTTATAGAGTTTAAATTGTTTTACTGATTGTAGGGTTCTGAAATTTTTATCTTGTTACTTATAGTCGGGGAGGTGAGCGACAAAAATTGCAACTATTTTATGAAGGCTGATTTTTTGATATTACGTCAGTCAGCTAGTTTCGTTAGCGTTTGGCGCAGGCGCGTTTAACTTAACGAGTTTAACGCGCTGCTGCAAGATTTTGAAGGCTGATTATGATAAAAAAGGTTCTTACTTACAATTAGTATACTGCTTACAAATTAATTTACAGATTTTATAAAGTAGTTGCAACATTTTTACAAAAATAAAGCCGCCCCTGCGCCAAACGCTAACGAAACTAGCTGACTGACGGCAGGCTGTATCTCTACACCACAAATGTGACGTAATATCAAAAAATCAGCCTTTATAAAGTAGTTGCAATTTTTGTCGCTCACCTCTTGGACTATTATATTTATGTGATTTAAATAATATAAACAAATGAAAACATTGCTGATGTTATAAACGTCTCTTTTAAGTCTTACAAATCTAATTGATTTTCTTTCCACAATACTTTAGAGGCGAAAAATAAAACGCCAATTAATCCAATTTTAGATTTAACCCCCCATACCTCAACCCTTAAAAAATGACAATATACGTAGATCTATGTTATTAGTTGTAGCACAGTTGTTTTTATGATATGGAGCAAACCAAAGAGAAATTTCTGGATTTTCCATAATTGTTTACTCGAAAATTACAAATTTTTAAAAATAATCGCAAAAGATAAAAAGTGCTTAGATTTAAGCAGATTCTCAAAAAAAAATTTAATTTGTAATTCATTTTTTTTAAATTCATATTTTTTTCTTTTTATAAAAAGTTGTATATAAAAACTAACAATTAATTTAAAAAATAATTTTTCGAGAATTCCTGCTTAGTTCTAAGTACTTAAAAATCCAGAAATTGCTCCATATCATAAAAAATTGACATATTCAGAAAAAAATATTTCAAACAAAAGTTGTTTATTTTTTTAAGGTCACCTCATAATGTCAATATTTAGCCCCCTCGAAAACTCGAAACCATGAACTTTTATCTAAAATATTTTTTCTAAAAATTCGTTATTTTCGAAATAATCCATTATAAAGTCTTTAAAAAATCAGCCGGTATAGTACCGTACAATAAGAAAACAAAACGCGTTATAATAAATTATCTCGTTTGATATTTCACCACATGATCTTAACTACTTACACATCAGTGTTGAAAAGCAGAACACACAACGCGTTGAATTATTACAATCATTATGGACTGCAATTGTACGAACGATTAAACTAGAAAATTAATTAATAACACTAATGATATTAATTCATTGCATACAAGTAAGTTCGCACAAATTTACAATCTCTGTGTTTACCCTACTGATGTTATTAATTATTACATAGGTAGTGCAAATTAGTTGAATACTATGGTGAGTACGTCTGTCTATATAAATATTTTAAGATATTTACATCAATGTCAATCACAAGTAAATTAATTCTATTTATAGAATCATACGGTAAATCGGGAGGTACATAAATCAAATTGTGGTTTGACGAACACGTGAGTTTAAAATCATTGCCACTAATAAAAGTGTAAAGACTGTCGTTATTTATGTTTGCTGTGATTTTGACATCGACATTCTGAATGCTAATGTTACAAAATTAATTAAAACTATGTAGAAAATGATACTTTTCTCTGGATATAAAAACAATGTGTATAAGACAAACGTAAATTCATTTGAAGGTAATAAAATTTTAATTTTCACAGTACTTATTTTATTTATTTGCATTTTGCGTATGATTTGGCATATAAATAAATTATTTATTATTGTTTATTAATTGTTCATAAAAAAATATAAACTTCCGTGTATAATAACAAACATTAAATCGTAAAACTATTGTTAGATTATTTATTTTGTTTTACATTAAGTTTTTTATGTTTTAATTTTCTCGTTGTTTAGTTAATTTGATTTAAAGTAAATATATTATTTAATGTCGTGACAAATTTAGATTAATTAATTTAGTTACTACTTTTCGCAGTTTGGGGGCAGTTGGGGTTATCCGTAAATTACGTCACACGTTGAGGGAGAGGGGATGGGGTCTACAAACTTTGAGGGGGGTGGGCAAGAGTTACAAGCTTCGTGACGTCACATCTAAAAATTCAAAAACAATTAATTTTATATGAATTCTTAGAGCAAAAATATGAAGAAATATCGGTTTGGAGAACCATACATGACTTCCATGTTCTTTCTATCTCTTTCAATAATTTATTAAATATATTTTTTTACGAAGGTTACAGCAGTTATTGCCATTTGTATAAAAATATTAGTTTTCTAATGTCCTAATGTCAAAAAAATAATACATCTTCGTAGAACAACTAATTTGACAATTTGTATTTAGTTGCATTTGTTTCCAAGGCAATATGAATGAATTAATGACGTATTAATTAGTATTTAAAATTCAAATTTTAAGGGTTTTTTTCACCCCTTCAATGGCTGTTTTAGCACGTACAAAATACTTAGATTCAATTGTACTGCAAATGTACCAAATCTTATCAAAATTAGTGAGATAATACTCGCTATGTTTACTTTTTAGACGATAAAAGTTACAAAATTTCGAATATTTCCAAAACCCCTAATCTGATTAACACCAAAATCAATAGATCTGGAGTACTCACTTAGACAAAAATTTTCCCCAAAAATAATTCAGATCGGTGCATTTTTACAGTAGTTATCGTGAACGAAAAAAAATTCTACATCCAGACACACTGACACACGCACAGCCGCCATGCGGAACTTAACTTTTCTTTAAGTTTTGAAGTTAGTAGATACATACTATCAGAATTTGTCATTTTCTCGGACACGATTTTTCGATGGTATTACAATATGTCCATTTCTTTCAGAACATGGAAGTAAAATTAGTTGTGAGTAACTCGAAAGTTATTGAAAAATATTCAAACGTACTTGGTAAAATTTCATATAATTTTTATTAATAAACGAAAAATTTTTATAATGTATCTACAATGAAAAAATATTCTTATTGTTTTTTTTTCGTTGATTTTGAGTACTTACTTATTGTTTTGAAACTTTTGTGACGTCACAACACGGAGGGTAAGTTATAAAATGAAATTTGTGTGAAGTAATTTATGGATGGTCCCTATTTCATGAAAATAAATTTAATTATCATCTTTATCGAAATTATATTATCTATTTTGGTGAGTTTGAATTTTTATATAATACTGTTTAATATGTTAAATTGGGGTCAGTGCCCACTTTGCCGACAGATGAAGTTTTATCACTGTTTCCGTTCAAGTTCATGTCGAACGTCTTCGTGAGGTGCATATCAAAAACATACATACTACACACACACCTACAAAAGCAAACTTGTCAATACCAAATATGTCCCAGTGTTTAATTTATTGTATTGATCTGTATCAATGAATGTCGAAGACACTTCATTAAAATGTGCAACCTTGGATTATTATTAAAAGCTTTCCACATCAAATAACGGTTGACCGCTACTTCCTGATTTTTTTCTTCAATTGCTCTTAATTAAATAATGCTTTTCGTGCGGAATTCGGCAATGGATCGTTTTTCAGTGCAGCTGTAATTAAATTTTATGTGTATTTTTAATTTGTATTTACAGGTTGTAAAAAGTTTTAAATAAATATTTATAATTATGAAAACTTGTTTGCGAACTTTTACAATATATGTTTCTTTTTTTTTAATTCAAATTATACTCACAATCAGCTGTTACATGTGAATAGAAGGTACAGTGAAATGCATAAATGGTCGACCAGTCTTCATTCAAATTTTGCTCCTTCCTTTTAATTATTATAGGTAATATTTAAATTATTTCTCCATGTACCAAACAAAGACTGATATATTAAAAAGAAGTAATCTTCGTTTATAGTGCTCATATAGTCCGCAAATATAATTGTTTTTTAAATTATAGCCTTTTATTTTGTTTATGTTTTTTCTCCAGTAATGGATAAAGTAATACCAGTAATAAGCACGCAGTTCTATGACACAAAATATATAAAAGAAAGAATTGTCAAATAATTAATAAATAAATTAGACTAATAATTAGTTTAAATGTCCACCATTTTGACACCTATTGGTCGATTGTCATCAAATCATGCTGTAAAACAGTTAAATGTATATTGATTAATATTCATAAATGGTAGTAATCAAATATCAACAAATATTTCTAATTCAGTACATTTAATTAAAAAATTGCTATTACTGGAGTCATATCTAAGACTGGTGCCAGTACCTTACTTATAAAAGATATATAAATAAATTATTATGTAGTATATTTTTTTATTGTTGTTGTAAATAATTAAATTATTAAGTGTAGATTCCGTGGTAAGATATATAACAAAAAGATAATATAAATACGGAACTAAAAATGAATGAAATATTACAATATTATCTCACATTCAAGAAAGTAAAAACAGTTATTATGTTATTAAATTGATTTTTCTTTTCAAATCTTGACAAATCTGTCAAACGAAATCGAATTATTCATATTTGTGAAAGAATATAATGAGCGGATCGCATGCAACGGAAATTCAAGTAGTCGATAGAGAACGGACCAATAATAATTACAAATGATAAATGACAAAATCCTCCGGCGATTATTCGCGAATATGTCCACACGCTGTTTAACTGACCTCAATTATGTCGTCAACTAAATCTTACATATACATAAATATGTCAATTAGCAAATTAGTCATGTATTATTTATCGATATTGAGTTTATATCTTATCTTGATAATCTAATATTTTCAGAGAAAGTACTTATTTTTATTATAAATATTAATTAAAAAAATCTCAGTAAACATTACGTCCTAGCCTGGCAATTAACACTTAAGGAATCAATCTGTCTGTCTGATGAACTAAGAGTAGATCTAAGTTATAAAAACAAAAACAAAATCATGTTTTTTTAAATCGATTCTTATTTTTGTTTTTCAAAGGTTAATCTGTTATGTTTGTGTTACCACAAGAACAATTCAAATAGATTGTAAAATCGCGCGACTCTGATTTGACAAATATAGTATACTCTCGGTTTTGTAATTACAGTAGCGCCTCGGCTAAATTTCCCTTTTTATCATTGTTTTATAGTATGTAAGTAGTTTTGCTTACAGGCACTCGAGTGGCACAAAAAAGTCCTAATTCCCTTAACGGTGTTTTTCATTTAACGACGAGGATCCGATCCCAATTATACCGTTATTGCGAGATGCTACTGTATCATTTACAAAAACATTGTATTGCATTGTATTATAAAACAAATCGAGTCATGATTATATTAATTATTGATAATTCCTCAAAACTGAGATTAAAAACAGATGAAACTGAAATTTTTTTCGTTTGTGTGTGAAGCCGATAGAAAAAATATTTTTACTGTCTATTTTTACTTTTTTATACATACATGAAATGTACTGTATAATAAAGTATAGTGATCATGAAAAATTTCGAACTCGAAATTTTAACGGAATTAAACGTTTTGAGGGTCCCTGAATCACGTACGAACATTATCTCAATGACCAAAAAATAATAATTTTAGTTTTTACTTAAAATTAATTTTAATAATATGTTTAAATACTCTAGTTACCTATATGAAATTAAAAGACAGTTCTTACAACTGTCAATTAAATAGATTTATAGAAATAATAATATATAAAACATGGTTAACTGTTGAAATATCAAACAAATAAGAACATTTTTTTTAAACAGAAAAATTATTATAACGATTTATAATTAAAACGTTTGAAATAAAATCACAGAATAGAATTAAAATATATCTAAAACATTAACAAAAACATAAATTAATGTAATGTAGTTTATTATATTCAATTTCTTAGCAGAAAGTGTTAACTTATGTAATTTTTTCTGTATCATGATGTATAAAAAAAGTCTTGTGTCGACCAGGGCAGTTTATTTTCTTAGAAATACATGCATACAACCGTAATAATACTATTATTAAAATAATGTTTATGGTTGCAATATTTTCATTCAGTTACGTATCTTTAACGACCTCGAGTAAACACCTCCAATATCCCAAGCTGGGACAGTGAGAGTGTATAAGACATATGCATATCGCGAACCCACTACAATGTGTTATAGCAGATCCGACGCCTCCATGTATGTGTTTTACCTTCAAGGTCACCCCGCAACGGTACACAAATGGTCGATGTACTGAAAATTAACATATTTAAAAACTCCGATTCGCTTTGGTGTCGATAGCTCGAACTAATTTTACCAAAATGTTGCTTTGTAGGTATAATAATAGTGCTTTGATTTGAATATTTAAGATTTTTGTCTATGCAAAATTTCGTAATGATGTACTTTTGTCATGCCAGAAGCATGTTTTAGACTTTTTTTCAAATTTAATTATTTTCGGTGTGATAACCTATCATATTATTATATCTACAACAAGTAATTTTGAGGTAATTGGAATCAATTTTAATCAGCATATATGCTTAAGCATTTTAAAATATTTATTAGAAATCGTTGTTACATTATTCTAATATCGTTTTTTCTGCAAAATGTAACTCTGCACTGAAACTCGACACTTGTAACTACTGACATATTATGAATGGTATTATCTTTCATAATAACTTGTTGATATATGACACACATTTGTATATTACTGAACAACACGAGAAGCAAGTTACTTTAAAAATATAAAATATAGTGCCTTAACAAATACATTTTCTTTAGCATCAATTAATAATAATAAATTGAATTATTGATTTCGTTTTACTTTCTTGGCTTCTGGGTGTAAACCGCGTCGATTTGATCGTGTGATAGGCCAACGTTTCGTCACAGATTGCAGTGGACATCTAAAAATGCACTTTTTTTAAATGTCCACTGCAATGTGACGAAACGTTGGCCGATAACACACTCAAATCGACGCGGATTACACCCAGAAGCCAAGATCACCGCGGAAGCCTCAAGGATTGTAGCAGCCAAATGTATTCGTATCCACAGTCAACACATAAATGTTTTAAAAGCGTTATATTACCATCAGAATGCCTTCTTTACAAAAACTTCAATCGTAAATATCTTGCGAACTGTTGATACTATGGCAATGATGGTATGGAACTTTTCTGTTCAACACTAAATTCTCTTGTAGGAAATATTATAAAAAAAATATTTTTTGCAATCTAGTAACTGGTAAACTATTAGTTGTACAAAGTTTTTGATTTTTTTTCTACAAGATTGCCATTTGATATTTCAATTTAGTTTATGAATTTCAGTTGAAATAATTCGCAAAAAATACTATTTGACAACTTTGTTTCGCTGTAATTCGTAAACGGTTAGTTCTACAAAAATGAGCTGAGAAAGTATTTATAGAGAATAAAAATGGCTGTATCTAGTAAAGCAAAAAAAAACGGTTTGCGAGCTATTTACGTTTGCAGTTCTTGCAAAGATGGCGGCTAATGCACCCCCTTCCTCCCGATTCCATCAACTTAACAGAATACTCAAGAGGCACTCCGAACACTTATAAAAATTGACTCACTCTATTTTTGCAAAAAAAAGTATACCTATTGACGACTAATTCCGGACATAAAAAATACAAGAATGTGTTAAAGTTTTATTATGCGTAACACTAGCGTAAAATATTGCGGACTATACATCAATTAAAATATTCTAAAAGCCGATAAAAGTAAAATAACTTCGGTGTTCACGTTTCCTTTTTCGACTTTGCATAATTCATGGATCTCTGATAACATCGAACACACGTGAAAGGAAACAATTGCCCTATGTATGTTGTTTATGAAACTGACTATGTGTGGATATAATATTCTAAAAATAGCTTGTTTAAAATTGCAAATTACTTCTTACACGTCTTTTCATTTGTATGACTCTTATCTTTTGTGAACACTGTAAAGGTCAACGTTGAATTATTCTGTATCAAAAACATATTGTTTGTTTAATTTATTGCTCCATTACTACAACGAGACCGACAGATATTTTGTGGTACAGTTAGAAGAATGTTTGTGTAATAAATACTTACATAGAAATAAATTAAGAGTCATTTAAAGAATTCATGGAGGTGTTGGAAGATTGATATTTATTGTTGATGTAACTGTATCTGAAGAAGTCAATAGGTATACAGTATAACATCGACAATACGATAATTAGGATTACTATAAAACATTTTAAATTATCTATTTATTATTGAATTTTATTTAATTGTTTTTTTCTTTTATTTCAGGTAAATATTTCTCCATTTTCAATTTCTGCTGATAGCAGTTTTTTAATTGTAAGTACAAAAATTAGAATACTCTTTATTTTTAGAAAAGGGGGGGGGGCTGGAACGATGGCTGATGATGGCTAATGTGCCAGGTTCGTTCATTTACAAGGTTTGAATCCTCAAGGTCAAGGTTGCTTTAATTGCTAAGGTTTTTAACACATACATAGATTTCACATCTATTGTTGGCTATTCCGAATTGTCAAAAGTATACAAAACCTTTGTACTAGAGCCAAGGAGCTCCAAAATATGTATTGCGATTTTTTTTTTGTGGATTTTTGCTATGCAATTTCAAATAGTATCCAGTACATAGGTAACATAATCGGGCCCAGATAGAGGGGGACCCGGGCCCCTGAAGCCTAATTATTTCACAATTTAACTTGGAGTTCTGTTTTAATTTTTGAATATTTAAATATTATCCTTTTTTATAATAACTTTTTCTATAAAATTTATTTACACTCGCGCAACTGAAGGGGGGGGGGGTGTAGGGCTCTCGAAATATTCTTTGACCCGGGCCCTTCTCAGGGCCTGAACATAACTTACATAATATAATAGGGCATACTTTTTTTTCTCACATAAAAGCACCATTGTAACGATATGAGGATTCGATTCCTATAAATTATAAGCATACAATTGGAAGGATACATTATACGTATCTCTCTTAATCTATAATCTATACTGATATTACGTGAACATAAATTCTATTTGAAAATTGCTCCTTGAGATGAGAATAGAGCATTTAACGAGCACTATTTTTATGATTCTCTTATCGTCCTGATTATCGAAGATGATACAGTACCACAGACAAAATGTCAGCTGAATGGGATATCACTGGACCACCTAGAGACCAATTTTAGATATTATACATATACTTAAATTATTATCAAACCTTTTTTTGTAGATGTCTGAACAGACGTCATTCATGTAGAGTGTAAATACAGGTTTTGATAAAATAGGGTTTTTTTTTTCTAGATGTCTGTTTGTTTTTTAAATGTTTATTGGATCCTTTGGGTTTTTTATAAGAATAAAAAAAGAATTACTCATATTTTTTTATAACACATTAATTTTGTTACCGTAATTTCGGGTGACTTTGGACGGTAGGGTGACATTGGACAAAATGGGAATATTTTGTTATTCTCATTTGGCTACACTATTAAAGTTTTTCATCCGGCCCCTGACTTTTATATATAAACTAGCTGGGCCCACGCGGCTTCGCTCGCGTAGACTACGGAATTATTGTTTAGGATTTTTGAAAAATATAGTTTAATTAATTAAGTACAAACACGATTAATTATTATTGTAATAATAATTTATCAATACCTAAATTACCTAACAAAAACGAATCAGAAGAAAAAAGTACAAATAATTTGTGTTCTGTTTAAATTTAAATGTTAATTATTGAAAACAAAATAAACACAAACGATCAGCCGAGGGACTCCGAATATCTACCGAGCGTAAGCGAATCCAGTCTGATGTACTCGCTTCGATGCGGCACGACACCATACATTTAAGATATTATCTTTATAAATATATTTTAAGATATTTTCTAAACTATACGACCAAATTGGATGCTGTAAATGGCAAACTATATCTACATTAAGTACTTATGACGATGAAATCATTTATTTCGATAAGGATTAAAGTTTTGCAGGTCATAAGTCCATGTAAACAAAACCCAAATATTTTATGTTTTCTTTGTAACATAAAAGCAGTCATTGTGGCTTAAATATAAAAGTTAGACATATCGTGTCGCTGACTTAATTGTAGAACTTTTGATTCTACACAATTCTTTAATACATTATTTTGTTCTATATTGAACGGTTTAGGCAGCGTATTACAAAACAGCGCGCCGACGGCAAAATTTTTTCCGACTTGATTTACTATTATCGTTACTGCTTTGTTGTTATGTTACCTAACGTAAAAAAATATAGCCTATAACCTGACCAGAGAACGTACCTATGAATTAAAAAAAAAAACTCGTAAATCGGATAAGTGGTTCTCGAGTGATAAGGTAACTAACGGACAGACAGACAGACAGACAGACAGAGAGACGTTGAGCTTTATATATATTAAGGATATTTTTTATACATATAAGAAATATTAATTTTATATAATTTAAGAATTTGATGTAAATATGTGTATTTATCTACATTTGAATACATATTTTTCACTGTAAACGATATATACTCTATTTACATAGCTAATTGCACATGTAAGTAAATGTTCAAATAGGATTCCAATAAGAATATTTTTCGTCCGGCCCCCTATGTTTAAAAAAAATTCGATCCGGCCCGTTTCTCGAAAATTTTGGTGACCCCTGTTCTAATCTATTGCCTATATCAACCCAGAACATTTAAAAAACGATTTCAGCGTTCAAAGCCACATACATATATGAGGTTTATTTTTAGAAATACATTCAAAAAACATGTTCACACGGATTTTCTGGTGACTTTGGACAGACATATTTTTTTTTAAAAAAAGGTGAAAAAATAAAAAAACTTTCTTCTTTTCGTTTGGAAACTTATTATTTGGGTCAAGACTAAATTTTTGAGACCATTTCAAGCCCTCTAGTAACAGTCCTTCATTGTCAAATTTGAGTTCAAAGTTTAAAATTGTCCAAAGTCACCCGAAATTACGGTACCTATTTTTTTTTGGTGTTGTGGAAGTAGTCATTTAGATGTGCATTATATAAATTAAATAGCGACTCGCGAAATTTGCGTTGTATTCATTTTTACGAACATTTATAAAATTGATAAAATCTACTGATAGTCTGGGGAAATTTTTTACCCCTATTAGAGTTGAACTTTTAAATATTTAAATATTCATTTTAATTCACCTTTATGAGTTATGCAGATAGGTGTTTAAAAATAAAAAAAGGTAATACCTGTTCCCTCTTTTTAAGGGTTGAATTTAGAAAAATCCCTTCTTAATAGTTGCTTACGTCATAAAATGATTATATCTTTAAACTTCACGTTTCTTGGCCCATATGTTGATGAGTCAGTCACTAAGGACTTCTCTCTTTATAAATAAATTTGTATTAATCTAGAATTGTAAATATTTTTTTACATAGGTAGTAGTTTCCTATCTTTCTAAAATATGAAAGAATAATTAAAGTATGAAAAATTGCGAATTCCGGATTGTACTTTCTATGATATAATGTATATTTTTTTCTACAACATATTAATGAGACAAATATATCAACTCAAATATTCAATTTTCGAGGAGTGAAAGGCGTTAATTATTAAATGTCAGTTACATATTTCTATCATAAAACAAAAACTTTATATAAAAAATTAAAAGTAATTAATTTGTATAATATCTACTAAATAATGCACTCATACATATAACTAGAACAACAGACTGGTCTATGCATATGTTTATTACACGCATAACAAAATGGCGACCTGTTCCATTTGCATTCTGATTAAACACATCAATCATGGCGACAGTGGGTCGCTGTAATACCGACTTACGTAACAACGAATGCAGCAAGTACGGCACATGTGTTCCTTATTGACACTAATAGAAAGAACTGACGCTGGTCTTAATTTTTGTGATCAAGTGGTGTATATTTTAAAATAGATTTGTGAAGTTTTGGAGTGGTTAAAAATATTAAATACGACCGAAGCCAATATGCCGATGAATACACAATTGTATTTCAAACGGACAAGTTAATTTTTTCCATGTGATTTTGCGGAAATTGAATCACAGACTTTACACTAGAGATTGACAGGTCTTCATACAAAATTTTGCCCAGTAAGCGAACAGTTATTAAATAAATTTTATAGATATCATTAAATATGATATTATTTATACAAAAAGATGAATTTTTGATTTATTTTCTTTGTGGCATATCAATGTGAAACTGTTACTTTAATTAATATCTGAGCTATACAGAAAGTTATGCGCAAAGAATTAAAATTTAATTCACACGTTTTGACATCGACTAACAGGGAAATCTGTAGGGGTGACATATCACTTATTAGGCGATTCATATTTTCAGGTCACTTTAATATCTCAGCTTGACGCGATCCTACAGACTCAATTTTTTTTTAAATGTAGCTTAAACTATTATCTTTAAGAGTATCATGCACTTAAAGACCCTCGCGACCTCCTTCCCTTTTTAAAAACAAATTAAAACTCATAAACTAACAAAGAAGTAAATTGAATAGTTAATATCTCAGCTTGGCGCGATCCTACAGACTCAATTTTTTTTTAAATGTAGCTTACACTATTATCTTTAAGAATATCACGCACTTAAAGACCCTCGCGACCTGCTTCCCATTTTAAAAACAAATTAAAGCTCATAAACTAACAAAGAAGTAAATTGAATAGTTAACAAACCTTTAATGATGATGTCAGTTTTTATAATTCTCCTATAAACAAATTAGTTTTTTAGTTGCAAGCTTGTTTCACTTTTACCCCATTTTTTTAGTGTTTCATATTTACCCCGTTCGACCCTATAAATTATCCAAAATATTGACCGAGATTAACATCGTCGAATAAACCTGATCAAGTAAGACATTTTTTATTGTAATTCGATCGGTCGATGTATTCTTTTAAAGATTTAACTGGTTTCATAAACGAACACATGTTGTGGGTGTGTGGGCGAGCGGGTCGGCGAAAACAAAAGTGTGAGTGTGTTTTTTATTTGTATGTTAACATGTTGTAGCGAGACATTTACAGTAATTTATCGAATAAGAAACATTTTTAACAATCGGATTTTTTTCAATTCTTACATGTTTTCACAAATATGCGGTTAAATATTTATAATATTTTTTTTATGATTATTACAGATTGGATGGAATTTTAAATTAATTATTTATGCATGTTTATCCATATACAGTAAATGATTATATTGATTCATATACTATTATACATATATCAAGTCTTAGGCCATTGTATGATAACTGCTAACATGTGATTTCTCAAGAATATATTTTCCGAAATTTAACTACTAAGGGAGTAGGGGAAGGGTGTCAACCTTTTTTGATAAATAAGGATGAGAATTTGTTCCAAATTAACAGTATAAATGGCATTATATTTTATTAATTTTATTAAAAATGAATACAATATAAGGTAGTGGTACCAGTCTTGGCAAGGACCCCAGTAATGGCAATTTTTTAATTAAATGAACTGGATTAGAAACATGTGTTGATATTTGATTACTATCATTTCTGAATATTAATCTGTATACATTTAACTGTCTTACAGCGTAAGGTATCAAAATGGTGGACATTTAAATTAATATTATTAGTATAATTTATTTAATCATTATTATATTATCATAGCAACTGCTTTACATTGTTTCTTTTATATCTTTTGTGTCGTAGTACTTATCATTTTGTAATCATTAGCAAGTGTCCATAACTGCGTGCTCATTACTGGTTTTACCTTTTCCTTTACTGGAGAAAAAACATGAACAAAAAAAAAAGAACTATATTTGCGGACTTTGGTAATTAAATTGATTAAATAAAGAGTAACTTGTTTTATTAGTAACTTGAGTTCATGATAATTACAAAAAACAAGCCCATTAATCCAAAAAACCGAAAACTTGCTCTTATAGCGGTCATAATTTGGTACCTTTACTTTAGGTAGGTCGCTATTTTTTATACAAACCAACTAAAAATCCAGATGTTTAATAATTATAGTATACCTAACCCTTAAAAATTAGAAACTTAAAAAATATCGAGACCGCCACTGGCAAATGACAACTTTTACTCGTTTTAATTCATTTAATTTGTTGAAATTAAGTTACTGGACGTTACTGGTAACAATTTTCATGGCATTTAATAATTATGATAGTCACGCACAAAATACTTTAATGTCCGTATCACACATACGTAAACATATAAATTATATGCTACTTGGCCCTGTCATTCAAATTGCTTTTAAATGCACACGGTTTTCCTGAATTCGATGTAATTATTGGGTGTAATTATTGTTCTAAATTAAACGAAGTTCGTGTAGGTATTAATTTGTATCTAACAAATTTATTCAATTGTTTTATAAAAAAAAACAGTTTTCTAATTTGATTTGATAATTATATGTGTATTATTTATGAGGGTGTATTTAGGTTAATTAATTACGAAATAATTATTAAAAAAAAATTTGCATAGAGATAATTATATGGCAAGTTTTTATTTTAATAAGCAAAATTATTATGTTCCTATGTTAGTTTCATTTTCACAAACAATTTATAGTTGCAAATCGTGGTGTGCAAAATAAAAAATGAAATGCATACTCCAATTTATCTTTTAAAAAGAGTACTTACCTTCTTAGTTAATTTTTTATCGTAGAATTAGATCTTTCCCGGTGGTACAAGAGGATGACTTCGGGGGCACGAATTACTCAATTACTCAATATTTAACTAATTTTTAAACTAATTTTCACAAGATTTTGTATATATTTCCGACCTTCAATATTTCGCCCCCTGTCACAAATGATTTGACGGGAAAAATCCTACAGGAGTATAGGTTTTCTAGGGTAAAAACCTACCCTTGAAATATTTACGATTTTGTATAGTAAATAAAAATCGAAAAAGTTGCTAATGTGCCCCTAGTTAATATTTTTTAATTACTTCAGAATTTTATTAAGTACTTAAATGTTGTTGTTGAAGAACTAATGTCCGGTATTATAAAGTAGCTAGCAAATTTTCCAGCTTGCAAACACTCTCAAATGAGATAGTAAACTTATATAAATTAGGAGTTTGTTGAAGACTTTGACAAGTTTTGCGCACGCGTTTTGGATAAATACCAACGGTATTAAAACAGTGGTGATATTATGAAAATAATTTTGTACGATTAAAGATGCCAACTGTGTTACAATCAGTTGAAATGGCACTGCTTTAAATTCCATAACTAATCCATAGATACTAGTACAGAATTAATACCCCATTTGAGAGTGCTTACAAGCTAGCAACTTTTGTGAGCTCCTTCAAAAAAATAAAGAAAGTTCTTATACCAGTGAGAAGACCGACCATTTAGTTTGTATTTCAACGTATCATGGTCAATTTTGACCACTTTAACCCATGTTACATCCAAATTTAACTTGGTATATGTATGTATTGAGGTACCTATCACATTTCGTGTAATTAAGGTTGCTACAAAATTGTATTTCAATCAATGCAGAGCTATTCAAATTATCAAACTTTTTTTTTATAAGTTATAACTAAATGATGTAGGTATATTATTATACTTACAAACAAAATCTACTATATTATTTATATTATATATTATTAAATATCAAATCAGAATATTGAATGTAGGTTGGTAATTTATATTCTAATAATTGGCAAATAAAGGCGTGTGCAATTTTTCATATAAATATTCTTTATGAATAAAACATGGTCAGGAATATACTTATTGAATAACTAACAGTACGCTATTATAATAATTATAATTATAACATGTACTTAATAAAAGTGGATTAATACGTTAGGCGGAGTTTATCGCTAAAAGACATTTGTTATTTAAATTAATGTATCAGTTGTGTATGAAATGTAAGTCTGTCCATAACACGGTTGTATTAAGCGGAATACAATTCCCATGTAATGATTGCTTCTTATTTCAAATGAATCAGCGTTTTTGGAATCCTATAATCTCTGTCATATAGTAATTATTCATATGATCGTATATTTATATATTAATATTGCTTATATGGCTTGATAAATGGGCAGTTTGGTATATTTAATTTCGTTCTGTTTGATCTGTGTGCAATTTAAGTGTTGTGTTTCGCATCGTCAGGTTTTTTCGTGAATATTAATTTCGAATGATAGAATATTTAAACTCCAGATAAAAGGTTTATGACTTTTTTTATATAAAGTTTTGACCATCTTCTTATTGTGGAATCTATAAGATATGATAATGAAAAAATGAAAACATCTACCAAGGAAAAATACAGTTTTTCCTTGTACTAAATTCACCAAATCGAACAATTTTATTCGGGGGATATACACACAGACAGACAGACAAACAGACAACGAAAAGTGTTTTTTTACCTGAAACGGAAAGGTAAAATATTTTTTTAAATCGAGCAAATTTGTTCTCTTTTGAAAAATGATCACGTAGCTTTCCCTATCCTTCAGATATTGGTGAGGAAGTAAAAGTAAATTTAGATCAAGCGACAAATTAACAAGAAAACATGTACGATACTTACGAATTTGTCGTGATATAAACAAGAAAACTAATGAGGGAGTGAGTTCCAAAACACGTTAGTTCCATTTAAAAAAAAATCGAGATACAGTTCATTTTGAATGAATTCTTGGCATTCTTTCATATTGTAATGTCAGTTATGAGCAAAAGTCACAATACAATATGAAAGAATGCCAAAAATTGAATCTTGGCTTCTAGGTGTTAGCCGCGTCGATTTGGTCGTGTTATCGGTCAACGTTACGCACTTTTAGAAGAGTCCTGAAGATGTCCACTGCAATGTGTGGCTTACACCCAGAAGCTTTTAACAAGATCACCGCGGAACCCTCAAGACTACTGCATCTCGATTATTTTTTTAATGAGACAATTGGAACTCACCTCCTCAAATATTTAGATATCTTAACATTGTTGAAATCACTATATATTATGTGCAGTAGTGGATATTTACCAGGTATATAACACGTATAAATCTTGTTTAAACATCCCTCGCATGTTAACCCATTCATCCGAACGACAGATATGTCTATAATAATTAATTAATTACTCCTACATCTCTTGTCTACAGCATTATTTGTTTACAAGGAACAAGTTGTTGAGTTTATCTTTTATGCATGGCGGACTTGGAAGCACTGACTAGCAGCGTATTAAAACGTCCATCATAAATAACAACTCAATGATAACGGTGTGTATTGGGAAACTGTTTTAACGTTTGCTTTTAACGATCATTCTGTTATTGTAAAATGCAATTAAACACCTACAGAAAACACATGCTACAAGTGATCTTTCATAAATGCAAGACGAATGGCTGTTTCTTTTGTGCGTTTATAAATGATAGTTGTTAAAGTTTTTGATTACATGGGAATTTCGTATTGAAATACATGTCATATATCATCGTTTCTTTTGATGTATGTATGTGTATGTAGGTACATTTTTAAATGTTTTAAGTGTTATTGAAAAATTACTGTTTTTTTAGCGTTTATCATGTTCCGTATCGAAATCGGAAAAAAATGGAAATCTTATAATAACTGTGTAATGTGTATGTTAAGGTGTTTTCCGGTCATATTGGCCTATGTTTTAGCTTTGGATCAAAAGTTAATTGTCCCAAAATTTCAGACTCTTAGATCAAACCTGTGAATGTGCAAACCAATTCTGAAAAAATGGAACTCTTATAAAAACTGTGTAATGTGTATATTAAGGCATTTTTCCGGTCATATTGGCCTATGTTTTAGCTTTGGATCAAAAGTTAATTGCCCCAAAATTTCAGACTCTTAGATCAAACCTGTGAATGTGCAAACCATCTCTGAAAAAATGGAACTCTTATAAAAACTGTGTAATGTGTATATTAAGGTGTTTTTCCGGTCATATTGGCCTATGTTTTAGCTTTGGATCAAAAGTTAATTGTCCCAAAATTTCAGATTCTTAGATCAAACCTGTGAATGTACAAACCGAGTCTTTTTCTCATTTGATTAACATGGGAAAAATTACTTTTTCACTTATTAGTGAATAGCTTGTTGAAAAATCTATTTATTTTAATTTCTTACAGCAGCATATTATAGAGAATAAAATTTCCTTCAAAAATTATCATAAAAAGTAAAATCCAATTTTTATGATAATTTTTAAACAAACATATCTTTAAAAATATTGGATTTATGAATTGAGCACTTAATTCTCAAAAAAACGCGTTTAAAGTTTTCTGAGGGTCTTAACGAGCTCTTACTAAATTAACTGTAAATTATATTTATTTATTTATTTTTTAATATGTAAGTACCTTTACTTCAAAAAAATATTTTAAAAATCGTTTTTTTCCTCACAGTGGCTTTTTTCTTTATACAAAATTTCAAAAAATTATAAAATTTTGTGTTTCCTGTCAAAATACATTTACCAACTATTGACAGTCCATTTCGACGAGTTTTATAAATTTCAGCAGTCTCATCTCGGTATCGTCTCGACGTGAAACCCTATTTGGGGCAGTCGGTATTCTAACTTCAGAGGAAACACGACAAATTATATTTATACAATCAGATCTAACTTAAAACATTCAGCTGTCGCAGATAAATTGATATTGGTACAAAATATCACACAGAAGTTGCATTAAAATTTAATATTGCATTTAAATTGAAATGTTGAATTAAATTAAATAAATAAAAATCCGCGATCGTAAAGATAACCGCTTGCCGATTTGTCAGGGAATTTTACATATGCTGTCTAACGGTTATATTATACCCAGGCGATGTAATTAAACAAAATTTTATGACTTTACACTAAAGATATATTATTGTTTATATGAAAAAAATACGTCATTCGTGCATGATAATAAAATGAAATACAAACGATGATGATTTCGTGTTTATTGCATTTTTAACAGAATTATTCTGTGAGATAAAAGACAGAATTAATTAAATTACTTACATAGCTGTCGTCAAATAAGAATTTTAATTATACCTACAATGAATAGTAAAAAGAAAAATATTTTTTTTTAATTATAGAAAACAGATTTTAAAATTGCCCGTCGCTTCAAACCCGCCCTAAAAACAGGATAAAAATTTTGAGGGGGCAAAAAGTAGTCATTCTTCCCCACTGAAAATTTGGGGGGGAACTGCCCCTCCTGCCTTCCCCGCATCCAGATACGTTATTTAGTTTTAAAAAAAAACTGTACGTTCATACACAAAGTAAATCATTTTTGATTACATATCACAAAATTAATTTAAATAAACATAAACATTCTTAATCTTCTAGTTGTTAATTTTATGACATTTCAAATTAATCCATTAATTATACTTATGATAACTGTTCTCTGAACAAGTTACATATCACCAGATATCAATAATAATAATTGTTAGAAAAATGTGTTTGTGACAGGCGGTTATATTTTTTTGTCAAATGGTTGACACATAAATATATTGAGCCGACATTCCGATAGTGTTTTGGAAATGATTGGACTAGAACGTGGAGTCAACGTCTGATCTGACAGTGAACATAATCTTTGACCCGTAACTCTTGACCTTTACTCACTTGCAGAAGCGGTTGATGTAATCACTAACTTGATATTTGTGATGAGATTGATATGTTACAGGTATAGTTAATTGCATTCAACAAATTGCCCAATCAAATTGTCAAAAAATAGTGGTTCATAAGACATTTTTTTGTTTGAAAAATAAAAAATATTTTTTTTTAAACAAAAAAAGTGTAGAATTTTGTTATCAAAATGCATTATGGTTTTTGAAATATTCTTTGCAATGTTTTGTAGGCTATAACTTGTAAATTCGTAAACTATAAGTTTTACGAAATGGTGGCTATGGAAAAAAATATTCAAAATTGAGAGTTCTAAAAGATTGTAGTTTTTTTTAATAAAAACATGATAATATCTTAATTAATAAACATTCATTTAATTCCTCACACTTTTTTCAAAAAAATAGGAGATGGTATCTAAAAATTAACGTAATCATTTTTATCTGAAAAAAATTGTGCAAATTGAAACCAGTGAAAAGATATATTTTAAAGTTTCTTTTAACACCCGTTTGCCCACAAAATTAAACATGTATTCTTTGAGTTACAGAGGCCATCCAATTCCCCTCACTGCAAAAGTAAAAATTTAAGGAATACGGGAAAAATAATTAAAACAATTAAATTGTGGACGAAGTGGAGCTGCATTAGGTTTTTTCCTCTTATATTCTATTGTTTTTTTTTTTAATTCTTTGTAAATTTTACATTACTGTGCAGTGTAGAGTTAATATATCATAAATTGAAATACAAAAACAAGTGAGTGCTAACTTTTCAATTTTTATGATTATATTAGCCTGTAGGATTGAATTTCAAAAACATACCACCCATTTCCCCCCACTTACCCTATTGCAAAAAAACATATCCTCTGTATCGTGTGAAAAACATTGGCTAAAATGCCACAACTACAAAGATGCGAATCATATAAGACATAGGTGATTATAAAAAACTAGATTTATGTTTCATCTGTTCAAATTTAATACACATATAGAATTTGATATGACAGCTTACAGCGCCGTGGTTCAAATTATACAAATGAGCTGTCAATATGAATCGTATTTTTTGCACTGCATTTGTCTTTCCGTCATTTTAATTAATATTATATATTCAAATGTATTCAATTAATTTTGGTTACTTAAAACATGTATGGATACAGTTGTCCGATTAAGTTATGATTTGTAACACGTCCATATGTGAAAAAATTGATTGCTAACAACTGCAAAATTATTTCAAACTGTTTTATTATTTAATCAACAGTTTTTTTTTTCTTCCTCGCCATATCGAAGATATGATAAGCTTTGTGATCGTTTTAAAATTAACAACAAAAAAATTGTTCTCCGATTTCAAAATTTTAAAATGATTTTTCCGAGTCTATGTGTTTGTCTGTCTGTCCCATGAATCCTTGTCACATGGTTAGATGGTTGGGTCTCATTTCAAAATCATCAAAATCGTGTGTAAAGGGAGGGATAACATCTCAAAATATTTATTTTTCTAGATATCTCAAGAACGACGCATCTTTTTTATAGAGCATTGAATTTCCTATAATATATGTAAGTCTAAAACGTTTGTTGTAAAATATTCCCTTACAAAGATTTATCTCAATTCGTTTTAAAAATCGGCATTTGTTTTTTTGGGTTAAAATAGTCAAAAAATTAAAAATATACGATAAAATAATCAGGTGCGTCTTAAGAAAAATTTCGAATATTGTTTAGTAAAATTGTATAAAAATTAAATGCCAGACAATTTATCTGAACACTATCGGTTTTTATTTAAATTGTTCAATAATTAACTACCTTTGGTGAATTTAACACGAAAAAGCACTGTGCATTTACTTGGCAGATGTTTTTTTTATTACTGATATGCCTATACTAGATTTAAATATTTGATTATAATTATTATATCTGAAGATTAAGACAAAATGTTGGTAGCACAAGTAGCAAGTTTAAATGGCCATAGCTGCACTGAAGATATAAAACAATGAGTGTGTTAAGATATGACCCATGACCTTTGACCTCGTGTAGAAGCAGTTAATGCAATCAGCTGACACACCTCGCGTGGGTGTTACAACGTGAGTGATATATCACTAGTAAAGACAATTTATTTCCATGTTTTACAACAGAAATATATCGGAGTAGAAATTATCGGTTTCATAACGATTTTTATAATCGCTATTGTCGTTACGGTTTTGATCAGTGGAGATTTATACTGTTCATTCAGTCAAACATATGGTTGGCTATTTTGATTGCGCGCTGTGTAAATATTTAATTATTGTGTCAATATGAAAGTTTAATCAGTGTTATGTAAGCTTAAGTTACATGCTAGATTTTTTTGTAATTGTTTGCTTAAAACTAATATATGTGTCTCTTGATTTTTAATTACTTACTTCAGGGGTATATTTTTTTTGCTTTTTTGCTCTATTTCTTTGTATATTTCGCTTTTACAAATTATAGTGACCTTTTTTTTGCTCTACACTTATGTCAGGTATTATAAAGAAGCTAACAAGCACTTTCAAATAGGGTATTAATTTTGTGATAGTATATATGGAATTTAGAACATAATCGTGTGCGAAAATTGTCAAACACTTCATGAAACTACAAGAGAACCGTGAGATAGGCTAGAACCCTCATTTAGCAAATTTTGCTAGCTCGTTACACTTTTTTTAATACTTACAATTTTTTTACTACACAAATTAGCTTTTGCAACTGTAGTTTTCATTTTTGGAACTGCAGAAACAAGCTACAACTACTAGCTAAAATAACCCCTGACCTACTTGTTTAATTGCTTCCTCACTATATCGAAGATGTGAGAAGCATTGTGATCGTTTTAAAATGAAAATAAAATGTAACTTGATCTTTCCGGTTCTGATCAAGACAAACAATTTTCGTTTCTTGTTTGTCACACGCATAACTTATGAACCACATAACCGTTATTAATAAAACTTGGTTTGTTGATTGGGTCTAGATTTAGGACTGTCCCATTTCAATATTATTAAAATCGTATGTAAGGGGGAGGGGTGACACTCCACAATATTAATTTTTTGAAGACATATGTAACGTGAAAATTTTATAGAGTCTTTTTTGTGGAGCATTCAATTTCCTATAATATAGTTCACCACAACGTTTGTTGTAAAATATTCCCTTACCAAGATTTATCTGAGTTTGCTTTAAAAAAATCAACATTTATTTTTTACAACCGTTATTTAATTTGATATATTACATTTCATTTTGACGTTGTAAATGTAATTTAAAATTTAGATTGAAAAGATGCGTATTAAAAAAAGGCAAGTTAATATTTTTAAGTAAAATTGTTTGAAAATTTAAATTCATCTGAATATTTTATCGGTTTTTATTTAAACTGTTCAATAATTAACTACATTTGATGAATTTAGCACGAGAAAGCACTGTGAATTTACTTGGCATATGTTTTAAAAAAAATTAAATAATATATATTAGCAGTTCTTCGTTTTTTTAAACTTTTTCGGTTTGTAAAATATAAATTATAATTTTGTAAACAAGATAAATTATCTCTCAAAAATTGTCAATAAACTATATTCTCGGCGTGCAGTTCTAAAATCTTCATATATGATTTTTTGCAAATAGAACTGTTATTCAAAAAAACCATCATATTGACAGCAAGATACAAGTTAGATTAATTTATTCTCACACATAAAAAACTATAGATTTTTTATACGAATCACATCCGTTTCGAAATAGCGACCACTGTTTATAAATTTAAATAATAAATCAAGACATAACAATTTATTACAAAGCAATCCAATTTAAATACACAAAACCGGATTGTGACATTTTTCCCTTCATAACATTTCCCACACTATCTTGTTATCATTATTATTATAACAATGTGATCCGAACCACTATACATTTGTCATATTTTATGATATCCAAACAATATGATTATACATTGTCCGATAGCTAATCGGGTAATCGCTATTATTCATTTTCTTCGCTTAACCCCAATATGTCTGTCGACGCGATCGGGTCACGTGGTATAAAAATGTTAAGTCACTAACGTATGAGTGCCTTAGGAGAATCATGATCGAGGCGGCTGGTGTTCCAGAGCATACTAGATATCGATAAGGGAATGTTTATAATTTCTGTGACTGCAATTTATGATCAAATCCAGATCTACCCGAGGCAAATTATTTGTAATGTTCCACCCTTCTTAGCAAGCGTGGGAGGAATTCTGGGAGGCTAAGGAGTTTGCTTTAGCGATTTTACACTACTGTTAGCTTTACACTCAAAGTTGGTGCTTGTTCTTATAAAATGTTTGGTGAGAAAATAAGGGGAACCGTATTTAATAAATAAATATTTGTTTGAAAACACAATTATCTATTCTGTTTGTCAGGCGACTCCCGTTTTTTCTTTTTTGACTAAAATGTATATTTAGTATATATTTTGTGAGATACCAAACATTAAGGATTCTCTCAAATCACATTTTTAGTTCCATGTTCTGAAAGAAATGGAAGTATTGTAATACCGTCGAAAAATCGTTTCCGAAATAAAAACGGATTCTGATTGTAATACCTTCAAAACGTAAAGAAAAGTTGATTTACGCATGGTGGCTGTGCATGTGTCTGTGTGTCTGGATGTAGAATTTTCTTTCGTTCACGATAACTACTGCAAAAATTCACCGATTTGAATTATTTTTGGGGAAAATGTTTGTCTCAGTGAGTACTCCAGACCTATTGATTTTGGTGCTAATCGGAGAGTATTATGCTAGTATTATCTCACTATGGAAGTATTGGATGGTTCTCCAAACCGTTAATTTTTGCTTGAAATATCTTATAATATATTATATTTATTATTATTTACTTGATATATCTCGTATTTTCGGAACATTGTTTTAACAGTTTTTAATAAGTTTTGGACCACGTGTAAAATCTAAACGAAGCCAAGTACCTGAAAGCCTAAGGTGAAATAACAATCATAATCAAGTCAGCTGGCTCCAGTGTTGACTAGATCGATAAGAATTAACTATATTATGCGGTCACCGATTATCAATTTAACGGAAATGATCAAATAATTGGTATTTGTGAACTATTGTACTAGGCAATGAATCAATTTGTAATTAATTTCCAGTACCATGTGTGCCTATAAGTCGACTTTTATGTCAGGGTAGTGTATTATTATATATATTTTATTACATCAGATGATTGTTGTAATTTTTGATGATGTAGTTCTATTTTATGAACTCCAGATTATTTATTGAATAATAGATTATGCAGACATGGTTTTATTATATGTTATTATTGCTATTAACTTCATGGCGATGGGTTTTCAGAATTTATATGGTATTTTGTAATGTTATACCAAATTGATGAATTATGAAATATTTATTGGCAATTTCTTTATGATAAATTGGTATAAATACAGAAGATAAATTCTAAATAAGTAATCTTTTTAAAAATGGACCAAGTTAAGGGATAACAAATCAAGTGAAAAATCCCTTAAAAATTTTATTTTCAGAAAAGCACCATTTCTACAAAATTTGATTAAATAAAAAATCCGTACGTACTTCTATAGCCAGTAGTAGGTGCATAGGTTTTAATTTTTTTGGTTTTTTGTTCGAGATCTTATATAATTTTTTTTCTATACTTAAATTTATGCTGATTAAACCTTCTAAAAAGAATTCCCATTCCTTGTATTAAACTCCCAAAAAAAATCGTCAAATTTAGACCCTTCTTTCGGCGACTAGAATGGTGTTACTCCTTAACTATTTGTCGCTTAGGATGATTCGACGGTTAGGGCTTGATATATTGTTAAAGAAAAAATAATAAATACAGATTTAACTTTGCCTACCATTTACTCAATTTAAAAAAAACTGTCGTTTAATCTATAATTCTATAACAAGGTCTAATTATTTGTATTTTAGTAGCTCAAAGAAGACATTATATTACCTGTATTAAATATTGCAAGAAAACCAACGCGTTTTGAAACTAGATCACATGAATCCATAGACATCAAGTTGTTGTTATATTTCTTGATTAGTCCATTAATGGCGATGCTTTGAAAGTGGCATCACGCTGTTGTCAGCGGAAATATTGGCAGCTCTTACTTTTTTATGTGAGCCGTGAGAATATCAGATGACTAAAACACTTATACAGTACCTATATTCCTATAAAAAAGTAAACAAAACTTTAAAACGAATTCTATTTTGTAATTACTTCAATAAAAGTTTCCAAAATGCAGTATATAATCACTTTTACTAATTTATTTTTAATTGTTCTCGTAAGATAATTCGTGTTTTTTTTTTAGTTTGTGTATCTCATTTCCTCCCTTGTAATATAATTTACAGTATAAAATACGTACTTAAGTAACATATTAAGTGAATGCATATGAAATGGTTTAAGTAATTTTTATTTATCTTATTTTCAATAAAATTTTAGAAACCGAAGCAAGAAAAATTCATTTAAATTAACATTTTTGGTGATTCATTTTATATTAAATATTTATTATTAATAAAATAAACATGTTTTATAAATATTTATTTCTGACCATCTGTACATTTTCAATTTATGATTATATTTCAATAAACAATTGAATAACGTTCATATTTATGAAACAAGCCTTATTGATTGTTCTAATAAATAAAAAATCATACAGTTATAAATACCTTATACATAATGACTATCTCGAAACGCATCATTATAGTCTACTTAAACCAGTGGATCTAAACTTTTTATTGCCGATTCGATAGAATTTTATTTAGTTCTAGATACAGTTTATCTAAAAAAATCTATGAAATTTTCAGGAAATATATGTAACGATATGTCCTATTAGTTACTATCAAAATTTGGCACCTCGAACATTTTCATTTTATTAAATACCTTTACTTTCTTGCAAAATAGTAAATTCCAAATTTAAAAATGTACAGTTCAATTCTTTTTGTAATTAGTGCATTCAATAAAAATTAATTGTGTGTAACTGTCTAAAATTCACTTAAATACAACATTGTTGTAGCTATTGTTTTTAATTTATTTATGGACATTATCAGAACTGACATATTATTGAATTTTCGTAATCCAAATCGTCTGAGCAGATGTGACATTTTCGAAATGTCATCAAACACAAAATACATTATTTCTTACCCACATATTACTTCACCTCTCAAATCTAGTCTTCTTGCCGATCCCACTCATGAAATGAACGAAATTGTTTTATAATCCCCGAAACAAAGAAAAGACATACGTTATAATCATTTTGAACCGTATTATTATACTTAAATCTAATCGAACATAGATCAATGTATCTATATAATTGTACATAGCCTGGTGAAATATGGATTGATATTTCAAACATATGGTGGACTGAAAGGTTATAAGAGCCGGAGCAATGTAAATCAATAAATTAAGTTGCAATTTGCAGCAATAAACAAAACACCCGTGGTATTATTTATTCATATTGCATGCACTAATGTTTGCTAGTTCGTGTTTGCTACAGGTTTGTTCTAGTAAATTTATTGGATTTTCTAAAATATGTATGTAATATATTATATAGTATGTTACAGTATATTTGATAATAATAATGCATTTAAGTTGTAGGGAACTAAATCGAGAAGGATCTTATTTTAGTAGATACAAAGATCAAAAGAACGTTTTCTTATGCTCGGTATTGTAAAGATTTTGCACGCAAAGCTTTCAGCTAATGCTATCTACTGGGAGTCAAATTGTTGTGAAATTGCTGCAGTGGTAATACATGTATAATAATGCATTTTATGAGGTACACTTGGCATCACTTATTTTAAGTCGCTGTTTTCTACTTAATACGCATGCCTCAAAGTCAATATATGTACGATTTCATTGGCTACATCTGTGAATGGTTATCATTTATATTAAACACCTAGCAGATAGCGTTAGCTGGGAGTTAATCTGAATTTGCACTCAAGCAAATTCTTTATAATACTGGGCATTAGTAGTGTATTTATTAGTTACTTTTAACACTTTGATTTGGTTTTGGGTTTTGCTTGCATAGTTTTTTTATGATAAAAATAAATAAATGTAAATCATGTCTTCTATATGTTACTTTTTATTTTATTTAAAAAATGGGTGACTGTGTTGGGATGCACAGTCGAAGGATTGACATGAAAACGTGGAAGTGAGGTTAAATAGAACTCAGATTCATGGATTGATACATTTTTAATTTTTTTGTTACACAGAAACGTTTGAATATTTGTAATTAATATTTACAAGCGCAATCGTGGACATACAAAATTTAATTTTTTGTTCTTGTTTTTTTATATTATTAAACTAAATGTTTTAATTTTTACTCGTATTTCGTAGATCTAATCGAGATATATAATTTTATACCAATACCCGCTTGGTAGCTGCTCTGAGTGTCGAGATATACTGATTTTAAATTTACGCTAGCTCGTAAAACTGATCTCAGTGCGTTACATGAAGTTTCTGAAATGCCCACCCAGTATCTGGCCTGAAACTCTAGACGTTTTTCACGTCGAAAGGAAAACGCTATCATATTAAAAGTAACCCAAACAAAATTGGCTATATAACAAGGAAGATGTAAACATGTATTCCATAACTCGAATGTAGATTTTTAGGCTAATAATTAATAATTTTTCAGAACAGCAATTTTATGTAAAACAGAGACATTCGCCCCGAAGCCCACACACATTCACGTGTAAGTGTAATTGTTTGTTCGAGGTCAGACAGATAAATACATTTCGATATTTTTCCGTCACGATCAATGTTAAATATTCCACTTTTAATGAAGACCACGAATCTTCCTGTAGTTTGAACGATGGCAGATGCAAAAAAAGTCACTGACACACCTTTGTTTTACAGGTGTGGGATTTTTTGCGGAACCGATATTAAAATTTTAAAATATTTTGTGCATTGACGTTTGCTTTTGGGGACAGTATGAATGATTCTATCCGTGCTAAATCTTCTTCTTTGTTCTTTTGTTTCCGCGGTGAAATTCAATAAAATAAATTATGTAAAGTGCCGAAAACAATACTGTTTGTCGTGTTATTGTTACTTAAAATTTGGAACTAACTATTTGCAAATCTTTAATATAGCAATTATTTAAGTACAATAGCTTTTAGTCAATTGAATTGTCTCATAAACAACTGAATATCTGCTAGTTAGGGTCAATTTTGATTATGTAAGATTTCACACATTGTCCAACAATATTTAAATTCTATCTTTAATGATTTATATATTGAATACATAATATTTCATATAAGAAAAGTTTATTTCCGCATGGCGGCTGTGCGTGTGTTTCTATGTCTGGATGTAGAATTTTCTTTCATTCACGATAACTACCGTAAAAATGCACCGATCTGAATTAATTTTGGAGAAAATTTTTGTATAAGTGAGTACTCCTGACATATTGATTTTGATGCTAATCGGATTAGGGGTTTTTGGAAATATTCGAAATTTTGTAACTTTTAAAGTCTTAACTATTAAAAGAGTAAAACCACCCTAAAAATTAAATATGTTACTAATTCATGTTGCCTTGGAAACAAATGCAACTAAATTCAAATTATCAAATTAGTTATTCTACGAATGTGTATTATGTTTTTGACATAAGGACATTAGAAAACTAATATTTATAATACAAATGTGAGTTTTATTTCTGACAAATCCCATTGAAATTTTTCATATATTAACAATTATTTAAAAAGATATTAAAGAACATGGAAGTCGTATAAACTTTCGATTATTGTGTTTTATTCCACGTTGCACTATATTGTCACTTAACGTTTCGACCAACATCTCGTGGTCTTCTTCAGAAGTTAAGTGTTGAGTATAGAAGGTGTAGCTGCTTAATTTAAAAAAAACATGAAAGGCTACGTTCACAAACATGGAAGTCGTGTATGGTTCTCCAAACAGATATTTATTTATGGAATAACTCTTTTAAATATACGAAATACATCGAAATAGATTCCTACGCAAGTCTGAATAAATACAAACATTGATCAAAAATCAGTTAATAAATTATATCTAATTAATTCAAAAACAATAAACAATAAATCATTGCATCAATGCATATTTTACATTCCAAATATACCTATGTACAAACATGGAATCTCAAATAAAAACAAATATTTATAGTTTGCCCTTTGGGCTGATGAAAGATACGTATTCATAATCATTTTCTCACAAATCGGATGCTGTGGTTTACTTTTTTCAGTTTGTTTATTAAACACCGTTAAATGTTTGTACATTCTTTGAACAAAGTCAGATCAGACCTGCTGCTAATTATTTTCTGGTAATCTTCTGGTTTTACCGGAACGTTCGTTTACGGAAGTTTTGTTTATGATTTTATCGACGTGGGAAATCTTGTTTGCTCTTGTCATGGCTGTCGTTGACATTTTGCAACTTGTTTTTAAGCCCCATTAAAAGTGTATCGAAATATTAAAATTACTTTCTTTATGACGATGGTTTAGTACTTTATTATGGTTCTAATGTCACCAGAAGTTATTTTATACTTACTGAATTTTAATAGAATCTTTGTTTTGTTCTAACACAGCCGTTCTTAAACTTTTTTTAGGTAGATAAAGAGATATTTATAGTAAAAGTCCTGACAGTACGAATCGATTTCTGAATTTATCAATTAATATCATTAAGTATATTTCATAGTATTACATAATGTCCAATTTGATTTTTTTATGCTTGCTAAAAATAATACCCGCTGCCGGTTTTGATAAAAATGGCGATGCAGCTGCATAAATTAAAAATTAAAAATTTGTGGCACCTAAATATTCTTTTTAATTGAAAATTAAATTTTAAATGATAGTTATTATTTTCTATTCGGTTCATAGTTTGCAGTGAAAAAAAACAGGAATTGAATAGCAAAATGAAATAATCCACATGTATGCATTTCATGCATAATTTACTTTCAATTTAAACTGTTTCATTTGAAAAACTTCAATATTATTAATTTATAAATGTACTCAGTTTTAATTTGTATGTATTTTTGTTACAGGTCAACAACGATGAGTGTAACAACCCGACTGTATCTCAGGTAATTTTTGCTCATATGTAATTAGTAATATTTATACAATTTTAACTGTAATTTTTTATTATATCTAGTTGCATTATATAATCATCATCAGATAATTAATTAAGTAATAACCGAGTTAATAAGGTGTAATCTTAAATATATATTATTTCATATGATTTCTTGATCTTTATTAACTGATCTATCTGGCGGTACAGATACAGGATGAGCCATTACAGGTGGAACAAACTTGAACAGTTAGTCGAGAAAAATGTCTCAAGCAAAAAAGTTTCCGGACACAGCTTATATCATAAGACCCCCAAAGATTTAGCCTAAAATTTTTATTTATTTAATATTAGGATAATCCATTGCGATACAGTTATGAAATTTGATTATACATAGGATAAATATTAATACGTGTTATCGATTTCCACTATTAATTAATGAGTATTTAGACCAGGGGTGTTTTTTTCCTGTTTTTAATCTAGAACCTGAATATTAATTTATTTTGAGTAATTTGAAACATCCGTATTAAGTAAAATTATGCAATAATATTCTCTTAAACGGTTGATATTATGACAAATTAGCAAAGTATTTTGTGACATTAAACCTTATAAAACTGCCAAACATACGAAAAAATTTAAGAACAAAAAATTACTAGATAAAAGTCAAATGGCCCACTGGCCCCATATACCCCTGGTCTAAATAATCATTAGTTGATACTAGAAACCAATAACACTTTTTAATACTAAACTGGGTATCAAATTTCATTACTGTATCTTAATGGGTTCTCTAGATATCAAAGACAAAATCTTTGGGGGTCTGTAGCTCCCTTACGAAGAGTTTCCGGACACATGTTTATATGAACTTTTCTGCTTGAAATATTTTTCTCGACCAACTATTCAAGTTTGTTGACTCACCCTGTATATAAAAGATAAATAATTGAAGCAATAAAATGAATGTTTTTATATTTTACTAACATACCTAAATATGGTATATTATAATCTACAAAAGCAATGTTCGTCGATTTGGCTTATAAACGGTCGAAGTTAAAGATTGAATTTCATTGGCACTTTCATTTACTTAAATATAATTATTTATTAGTGCCATTTTATCGACTGAACATCGATATATAATTGTTTATCACAGATATTAATCTAATGATGTACATGTAAACACGACAAAAGAAAGTAAATTGTAATTTAAAATGGAGCATAGCGACAATTAAACCTGTTCAAGATCATAGCAATCGCTTGTTTCGGCCACCACAATGTGAGATATCTCAAGGTAACTTGATCTGTGATTACCCACTTCCTGAATTATTTCTATTATTATTATTTTTATTTTGCAAATTGATTGCTACGGGTTAAGTTATTGAATTTTGGCACTTTCCAATAAGACAACTTAATTGTCTTAAATCAGTGTAAAGAATATTGATTTTTTTTCGAACTATAATTATTTAAATTGTTGCAAATATTTTACAAACGGATGCAAAAAAGTATAATCTCTTAGAATAGACAACGAATTATGAGCTAATCAGTTTTAATTTCTTAAAAAATATTAAATATATATTTTTTTAAATTATTATATTATATAGATACCAATATTGAATAAAATAAATATGAATATGCATTCGATTTTTAGAAGTTCAATGTCGTTCTTTATTACTACTTTGTCCTTGCAGCGGCACCTGTAAATAATTGAAGTGATTGCTTGTAAATGTCATTTAAAAATATATTTATGTAGATACCTGTCTACAAATTAATACACTGGGTTTATATGTTATGGTCAAAGGGCATAAACCAGCCCGAAATAGATTTAAATTTCAGTTAACCCTAGGAGAGACTTATGTCCGGTATTATAAAGGAGCTAGCAAAATTTGCTAGCTAGCAATTACTTTCAAGTGGGGTCTTAATTCTGCACTAGTATCTATGGATTAGCTATGGAATTTAGAGCAGTGACACTTCAACTAATTGTAACACAGTTGGCATCTTTGACCGTACAAAATAATTTTCATAACATCACCACTGTTTTAATACCGTTGGTATTTACCTAGAACGCGTGCACGAAACTTGTCAAAGTCATCAACAAACTCCAAAAGAACTGCCATATAAGTCTGATATCTCAGTTGAGCAAATTTGCTAGCTCCTTTATAATACCTAAACTAAAATAATTCAGTTCGTCCTTTGACTAGTCAATTCTAGATGTAATTGCAATTGGATTTCTTTATAAATCAAACGCCAAATTGGGTACACCTACGATTGGCTAGGTTTATTAATTTAACCAGCCATATTAGCACTCCTAGGATTGACTAAAACCGTTCTAGTCAAATGCCAAAATAAAAAGACGATTCGGGCTTTGACCAAAACCTTAAGTCAATCCTCAGAATATACTTACATATACCTACATTTTAATTTATTTTTGTATTTATCTACATATAAAACTGCTAGTAAGCAAAAATTTAATCATATTTTTGATGTATTTTAGCTAAATGAAGCATTCTTAGCACTACCTATTTCTCACGAATGAAGACGTGTCAACTATATATCTAACTGAATAAAAATATTGACATGCTGAAATTATCTGATATTTATGCATCTATTTAATTGATACAGAGAAATTAGGTTGACACTGATTAGCGTCTTGTGTGGGAATAATTCTCGGACTTAATCAACAGTAATTATTTTTTATTTATTTTATTTGCACACAAGATAATGAAAACGTTGCACGTTTCTAATTAAGAAATGCTAAAGGAGATAATTATATCTTAAATACTCTTTTAATACACGTTTTATTATCATAGTATTAATGCCATTATTTTTTTATTCTGTTTTGTTATGTACTGTATGAGTTCATTAATAATTACGGTTATTTTTTATTTTGTGATTATTGCATATGCTATGAATTGTAATAAGATTCTGTCTATTCAGCTTTTATTGTTGATTATGACTATAAATATGCATTTTATTAGCTTTAATGATGCTTAAGTTACATAAATACATATGATTTATCTCAAGTTGAATATAGGAAATTATTGGAGGAAAATATAAAATTCATAATATTATAACTGTTCACACTAAATTGGAATAAATTCAACTATCTATTGTGAAATAAACTATTATTATACTGCCCTGCTAAGCACAAATATGGTATCTGACAATTTTGTCAAAATTGAGTTAAGTACAAAATGGCATTATCTATATCTTCCTGTATCTTACTATTGTTAAATATGGTATAGTATATGTATATACTTGTTTTTTCTAATAAAAAACACATTTTTGTTTTCGTTTAAGTAAAGAGTAGTTACAGTAAATTTACTTATTGTTAGTAAAATAAAGTGAGTTTACAAATCTGTAAAATGTTAACTGCTTTTTTAATAGGAAATATTCATTCTATCACATTTATAATTCAAAAAACGAAGAAATTACTTTAGATAAAAACTTTATTTATAATTGTGAAAAGTATTAAATGCATGGCAACAATTTAAAAATACAAACTGAATTTTCTCTACTTTCATCTAAATGCAGATACCATATTTGTGCTTAGCAGGGCAGTATAAATACCCAATAAAAAATAGAAAATTCGTATATGTGCAAATTTTGAAATCAACTTTCTAATTATGGCATATTTTCTGTAAAATCCGTTAAAAATACATCATATTTAAAATGATATAACCATAGACAATTATAAATAATTATTTACACTCCAAACATGGACATACACATTTTAATAAATGTAAGCACAAAAAAATCTCATAGAAAACGTTCACTTCCATAATTTAAAAAAAAAATAAAGTGCACATAGATAAAGCAGCGACTATCACACGAACATATCTGATCAGTGACAGTACGTGTGTAACGACGGTAGATACCTGAGGCAAGAGTTGGCCGGCTATATAAGGAGGAATAGAAATGCCTAACGAGTTCAACTCTGACCTCTTGGGGCGGATCGGTGTCGGTACTGTTTCTCTTTGCGTGTAATTGAAAGATCAACCGTGTAGTTGCGCGTTGTTCGTGACAATTAAGCTACGTTCTCACTTCCATGATACTATAATCTACCTTCATTTATTGATGTACTATTATGATAGACTTTGTCTGACTTAAGTGAGGCGTGAACGCAGAAAATGTAATTTTACAAATTTTATAAAAATTATCCAACCAAGGAAAGGATAGTATATAAATAGATCAAAAGGTTATTGTACAGTTTATAAACGTTTATCGCACATTTTACTATTTACAATATTGTCCATTAGGGTGGAGTGAAAAAATAGTTTTTTTTTGAATCTTCGAAACGCTATATGCGGAAAATGTGCATTTGTATATCCTTAAAACACCTACCGAAGGAATTTGTAATTGGGTATCATCCTGAGGTTCCTAAATGATTTTCTTTATTAGAAAAAAACATAAATTTTTGGGCATTATATCTCGGTAACGGGGTAAGATATTTGAATGCGCAATAGTTTAAATTAAAGAGACATTCAGTACCTTTAAAATAATATATAACAGTCAAACATTTATTATAGTTAATCGTTTGAAAAATGCTCTCAAAATAAGATTATTTTTATTAAAAAACCAAAAAATAAACTTCATTTAAAAAAAAAAATGATTAACTATAAAAAAAAATTACAGTTACATATTATTTTAAAGACACTGGATTGCTCTTTAATTTAAATTATTGCGCATTCAAATATCTTTCCCCGTTACCGAGATATTATACTCTAAATTCTGTTAATTTAATGAAATTAAGGTGTTATATCTCGGTAAAGAGCAATCCAGTATCTTTAAAATAATATGTAACTGTAATTTTTTTTTATAGTTAATCATTTTTTTTTTAAATGAAGTTTATTTTTTGGTTTTTTAATAAAAATAATCTTATTTTGAGAGCATTTTTCAAACGATTAACTATAATAAATGTTTGACTGTTATATATCATTTTAAAGGTACTAAATATCTCTTTAATTTAAACTATTGCGCATTCAAATATCTTACCCCGTTACCGAGATATAATGCCCAAAAATTTATGTTTTTTTCTAATAAAGAAAATCATTTAGGAACCTCAGGATGATATCCAATTACAAATTCCTTCGGTAGGTGTTTTAAAGATATACAAATGCACATTTTCCGCATATAGCGTTTCGAAGATTCCAAAAAAAACATTTTTTCTTTCCACCCTATTGTCCATGTCTAAAAAATTTAAGTTTTTAACAGATTCGTGTAGAATTCATAATATTCTAATACAAAATAATTCAAAGAACTGAGCCTTGAGACACAAATTGCGGAGAAAAAAAACGTATCCCAATCGTACTCAAAATCGTTCTCGAAATAATTCCATATAGGGGAAAGTATGGTATATTTGACCACTCGCTAAATTGAACCATGTATATCTCGAAAAGTAGTTTTCTGATTTCTAAAATGACAACACTGTGCGATAGGCGTCTAACTTCATTGTATATTGGATATATTGTTTTCCTTGATAAGTTGAATGTTAGTGTTCTGTTTCCACAAATGTAAATAAGTGATTTTTGATGTAATTTTGAATGATTCGTGCTAAGGGTGTAGTTAGTACAAACGTAAGCATACAGCGTTTTTAATTTGTAGTTTGCAGCAGCAATTTATCGACAATTAACAGTTATAAATTGTTTGGCATTTTTGATAGGTTATGTTTTCACATTTTATTGATTTTTGTGGAGTTTTTAATAACTATGTTGATTAATACTTAATAAAAACAAAATCTATAAACTGCTGTTTCATTTCATAAAAAAAGAATTTGTCTAAACCTAAAACTAGTATACTAAATATCTCTATTTAAAAAATGGTCCAAACTAACCGATTTTCCCCTATAAAGATTATTTCAGCAGAAGAAAAGAACCGAAAAAAATATTCGTTCAATTTGACATTCCTTAAAATCTCAAAATCAAGTATGTTAACGCCCTTTTCTCTGAAAATGAGTATTCGTCGGTAATATCCAAAGCAAAATATAGAAGAATGAAGACTTAATATTAAATTTACATACATACATTACCAATTTTAAATATGTGTAATTATCCCGACCTGCAAAATACCTGAAACCATGCATGAGCTACTTAAACGAAATCAGTTAAACTGTACAAACAAACATACACTGTTATTATACCCTCCTTCCTAAATTACAAGCGCGCGATCCTAATGGTTCGTGAGAATCAGGCTTGAGCAGATGACCATCCGCAGTGCATCGAGTCGTGACAATTATTGCACGCCGTGTGCCTCAGATGAAAGCATATAATAGCTAATTACCTGTACTTTACCTTAATCTTACTTGATAGACACGTACGATGGACCCCAGGCTCTGGATTTATTTATGGAATTAGGTGTTTTTCTTTGCGGAATCTCTAGCGGTAAAAGGAATACATTTGTAGTTATGGGAAAATTGTTTCTTTGTTTTTTATTGATTGTTTTATAATAAGTATAAGTGAGAACGATTGATTTATTTTTTGGTTTACATTATCACATACTAAAGAATAATTAGATATGTATTATTATTCACAATTGAAAAGGGACTTGGACTGGGTACAGCATGATGCAAATTATTTGGGTTCGAAAACCGTTCGAAAAAAAATTATAATTAACAAATAAAACATTTTCTGAAAAAAAAAAAAAAACATTAATAGCCTATAAAATATTGCCAGAAAAGAGGTGAAAAAAATAGAAATATGGAAACATCTACTATTCAGATTTTTTTGCAAATTGAAATGTAGTTCAGTTATAGAATTGAAAAAGAAAGTAAAAAATATGTAAATTTTAGTAGTGGAGTTTATAATTCACTTCATACCAAAATTTCCTATTAGTACCTTTTATAATCTCTTAAAAATCTTTGGAGAAAAATATTTTATTGAACCTTTTGAAAATATATGATTACTGGTTATCCAGTATTTGAAATGTATCGGTTCAGTTCGGGTTCAGATTAATGAAAAATACGGGGTTTTTCGGGGTTTCGGGTTCGGGTTAGGGTTCAGGTTTAAGTCCTTGCAGTAGACTATAATACACCATAAAATTACCCTCTCTTAAAGGTAATTTTTGTCCCATTTAACCTGCTAATCACTATCTCTTATAGTTTTCGAGATCCCATACTGTACAAAAAGTGTTGATCGTTTTGAACTAAATTCATTTTTTTATTATTGAGGTGTGAAAAGCATGTTTTATTAAAGATTATTAAAAAGTGCATTAAATTTTTTAACTGCTTCTGTAACGAACCTTTGTTTTTTGTTTAACACATTTTTAGTGCTTATTAATTAACTGAAAATGATTTATTGACATAGCATTTCGCTGTAAATCCGTACCAGTTAGAGAAATGTTTTCCTTCGAGATCATTGTATTGTTTCACACAATTGAAATAATTACCTGAGAATTATTTTTAATTGATGACATAATTAGACGATTTTGATTATTGTTTTGTTTTTATAGCTATTTTATTAACACCATATAATATCAGTTTAATTAAAATTTGAGTGTTAAACATAAAATCATATGTGTGAAATTTTAATGATAGATACTAATTTTTGTAGTGCATATTCTAATTGGAATATAAAAGAGGTCAATATAACTTTAATATCTATTAATTATTTTTAGCAAAGATTTTTTTTTTGTAATTATTTATTAAAATTATTTTGCCAACGGCTAACGGTTTTCAACCTGGAGAAACTGAACTGAAATAAAGTTAAGATTTATCTATCATTCATAATCATAAACCCGCATTTAGAATTTTGAACTAAATAAGGTAGTGGTACCAGTCTTGGCAAGGACCCCAGTAATGGCAAATTTTTAATTAAATGTACTGAATTAGAAATATGTGTTGATATTTGATTACTACCATTTCTGAATATTAATCTATATACATTTAACTATCTTACAGCGTAATTTGATGACAATCAGCCAATATGTGTCAAAATGGTGGACATTTAAACTAATTACTAATATAATTTATTATCATAGCAACTGCTTTACATTGTTTCGAATTTGACGATTCTTATTTTATATCTTTTTTGTCGTAGTACTAATCATTAACAATTGTTCATCACTGCGTGCTCATTACTGGTTTTACCTTTTCCATTACTGGAGAAAAAACATAAAAGGCTATAATTTAAAAAACAAACTATTTTGATTAAATAAAGAGTAACTTGTTTTACTATTAACATGAGTTCATGAGAATTACAAAAAAAAACAAGCCCATTAATCCAAAAAAACTGATAGCGGCCATAACTGGTGCCTTTACCTTATGATGTTTTTTAATTAAAGGACAAAAGAGACATAAAAATAATGTATTACATCTGCAAGTGAAGGGTTAAGTATCTGAAAAAGAAAACTTGCATTACTCATATTTTATTAGTCGCACATACATTATTCCATGTAATTTCCATATTCTCGATTCATTTCTTTCGGAAACATGAGAAATGTGACACGACTCTGCCGGAAGGTGCGAGGAATACGTGAACGATGTACATTCATACGAAAAAAATATCACGCGAATTTCAATTATTTTCATAACGGAAGGAATTGAATACTTATTTATAGAGAATACAAACGCTTGACATTGATTTTGAAAAAATACTGGCTCGGAGCTGTTATTAAATTTCACCGAAACTCGTTCCTCGATTCGTGCGAATATAGTAATTATCGAACACTAATATTCAATTATATCTTATTTCCATCTTAACACAATAGCTACTTGTTTCGACTACATACGTTTCTTGGTAAAATATTACCTATTGTAATCCTTAATTTTTAATTTACAAAACAATTATTTCATTTTTAGGGTTCCGTAGAAAACTAGGAACCCTTATGCGGTGTTCACACCAAAGAAAACAAAACAGCAACACGGTGTTTGAAAACACGTCGTATTTAAAAATGCATAGGCTTTATTGCACTTTTGTCAAAAAGACACGATGTTGCTGTTTTGTTTTTTCGGTCTGAACACGGCATTATAGTTTCGTTCTGTTCGTCCGTCTGGCTGTCTATATAAATTTTATACCGATTAAGATGAAATTTGGTATACAGACAAAGACTGTAATAACCCAAAAACAAAAACAAAATTTTTTTTGACCCCCTTTCCATAGAAAATATATATTTTTTAAATCACTGAAAAGTGTAGTCACAATTTTTTCCACTTACCCTATTTCTCCTCTCCTTCTAATTTCTAAACTATCGATGCAAAAAATCTTTTAAAAATCCCGAATGTTGCTTTTAATTAGTACTTTCAATAAAAATTATAACGAACATTGTAGCAAGAATAGTTTATGAAAAATTTTGAAATAACTCTTTTTTATAAATCGTTATGACTACGGGACCCTATCATGTGCGTGCCTAACACGCACTTGACCTTTTTTATTTTTATCATGGAATCTATCTATATTTAATTTGATCATTTTTACCAAATCAATTTGAATTCTTTGAAATTTCAGACGACCTATGTCTCTGTAGGTTCACAGAAAATAAATGGTAATTAAATATTCCCACACCCCCTCCTCTTGACCAGTTTTAATAATTAATTATTATACGATAATAAAAATTATTGTGAAATATATTGTATGTAGGTATACATATATATTTTTAATATTTAATTTCCGAATATTAGTATTTAAAAAAAAAAAGTATTTAGCAATATAACATATTATTTTATTTTAGTAGGTCATTATTGATAATTGTATTAACGCTAGTATACATACATCATAATTATATCAATAATTATAATAAAGGGTAATTATTTTAAACAATGTTACCTTATCCAACAATTGTTATTTTCTTCAAGGTAGGCAGATGTTGAAATGTTTAATATATTTTCTTTAATATTAGACTTTTGTATGTTGTAATATTATACTAAGATCCTGATTAACCAATACGTTGCAACTTAGGGCGCTATGATTTCGGGGGCGGGTGATTAGCTTGGCGTACTACAAATATTTTCAAAACTGTCGATTCTATTGATTTTTTAAGTAATCTATTATTATGCAGGCTGGTATTAATTTAGAGGTCAACACATTGTTTATAAACAAACAATCGAGGAACTAGCAGTGCTCTATTGCTTAAAATAAATAAAAAATGGATCTAAATGTAAAAACCGACCCGAATTGTTAAAAATGCTGAACCACCTAAGTTGTGTGAACCGCGAACCAAAATTTTTAACGGTACTCATTGTTCATGATTAAAATGGAGATGTATATATATAAAAAGTATATGTTCACTTCACATATAGATCTTGGCTTCTGGGTGTAAGTCACGATAACACGACCAAATTGACGCGGCTTACACTCAGAAGCCAAGATCCATCTCCAGATCACCGCGGAAAAAAATATATTGAAGGTCAACTTATTGTTAACTAAAAAAAATCGACAGCTCTTGCACTTTTATTCATCGAGAGCGACTTTTAGTTTACTATGACAAGATTATATCTAATCTGCTAGAAATCGGACAACTGCACCACAGTCAGTAGCTAGATATGTATGTGGCACTGCTATTGTTGACACTTGTAAAAAAATGTAGACTTGACTTGACAGACGGTTTCGAAACTTTAAAATTCACTTTTCTGGACGACACACTAGACGATTGATTTGCATGACATTGGCTGAAAGTGGTCCAAATATCACACTTCTTGTAACAAAAAACATCAGACACGCAAACGTTTGCCCCGATTTAATAAATACACATACAGACACACACACGGGCATTACTAAAATCATGAAAGTTTTTGTTTTATTTAAACAAGTGAAAATTTTTAATTATCCACAACATAGCACGAAGTTTTATAAACTGACACAAAAAAAAACTGTAAATGAGTGCCCGAATAATTACGTTACAGAGCTGGCTTTTTATAGCGTATATCTTTGTTAAATGAGAGCATTAAATTTTAGCGGACAATCTACTTTTTATAGCGTATCATTATAAATTGAAATTATTAAATAATTTCGTGATTATCTAGAATTTTATTGCTTGCATTTTAGGTTTCTTATTAGCGTAAAGTATGAATGGGTCGTTTTATAATTTATGGGTATAAATATTTATAATTTCATTATAGAATGAAATGGACCAATGGAAATTTTGTATTTTATATATTTTCATTTAAGAAAATTGTTTTTTCGATTTCAATTATTTTATTTATTGTCTATCATGTAATGGATTTGTAAAAGTTTCAAGTTGAGGAAGTACTTTTCAAAATTGGTTTGTAATAAAAGCAAAGTTTATGTATCAATTTGTTGTTTACTAAGGTACCATTTTACGAGTCGAGTCTCGCGTACTAATGTCCCGTACCGTATAGTTTTTTCAATTTATTTGATTATATTATTTTGAATTGCACTTGAAAACTAAACATAATCAATGACACTAGGTACAATTAACTTTTCAAAACTAAGAAAGGTTAAGAATCACGTATATTTAATATTTTATTAGAAAACAGATGGCTCCAAACATTTTATATATATATAAGAATTTTTATAACAATTTTGAATTATTTTTGAAAAAAAATATAAAAAACGTAAGTGTGGGGTCTCGCTCCAGTCAAATATTCAGTATAGTAAATAAATAAAAGAAGTACAAATTCGACATTGCAAAATCATGAAAAAGCTATCATAGACAATTTTGTCTATTCGGGAAGTGTCATTTTTACTGTTCTTAAGTTGGCAATATGTTATGTGGTTTTGAGTTTTTAACAGCTTTCTATGATTTTGCAGTGTCGAATTTGTATGTACTTCTTTGATTGTATGTGTTGTTAAAATATCAAAAAAATACGAAAACAAGAATAAATTAAGGATTTTTTTGTAATTGATATTCTATTATACATTTATAACATATGAATACGTCTTCGTGGTGACTTCAATTCCCGCGCCAACGCTGATTGGTCAAGGAGCTATAGAGACTATGGTATTTAATATTTATCGTTAATCGTGATAGTGAAATAATTTTCCTTTACTTTTAATTTCGAATATGAGCAAGGTGATAAACTCTACAAAAATTTCAAAAATATGTTCGTTTACGCCATTACTCGAGAATGGTGGGAGATGAAAGTGGAGAAAAAATTTCGAATAAACGAAACTCGGCATTTCAGATAAACGAGACTTAGAATAAACGAGTCCCGACTGTATTTATCACATGAATTACAGTAAATTAAATAAAAAGTATGTCTATATATATAATAATAATAATAATAACAACATGCACCTCCAAATTACACAAAACTTTTATGGGAATGTAAACAATTAAAATACTCGAATACAACACTGTAAAATACTGTCACTTACATTTTATTTGTATGAGACATAAACAAATAATATTTAGACATGGCATTACGATCATGTGTAAATAATTGCTACAATCATGAGAACTCAATTCCCCACATAGAGTGACCCACATATCTTCGCGTACTGTTGCCGTATTATGTCCAGTTGTTACCTTTTGGCGATTGTCTTCTAAAAAACCGCAGTCCTAGATTAAGCTCTTGTGTGTGTGTATTTACGATGTACATGTTTTTAGTCTAGGAGTAGACGGAAATGTTGTGTAGTTTGTATGTGTAATGTCCGTGGCCTCGAAATCGATATTAATAATATTTAATGATTGATTGATTTGTAATTTTCGACATGTATAGAATGGTGTGTGTATATAATTATTTAATGTCGATTGAATTTGATGTGAGATTTTTCTTTTTATTGAAAAGTGAATTATACATTATTAACTAGAAAATGAAACGGTTAGACAGTTAGAATAATAGAATGTTTTGTCGGTTCTTATACATAGTTCAGTCATGAATGAAGTTAATTAAAATTATTTTGAAATTTTTGTCTTGTCAAAATTTTGTCTTATAGTAAAATTGTCTTCAACAATTATTTTTTCTATTAAGGAAAGAGTAATTGAAAGAACTGAAAACGCTTAATAAAATAAATATTATATACAGATTAAGTCATATCAGGAGGAAAAAATTCAATAGTTGATCGAGAAAAATAAATAAATTTTATAATATTTTAATACAAATATTATTCATATGTTTATAATAAACGGAAATTCTTTCAGGTTCACAAATATATTGTCCAAAAGTTATTTGGAGAACCCATTGCGATAGAATTGACTGAAATTTGTATACATATAATTATTTTTAGTTTAGCTATTTGAAGCGTTCGTATTAAGTAGAATTCTGCAGCCCTTTCTTTTGTATCGATATTTAAAAAAATAAAAAAGATTAAAAATGACGTCATGCACCCATGGTTCAAATAACTGTTTGTCGATACTGAAAATCAAAAGCACTTATTAATACTAAATTTATTTATAGGCTTAACTTGGGTTACATAGAGCAAAATTAATCACAATTAGTTAATCTGTTGTTTTAAAACCATTATTACGTCAATTCTAAAAACCAATTCTAAAAAATCAGCATATTTAGTGAATTGTTCATTTACAAATTGAGATTAAGTTTAGAATTAACATTAATCATTGTTTGAAAATAACGTATTAACTAATTGTGGTTAATTTTGCTTAAATTTCTAAACTTTTATGCTGAAAATGTTTTCCTCGATCAACTTTTAAAATTTGTTCCACCTTGTATATATTTTTATTGGAAACAATTATTATGAATTATTACATTTTATCCCAACAACTGATATCGAATACACCAAAACTTTTATTGAAAATAAAAGCAGTATGTTCAATGTTCATACTATCTACATTTCGTTTTTCGTTTTTACTACATTCGCTATCTTTACCCTCGGCAAAGGAAACATACAATTTAACAGCGTATGAAAATGAACATGCGCACTAATACAGACCTCAGATTGTTAAGTACCCGCATATGAACACAAACTATATTCGTAATGCTGAAATAGAAAGCCCTGGCCAAATTATCTGACAGGTGTAATTACAGGCCGTACAATCAGTATTGCGGTTTCAGTTTCAAACGACATCTTCCGAACGAGACAAAACCAGGTGATTGTAAAGCAGCGATGCACAACTTGAGGCATTTTTTATTAAATTTTTTTACTAGTCATTATGTTATATTAATTTTAATTTTTTTTTTAATATACATTCATAAATACAGTTAAACTTCGAAAGAAATAATGTAATTGATTTTTTCTTCGGTAAAAATGCTAAAATGTTTAATTTTTGACAAAAATCCATTTGATTGTAAGGTACTAGCACCAGTTATGGCCGCTGTAAGAGCAAGGTTTATTGTGTTTCTGATTGACGGGGTTCTTTTTGGTAATTCTTATGAACTCATGTTACTAATAATTTTATTTTATCAATTTAATTACCAAAGTCCGCAAATATAGTTTTTTTTTTAATTATAGCCTTTTATTATGCTTATGTTTTTTCTCCAGTAATAGATAAAGTAAAACCAGTAATGAGCATGCAGTGATGGACATTTGCTAATGATTACAAAATGATAAATACTACGACACAAAGATATAAAAGAAAGAATCGTCAAATTTGAAACAATGTAAAGCAGTTGCTATGATAATATAATAATTAATAACTAAATTATAGTAATAATTTTTTTAAATGTCCATTTTGACACCTATTGGCCGATTATCATCAAATCTTGCTGTAAGACAGTGAAATGTATATAAATTAATATTCAGAAATGGTAGTAATCAAATATCAACACATATTTCTAATTCAATACATTTAATTAAAAATAGCTATTACTGGAGTCATATCCAAGACTGGTGTCAGTACCTTATATATATTATATATACATCAAACATTTGACTTAATTCTTGCTCGAACTAATCGAGGTTCTGTTGTAATTTTTTTTAAATAAAACATTGTTTATAATAGTACCTATTAATTTTTTTTTATTAAATACATAAATTGTATTACTTCAAATTTTAAGTTTCATAGCCAAAAATTTAATAATAATTAAAAATGTTGGGCATCACTGGTCAATAAATGATACGTTCTGCCGATTACAAAGAGATTGGTTTACACATGTAAACAAATTACCGATTTGTGTTGTTTTTATTTCCAGTTTTGGCCCCGGTTTTGATTAAGCATAATCGGTGATTACATGAAATGAATAATGGTAGAAATCAAAAATTAAATATTGGAGATTGTATGCTACGCTGGATAATTGTCGGCGTTCTTTTAATTAATTTCAGAGTGAATCATATAAAGTGCACTCGGATTATTATAATACGAAATATTTATCATTGATTTTATTGAATTGTAAGCAAGAATAATATATTTTTTATTTTATACAAAAATAATCGCATATCATCGGTATCAGAGGAAAAGACAAAAAATTATGTAATAATGTTTCTCAATGTTTTGAAGTAAATCTACCCAAAAAATTTTTTAATATAAAAAAAATGTTTCGTAATTATTTAAATACTGAAAATGATTTCTGATTTAATTTTACCATTTCAAAATTTTGATTAAAATGTAGGTGTTGTAATAAATATATATTATTATATACCTTTTAAAATGATCCGATTCAACTAAATCTACAATAATACGAAAATTGATAAAAAATTTATATTATATAGAATTTCGAAATAGCTTCGATTTTTTGCCAATTATTGAAATAATGAATTTACTGTTACACCAAATTATGTAAGTGTAAATTAAATCTATTTTGTTTAAACCTTATCACATTTCCATAGATAAAACACAGGACATGGAGCTTTAACGTATATCTATGAAGCAAAAGAAAACTATAAAGAAATGTATAATTTTTTTAATACTTCCAAAATTGTGACGCACAAGCACAAAATTACGAAATTTTCGATTTTTGGATGGAATGAATTCCACTAATTACACTAATAAATTTGCTAGCTTGCAAAGACTTTTATATGGGGTATTAATTCTATGATAGTTATGGAATTTAGAGCAGTGATACTTAACTTATTATAACACAGTTGGCAACTCTGACTGTACAAAATAATTTTCATTATATCACCACTGTTTTAATACCGTTGGTGCTTACATGAAATTTGAAGGAAACTGCAGATAGTTTGAAAACCTCATTTGAAAGCGTTTGCAAATTTTGTTAGCTCGTTTATGATACTGGACATGAATTAAGTAGTAATAAAATGCATTTATATAAAAAAATTTAAGAAGCATATTTTGACGTTTTACTGCCAAATATAAAAATTAATAAAAATGTGACCCAACAATCTGAAAACGATAGGTGAAGCAATGTGACCAAATATTATAAAAAACCTCCCCATTTTTTGTTTTTTATGTAACTTAATTTACTACCTTAAACATACTTGTTTAAAGCCATTGTATTTAGTGAATAGAAATAAGATAGATATGTAGAATATTTCATATACACACATTAGCATAGAAGATCTAAAAACAAACATGCAAATAAAACCCTTTTAAAAAACATAACATATTTGTGACGTGCAGCAAAACCAGCTCCAGAATGCATTTAGCATTATCATGTATTCCATATGTTAGTACATAATATCACCCGCAAATGTATGGTGCTTTATATTCATCTTTATGACAAACAGAACAACAGAGGTATACAATAAATATGTATAAATATATACCTGCTTGGTGTCTTGTTAGAAACTAAGAGTTATTGTCCTTTTGTTTGTTTTGATACTTCGACTGTATCCGGTTCTGTAACGTTATAATCCATTCCATGTAGCATGGACGATTTGAATCACTGATGCACAACTTTTTAAACTGGAAGACCGTTAGATTAATCTAATCCTTTAATGATTATGTGAATTTCAACAAAAATTTAGTGATGTATAGCTTTTTAATCAGATAATACAGTTTTATTAATTTTATCTTTCAATTGTCAATTAATAATGTGTGATATTCATTATTTTATGGAGTTTATTACTATATATTTTTTTAAATAAATTATTGAATATGTAGATAAAATTAAAAATACGCCATTTAATATTTTCTACTTACATTCATATAAAATATAGAACATTGAATCGAAAATTTCGGAATTATTCTTGTTTTGGAGGTAAAAATTGTTAATGATTAAAAATTCGGCCTAAAACAAATATACCTATACATTATATATTCACTCTAACCTACCTACATTATAGCTTCTCCCCAAACAGGTCTTAGGGTAAAATCAAATGGTTTTACTTCTTTTATTTAGTTTACTATCTATTCTTTATTAAAAAAAAAACTCAAAATGACGCTTTAATCATAAAAAAAGAAAATTATATAAAATCATTATTTAATTATATAAGCTTAGATTAAGAAAGATTATGGATACATAACAACCATGCTAATCCGTATAAGAAATTGTTACCAAATTTGACAGTGGCCATCTTTTCTTAAATGTCACATTCGTTATTTCCATGCAGTGACGTTTCTCTGTTATTCAATTATCACTGAAATACTTTTAAGAACAATATAAAACATTTATTATTAATTAATCTTATAATTCAAAATAATTGATATTTATTTTAAAATCCGAATGACTCGTGGAGCGATATGGTAACAAACTTTTTTGTATCAAAATTCAAATACGATCTACGCAAACATTACATTAAAAACAAGAAGTATTGTTCGATAAAAATAATGTTTATAAAATGATTTTAACTCTTTATTATTATATCTATTGAAGTATTTATTTGCATTAAAAATTTAATTCTTTACACCTTCTTATATTATTATTCGAGATTGGAAAAATAGTTTTTCAACTATTGCGTAAAAATGCATTTATTGTAATTTTTATTACATATCTCCACCGTTTTCAGAAAACTGGTTTGATTGAACACAATTTGAAATCAACTATTTGCAACTACCTTTTCAACTATTTGCGACACTTTTTACTGCTTCGTTTACAGTAATTATTATTGAATCGCAAAAAAAACTATTTTCCGAAAAAATTCAACTAGTAACTATTTCATTGAAAATAACAACTATTTTTCCAATCTCTAATTATTATATAAAAATCTGCATATATTTCACTCCCACACAAATTTCGTAACTATCCTATTACACAAACAACAAATAAAGATACAACAATAAACATATCATCTTATAAAAAAAACTGTTCTGTATCCATTGTCACATAACGAACAAATGCAATTCAGACATTTAAGTCTGATTGTTGTACATTACGATATATAAATGTAGATAGTTGTCTGTGAATACCGGCTCCAAACGCGGCAAGTTTCCTGTTATGGCCGAAACAAATGAATGCTGCAGCAGGAAAAAGTCCTTGCGCGACTTACCGATGTACATTTATAACAAACGTGCATTTGTATTTATACAAATGCTCAACAGGTTGATAAACTGTGCATAAATATAGTTTGTTCGATGCAGTGCATTGCCGTTGCACTGCCAGCATGTGTCAAGGACATGTGAATTTCAGTGTTTATATGTACTTTTATTTTCTTTCATGAATTTTACATGTTTATATTGTTTTTGTTCATTTGTTGTTATACACACCTTTTTTAATACGATTTTTTTTAAATTTTGTATTATACTTGTTTAATACAAGGGGGGGGGGGGGGGGATTGACAGGGCTATGACCTGGAGGCTAGTCAAAGAGACCAGCTGATAATCTTGACCTGATAACCCGCGTTAGGATATGAGAGTCATGATAAGTATATGAATTTTAATGATGTGTTATTTTCCTTAAAATGATAAAATTGTTAGTATTTAATAGGGCTACAAACTACATACTGAGATGAAGCTTTTCCCTTTTTCGTCTAATTTACGAGACTGCTTGTGTTTTAACGAGTATTTGTAAAAAAATGAATTTTCACGAGACCGATACTTTTGGTCTTATCTTGGGCTTAACCACATAAATGAAACAAAACTGAAACGATAGTTGTCAATTCTTAATCTTATTTGCTATCAAAAATTCATATTTTCGTTATAAAATGATCATAGTCTGATTGTGCTAACAGTTTGGTACCCATCTCGTCAATAGTAAATGCCGGGCTATGATTGGTCCATTTGGAAATATACAAAGCTGTTAGAAATAACAGAATTTGATGAAAATGGGAGTCAATATTTTTATTCTGAAATAAATGTCACGTTCACAGATTTTATAGCAAAACTATTGTCTGGTATTATAAAGGAGGTAGTAAATTTGCTAGCTAGCAAGCACTTTCAAATTGGGTATTAATTCTGTGATAGTATGTATGGATTAGCTTTTGAATTTAGAGCAGTGATATAGCAACATATTGTAACACTGTTTTAATAACGTTGGTGTTTATTTACCACGCGTTTCCGAAAACTGTCAAACAATTTAAGAAATTTAAAGAGAACTGTCAGATAGGTTTGAATCCTTATTTGGGAGTACATTTTGCTAGGTCGTTTAAAATACCGGACATAAAATCCAGTTTTAGGATCTTTGTCTTCAATAAAATTATTTTTATAAGAATATTTTTTTGTGAAATTTATCAACATGTACTTATATAGATATAGTGTTATTTATAGATCATAATGAAAAGGTGTGCAATGTTTACATATTACGTGCTTATTAATTCCTAGTGCATTGTTCTTTATTACGTCATACACCAATAATCACACTCGGTTGCTTCAATGAATTTGATTTACTAAACGCATTGACCGAAGCACTTAATGTAGAATCAAAATATAATAATTATGTTTACTGTAAATATATCCACACTAAAATCAATTTTAATTCAATTTTAACTGCCGCTTCCTGGTTTTATAAATCTTTTAACAGCATTACAATTTTATTATAGTGTGATAGTACCGTATTTATACAACTATTAACTAAATCGAATATTCATTTAGAAATTCGACATTTCTTTGATGAATTAAATATCATAACCCCTATATATTTGTCAGTTTTATGCATATAACATATTGAATTACTTCGGAAGTATATATTATAAATTTGAGGTACAATAGCGATAGTGTCGCTACTAATAATGTAGACCTATGGTCGAAATTCATTCGCCTCTATTTATAATAAGTACTAAAAATAACGTACGACAATTTTCAATATAAACTATACAAAATCGTAAATATCTTTTTGTGCGATATAGGGGTTATATATCCCCATAAATTCCCTACAGGATTATTCCCACTGAATCGAATAAGATCAACTACAACCCTTTATTTGTGACAAGGGGTGAAATATTGAATATCGATTATATGTATGTACGAAATCCTTAAAAATTAATCTAACTATTTTGGGCTACACTAAATTATTTATTAACGTTTTATTTATTGCTCTATGATTATTAATTCCGGAGATGATGAAAATAATACAGTGTTCATATTCCCGATGTTACCCCCTAGTACTACTGGGGAAGACGTAATTCTATGTCAGAACACGTTGCAATCATAAAGAAACAATAAATTCCAGAACAAATACAAAATCTAATTTCAAAGAATTTCATTATATAGATTATACCGCAGCCTGCTTGTGTGAACAGACAACATCGTGAATGTCTATCTCACCACTCGAGACTTTTATTATGTATGTGGTAACAAATATGTGTGGGTAGAACACCCCATACGGGGATATTGTCTCCAGTGACAGCTTTGTCAGGCTCCGCCCCTATCTCGGACCCACCACGTGGATGTCGCGCTAATAGCCCGGACAATGGTGTTTAGGGGTTGGTATTATACACCGAGGGTGTCCAAACAAAGTTTATTATTAGAGTCTCGGTTTTAATTATAGGTATATGGAGTCGAGTCGTGAGGTGAAGTTCTCTAAGGGTTAATTAGAGATAATCATAGACATTAGGTACAATTAAAAAAAAGGGAACTGAAGGATATTAATATACAATAAACTCGTGAAAAACATACACAAAATAAAAGGTTATAATTTAAAAAACAAACTATATTTGCGGACTTTGGTAATTAAATTGATTAAATAAAGAGTTACCTGTTTTATTTGTAACATGAGAATTACAAAAAATTAATCCAAAAAAACGAACACTTGCTCTTATAGCGGCCATAACTGGTGCCTTTACCTTATAGCAAATTATATACATGCAGAGCTATCACAAAGAAATGTTGCTACAAAATTAATCAGCATTAATAGGCGTGTGTGAAAATAATTATAAATAAAATTAAGAAAATAAAACTAATTGCAATTCAACATATATTTCCTCTACTCCAAGGGACAAGTAACAATTAATCAAAAACTATTATAATTAATCAACATCAGCCTAGTTTGTACCAGCGCCAATACTTTTCTACCATTTAAATATCTACAAGTACATAATACATATAGTACAACATTTAAATCAATCATAATGTACTCCATATAAATTCTGACTACATTTAATAATGAATAACTAATCAATTTGTTTGTTTAGAATTATATGAACAATATCAAATATATATACATACAAACATTAGTTTTTTTAATGATTGATTAATATAATTTTAATTTGTCATTCACACTTTTTGAATTTGCCAAAGTACAATATTACAAAGATCATGAAGTTGATAAGCTACTGTTAATTAATTACAAGTGATTATAATTTAGTTCCACATTCTTCATTATGTGCAGCAATTAATCATGTAATAGATTTTATAAAATTATTAACAGTTTTCTTCATGCTATTGACTCTACAAATACGAAAAAATGTAAGGATTTTCTATATAATTCAAAAAATAATTAGTTAAAGCTACTGATTAATTTGAGATATAGCTACATTCACTTCTCTATAGGTATGAATGGTATATGTATAATATATACACATACATTTTATAGGTATACAATAGTATGCATGTCAATTAATTAAATTATGTATGTTATAGTATACACATTGGAAAAACAGAATTCTAATAGAAAATTTAATCATAAGTAAATCTTTCAACTGTCTTCAAGATAATTGAATAATAGATTTACTACTATGTCTAGTATCAAGTCAACATGAAATGTACGTGTAAGTAATAAATTACTAATACAATATTTTTAATTTACAATTAGTTACTTTCATTTTGTAATACATTTTAAATTTAGAATAGAAATGTAGATAAAAGTACTTCTAGTAAAATATATGAAAAAACAGGTTAGTGAAAATTAAATAAATTTTCAGTGTAATAATTCACGATAAAAATGTGAATTCTATTTTTGTTAACATTTTGCAACAATCTATTAATATAAATATTTATAAACAAATGACCGTAAAGAATAAATTTACTTTGGTAAAAAAATATTACTCGCGCGTAATAAAATTTACAATAAATACAAATAAATGAAAAAATCTTTCAAAATACAATATATAAAAAAACAATTGAGCATGAAATTGTCTTATTACGTGTTTATATCTATTTTATTTTTATGTATCCTGTAGAGTAGATGAAGTGTGTTATTATTGTGTAATCACGAAAACTTGTGATTGAAAAAAATATATATATATATAGTGATAAATGAAACTTAATATTATACTTATTTATAATGTATATTATTGTCCACGAATAATGGATAAAGTAAAATCAGTAATAAGGACAATGATGGATATTTACTAATGATTAGAAAATGATAAGTACTACGACACAAAAGATATAAAAGAAAGAATCGTCTTTCAAACTATGTAAAACAGTTGCTGTGATAATATAATAATTTATAAATAAATTATACTAATAATTAGTTTAAATGTCCACCATTTTGACACCTATTGGTCGATTCTCATCAAATCACGCTGTAAGACAGTTAAATGTATATAGATTAATATTCATAAATGGTAGTAATCAAATATCAACACATATTTCTAATTCAGTACATTAAATTAAAAATTTGCCATTACTGGGTTCCTTGCCAAGACTGGTGCCACTACCTTATGTATTATATTTTTGTTATTAAAGTTAAGAATTATGCGTAAAATCTATTTAAATAAATGAAAAATCCTTGCTGTTCTATTTTATTTTAGATGTTTGATGCGCGGTACTATAAAGAATTTGCACGCAAATTAGCTTCCAGCTAACGCTATCTACTGCGAGTTAATTTGTTGTGAAATTGTTCGATATTTTAAGCAGTGGTAATAAATGTATAGTAATGTAAATTTATGAGGTTCGCTGATTTCTGTATAATACGCATCCGTCAAAATCATTATATGTACGATTTCATTGGCTACATTTGCGAGTGGTCATCATTTATATTTAATACCTAGCAGATAGCGTTAGCTGGGAGCTAATTTGAATTTGCACTCAAGCAATACCAGGCATTTATAAAACATAATACTTCTTATTATTTAAGACAAAGTATGCTTTTGCTCTTTTTCCGTAATAAAAGATATAAGTTTTCATTTGTAAAAAAGTTGACCTTGAATTGACCTTGAAATTTCAACTGTTCACCAAATCAAAAACTAGTAACGCCATTTTTTTTCTCCCTTAAAACCAAACAACTTTTATTTGAAACATTTTTTAAATACGTGTTATTTTCAAGTAGCAACTATTGTCAAAAACATAAACCCCAGAACCGAAATCCGCGTTCATAGAGGACAATAACACCTCGCGTTTTCGTCAGCCACCGGATGTGCGGCGCTTTGAATGCAAATCGTGACTACCTACTACCACTACCTACCGAGACTGTGAGAGCCGGTATTGTTGTTTCGGAGGCCCGGCGTGATGTGCGGGCCTTCCTCTATTATTAAATCCGGATGTTGTATTTTACCTATACAAGGTAGATGTTGCCTTAGTAATATTAAGTTTGTAAAAAATAGAACATTATATTGTATGTAGTTCACATACGAGCCGTTAAAATTATTATTTATTAACGTATGCAGATTTTTTTTATTCATACCTGCACAATTATAATGGACAATAACTTTCCGTGGAATTGACTGATTTTTTTTTAGAGTTTTATAGTTTATGATCAAAATAAAAATGGAATGAAAAGAATGCACAACTTTATTTAAAAAAATTGATGTCAGTGGCGAGGCGTGAAATTTTTGATTAAGGGAAGCATATTTTGTCAATCCTCCCCCTCCTATTAACAAAAAAAACTAGATATGAAACACCTTAAATTCAAGCCTTTACTTTTTTAAATTCTTATATAAATATTTATATAGTGACTAAATGATTCTACGTCTTATTTTCTTGTATTTTAGTCGATATTTGTATGACGAGTTGAAGTTCACTGCAGGAAATTTCACTAAAAAGTTTCGAATTTTTGATTTCGTTAAAAGTATGTTTATTGTATAGAAAATGGCGTGAAAAATTGAAATTTTCAAACCGCAGGTCTGTATATCAAACCGTTATCGAGATATAGCCTCTCAAAGTTTTAGTTTTTTCAAATTTTTGGAGAAAAAAGGCCATAACTTTCGAACGGGTTGTCGGAATTGATTTTAGTTGACGGATTTGAAATCAGCGTCTCAAAATCTATATAATGACATATATAATACTTTAAAACCTTACAACAAACTTTTCGTCAAAAATCTACATTTTTTTAAGGTATACCCCTTTGAATTTTTTCGATTTTACACGAAATTTTTTTTTTCGAGTTTTAAGGTATTATACATGTCATTATAAAGATTTTGACACGCTGATTCCAAATCCGTCAACTAAAATCAATTCCGACTATGCGTTCAAAAGTTAGAGTCATTTTTCTTCAAAATTTTGAAAAAACTGAAACTTTGAGAGGCTATATCTCAAGAACGGTTTGAGATACATACCTGCGGTTTGAAAATTTCAACTTTTCACATAATTTTCTATACAATAAACATACTTTTAACGAAATCAAAAGTTCGAAATTTTTTAGTGAAAGGACCCCGCAGTTTTTGTGTAAAAAATACAAATTCGTTGCTTAGTTTTCTTTTTCTTTTTCCATTCATTTGCATAAACGTATTTTATTAGTTTACGGAACTGCTTTGCCTATTGAATATTGCAGAATCGGATAAATTCCAGTTTGGAAATGACTGGTACATAAAATATATATAACAATAATAGAATTTGCATATAATAGGTATTGAGAAAACACAGATGTTCTAACGATAACTATGTACAGTCGAATTCAATTCCTATTGATTTTGTATCGAATAAATATCACGCATATTTGTATAAAACCTGAACTGTAGTGGGGTGACTAAATGATATTGCAGATGTTAGGTAATTTGAACGTTTGTTTGTACACCCAGTTTATGTGTCTACGGTGGAAAAAGTAAATATCAGGGGGTGAAGCAATGACTTTCTACTGTTTGGGTGAGATATCGATAAAACTCCCACTGGAATTATTTGATTATGAGGATATTTGTCAATGGGATTTTAGATTTTCGTCGAAGTATTAAAACAAAGTGATGCAAAATATTGAAATTTAATTTGTTTCGGTAATTGAATTTTCATGACGAATATTTGTTGTTTTTCTCGAGTTATATTTCATCAAACCACTTTTTCGACCTTGTCCTAGCGATTCCTTAAAGACTAATGAACCTAATCGCAGTGGCAAAGTCTGTGCGTAACCGATTTTTAAAATTTACCGCTTTAAGATATTAAAAATGAAAAAAAAATTCAACCGTCGCAATTTTGTGGAAAAAAGATACTGATAAAAAAAAATTATTTTCTTCCGATAACCCATACCGAAATTTCGATGAGACAATGGAGAAAAATATTTTTTTGGTCGTCACATTGAGACTCATAACTTTGTTAATTTTTAATATTTTTCAATTAAAATTGGTATTGAATAAGTTGAATATATACTTAATAAAATATATTTTACTCGATCCCAAAATAGTTAGTAATACCTGTGAAAAAAATTCCCAAACATTGACAATTTTTTGACCCGTCATTCCCACTTTAATTTAGTTGGCAAATGACTTTTTGTTAACATATACCATTTGACGACAAAATATTGCCTTGAGTTTCCCCTCCCCTCATTTAATGTTCACATTTAATGTGTGAGAGTTGAAACATATACCTACAAAATAAAATAAAAAGCTTATGGTAATGTAAATAAACCAGCACGCGTTTACACCGTATCACTTACTCCGCAAATGGCGAGAAGATACCATATGGCTCCGCTATAATTCTACAAAACACACTTATTAGTACAAACATTTAATGTGCACACACTTCGATATGGCGAAATGTGAACATGCAAATGGAACGGTTGTTCATTAGACTCTGTTATTACGGAAGGACGAACTTGCTGGCCTAGTGAAACTCAATATGCCGAAGGTAATCGGACTGATCTGTTTGTTCTATTTAGCTAATTACATGTTCGATGCAAACTACTTAAATCTCGCACAATTCGAATTTTAAGGGCTTTCATATTCGATCTTTTGTTGTTAAATAAACATGCCATTTCTCTGAGTGTTACCGGTAATTATTTTATTTTAAGTTATATATTTTTTCTAACGCATTTGGCATTTAATATAATTCGATTTTATTTAGAATTAGAGTATCATAAAAAATTACCACAACCTTTGATTTTTTATCTACACAAATCAATAATTATTATGTAATATGCAGGGTGTGATCATTGCTGACTTTTTTTGTTTTTGGAGCTAGAAGATCGGTTAAATGGGCAAAGTATCAGAAATTTTTCCGGGATGAATAATGGCTGTCTAAAAAAAATGCATGTATACACTTTTACAAAGAGAGCATTCTCAGCTATAAAATCCTTCAATAATATACAGGTTATTCCATTTAAAAAAAAAGTCATATTTCAATATATGTCTGAAATTCGATATTCAATTGTTTTTTTTTTAAACCACCATTATTCATCCCGAAAAAAATACTGAAACTTTGCCCATTTAACCGATCTTCTAGCTCCAATAATAACGAAGTTAGCAATCATTATTCTAATAACTTAGCACATCCGATTGCCACATGTTATTATATAGTTGGATCTAACTGACTTGAAAATTGAAAAGTTCGAATCAGAAATAATAATTAAACAAAGCCGGTACATTTAAAAACGTATCTGCTGCATACGAAGTGAAAATTAATTTGTTTGAACACCAACATTTTACAGTTTAATTGAATGAAAGTATACCAAAGTTCCACATAAGTAATTACCTTTAGGGCCCACAACGATACCGAATAATTATTCTGCAAAAACCTACAAGTTAATGTACATATTTAACGTTTTATCTTCATCTCCTGTGTATAATTACAACTCGAATATATTGAATACTTTCCTGGCAATATCACTCAAATATATCACAACAACAGAAAGCATTTGCAATTTCTCTTTGTTGCAGTGGATAAAAATGGCTGTGCCTTTTACACACTCGCTTAGAGTCTCTATCTTTTAAAGTAATCAGGCCCAGGGATATGTCACAAGTTGTAATCATAAATTAACTATGGTAGAGAAACGGGAATCGGCGCGAAATTACAGTCGGGCGATCAAGGAAGCGTTGACAGCAAAAACAACTACCGTGTATGCGAAGGTGTGAGATCGATACTTGCGTAAGAGATTTGGTATCTTTGGCCAGGCGTGACATTATTAACTCAATTACGGTAGCAGCAGTGCAGTTGCAAGTAGGGTATCTATCGTTAATCGAGTATTGATTAATGTAATTATTATGTTATGAGCTATACAGACTTACCCATAGCTGCAGGTGAGGGACAGATGTAAGATTTTATAGATTGCTAGTAATAAAAACAAATAAAAGCCTGCATTATAACTGGAGACATACATAATATGTAACTACAATAAATTGAACTTGACTATTCAATACCTTAGACAAGAAAAGATAAAGTACAAATAACACATCTCCTAGCGTTGTTACCATATCGCTCCACGAGTCATTCAGATTTTTAAATTAATATCAATTGTTTTGAATTATAAATTTAATTAATAATAAATTTTTTATATTGTCTTAAAAAGTATTTCAATGTAAATTGATTTACAGAGAAACGTCTATTTGGAACTATCATCTCTCGTACATACAAAATTAATTTGTAATTTAAAGCATATTTGCATATTATAAATTTTCAACTGACACCTCTGGGGAAAATGGAAATGACGAAACAGACATTTAAGAAAAGATGGCCGCTGTAAAATTGTCGTAATAGTTTCATAATATATTTTATACAGACTAGCATTGGTTGTTATGTATCCATAGTTTTTCTAAATCTAAGATTCAATCTAAAAATATATCTTTTGTTTCCATGGTTACCAACATATTAAATTCATAATAATAATGGATACATAACAACGAAAGTCACTATCGTCATTTCCTTGCATATTATCCCATCAATTAAAAATGTATAATATACAAATATATTTTAAATAACAATTGAATTTTGTATGTATGAGAGATGATAGTTCCAAATAGACGTTTCTCTGTTAATCAATTATCACTGAAATACTTTTAAAGACAAAATAAAACATTTATTATAAATTAATTTTATAATTCAAAACAATTAATATTTATTTTAAAATCTGAATGATACGCCAATGTCTCCTGGAGCAATTTTTCGTGGAGCGATATGGTAATGTGTTATTTGCCATTTATCTTTCCTTGTACCTATAAGCATAAAATTATTAATAATAATTATTACACGTGTATTTGGCAGTCTTGACGCCATAAATAAGATAGGGTGGAGAGTTAATATTCAAGGTAAACTTTATAAATTGAATCCCTGAGATAATTATTAAATATACTCACAATAAATGACGATAACCCTCAAATTGAAAACAAAACAAACGATCAATGTTAATTACAAAGCAATCAGCAGTCTATAAATTAATCGCTAAGTTAATAATATATCACATACTCGTATCGCTTCGAGAACTTGTAATTAATAATGATAAATTGTTGATTATTACTTACGATCAGTTCTTTTTATTAACTTCACTTTACCGCGATTTTTAGCGACAACAATTAATTGCATACATGCACGTATCTAAATTATACAATTAACTTTTAGTTCATATACTTGCAACAGTAATGATGCAATGGATGCAGCGGGCGTTACTGATTATATTAATTATCTTTGATGTTTCGTTATGGAATAAATATTACTGTATACAGGGTGTTAATCTAAATCTGATACAATTTGTAGTGCTATACCTAAAAAAAGATATTATTGGTTAAAATTGTATGGTTTTTTTAATTTTAATTTCAACTTTTGTTGTAGCAACCTATATTTTTTACTGCATCATCGAATTCTATGAATAAAAAAACATCTATTGTCTGAATCATATAGTAAAAGTAAGTATAGTGAAGCCGATTTTTTCGAAATCCGGATTTCGATGGAATTATCCATTTTGACTTTCCCTGAATCCATTCCGACTTTTTTCGCCATGATGTCTGTCGGTCTGTCTGTAAGCGCTGTAACTCTATAGTTTATGCCCCATTCATTTTATTATATCTTTTATTAGTTTGTCAGAAATATGTTTTAATAAAATAAGAATCACGTACTTTTTTCATTGTCAGGATTGCGTATAAGAAAATCCCGTATGGCAGATATTTTAATTTTTTATGATATTATCAAAATTTATTTAATTTTCATAGGTTTTTTACTCAGAATTGTTCAATTTTAGAGGAAAATTGGGAGGTACAAAAATTGTTAGAATCTGAGATGAATTTTTCGTTGCTTTAAACTTAAAGTTTACACCCTGTATAAGCAGCATATTTTAATGTCCTATGTATGTAATTAGTGATCAAACTTAATTATTTTATATTATAGAGATTCTTCGTCTCGACGCAGTGTACCCATTGGTGCTTCTAAGCTATTATTAAATAAATTAATGAAGTGGGTGCAATATGTTGCAGGATGAGTTTTGTTACGTAACATGCGTTAGGTGTTTTGAAATCTATATGTGTGGTAAAGGATTTTTTTTTAAGTATGTATGTAGGTGTCCGTTTGTATACTTTTACTTTTAAAAGTCAATGTCAATATACAAGATTTTTTTATCTTGCAATAAGAATATAAAAAATTGGACCATGATTTTATAAAATTTTCAATCTATTTTTTTCTATCTCTATATATAAAAATGAATGTTCGTTTGTATGAGTCATATAGACTCGGGAATTTCTGAACCGATTTCAATGAGGTTTTCACCAATAGTTAGATAATTTTTTTGTACAGTATCGTTGCTATTTGCTATCAATATTTTATGAAAATCTATGATTTAACATCAAAAGACTAAAAATTGTTGTTGGGTGAGCATGTTATATATTTTAGGACACTATGATTTTGTGGATATTAACCTTGATAACACCGGGTCCAATGTGCTAGTCAGTTATAAATTGATTAAAGAAAAAGGATAAGAAACAGTTTCACTCTATCGAACAACTGTTTCTTAAGTTATAATTCATAAGTGGTTCTAATTTATGATGGAATATCAGTAAATAGAAATTACAATCAATTACCATTCAAAAATAACTGTAGGAGTCTAGAACTATTAATTTTTAGTGGTTATTTAATTAATCATTAATTTATAATTTCCATATATTTTATTATCTAAATCCATATTTCACGTTTTAAACTATAGCGTGACTTAAGAAATAAGAATGAAAACTAAACCAATAAATCTAATTTTTAATTGAAGACCATACCACAAAATGAATATACACTACATAGAAGAGAGAAAAAATGTAACCATATACATACATATAATTTTCTATCTACTGTAAATGAAAGTCAATACCTAATACATTTATCATCGAGTTCAAACACGGCAATAATTATACTATTTCACGCACCACTAGAATTTTGTTTATTCAAAAACTGCGTCAATGTGAGGCGTGACAGGAAAACAATGGTGCGGACAAAAGAAAAAGTGCATGCGTTATCGGTCATTATTTTAAAATTAATTGTCGTACATTATAGTGTCAATTATATCTGGAAAAGTAGGTGCCTGGTGTAGGAAAATTAGGCCACAGATGATTTCGTGATAACTTCAGGTTTGATTTTGTTGATTCTTTAGTTTATTGGAGATATGACATGTTGGACAAAATGTTATGATGTTCTTTGTAAAAATATATGCATTTCTACAACATGTACTTTCATAAAGAAGAATATGTGTTTAAGATTACATATTAGATAGCGCCCACCTAGTAGGTAAGCACTTTCAAAATTTGATTTGGAATGTTTATTTACTATCTAATTTTATTGATTAATGTTTGTTAAAATTATCGGTTCCCTTTTATATATTTTTTTCGATAATGTTAATACATAGTAATAGATTAAATAACAATATCTGCAATGAGAGCCATGGGAATTTCTTATACGTAACAGTGTACATTTTTCTAATTTTATTGGCCATTTTTCTCTTATTCGCACTGTTTCCAAAAAAAAATTAAAAAATCGACATCCCTATCCGGATGAAAGATCGTTTTCAAATATAGGTTTTCATCCCAAACAAAAAATAATATTAAATATAGAATTTCGTCGTATTTAAGTTACAGAGTGTACAAACCGACACACAGACATCATGGCGAAAGAAGTGAGATTGATTTAAAGAAGGTCAAAATGGATAATTATATCAAAATTCGGAATTCGAAAAATCGGCTTAATAATATTTACTTATACTATATATACATATGTACATGAGCATTTTTATGAATGATATCTTTCAACAAATAACTCATTGTCAGTATCAGCTACTAATGGTATTTAAAAAGGGAACTTTTAGCTTATCTCAAAGATATCATTGGGTACGTATGTGGTCCAGATATAAAGAACATCTTCAATGTCACTATAATTGGATGAGACATTTTGTCACATAGTCCAGCAGACATGTCTCCCAGAAAGTTCTTATCAGGATAAAAATTACAAGACATTTCTTCCAAATGTGTTAATTAAATGTTGCACATTATTGTGTCAATTACATGTCAGAACAAAAGTAGGCATCTACATGAAGAGAATTGGGTCAAATCACAGATGATACAGTGATAACTTCAAACTCGATTCCTACGTTTAGTTTCAACATGCTGGTTGCAACGCGTTCACATAAATTACAATGTTTAGTAAATACATACCGGTGATGAAGTCAATTATTAATATCTGTTGTTTTATGCGTTGTAAATGGTGTATAATTTTCGTTAATTAATTATCGTTTCACCACGTTTCCGGTTTGGATTGACATTAATATATGGATCTTTAAAAAAAATATGTTTTTTTAATATTCCTAATTTAAATGATGGGCGTGTATAACCTCCATATAAAAATTATGCTCTTTTTGAATTTTATCACTGTGATAAAATTACGGAGGTCTTAATGGACTGCAAACAAGACTGAAGAAAGTCTCGTCCCTTAAAATAATCGAATAATTAAAAAAAAGCTATACGGTACGGGACACTAATACAGGAGACTCGACTCGCATTTGACAAAAAAATAATTTTAATTATTTTACAAAGGAAATTAAAGCAAAATAACATTCTATATTTACTCCGTAGTTTTCTTATCCAATAATTATTTCACTATTCCACTATATTTTAAGACCGAGAGTATGGTACATAATATAGGTACCTGTATTTCTTCTGGAATGTAACAGGAAGTAGCAGATGATTAATAAATGTTATTTTCTGTTGATTCTCTATCATTTGAATGATATGGGCTAATACATACATCAAAAGAATATAAACATATAGAATAATTTATTATAAATATAGATCTGTGGTGAAGGTAATAAATTAATAATTATATGTTGTTTCTATAATTTAAATGACGTTTAATTTTAATTAATTGATGTCCTACTATACATTTCCTGTACTGAATCTGTATAATTAACGTTTGTCATAGATGAAATTTTTTTAGAAATTTTTTGCATCAATTCAATGTATTAATTAGTATTTAAGATACTAAAACATGTTATCGGCAATATATTCTAGTTTTTTTTTTCAAACTCAACACAAATATATAGCCTCTGAGTTTCTGTATATAACATTTGGCAACCTTAATTTCAATGATTTGATGAGATGTAATTTAAGGATTTCACATTTTCTTTTTATTCAAAACACACAGGTACATATGTAAGTACCTTATTTTAAATGTCTACTGCATGAGTCTTTCAGGAATTAAGAGTTATTTCACAAATATTTTGAATGAATCAAAAAATTTATATTCAGTATTACAAAATTTGATAGTTTGCAAACACTTTGAAAGGAGTTATCATACTTACATATAAGATATTTCCATGACATTTATTGACAGTTTAGTAAGTCAAAACAACGGTATTAATTATACAGTGGTGATATTATATGATAAATATCTTGTACAATCAGACACTAACTATGTTTTACTCAACCACCTTTTTAATTTTCAAAACAAATCCATATAAAATGTAACGCAGAATTAATACCCTGTTCAAAGTACTTGCTAGCCAGCAAATTTTGACAATTTCTTTGTAATACTTGGTATAAGGAACCCTAAAAATCCTGAATATGTAAAAGAACCAACACATTAGGATTATTTTAACAAAATATTTAGAAACGCTGGTTTATAAACTAACTAGCGAATTGGACCCGGGGATATTAATTCAATTAAACATAAAGTAGTCATGTCCACCCGACATACCCACCCAACATGCCCACAAAACACGATTGCGAATTGTTTTTTCCCGACTTGAAATTTACACAAAATACACATAAACTTTACCTATCCATTAGTGAAAACCGAAACAAAATCCGTTTAGTAGTTATTGAAAAAATGGTGTAAAATTATATTTTCAAACTCCCATGAAACACCAGATTTTGTCTTGATGATAAACAAAAATAAATAAATAGGTTAGCAACAATCATAATAATGAATGAATACCACACTGAAATCGGTTCAGTAATTCTCGAGTCTATATAATCTTCATACAAACGAACATTCATTTATGTATATATATAGACATAGAGATATATTATAATTTTATACTTTTAAATGAGAGCAAATATGAAAATCAGTATACCTACACACATTAATCTAACAGTAACAGCATATTAAAGCTGATATTCCAATCGATTTAATCGATAACTACCTACAAAAGATAACACAGTGTTATCAGTCGCTCTGAAGAAACACAACACCTGCTTTAACATTAACTGAGATAATTACATACAAACACACAAAGGTAGTCCGCGATACTTTGTGCATTTTAGATCAGTTGCGGTGAATAAGTAACTTTCCAACAAACCGAGCGATGAGAGATTACGATAAATTCAAATTTATTATTAAAAGGAGTTACCGCAGATAAATCTTAGACTGTGAAACAATAGTAAACAATCTTGTCTTCGGTACAGAGCAATCTTGCGCCTGTGTGTTTTTTTAAATTCCAATCTTGTTTTGAATTGTATTATTTAGATATTAATTTTCAGCGCTTCTTTGATGTTGTTGAATTTACTAATTAATTATTAATGAATGAGATTACAGTTAATTTTAGATTATAGTTAATTTAGCTGTTATATAAAAGTTTAAACTACTAACAAAACATGTAGTTAAGAAATTTTTAACTTCCCATTAGGAATCGATCCAAAAATCGAAATCAAAAATCTCAACATATTTTTATGTTTTTAACATTTTTTAACATTTCTTCAATAATAATTAGAGATTGGAAAAATAGTTGTTATTTTAAATGAAATAGTTACTATATAGTTGATTTTTTTTCTGTAAAATAGTTTTTCTTAATCAAAATAGTTGTGAAATAGTTACAAATTTTTTTACAATAATAAATTTTTTTTTCGATTTAATCAATAATTAGTGAAATCTTCGAAGAAAACATGTTGTGGTCGATTCTAGATAGATTTTAGAAGCTACAAAAAAAAGAAAAAACAAATAAATATGTAAAAAAAACACAACATAAATATTTATAAAAATATCTGTATAATAGACAAAATGTATTTCTAAAAATATACAAAACTACAAAATTTTTAACGTTGGCTAAAAAAAGGCAAATAGTTTAAAAATAGTTGGAAAGGTAAAATAGTTGATTTCAAATTGGGTTCAATCAAACCAGTTTTCTGAAATCGATGGAGATATGTAATAAAAATTACAATAGTTACATTTTTCGCAATAGTTGAAAAACTATTTTTCCAATCTCTAATAATAATACATCAAACTAAAACCATCTTATCTAAAAAACAATTTTAAATTTTAATTAAAATATAATCTATTCTAAAAAACACAGCGACCACCTTAAACTACAAATTAAAAACACCGTTAAATTCTAACAACATTATTTTTGAACACAGAATGACCTGTTAGTACAATGTATGTATATGTTATAGCTACAACATAGGTGTGGTCCGTCCACCAGCCCTTGTAATTGTAGGCGGTTGTGTGGATTTAACACTCAGCTCAGAGATTTTACACCCGATACCATAACACAATGTCTCACTCGTTCTTATCACCAGTTGGAAGAAAACATGTCTGAATCCATAGATTTTGTTATGTCCAGTATAACAGTAACTTAAAAAATGTTGTGTTCATATACATATGAAATATTGTACTCTAAAAATTATATCAGTCTGCCAATTTTTTTATCTTGGCGATTGACGAAAATTGTACCAAATTGCAAATAATTTTTGAATGGCTAAAAAATGCATTTAAAAAATATTGACTCGTTGATGATAACTCAATGGGCAACATATGAAAGAGAGATATTTTTTTAATTGTACAATTTTAAAATAATGTAGTTATATTCTAGGTTGTGGAGGCTAAAACAGGTTTTTTATGTACAAGTGATTGTTTTTGTTTTATTAAATTGTTTATTAAAATTTTTTGTAAAACCTTTGTTCTTGTAAAACTGTTTGCATGTGTTTCCAAAAACTTTTATAATCTATTGTCGCCGTAAAAAAATTTAATTTTTTCAATTCTTTGGTATGTTGTTTAATTTTTTTATTATAAACTAATTCAGTTGTTTTATAGAACCAGCAATATTAAAAAAATAATAGCCAAAAACCTGCTCCGAAAAATTGGTGAAAACCGCATTAAAATCGGTTAAATAGTTTTTGAGATAAGTGATAAAGATACAAAAATAAGCTTCATTTTATAGGTAGAATTAATTAATTGTTTAAACAATCAATTTTTATAAAAATTGTGTAGTTTGTAATATACATTAAATAACTCAAAAACTACTGAAACGATTTTAATGCGGTTTTCACCAATAGATAAATAATTTTTCCTGTAAGTAGAAAACCAACCTAAAAATTTCTATTTTAGGTACTTATTAACGATGAAGAAAATTCCATAAAGTTATTTTTTCCAAAATTATTTTTTGCGATTAAAATATTTAAATTGTGTAGCATAAATAATTCTAAAATTTCTGAAACTGTAAGCTGCCGTTAGCGGTATCTTAACACCGGGTTCCCATCACTAAAGGGTTTAGTCCGCGCGCCACCTACTGCGATACTGATTACCTACTACATACAGAATTACGATTCGCTTTCTGCTTCACGATACGAATTTATACGCTGAGTGCAAATCAATTGATTCACAATTGAATTGATTAAGTTAGGAAATATTGGCAATAACAAAACGATAGTTTGGCATTTGTTATTTAATTGGAGGATCTAGTTTTGGAGTGTTTAGGTTTCTAATTTTAAATTAAATTCAGTTGATTATGAGAAGATGATTTCGCTTTTCTTGAATTTTTTAGCGTTCCATACCGAAATCAGAACACTGTATTTGTCTGTGACAGCCTTCTAGCTTTTTAATCGTTTGGCCTAGAAAGATTTGGCATATAACTAGCTGCTACCCGCAGCTTCACTCGCGTGGATTTCGAAATCCCCATCCCCATGATATTTTTTCCGTCGGATCGAATAAAACTAATTACAACCCTTCATATGTGACAGGTGTGAAATATTTATTACTAAAAAAAATTCCCCATATAAATTTTTCAACCCTTTTGTAATCCCGTAAGGGTTCAATTTTTGGGATACGAAGTAGCCTATGCTCTTCTTTGGGATGCAAGCTATCTCACTGCCAAATTTCCGTAAAGCGGTTTATTGATATTCTATTTAAAAATTTATAAAATTTGAATAGATCCTCCAGGTGACGTCAATTCCCGCGCCAACGCAGATTAGTCAAGGAGCTCCTGAGACTACCTTGTCTTTATATACGTGATTTTTGACAATTGTGACGTCATGCCCGCACAATCTCCAGTTTAACCAACTTTATCAAACGAATGAAAATTTTCGCAGCAAACTTCAACTTAATTAAACCATAAATTCCAACCTAGTTTTTAATTCTGTCAATCCTATAATTTCAAATACTGTTTGAATTGTACTGTCATTATCTAGGAACGGGGAACTAAAATTGATCTTTAAAAACCCAACAAATACATACAATAATAAACTTTCTACCTTACGTGTAACAAGTAGTGTAGATATTTGTAGTTGCTAACAAGAAACTATTTAACACTGTCTAATGCATTCTTTTTATTTGAAAACCTCCTGATTTACTTCACAAAAGGGAAACTGTATCACTAGTTATTGTTTGTAATGCGGGTACCTCTATATTTTCTAACTCTGAAACCGTAAATAAGGAATTGAAAGTGAATTTAAATGAGACTCGATGTAGTTGCTTACTGAATACATTATCAAGATTTTATACTTAAATATAGAGGAATGGTAAACAAAAGTATACCGTGAGTAAGAAATGTACATGGCTTTAGGTACTATTTTTTTACTATTCCGAAAAAAAAACTTTAAACTAGATTTGTGATGCGGGCTGAATTTTTATTGATTATAAGTATTAAATATTGCATCTGTTTGTTTAGGTAATAATTTTAGGTTCTGTGTTTTCTAGCACACTTGGATTTCAATTAACACTAATAATATAGTCCCAATGTATTTACGTTTCTTTAACCACAGTTTTACAGAATATACTTATTGATTTGTAATAAATGGATTATGGATAATATAGAACAGTGCTTCTTAAAGTAGTGGGCTGCGGCCCCCTAGGGAGCCGTGGCCTTCTCACAAGGGGGCCGCGAAGAGCTGCAAATATAACAAATAAATATATTATTGTTAAATACTAAATATATTATGAATTGTACATCAGTATCAAAGTAAGCTGCCCTTACTTTATGGGTAAATTAATACAAATCTGTGTTTTCAGTTAATAAACAATTTAAAAATATTATTAGAATATTCATATTTATGCGCAACTCAAACATTTCAACCAAAAATAAAAAATAGCATTTAATATTAATTTACACGCTCAATTATAAAACAATAATACCTCTACGTCTTATTCTCTTGTATTTTAGTCGATATTTGTATGACGAGTTGAAGTTCACTGTAGGAAATTTAACTAAAAAATTTCAAATTTTTGATTTCGTTAAAAGTATGTTTAAATGTTCAAACCGCAGGTCTGTATCTCAAACCGTTTTCGAGATATATGTAGCCTCTCAAAGTTTTAGTTTTTTCAAATTTTTGGATAAAAAAGGCCATAACTTTTGAACGGGTTGTCGGAATTGCTTTTAGTTGACAGATTTGGAATCAGCAAATCTATATATTGACATGTATAATACCTTAAAACTCAGAAAAAAAATCGAAAAAATTCAAAAAATTAAAATATCGATTTTTGATCAAAAAATTAAAATTTAAGACTACTAAATCAATTTCGTCTCAATTTTATGTAATGTAGATAACTATCGTTAGTGAAACCTGGCATTATAACTTATTGAATATTGTATTTAAAAAAATCATTCGTTGTTTGATTATTTAAAAAATTTGTATATGTATTATGGACTGTAAAACAATGTTTAAAGATAGGTATTTTAAAAATTACTAAATTAAACAGTTATTCTGTTTGAGAAGTACTAATTTATTTATAGTTAATAGGAGCATTACATATGTATTATGTATACAGTACGTGACCGAAATTTATAATAAAATAGCAAAGTTATCAATACAAGTTGAATATATTCATCTTTATTACCTATTCAAAAATAGTCATCGGAAAAAAATATTTTAAAATTCTTACGGAAACAATTTAGTATTCTGTCGGACTAGCAAAGAATAAGAGATACGTTCAAATCATTGGTGTGTTTTTGTTAATTGCACACTAATAAATCAAATATGATTAATCGTCTGGTGAGTAATTAGGATGTTATTTATGAACATCATTACTGTTATTATAATTATTTAAAAGCGTATGTGTTTTGTGCAAATAACAAATTAAATATTATTGTGTGAAAGATGGTACTTCCTTTTTTGAAGACGTGTACCTACGGTATTTTTTAAATAATGTTATGTGATGTTGACTGCCATTAAATAATATAATGTATTTTAAACAATATACAAGTAGGTATTTATAAAACAATGTATGCATTTTTTACATTAAAAAATATACATTACTTAAGTAACAGATAAGAACAATATTGAATAAAAAAAAATCGCATTGCCAGGAGCAATTCTATCTGTATCTTTTATCGACATTATTTATAAGGTAATGCGATGTCTTATTTCAGAATTATTATTATCTCTTTTAGTTATATGTACATACCTACTTCTTTACGCTGAAGGCAACCATTCAGTTTATTATTAACCTTTTATATATAATTATACAGTTTTATGAACGTAAGATATAAATATAGTGTATGAATATGACACATATTCAAAATTATTTTTTGTTCACTTGCGTTCAATCTATGCTAAAAATAATTTCGAGGTCTAGAAATATACATTTTTACATGCTTGTAATAAATGTATTTTTATGTAATACACATTTAAAATTAGGTGATTCAGAAGTCATCGTAAAATAACTTTTCGAGTTGTAAAATATTTAGATTAAAGTTTCAATCTACAGGAATTGAATTTTTCGTACAGAAAAATGTCAACACATAAATGCCTATGTGAGCAGTAAAATTTTATATGTATGAATATACGAGATTGCAGACATGAAAAACAAAATGTATTGTATGTATAAATGCGAATCTGTTTCATAAATTTTAATTAAACAGTATATTTTTTTAAATTATGTTTTGCTGATTTTTTCAGTAGCTAGATTTTTTTATTGGTTTTAAACTCTGTGTTGATTTTTTTAAATATTATCGTATAAAAAAATACAATTACTAGTACAACTTATCTTAAAATTTACGTATAAACCTATCTTTGTATTATTTTCTACAGATTTTTTGTTGATGAAAATATCACACTTATGTTAAATAGTTGAACTTTAAATAATTTTATAGTTTAATTAGAAGAAGAATGAGTTTTTGTCAATTATGTGGGACTAGAGGGGAAATATACTATATATAGAAAATGACGTGAAAAGTTGAAATTTTCAAACCGCAGGTCTGTATCTCAAACCGTTCTCGAAATAGAGCCTCTCAAAGTTATAGTTTTTTCAAATTTTTGGAGAAAATAGGCCATAACTTTTGAACGCGTGGTCGGAATTGATTTTAGTTGACGGATTTGGAATCAGCGTGTCAAAATCTATGTAATGACATGTATAATACCTGTAAACTCGAAAAAAAAAATTCGCGAAAAATCGAAAAAATTCAAAGGGGTATACCTTAAAAAAATGCCGATTTTTGACCAAAATTTTTTTGTCGGATTTTAAAGTATTATACATGTCATTATATAGATTTTGACACGCTGATTTCAAATTCGTCAACTAAAATCAATTCCGACCACACGTTCAAAAGTTATGGCCTTTTTTCTCCAAAAATTTGAAAAAACTAAAACTTTGAGAGGCTAAATCTAGAGAACGGTTTGAGATACAGACCTGCGGTTTGAAACAAACAACTTTTCACGTAATTTTCTATACAATAAACATACTTTTAATGAAATCAAAAATTCGAAATTTTTTAGTGAATTTTCTTGCAGTGAACTTTAACTCGTCATACAAATTTCGACAAAAATACAAGAGAATAAGACGTAGAATCATTTAGTTAGGTACTATATAAATATATAAGAATTTATTTTAAAAAATAAAAGCTTGAACTAAAGGTGTTTCATAACTAGTTTTTTTGTTAATAAGAGAGGGAGGATTGACAAAATATGCTTCCCTTATTAAAAATTTCACGCCTCGCCACTGTAACAAACAATGACCTTTTGGAAAATATGTATATTAAACATAAATTATTATTTACCCAAGATATCAATCCTTCCATTCCAGATGAAACGACTAATAAATTCATAGATTGAAAAGATGAAAATTCTTTTATAAAATTTTGTCGGTATTTTTACTTCACTGAAGCATTCTAATTTAAAAAAATATATTCCACGAATATTTTTTTGGTAGATCCATTAAAAATATAGGCTGTCACATACAGAGGCAGCCAGAGAATGCACACCAGCGTTTTAAAAAATGCTGTTATAGGGTGTATTAGACTTGAACGTTACCTAAGACTCATCAATTCCACTTCATTTACGTCAGATGTACTGGGTTTTGTGTTTGTCTGTATATTTGTATGTATGTATGTATGTGTGTTGTGATTAAGATCTCTGCCTCCGCACTACGCCTTGGTCGAGAACTAATGATGCTTGTTTACAATTTTTATTTCGTTAGTGATTATATAATTCCACCAGCTGTTTATTCCGTTTCATTTGCAATGCAAAATGTCAAGTTATTTAAATCGAATGAATGAAATTCAGCCGCACCAAGATTTTTTTAAATGGCGTTTACAAATGTTTATATGGGTCAAAACCATGGAGGTTGAAAATTTCAAGGTGCAAATTAAAAAAAGTTTAATTTACATGATTTTAAAAATATATACATATTTGGGACGCATTTTCGAAATGAATATTAATTAATTAATTCAGTATTACAAATTAGCTGGCAAAAATTTCAAATGGGGTTTTAAACTTATATATATGTATACGACAGTTCTTGGGAAGTTTTTGACTGATAGTTGCATGCGCAGTAAGTTGATTTTTACCGTTTTTATTCAAGGATAATAAATACACTTTAGTAAATATAATTTACAATTATTATTACGAATATTAGTTAATTAAATAACGAATATTTAAAAAAAGTATTTTTTTAATTTTATTTAAAATTGGTCGCCCAATTATTTACTATTACCCAAATTAACAAAATGTAATTAATGCATCAGATATGAATTTTTTTAGCCGCTATAATCGAAACTCAATTTCAGTCATATTTACTGTCTTCATCACTGGATATGTGGTACCTATTTCAACACCTAGATCACTTTTAACACTAACTTTTAAATTTAACCAATTTAAAAAGATATTTCCCAATTTGATGTTGATTGGTCCCAATTTGAAATTGATTAGTCTCAATTTGAACTTTTTTTAATACTGATTTATTGTTTTATTTAAAGAAATTTAAAAAATATATATACTTAATTGAAAAACCCGACTAAAAACCGTTTTTCACTTTATGAATAACCGAAAACCGGTTTTTTGAAATTATATCGTTATTACATGCCGTAAAATGCCGAATAACTATCCCAAAGTTTTCTGATAACTAACCTAACATCAATTCTGAATTATAAGTAGAGATTGGAAAAATAGTTGTTATTTTCAATGAAATAGTTACTAGTTGAATTTTTTTTCGGAAAATAGTTGATAAATAGTTTTTTTAAGATTTAATAATAATTAGTGCAAACGAAGCAGTAAAAAGTGTCGCAAATAGTTTTAAAATAGTTGATTTCAAATTGTGTTCAATCAAACCAGTTCGGAAAACGGTGGAGATATATAATAAAAATTACAATAAATACATTTTTACGCAATAGTTGAAAAACTATTTTTCCAATCTCTAATTATAAGTAATTTTCTTTCAACATATCGAAGTTTTACTGTATAATACTCCACTCTGGATTAGTGCAGTACACGCAGCTTTCCATTGACCATAGTCAACTTGATCAACAATACCCACCAAGTGCAACAACGAGTATGTATACAGTACACTTTCCTACCATATGTGGTAAATTCAAAACCAATCTTATCTACCCATCCGACAAACCCACGCGTTACAGCTAACGGTGTATTCTCCAAGTTTTCTAATTCTAATGAAGCCCATTATTTTCTCAAACATATCATACCGGCATGGTTTTAAATTAATTAATAAATGATGCACCGGCTCGTTAGCCTTTACATGTCGTGACAATAACAAGTGACAACAAATAATCTACGATCTTGATAAATTTCATCGCCACCTTTGTTTTATGGTACACCTGAACTGTTTTAATTCAATTTTCGTGATTGGGTGGAACGCCGGCATTAAATTTATGTTTGATGTAAACATTTCTTTAGATTTAGTGAATACTATTTTTGCTTCCTTACAATATCGAAGATACGAGAAGCTTTGTGATCGTTTTAAAATGAGACAAAAAAATTGTTCCTCGATTTCAAAATTTTAAATTGATCTTTCCGTTTCAAGTCAAGACAAACACTTTTCGGTCCGTGTCTGTCTGTCTGTCCGTTTGTGTGTCTATCTGTCATTTGATATTTACTTTGTCAAAATATTAAAAATATACGAAAAAATAATCAGGTGTGTCTTAAGAAAAATTTCGAACTAATATTTTTTAGTAAAATTGTATAAAAATAAATGGTTAACCAATGCCAGGCAATTTATTATTATCGGTTTTTATTTAAATTGTTCAATAATTAACTACCTTTGGTGAATTTAGTACAAGGAAGCACTGTTCATTTACTAGGTAGATGTTTTTTAAAGCTACCTATAAAATGGGCAGCAAAATATAATATATGATATGAGTAATACACGTTGTAACTACTGTGTCTTTTTAAATTTACTACCTGTGTTTATTATTTTAAATATTTAATGCATTTTTAATAATCTGCATAATCTTATTCAAACAGTAACTAAAGAATGTTCAGTTTATGAAACATCTTAATTTTAGAAATTTAGAGATTGACAAAATTACATGACATTTATTATAACTTCTATGATAATTTGTAATTCAATATTTTTATTAAGTTTCTTCTGTTTCTTAATACATAATGGCCATAAACTATGTATATGAATGAAGATAATAAAGCTTAAATATTTTTTAATATTTCTTAAACACGCTTCTAAACTATAAATATCTTCTATTTAATTCTTTGCATTTATAATATAACAATAAAATTTACATATGAATTTCTGGATAATTACATATCGAGAAAGTAAGTTGCATCGTTGGCACACATTTACTATTTTTTAGTCTTTGTATGATTTATTTTATGCATTTTCTTATTCTTTTCTTTTGTATTAAATAGACATCATTAAGTACCTAACATTTCATTCATATATACATTTTAGCTTTTATTCTATCTCGAGACAAAATTGGACGAATATCATTTACTTTGTAACAATGACAAACATTGATTCAGAAACAGTGGCGCGTTATACGGTAGACAAGTAAGACAAATGCTTAAGTCACCAATTTCAAAAGAAGACCCCCAAGAACAGAGATATTTGTTTTAAAAAAAAAAGAAATTTCAAAATTTTTAATTTTTTAAATAACTCAGCAATGGGATCCCATAGCATGCCACTTATCAGAACTTATCTTTATAATTTAATTAATTGGGTCAAGAGAAGTTGGTAAGTCCAAATTTTGTATAAAAACATATGTTTAGTAAAATTAAAAAATCAAGTGACCTTTACTCTAAATATGACACTTCCTCATCGGCGCAATACTGGATGTGGGATGAAAGACTATGTTTGTTACACAACAAAAGAAAGTCATGTTGAGTATTTCTGTAATCCCAAATAATAAAACAGCATGGGATAACAAAACGTAAAGTTAATTGATGTCACAACGAATTCAACTCAAGCGCATTTTTATCTTAATATGTATATGTGCCACACTCACCTCAGTGACATGCATGCGTGAATATTTATATGTATATATACAGGATGATTTAGAAATAAAATATTTATTTTTAAATAATTTTTAATATATGAAAAATTTCATATGGGATTTGTCAGAAATAACACTCATCTTTGTATTATTATAAATATTAATTTTCTAATGTCGTAATGTCAAAAATATAATACACATTCGTAGAATAACTAATTTGACAGCAACATGAATTAGTGACATTTTTTTAGGGTGATTTTTACCCTTAAGTGAGAGAAAAAGCTCGCAATGTTCACTTTATTGACGATAATAGTTACAAAATTTCGAATATTTCCAAAACCCCTAATCCGATTAGCACCAAAATCAATAGGTCTGGAGTACTCACTGAGATAAACATTTTCCCCAAAAATAATTCAAATTGTTGGATTTTTACAGTAGTTATCATGAACGAAAGAAAATTCTACATCCAGACACACGCACAGCCGTCATGCGGAAATTAACTTTTCTTTACGTTTTGAAGGTAGTACAATCAGAATCTGCTCTTACGGTATTACAATACTTTTCATGGAAATAAAAATAAATATATAAATTTTTAATATTGCCCCTATAATTACAATTTAACTTGAACAAAAGATTTGATATTTTACTAAAATAATCGAAGCGAATGCATACATTCAAAAATCTATTAATGTATTAAATTTAAGATTTCAGCTCAATCATTCAGATTAATTAATAAAAAAAACTTTTAAATTTGTTTATCGGCACCTGTAGCAAAATACTTCTTATAACCCCAAAATAATTTCAATTGATTTGTCAGAGATTAAACTGAAACAATATTCAAGCCACTCTGTAAATGGCACCGCTACGCCTAAGAAGTTGCAGAAAAGTAGGTTACGTTGGGTTTTGATTAATATGACAATAGTTTGATGTCGCAATGCTCGTGTGCATATGCATATGTGAATTTATGCATATTTATGTGTGGTTGTGTGAACATATAAAATATTGTTAAGTTGATTGAATTTTAGTTTATTTTATTTTCTATAAGAGATCCGAATTTAAATTAGTTAGTATAAATTGGCTACTCAAGTATTAGAATAAAAAATATATAAAAAGTACCGGGCACTCGCGCTGTGATGTGTAAGTAAACATTTGTTGTGCATTTGTTAAAACACCGACTTAAATATTAAAGTTAAGCCTTGTTGACACGAGCTATAGTGCTAATCATTAGGGCTTTCAAGGTATTCAAAGCATTTTTACTAACTCTTAAAAAAGGTTTTAGATATATAGGTACACTCGTGGACTTTTATGTACAGTCACCTGCATTAATGGTCTTGCAGTTTGTATTCATTTTCGTTTATCACAAACTTAGTAGGATTCTCCCATTTAAATCATGTATCAAACAAAGACAGATATTTTGAAATTCATTTGCTAGGTAATTGTGGCAATAAATATTTGATATTCCGAATTTTAGTTTTTAAATATATTAAACTTGGTAGAAAAAGATAACCGATGATGTTTGTCTTTAAATTTGGAATCTGTTGTAAGCGATTCTAGCCTTTAGGGTGCCAGACGAGTGCTACAGGCGACTGTACCTACTGTACAATAGATTGCCTAATGTTATAACTACCATAAAAACAGAGATGCATTATCAAGGAGTGCATTTTTACATTCTGTTTGTTTCTTTTCTTAATTAAATAAATAAAGGAGAGATTAAATTAACATTTACTAATATAAATAAGCAAATTCCCTAATAAAAGACAAGCAATTATTTCAGTATATTTTAAACAAAAAATAAACATGATAGAGCAATGAATGCAAGATGTGTCTCTCTCTCTGGAGTATGCGAAATCACATTCTGATTTTTGTGTTCTAATAATATTTTTAAATTATTTATTAATTGAAAAAACAGTTTTCTATTAATTCACCTATAATGTAATGTGTCATTTGTCCCATGGGATAACATAAGAAACGTAATATTTGACTTTCACTCTAGCGTACGGTTTTTCCCTACTACACTTAGAAATGTTTGCTAATCAATAATGAATGGGTTCATTCAAAATCATAAGATTATATTATTTATATTGCAAAATTAGATTAATTTGTGTGCAAATATCTCAATAGTAAATTTTTGTTAAATGTAAACATCATAAATGTATGATTGATTTATATTTTGTTTACAACATGTAATATATGTATTTACTTCCTGTCAAATAAAAAACAATAACAATACGTATAGAATAAAGTCACTTTCTAATTAAATATTGAACGTCAAAATGTTAAATATATCATAATTTAAATTGATATATTTCATAAGAAGAGTAAATAAATGCACCATAATTCAAACCGTCGTTAACCCAGTTTTAATAATAGTTTAAGTCATATGTGACTTGAGAAATAATTGGCATAAATCATTTGTTTATGGGAAATGTACGATTGGGAATAGATTAAGACAAATACGTAGTTGTTGCTCCATTCATTTAATATTAACAATATGCACGGAGTATTTTTTAAAATTAATAAATCTTGTCAATAGGTACCTAATGAAAAATCAATTGTGAAATCATTCATAAAAGTATTCATGGTACTATCGTAATACTAGTGCATTCAAATAGAAATGGTATGGGATAGTCGTGATTAACAATGACAAAAGTAACAATTTATATTATATTATTAGCACATATTTATATTATATTTACTTGAAGCTAATTTGCATAATTCTTAGATTGATTGATTGTTTTGACATGAATAACGTCTAGTGTTTCAGGCCAGATACTAGGTGGGCATTTTAGAAACTTGATGTAACGCGCAGAGATCAGTTTTAGGCGCTAGCGTAAATTTATAATCAGTATACTCGTATCTCGACATTCAGAGCAGTTACTACGCGAGTTTTAATCTCAAATTATAGATCTCGATTAGATCTACGAGGTACAAGTAAAAAATTAAAACATTTAACCAGTTTTAATCAGTGAAAAACTATAAAAAAAAAAAATTAAATTTTGTATTTCCACGATTGCGCTTGTAAATATTAATCAAATGAATTGAAAAAAAAAATAACAAAATATTAGAATATATTCTCTACGACTTAACGTTTTTAATTTTTTTAATTGAATAAAAAAATAAAAAGTAAATTTCGTATTTACGGCAACATTTTATATCCATTTTACAAATATTCAAACTTTTCTGTGTAACAAAAAAAATTAAAGATGTATCAATTCATGAGTCTGAGTTTTATTTAAGCCCACTTCACGTATTCACGTCAATCTCTCGACTGTGCAACTCGACACAGTCACATCCATTTTTTTATCATGATTTTATGCAACAAACATTTTTCTATAAAATAAATTGATAGTAAGATTTTTATTTTTCTAAGCAAACTAATTATTTTATCTTTTATTTTAGAATGAAAAAGCTGCAATCCGGAAACCCCAAAGCGCTTGCGCACCCCATGGATGGCCGTTAAGTATCGGTCCATCAGGAATAATCGTACACTTAGGTCCTCTAGCTCCCGCTCTGCTCCGTCACGGAGACTGTTACGTTTGTGTTCGGGGACGCAGTGCCCCGGGCCTAGAAGTAGCCCTGGTTTGGCGTAACCACCAGACAATCGGTAGTAGAACACTGGCCGAGTTCCAGAACCCTCTATCGGAAGATTCATTGATCACTTGCAGTGGCTTCGAGTCGCCAGTAAGCCTAGAAATGGCAGCCGCGCAAGAAGAGATCGACAGTGTTGAACTACCAGAATTGCTTCAGACGCTTCTGGTTTCGGTGGAAAGAGCTATTGAAAGAGTGCCTCTGGATGAGCTGGCTTTTCCGTGTCCGAATTGTAAAAAGTTTTTGCCTTTGAGTGAAAGATCGGAAGAACTTAGTGAGAATTTGGCTGTGTGTGCTTGCCAGTGTTTTTCTAAAATTGAATCTTCGAACGTCACGACGAATGGGGCAGTGCAAAAGAAGGATTCTTCGATACAGACGAGTCCTATTTTTGAATTTGCTGGATCGATTCCACATATCGATAGTGATGAAGATGATGAAAGTAAAGTGAATTTACTTAAAAGTTGTCCTGGTAAGTTTTTTTTATTATTATTTTACTACATTGTAGATAATATACGCCATGAAAAGAGAGAGTAAATAAATATAATGTTTAGGATTTTTCTATTTTGAAAGATTGTTCACACTTCTTTAAAAGAAACCTGATATATATTATGTTCTTATGTTTTATGTTTACTTACATACATTCAAATAATTATCTAATGATTATATGTTTATGGAACTCGTACTGTAATTATATTATTATTATATTTACTTTAACTACATTTATCATGATTATAAGTTGTATATGGTAGAAAAATTGATTTCTAACGATCAAATGATTACAGGATATTGTATTAAAATTTTTATTTCTCAGTCAATTTCCTATACATACTTTTTTTTAGTGAACAAAAAATTAATTTATTCAATATTCGGTTTTTTATATATTGATTTAAAAAATTATCTATTCTTACATCTTAATTTTATAAAACGAAATCGCTAACATTTTTATTTCGGTTTTAATTAAATTAAATATTTTTGTATAAGTATACTTTCTTATTAAAATAAAAAGCAACCTATAATTTCAGTAATATGTGAACATGTAACATAATCTGAAAATTAGTTATTAACTTTTTTTTTTATAAAATCGCTTCATCATTTTTAGATTTCTATTACAATGCTTAAAATTTAGTTTAAATCTATTAGAAAATTTCACTGTTTTTAATAATGACAGATACGAACACCTCAAAAAACAAAACAAAAACTATGATACATATAAATTTTTGTATATATCAGCATCAAATACTCGCCGCCTTGTTATTCAATCTCGACGACATGTATCTATAAACATCTCCAGCGCGGAATGCATTGATTGTGAATATACTTACACGTTGTGTCATACTGACACACTGCTATGTGTCACAGTCAGTATGCAGATATAAGGGACCTCACGCAATACAACCAACACAAGATTGGCGCTAGATTGACTGAGAGAGAGAGAAATCGACTCGCAAATTTATTATTATTACATTTCAAAATACCAGTATTTTTTTTTTTTTTCAAAAATTGCTTACGTCAGAGAGTAGGGCCAATTTTCATGGATTTTTAAACGAATTCAAAAAAGGAGGAGGTTCTCAATTCAAACAATATATTTTTTTATGTATGTTAGGGCATTACTCCGATTTAAAATTTTTTAAGTACACTCCCTTGGTGGTCCTATAAAAATTTTATCATAATCTGGCCATGGATGTCGAAGATACGCCACTTAATAGGGAAAAATAAAAAACTTAAAAAACACTGAAAAATATACCTTATAATTAGAGATTGGAAAAATAGTTTTTCAACTATTGCGTAAAAATGCATTTATTGTAATTTTTATTACATATCTCCACCATTTTCAGATAACTGGTTTGATTGAACACAATTTGATGTCAACTATTTGAAACTACCTTTCCAACTATTTTTAAACTATTTGCGACACTTTTTACTGCTTCGTTTGCACTAATTATTATTAAATCGTAAAAAAACTATTTACCAACTGTTTTCCGAAAAAAAATTCAACATTGAAAATAGCAACTATTTTTCCAATCTCTACTTATAATTAAATTTAGGTTTTTTGAATTCGATTCCAAGCCGATGAAAAACTTTTTAATAAAGAAAAAGAAAACCGACTTAAAAAACTGTTAAATTGAATTATTATACAGTGTATTCCCAGTTGATTAAGACATAGGAAATTTAACATGAGGACAATTAGAAATGTTGTAGTAACCTTTGGTCAAATTTAACGATGTGTGATTGGTGCATTTTGAAATGCCGCCTCGAAACTAACTGATAAATTTTAAATTAATCAACAGTATTTTTTGTTTTCAACAATAAAATACATTAATGAAATAAAAGTAAGCATCCTAGATAAACTTATAATAATTTTTTTTGGCAGATATAAATTTGAAAACAAAATACTATTTACTATTTTATTAAATTTTGTGGCGGCATTTAAAAATGCACCAATCACACATCGTTAAATTTGACCAAAACGTTACTACAACACTTTTAATTGCTCCTATGTCTTAATCAACTTGGAATACACTGTATAGGTATCTACCAATACTTTTCTTTTTTGTTTTTTTAAGTCGTTTTATTAAGTTTTTTTATTGATCTAAATATTTTTTTATCCAAGAAAATAAACCCAAGAAAACTAACCCTGGACAATGTATATTTTTAGTGTAGCTAGGTTAGAAACTGAATTGTGGAATCAAGCTGTTGCTATAAAACTTATACTGATTGACCAATGAACATTACTATATGTATCAGAGATGCAATCCACTAAAAAAAATTCGTATCGTGGTACACAAAGTTTAAGCAGATACCAATTCCAGTCCCTGATTGTAAAAAAATAATTAAATAATTATGGTAGTTCTTAACTAGCTCCTCCAATTGAATTTAGGACATTAGAGATATTAACTAATCAACTTTTTAATTTGTTAATAATAGGGGAAGGAGGTCTCGACGGTCTTAAGGCATTTGATAGTCTTAAAGTTAATGATGTAAGCTATATTTAAAAAAAAAATTGGGGTCTGTAGGATCGCACCAAGCTAAGATATTAACTTTTCTGGTTAATTTATCAATTTTATTGACATTTTCGGTGATTTTTTAACATTTTTTTAGGGCGGAAAAATAAATTTCGCCCAGGGCGCCAGACTTGCTAAGGTCGGCTCTGGCTAATCCTCTTGTATCAATATTATTATCCATTTTATACATTTGTATATGTGTATACATATTGTGCCATATTGACACTGCTATAATATGTGACAGTTGGAATGCAAATTGTCGTAGGGACCTCACACAAATGTTTAAATGTCTGCAAGCTATTCAGCCCGGCCGACTTTGATCCGATCTTTTACGAATGCACTGTTAAAAAATATTCGATAAATCGTTACTTATGTATAATTAAAACGGTGAATTATGTTCGAGTGAAATTTGAGTCTTGTGTCTTTTGTTTTTAGGAAGTTTAAATATTCATGAGTTTATTTATATGCCTGTACTTTTTTATAGCGGTAAATTTCATACAATATGTGGAAATAAAAATATATTTCCCATTCAATTGTTTTCGGTTAAAATGAAATATGAGAAAATCAGTAATATGATAATTTTATTACGAATTGATTCTATTTCTTTTAAACCTTTAACATTTGTTCTACTTTGTCGACCTGAGGCTCTCATTAAAAAAACGACAAGGTATAATTAGTCAGTTAATTAATGAACTTGTAAAACCTTCGTTCACCAAGCTTCTGTATTTGTAATTTTAAATACTGTCTTGTTCTTTTGTTAAAAGGTTCTATATTCAGAAACAATCACGTCTGTGCGTCTTTTGATATATTTAGTTCGTTAATTTATTAAATGCTTTTTAGGAAAGTACTTTTAAAAAATATTATGAAACTTAATATTAAATTATTTATTAATTAATATCTTACTTCATATTGCTAAATATAAATTTTCAAATTTCAAGCATAAGTAAACATAACATAAATATAATTATACGTATCATATTTGCGTCTGAGAATAAAACATTTACTATTTAGTTTGCATTTATGACATGCATGTTTTACATATAATATGGAAGGAAAAATATATAGTAAACATAAACTGGATTTATGTGGGAAATAACTTTTTAACAGTATATTAATTCTTCTATTCTTCTCGAAAAATAAACAGTGATAAAACCTAACGGCAAGCTTATAATATAATACAAAAACCGTTCGTTTATTTTACATATAAGTTTAATTACCAATTTTTTTTAAATTTATCTTTATGAAACGCAATTGTAAAAAATTTCAAAAAAACTAATATGCATATTTATTTGTATTTTATAACACATTAACTGAAATATATTAAGATAAAATATTTTATTAGCAGAAGTAAATATAATAAGGTAGTGGCACCAGTCTTGGCAAGGACCCCAGTAATGGCAAATTTTTAATTAAATGTACTTAATTAGAAATATGTGTTGATATTTGATTACTACCATTTCTGAATTTTAATCTATATACATTTAACTGTCTTACAACGTGATTTGATAACAATCGGTCAATAGGTATCAAAATGGTGGACTTTTAAACTAATTATTAGTATAATTTATTTATTAATTATTATATTATCATAGTAACTGCTGTACATTGTTTCAAATTTGACGATTGTTTCTTTATATCTTTTGTGTCGTAGTACTTATCATATTGTAATCATTAGCAAGTGTCCATCACTGCGTGCTCATTACTGGTTTTACCTTTGCCATTACATGAACAAAATAAAAGGCTTTAATTTAAAAAATAAACTATATTTAAGTTAAATTGATTAATTATTACAAAAAAAAAGCAAGCCCATTAATACATTTTACATTTTTACATTTTAATTTTGTATACTTTACATTATTAGGATAATAACTAAATATCTAAGGGAATGTTCTTAACTGTTAGATTTAATAGAATTCATTCAGGAAGTGTTTAAAGAATGCATTTAACCATATTATCTGTAAACAAATTACAAGAAACACATCAATTATGTTAATGTGGCGAATATCGCGCATTACCGTTAGAAAGACGCAGGCTTTAGGCAAAGTTGGTTTTAAATAACGAGACAATCCATCACTCTGTGGACCAAATACATACGCATGCATGTATATGCGTTTATCCCAGGGCTGTCAAATAGTTTTATAACTTTTTATCTGAATTTAAAGAATTTTATCAATTACGAAAATTGTATTTCTTATTACTTCAAGGTTTCCGGACTTATTATTAGTGTAATACTCCGGTATAAGAATCATAAGCGTGTTGATAACTATTTAGAATCCAAGTGAAATTATTTTATCGTTTATAAAATAAACAGTTTTGCTAATTTTACTATATTATTATATTTTAATCAGAATTTTAAATACAAAGCTTTAGCAGTTTTATATTTTTATTTTTATTGAACGAGTTTTTTTATAATTTTATATTAAGTCTCAGAACTCGGGAACTTAAAAAAATTAACCATTCTGTAGAAATTAAATAAAAATAAATAAAACAAAATAAAGTTCTAGGACAGAGCTGGCCAACCTGCGGCCCGCCGCGCTTTTTTGTGTGGCCCGCGGCCACATTTGAACAAATTATTATTTAAAATGCCTGAAACTGTTCTTATTTTCCCATTTTTTGTAATTCAAAATTTTTTAGTCAAATTTCATGGTATTCATTTCACTTTTCCTAGAAATTTCATAGCAAAATTTCAACTTTTCATAGAAATATTAACTCGAATATACATACAAAAGTTAATTTATTACATGACATATTAAATTTTGTCACATATTTAGTTTTATGTATTCCTGTACAATTATTAGTTCCGGGGATACAAGTTTTCAAAAGGAAAAATATTGTTTTACATTTATTGCTCCCGAGGTTACCGAATTTATAAGTAGTTCTACTTTTAAAAAAATGAAGGTGACTATATAGAAAAAGAATTTAATAAGTACCTACGAAATTCGTAGAAATATTATTTATGTGCGGCCCTCGAACAATTTTAGGTTGACCAGGACTGTTCTAGAATACCACTTATATAGTGTATTCCAAGTTGAGAAATTTAACATGGGGACAATTAGAAATGTTGTAGTAACCTTTGGTCAAATTTAACGATGTGTGATTGGTGCATTTTGAAATACCGCCTTGAAACTAACTGATAAATTTTAAATTAATCAACAGTATTTTGTTCTCAACTTTAATTTCATTAATTTAAGCATCTTAGATAAAATTATAATAATATTTTTTGGCAGATATAAATTTGAAAACAAAATACTAATTACAATTTTATTAAATTTTGTGGCGGCATTTCAAAATGCACCAATCACACATCGTTAAATTTGACCAAAGGTTACTACAACATTTCAAATTGTCTCCATGTTAAATGTCCTATGTTTTAATCAACTTGGAATACACTGTATAAGAATAACTTCACGGGGAAATACTGATAAGGAACAATGAATTTTCAGTAGAAATTCTAACGGATATTAATGACTTTTTCATTATTAAACTTCGCGTAATACGTTTGATGTTGAAAGAACACTCAACATACATTTACATATCATACTTTACGAGTGCTCATAGACTATAAACATTTACCTATCCCTAATTATTGCGCGTGTACCAAATGCATACATGCGCTTATGCATGGTACGTGCCACAGCACAATAGACTGAATGGGTACAGAGCTATTACGCATAAGAAGTAGATCTGCCGATACTGTATCTCTTCAGATATGTATGTAAATTTGTGATCTCGAGGTCATCCAATGAATCAATGACTTATTGCAGTTGGTAAACATCAACACTGCATTAGCGATATAATATGTATATTATGCGGTGAATTACAATTCCCGTTTTGAATGAAAATTTAATAGGTAGTGGCACCAGTCTTGGCAAGGACCCCAATAATGGCAAATTTTTAATTAAATGTACTGAATTATAAATATGTGTTGATATTTGATTACTACCATTTCTGAATATTAATCTATATACATTTAACTGCCTTACAGCGTGATTTGATGATAATCGATCAATAGGTATCAAAATGGTGGACATTTAAACTAATTATTAGTATACTTTATTTATTAATTATTATTATATTATCATAGCAACTGCTTTACATTGTTTTAAATTTTACGATTCTTTCTGTATCGTAGTACTTTTGTAATCATTAGCAAGTGTCCATCAATGCGTGCTCATTACTGGTTTTACCTATATATATAACGGACTTTGGTAGTTAAATTGATTAAATAAAGAGTTACTTGTTTTATTAGTAACATAAGTTCATGAAAATTACAAAAAAACAAGCCAAAAAAATGCCACCTCGTAACTAACTGATAAATTTTAAATTAATCAACAGTATTTTGTTTTCAACTTTAATAAAGAATAAAATACATTAATGAAATTAAAGTAAGCATCCTAGATAAAATTATAATAATATTTTTTAATACTAATTACTATTTTATTAAATTTTGTAGCGGCATTTCAAAATACACCAATCACACATCGTTAAATTTGAACTACAACACTTTCTACTTGCCCCCATGTTGAATTTTCTATGTCTTATTCAACTTGGAATTCACTGTATATAAAAAACACTACATACTATAATAGAACCCGATTTACCCCTACTCAAACTCCCTGCAAAATGGGTGGTGATAGAGACCTTTAATACTGACTCCTCCATTTATTAATTTCTTTTCTCACCACAATCATAACGGTTCATGCATAAAACTACACATGTAATGCAGTAAAACTTGACCTACCCCACCTCTAAATACATTAACTATACATTTAAAGTAAAACTAATGTTTAATTACATTACACATTATCTGTTTTCACCGTTAGCCTATCGTACAAATGCATTTATTTATTTATTTTATGAATGAATCAAAACGGTTAATTATCTGTCACACGTCCGCGTAACCTATTCGTTTGTCAATCACGTGGTATTAATGTCACTACGACCGCAAGTAGCTCATTAGCGTTGTCACATATCATTCACCACTCAATGCCCATCGCCCCATTCTCTATTTCAATAAGTCTGTCGTCGTTTCATAGACTGTATTATCTTTATCAATGTGACGGATTTGATTTATGGATGTATAAAACTGTGTTAGATTTGTGTATTGTCTAAACCTTGGAGAAGCCAAAGTGGCTTAAGTCACTAAACAAAATGACGATAACTTAACTGACTATTTACAATAAGCAAATAGAGCTATATATGTTCTCGTTACGTTTACAAGGCCGGTCCAAATTTTGACGAGACTAGAGTCATTATTAGAGATTGGAAAAATAGTTGTTATTTTCAATGAAATAGTTACTAGTTGAATTTTTTTTCGGAAAATAGTTTTTTTTACGATTTAATAATAATTAGTGCAAACGAAGCAGTAAAAAGTGTCGCAAATAGTTGGAAAGGTAAAAAAATAGTTGATTTCAAATTGTGTTCAATCAAACCAGTTTTCTGAAAACGGTGGAGATATGTAATAAAAATTACAATAAATGCATTTTTACGCGATAGTTGAAAAACTATTTTTCCAATCTCTAGTCATTATCAATAATTACACTATTTTAAGTACATACTACATACGTGCGAGTAATTTTTTACGTGCACGAAATCTTGTAAATAAAACATGCTATTGACTTCATTGGGGTGCCAATCGAAGCGTCTTGGCGTGAGTATGATCTGAAAGAAAGGATTTTTCGAAATTCAACACCTTCGGGGGTAAAAAGGGGTGTAAAAGTTTTTGTGGGTAAAAATATTTTTTTGGTCGGATTTATTTGAAACTTAGCATAAATATTCTACAATACAAATAATGATTGATGTATTTTTTTTTGTTATACGTACCTGAACAGCCACTTAAGGGATGAAAACTACCGTCAAAATTTGAATGCAATTAAATTTAAAAATGTGTATTATATTATTAAGATTAGGATATTAGAAAACTAATATTCATAATACAAAGGTGAGTTTTATTTCTGACAAATTCCATTAAAATTTTTCATATACATATTGAAAAATATTCACATAAACTATATGGAAAAATTAAATATTCAGTTTTCAAGTATTAATAGTCATACCATGTTGAGAAGTTGGTTGTGAGGACCTCAAGGCTCAAACCCACGGCTTGTTTAAATATAATTCTAGGTTCTTTTTAAAGATACAATGTAAATTATATTTATCATTTATAATTAAAATATAAAAAATCGAGAGTGTCTTAACTTCGAACGAGACAAGACTGTCTGAAATTTTTTCTCGATCTCGAAACGAGATCAAAGCAAAAACGAGGGTGCTTTAAATTCGGAAGAGCAACCACATATAATCAAAAATCATTAGTATTTTAACATTAAGACTAGCCCAAGAAAATAATTCATTTAATTCAGATTATTACAAAATGAAAATAATTATAAGAAGAAAGTTATCTCTCGCGACCCATAACAAAAAAAAAATTCAAATCTGCCACGCCAATATTCCTAAGAAGTTTTTCCCATATATAGTCACCTTTATTAACATTGCAGTAACACCTACCGTAATATTATACATTTATAACATTTAAAACTCATTTACCAGCAGCTGTGAGAGTGCGCTAATAGGCACTTCACAAACCTCTACTAGCACCAACTGTGTTTAATAAATTGATTAATTCTATCGATAAACTTAATTGTGTTGAATCAATGGAATTTCATTTTAACGCATATTAGAAATATAATCATTATTGAACTGGCCTTTGGGACGATATAATGGGTTCATATTCATTGGATTAAACATTGTATTTAATAAGGGGACATTTACAATGGTACTTATTGCAAAGTGTTTGCTGCATATGTATTGTAGAATTATAATTTACAGAGTGTTCCATAAGTCAGGATACGTACGGAAAAATAATAGCCTAAAAAGTTATTTATGTTTAAAATAAACATTAATGTAAAAAAATATTTTATAGTTATAATTAAAAATAAATTGAACAGTTTTAAAGTAATAAAGGTCGAAAAAAACGATTGATTATGCGTTTAGAACATTTTGAAAAACATGATTTTTTTTCACAAATTGTATAATAATACAATTATAAAAAAAAATTCAGAAAATTTTTGAGATCGGATACAATGCATTATTTAGGGCACCACTTTTTCTATTAATACCTAAATTTTACATTTGAAGATCAATGAAAGACATATTAAATACAGTATTTGAAGTTTTGGACGGAACTCTGGTTTAATACTAAAGTCTTTTCAGTTTTGGTTTTATCCAAATTAGAAAATTGACAAATAGTAGAATATTTTTATTAAATTATTATAGTAATAAATATTCAAAATAAAAAGATGTACTATACATATGTAAGTACCATAATTTACACGATTAAAAGCGAAAGTTTAAATTCCGGAAATAAAGATATTCATCCAGTGATTATCTACAATCATAAATGCTGCTATTATCAGATTAGTGTCAAATTAGTGTCTATTGTAATACAAAAAAGAAATAGCGCACGCTAACTTAATGCTTATTTGTGATTCGGTTAAAATTACATATAACAGTGAACCTAAACATGTAAATTGAACTTTCAAAAATAAATTTTCATTCCTTTATAAGCCTACATAAATATTAAAAGAATATTATTATGAATTTAATTAAGAAGTAAATGTTTTCAAATTAGTGTATGTGTGTATGTATTATGGGCTTCAAAAGTAATCTACCACCCTAAAGGTCAGAAATATATACTACAGATTCGAAAATATTAAGGCAAACATTATCGGTTATCTTTTTCTTATATACACTCACGGGAAAAATTAAAGGACCACTTAAATTTTTCGAAAAAATTACTCATTTTCAAATTAGTGCCGATAAGTCAAATATGATCCTTTTTTACTTACAGGATATGAAAATTGAACGAAATTTTATCATCTTTTTGAATTTAGGGATATTTTTGTGTTATTAAACTTATTTTTGTAACCAAATCGCGATTTAATAAAAAAAAATAAAAAATTTATAGTTACGTTATTTTAAATAAAAACACAAATATATAAAATTCAGAATTTCAAATATTTATTGGCACAAAATATATATGAGTACTATAAACGAAGAGTGCTTCTTTATCTAGCAAATGAGTTTCAAAATATCTGTCTTTGTTTGATACATGGAGAAATGATTTAAATATTATAACAATCAAATGGGAGGAGCCTACTAAGTTTGTGATAAGCGAATTTGAATGAAAACTGGTCGACCACTTCTGCATTTCACTGTACATTTTGACAATCATTGATAGTTATATTTAAGAATATGCGTGCGTGCGGGTAAGCGAGAGTATCATAGGCAGACGTCAAAAGAATTGAACAAAACATTTTACCGCCCACCTGGCGTAGCGAGATTATAATAGATCGCCGCTATTTTCTCAATACCAACAGCATAAATAAGTGTAACTGTTTATTAAAGTAATGCATTTTCTCTACAGGATAGGAGTGTACAAGTTAACATAATATAATCTTTTCAGTCAATGTTGCTTCCTCGCAATATCGAAGATACGAGAAGCATTGTGATCGTTTTAGATTGAGACATTTTATACTAATTTTATACGTTTAGAGCAGTGGTTCCTAAACTAAGGTTCGCAGACCCCCGGGGGTTTGTGAAACATGTTTGGGCATAAATTAAAGTACTTTTACATTTCTATTCACGAGTAATTAATTAGTATCTAACGACCTTCTTTGTTTTTCTATCCGGAGGAGGGGGTTCCCTGAAAAATAATTGTTCATTAGGAGGTATCTAGACCAAGTTTAGAGAGTATTCTTCATATATAAATATTTTAGTAAACTTTATTTTATAAAAATAGATCGATTGGCCAATCTACGAGAGAAGCTTAATTACCTATATATTTTCTCTTAGTTCGAAGTAAAATTATGTCATTTATTATTATTACAAAAAATGTTTAAATTTTCCATATCCTATAAAACTACAGGAAACACCGAAACACAATTTGGCGACCATAAAATGATTATTCTATAAATAAATCAATAAATCGATTATTGCTACATGTGTTACTTTACTTCATAAAGTAGGTTTGCTATTTAAATATTAATAAAACAAAAATTAGTACACAAAAAAACTACATAATTTAATTAAATAACTACCCATTCTACCATAGAAATTATAAAATCAGGTTATTAAGCCAATCCATAAAAATAACAAAAATTTTACACCTCTCATTAAATTTTGTAATATTTTTATTTAAAACGTACGTGCATAAAAAAATATATCGAACTAGTTTTTTTACACAAATTAATAACATCAATAATATATTTTGACATTTATGATGTAATGGTTCACAGTTTTTGTGCTGTGGAGTTTCCGGATTACATTCCAATTAGTGTTTTATAAATATTTGTGATGGTTGAAATTTATTAATATGCATATACATTTGTAGATGCATGCATTTATAAAAAAAGAATTCTGGTGTACAGTTAGAACTGAAATAAAAATAATTAATATTAGCACTTCCGCTATGGTGTACGAGTATATCTATTAATAGAGTGAGGTCGACGCCTTTTTATATTTATCTTTGTCTTTATTTAGTCTTTTTATATTTCATTATCCTTACTGTACATGATAAATAATTATTTTTAGTGCTTCAGGCCAGGCGCCATGTCGATATGATTTACGAAATTTAAACTGATTTTTACTTTTTTATATATAGGTATGAAATGTACTGTATAATAAATTATAGTGATCATGAAAAAATTCGAACTCGAAATTTTAACGAAATTACACGTTTTGAGGATCCCTGTGGGGGGCTAATGGCACGGAACACTAATTGTGCAAGTATAGATTACACTTGTGTTAATTGTACTAAATTTTATATAAAACTTTTCAACTTTTATACTTATTAGTATATCGTAATATATAAATCGTCTTTAACACTAATGTCCGGTATTATAAAGGAGCTCGCAAATTTGCTAGCTTGCAAGCACTCTCAAATGAGATATCAAACTTATATGACAGTTCTTTTGGAGTTTTTTTTTTTTTGCAGGCGTTGTAGGTAAACACCATCGGTATTAAAACAGTGGTGATATTATGAAAATTATTTTGTACGGTGAAAGATGCAATTAGTTGAAGTGTCACTGCTCTAAATTCCATAGCTAACCCATAGATACTAGTACATAATTAATACCCCATTTTTAATACCCAAATTTTGCGAGCTCCTTTATAATACCGGACATAAATATAACAAAAATTGATATATATACCTATCTCTACAAAAACGATCATTTTGACCGGTGGGTAATTCAGCCGAAAAATATATTAATTTAGCTAAATAATGCAAGGGGTGAGAAAAAAAACAAGAAATTATATTTTCCACTTAAATTTTTATAATGGTAGTAATAGCAATTTTAATTTTAATTTTCTTAAGCGCATTTTAAACAAGTATATCTAGTGTTAAAAAAATAAGTTGGACGAGATCAGTCATGTCTTAAACCCTGTAATTCTTAACGGTTTGATGAATTTCATCCAAGTTTTACAACAAAATCATTCGGTCGGATTGTTTGTTTAATCTGACATTTTAAACTGTTAGTTTATTGTTTATAACAAAGTTTATAGTTAGTTACATTAAAACTTATCGTTAGTATAAAATGCAGTACGTACAGACTCTGCAGAATCGTTTAATGAATAGAATACGTATGTGACTATGTGTAAATGTTTATAACTATTAAGTTTATTGACTTGTGAAAAGTAATAAATACTTTTTATAGTTTAATTACATTATACAGTCTAGCGTCTTGATTACTTCGTATAAAAACTTTATCAACAGCTGATATTATTGTTAATTAAGTATTAATTTCTATCCGAATCAATATTTGTTGAGAAATAAAATAACATAAGGTACTGGCACCAGTTATGGCCGCTATAAGAGCAAGGTTTATTGTTTTTGTGATTGATGGGCTTCTTTTTTGTAATTCTCATGAACTCTTGTTATTTAAAAACAAGTAACTCTTAATTTAAGCAATTTAATTACCAAAGTCCGTAAATATAGTTTGTTTTTTAAATCATAGTCTTTTATTTTGTTTGTTTTTTCTCCAGTAATGAGTACGCAATCATGGACACTTGCTATAATAAGTATTACTACACAATAGATATAAAAGAAAGAACCGTCAAATTAGAAACAATGTAAAGCAGTTGCTATGATAATATAATAATTAATAAATAAATTATATTAATAATTAATTTAAATGTCCACCATTTTGACACCTATCAGTCGATTTTCATCAAATCACGCTGTAAGACAGTTAAATGTATATAGATTAATATTCAGAAATGGTAGTAATCAAATATCAACAAATAGCCATTACTGGAGTCATATCCAAGACTGGTACCAGTATCTTATATAATTTTTATTATTTTTAATCTTTTCCTAATATTTTTTTCAGGTTTCACTATTTCAACTTTTTTTTTTTCGTTATGATATATATAATTTAACTTTCTTGTACATGTAAATGAACTATGTTTGTAATATAATAGTAATCAATTTATGTGATCTAATTTTAAAAACCTGTATTTTACATAAATTGAAAAAAAAAGATAAAATACAACTAGGTTTCTAGACAGTGTAAAGTTAAATATAATACACAGAATTTACAGAAAATGGGCGGAACAATAAACAATAAATCAAAACGCCTGTTTTTAGGTTCATTCACTTATCTCTCGTATTTTACATTATATGAACATGTGTATACGAATATATATTACTGTATACTGTACATATATGCATAACATAAAAAAGTATACTGGTATATAATATTTGTTAAATTCTGTAGTAATTTATGCATTTTTAGGAAGATAAAAACAACAGTTTATTAACGGATGTCGGATCTGTTCGCATTAAACAGGATATTTATTTATTGTAAATTATTTTCACTATAAAATAGATTATTTTATACGTTTCATAAAGAATCGAATATCGATTATTTATATTTTATTAAAAATAACAATGAGATTTTTATTGCATACTAGCGCATTGGCCCGGTGTTACCCGGGGATAATAATTTAATTAAACATAAAGTAATCATGCCCACCAAACATGCTAACAACACACGGTTTACCACGAATTGTTTTTTCCGGCTTCATGAAATTTACCCAAAATATCCACAAATTATACACCTAAACTTAACCTATCCATTAGTGAAAACCGGAATAAAATCCATTCAGTAGTTATTGAAAAAATCGTATAAAATTATATTTTCTCCCAGGAAACACCAGGTCTTATCTTAGAATTTGTATGAAAATCAAAAATAAATAAATAGGTTACCTTTCTTGGAAGTTCTTTATTGTAATTTATAAAAATCCGTTTATTTATATTGTAAAATGCATATTTTTTCATTCAAACTCATGGTGGAAAGATAAATATTTATAGTTTCAGTGTCTTATATTCCATGGCTACTGTGGTTTTCTATAAATGACATTTCTTCGCTATAACATCATAGAAACAAAAGACGCTATGCAAAATTTTCTTTTTAATCTTTTGATGTTAAACCTTAGATTTTTATAAAATATTATTAGCCACGATACTGCTCGTAAAAATTATCTAACTATTGGTGAAAACCGTATTGAAATCGGTTCAGTAATTCCCGAGTCTATAAGTCATACACAAACGAACATTCATTTATATATATATAGATACACATACTTTAATAAAACTTTTTTTACGTAAAAAATCAAAATATATATAACCTTAGAAAAATATTGTAATCCATTGAAAATTTTGTGGCAATAATTATTTGATATTTCGAATTTTAATATTTAAATATATTAAACTTGATATAAAATTAATTAATGAAATGGACGTATATTTGTGTTTTTATTTAAAATTATGTAACTATATAAGCTCCACCCTAGAAAAAGATAACCGATGATTTTTGTCTTAATGTTTTTCGAATCTGTTGTAACCGATTCTGACCTTTACAATGGCATACGACTTCTGAAGCCTATAGTAGATATTTTTATTACATATTCACTGTAACTTTTGTTGACTATTGTACATGAATGAATAAATAATATTCCAAGCCCTGCGTTAATTGTCAAAGAGCCGTTATCTGCATCTACAAAATATACATTTAAAATATTGTGTGGGTATCGTATACAAAGCATTTTGGCTACACTATTTCATACGTTATCTTCTGACAAGCTACATGCGTCATCAATTTTGCCATATGGTGATGTCACATCAAGCTCGATTGTTTTTTAAACACAGCTTTAACTCTCTTGCTGTTTATCTTTCATGTATCTCCTAAATTTCATCCGCAATGATTTTTCATGTAACGTATTCGATTTTCATGTTTTGAATAAATGTTATGTCACAGTGCCAACGTTACGAGATACGATATATCTTGGTTGAATAGACATCAATAGTGAATAAATTTTACGTATTTTATGAATTTTTTTTACCCTTTTGATGCTACTATATATGTAAGTATTGATTGTTAGTAGGGGTAAAAAATATTTTCTAATTTTTGAGCAAATTATTTTTTTTTTATATTTTTAGTAAATAAGACGTTATGGATTTTTATTTCAAAAATTGAGTATTAAAAAAAAAATTTCAGACAAAAGTTACTGTCAGTTTAATGTTATTTTTTTGTCATATCTTCTTCTTCGCAAGTGTTATTTTAAAGTGTATTTTATTCACGTAGGATCGAAATCTAAAAAAGTGCATGTTGAACACACATATGATAGAGTTCCGATTTATAAATATACGATTTATAAAAAAAGTAGTTATTTCAATTTTTTTGCTACAGTTTTCATTGAAAGTACTAATTAAAAGCTACATTTTTTACTTTTTTCAGATTTTTTGGATTGATAGTCTGATAATGACTTTTAAAAACAAATATATAATGACTAAAGGGTTACAATCAAAAGGTCCTTAATTATTTTTTGTTGAATTTTAGGAAACCTATTGAAAGACACTCGATTCAATGAGGTTAGGTGAAAAAATTGAGTTCACTTTTCAGTCTATGGAAAGAGGTCAAAAAAATTTCATCATTTCTGTTTTTGGGTCATTAATCTACGATTATTAATTTCAGAACGAAACTATAAGTCCCCCCTCTAAACTGAGTAACATTTGTCTGAAAAGTTTTTCTCTAAGTAGTTTCATTTTCGCAATAAAAATTCCTATTAAAACTTACTGTTCGAATATTACTTTCTTTAACTTGTATTAAAAAATATCCAATTTAATAAAACATATAAAAGACATATTTTTTATATACATGTTTATTTTGATTATGAATGTTACCTACCTACCCTGATTAGCCCACGTACTTTATTATATTTTGTATAAAAAGTCTCACTACATATCGCCTTACTGTTTTATTAAATCCGACTATATTTTTTTATGCAACAATAGGCGAAATAGTCATTAATAATATCAAGAAAATAACTGATACAAATAATCAATCATTTTTATCTGTTCTTCATTGTAAAACAGATTAAGTCGGCATAATAAAATTAAATATGTATAATACATTTAAAACATGGCTTTGCATTATTGCGACTGTAAACATTGTGCAGAAATTATGAGATGGTTTTATGATAAATATTAATACTTACAACAATAACAACTCTGAGTTAAAATAAAAACAGTAATCTGGTATTCAGAACACACCTCTTGATTGTTGATTTATGATATGGGATTATTTAATATAGGAAGTAAAACCAAGGTCAAAATTGGGTGTAAATGGAATTGTACCGTAACATATCATTATCTACCGCAAAGGTGTTTGGGAAATGTTTCCAATATGATCATATTTTAAAATAAGTCCTATTGTGTGAGGTTATTTTAAGACTGATTTAAAAATTATGTCATTTGTTATTTATGTGCATGTGTGATTTTTTTTTAGTTAAAATATTTTTATGTTTGCACGGTTTATATTTTTTCTTTTTATGGTTATAAAGGTATAAATGTATATTTTTGTATTTATTCATAAAAATTTATACGAGGACATTAATTGTTAAAAATATAAACTATTAATGAATTCTTTTATGTGTGTATATATTGAAATTTTTTTTCTATTTATTATTAAATATGTGCTATTAGAAAATATCTTACTATAGGTAACTACAAAAATTCAATAGTATTTATTTTTACTTCCCACAATGAAATATGGAAAAAATCTAGTGTCATTTCAAAAATAGTTTTATCTTGTTTTTAATTATGGACCTTGTTTTGTCAAAAATGATAAAAAAAGTAGTCGTAGAAAAATAGCAACCCTTATAGTTCGCTCTGTCCATCTGTCTGTCTGTCTGTCTATATAAATTTTATACCGATTAAGATGAAATTTGGTGTACAGACGTGGATTGATAACCCAAAAACAGAAATTATTATATTTAAAAAAAAAAAAAAATTTTTGACCCCCTTTGAAAAGTATATAAAAATTGTTTTTCACTTAATCCATTAAGTGGGGTGTCTTTAGATAGATCTCCTAAAATGCAACAAAAAAATGTTATATGACCTTTTGATTTTAACTTTTCAGTCACGATATATTTGTTTTCAAAGTCGTTATCAAAGCGTCCCCCCCTTCTATTTTCTAAACTATCTATATAAAAAATCAGAACGCAGCTTTTAATTAGTACTTTCAATGAAAATTATAATGCATACTGTAGCAAATATAGTTTATAAAAAATTTTGAATTTTTTATAAATGGTAATGACTACGGAACCCTATCATGTGCGTACCCAACACGCACTTGGCCGTTTTATTTAATTGTTTGTTTTCGTTTTGTATATAGATTAAAATATCCCGTGGCACCCACAGCAACTTTTTTTTATTCCTACATATTTTTCGCAACTACCACATTCTTAATCGATCGATTTCAAGAAGTTTCACTGTATTACATGTATACAGTATATTATAAACCAAACTTTTTTTTATTCCTTCATATTTTTCGCAACAATACCACATTCTTAAGCGATCGATTTCAAGAAGTTTCACTGTATTACATGTATACAGTATATTATAAACCAAACTTTTTTTTATTCCTACATATTTTTCGCAACAATGCCACATTCTTAAGCGATCGATTTCAAGAAGTTTGACTGTATCACATGCATACAGTACATTATAAACCAAACTTGACCGTTTTATTTAATTGTTTGTTTTTATTATGTATATATGTAGATTAAAATATCCCGTGGCACCCACAGCAACTTTTTTTTATTCCTACATATTTTTGGCAACTACCACATTCAAGCGATCGATTTCAAGAAGTTTGACTGTATCACATGTATACAGTATATTATAAACCAAACTTTTTATTATTCCTACATATTTTTCGCAACAATACCACATTCTTAAGCAATCGATTTCAAGAAGTTTGACTGTATCACATGCATACAGTACATTATAAACCAAACTTGACCGTTTTATTTAATTGTTTGTTTTTATTATGTATATATGTAGATTAAAATATCGCGTGGCACCCACAGCAACTTTTTTTTTATTCCTACATATTTTTCGCAACTACCACATCCTTAAGCGATCGATCTCAAGAAGTTTGACTGTATTACATGCATACAGTACATTATAAACCAAACTTGACCGTTTTATTTAATTGTTTGTTTTTATTATGTATATATTATGTAGATTAAAATATCCCGTGGCACCCACAGCAACTTTTTTTTTTATTCCTACATATTTTTCGCAACTACCACATCCTTAAGCGATCGATCTCAAGAAGTTTGACTGTATCACATGTATACAGTATATTATAAACCAAACTTTTTTTATTCCTACATATTTTTCGCAACAATACCACATTCTTAAGCAATCGATTTCAAGAAGTTTGACTGTATTACATGCATACAGTACATTATAAACCAAACTTGACCGTTTTATTTAATTGTTTGTTTTTATTATGTATATATTATGTAGATTAAAATATCCCGTGGCACCCACAGCAACTTTTTTTTTTATTCCTACATATTTTTCGCAACTACCACATCCTTAAGCGATCGATCTCAAGAAGTTTGACTGTATCACATGTATACAGTATATTATAAACCAAACTTTTTTTATTCCTACATATTTTTCGCAACAATACCACATTCTTAAGCAATCGATTTCAAGAAGTTTGACTGTATTACATGCATACAGTACATTATAAACCAAACTTGACCGTTTTATTTAATTGTTTGTTTTTATTATGTATATATGTAGATTAAAATATCGCGTGGCACCCACAGCAACTTTTTTTTTATTCCTAAATATTTTTCGCAACTACCATATTTAAGCGATCGATTTCAAGAAGTTTGACTGTATTACATGTATACAGTATATTATAAATCAAACTTTTTTTATTCCTACATATTTTTCGCAACAATGCCACATTCTTAAGCAATCGATTTCAAGAAGTTTGACTGTATCACATGTATACAGTATATTATAAACCAAACTTTTTTTTATTCCTTCATATTTTTCGCAACAATACCACATTCTTAAGCAATCGATTTCAAGAAGTTTGACTGTATCACATGCATACAGTACATTATAAACCAAACTTGACCGTTTTATTTAATTGTTTGTTTTTATTATGTATATATGTAGATTAAAATATCCCGTGGCACCCACAGCAACTTTTTTTTATTCCTACATATTTTTGGCAACTACCACATTCAAGCGATCGATTTCAAGAAGTTTGACTGTATCACATGTATACAGTATATTATAAACCAAACTTTTTATTATTCCTACATATTTTTCGCAACAATACCACATTCTTAAGCAATCGATTTCAAGAAGTTTGACTGTATCACATGCATACAGTACATTATAAACCAAACTTCAAAAGGCAAAATAAAAGCTATAAACCATTCAATCATCATATTACAATTCGATCACAACAAAATCCAATTTAACAAAACAAGAGCAACAATGGTATGTAGTACGTATAATTTGAGTGAAACAGTTTATTGACTGGTGCCACGCCCGACGCACTATGGGCCAGGAGACCCTGTTCTATGGCCAAAAGTCCAGAAGTTATCCGATTTAATTAAAATTCATTTTATAAGGGTTTTTTGGGACGCTGATTTCAAATTTTTAATAAAAATTCAAAAATTCAAAATGGCGGAACTAATATGGCGACTAATATATTTCAAAAGTTGTCCGATTTAAATAAAATTCATTTTATAAGGTTCTATTGGAACACTGATTTCAAATTTTTTATAAAAATTTAAAAATTCAAAATGGCGGATTCAATATGGCGACCAATATATTTCAAAAGTTATCCGATTTAAATAAAATTCATTTTATAAGGTTTTATTAGGACACTGATTTCAAATTTTTTATAAAAATTTAAAAATTTAAAATGGCGGATATAATATGGCGGCCAAGATATTTCAAAAGTTATCCGATTTTAATAAAATTCATTTTATAAGGTTTTATTGGGACGCTGATTTCAATTTTATTATAAAAATTCAAAATGGCGGATACAATATGGCGACCAATATATTTCAAAAGTTATCCAATTGAAATAAATTTAATTTTATGAGCACGCGGTGTAAACAAATAACAATCTAAATACAAGTAATCTCCTTATAACAATCCACAACAAAGTTTCGCTCTAACACTGAATGAAACTAAAAATTGCATAAACTAACCCCCTGACTACCCCTGCCATTAGGGGTTGAGTGTCGATTTTTTATTTTTATTGAAGACTGTTTTGTCCAAATTCACCTGTATAACTAAAGCAACTATACAGATAAACATATCAAAAACCCACCCTCGACCACCTCTTACGCTATTAGGGGTTGAATGTTGAAATTTTTATTTTAATTGAATATTATTATATTTTCTCCGAATTTACCTTAATATCGCAAAAAAGTATGTAGATAAATATATCAAAATTTTAAAAATTTAACACCAATAACCCCCCCCCCCCCCCTTCCATCTCTTAGGGGTTGAATTGTCGAAAATGCTATTTGTCTTATACAATTTGTGTGCAATGTTTCAATCGAGTGAATACAAACACATTTTTTTCGTTATATAAACTTTTCCACCCCCTTGCACCCCTTAGGAGTTTAATTTTGGGAAATACTTAAATACTAGTTTCATTATTTGTATTATAGAGTATTCATTTTAAGTTTCAAGTAAATCCAACCAAAAAATATTTTCCCATACAAAATTTTACACCCCTTTTTTCTCCGTAGGGGTTGAATTTAGAAAAATATTTTCTTAATGGGTGCTTAGATCATAAAAGGATGACACCCCTCAAATTTCACGGTCCAGAGAAAGTTTGTACACTCGTAGTACTATATTCGTTTATACAATGTGAAATAAATATGTACAATAATGTACATATCATTCTTGTACGTTTAGAAGAGTTTCACAGTCAAGCAAATGAAAACGGGCAAAAAGGGGCAGATCTAGGCTGAAGTGCACATCCTAGAGAAGACATCTGTGAGTCTTATTACTTAATACAAGGCGGTATCTTTCGGTATTCGCAATCGGCAGCAGGTGCTTTATTGAAAAATCTTGTTTTTTTATACTAAAAATGTGGTTTTACTTCAGTAAAACTGAAAATAACGCATTCATGTGACATTTAAAATTATTTTTGAACTTCCACGAATGAAATAATCCAAATATACGGCTTGGAATTTATGACTACAATAAATATTACATTTTACAAACGACAGTAACATAATTTTTTTTTATACATTTTTCAACTTTGCGCCCCTGTCATTTGAACAGGAATTGATTAATCAACATGGAATTGTCATCATAACTACTTCAATTAATACTGAATTAAGTGGTCTAATTCGTTTTCTCAAATTCGAAAGTAGACTTTTGGCCACAGAACAGGGTCTCCTGGCCCATAGTGCGACGGCGTAAAAGCATAGCGGTGAGTCTCCCACGCTCCCACGCCCGTAGTCTGACGGTGTAAGGCGACCCTCCGACTGCTGTTGAAATCGACAGTTGTTTGTGACTTTAATTTGATACTTGCCGAAATGTAGTGTTATGTAATAGGTCTTACTGATCCTGTCTTTGTTCTAGGGATTGTAAATGTGCGAATTAACTAACACTGACAAAATCTAATTCTCGTCTTGTTTCGTATTGTAATCGGAAAAAAATTAACTACCTTTTTTATATATCGTGATACAAAAGAAATTACATAAGTTAACACTTTCTGCGAAGAAATTGAATATAGATTACATTACGTTAATTGTTGTTTTTGTTAATGTTTTAGATGTATTTCAATTTTATTCTGTGATTTTATTTCAAACGTTTTTATTATAAATGGGTATAATAATTCTTCTGTTCTTTTATTATAAACATTTTTTTGTAATTCACCTTTTGAAATAAAATTTATTATTTCTTTACACAATTTTGAAATATAAATAAAACAAAAATTACAGATAATAATATTCTCTACAACTTGTATCTAAAATATTTTTTCTAATACGGACCGTTTAAAAATTAATCGAAAACTTCAAAAATTAAAGAAAATCTATTATTTCTTTAAAAAAATGTTTGGAGGGAAAAATGAACAAAACATAAATTATAGATAAGAATATTTTCTAGAACTTTAATTTAAAAAAAAAATTTCTACTGCGCCCCTTTTCAAAAATAATTCGAAAAATTCAAAAATTAACATCAGTAAATATTCGTTTCCGGTTTAGTAAATGGTTTTCAAAAATTGGAGGTGCACATATAGAGTATACAAGAACCTTAAGTTTGAAATTTCATGTCTGTAAGTCTCACCATTTTGGCTGTAGAGCGTTCACAGACAGACACCGGGCATTGTTATTCTTATAAAAATAGTGCAGCATTGGACACCCAGATTTTATTACACCTGAATTATATTTGTGAACTTTAGCTATAACGTTGTTGAACTGAATTTGGATCTCTTAGAAAAAGAAAAGTGACATTTTATGTAATAATAGTTTATGCGAATAACAGATAATAAATATATTTTCTGGGTCGGTTATACTTATGTATTTACTATGATGATATCTTTTTTTTATTATTTTGTAATACTGAATATTATATAATACTCACTACTACTTTCGGTGATATGGGCAGGGGCAAAATATTTTTATTATTGTTTTGAAAATTTGTTAAACCATACAAAACGTTTACATCTTTAAATTTCATTGCATACCCCACTCGTCGAGAATTATTTTTTTTTGCAATCCTCAAAAAGCCCTAAAAATTTCAAATTTTATTTTTATAACTCAGGTCTATTAATGATGCTTTTATGCTATAATTACAGACACTTCTTTCTTTTGATTTTAAAATTACCCTAATACTAATAACTGTAAAATTATAGTATATAAATACTATAAAAGCTCACTAGACTGTACATTTTTTTGTTTTCTATTCACGTATTTAATTTTGTTTACTGAACAGTATGCATAAACAATTAGAATAAATTTCCGAGTAATATTAAGAGTAAACAAAAACAATACACTAAAGAGTAAATTACATATGTCTGTATATAAAACACATACTCATTAAAACGAGTCTTGTTAATACGTATTCAGAATGATCAATAAGTTGTTTTAATATAATTAATAAAACATTACATGCCACATTCCAAAATGCATGTAATTTTTTAATTAGTGTATAGGTATATACTAAATAATTGAGTGTTAAAGTTTATCTTAATTTATTTGTAACAGTTGCCAATAAAAATTTAAATATTATTAAAATTATTTTATATTCATTAGGAAATAAAACTAACTCCACAAAATAAATAAACGACGATAGTTTTTATAAAAGGGGAGAAAATAGAGTTTTTTTTTTATTATAAATAATAGGTAAATAATAACTATGTATTTTATTATTAAAATTTATAAAACAGTGTCTATTTACTTATGTTTTATTTTAAATACTTTCATCCTTTTATCTTTCTTTCTTCAGTTTTGTGTTTTTACATTACTCTACCACACTCGAGAGGTGAGCGGTACAAAAAATTGTGACGCAAGCCGGAGAAAATTTCATTCAAATTTGATACTTATGCTGATAAAATAAGTACCAGAAATATATCTCAAACCGATTTAATGGCATTCCTGAAAAATTGGCAACACCTGTTATAACAGCTAGTTTCTAAGATAAAATTAAAACTTAATAATCATTCTGTACATACATCCCAGACTCTTTAGAGACTTTTGTGTATGTATATGTACATATGTACAACTACCATCATTGATTCTTACAACAAACCCAAAACCTTGGGAACTTGTGTCGAACGCTTACAAACATTCAGTCAAACAAAGTTGCGCAAGGGGACGAATATTAAGTGGTTGATATTGTACAAAAACAAACAAACAAATGTACTTGTGTATTTGTAATGAAGTCGGTTAATAAAATGGAGAATATGTACTCCATTATACATGTTTTTTTTTAAACTATCCAGCGGATTTTTTCCAAACCAAAATAACGATTTTTTAGAAAAAATGTTTCAAGCAAAAGATTCATGATTTCGAAGGTGCTAAAAATTGACATTATGAGGTAATCTTAGAAAGGCCCTTTAATGGGTTATCAGGTTCAACTTTTCTTTTTCAAATATGAGCCTATATTTTTTGTTGCACATTCGTAATTTACGAGAAAAAATAAACAACTTTTGTCTAACATTGTACAAATGTCCATCTTTTACTGAAATTTCTGAATTTTCCATAATAAATTCATGAATTTTCAACGTTTGAATTTTTATCACGATCATCAACGATCTTTAGAGATCTTTGTAGATCGTTTTAGATCTTTGCAGGTTTCCACAGATCAAAAACCAGTGAAAAAATATGATCTTTTCTGCAGATCTATTACAGATCTGGTTTGATCACTTCAGATCAAAATTTTTTTCATGAAACCAATTAATTTAAAAAGTCGTTCGTGTCAAGGATTTAGGGAATATTTATTTATATATATTTTTGGCATAAAAATGTGAAAATTTTGAAATCGTAGACTATTACAACTATTAAAGTTATTAAAGTTAGAATATTTAACTTTTATGTATATTTTAATTTGTATGAAACCTGCTACTGAAAATATTGTATACTAAAATTAATTAGGTGTATAATAAGTTGCTTGTTATACTCATAAAATAACGGATTTTAATCCAATAGCTGTATTCCTTAAACACAATACCTAAAGCGAAACGTGAATCAGCTTAAGTCATTCGGACGGAAACAGCTGAAGCAATCGGTGTAGAAACTTGGCTGAATATAATAAGAATATTTAAAATACACCCGTTTTGAAATTGTAGGGTCGAGAGTTACTGGGTTTGTACAGGGGTCGTCCAATATACTATTAATTATTAAACATTTTGAAACAAAGTAGAAATCCATGCAACTAACTTAATTTTTTGTCTATACTGTGTAATAAATGTAAGTATATATATGGAGAATTCGAGATTTCAACAGAATTACACGTTTTTAGCATCCCTGAATCAAATAAAACATTTTCGTTGACGCCTATGTTGAAAAGATGAAATTTTAAAACTTGTATATAGTAGAGATGCACCACTTGTTTTGAAGATAATCACTTGTGATTGTTATGTAATTGTAGGTATATTTATGTATTGCAAAAATATAATCACTTATATCAATTGATGTATAATTAATTCAACTGTATTGCATAAATAATTTAAATATTTAACGCACATTAAACATGCAGATACGTCTTGCTTTTATTTGATCTTCAATTAATTTGATACTTTACTAAAATAAAAAAGTCAGAATTTATAATTTAATTTTTGTTGAATATTTTAATTATTTCTTCCATGATTTATAAAAAAGTTTTTGTTTCTTTGGCGTGTCATAATTGTTATATATTTTGTTTTAACATTCTATTAAAAAACAAAATTATTACCTATTTAAAATGTAACATACAATGTGAAATATACTGTATCAAATTCCAACTCAAATCACATACGACCATTTATTCAATTACATAACATACGTCTGTGTGTCAGGCTGTCGGTCTGTGATTTTTTTTTTGTATACCTATACTTGAATCTTATTCTATGCGGTGTAACGGATATTATCTAAAATAACCCTCAGTTTTCCTACCTGAAGATTCATTACTGCAATATAGCACGTATTAAAGAAAATGGTAGACCGCATATGACAATTATACCAATTGTATGCAATTTATTTAAAAAAAAAAATTAAATGAAATAAAGAAAAGCTTCAAGAATACAAACCATTTCTTTTGTATAAGGAGGATATTCGTTTCTACTCTCATGTCGGAGTTTTCTTCATTTTCAAAAACACTCCTGAAGAAGACTTCCACGTAAGAGTTGAAACGCCAAGTAAAAGAATAGATCAACGCGGAAACCACGTTCATAAAGAATTATTTTATTACGAACTGCAAATATTTAACTAAGAAGTGCAAAAAGTATTACCAAGTGTTGATATTTATTCAAACCTACCATTTACGATATTTTCCCACACTTTTTACTTCGTGTGTATGTCTACATTATTAAACATGGATAATATTTGTTCTGTATCCTGTACAGAAGTTACAGATTGCTCAGTATATGTTTCTCTTTTGTTTATCTGTGATATTTTGTTTGTTTTAGGCTCAGTCGGGAAGAAACCACCAGAGCTGATTGTGCCGACAAGCATTTCTGAGTTACCTGAGAAGCTCCTTATGTGTGGAATCAACCTGCCAGGTAATTTTACTCTTGCTTGTTTATTTAGTCCACTGATATTTGGATCGGGTCTTTTGACAACATCCTTAATGTATTTTGTATTTATTTAAATTCAGGTTTATATTTGTAGTCGATCATTTCATTTATTGTTACATATTTACCTTTTCCAATATATGTAAATTAACATTCTAAAGCGAACTATGCTTTTGTTAATAATTAAAAAAAAACGACCTTTGAATTTTTTGCTACCGTAAAAAATTGAAAAAAACTACCCCCCCCCTCCCCTTTGTGGCACCTCTTAAAATTGAACTACAGGGTAATCCTTGTGGGGAGATTAATTTTAGGTCATAAATAATCTTATTTCGTAACGAGAGCGAGGAAAAAATATTGCTTTTTTTTGACACACCAAGTACATATACAAATAATATTTAATATGATTGTATTAAGTATACAAAACAGCTTTCATAGACTCTTCAAACAAAAATTAATTCGTACAAGTACTAATTTATAGTGCCTGCATATTAACAACGTCCAGTCATTCAATATATGTAAATGCTATAAATGTTTGTGTACAATTACTTAATAGAAATAAAAGATAAATGAATCTGTAGAATTTCTCGACATCTGATGAAGATGTTATGTTGAAACACTACACAAATTATTGTTACTCTGAGAAAACATTGGTTACAAAAACCTACACTAGGTGTCAGCTTACGAAAGGGATTTTAAATCTCTTTGTTGTTTTATCGCTATTTTAATTTCTCTTGTTTCTTTGAATGTATTATGTCTCTTTTCTGACAGATGTGGTACACTTGGAATTTTATATTTTGTCTATTTGGTAATTGAAACGTTAGTTTTTTGTGTGGATGAGTAAAATGTAATTTAATATATTAATTGTTTTCTTACTGTTTATTTATAAAATGCATTGTTAGAAGATTCATAGTTTTAGAAGTCTCTATAAGGAAATATTTGATATTTTAGTTGATCAAAAAAATTATAAAATGTTGAGAATTTCAGTCACGTAATTCCCTCACTCGCTCATCAACGTACAGTCCAAACTCCTGGATCTAGAAACATGACATTTTACGAGTGTCTTCCTTTTATAATGTAAGCACCCAATAACAAGGGAACCTTTTCAAGTGATAAAATCACATGGAATTCAAATTTTGTATAGTTAAGGATAATAAGAAAAAACAAATTATTTGTGATAAAATGGTTAATGGGGGTTAAATACCCCTATGAAAATGTGCAAAATAATCATACATTTAAAATAACTCTGAAACTAATAAAGATATAAAAAAATCTATAGTACACAATTTTCATGATTTTTTAGCTCTTTCGAATGGCAACAGATTCAATAGTTTCAGAGTTATTTGAAATATACCCATTTTCATACAAGAGTATTTCAACCCCTTAAACCGTTTTACCGCAGCTAAAATAATTTGTTGTATTACTACACTTGACCCCCTCTAACTATACAAAATTTGAATTCGATACGATTTTATCACTTGAAAAGGATTCCTTGTAAGATGGGCTTTTCCGAAAATCATCCCCTAATGAAGAGAAAAGACAGTTAATATATTTTTTAATTTTAGTATGTTTATCTACATAGCTGCTTTAATTTTAAAGATGAATTTTAGTCGAATCTTCACAGCACAAATTGTATTTGATTTTATAAATTTTATAAATGGTCAGGGCCGTAACTACTACCGAGGCAGCCGGGGCATTGCCCCCGCAGCGTAAAAATTGGGTAAATTAAGAGTAAAAAAAAAAAGAAAAAGGTTTTCAGTTATTGCTTAATTTTTAATTGAATGACCTTTTTTAAGTAATAAGGAGTAGACTAACTACAGTTTATTAACTATATTATCAAAAAAAAATCATTCAATTCAAAATAATAATTTTTATTTTTTATTTTTGCATATTTTGGGAGCCCCTCAGCCACCTCTTGCCCCGGGACCCCGAGCTTCTAGTTACGGCCCTGTAAATGGTCATCAATACAGCACGGGCGAAACCACGAACGGATAGCTAGTATTAAATATAATAAGTAACAATAATAATACATTCAGTTTCCTTTTAAAATAAATACAGATCACACCGATAATAATATATGCATTCATAGATTCACCACGGACTTTATCGTAATGCAATGCTATTATTTTTCTGTTTGTGAACTGAAGAGAAATTGAAAATTGTTTCAACACTTTTACGGTTCGGCACATCTCAGTGATATGTTATTATGATAATTGAATTACATCCGATAACATCGATATGCAGATTTTGTATAGAATGATAATTTCTTCGAATAAGATTGTTAGATAGCCTGGTTAAGATATTACACAGAATAAATAAAAAAGTTGATAGAAAATTTTGATAACTAACATTTCAGATTCTTTTTTAATGTGTGAAATTTTAAGTGGAATGTGCTCTTTATTTAAGTAGCCAATTTGTGAAAAGCAGAAATTAGTTTTGATAAAAGGTCTTATCGTAACCTACAAATTTACAAAGATGTAAAGTAAATGTAAGTTAAAAAAATCTTATGCCATATTATAGAATTAAACATATTTCAAGGTTTGTACAGAAAAAAAAACACAAAAAGGGCACGCATTAAAAGCAACTAATGACATAAAACGACGTCTATTGTCTCTTTTTTTTACTATAAAAAATATGTAAAATTAATAATTAATTAGGTCAGCTATAATAATATGCACAAAATCCTATATGAAAATTAGCATATTTTTTATCTATATTGTATTTAAGGGTTGAGGGATGAATGGTTAAAACTAAACCCTTAATACTTCCAAAATACATCAAAAAACTTTCTCCTGTAAAGTTATGCCACACCATCGAGATGTTTGAACTTGAACTGACTTTTCAGTATAGTCTGTTTCATTTAAGATTGCAGCGGTAGCTAACATGGGAAGCATAATAGGCGCTCCTGATTGAATAAACGCCAGGCAGATTCACAATAAAACAATTTTCACTGACGCAATACATCTACTAATTTATGTAGCCTTGGAAACAAATGCAATAGGCATGATGCCTAATTTTTAAAAACTATTTTATGATGATCTTACGTGTCTCCTATTTCCAAAGAAATACTTATTTCTGCAGAAAATAAAGGTTTAATCACAAAAATTGATTCTTTTAAAACTAATTTTGAATTTGACGCCAAAACGCTCGCAGGTGTCATGGCGCATTTTTGACGTCACGCCTATGTAAAGACTCCTTGTCAACAATAATAAATCCTTGTTCCATCGCTAACTTTTCTCGGTTTTAGTTTTGGCAACACAAAACTGAGCAAATTGATAATTTAAAACCACAAAATAATTTATAAACAGTGCAGTCATCCACTCTGACTGGTGTTTTATCTAACATGGCGGATTGCTGTATTTTGTGTTTTTATTTTTACAAAAACCATATTAAGCTCGATTTTAATATAAAAATAAATAATTTTTTTAGAATCTTTTTAACCTATTTCATTATTTAAAACCATAATTTCAGTGATACTTTGTTACTGGCATCATGCCTATTAAATTCAAATTGTCAGATTCTTAGATAAGGAAAGACTATAACAACCAATGCTAGTCCGTATATGAAAGTGTTACAAAAATTTTACGGCGGCCATCTTTTCTTAAATCGTCATTTACATGCATATTATCCCAAAAAATTATTGCAATCTTAAATGAAACAGATTATAATACAATAATTTTCAATGTAACTAATACATAGTTATTAAATAAGAAATGTTTCATATAGATAAAATATTTCTTGATATTTTAAACGTCAAGACAACTCAATACGGTAGAAATAATATAATTAAATATCTAAAGAAACAATAAACATGATATGTTTGCAAACCGCACAATTACATATTCATACATTCACCTTTGTATACTTTACACGTCATTTTACATATTTAAAACATAAACTAGTAGAAAATTAGGTCGGTAAAAAGTCGATCGATCTAACCAAGTATAATGAATTCTTGTCCACTAAAGGACACTCATACCCATTGTAACAACTTCACGATTGGCGCTTGTTCTAGCAGGTAAATAGATCTTGTTGTGCATTATAATAATAAAAGAGCAGTCGCCAAACGTTTGACCTGGGGTCGCGACCATGTGGCGACGTAACCGTGAGAATGAGTGTGCACTTTAGATGCTTTATCGATACATGATCCTCACGGATGACCTGATTAAATGGAAATGGCGAATTCCACTGTATTAGATTAATTAACTAATTTAGAATTCGCTTTTGTGCTAGACGTGTTGATTAATCGGTGACATATATTTTGTGAAAGGGATTTTGCGGAATAGTGTTGGTTGATATTTTTTTTTGATAGTTTTCAATTGTGAAATTGGTTGTTTGTATTTATTAATTCATTAACTGGTATGGCCAAATTTGGAAATCAAAAATATCGGTTTTCTAGTTTAAATGTGTTGCTTCCTCGCAATATCGAAGATACGAGAAGCTATGTGATCGTTTCAGATTGAGACAAAAAAAAAGTTCTCCAATTTCAAAATTTTAAATTTATTTATCCGTTTCACGTCAAGACAAACACTTTTCGTTCCATGTCTGTCTATCTGTCCGTGTGTCCGTCCGTCCGTCCGTCCGTCCGTCTGTCCCCTGAATCCTTGTCACACGCATAACTCATGTACCACTGAACCGATATTATTGAAACTTGGTCGGATGGTTGGGTTTGGTTTGAGGACGGTCCCATTTCAAAATCATCAAAATCGTGTGTCAGGGGGAGGGGTGACACCCCAAAATATTTATTTTTTCAAGATATCTCAAGAACGACACATGTTACGAGAAAATTTTATAGAATATTTTTTGTAGAGAATTAAATTTCCTATAATATGGGTCTACTACGTTTGTTGTAAAATATTCCCTTACAAAGATTTATCTAAATTAATTTTAAAAATTCGTGTTTTGTTTTTCTAAATTGATATTTGATTGGATATATTAAGTGTCATTTTGACGTTTTAAATGTCACTTTGGCGTTTTAAATGTCACTTTGACGTTTTAAATGTCATTTTGACATTTGCATAAATTTAGATTTAGATTGAAATTGTCAAAAAATTAAAAATATATGAAAAAATATTCAGGTGCGTTTTAAGAAAAAATTCGAACTAAGATTTTTTAGTAAAATTTGTATAAAAATTAAATGGTTAACCAATGCCAGGCAATTTATCTGAACACAATCGGTTTTAGTGAATTTAGCACGAGGAAGCACTGTGCATTTACTTGACAGATGTTTTTTTGATAGTTTTCGATTGTGAAATTGGTTGTTTGTATTTATTAATTCATTAACTGGTATGGCCAAATTTGGAAATCAAAAATATCGGTTTTCTAGTTTAAATGTGTTTTTTATTGTTACTATTAGTTTTATATACATATGCAGGTAGATATATCTCAAATCTCAACAATCTTAAATATTTCATATATGACTCTTCCCAAAGTTTCATTTTTTCAATTTATTGAGAAATGCATATTTCTAAGAAAATTATTTATCGAATCAACACTGTATCTGTCAATCTGACCATCTATTACAGGCGTTACAACTTGGTAACTATTGACCTAAAAAAATTAAATTTGACATTTATAGTAATTTATAGTAAGTTTTAAGTTTCTGTTCCTTAGCTAAGTATTCCTTCGTCTTAAGTTGAACCCTATTAATCTCATTTAGTCGTCCGTCCGTCCGTGCTTTTCAATCAAAGCAAAATATCACGTAAATAAGATGAGTAAACTATAATTTTAAAAATTTAAATATGGCTCCAAGAAATATAAAATGTTTTTTAAAGACGGATGGTTGAAAATCTCAGAAAAAAATATTTGTAGTGTGTTCTATCGATAAGTTTTTAAACAAATTTTGTCAAAAAAATATTGAGTGTAACAGTCACAATAAAATAAAAACCGAAAAACATTTTTTTCAATATTATACCATAAAATCTTGCAAAATCTGGCAAACTTAAATTTTCGCGATTTTTTTTCAATTAGAAAGCGATATGGATTTTAAAAACCGCTGGGGGCAGTTTTTACATGCTTACCCGGCAATACCCTTTAAGACAATTTCATCTCGTTTCAAGAACTAACCCTAATAACGACTCCTAAGAAATTTAATTCCACCTGCAGTTATTTAATCACTGCTAAAGGGTCACAAATATATAAGGAAATAAAATAACAAATGTACATAAATAAAAAAACATTGAAAATGAAATTGTTCATAGTTAACGTAAAATTTAAGTACACGATTGTGCATTTATGGGAACGTCAATAACAATCATAATTTTCTTTTCAAACTTGTTAGTGTAAAACTGTGTAATTGGACTTTCTCACTTTTACACGCGGTCATTTCGTTTTCTTAAACGAATCTCATTCAATTACGTTCAGATTTTTTCTCTAGAACGTTCGTGAGAAAATTGAACGTTTAATGTAAATATACATGTTAAAGCTGTATTTACTGTTACCACCTATTACTCAGTACGTTGAGGTTGTTTTGTTAAATCATTTACACTCGAACATAATATGCATACACGATTACATATGGTATAGTAAATGGAAGTTTAACTGGAAAGTTTGCGGATTTACTGGAAAATGTACACATCTACTACAAACTTGGGTAAATATGATCGTAATTTCGTTCTTATCTTAACCAAAAACAACTACAAAGTTTGGTAGTTTTAACTAACAATAAGTTGAACCCAGATTAGACCAACGCAACGTTGCAGTATCAAAACACCTACTTTAATAAATTACACAGCTACACAAAAGCACAGGAGCCAAAAAAGCTAGAATTTTGGGTTTAGTCAACTTGGAAAAATTCAACCCAAATTCAAAAAACCAATACTATAATGCTATATAGGTCGCTTTTTTGCATCGCACAGAATTCAACCTAAGCCCAAAATTCAAGGTAAAATTTAAAAAAAAACGTTAAGCAAAAAATTCCAAAAATATGGATTTTGACTATGCTCGACCAATACTAGAATGCTAAGTTATAGATAATAATATTACAATTTTTAACTTGACCATTTTTCTCTAATTCGCACTGTTTCAAAATAATTCCTAAATTTCAAAATTCGATGTCAGTAAACTTTCGTATCCGGTTGAAATATCGTTTTCAAAAATAAGACGTTTTCTTTCCAGATAAAAATTAATCTTAAATATAAAATTCCACCCTTCTACGATTTGTCGTATTTGAGTTACAGCGCTTACAGACAGACAGATACACAGACATCATGAATGGATTTAGGGAAGATCAAAATGGATAATTCCTTCAAAATCCGGATTTTGAAAAAAATTGGCCTAACAATACAATTTCATATATATGGGTATAAGAAAGTAAAAAACTCAAAATTATAAACCTAATATGAAACAGTTATCGTATTTTTTTACGTAACATAAAAAATAATGCAGTGTTAACACAGTTCATTTTCTTTTTTGTATGTTTCAACAGAATTCTCTCTGGTTTTGTTGAATGGTACAAACATGAATAACTAATGTAAGTGCTGTTTTAGTATATGTGTAAACAAATTATTTTTTTTTCAGGCACACACGATGTCGACGGAAGACCTGTGGTACTTTGTGATGCTGCGTGTGTAGCCAGGGCCGGACTCAGTAGATATGATGTAGCTACATTACTTCTATACTATTCTACCATTCCAAGGTAAGCAATATTTTAATATTAAAGGGCATAGGGGGATAAGCATATGAAAATTGCCCCCGAAAGATATTGGATTGAAATTTTCAGGATATGTTGATACTATAAAACTACTAAGATCCTAAAAATTTCAGCTCCAAACCTCAACTGGTTTTCAAAAAATAAAAAAAACGTGAAAATCAAAAAAAAATTTCCAGGGTTAATACCAATAAAAATTGCTTTAATTTTTTTTTGAGAAGCTTCTATAGGCCTCTGAAACAAATAAATTTTTTATCAAATTCGGTTTATCCAATCCGAAGAAAATTTTTATTTTTTTTATTTTTCGAAAACCAGTAGAGGTTCGGAGCTAAAATTTTCAGGATCTTAGTATTTTTATAGTATCAACATATCCTGAAAATTTCAATCCAATATCTTTCGGGGGTAATTTTCATATGCTTATCCCCCTAGGTCCTTTACATTTAAAAACTGATTGATTTTATAAATTCAAACTTTTACTGTTTATTTTTTCTTCTTTTCTGTTTTCTTAAGAAAAAAATTCAACAAATATATTTAAATAAAGTGTTCAAAATTTTATCAAAAAATTTTACTTTTGAACTTTTCCAATAAATTAATTCGATAAATGACTTTTTCTTCTCATCAATTTGGTATTTATTTTTTAATAATTATTTATATGTTTCCCAATACCTATGTATTACATATTTTTCTTCTTTAAATCATTAACAAAGAAATAACTTGAACTTTATTAAAAATATATACATACTTACAAAAAAAGCGAATGAAAAATACGTTTAAAAAAATAATGTATTTGTAATTTAATTTGTTGTTTGAGAGTGGTACTGTACAAATGTATTTAATTGAAATTTATGTTCAATGGTATATTCCATTTTCATTCAAAGAATTTCTTTTTCAACTTTGATCAAGTCATGAGGATTTCATTTCTGTTCTTTGTAAATAAAGTAAAAGTATCATAATATTAAACAGTATACATCTTCTTAGTTTCTTTATCAAATACTTTATTTTTGTATAAATTCTGATTGGCATTATAATTCTTCAGAATAAAGCTCTTCCTGTCAAATATTATTTGTTTTAATACAAATATAACTTATTATTTTAAAAATTAAGTGTTTTTTTTAATTCTACAAAATTCATTCTCCGCTTCAAATTTCAGTAAACTTTTTTTATCCCAGGCACGGTCAAGCTTTAAGATTGTCTTGCGTTTTTGAGATTAAAAAGTTCACCAATAATGAGACAAATTAATAAAAAATAAATAAAAACTAATATAACTCACCAGGTCGGGTATTTTCATAACCTCAAAAAATAGCTAAAATACCTTTTTAACTATTGAATTACTTATTTGAAGAGTTAAACGATATATTAAAATATATGTACCGATAAAAACATGAAATTAAAATAAATAATTACTAACTTACTTGTACATTACTTTGTAGTAAATAATATTGTTTTTAATAATATATATATAATCACATGTTCTCTATAATTTTCTCTTTAACAAGTGCATATCATCGTTTTTCATTATAACACAATAATTCCCTGATTTATTACTGTAATTATTATATTTTTAGAGATATATATGGCAACTTAACGATTGATGGAAGAAAGTTATTATTTGTAATAAAAACATATGATCCTTTGAAAAGTTATTTATAAATTATTAATTGTTATGCTTTACTGTCAGTGTTAAATTAATTTAATAGTTATTAAGTATATTAAGAAAATAATTATTATTTCTAACTTGCACAGCATTAACTTTTTGAAATAATTTTAATGTACATTTTTGTTATGTGTCTTGCACGCCTATGACCTTAGAATCAGTTCAAGTTATATGATATATTATTTTCATATTAAAAATAATATGAAAATGATAAGAAAAGTCGAAAATATTTTTAATGTTGATGTACCTAACTAAACCAACAATTTATATTAATAGTTCAGTGAACGAAGCAATTTTAAGGTTGATTCTTATTATTATTCGCCCACGCGAGGGGTAAGGCATCACCCCAAAAATTGAGATAAAAGTCCCACTCTTCACACTGATTTTTATTTAACGCGCTTGCGTCAAGGTCATCATATATACGATTTCATTCGCTACATTTGTGAGTACTCGTCATTTATATTTAATTCCTAGGAGATAGCGTCAGCCAAAAACTAATTAACTTTCCTCTCGAGCAAATTTTTTATAATGCCGGGAATAAGACGTGGATACATTAATTTTACTACATCAATGTCACAACTCTATACTCTATTTCATTTAAGAATGCAGTGGTTGTCGGGGTTTTGACGGTTCGAATCGTGCATCTTACCGTCAAAAACCACGGCAACCGCTGCATTCTTAAATGAAATAGAGTATAAATGAATTACAATAAAATCGTTTTATTAATTCATAAAAAAACACACAAGCATACCTTAAACAATGTACCAGTTTCTACAGGGTTAATGAATGAATCACAAAAAGGGTTAATTGTTTCCACAAACCGTAAAAGACTTTTGCAGCGCGGTAATTGTCGTGTATAAAACCGCGCGACGGTTTTTGCCGCAAAAACATGTATTCCAGGTATTGTATGTAAATATTAAATAGATTTTTTTTGCCACGCGTGCTCGCGCAAGTCTTAATGCATTTGTTGTGTTTATACACGTTGGCTATGATTAGAACAGTCGCTTGTTTTGTATGCCGAACGCATGGTTATTATTTCTCTGTTCGTATGTGGTGTGTGTTAATAAAAATATACTGGCTATGAGACAGGAGTGATGTGCCCGGAGGTAGATAAGGTGAAAATTGGTTTGATTACTTTTTGATTTATTATTTTTAACCTGGGTAATTTTATTAGGATGTTTTATAAACAAAACAAAAGAGGGTGTATCTTTTTTTATTTAATCTCAATATGTACGTGATGAATTCTGATTTTAAGGTAGTTCTCGTGCTACAGTACTATCAAAAAGTTTCGCTTATAATACAATGGTAAAATATCGAAAATAATTACATTGCTACAGAGAATTTTTGATCAAGTCTATATACCCAAAGCCGTCTATTGTTGTATTAATACGTATAAAGACAGTTTTCTTTAATTTATGACTAAACGCTTCGACAGATTTTGATAAAAAACTACTAAACAGCAAAGGGTTATTATTCTGATATGTGATAAAAAATTCAAAATGATTGACGGCCAATCATTTTGTTTTTGAAATAAAAGGTGTATTTCAAAAACAAAACGGTCAATCACTTGGAATTTTTTATCACATATCAGAATTATAAGCCTTTACTGTTTGATAGTTTTTTATCAAAATCTGTCAAAGATTTTAGTCATGAGAATGGACATAATACGAACTTGATATAGTGGACATGTACAAAAGTGGCAAACTTTGATGACAGTTATCTCGAGTTTAAATCGGTCGATCTCTTTCAAATTTCATATTTGGATAAATATCATTATTCTTTTTATGCCCTGAATTTTTTTTAAATTCTATCGAAATGACGTTTGCACGAGAACTACCTTAATGAGCTATTTGGAATTCAGGAAGAATAATTTTATAAGAATTTGTTCACAATCAAAAAAATATTACACAAATTAAAAATTTTTCTGAGGGAGTATGAAGGTCAAGTAACTATTCAACATATTTGTTAATTTTGATAATTTGATAATCTTAAAGTAAATGGTGTAAGATATATTTAAAAAAAAAAGTTGGAGTCTGTAGGATCGCGTCAAGCTGAGATATTAACTATTATTCAACTTATTTGTTAATTTATCAATTTTAATTTGTTAATAATAGGGGAAGGGGGTCTCGACGGTCTTAGGGCATTTGATAATCTTAAAGTAAATGGTGTAAGATATATTTAAAAAAAATAGTTGGAGTCTGTAGGATCGCACCAAGCTGAGTTATTAACTATTCAACTTATTTGTTAATTCATCAATTTTAATTTGTTAATAATAGGGGAAGGGGGTCTCGACGGTCTTAGGGAATTTGATAGTCTTAAAGCTAAAAGTGTAAGCTATATTTAAAAAAAAAGTCTGTAGGATCGCGCCAAGCTGAGATATTAACTATTCAACTTATTTGTTAATTTATCAATTTTAATTGACATTTTTGGTGATTTTTGAACATTTTTTAAGGAGAGAGAGGGCATAAAAATAAATCTCACCCAGGGCACTAGACTTGCTAAAGCCGGGTCTGGTTTTAGTGACACTGATTGCCTAACAAATTGATTAATTCGATTACTATTTTAATAACAAAATAAAGAAATAATATCATTTCTTATTCTTCGGTATGCTGTTGCTACATAGGTACTTACAGAAATGTAGTGTAAATTTGTATCTACATTTATTTTTATCTTTCAGAACAACATTACTAAAATTCTTACACATGAATGGCAATGTTGAAAGGAAACATGTATTTTTCAATTAAAACATTATTTGTTGCGTTAACTAAAACGTTTACCTCCTGATAATAATAATTACCTTTCTACATATATGCTGAAAGAAGCTATTGTTTCGAACACGTTTACAATGACCTATATTGATAAATTGTTTTTCCACATTTAACTGAACCATTCGCAAAAGTCAAACAATTTTATCATTTGTCAAAAATGTCATTAATGCAAAATTTACGACGAATGTAAACAAGTTTAATTTTATCAAAGGAAATTGAGGCTTGTGTTTTATAAAGTGAAAAAAATTTAATTAGTTTTATCGATTTTATACAGTTAACCTTATACATTTTGTTTATATTAGTATACCTTTTTGTAAACGGTTATTTATTTATTATAATAACATATATATTGATAGCAATAACTGTTTGTTTCTTTGCCGACAGTGTAATATCCATTAAAGAGAGATAGTATGAGTTGCTATATTCAGTGGAAGATAAACTGGGCATAAATGTTACTAAAATTTTATTAAAATTGTAAAACAATTTTTTTAGGTTATGTAATAAAATTATAAGATTTTTTAATTTTCCATTTTTGCAATCTGGCCAAAAGAATTGGAGATATTAAAAAAATGGTTGTTTTTTCAACAAGGTACAAAAAATATCGCTAAGTGTAAGATGACTCCACTATTCGATATGAGAAATTATTGTTTGTTTTTTTCAAAAAATTGATTTACTGGTGTAATTTTAACTGCTTATAAAAAAATACTTATAGTTAAAATTAGAAAGCATTCACATTTTTTTTGAAGAACTTTTATTTTTTTCGAAAATAGTCACATACATAAAAAATTTTATAAGGCCCCCCAGAGCGTCCAGTTACGGCCCTGTTACATATATTTCAACACAATTATGTCAATCTATAGTCATAATATTTGCAATTATACCAACATCCGCATGATTTGGGTATGAAATTAATGTGTTGAAATTCAAGTCGAAACTAAACGTTTTATAGCCAATATTTGTCATAAAATACTAAAAATGAGTTTAATCTTATCACCAAGAAATAGAGCCGTGCATTCGCTTGACGTGGATTGCTTGATCATAGGCCATAAAATCTTATTTTTATTTTTTATTTTGGATACAAGTTTAGGGTGTTGCAAAAGAAATCACGTATTTTCCGGATTATTTTTATTCTTTGGAAATTAGTTTTATATAATATTCGAACCTTTTTTTGCTAAGATGATTCTGTCTTCTGAAGGATTGAAAATATTTTTCCGTAATTAATTTGAAATTATTGGGTGTATAGTATATTTATATACAATACATAAATAAAAACCATTTAAAATCAATACTTTTTTCGTGCCTCTCTCTCTTTATATTTTATGATATGAATTCATATTACAACTTTAATATAATACTATAAACAATTTTATCTATTTTTATATTTTTATAACAATGACGATGTAGTTGTAATTATCTTTCATAAACAATAAACGTCATTATTATGGTATATTAAGATAATAATTGATAGCAAACGTCATAAAATGTAATACGGTAAGATGCATAAATTATGAAAATCTTAATTAATAAAGATTTTTTTACAGTTCGCAAGATATCGAGAAAGGTTTCACAATACTGGTGTTGGCTGAAACGTCGGAGGAAGCTGCACTGGATATCTTGGACAAGGCAATGGTCGTTTTGTCAGAAAGACTCAAGTTTGATCGCTTCATTATATGGAGACCTAGTACTGAATGTAAAAAGACCAAAGGGCCTAAAAATTTGAAGAGTAGTAAGTTACCGGTAAGCAAAATTTATTAAAAGTTATTTGTTGGTTTTCTAATTTTAGAATTGATAGAAGCTTAAGTAGGTTCAAGCTTCAGGAGAATGATTTAGCACATTATAATGTTTCTTCCGTAATCGTGTATATAAAAACTTTTTTTAAAAAAAAATAAGTACAGAGGTCAGGGACATAGAAACTGAAAATTTTCTAACTTCTAGTTATCCGATTTGGCTGAGTTTTAATAAGATTCTGTTCTGATAAAAGATGAAGCTATTTAAAAAGGAGTTCTGTTAATTTATTATGTTTTGCGACCTGTAGCGTGTTGCTGTCACTTAAAAATGTCAATTTGACGACAAATTGAACTTTGTTTATATTTTTATAAGAGAAAATTAAAACCAATCGACATTAAACTTAAGTATTTATGGAGACTGTAATGTTCTCTTTCAGAAAATATAAACTTTTAAGTGCGTTACTAAAGAAATATAATATATAATGCAAATTTAATCAATGTACTGTACACACGTAAAAAATTTTTTGCACGACAATAAAACACACATCCAGGCATAGCTTAAATGGGTTATCAAAAAAAATATTTAATCAACCTCGGCGAGTGGAATATCAAATGAAAACTTAAAGTCGTGCATTGACAAAATTCTGCTGGTCTTCTTCAATTTCTCAATTAATTAATAATATTATTACAAATATTACAACATCCCGGTATTGTTTTAATTTCTACTTTAATTCAAAGCAATATAATTATTTCATTATTAGGAGAAGCTGATCGTCCACATAATTGTTTTTGTAATGATTTTTAACGCTATATTGCTAACGGTTTACATAATATATCTCGATAATTGATTTTTTCGTATCACATTAATAATTACTATACCTACACATTTTACAAACAATAACGTTTTTTTATGACGCAAAAAAATAAAATACTCCGTTCTAAGATAAGCCCACCATAGAAGACATCAGTTATTTTCTTTCTATGCAAAAGGTCAGATCGTTTCTTAAAGTATTTCTATTAATTTTGTTAGAAGTTATTAGTTATTATGTCCGTAATAAACGGTTGTTATTTTTAAATGAATTTAATGGTTTTAATTTGTGTTTTTTATTGGTATCATTGTATTAACGTGATTAATGTGATATCAGGTATTATTTTTAATTAAATTTATTTTTATCTACTTTTAATTAAGAATAGGTAACATATTTTAGTCAATCTAATATTGAATTTATTTTTAACTGCACAAAATAAGTTTTTTTTTTTAAACTATTAAAACTGATATTTTTTAACAAAAATGTTCAATGTCAATATCATAAAAATAGGTTACTATTTGAATTTGTGGGAATAAATTAAAAACAATGAAGTATCTCGACCTTTTATGCTTTTTTTGGATTCATAGATTTTGAAATATTATAGTGTACACATGTTTTTAAATGAATGCAACATTTTATACAGTAGATTAATTTTTACTGCCTATACAGAAAATGCAATCTGTCGAATTTGAAATAATTTATTGTTGGCTTCTATTTTTAAAATATATTTACAATGAAAATTATTTTGTTAAAATCTATTTTCAAGGTAGATGTACATTTAATGGTTATGGAGTTTTCATAGCATTGTAATTTTAAATTAAAATAAAATTACCTATACAAGCTTTTCCTTCCATCATTTTGATCCTTATTTTTACCTAATTCTGAATTTAAACTATACATTTATATATTTATTTGTTTTGCAGAGAATATGTATCTAGAAAACATTTTTTTCATTGTATGGCAAATTAACTAAATAATTAGTTTCCACATTTAAAAAAAAATCGTGTATTTTCATATAATTTTCATTTAAATCACGTGGGTTCGCTTCGGGTCAGGGCCCGTACCCAACTCTACCGTAAATTCAAAAAGAATTACGAAAATCTCGCCCCCATAAGTAGATCTATATAGTAAAAAATCTAAACAGTGTAATTTTTCAGGGGGTATTTTAAGAAAATTTTACAACTGCACATTTTCCTTTTTTTTCTTTCTACTTGTAATTTTTCAACTGTTATGACATTTTTTGCTTTTTTTTAATTGTATTTATCTATATTCTTTGTTGTATAAATATTCCAATTGCAATTACCTTTTCTTTCTCCACATCTATAATTTTCAACTTCACAAATTGACTTTTACAACTGCACTTTTCATTTTTAGAACTGAAAAAACAAACGGTTACACATTAAAATAACCCCTACATTTTTTGATACATTTTTAAAAGAACCTAAGTGTTAGGAGGCTATGATTTGCAATTTTTAAGATCGTATATATTTAGTCGCATATTTAGGTGGACAATAATATTCATGTCTGTGATATCGACCATTACGAAGTTACTTAAAAAAAGAAGAATTATTTCGTAAGATTTTCTATATAAAATTATTCTACTTTCTAGTGCTACATTATAACCGATGAAGCATCATTGTACGAGTACGTAGACAAGACTCAGGCACCGGGAAGTTGCGGTGGCGCGTGCGTACACGACCAACTCGAGTGGGTCGAGTTCCATAAGGAGCTTGAGCCGTTCCTGAGACTGTGTCAAGGCGCCGGCCGGGCTCTGGTCGCGGCGATGGCCGATATTCGTGCAGACGATTCACCACCAGCGCAGTTCACGCGGAGAATGCTAAACCACCAACACAGGTAATAATTATGTAATACAAATACAAATGTAAGAATTAAAAACGATTTACGTCCAAGATAGGGTAAGGCTGCTTAAGTCGTACTACCGTCTAAATCGTACCCTGTGAATATCTCAGCATATTTAATAACAACAGCGCCTCTAGTAGTTGTAAAGTGTACTTCCCAGTCGGCCAAAACAAATAGATACCTAAATAATCAAATTTACAAATAATCTATACACGTTTTTTTTATTAATCAAGAAAGAGAAACCTTACCCTATATAAAAACAAGGTAGTCTCATCAGCTCCTTGACCAATCAGCGTTGGCGCGGGAATTGACGTCACCACGAAGACGTATTCAAATATTATAAATGTATAATAGAATATCAATTACAAAAAATTCATTTATTTATTCTTGTTTTCGTATTTTTTTGATATTTTAACAACACATACAATCAAAGGAGTACAAATTCGACATTGCAAAATCATAAAGAGCTGCCAGAATCACAGAACGTAAGAATGGTAAAAATGACACTTCGCGAATAGACCAAATTGTCTGTGACAACTTTTTTATGGTTTTGGAATGTCGAAATTGTACTTCTTTGATTATATATGTTATTAAAATATCAAAAAAACACGAAAACAAGAATAAATAAAGGATTTTTTTGTAATTGATAATCTATTATACATTTATAACATTTGAATACGTCTTCGTGGTGACGTCAATTCCCGCGCCAATTCTGATTGGTCAAGGAGCTCATGAGACTACCCGGGAAAAAATTTCAGATCTGAAGTGATCTCGGTTGATCTTCATTTTGGAACAAATCAGATCTTTGTAGATAAATAAACTTTTGTCTAACTTAAATAACAAATTAATACACATATACTATATAGAAACCTTGTTTATAATTTAATCAATAAAAAAAAATTGTACAGAAACGTATTGAATGATATTTGAGGCCCGTGTATTAAATTAATAAATAAATTCACAACACACCCCCTGTCACAGATGAAGGGTTGTAATTGGTCCAATTCGATCCAGCGGGAAAAATACTTTGGGATACTAGGTGAATTTTTCTCTGTTTCGCTACTTATGGTATTCATTATAGAAAATCGTAAATATCTCGACTCCTGTGCTAGATAGAGGGTTGTTTTGCCCCCCCACATCCCTAGTATCCCGAAGTATTTTTCCCGCTTCATCTGTGACAGGGAGTGAGTTGTGAATTTATTTATTAATTTAATAGACGGGCCTCAAATATTATTCAATACGTTTCTGTACAATTTTTTTTAATTGATTAAATTATAAACAAGGTTTCTATATAGGTAGTATATGTATATTTGTTATTTGAGGTAGACAATAGTTTATTTATTTACAAAGATATGATTTGTTCCAAAATGAAGATCAACCGAGATCACTTCAGATCTGAAATTTTTTCCCGGGTAAATACATAATAATCTCCATCCTTAACAAACCCATTTAATATTTATCTAGACAACTTCAACGTGCTCTATCTCATACTGATGTTCAGCGATCACTGCGTGAAGGTTCAGGAATGCTGAGGCAGTTGGAAGAACGCGCCCAGTGGCTAGCAAGTAGCGGTGATGTTGCCTCCGAAGTGGCCCGATCTCGATGTCTTCTTCAAGAAGTGCGTCGTGTCACGAGACGTCTGGAACAGCTCGCAGAACGGCGTCGTGCAAGACTCAGTGAATTGGCGAGATTGAGGGCATTAGAAGATGAAACAGCTGAGGTTAGTTTAATTGTTTATTTTAAATGGTGGTGGGGATAGTTTTACCGATAGTCGAAATAAATATTATTACTTATTCTCGTACCAGATCTTGGAGAGTTTTTATTTGACAATCTCCTCCATTTTTTTTTCGATTGAATTTTAATTTCACGAGGAAAAAAGCAGGGCTTCGAACCGTTATTTTTTTCGTTTCGGTTTTCGTTCCGGTTCGAGTAAAAAATATATATTTCAGTTCGGTTCCGGTTTTCGTTCCGCAAAAAAAAAACGGTTTTTTCGGTTTTTGGTTCAGCTCCGAGTGATTAATTAAAAAAAACATTATTTGTAATAAAAAAAATTTTTCTACCATAATTTAGAATATATACCTATATTGTATGATAGTCCGAAAAAAACGTTATTTTTATTTCGATTCTGTTCCGGTTTTCATTCCGGCAAAAAATAACGGGTTTTCCGGTTTTCGGTTCAGTTCCGGTTCGAAGCCTTGTGAAAAAAGTAATTAAATTTGTACTTTGACAAAAAATGATGTTGGATTACTTCTACAATGAAAAAACTGTAAGAACTTATAAATGTCCAAACAAAATTAGATTTTTTTAGTTAGGTACGTGACAAAATTCAAAGATGTTAAATTTTCAATCGAATATAAAAATCATCAACTGAATTTATAAGTAATTCACTGATTTTTGATCTGTAGAGACATTCAAAGATTTACAACAATCTACAACGATCTAAAAAAATCTCTGAAGATCGTTATAACGTTGAAAATTCATTTCAAATTTTCATCGTTTCAATCTCTATCACGATCTACAACGATCTTTGTAGATCGTTATTGATCTTTGCAGGTCTTCACAGATCAAAAACCAGTGAAAAAATATGATGTTTCAAAATACAGATCTATCAAGATCTGATTTCATCACTTCAGATAAAAAAAAAATTTCCGTATACTTCCTTTTTTTATCGTATTTTGCATGGAAAATTCAAGATAATCAAAATATTATCAATACTCTTTAATGTTGTAATACACGTCTAGAAAATACCAAATTAAAGATATAAAAAACTTTAGCACGTTCAATATAAAAACGACATAAAACACAATTAGAATACAAATCAACAAAATGTTGATTACAAAACTATTTTTTGAATAAAACATTAAAACGAATTAAAGTATGACTCATAGAGTTCTTAAAATTACTCAAGAAACAATGACTTATCTTCCATCAGATTAAAATCAAACCACAACTTTTCGAATACGCGTGAGTTAAACTCATAGTCACAGCCTACTATGTTTGAATATTAAAATGAGTAACATCATTTTCAATAGACGTGCATTGTACATGAAATAATTCTAAACAAATGAACTTGTTTAAAATATACATACATCGACACCAAGTAAGCAAACACACCTGCAAGTTGCATACATTTATGACAACGTTTTTCATCAGTTTGATGGGAAAATATCTAATAATATATGTAGAGATTTTTTTTAATGTATGTTTTACCTTTTTTAGACCTTGTCACCTAAGTTTGTATTATGGTGAGATGCCCTTAAAAGATGTTTTTAAATATGTTTGCATATTTTTATGATGGAATGAAAACAGAAGTAATTAAATTTTATGTTAACTTGTTGATTTCTGTATTTTCTATAAAACAACCTATTATTATATTTAATTTTAGTTCTTGAATATAATATGCCATTGTTGTTTAATTAGTATATTAATATTTATTTATTTTCCGGTCTAGTACATAAAAACTGGTTCTGCATTAAAAGTCGAATTTAAAAAACCACAATACAAGTTAAATTGTTTCAACATCTCAATTATTTTGTTTATTTTAAGAATATAATACAAAATACAAAAAAAATTAGAAAACGTGTTATTTTACTTGTCGATTTGAGTTCAAATAGGTATGAAAATATGTGCGCCAAATATTGAAGAAGACTATAATTAGCGATTTTTAAAGATTATTAGGAAAGATTATAGAAGAAACTTGAATATAGTATTTTAGTTACTCCTTAACTATTAAGGTTACATTTGTTGTATCTAAAAAAAATTAATAAAAAAATTATGCTTTCTCTAGCAAAAGATTAGTCGAATTTTACCATCGTTTATTTTTTAGAAACATTTTACCATTTTATACTTTCTTTCAGTTTTTTTATAAAATATAAATTGATCTACATATCGAGTCAGATTTTACTAGACCTAATAAAAACGTCATATTGCAATAAAATTATCACATATCATTCTGAATTTAGTTTTTATAAACAATGAAAGGAATGTTTTCTTTATTGATGAACATTAATCAATTAAAAAGTACAATCATACTTAGGTAGGTAGACCTTGACGAAAATATAATAGTCTTTGATAATTTTTAATAGACTGAATCCAATAATATTTATATTTGTTGTTTATTTTATATTTTGTTATATAATAGTAATAGTAATAGTAATATACTTGTATCAAACAATGAAAAAACTTTATTGTTCTATAAAGAAAGAATATTTCACGAATGATTAAAAAATTTAATTCTATTACGTTCATGTCCTAAAAATATTATATGATAGTAAAATAATATAACAATAAACAAATAATGTAAACACAAATTTAGAAAATATGTATTCAAATATATGTTTGATTATTGCATGTTTCTTTATTTCGAAATTCAGTTATACAAACGAAATAGATTCTGTATTTCAATTAACAATAATTCATTTTAGTTAGATTGATTTTATAATTGTTATATACAATAGTTATTTTAAATTGAAACGTTGCTATTATTTAATTGAATTAACTATAAAGATACCATTTTAAAATTGCCTACCCCAAACATTTGCTTGGTAGTGTGTTCTACACAAAATTTTTTTTGCACATTGCGGTCTCCATATTTATGTTGTTTATTTTTTTATTTTCATTTCATATTTAAACAAAAAATTTGGTAGGCCAGTAAAACGAAAAATGCAATAAATCAACTATAATCTTTTTGAATTCACCTTATTTATAATCAGAATAGAACTCTATTTTATTTATTGAATAACTATTAGAAGTAGTATTTTTTTTGTATAAAAAAAAAATCTTCAATTTTTAAAACTAAATTCCAAATTAATATTTGGGGACACAATTCTAAAAAAATTGACATTTAGTATACTATTGGCCAGTTTATTACAAAGATGTAAGACCTTTTTTGCAATTTACAATGATTAAAATGTTTTGGTTTATTACATCTTTAGTCAATATCAAGGTTAGTAAATACACAGGTTGCCTCAGTAGATTTCAACCAATCTGCTTGGGCACCCAAATGACGTATTTTCCCCTTCTCGCGCCGATTTACAAGGTTATATTTGTTATACCTTGTACTTTACATACCTTGGTCAATTACAATTAACATTTGGTAAGTTTGCATATTTAATACATAAAATATCTTATTTTCTTTACTTTTGCCACAAAAATTTCAAAATATGTCCGAAATTTCATAAATTAGCCATGAGAACAGTCAAAAGTCTTTTTTTTTTTTCAAAATACGTCTTTCATCTTTATAGGATTTTAAGTTATCCATTGGAGGGGTAAACATTGTCATTAATTCGATCTTCAATTATATTCTTAATCTTGATATAGCAAATTATACATGCTGATAAAAAAAACATAGAACCTTCCCCTTACACACGATTTTGATTATTTTGAAATGAGACCATCCCCAAGCCAGACCGAACCATCCAACCAAGTTTCATTAATATCGGTTCAGTGGTTCATGAGTTATGCGTGTGACACACAGACAGACATGGAACAAAAAGTGTTTGTCTTGACCTGAAACGGAGAACAATTTTTTTATCTCATTCTAAAACGATCACAAAGTTTCTCGTATCATCGATATTTCTAGGAAGTAAAAAAACATAGAACTTTATAACACTATACCGCTACAATGTAAATATTTTTTATAGCAAAACAAAAAACCATTTGCATTGAAAACAAATGACACACATTATTTAAAAAGTAAAACAAATGAGTATTGAATAGCTGGCGGTCTAGTAGTCTACGTACAGAGCAACGCATGCTAAATCACAGAAACAAAAAGCTAGCATTCCACCAGACGTAGAGTTTCACTTACGGAGTACTGTTATGTTGGTGTACCTGGCCGCGTGTCGACACGACGACAATCAAGATGATGATGATGTGTATGAGTTACTCGTCCGATACACGGAGGCTAACATATAATTATCTAGATACCAATCGCTCAGTGACGGCCGGTTTATATTTTTTCGTCTTAATTCATTTTTGGGTATTTTATAAATTCACCGATATCTTTTATACTAAACATAGCGTACTTTGGTATATGTAATTTGCGATTATTATAAAGGAACTAACAACACTTTCAAATGGGGTATTAATTCTTTGATAGTATCTATGAATTAGTTATCGAATTTAGACTCGTGATACTTCAATTTATTGTATCACAGTTGGCGATTCTGACCATACAAAATAATTTTAATACCGTTGCTGAATACCTACCACGAGGGCGCGAAAATTGTCAAACACTCAAGAAAAATAAGAATCTTTAATTGATTTTTTTTGAGAACCTAAGTTTTCCAAGATATCTAACAGAAGTTTTTACTCAGAAACTATAAACTTTATAGAAAAAGTATAAGATACAAAAAATGTTTATTTTGGTCTAATAAAACTTTTTATATTTATTTTATTAATACAAAAACAAAACAAAAACACGAAATGTTAAAAAAAAAGTTTTATTAGACCAAAAAAAATTTTTTTTATATCTTGTACTTTTTCTCTAAAGTTGATGATTTCTGAGTAAAAAATCTTTGATGTTCAAAATCTCGAAATTATTTTGTTAGATATCTTGTAAAGTTTGGGTTGTTTAAAAAAAATTTTTCAATAAGAGATTCTTATTTTTTCACGTAGAATAACAACTGTAGGTTCGTATTAAAAAAAATATGTTGACCTTCAAACAACCTTGAAGGCCACGTTTAAAGATTACCCCATCAAATCCAAACATTTTTTTCAAATATGCGATGGTTTTGAGATAATAATCTGTAACACTTTAAATGCCTCACCCTCTATATTTCAAATTTATTTATCGAAAATGGTGCAAATCAATACAATACATTATGTTCGCATTTTATACCATACAATTTTTACTTCATTACATTTTGTTCAAAATTAAAATGCAGTTTTTATTTTATAGTGGGTGTATATCTGAATTTCTTTTTAAACGAACCGCCTCTGTTTATTGTTAGTTCGATAATTTAACGAAAGCATCTCACTGTCCCATATTGAATTCGGCAATGAATATTGCGAGCTTCCCAACCTTGTTTATACATCTCTAGTATGTCATTGTATAATTCTTCTAATAATCATAGACATTAGAACTCGATTGGAGAAAATAAAAATAAATGATCGTTTTACCAGAACCTACTTAAGTATGGTAATTGCAAATTTTTTTCGTCTATATATTTAGCAAAGATACTTATTACCAACCATTACCAAGATGTCAAATGTCGTTTTCTTCTTAAATTATGTTATAATTTAATATATTGATACTTTTATCAAATGTTTAATGGCTCTTTTAAGAGTATGTAAAAGTAAAAATAGTTTTTATTGGTTATTTATGTTGTGATATCTAATGTGAAAATTATAGCCAAAAAATTTAGCATGCTATAATGATAATATGCAGATTTCTTTTTTAGAATTATGTTATAAATATGCCATTTGACACGTGGTATAGAAATTTATGGCGGTTTACGATTCGCGAGAATAATCCAAGAGAAATCTGGTTAGTTCTTACCTACCTTAATCTAAACACAGGGTGGATGTTGAAATATCACTAAAAAGGTTATAAGCGCCGTTAAGTGAATTTACCACTATGTACTGATAAATATACATTAAGTGTACAATAAAAGGGAAATTTACACAAGGTTTACCTTTAAATGTTACATATTTGGTACGGACAGTACATGATTTAAAACTGAAAACGAAAAAAAAATATTAAAATTTCTTATAGTTAAAAGTTTTCTCTGACTTGTGCTATTTTTTTTTACTTTTTACCCATCTCTATATATAAAAATGAATGTTCGTTTGTATGAGGCTTATAGACTCGGGAATTACTGAACCGATTTTAATGCGGTTTTCACTAATAGTTAGATAATTTTTCTGTGCAGTATCGTGGCTTTTAATATTTTATGAAAATACAAGATTTAATATCAAACAACTAAAAAAAATCCATGAAGTCTCCATGGAATACAGAATTCTGTAACTTACGGTTTCGATATTTTATTAATTTATTATGTGGGGTGGCCATAATTACTTTATGGTTAATTGAATTAATATCCCCAGGTAACACTGGGTCCAATGCGTTTGTCTGACATAAAGGCAATATATTACAGACAGAATCCCATTTAAATATAAAAAGCTTTAATTTGGAAACTTAATAGACTGAAAAATATCGTCAGAAAACATTGAACGCTTTGGGCCACGTTTATGTCGACAAATACAATTTCTAATTTAAATAGAATCACACCCGTATTATATTTCATCGATGAATACATTAATTAAAATAACTTTAATGCTTAATTGAACACATTATAGGTTGGTACATATATAGAGATGTATTCTTTAAAAGTGATTTGCAAAATCAATCAATGAAAGTTAAATTTAAATAAAAGATAATCTTATAAATAAAAAATTAATTTGCAATATAGAAAATTAAATTTCTATTAAGGTCACAGCACAAAAGACTTGACTGAAATTTCGGATAATTAATATAGTAATTTATGTTGGTGAATAAAAGTGTATTGAATTTACATTTTCACTTTGCAATTACCTCCTTGGATGGGCTGTGCGACATTTTCCTTTCTACCGGAACGAATTTGAGGAAATTTATATTCCGGAAATTCTATTTTTACACTTGTATTCGTTTCATACGCGCTTCTTTCATTGATAGATGTAGGTGTTACTTTGATGAATCGATTTTCAAGTTAATTATAGCGCTCCTACTTGCAAAAATATTTATAATTTATAATTCTACTTTTTATATGATGTACCCATGTAGAAAATTCCAACCTTGGTACGACAAGCCTTGGCTGAGTCTTGAACGAAGTTATCATTTATTTCATGGTCCAGTGTTGACTAGCATTGGTATAAACTTGGGCCAACCGTGGCTCCTTTGTAATATCCTACACGGGTAGGTACGAATTTTAGTGTATTAATTATATGAAATATACTATAATTTAATTGTGAGATATGTATTCTGTATGAAAGCATATCAAAAAAATAGTTTTGTTTCGCTGCCGAGACCTAAATAGATGATCCAGAAATGTTTTACTATCATCAAAAAATAAAAATAACATTTATATATCAATTTTTTTACACCAAATCTAATGAATGACTATTGTAGATCAGAATTATTATCAATATGCTATTTTTTGTGTTCTTGTATAACCACTTTCGACCGAATTATTTGCAATTCAAGCAAAAACCACACTAGGGAAAAAATGATTGTAAAAAATTAAAAAACTCTGTGGGTCTTCGAGTGGTTATAAATTTACGCTAGTGCGCAAAACTGATCTCTGCGCGTTACATCAAGTTTCTGAAATGTCCACCCAGGTCTGAAACTCTAGACATTATTCACGTCAAAAACTGTATGGCTGTATAAATACTAGGGTCGAGCGGGGTAAATATGAAACACCAAAAAAATTGGGTAAAAGTGAAACAAGCTTGCAACTAAAAAACTAATTTGTTTATAGGAGAATTATAAAAAAGGTTTGTTAAACTGAAAATAAGAATCGTCTAATAAGTGATGTGTCACCCCTACAGATTTCCCTGTTAGTCGATGTCAAAACGTGTAAATTAAATTTTAATTCTTTGCCCATAACTTTCTGTATAGCTCAGATATTAATTAAAGTTACAATTTCACATTGATATGCCACAAAGAAGATAAATCAAAGTTGCCTTTGTAGCTTTTCGTTTAATTTTTTGAGAAATATTTTCCATTAGAGGCCTATTTCACTTTTTCCCAAATTAGAGGTTAAAAATGAAACACACTTTTTTTTCATTTTTAAAGTCCGTGTTGTATCGTACAGTTCAAATGACGTAAGTATTTAAAATGGGTATTCATAAGCGCATCTAGTAGAAAAAATTAAAGTATGAATTTGTATCGTTAACTGTCAAAAAACACTTTTACTCCAGTTGGCCCTATACAAAATATATTCAATATGTTCTTTTTGACTTAATATCAATATTTTCATTACACTGTTTACATACTACTGGAAAAACGGAGAAACTGTGGTTTCTTAGTCACTTAAACTAAAAATATACACCTTAACCACAATAAAACAATGTCACTCGACACGTGTTTCGACTTCACAAGAAGTCCTCATCAGGAGCCTAACAGTTCCAGACAGTCTGGAACTGTTAAGCTATATTTTTAGTTTAATTGTTTACATACACAAATTCGAATCCACCCGTTTGAAAGTAAAACAGCCAAACAAAAATCACTAAACGATATCCAAGGGATAGAAAGTGGTTATACCTAGATAAAAACACAGCATTGTCTTGCATCGTTCCGCTACATACAAACGTATGTAAGTTATAATTTAGATCGATTAGCGCCGTAGTCATGTGTATGTCACTCATTCCGCGGTGCGTTTGATAATGGCTCGCTCATATGTGTGTGTGTGAATGTGTGTGTGTGTCGAGTGTGCAGATTTAATCAAGATGTGTATAAGAAGCCAGCGGGGATCTGTGATTATCTGCAAAGAGATGTAGAGTAAAAGCGATTTTCGCGTGTTCATTGTTCTAGATGACTGCCGCAATACGTAGGTACGTGTGCTCGTTTATACAGGATGGTTATAAAAATATTTGCATAGTTAATATTCATAATAACTAGAGATTGGAAAAATAGTTTTTCAACTATTGCGAAAAATGCAACTATTGTAATTTTTATTACATATCTCCATCGATTTCAGAAAACTGGTTTGATTGAACCCAATTTGAAATCAACTATTTGCAACTATTTTACCTTTTCAACTATTTTTAAACTATTTGCATTTTTTTATCCAACGTTAAAAATTTTGTATAGAAAAAAAGTCATAAAGACAAAGTTATAAATAATTCTAATTATTACTATTGATTTTTTTCAAAGAAATAAAAAATATTATACATGTTTCGAGATAATAAACATAATTTATATATTTCTTGTGATTTCCTAATAATTTTGAGTTTTATTCATACAATTCTTTGTAGATTTTTTTAATAGATATTTATGTTGTATTTTTACATATTTATTTGTTTAATTTTTTTTAGCTTCTAAAATCTATCTAGAATCGACCATTACATGTTTTCCTCGAAAATTTCGGATTTGACACTTTTTACTAATACGTTGACTTCACTAATTTATTGATTAAATCGAAAAAAAATATATTATTGTAAAAAAATTGGTAACTATTTCTCAACTATTTTGATTAAAAAAAATTATTTGCCAACTATTTTATAGAAAAAAAAACAACTATATAGTAACTATTTCATTTAAAATAATAACTATTTTTACAATCTCTAATAATAACATAACATCGATATCGAGTATACAATTTATTAAATATTCCAATGTTTTTAAAATCAAAATGGTTAAATTGCAAAGTCTATCTCGTGTAAGACTCTGGGAAAAAGTGCTATAAAATATCCAACAGCAAATTTATTTAAAACTCACGTGACGTTAACTTGGGAGGAGGGGGGGGGGTAATTGAGGAATTCCCCCCCCCTCCTTTTATATAACCTAACTAATTTAATGTAACGTGTTATTTTCTAATTTTTTAACAAGGTTAACAGTAAAACTGGGAAAAAGTGTTATAAAATATTCAACATCAAATATATTTAAAACTTACGTGGCGTTAACAGGGTGGGGGTGGGGGGGTAAATGAGGCATTCCAATTAAAATTTAATGTAACGTGTTATTTTCTTATTTTTTAGCAAGGTCGTATAGTGGGTAATAAAAATAATATTATATTTTTTATATGTAGAGTAAAACATTAACCTAACCTAGTCCTCCCTCCTGAAAACTTTCTGCGTACACCCATTGTTGAAATCCCATACTTTTTTAAATTTTTGTAAATTTTACAATGATTATTAGAAATTATCATACATTTTTAATGAAATAAAATTATTATTTTCAAGTCTCTCGTGACGATATTAATTAAAATATCAGTTGTATTGTTCAAATGGATGAAACCACAAAATTTTACACCACTCATTAATTTCCGGCAACTCCTCAGTTGAATGTTTAATTAAGGTTCCAGTTATGAGTTCCAAACTTTTTGGTGTAGTTTAATCTTATTTGGTTTATGTTTTCAGAGAGCCACTTTCAGCATTACATATAACATATACATGAGTCTAAATTTATTAAATTTATTTAAATTATATCTGTCAACTTTTAAGAAAGGCGTTTGTATATAAAAATGAGAAATTTTGTAAAAACTGGATTTTGACTGATGCTTGTTTATTTATAATAGGTATTTTATAACCGACCTTTATATTATGATGTATGTGTATACAAATACATATGTTAAAACATTGGTGCATATGTTGTTATTTTTTTGTTTTTTTAATTTGCAAAGAACAATAATGGTCATTCAAAACAGAGTACTTTCGAGTTCGATGTGGTTACGTCGAAAATATTATCGAGGGAGAAAATTAGAACAATGGCCTCAAGAACATAAACTTTTATTTTTTATGTCAATCGGCGCGGGCGGTCTTTCACTTCAAACGTATTGAATTTCAGTTAAAAATAACCATTCTTTATCTTTTTATCAAAAATCGATAATTGTTTAATATTGGACTAATTTTATCTTAATTTAATCTTGACACTTTTTTTTATAAAACAAATTCTTATTACTACAAAATAAACTGCCCTGATTGGCACAAGACTTTTTTATTACATCATGATACATAAGTTAACACTTTCTGTTAAGAAATTGAATATAAACTACACTACATTAATTGATTTTGTTAATGTTTGAGATATATTTTAATTCTATTCTGTGATTTTATTTCAAACGTTTTTATTAAATATCGTTATACTTAATAATTTTTCTGTTTAAAAAAAATGTTGTTTTGTCAATGGATTCATATTTATTTTATATTTCAACAATTTAAAACGTTTTAGATATTATTTCTATACATTCGAAAAATTCAAAAATTAAAGAAATCGATTATTTCTTTTTAAAAAATCTTTGGGGGAAAAATGAACAGAACTTAAATTATAGATAAGAGTATTGTCTACAACTTTAATCTAAAATATTTTATTCTACTGCGCATTGTTTCAAAAATAATTCAAAAATTGACATAAGTAAACATTCGTTTCCGGTTTGCACATTTACAGTATGCAAAAACCTTAAGATTAAAATGTTAGTAAGTCTCACCTTTTTGGCTGTAGAGCATTCACAGACACATATATTTTATATAGTATGCATAAAAAAGTAAAAATGCTAAGGGCATGAAAATGTCAAATAAACATTAAAATCTTAATTAAATCGATGTAAGAAATCTGTCTACTTCATCAAATCATACTAAAAACCAGAACAATATATCTAATTAGTATTTCCGAGTAGCTTTCATTAATCTATAAACTTATTAATTAATCAATTCATTTGACATGTTAGAAACCAATTATTCATATAGTATTAAACAATAACTTCAACAGCGCAAAAAAAACTTTCCGATATATCACACCTAAACACTTTCGACTGATCATGAAGAAGCATTGCAAATTTGAATCGGTTCCACTAATCTAATTAATTATCTATTAGAAGTAGCAGGTGTCAGTTTCAAGATCAAGGTCACGCGGGGCCTAATTTCACGTACTTTCGCCCACGCGATAGCGTTTACTCTTTGTGGCTAGGAATGAATGTAGGGTAAATGGGCCGATACATGACTAATGTTTAAAAGAATTTTGCAATGATAGTTGAGTCATATAACAGAAATTTTTTTATGAATAAAACAATCTTTCCCTATACTCGTATTATGATTTTAAAATGTTCTAGGGATCAAAAGAAGTTCATAACTGAGTGTTTTTTTCACGACTGTGAAATTTTAAAATTTCTGAATTTTTGGGGCGGTTTACTAATTAATATAATAAAAATATGTTAAATTTGTTTCAAACACTCATCTTTTAACTAGATTTTAAATTTTGTAATTTGTTTTGAACAATAATGAAAGTTAATCGGGAAAAATGTATTTACGGCAACAATCCGAAAATGCAATAATCAGTTCAGAAAAACCTAAATAACATTTTTGTTTCAATATATATGGGTAAGATATATACACCATTTGAAAGGATATAAAAAACTCTACAATTTAAGATAAACAAAATTGCTCTACGATGGTTTGCCCAATTTTTTTTTGAAAATATTAGTTTTGGAGGTAATTTTTAATATTTTAAAATCAAACTCGGTAGATTTATTAAGAATCATAAGAAGTACATTTTTCTTTATTTTCATCAAAATATTCATATTTATTGCAAAGTAATTGAGAAAAACTGAAAAATCTGTTATATGCGCAGTTTGTAATTTTTTTGGAAGCTAGAAATTAAGTATAGTATTCCGCCTATCACAGATCGATAGAGGAGTTACTTACGAGTAACCCTATTTTTTTTGGTTGATATTGATCAAGTAGAAGCCGAGATATTCGCGAAAAACCGAACCGCAAACGGGAGAAATTGATGATTTTCCGGAAAAGTCGTGAAAAAAGTACCGCGCGGAAAACGGATTAATCCACAAACTCAGTTACGAATTTCTTTTGATCCTTAGAACATTTTTAAAATCATAAAATCGCTATTGGAACAGATTGTTTTATTCAATAAAAAATTCTGGTTATATGACTCCACTATGATGAATTATTATATTTTGAAAAGCTTTTAAGGTTCTGACAGTAACAAACTTATCTAGACGTGTTTTCAACTTTTACTTTTATATAGGCCGTTTAAAATATAAAACAGCTAATTTAACAAATGTCAAGAAAATTGATGCTTTGTAGTAGAATTTTATTTTCTTGCATAGTTTTTCATAGCAAATATCGACGTTTATGTTAGTATTAGGTACATTTACTCTATCAATAAGATGTATAAAATATGTGATTGCAAAGATCGTGATAGAAACATTTGCAATCTTTCCATATAGGGTTGATAATCAGACATAAAATATTATATATCATAAGTTTAGTTTTTTTTAATTTACTTTTTATTAATCAATGCAACGATTGTTTTACTATTATGGTATAACGAGACAAAGTAAAAAATGTTCCAAATAACGTGGGCTACTTCGCTGTATTGTAATAGCATCCTGCTATTTTTTAATTTTTGTTCTAAATTCAATAAAATTCTTTTATACTCTGTAATTTTGTATATTCTCCATTTGTAATAAAATCAAAAATTGTCGTGTCCACTTTTGAAACAATTAAGATGTTTAGTAATTATCCCCGATTTTAGTAAATGAAAAAAAATCATATTTTTTGACCTAACTTTATCTTATTTATTTTGTAAACATAATGCTGCGTTTAGACCGAAAAAACAAGTGCAACAAATCCTATACATTTTTAAATACGAAGTGTTTTATTTATTTTGTTTTTTTCGAAGGACGTATGATATTTCGAAAATACTGTCTTGATTATCATATGATCAACGAAAATTATTATTTTTCTGTAGGTTGAAGAAATATGGACAAAATATATCAGATGCAAATCTCCTAACCATAAAAATTATAAGAGTTTAGACTTACACGTGTTTCAATACCAATGCTATCATCACCAGAGTCTTAAAGACACTTCTTCAGGATTCTGATGATGATAAGTCTAAAACTATTACGATGTGTATTGTAATACAAAATATAACTCAAAAATTGTGATTTTTCAGGACACACGTTTAAAGTTTTGAATTGGTATGACTTTGTATGTTAAATTTAAAATATATTTATGCTCTCAGATATGAATGTCGTTCTTGCTATAAAAAATACGGTTTGTCCTGTATAAACAACTAAAAATAGCAATTTTTGAGTTTTTACAGCAAATGGGCGATATAAGCATTCAAACATGTTTATAAATTTTTGGTAGACCCTGGACAACTTAAACCACAATATACTGTTGTCTGGCGGTTATAGATCGTGATCACAAAATTTTCAATCTTCATATCATTCGCAGTGGGTGGACTTTTTGGCATGGGAGAATACCAGCCGTGCAAATTGCTTTGTCATTTTATAAATTGGGTGAAATTTTCATAATCACCCGATTGTGTTAGTTATGATTTTGGCGTATTCGGTTTTGTTTTCACATGAGCTATTGAGGTTAGTGAATTTGACATGTTCTTAATAGCAAGACTGGTTGGTTTTACTTTTGCTATAGTTATTCATTCTCTATTTTTATAAGTGTCGTTTCTGGTATGGGTTTTATTAGTGTGGTTTTTTTCGTAGATTTTTATTGCATTTTATTTATGTTATGTTAATTTTTACCAGAAAAAAAACTATATTAAGTAAAGTGGGGTAACTACAATGAAACAAAAGCAAAATTGTGAATTTTATTTATTTTACCCCATATTTTTAATTAGAATTAAAAAAAGGACAGTATGCCCATGAAGTTAATATAAGTTAGTATAAAGTAAAATACTTGCATTTACCCAACTTCACCGAAAACTATATTTATATATTTAACTAAAGAAGATAGAAAAATTAAAAAGTTATGCGTTTTTGACATCAGTAATATAACTTAATTAAACAGTTTAAATTATATATATTTTTTTAGTTATCTACTAATTGGTTATTTTACTTTTGATATAGATATATTTTCTAAATTCACCTGAGTGTTGATAAAAAAATGAGGTTAGATAAATCAGTTAAATTACCCATTTATTTTGCATACCCAGAGATAGTGGATGAATGAAGAATATGCGAAATATTTTAATGTCAAACGAAAGCGTCTTGTGGTATGTGTTTTTTTAATAAACTCAAGCGTTATTTTTCTAATTGATCTAATTTGTTGATCCAATTAAAAACTCACATCTGAACCGTAGACTTTCGATTTTAGTAATTAAAAAACTATGTTCGTTTATAAATTATTATGCATATTTTGTCATTGATTGCTGCTAAACTGTAGCATATAAAATATCGTTTATTTATACACTTTTAATTTCAATTAAATTGGAAGAAATCTAGATCATTTTGACATCTAAAAATTATTGAATAAAAATTTCGTGTTTGTTTAATTATAAAAAAACTTTTAATCATTCATATTAAACTAATAATTAATAATAAAACTATACTAAAAAATACGATTGTAAACAATGAAGAAAAGTTTTTTTTTGCTTATTAGCGCTAATTTCAAAAAGTACTGAGCCGATTTGAATGAATTTTTCAAACTCCCAAATATAGCCGACTCCCAAAAGGCCGACATGGACAAAAGACAGACATGATTATGAATTTACTGTTTAGTGTTCCGAATCTCACTTTGTCGTCCGTCTGTCCTTTTCAATCAAAGCAAAATATCTCGTGAACTATAATATAAGCTAGAAACTTAAAAATTTTACTGAACATGTAAAATGATGCCCTTTAGACCCGTTATATATTACTATTTAACGTTAAATGCTGATTTTTGTAAAAAAAAATATTTAAAACGCTTATAAGTTTTAACTCATTGCATTTGCAATTATATATACATCTCTAAACTATTTTTATAGAGAATTAAATTTCCCATAAAATTCACATTTAACTTATTTTTGTAAAAATAACATAGGGGTAAGCTGTAAAAAAATATGACGCAAGCCGGAGAAATTATTTGAAATCAAATGTAATATAGGTTTATTTTTTTGGTAACCCGTTTCACCAAAATTTAAGAGTACTGGACAATTATCTATATTTAGAAATATTATTTCAAACACCCGTACATTTGAAAGTCATATTTTATTATCATGAATTATTACGCACGCATTTGTATTAATTTGTTCATATATGGCGTTTCCTTAATTTTTAAGGCATTAAATTTTAATATTTCCATACAAATATCCAATTAGTTTTCTTTCAATTTAAAAACCGCTATGATTTTTTCTAAAATAATAACTTTATTATTTTCGAATTCACATGAATACATATTAACGAAAGCAGATTTCTTTTGATTTAATTACACAAAAATATAATTATTGGCTTCAAACGTCAAATATCTATAATTGTTGTATACAAATACACGTATTATTTTCCGTTTCATTAAAATAATGTTTTCATTTGGTAAGGAGGCCAGTTTTACTTTTTGCAAATGATACAGGAAGCTGTAATTGTGTGTTATAATAATTATACATTAAAATAATAGGTTACGTGTAACTTTCTTTTGAGAATCATCATTTTTGCAATTAACACAAATGTTTACGCTTTTATATTTATTAAAGATGTGCAAAATATATATTTTTTTTACTTGAGTACAATTTAATTGGTGTAAACGAGCCATAATTTGGTTTATTGTTTTGTTTTATGTACATATCATTTAATGAATGAGTGGAATTTTATTCATGTTTATTTTATGATGAATAAACTGATATTCCCCCCTTAAAATCGATTATCTTTCGTCTGAACAGATTTTTTGAATCTGAATTTTCAGAAAAAAAATAATTTATGGCGTTTTATATTTTTTTTAACATGTTTTAGCTTTGGATCTAAAGAAAATTTTCCCAAAATTTCAGACTTATAGATCATACCTGTGAACAACGAAAACCGAATCTTTTTCCCATTTAATTAACATGGGAAAAATGACTTTTTACTTACACGTGAAGTACTCAATTCATAGATCCAGTATTTTTAAATCATAATTTTGTTTTTATTTTTCGCCGTTCACAGGTTTGATCTACAGGTCTGAAATTTTAGGAAACTTTTCTTTAGATCCTAAGCGAAAACATAGGCTAACAAGACTGAGAAAAAAAACCGTAATGATAAATGTACTGTCGTGCTTAGGTAAAAGGCAGTAATAAGCCAAATATAAAAATTAATAAAAATGGAATAACATTTTTTGCCATTCTAATAAGTTGTCTTAAGCATTCATAAATTTTTCAAGTTCCACTGAAGTTTACAAATAGTTTAAGTGTGATATAATAAATAACCTTTCCTGCCCTTGTTTTGAAAAGACAGGAAACTAAAAAGGCTTGTAATATGTCCTTGGTAAATTTTATTTTTTTCGTCTTTCCTTCGGTAACGTTTAGGAAATCATTTATATTATAGAATTTAACAGTACCAAGAACAAAAATTTTGAAAAAATGATATTCCTGCCTTTTAACTAATTTTCAAAAAATGTATACGGCATATAAGAAAGTAAAAATATATGTATTTACAAATTTGTAACATAGATAATGTAAATAGTTCCTTTAAGAATTTCCTCAGGTATAAGGTAATAAAAAGCTCGATAAATTTCACACCTGAAGTGAAATCTTCTCTACAATTAGAAGGAATAAATAACAACAATAAATATGCAAATCACTATAGTTTACAGTGTAGAGTACTGTAGAGCATTTATCTATATATACCTTACATGAAAGTGAATTTTAATATATAATAACACCCTCATGCTTTGAAAGTATAAGTGAAAAGAAAATTTGCATGTACAGATTTAAGTATATATAACAGACAATAATTTTGTTTTGATCTTAGGATTGAAACATACCGAGATATCATCTAAAACATAAGTCTTAGCCGTGAATAATTATAACAAGAACTTGAACCGGAAAAAACTATTGTAAAAAATATAACTCGAGGCATCATATTCACACTTTAATTTTATCTAAATTGTTAATCGAAGTAACTGTTAGGTCGCTGTATATAAAGAATTAAAGTGAACAATTTGTGATTATAGACACAAAATAGATTTATATGGTATTATATTTTTTCCTTTCTCTTGGCCAGTGGCGGGCTTGAGAGAAAATTGCGAATATATCCGAAAATTTGATATGTGTGTCGCGGAATTACAAAAGAAATGATATATTATGTGAAATAGGTTTCACATCTTTCTTATGATCTATGCAAGTAGAACGCGATTTGAGAACTGATAATGTAATAAATATAATAATTATACATTTACAAATATATTTTGTATAAAATTCGTCTTCTTAAATCAAAGCCATCGGAAAATAGCGGGTTTTTTCTTGAATTAATAAAATATAAAACTATAAATATTATTCAAATCAAAAATCAATGTTAACGGTTGTCAATTTTGGAATTTTTCGAATTATTTTTGAAACGGTGCAGATTAGAAAAAAATGTTTTAGTTGAAAATTGTAGAGAATATTATTTATTATCTATAATTTTTTTTATCTGTTATCAGTTAGCTATTTCGTTTTATATCTCTATAGATACGCGAACACTGTTTATTTCCAGTGTTACGTATAAGAAAATCTCGAAGCTTTTATAAAAAAAATATATGCATATTTTCAAAATTATTAACTTCGATCGTTAAGCCTTGGCACTTTACAGAAACGGTCTCTATCTGCGTTGAAACGACGCTGCGTTTTGACGCAGCTAACATGTTCTAGATTTGCAAGTTCGAAGCGCTGACGGAGACCATTTCTGTAAAGTACCAAGGCTTTATGTTAAATTAACAAATAATGTTTATTAAGTATTTTAAAAGTATATCTAAATTTATTTGATAACTTTTTACATCAAAAATCTTGTTTCGAATTTTCGTGTTTCCCGTCTTGAATAAATAATGAAGTATCTTACAAAAAAAGATCGTGATAGAACAAAAATTTTATTTAATAAAAGATGTGTTTTAAAATTCGCAGCCGTCACTGTGTCAAAATTTAGAACATTAAAGCCACCAAAATTTCATTAACTTTTCTTAAGACGACGATTAAGTATCTTAATTAAAAATAAATTTAACTATGTCATCGATAGTGAGACTAGGATATAAATAAGTAATTTATAATGTAAATTAAATATCTATTAATAACCTGGCAATATTTTTGTTTGCTGAAATTAGATTAATAAATGTATATTTTTCTAATTATTACTATTATACTTGGTTAAGTATTACCTGTCAAAACATTTATCTATAATTATTTTTCAAATGAAACTGTCACATTTTTTATTGTGTACTATATATTACGATATTATTTCGCCGTTAGCATGTAAGTGAAAATGAATTTTAAATGGCCTAAATTTTATTTAGATTAAAGATATACTCACAAAATTAATGTATATATTGATAAATTGTTATTTATATATTTATTTAATATTAATATTTATAATTATGTTTGTCTTATAAACTTATAATTAATAATTTAATATATCTACATACGTCAATAGAAAAATAAGGTACTGGCACCAGTCTTGGATAATACCCCAGTGTTGGACACTTTTAATTAAATGTACTAAATTAGAAATATTTGTTGATATTTGATAATTACCATTACTGAATCTTTATCTATATTTAGATACTTAACTGTAAAACAGCTTAATTTGATGACAATGGTGTGTCAAAATGGTGGACATTTAAACTAGTTATTAGTATAATCTATTTATTAATTATTATATTTATTATCATAGCATCTGCTTTACATTGTTTCAAATTTTATGATTTTTTATTTAATAACTTTTCTGTCGTAGTAATTATCACTTTGTAATCATAAACAAGTGTCCTTCACTGGGTGCCCATTATTGGTTTTACTTTATCCATTACTGGATAAAAAAACATAAACAAAATAAAAGGCTTATATAATAAATAAAAAACACTAATTTTTAGACTTTGGTAATTAAATTGATTTAATAAAGAGTTACAAAATTACAAAAAAGAAACCCAATCTCAAAAAAACAGTAAATACTGCCTTTAAAGCGACCAAGACTGGTTCCAGTACTTTATATACATATATTGAAATATAATTATATTAATAATTTTACATACATGTTAAGAATAGAATAACAAAGATATTTAAAATACAAGTCAGTAGCAGTGGTACATTTCCCAGTGCCCTCGTTTCTTACTTATTTCCGAATCATTGTATTGAAATGGATAATACAAAACACCTGATTCTGTTATTGTCTAGCGTGAAATATCGTTTCGAATCTACATCTCTATAGATAGTACAATAGATAATAGATAAAAGATCGCATGGGCGTGTATATATTTAGTATCGCATATACCCTTTACAAAAGGCAACTAATTCTTTTTGTTATTGCCTGTTTTTTGTTTGTTTATGTGTGCATTTTTCTTATAAGTTCTGTGACTAAAAGGCACGAACCTAATTATTATTTAGATAATATTCGCTAGAAGAATATTTTAATATCAAATAAACTCATATTCTATTATTTCTATGAGGTATTTTCAGAGTGGTTTCTATACAGACCAAATCTATGACACAATTTGGCAACTCGCTTGATTTTTGGGTAGAGGCATAAACATAGAGAATGAACTGATTATCTCTCGAAAACAGAGAAAGAAATAGAAAATGGTATGGGATATACTTGTCCTTTTTTAAACAGGAGTGTCTATTAGAAAAGAATCTCTCTCACTGTTTTGGAGAAATGTTACACCATTATGTTAATATAGAATGTGCGGTCCATGCTCTATGTCTATGGGTACAGAGATTTTTTTAGATAATTTCGAGTTTCTCAATTTTGAGTTTGTTTTTTTTAATATTATTTTCATTTATTCTTATGAAATAAACAGTAAAATAGTTAAATATTTATATTTATCTTTACTCGTAATTATTCATATAAAAATTAATACTGGAAAAACGGAGAAAAAACCATAATAAAACAATGTCACTCGATACATGTTCCGATTTCACAAGAAGTCTTCATCAGAAGCCTAACAGTCGAAACTGATAATATAAGTTTTGACCAAGACTGTATCAGTCTGGACTATTAGGCTCTAGATGAGGACTTCTTGTGAAGTCGAAGCACGTATCGAGTGACATTGTTTTATTATGGATAAGATGTATATTTTTAGTTTAAGTGACTAAAAAACCACAGTTTTTTCGTTTTTCCGCAGTATCGTCTGAATTGAAGACACTAATTTATGTCCGGTACTATTAAGGAGCTAGCAAAATTTGCTAGCTAGCAATTACTTTCAAATGGGGTATTAATTCTGTACTAGTATCTATGGATTAGTTATGGAATTTAGAGCAGTGATTCTTCAACTAATTGTAACACAGTTGGCATCTTTCACCGTACAAAATAATTTTCATAATATCACCACTGTTTTAATACCGTTGGTATTTACCTACAACGCGTGCGCGAAACTTGTCAAAGTCTTCAACAAACTCCAAAAGAACTGTCATATAAGTTTGATATCTCATTTGAAAGTGCTTGCTAGCTACCAAATTAGCTAGGTTCTTTATAATACCGGACATTAGACTTACAATTTATGAATCAACCTGTACGTTGAAACATATCTTCATAAATGCATATAATAGCCAGGTATTTCGCACTACACGAGCTACTAATGCATATTCTCATAAATAATCAGCCGTAGAATCGTTAGAAATCTCACCGATCGTAAATTTCGCACACGACAATAGGTTCATAAACATCTTGAGCGTCGCCGGTGCGACCGGGTTACGAAGCCCCTAGTGCAGTTTTAGTGCTTCCAATGCGCGATGGCGGTAGCCTGTGGCGTGAGGCTTTGTGCGTTACAGTTTCCACAACATTGTTTGCATTCCGGTTATGCCTTTGACTGAATTTGTGCATTTTATTGTGTAAGAGTAAAAGTGCTATAAATGGATATATTTCAGAAAAATGTTCATATGTAAGTTTTATGTGATGCATCTTTTTTATTTTGTTTTAAAATATGGTACTGGCACCAGTCTTGGATATGATCCCAATAATGGCTATTTTTTAATTAAATATCCTGAATTAGAAATATTTGTTGATATTTGATTACTACAATTTCTGAATATTAATCTATATACATTTAACTGTCTTACAGTGTAATTTGATGACAATCGACTAATAGATGTCAAAATGGAGGACATTTAAATTAATTATAAGTATAATTATTTCAAATTTGATGATTATTTCTTTTATATCTTTTGTGTCGTAGTACTTATCATTATTAATCATTAGCAAGTGTCCATCACTGTGTGCTCATTACTGGTTTTACTTTATCCATTATTGGAGAAAAAAACTAAACAAAATAAAAGGCTATAATTTAAGAAACAAACTATATTTACTGACTTTGGTAATTAAATTGATTAAATAAAGAGTTACTTGTTTTATTAGTAACATGAGCCCGTCAATCACAAAAAACAGTAAACCTTGCTCTTATAGTGGCCATAACTGGTGCCAGTACCTTATTTAGTTAGTGAATATAGCTCTTTGATTTTTTATACAGTATGTTTATGTTTGTATTTGTACTAAAAACGTTATTTATCAATAGTTAGTGGAAATTTTTTTAAATGTATTTATCTTCTTATATCATGCTTAAAGCAGTTATTTTCATTTGACAATTAAATTACGCTGCCTCCATTGGAAACTGTTTGAGAAGCACTGGTGTATAAGCTAGTATAATGATGTATTTTTTATTTATTTTTGAATGGCTAAAAAAATATTGTTTGTTATTATTTGAATTGTTAACGCATAATCCTACTTGAGTACGGAGTTTATTCTTTTGTTTTGTATGTATATAAAGTGTGTCATATAATGAAAACGCCTTAAGGTTTACATTTCTTATGACGTAGTATAAACATAACACATGTTATTTACAAGTTGTATTGAAATTATTTACTACATTATAAAATGATATCCATTTGAATGATTGATTAAATACTTGTAATACATCTATTGATGTTTATTTTCTTGTAGATACTTTTTATATAGATAACAATGTATATATGTACAGTCGCCTGCAGAACTCGTCTGGCACCCTAAAGGCTAGAATCGCTCCAACAGTGGGAAATGGTGATATTTTTTTTCTGTTGAGGGGTAACACCAAACTTTTGACTTTGACAGGCAACGTCAATTGCTCTTTCACTTTTTGGATAGTTTCGGAGCATTTGTTGAGTTGTGCCAAACATAGCGTAAAATTTTTTTTCTAAAAACTTTTTAAAGATTTTTTAAGTGTTCATGAAATTTATATTTTTCATCGAAAAATAAAGGTTTATACAGTGTTCGATTCCCTTTTTATAGTTTTTCATTATAATAAAAATGATTTGTGAAAATAGTGAATGGAATTTTTATTTTTTGGTAATTTCAAAAAGGCATCCTTTTCCATCAGTGGGAAACGCACTTTTTTTCTTCGTAAAGTATTGAAATGTCATTTTTATTATTGAAAATTGCCATTGGAATACATTAAATGATTTTGAATGTTTTTTAGCTAAACTTTCTGTGTTTTCTGTGCGTAATAGTTTCTACACTTGCGTTCATTGTGACTCTGATTTAGATGTAAAATCAGATTAAAGTGTTGAATAAACCAATAATATTGAATACTTTTTCATAACTCAATGTGTTTTCTTCATTTTTCCGCTTTTATTAAAATGCCAATTTCAAGCTCCTCAGAAAATTGATGATAACTTTTTTTCCGCAAGATATGGCATATCTTTGTCCAGTAAAAGTTAGATATTGATATGCTCTTTCGAACGGCGTATCAAGCATTAAATTATCTTATTATTTATAAAATTTATGGCCATAAAACATAGCCCTTCCCATTGTTGGAGCAATTCCCCTACATAGCTGAATTATAGTGGAACTAATTATAATATATTATCTAACAAAAAATAAGTTCGTAAATACACAAAAAAGTTCAAATTTAAATGTTGATGTTAATACGTAGTTCGATACATTCTTGTAGATATCGAAAAATGTAGGTAACGTGTCAATAATAATCATAGTGTTTAAGAAAGCTGGCAGCAACGTTCGTCTATAAACCATATAGTTACAATACCTTGACTTGCCAAATTTAACGATCCACATACTTTAAATGCACCGTTTGTAAAATTATGGTGATTTATTGAATGTAAATGTGTCAGCGATGGCTACCGAGATATTTGACTGTATAATGTATGTTATGTTATGAGGCCCTCAAGTCAAATCTTATAACGCTAGTTAGAATTTAATATCTACTGTGTTATTTTCATTCATAATCATAACGGTGTTTTATCGTAGAAATAGATTTTTATATGGCTTTATTCACTTTAAATTTTGGGTTGGTTGATGTGATCACTCTGCCACCTATCGGATAAAACATGAACTCTTCTGAAGTTCCCAAACACTCATTGAAAATTTTAAATATAATGTAAAAATTATGTAAATAAAAATAAAAGAATAACTATAACGTTGTGTTGTACCAAATTGTGACAATAATTCATCAAATAAAACATTAAGTTTTTATCTGTTACAAAAAATGATGGTGTCAAAGAAATATGGGTGAAAAATGTAAACTTAACCTCCATTAATTATAAAAATATTTGCCGTGCACACTTTACTCCCATAGACTTTTTTAATAATACATTTACATTGAACGGTAAATAATGTTAATAATAGAAATTTTAATTTGAATTCAAATCCTGTTTGGAAACATCAGAAGGGTTAAAGTTTTATCCGATAGGTGGCAGAGTGGTCACCGACCATAGCGAATCATCTTTTATATTTTTCTGCTATGGGTAGAAAAAGCAGTAAATTAATAATAAAATAAATATAAAAAACTATGTAGAATTAAGTCAAATACTCAGGTTTCAAAAGAACATAGAAAAGGTTTACTTAAGTAGTACCGCTTTCATAATAAACGAGACTTCAGTTCCAAAAACCGAGATAGGCGAGGCTCTTACTTGACTCTCATCTCGTGTGTATATCCAATTATAAATTAATATGTGATTCCTAAATTTTTTATATGTTGTTAAACTACAAAAATATTCTATGCAGTTTTATGTATTTTTTTAAATCCATCTTAAAATACTTTCTGTCCTTAATAATTACGAAAATAACATTACAAAAAAAGTAATTGGTTGTAGATTTTTTTCTATGAATAAATTTATTTAATTTTTCATTTTGTATGCATAATGGTAATGGATTAGACTAGAAAATGCAATTTAAAATGATTATCTTCAAATTATTTAATAGAAAAAAACTCACGCGATTTCTTGGAAAAGTAATTTGTTAATGCATGTTATAATAATAAGATGAAATGTCTAAATTGATTTAAATTTTTCACTTTATTTATTTATAAATTTTAAAACCGTTTAGAAATTCTATTCAGTTTTTACTTCCATGTTCCGAAGGAAATGGAAGTATCGTAATACCGTCGGAACATCGTGTCGGAGATAAGAGCAGATTCTGATTGTACTACCTCCCAAACGTAAAGAAAAGTTAATTTCCGCATGGTGGCTATGCGTGTGTCTGTGCGTCTGAATGTAGAATTTATTTTCGTTCACAATAAAAACTGCAAAAATGCACTGATCTGAATTATTTTTAGGGAAAACATTTGTCTCAGTGAGTACTCCAGACTTATTAATTTTGTTATCGTCTAAAAAGTTATCGTTGCGAGTATTATCTCAACAATTTTGATAATACTTGTTACATTTGTAGTTCAATTGTATCTAAGGGACATTCATTTTTAAAAGCACCCTCAAAATTTTAATTTTAAATACTTATTATTTAAATACGAATGTATGTATATTATGTTTTTGACATTAGAATATTAGAAAACTAATATTTATAATACAAAGGTGAGTGTTATTTCTGACAATTGAAAATTTTTCATATATTAAAAATTATTTTAAAAGATATTAAAGAACATGGAAGTCATGTATGGTTCTCCATACCGATATTTACAATTACTTTGTAGTAATAACATTGTTTATCAAATTAGCTTGTTGTCTTCTTTTTCTGAAAATAACATTACCAATCAATTATTGTTAATCTAAATTAAAATATCAATAACGACCTAGATCCTTTGCCACACATAGATCTGGGTGAGAACAATGTGCGTACATATAAATATGACAGAGAACGGGATGTTTCTTGCAGCTAATGCCGATGCACGCGATATGCAAATGTGACCACATAATGCATCGAAGACGCTCAGAGCGGTCATCATCTTTGTATGTATCGCCCGGCAAACAGGTCGAGTGGTACCGCCCGTTTGTGTGCCATGAAAACTTTATGTGTCCTTGATTTTGTGACCTATTGTCGAATGGTGGCATCTTAGTCTATTTATAGAAAGGTATATAGATTGGATATGAACAAAAAAGGAATGGATAGTCTACCAGGGCAACCATATTGCAAAGTTACCCCTCAAAACTCTCGCTAAAATAAGTAGTAGAATTTTTTATACCTAACTTCCAAAAACTACTAACTCATTTAGGGGGAGGGGTACAGCTGTAGCTGTATTGTCTACATGACGTCATATACAAATGTTACGTAAGATTATTTCGTACAAATAAAAACAAAACATTGTTAAACAATTAACCCATATTTATTATAATGTTTACTTCATATCGTTAAAAAAAAATTATTGTAATATATTATATGTAGGGGGATTATTGTTTACGTGGCGTTACGTGGAGGAAGGGGGCTTCAAATTTTTTTAGAAAAAGCATTGCGTGGTTTATGGATGTTTCTCAATTAATTTTATATTATTCCCATAAAACAAAATTTTGTCTTTATTTTTAAAATTATTTTTAAAATTGAATTTTTACAAAAGAAAATAATATTCTTCGTTTAAAATTCATATATCAGTAACATATAGGTATTATAATAGTACTTTTATGTATGTATATAGGAAAAAGATCCCGTAGAGATTTACTTCTCATTCTTTATAATACCTACCTATTATTATATTTCACTGAAATGATATCTACGTTCAGAATGATGCCCAAGAAGACAAACGATAAATTATTTATAGAAATCCTTACCGCATTTTCCTTCTGTCAAAAAGAATTCCTTAGAATGTTATTGAAGATTGGTGAATAGGAACTGGCAATGTGGAATAATGATTAGATTTCATTTTGATCTTAATCATTCTTGGACTTTTATTCAATTATATATTTAACGTTTGATGCATATTAAACTGAGAATATTGATCTTGAATATTTAAAAAATATACAAGGTGGTCCAGTTTGGAATACAGAAGTTGTAGGAATTGATTCCTTAGCTTATTGTGAGTAAAAAATTCTACGGAAAGGCGGGGTCTATCTTCAACACCCTCTGAGCTACAGGATGTTTAAAAATTTCCTTTAGAGTAGTACTTACAAACAAAGATTATCTCATAACTTCAAAAGTAACGTAACTAGAGCAACCACAATGAGTTAGTTTCATAGGTAATTAACTAAATTTTTCAGTATTAGCGATATTGCTGGCGATGTTTCTAGTTCAGAGTTTTTGCTCATGAAAGTCAAAAAAAATATTCATTTTTTTTTTTAAATTTTTATGAAAATAACATTTTTCTCCAAAAGTACCTACAATATGGAGTATTTTTTGTCATTATTTTGGTGTGTCATATGTTACCTACAAATTCCCCAAATCAAATTTTTACTCACAAACCCTGTATATTCTAACGAAAATGTTGAAAAAGTGTAAAGACAAATAATAGAAAAAGAGGAAGACTACTTTCTTTTATTGATCTTTTTGATTCTTAATTAAACGTCAAATATTTCCAATTAACTTTTAACTGCATAATAATGTAAATGTCACAGATGCACGGTTTTGTTATTATTCCCTTTGTAATTTTTATAAAAATCTTTGTTTATGTGCAAATCAATTTACCGCTAGAAGGGATTTGTACATATCAGGAACTAAATAATTAAGTTAATTAAATAATACTGCATCTCTCGCCTCGGGCAATTCGCAATGAGTCATGCATACTGAACATGTTAGCTGTAAGTGGGATAAATGTTGGTGTTATAATTCAATTAAAACTCTAATTGCAAGCGTGTAGGGATGACAACGAAATAAACGTTGATATTAGATCCAGTTAAAACCCAATTTTTTCAATTTTCTAATTTCCGTACCTGGTGGATACGACATTTTTCAAAAATCAAAATAACTTTTTAAGTACCTACTTAAGTAAAATTAAAATAAAATTACCTATTTTATACGATAGATATATAGAAACATATCTTGTCAAAATTTGGTCTCGTCTGTACTTCATCTGAAGTTAGGTCATGATATACATACATGGAAACGAGAATTCTATGAATACTAAACAAAAATGAACAATTTTCACATTATAGATGTTTGGTTTCGATAAATCAAATACTAATATTATAAATATTACAACAAAATTTACCATCCCTATAAATGTAATATTTGTAAATACCTTTTGCAAAAGAAATAGTACATGCTCGCAATTTTATTAATAATAAAAAATCCAAGCCGGTTCAGTTGGTATTGTAATGAATTTTATTAATGATTTGAGGACAATAATTAATTTTTATTAACGTCGTCGTAATGATTTATGATAATTGGAAGTAAATAGTTGTGAAGTAACCTGGAAAACTTAAAACATTATTGTCAATTAAATATAGTCAGAGCCGTACTAAGGATTTTTAATGCCCATGCAAACCACACATTTTGTATATTCATGTATAAATCAATATTATAATAATGGCTGTTCATTAACTATATACGAATGTCATGGGGAGAGGGGGGTTTGCTTGGAAAAAATAGCGTGACATAGTTTATGGACAACCCAAAATAAAATCATTTTTTATTACTAAATTAAAATTACTATAGTCTGTTTCATTTAAGATTGCAGTGGTGGGGATTATGTGGTACGATTCACACAGGCACTATTCTCGTACAAGGCTAGCCCACAGAATAAAGATAGTAATATTTTAATATGTATATGAAAACTTTTAATGAAAGTTAGAACAAAAACTCACCTTTGTATTATGAATATTAGTTTTCTGATATCCTAATGTCGACAGTATAATACACATTTTTAGAATAACTAGATTAGGAAAGATAACCAATGCTAATCCGTATATAAAAGTGTTACTAAAATTTTACGGCGACCATCTTTTCTTAAATGTCACAATCATCATTTCCATGAAAAATTGTGTTATTGTGAATCTACCAGGCGTTTTGCCCAATCAGGAGCGCGTATTATACTTCCTATGTTAGCTACCGCTGCAATCTTAAATGAAACAGACTATAGATAAAAAATAATGATTATACTATTAATAGTAAGTTCAATATTATATGTATACAAATGTTAAAATGCATACATGAAAAACAAAAATAATAAATTTATGTGAACTTGTTTTATTTTCATACACAACCATTATCAATTATTAAAGACAATCTTGCAACCTGCTTGCTAAACTTCCCAGCAACTGTAATAAACAACACAAAGTACTGTTTTCTCACATTAAAAATGAATAATTCAATTGGTTATTCGCGCGTAGAAATGTTCTCCATTGCTCATATTTGGCAATATAACATATACATGTAAGTGCTTGATTTCTATGTCACTGATGAGGCGACTTTCTTTAGTATATGTTTTTTCTCATATCCAATGCCTTCTGCGATTGATAATAATGTAATCTTATAATTAGATCTAGACCAAACATGTTTTGCTTTAGATTATTATCATCGTGAAGATAAAATAAATAAGGAAATAACACGTGTTCTCCTAATTTTCTTGTAATGATTTAATGGAAAAGGGTAATGAAAATTATTGCTCTTGTTATATGATGTTATAAGATTGTTTTAATTACAATTGTCTTGTTTTACAAGAGTCTTATAAATGAACATAGAAATAAAATAAGCAAATCATTTCATGTATTCCATTTTATTGTTTATTATATATGTACATATATCTCTAAGAAGAAAAGATTTCGGAATTCTCAAAAATTTTAATTTTTTGCATTAAACCATAAATAATCAGTAATTAGTAAAACGTCCATTTTTTAACCGTGATTAAGTTTAGAATTAATGTTAAGCATGATTTAAACGATTGTTACTTTATGCTTACATAAGATATGCAGAAATTAAAATAATTAGTTTTACTTCAAAATCATATTTTTACTTTATGCAACTATGAAAAAGTTTTTTTTTATAATTTTACTCTATAAGAATTTTTGAGACAGTTGATTAATAATGGATTTTTTTATAGGAACTTCAATGGCTAAGAAAAGTCGGAGATGAAAAAATTAAAGTCTATAATACTTCTCAAGAAAGCGCTACTGACCAAGAATCTGTTAAACTACAAGAGCAAGATTTTGAAAAGTTTTATTTTATAGCCATGGTTAGTACTTTTCATATATTGTATAGTTTTATTTAGAAATGATATGGTGACTAATATTGTGTTATTTTTTCAGAGGCATATTGATAAGGGGGGTGATCTTTTAGAAGAAGTAAATCAATGTTCTGATCCCCGAGCAAATAATTTGAAAGATATAGCCCAATCACTTAAACTACAGTTAAGAGCTTTCAGTGAAGGACTAGAAGAAACTCGGGAAACATTGGAAGATGCTACACGATATTTCCAGTTAATGGAAAGAATCGAAACCGGAAATGTAGCAGACAAAAATAAAGAGGATTATTACGGAGAATTAATAAACATAGCTAACAAATTAGGAAATAATAAATTATTAGAGAAATGCGAAGTAAGTATAAATTAAGTATTTTTTACTCTTTTATTAGTTAAGATCTTATTTAATAGTTTGATTTTAATTTCAGTCATTGAATAAATTCCAAAATGATGAAAACCAGTCACCTGATTCAAAGCAATGCTCACAACAAAACGTTGAAATTGTTACGAGCACACCTGTTCAACAACCCGCCACAAAATGTCCAAGCCAACCACGCAGACGTTCAGTTAGTTCTTTTGCATACATTTATAAATGCAATCACCATGCAGCAGGTTTCTCCTGCAACTGTTGGGATTCGGATGAAGGATCCATGTCACAAAAACTTAAAAATAACTACGTCCAAAGTCTTCAGGGGCAAAAATGTGTTTGTGGAGGAATCAAAGAACCTCTTACCAGACAAAACTCACTCGGTCTCGGCGGTATCAAAGAAGTCAGAGAGAGTGCTGAGGATTTATTAGATAACGAAGTAGACAAAAATGATTCGGGTGTTAGCGGTTGCGGAAGATGCGATAGTATGTCTACGGAAAAAAGTGTAAATAGAAATTTTGTAAGGAAAAGGATGTTGCGTAGAACATGCTCTTGCCAGTATTTCGGCGATACCTGTACACTTTGCAGTGGAGCAGAAAGCAGTAGTGGGAGTGGTTCAAATAATGGAGATAATTTAGAAAACCAAGGAGATGGTATTATTGAAGGTGGTAGTGATGGCTTCCCAAAAAGGTAATTATTTTTTTAAAGACTAACGCCCAGTATTACCAAGTTTAACTAAATGCTCCTTTAACTAGTTGTCATTTAGCTTAAATCTACATTAAAATGGTTTATAGTATTATCAACAGAACCAAGCATAATAAAGGGATTTTTAATTTTCTGCAGTGTTTTTACAATGCATAGCATTTAACTAAATATGATTTTAAATATATATTATATGACATTTAAGGGGTAACAATGTGGCCGTAAAAAAGCCTACCATTAATGATTTTTTGAGGGTATAGTAAAAGGAATGGGAATTCTTTTTAGAGGGTTTATTCAGCATATTATTATATTTAAGTATAGAAAAAAATCGTATTATTATTTTTGTACAAAATGGCGGCGAGAGGGCCAATCTTTGAAATGATCTGTTGGTATTACACCAAATGTACTTTAAAGAAGCATTTAGCACTGAAGAAGCAGTAAACTGATTGATATATATTATTTAATATTTAAAACATCTTTCTATTTTAGTGGAAGCGAAGAATTAGAAGATTCTGAAGATCAGTATCAAAATAAAATAATACCACCTATTTCTGTAAATACACATTTGCATTGTCATGCATCAACTATAGATATACCCAATGAAAGTATAGGACCTCCAATGGATCCCAAAACACAAAAGTATGTTAATAAAAATATTTTTTATTTCATATTGATAACTGACTGATTTTTGCATTTTTTTTTTTACAGAACTCTACTTCTTATCATGAGAGAAATGATACAGACTGAAAGAGATTATGTGAAGTCATTGGATTATATTATAGAAAACTACATACCCGAACTGCAGAGAGAGGATATTCCACAAGCTCTTCGAGGACAGAGAAATGTTGTGTTCGGAAATGTTGAAAAAATTTACGAATTCCATAGCCAACATTTTCTCAGAGAGCTGGAACAATGTGCTGAAAATCCTCTACATGTTGGACAATCATTCTTAAGACACGAGAAAAAATTCTATTTGTATGCGTTATATAACAAAAATAAACCAAAATCAGACTCGTTAATGTCTGAATATGGAACAATCTTTTTCAAGGTATTTTCATCAAAGAAAACTTTAAATGTGGCATTTAAAATATTAATTTCCAAATATTTGTTTTCTATTTAGACAAAACAAATTGAATTGGATGACAAAATGGATTTAGCAAGTTATCTTCTGAAACCAGTTCAACGAATGGGTAAATATGCGTTGCTGTTGCAACAGCTGATGAAAGCCTGTCCACCTCTTCCACCTGGAGCACCTGAACGAGATGTAACGATAATGGAAGAATTGAAATCCGCAGAACTGATGGTTAAATTCCAACTGAGACATGGAAATGATTTATTAGCTATGGATTCTATTAGAGATTGTGATGTAAGATTATTTTACTTATTTTTAGTGTTCCGTGCCAAAATTGGCAAAATTAAATGCTAATGGAATCAACTTTCTGTCAGTCGCAGTTATCTAGCTACTGAACTCTTTGACCTAGAAACCTGAAGTTGGCATAATAATGGTAGACTAATAACAGACTTATGTTGCAAAAAATATTTTTTAAGGAAGAAGTTGTTTCCACTTTTTCAATAATATTTAAATTAATTTAAATTGGTTCTTAACTTTGTTAAAGATTTTAATCTACAGTATGGGACACTGATATGCAAGGCTTTACCCATACTTTTTAAATTAATCCAAAAATAAATTACATAAACATATTTTTTTCTTTAGGTAAATCTCAAAGAACAAGGCAGACTTCTCCGACAAAATGAATTCCTCGTTTGGGAAGGTCGAGGTGGAAAGAAAACTTTACGACAAGTATTTCTCTTTGAAGAACTTATACTGTTTAGTAAAGCTAGAAGATTCCCTGACCGTAAGGTAAATGTATGAACTAACGCTTTTAATTTTTTTGTAAATACGTTTATTGGGTTTGTTTTAAATTAATATTGTATATTTTTTTGTAGAATCTCGATTTATATATTTACAAAAACAGTATAAAAATGACAGATATTGGGATGACAGCTAGAATAGGCGATAGTACAACTAAATTTGAAATCTGGTTCAGAAAGAGAAAACCAAATGATACATTCACTCTTCAATCTATGTCGGAAGATATTAAAAAAGCATGGACAGAAGAGATATCACAATTATTATGGAAACAGGCCATGAAAAATAGAGGTAAGAATTTGTAAATTTTTAATTTAATATTGACTCGTCAATATTCTAATAGATAAAATATAAATATTTTTTTTTTCTTTTTGAATTTTAGAAGTAAGATTACAAGAAATGTCATCAATGGGTATTGGAAACAAACCTTGCTTAGATATAAGACCTAGCGTAGATCAAATCAGCGATCGTTCAATTAGTATTGCACAATTAAATAAAAGTAAGTAACGCAAATAAATAAATATGTGACTCACTTATTAAAATGTATTAACATTCAGCAAATAATTTTACAAGTTAAATTGTATTTTTTAATTTAAAAAAAGTCATTACGAATTTTTTAGCTGCACCTAAATTCCGTAACTCAATCGCTGGTCCTATACTTGAGGTATGCCGTAGCGCAAAGAGACCACATTCCATAATATCAGTATCTAGCGTGTCCTCCGGAAGCAGCAGTTCCGCAGGATCCGGTGTTACTGTGGAGAAACATGGTTCTGTCAATGATCAATCTACTAGTCCGAAGCCTCACCATAGGTCTACAACTCTCAATAGTCAGTGTTCTATGGGTAAGCTAAATAAATATTTCATTCATAATTATATTGTTTAATATATTTTCCTATAGAAACTTTTCTTTATAAACACTGTGCTCTTTTCTAAATTGTAATATATGATTTGATTGTATCCTGGGGAAAAATTAATCAGATCTGATCGAAAAGAACCCTAGTAGATCCAATTTTTGATATAATTCGATCTGATTGGATCAAAAATTTATATCCAGTCAGATCTACTCGGATTTGACTAGATCTACTAAGATCAGTATTTAATTCAATTTGATCTAACTAGATATGATTAAATAAAACATTGTATCCAGTCAGACCTAATGATGTATTTGGATCCAATAAGATTGATTAGATCTAACTAGATCTGATTGAATCTAATTAGATCTGGCCATTTTTTGTAATATGAACCAAATTTTTAATAAGCCAGAAATGATAGTTTGGGGAAGTATTACTTCATCTTATTAAGGCAGAATAAATTACGCCCATTATAATATTGTTTTCAAGATGAAACAAAAAAAGATTTTAAAATAGTCTGTTTTACCATATTTTCAGAAAGCGGAATAATAGCCGATATTTCTATAAACTCCGATGACTGTACAGATACATTATCGTCTCACTGGCATTTACAGAAGTCAAACTCGCAGCATTCTAATTCGTCCTCAAAATCAAATATAACATTATCATCCCCCCAGACAGAAGAGCCTCAAGTAACTCTGTTCCACGTGCCAGATGAATTGTCCGTTAATCTATAAGACTTTTCTATTCATATAATCGAGTGTTTGTTTGAATGGCAAATTATTTAGAGTGATTGTGTGATAAAAAATATATTTAAAAATATATATTTACTATGTAGTATCGACTTGTAAATGTTTTTATTTCAATGTATTGAAAGAAAAGCTACTTTTTACATTTAAAAATGAAAAAATAATTATTAATCTGGGAACCTAAGTAAACGATTTTTTTTTGCATATTATATATTTTCTATTAGATAAATATATTCGTAAATTTTTTCAGACTTTTTTAATAGTATTCTTTCTTTGTTCAAACTTATCATTAAAAAATACTAAAAAAAAATAATTTTAAGCGATTAAAGCATAGAAAATTTCCTAAAAAAATAGCTATCTTGTAGTTTGGAAACAAAGACATCAGAATATAAATATTCTATGTATATCTATTTCTTTCTCCCCAACTTTCCTTAATGTAGACTTAGTAGAATTTCTTTCAATCAAAAATAAATTATATTTTACCATAAATCTAATTATTTATATATAATATTATTCCATATTTAAGGTCAGTACTACGTTATGTATTAAGGCCTATTAACATAAGTTTTGTTTTAAAATTATAAATACAGTGAAACCTGCCGAAACTAAAATGATTGAAAATGCAAAATGCATATTTTTATCTGTACAAGTTTCCCTGTATATTTTATTTTTAAAATGCACGTGCATTATAAATTTTGTATTTTTGTTAAATATGCCGTAAAATGTAATTTTATTTGTGTGGCTGACTGAGTAGATTACTTAAAATGTTTTGAGTAGATTTAATCACCAGTGGTGAGTAATCTAACTTCAGAGAGGCAGCTAAATATTATACATTAAATCAGACACATTTAACTTTAACAAGAATAGTAATGACAAAAGATGAACGAGTCCGATTTAAACTCCTCTGAAATTAGGCCACTAGTTACAGCTGGATATAATATATTAAAGTTTTTAATGTAAGGAATATATTGTTATTCTTATATCATTGAAATAATATAATATTTTCTCACATATTCAAAACACTACTCAATTTTTTCACACAATATTTACTATCGTCACAAGTCACTGGAATGTAGTAGTCGATATTCGATTTTCCAAATGTTGTTTTCTCTGTTCAATAGGTACATTCAGAAATCCATCCAATTTATAAAAAAAAAAATAAAGTTCGATTATTATTAAATTTAAAAAAAAATCATTCTATTCAAAATTTTATTGAGAAACATTTATATATCGTAGTTTAACAGATATTATGATTATTTCTGAATGTATCAATTAAATCTAGGATTGTTTATTTATTTTTATATAATTTTTATTTTATGTAAATGTTATTTAAATTTACCATAATTTGTGTAATATTTTTAAATTTGTTTAGTCGTACTCAAATTTACAAGTGTAATTATAATTTAACACAGATTTTACAATACGTTACTAAAATTATTAGATTTATTAAGATTTTTTATAATTATAGTAATAAATATATTGAAAGACAATTGGTCTTCTTTTTGTGCTTCCTGAACTACAATTATTTAATTTTTTTATATAAGTAATAAGCCATTTTCATTAGTCAGAAAGGTAAGTACAAAAATAGTCGTTTTTCTAATATATTTACTAAATAATGGACAGAATTAGTAGGTATATGTAATCAATGGTAATATTAAAGCAGATATTGCTTATTATCATTTACTGATTTGACTTTTCACTACTAGATGGCCGTAGCAGTATTGAATAAATGGAATAAATCCTCCTAGAGCAGCGGTCACCAAACTACGGCCCGATTTTTATATATAAATATTTTATATATGAGAAATATTAATTTTTTTTATGTACACATATAATGTACATTTTAATAAATATTTTCATTTTAAATTCCGATATAAACTCTATTTGTCTAAAAATGCACATGTAATAAATGTTCTAGTTGGATTCCAACAAGAATATTTTTCGTCCGGCCCCTCATGTTTTTGTTTTGTTTGTATAACAGTAATACAACTGACGATTGGCTTTATATATACATACTAATTTGTAAAAAATGATGATTTAGTCGGAATGGCATCTGAAAAAAATATTGAAATTTAAAAGGTACATGTGGCAACATCTAGCGAGATGAACTTAAACTACCAAAAATGAATTAGTTCAAGCTGATTTCGTTAGATGGCGCTACATGCACCTTTTAAATTTCAATATTTTTTTCAGACGCCATTCCGACTAAATCAATTTTCTTTGGTTAAAGTCAGTTAAAGTAGAGACGTTATCGTATGTATTAATGAATGAATTTGAAATCTGGTGTAATGTATGTTATCAGTGTGTCCTCTTACATACGTGAACGTGTATACTTGCAAAACTGAAAACTGAGTGAATTTAAAACATCTATTTATCTACATAAATGCTCTTAATTAGTTATTTGTTACCTGTTTATCTACACAGGTATAAAATACTGTACAATTGAAAATTACTTACCTTTTCGAAATTTATATGATTTAATCGATAAAGTAGTGAAGTCAACGTATTAAAAAGTATTAAATCCGAAATTTTTGGGGCAAACATGTCAAAATGATTAGGAAATCACAGCAAATATATATTATTTAAACTAAAAATATACATCTTAACCACAATAAAACACGTGTCGAGTGACATTGTTTATTGTGATTAGAGTGTATATTTTTAGTTTAAGTAACTAAGAAACTACAGTTTCTCCGTTTTTCCATATAATGTTTATTTTCTATAAACTCGTATAATATTTTTGGTTGAGACATACTGCTATACAACAACTATTGTAAATTGTAACGGCCTATAACTTATTGTTACCAAAAAATCAATATTAATAATTAGAATTATTTGAAACTTTGTCTTTATGATTTTTTTTCAATGCAAAATTTGTATCGTTTGATAAAAAAAGGCAAATCGTTTAAAAATAGTTGGAAAGGTAAAATAGTTGCAAATAGTTGATTTCAAATTAAAATGTTATAAAAATTACAATAGTTGCATTTTTCGCAATTGTTGAAAAACTATTTTTCCAATCTCTATGTATTATACACAGGGCCCGATCTAGGGGGCGCAACCGGTGCAATTGCACCGAGCGGCAAATTCTAGAGGCGGCAAAATTGGTAGAAAGACAAAATTAAAATCAAATTCAACAATGCCACAGAATTTTTGGAACTTTTTTATAATAAATAAAAAAAAAAGTTTATAAAATCTGACGTGTCAACAATTAACAGCCATATCATTTATATTATATTATTATAACAAAAAATTTTAACATCTGAGAACAATTTATTTAAACCTTTCGCTTTCTTAGGAAAATCCCTTCAATAAAACAGGTTTGTGATATTTTTTCTGAGTATTTGAACTTTTTAACAATTAATATTATTCAATTTTATTTCTTAAACAGGATTTTTCATTGTTGCATTTTTCCCTTTCTCTAATTCTATTCGATTCCCTCATTTATACAGTCCATATAGTCACAATGATTCATTGTTAACGATTATTCCATTGATGTAGTGATTTTTAGGAAAACATTCCTATCATTATACGAGGTATTTACTTCATGAGCCCACACACCCACACACACACCCACACACACACCCACACATAGGCGCAGTAAATTTCCATTTATTCCGCAAATAGGCGCACGTAGATAGATGTATAACACAATTACACAATAACTTTGCAAGTACGTGACATGTTGAAAGGTTTTCCATTGCATAGACAGTTGTGTGTATGTGTATTCGGTAACGCTCATTAGACACCGCTACTTGTAACGGAGTTATAGAGAGACCTGCAGGCGATTGCTCGCTTAACAAAGTCCTACCGCTTATTTGTAAAGAGTCAAACCTCTCTCGTTCATTTCAAATTAATTACAATATAATGTATACATATATATATGTATATACTAATTGTCAATACATAGTAGGGGAAGTCGGGGCAAAGTGAAAGTGCGGGGCAGAGTGAAAAATGTATTTATCTCCTTTTAAATTTGGCGGGTAAATATTCTATAGATAGGAATATGTTTGTTTCAATAGTTGACACCACTCACGTTCATAAATAGCGGATCGGCCGCGTAATTATGGTGCTGTAAAATTTTCTGTGTTGCATCATTAAAAATTGTAAGTATGGGAGTTCTAATAAAAGAAGTTTTATTTTTGTTTATCAAAATAAATATATAAGTAATATGTATGATGTAAAGCAGTGTCTTCAGAGCAAAAATTGATAAAAAAATTGAATTGTTTACATTTTAATTTTTTGAGGAATGCTATTTAAATCAAGTGCTGTTTGTTGGGGCAAAGTGAAAAATATGAATGGGGGCAAAGTAAAAATATTTTGACTTTGCCCTAAGTAATTTTATCTGAAATAATTAACAATTAATAAAGAATTAGCATACTTTGAAGACATGATACCTTTGTGATACCATGTAAAAACAATTAAAAATTAATAAGCCAAGAATTAATATAAATGTTTACAACGTAAAAAACAACAAATGTAAATTTCGTAGATTAAATCAATATGGTGCGAGAATAAAAAAGAAAATCCTTAGTTTATAATGTTTTTGTAATGTTCTTACAATTTTTATTGTTTGATTTCATGTCACAGTTTGGTACTTTTCAATAAAATTTGCAAAAATAAATATTTATATAATCGATAACCTTATGAAAACACAATAATAAGCCATGCCTCCAATATTTCACTTTGCCCCTACAGGTGGGGCAAAGTAAAAAAAGTGCAGCCCTTAATTAAAAGTCATTTAAAAATAAACGATTTATGGAAGAGCAAAACTGTTTATAAGCGAATTGGAGGGTAAGTATGAGTAATTATGTTGGGAGAAAAAGCAGAATTTTAGTAATGAAAATAGAGCAGTGGGGATGGTCTAAAGATTAACCATTTCACTTTGCCCCGACTTCCCCTACCGTGTTTATAATCATGCATCTAGCATTAATGTATATGGGAAGCTTTACTGAAGAAAACAATATAATATTCTTCTTTAAGAGATGATTAATTTAATTTTCCATATCAATATTATATTAAATTATAGTCCTGGCTCCGCACGGATGTTAATATGTCACCCCCTGTCACATATTGAGGGTTGTAATTGTTGTTTTAGCTGACCCGGCAAACGAATGCTCCTTTTCCGACAGCTCATTGGCGTTTGCTTAGGTATTGTTTTTCTTTTTTGATAGGGTTACTTCACTGGAAACAAAAGAGAACGGGTGGTTGCAGATGAGTTAACCATAGCAGCTTCAAATTGAGGGAAGATATAGAATTAGAGAAGTAGATTCACTTTGGGATAAGGATATTAAATATACAATAAATAAATAAACCACGTTAATAAATATAATTATTTATTTTAAAAGAGAATTATAGCACAATGTTACACATAAGTTTATCACCAACCTAATAAAGCTATGTATTTGACGGCTTCATTGTAAATCATAGTTGGTTAATTTATTTCGTTTTTTTGAAAATTCGTTACGTAAAAATCTTTAAAAAAAATTTGAATATTATTTAACCTTTGATTTTGTTCATAAAAAAATCTTGTGGTTTGTAGATGGTTAATTATGTGTATTTGATTTAGGTGCTGTTTACATCAATTGTTTTGACTCAATTCTATTTCTTTCTCACATACAAAATAACTTGCCCTATCGCAAGGATAAACATTTAAAAATCCATTATCGTTTAGTGTTGCACATTCATCTTTTTCATTTGAGGAAGGGCCACTTGACCATTTATAGTAGCCGGTAAATAGTAGTGGGTCATCTAAAAATTAATGTTTATTAATTTTGATTGTAAAAAATAATATACATATGAAAGAAATAAAAATATGGAATTTAATATGAGAAAAATCGATTAACAATCCTAACCTTTTAAAAATATACGAAAAAATAATCAGGGGCGACTTAAGAAAAAGTAAAATTGTATAAAAATTAAATGGTTAACCAATGCTAGGCAATTTATCTAAGCACTTTATCGGATTTTAATTAAATTGTTCAATTGGTGAATTCGGCACTAGGAAGCACTGTGCATTTACTTGGGAGATGTTTTTTATATTACTTATTGAAAACTGACAAAATCTTTTAATTGATTATAATATAAAAAATAAAAATTTTCAGTATTATCACTTACCAAATATAGTTTTAAAAGATGTGATATTAAATCTTTGTGCACCAATAAATATTTTATGTTTATCCCACGGTGGTTGTGATTTATCGATTAGCCGATATAATTCTAATATAACATTGACTTCTTCCTGTGAATTAGGTATAGCTAAATGGGCATTTTCTTGTTCACAAATGATCTTTGCCTCTGGCCACGTTGCAGGAGTGTGCATTTTATAAAAACCAATATCATTGAAAAATGTATAGTCTTTACGAAACGTATTTTGCTCTTTTATATCATTATTACTTTCTAAAATATTGAATTATTAATATTATTTTGATATAAAACTGTTAGCTCAATTTTTTTTGGAAAAAATCTTCCCTATTGTATGAAAAATCTGTAATATTCTGCTTTGCGTTTTTTTGATAATTCTATAATCTTCTACTTTTGCCTGAAACATTCTTCGAATAGACTTATACTTTTTAAAATATAAACGATAAAGTATCGTTTGAAATGGGGTTCCTCAACAATGTAACACAAAAAAAACATAATTCGGTGAAAATCAATTGTAGAAAGTATAAAAAAAAAATATTTTGCAATAAAACATTGTTTTTCACTCTTATGATCTCTTTTAGAACTAACTTTATACACCCTGGTTATCACTGTCGTAGAAATAAAAAAAAAAAAACGTATTGCTCGATCTAGAATATCTAATATATGTATGTACTACAATGAGATCTATTGGATTACTTATACAGTGTATTCCAAGTTAGGAAATTTAACAAGGGGGCAATTAGAAGTGTTGTAGTAACCTTTGGTCAAATTTAACGATATGTGATTGGTGTATTTTGAAATGCCGCCACAAAATTTAATAAAATAGTCATTAGTATTTTGTTTTCAAATTTATATCTGTCAAAAAATATGCTCTATTTCATTTAAGAATGGAGTGATTGCTGTGGTTTTTGACGGTAAAATGCACGATTCGAACCGTCAAAACCCCGGCAACCACTGCATTCTTAAATGAAATAGAGTATAGGATGTTTATTTTAATTCATTAAAGTTGAAAACAAAATACTTTTGATTTATTTAAAATTTATCAGTTAGTTTCGAGGCGGCATTTCAAAATGCACCAATGTCACATCGTTAAATTAGACCAAAGGCTATTACAACACTTCTAATTGTCTCTATGTTAAATTTCTTAAGTCTTAATCAACTTGGAATGCACTGTATACAAATTTAATGAAATTACCTGTAATAGTCGTTTCATAAACAATTCCATATTCATTTCTTCTTTGTATCGATTTTATATTAAACATTGATCTATACAAATTTGGAACTGTCACCTAAAAATGATATTTTTAAAGATAAACTTATTATTATATACATACTACACGTATTTATAATTTAACAGTTATTTTTCTAACATACATTTGTTACGAACTGTCCATTCTGATTTTGGCCTGAAACAATTGTAAATGTTAACTTTTCACTATCATTTGACATAATTACTTTCACCGAAACTAATATAAAGAAGATTGTTGTCTTCATTATAATACAGTGTATATTTAAAAACATTAATTATTTCAATATGAATTCTCGTTTGATTACTAAAAATTAATGTTTATTTTTTTATACTTGCCTAACTGTTTATACTGTGCATATCACTTGACCTTATTGACCTTTGAGTTTATTATAATGATTGAAATTTCCCATAAGCCAAAAATAACATTTATAATTTAATTTTTTCTACGAATTAAATATCAACGGGATTTTTTATTATCTGTTAGTTATCTATAAGGACATGCATACATTTTTTATATATTATAAATTCTCCATTATAATAACAAAAAGTAAATGATTTTAAAAGTAAATACTCGCTGGTAATAAATGTTTCAAAAATAACCCCATACTCGTATTGTTACTTAAAATAAATATGTAAAAACTAAATCAACTTTTAACAGTAATACATTTATTTTATTTTTGAATATTAAAAAATAAATAAATAGGAAGTGCTGGTGGGTGTATTTTGTAATAGACAATGTTATATATAGAATTAGAGGAGTAGATTCACTTTGGGATAAGGATATTAAATATACAATGAATAAATAAACCACGTTAATAAATATAATTATTTATTTTAAAAGAGAATTATAGTACAATGTTACAAATAATTTTATCACCAACCTAATAAAGCTGTGTATTTGACGGCTTCATTGTAAATCATGGTTGGTTAATTTATTTCGTTTTTTTGAAAATTCGTTACGTAAAAATTAAAAAAAAATTTTTGAATATTATTTAACTTTTGATTTTGTTCATAAAAAAATCTTGTGTTTTGTAGTTGGTAAATTATGTGTATTTGATTTAGGTGCTGTTTACCTCAATGGTTTTGACTCAATTCAATTTCTTTCTCACATACAAAATAACTAGTCCTATTGCAAGGATAAACATTTAAAAATCCATTATCGTTTAGTGTTGCACATTCATCTTTTTCATTTAAGGAAGGGCCACTTGACCATTTATAGTAGCCGGTAAATAGTAGTGGCTCATCTAAAAATTAATGTCAATTAATTTTGATTGTAAAAAATAATGTGCATATGAAAGAAAAGCAAATATGGGATTTAATATAAGAAAAATCGATTAACAATCCTAACCTTTTTAAAATGTACGAAAAAATAATCAGGTGCGTCTTAAGAAAAAGTAAAATTGTATAAAAATTAAATGGTTAACCAATGCTAGGCAATTTATCTGAGCACTTTATCGGTTTTTATTTAAATTATGCAATAATTAACTACATTTAGTGAATTTGGCACGAGGAAGCATTGTGCATTTACTTGGTAGATGTTTTTTTATATTACTTATTGAAAACTGACAAAATATTTTAGTTGATTATAACAAGGTAGTGGCACCAGTCTTGGCAAACCCCAGTTATGGCAAATTTTTAATTACCTAAATGTACTGAATTAGAAATATGTATGTGTTGATATTTGATTACTACCATTTCTGAATATTAATTTATATACTTTCAACTGTCTTACAGCGTGATTTGTTAACAATCGGCCAATAGTGTCAAAATAGTGGACATTTAAATTAATTATTAGTATAATTTATTTATTAATTATTATATTATCATAGCAACTGCTTTACATTGTTTCAAATTTGACGATTCTTTCTTTTATATCATTTGTGTCGTACTACTTATCATTTTGTAATCATTAGCAAGTGTCCATCACTGCGTGCTCATTACTTTTTCCATTACTGGAAAAAACATGAACGAAATAAAAGACTAAAATTAAAAAAAAAACTATATTTGCGGACTTTGATAATTAAATTGATTAAATAAAGAGTTACTAGTTTTATTATAATAGTAACATGAGTTCATGAGAATTACAAGAAACAAGCCCATTAATTAAAAAAAAAACCGAAAACTTGCTATTATAGCGGCCATAACTGGTGCCTTTACCTTATAAAAAAATAATAATTTTCAGTATTATCACTTACCAAATATAGTTTTAAAAGATGTGCTATTGAATCTTTGTACACCAATAAATATTTGATGTTTATCCAGCGGTGGTTGCGATTTATCAATTAGCCGATATAATTCTAATATGGCATTAACTTCTTCCTGTGAATTAGGTATAGCTAAATGGGCATTTTCTTGTTCACAAATGATCTTTGCCTCTGGCCACGTTGCAGGAGTGTGCATTTTATAAAAACCAATATCATTGAAAAATGTATAGTCTTTGCGAAACGTATTTTGCTCTTTTATATCATTATTACTTTCTAAAATATCGAATTATTAATATTATTTTGACATAAAAAATTATTAGCTTAAGGGCCGATTCACACTATTGTGCTGGTCTCGCTCCAGTAAAAGCGAGATAGTGTAGATGCTTTAATTGTTTATTATTTATTTATATTTGATTTGAGCGAGACCGGACCGGAATCGGCATGATAGTGTGGATCGACCCTAGTGGTGGTAAACGTTTTTGGAAAAAAATTTGTATGAAAAATCTGTAATATTCTGTTTTGCGTCTATTTTTTTTTTATTTGATAATTCTGTAATTTTCTACTTTTGCCTGAAACATTCTTCCAATAGACATACTTTTTTAAATATAATATAATATAAAGGATCGGGGTTCCTCAACAATGTAACACAAAAAAAATCATAATTCGGTGAAAATTAATTGTAGAAAGAATAAAAAAAAACAACATATTTTTGAACTTATTTGCATTAAAACATAGTTTTTCACTCTTTTAAAATTACCCACGCACACTCTGATAATCACAGTTGTAGAAATTAAAAAAAAAACGTATTTCTTGATCTGGAATATCTAATATTTGTATGTACTACAATGAGATCTATGGGATTATACATAAACTAAATAACATTACCAGTAACAGTCGTTTCATAAACCACTTCATATTCATATTTTCTTTGAATCCTTTTATTAAATATTGATCTATTCAAATTTGGAACTGTCACCTAAAAATGATATTTTTAAAGATAAAATTGTTATTATATACACATTATACATACATATAATTTAAAGGTTATTTTTCTAACTTACATTTGTTACGTACTGTCCATCCTGATTTACAATTGTAAATGTTAATTTTTCACTATCATTTGACATAATTACTTTCACTGAAACTAATATAAAGAATATTGTTGTCTTCATTATAATACAGTGTATATTTAAAAACATTAATTATTTCAATATGAATTCTCGTTTGATTACTAAAAATTAATGTTTATTTTTTTATACTTGCCTAAATGTTTATACTGTGCATATCACTTGACCCTGTTGGCCTTTGAGTTTATTATAATTGAAATTTCCCAAAAAAGCAAAAATAACATTTATAATTTAATTTTTTCTACGAATTTAATATCAACGGGATTTTTTCTTATCTGTTAGTTATCTATAAGAACATGCATACATTTTTTTATATATTATAAATTCTCCACTATAATAACAAAAAGTAAATGATTTTAATAATTGGTAATAAATGTTTCAAAAATAACCCCATACTCGTATTGTTACTTAAAAAAATATGTAAAAACTAAATTAGCTTTTATCAGTAATACATTTAATTTATTTTTGAATATTAAAATATAAAAAAGTAGGAATCAGGAGAAAAAAAAATAAAAGGATGTAATTCTTTATAAGTCTATTTCACAAGCAAAATATGATGGTACATCGCAAGGAAAATCGTTTAAATGGCCTGTTGTTATAAATGTGACGCATTGCTCATTATTTCCGTTGATTACTGGGTTACCTGGATACCATGTGAAAAAACCAGTTAGAGCTAAAGGTTCATCTGTAATTAAAAATATCGATAATGTATAACACAAAAAAAGTTTAATAAAAAGTAAAAAGCACTACTATCTAAAATATTTACTTTATGAGTTTACCACAATTCATTTTAAGATATATGACATCACAGATCTGTAAATATCCTTACATGCGGAGGTAATGTAATAATATGTTTTGCTTCCTCGCAATATCGAAGATACGAGAAGCTATGTGATCGTTTCAGATTGAGACAAAAAAATGTTCTTCGATTTCAAAATTTTAAATTGATTTATCCGTTTCACGTCAAGACAAACACTTTACGTTCCGTGTCTGTCTGTGTGTCCGTCTGTTCCCGTGAATCCTTGTCACACGCATAACTCATGAACCACTGAACCGATATTATTGAAACTTGGTCGGATGGTTGGGTCTGGCTTGAGGACGGTCCCATTTCAAAATCATCAAAATCGTGTGTAAGGGGGAGGGGTGACACTCCAAAATATATTTTTTTTAAGATATCTCAAGAACGACACATGTAACGTGAAAATTGTATAGAATATTTTTTGTAGAGCATTAAATTTCCTATAATATGGGTCTACAACTTTTGTTGTAAAATATTCCCTTACAAAGATTTATCTCAATTTATTTAAAAAAAAAAAAAAAATTAAAAATATACCAAAAAATAATCAGGTGTGTCTTGAAAAAAATTTCGAACTAATATTTTTTAGTAAAATTGTATAAAAATTAAATGGTTAACCAATTCCAGGCAATTTATCTCAACATTATGAGTTTTTATTTAATTTGTTCAATTATTAACTACCTTTGGTGAATTTAGCACGAGGAAGCACTGTGCATTTACTTGGCAGATTTTTTTTTAATTGTCTCTGTCTTAAAACTAATAAATATTACTTAAAAATTAAATTTGTATCTAAAAATGTTCGGTGTCTTACTTAAAGAGTTAATTACATATGTGATAAACTTACCAAATACAGTTACAAATGAAGTTCCATTAAACCTTTTGGCACCAATTAAAATTTGATCTTTGTTTTGAACAGTTAAGTATGTACCAATTTTGTTATAAACTTCAGTAATAGCATTGGCCTCTTTTTGTGAATTAATTATAGCTAAATGTGCATCTTCAGATTCACAAATGATTTTCGCATCTGACCACAGTGCTGGTGGGTGTATTTTGTAATAACCAATATTAGGAACGTGGGTGTAATCAGTACGAATGTCGACTATAGAATTTTGGGAATCTGAAATTGTATTAAATACAGGAAAATTCACGAGATCTCGAAAAATTTCCTTTTAGAATTTTTGTACTATGTATTATTTATATTATATCAAAAGAAACATAATGTAGGTAATATTTCTTTATAATTTAATACTTATTTGGACCAAGGTCGCGGGGGGTTTTTTTATCCTAAATGCATTTTTAATTTTTACTGTTTTTCTCACCCAGGATTTTGTTAAATGTATTTGGCACTTTTATAAGGTCATATGACACAAAATACCCAGAAATAAACTTTCTTTATTTAACATAAGATCAACCGAAAAATACGATAATAAAGATAGTATCACATAATTTGACTTAATACGGATGCTTTAAATTACACGAAATATTAATTACATTATCGTATCACAATGGATTCTCCAGATATTAAATAAAAACTAATTTTAGGCAAAATTTTTGGAGGTCTGTAGCTCCCTCACGAATAGTTTCCGGACACATGTTAATATGAACTTTTTTGTTTGAAATATTTTTCTCGATGAACTGTTCAAGTTTTTTCCACTTAATATGACTCATTCTGTATTTTTACTTACTTGATATTATTGTTTCTACAACATAATCACTTTCAGTTACTCTTTGTTTTGTCTTGATATTATATGGTCTTAAAGTATCCGGTATCGATATCTAAAAGTTAGTCAAATAATTATAGTATTTATTATTGATTAATACAGTTTTTATAACGATACAAATAATTATTATCCACTTACCAACGATTACAAAGTGTATAATACTTACATTTGTGATAATTTTTCCGAATTTGGAATTTTCTGTTATCATTGAGTATTCTAATGGTTTCTTACTACATAAATGAGTCGCAATCCCGTTTATAAACACAAGCAGTAATATTATTATTAATAAATTCATTATTAATAAATATAATTAGATATAGAAACAATATGATATTAATATCGACTTTTTTAAATTTTTAAAACGTGTTGTCAATATGAGTATTTTTAACAAATGATAATAACATATTATACATAAATATAAGTGTAGGTATCATAAAAAATCAAGTTCAATGTCCAAAATATATAAATATGGATAAAATAGATAATTTTTTTACATTGAATTGTTTTAATATTATAATTAATCAAAATTATGAATTATGGTATATATATGAAATACATACTGCTTATATATTAATATATCATTTTTTGTTTAATTCTTATAAATAAAGTAATTTGTAAAATCATATAGGACCAGAAAATAGCAAAATAGATATTATTGTTATAAAATGTAGGTAATAAAAAATACTTAATAATTTTTTTAGTTAGTTTATTTGTAATAATTTTATATAGGTACATACATTCACTTTAAATTTTGAAAAACAGTTAACCAATTAATATAACCTTTCATTACAAATATAATTTTATAAAAATAATGGGCAAAATAAAAAAATGTATGATAAAAATATTTTTACTTTATATGCTTTTCACAAATGAAGTAAGAAGTATAATGACAATGAAAAGCATTTAACTCGCCAGTTGTGAACATTGATACACAAAATTCTCCAGAAGACGGTTCTTTTGGTGCCCATTTTTCATAGCCAGCACTTGCCAGTGTTTCACCTGAAATATTTAATCTAATTATATGAGCTATTTCAGAAACCTAGGTAACTAAATCCACTTTATTGGGAGGAGAAGTAAATCTCAAATCTGTCCTCAACCTAAATGTAATTACTTTTGAATGCAAAATAAGAAAACAATTTGATATAGTTTCTAATTATTCTTACCAAAAATTGTAACAAAATTATCATTTTGTTTTAACGCTCCAACTATGATTTGATCGTAGTGTATAACAGGTGAAGACTTATCAAAATCATTATGAATTCTTAAAATCAGTTTAGCTTCATTTTCTGAATTAATGACAGACAAATGACCTCCTTCAGATTCGCAAATAGTTTTAGCGCTTGACCAGTTTGCAGGATGGTGTTCTTTATAGAACCCGAAATGTTTGTAATATTTATACCCATAATTGTCTTCAGCTAAAACATTTATTAACATAATGAAAAATTAAAGATTATTATTTTTAACCCTTGTGTTAATGGATAAGTACCCGTGTACTTTTTTCGATTTCATTAGACGAGTTTTGTATGTAATTATTCTTTTGATTTTATGGGCATCCAGAAATGCCAACATCCATTTATGGTAGTGTTATTTCTTGAAGAAAAAAAGTTAAAAAAGTATTTGAAAGTAACATTTTTTTTGGACCTAGATTATTGATATTCGTTCAACATCTCAGATTATTGACCCAACGTTTCTATTGCTTTGCAAAAACGAATGGATTTGTTCTATTAAAGAATTTTAAAAAAATGTATGAAAATAACCAATCATTTTGGATATTGAATAAATTAAACGGAAATAATTAAAATTAATCGTATAATAATAATGTGAAGTAATTATTAAAGATGTTAGGTACTTAAAAAAGTATGTCATAGTATTTATTGTAATAATTAACAATTAAAACAAACCTGGTATATCGTCGTGGCAATCGGAAGTTACTACGTACATTTTATTATTAGACAGTTGATCAATTACAACATTTTGATTTTCACCTTCGGGTACATCTATCTATAACAGAGTAAAAAGTACATATTATTCAAAAATTCTAATTATTAATCTTATACGTGTTGTTATTTTTATGGAGGGTTTTATTATGAAAATATTTCTGAAGAAGTCTATCAGATTTGTAACCTCAAAAACATTTTTTTCGTTTTTAGGTTATTGGTCTAGCACCCTGTAAGTTGTGAACTATCCGTATTTTTGATTTGATTTTATTACTTTGAATAAACCTGGTTGTCAAACTACACGTATGTGTTTTATAATTTTTATATATATGTAGTATTTAAAAGGGTAGAAGCGTTTATTAAAACGTCTCTATAGAAATTAGTTCTCTCATTTACCGTGTATCAAAAATTCTATTTTTTATACCCAATTACTCAAAAACCATTTTTTTTTTAATTAATAAAATATAAAAGTATCCATAAATAACATATTAAATTTTTAGACTTGTACTTTTACGATCGAATAACCTTAAATAAATTTACCTTTACTATTGTTGATCCATCACAAGCCTTCGAAACTTTAATTAACAACGATGGGTGTTCAGTTGAAATACATTGTTCGGGTTTATTGTTGGAACCATACACAATATGTGATACCAATAATAACAATAATGTATATTTGAACATCTTAGCACGAGTAATGAGGAACTAACATTATTTATTAAATTCGTCTACTCTAATTTATATATAGATAGTTATACATAGCAACAAGTGGGAATTTCTTTAAAATTTAAATATATTAATACAACTTGATCTGTGTTAACCTTAATAGATTTCGCTCAAACATTTTATTTTGTCATTTATGTTAATTATTGTTTATCCTCATATTTAAATTGTATAAAGGATGATTCGTATTTGCATATACTCAAAAATTGAGTTGTAATATATTGTTTTTAATAAACTAAATTTTCGTTATAATTTATAGATTTGTTAATAAATTACTACACTTTATGAAATTAATAACTTTGACTTCTGAACAAATTAATTATAATTTAAAAGCAATCATTATATTATATATGAGGTGTAATGAACAAAAATCGAATTTTTAAATGACATTGATTTGGTCTTCTACCTTAACTTTCACTTCACAATAAAATATCTACTTAATTTATTGAAAGTATTAATTTTTTTTATGCTATAAAATTCGGTATGGGGTTATTTTCTTTCTTTTCTTTTACTTAATGAATTTTTTTTATATTTTGAAAAATATAGAATTTGTTCTTGGCTATTTTTTACAACTTTATTTATTAAAAATCTTGTATAGGACCAAATGGATTGATTATTGGTATACCTTAGTTTTACATCAAGCAGGACTCCGTCCCCAAAGGTCGTTTCGAAATTCGGAATTTTTTTGTTCTTTACACCTTTTGTTACATTTATCCTGGGACATCCTGTATGTGTATTTTCTCTTCAATATATACAAACACTATGTTAGTATTGAGATAATACAAAAAACTTACAGACATATATTTTAATTAAAACTTATGTTAGTTGCTCCAGACATACGTAAGATAGAGCTGTGACTAATTAAAGTTTTCTAATTTTAGTGAACATAATATCCTTACGTATGTATTAACCATGAATTTATGATTTACATATTTTCATTATTTTAAAGAACAATTGCTTAATTAAAAATTAATCTATAAATTGACTGTTATACTTAATCTACGAAAATTACCATATATATTTATATTTTAATAAAAAATTGTAATTTGTTCTTTTAGGTTTTCTGGTAAATGAATGAATATAGTAAAGTTGTATAAGGTACTGGCACCAGTCTTGGATATGACCCCAGTAATGGCTATTTTTTAATTAAATGTACTGAATTAGAAATATTTATTGATATTTTATTAATCTATATACATTTAACTGTCCTATAGCGTGATTTGATGACAATCGGCCAATAGGTGTCAAAATGGTGGATATTTAAACTAATTATTAGTATAATTTATGTATTAATTATTACATTATCATAGCAACTGCTTTACATTGTTCCAAATTTGACGATTCTTTCTTTTATATCTTTTGTGTCGTAGTACTTATCATTTTGTAATCATTAGCAAGTGTCCATCACTGCGTGCTCATTACTGGTTTTACAAACATAAACAAAATAAAAGGCTATCATTTAAAAAAAAAACTATATTTGCGGACTTTGGTTATTAAATTGATTAAATAAAGAGTTACTTGTTTTATTCATATCATGAGTTAATGAGAATTATAAAAAAACCCGTCAATGACAAAAACAATAAGCCTTGCTCTTATAGCGGCCATAACTGGTGCCATTACCTTATATATGTATGTGTATTTGTAGGTATCAGTGTACGTCTAGTTAGTCTTTTTAATTATGCTTGCGGGCATTTTGTAATTACTCAAATACACGTCCATTGAATAGTAATATTCGCGTATAGCTCACGGCGATACTTTAACGAAAAGATATTACCATTGTGCTTGCTGCAGTTACTCTTTGTCGTTCCTCGGCCTGTCAGACACGTCTTATTGAAAAACAATGTGTGTGTGTGTGTGTTTGCGAAGAAATTATTTCTGTGTTCATTGTATTCTTTTAATAAGCGTTATTATTAATGTACTACCTCTGGCATTTTTTAAAAATACATAGTTGTTCTATTCTGTTTTAGTCAGTTTTCCAATTTTCTTAACTGAAAAGCTGAGTAGTTTTAAGAAAACAAAGATGACCTAAGGCTGGTCTATACGTAACGTTTTGTTGCCAGTCTTGCATGATCTGGAAAGACAAAACGTTAGATCAGTGTAGATAAAATTTCAGTTATTTGGGTCAAAATGATCTAGTCCCAAAAAAGTAAAATTTGGTGGCTATGAGATTAAGATTCAGAAAATGAAAAATCATATTTTATAAAAAAAATCTGTCATGGTAGTCACGAGACTTTCTTATACGTATTACTGACATGTCAATAAAATATAGAATAAAATAAATGGGACATAAATTAAAGAAAATAATATTCTCTACAACACGTAATTTAGGGTTAATTTACATCTGGGAAGATAACTACCTACATTTTAAAATGATCGAAAACGGACTCTTGTCAATTTTAATTTTTTTTAATTATTTTTGAAATTAGAAAAACATTGTCAACTATGTTATTATCTATAATTTATGTCCTATACATTTTTTTCCAACATTTATGATTTAGCCAGAAATAATTTTTTTTACATAATTAATTAGGATCACCCACACGATTCACTCTGAGTATTACGTATAAGAAAGTCCTATAACCCTCATGGCAGATATTTCATTTCTGTTATGAACCATTTGATAAGTAATTAAAAAAAATCGATTTTTTTTAATGAATAGAAAATAAATTATAGATAATAATATTACCTACAATTTTTAACTTGGACATTTTTCTCTAATTCGCACTGTTTCAAAAATAATTCAAAAAATTTAAAAATCGACATCAGTAAACATCCGTATCCGGTTGAAAGATAGGACGTCGTTTTTCTCCCAGACAAAAATTAGTCTTAAATATAAAATTTCATCCTTCTACGATTTGTCGTATTTGAGTTACAGCGTTTACAGACAGACAGACAAACACACAGACATCATGGCGATTCAGGGAAGGTCAAAATCGATAATTCCTTTAAAATCCGGATTTCGAAAAAATTCGGCTTTACTATACTTATACTATATGTATATTTTATATACATGAGTACCTATAAGAAAGTAAAAAATCTGGTTATTAATTGGATTATTTCGCCTATCACACACACAAATGCCAATACCCCTTGTATATGTAATTTTGATGATAAATTTTATACGACAGAGTAATTTGACTAATGTATTTTATAAACAAATGCCCAATATAACACACACTTACAGTGTAATCTTACGTCCATATATTTAGCTCCATTTACGCAAACATTATAAAACATTTCCAATAGCATCGTTCTTCCATTGTTTCTTAGATGAGTTCTTTTGTTTACATTTGCGCAAACATAAAAATAGTGTGTTCAGTTTGTAGCTGTTTTGTTATCATGGATGAAACGAGTTGGCGTGTATTTGTGTCTACGCGAGAGGGACAGAGAGGAAAAGAACGTATATTGGGGATCGGAACGTAAAGCGCTGTAAACATATTCTCCAAGTTGTATAAAATGATCATCACCAGCATCGAAGAAAAGTGTTTCGTGGAGGAATGTGAGTGCTACGTCCAAATAGATAAAGGAATAGGAAATGTTTTTTCGATATTTGAAAAATATTACTTTTTTTAAACAATAATATACATTGATACGCTTCTGAATAAAGTAAATATTATTTTGTGAAGAATGCATTTTTGTACACAAAGAAACCAATAATACACAGTTGTAAAAATATCATAAAATGCATTTTGTGTACGAATCTTTACGCAAAGGGACTTTAAGCAGGTAGCGTTTTAACACATGGCTCAAGGGGCGCCAAATAGACGCGTGTCTGTTTTACTATAAACACACACAAAGTATAGTGCCCTATATACTGGGTGGTCTTAAAAAAAAATTCCATTGGTGACAATATGCAGAAATTGCGCCAAAATCGTGAGAACGCGCTCACTCTGGCTGATGCAACACTACCGCCCGCACCCCGTGCTTCCCTGAGTCACCATGCACAATTGATATAAAAACTGGACGTATTTTGAACAAAAATCAGTACTCCCTCGGGAGGACTCGATCGACTTATTGCGAGTCACTTTGATATCCACAACACTTCCTGGTGAGTTTTCGACATCAGGCTACGCCGCCCACGGAAGTCATCACCAGGTCAGCTCTTGCCCACGACGACGACGCCCGCACCGCCGCCCTCGGACGCTATCTCCAGGTCCGCCCTCGGACATCGCCTCCAGGCGCGCTCACGGACGCTCAACACGTCGACGCCCTCGCCGTCGCTCACGACGCCCAGGCTTTCGTGGTCACCTCCCGCGTGACCCCTCTACCCGACGCCCAGCCGTCGCCATTTCAATCGCATCTTGGACGCCGTCGCCGTCCAACACGTCAGTCATAAATCCCGCCAAACTCAAGATGCAGCCAACCCATTAATCACTACACCATAATATACAATATAACATAACAAATATTGTATATTCACATTGTTATTGTTTTAAATAAAAATAAGAAAAAAACACATCTCTTCTGTCTCTCTCTCTCACTCACACACACACACTCACACGCCAATTCGTATCAAGTGTCGCCCGAACGTGGGGCTCATAGAATTCAAGAGAGAATTCGACTTACGACCCGAAGATGCCGCGAAAAAAAGAGAGAGACAGCAATCATACATCACTTCTGGGAGTGAACATCAACACCCAGTGGCGCCCAACATCCAATACGAACGTCTCAATTGAATACACACAACTTCAATTGTTACTCACGAAACTGCTCGCCCAATCAAATCAACCGCCGCCAGAGTTCTATGGACACGCCTCCGAAGATCCCGAGGAACACCTTCGTCGATGCGAAGAACATTTCCAAGACTTGGGGACGCCAGAAAAACAATGGGTGCAGCAGACAACAGCACAACTTCAATCCGACGCAGCCGTCTGGTGGAAACCGTACCAGACGCTCAATATCTCCTGGTCCGATTTTCGTAAATATTTCACCACGAGATTCGCCAGCCAAGCAGTAATCACACAATTACTCGCGCAACTCTACGGCTGCAAACAAAAAGCTGAAGAGCCCGCCGACGTCTTCATTCTGGAGAAGATAAAATTATTTCGTCGCCTGCAGCCAGAGAAAACATCCGACGAAATAATAAGATTTATAATTGAACTTATAAATCCAGCCATCAGACCTTATCTGCGATACCCTCCACCACAAACATTTGAGGAAATCACAGAACGCGCTTCGAATATCGAACGTGATTTTAAGGAAATGAAACTTGAGCAAATTTCAACACTACCTCCGAAGAAGACGTCCACGTCGCTACCACAATGTCGCTACTGCCCAGAGCGACACCTCCACCGAGACTGTCCGGCCAACACACCACGGCTCACACAGTCTTATACGCCGATTCGCAGAAAACAAGACACTGCGAAAACCAAGAAACCACGAGACGATAACACGCCAAGCACCGGTCACGCGACAAAGAAGATTCCAACACCGTTCCTATGTCAAATGCAGAAGATCGAGTACGCGCCCTGCGTCACGATGAAGCCAACCACGCCATCATCATCGCGCCAAGAGAGGTGCGAACCAGGGACCCCGTCGACTTCTGCATCTCCCAAAGCACTTAAGAACCAAAATAACTTCTGCCAAAACACAAACACGCCGAAGATCGAACACGCACCCTGCGTCACGATGAAGCCAGACGTGCCGTCATCATCATGCAAAGCGATGTATGAACCAGGAACCGTGTCGACTTTGGCAGCTACAGAAGCTGCAAGAAAAATTTATAGCGAAAATCAAAATACACAAAACATTTTGACGACCACTGGTGCATATGACAAATGCAAATCGCAGGAAGTTCCAATTCTGCAAAATCCAAGAGTGACCGAAGACGATACCATGGTACATAGGTCACACCCTCCGTGGACTACAAGTCACGCCCACAACGACATCTAAAACACCAACATACATACGTCCAGTTCCAATCACAAATTTTTCTACAACACTGTACAAAAATGCAAAAACAACAGGGGGAATTGATACGCTTCTGAATAAAGTAAATATTATTTTGTGAAGAATGCATTTTTGTACACAAAGAAACCAATAATACACAGTTGTAAAAATATCATAAAATGCATTTTGTGTACGAATCTTTACGCAAAGGGACTTTAAGCAGGTAGCGTTTTAACACATGGCTCAAGGGGCGCCAAATAGACGCGTGTCTGTTTTACTATAAACACACACAAAGTATAGTGCCCTATATACTGGGTGGTCTTAAAAAAAAATTCCATTGGTGACAATATGCAGAAATTGCGCCAAAATCGTGAGAACGCGCTCACTCTGGCTGATGCAACACTACCGCCCGCACCCCGTGCTTCCCTGAGTCACCATGCACAATTGATATAAAAACTGGACGTATTTTGAACAAAAATCAGTACTCCCTCGGGAGGACTCGATCGACTTATTGCGAGTCACTTTGATATCCACAACACTTCCTGGTGAGTTTTCGACATCAGGCTACGCCGCCCACGGAAGTCATCACCAGGTCAGCTCTTGCCCACGACGACGACGCCCGCACCGCCGCCCTCGGACGCTATCTCCAGGTCCGCCCTCGGACATCGCCTCCAGGCGCGCTCACGGACGCTCAACACGTCGACGCCCTCGCCGTCGCTCACGACGCCCAGGCTTTCGTGGTCACCTCCCGCGTGACCCCTCTACCCGACGCCCAGCCGTCGCCATCTCAATCGCATCTTGGACGCCGTCGCCGTCCAACACGTCAGTCATAAATCCCGCCAAACTCAAGATGCAGCCAACCCATTAATCACTACACCATAATATACAATATAACATAACAAATATTGTATATTCACATTGTTATTGTTTTAAATAAAAATAAGAAAAAAACACATCTCTTCTGTCTCTCTCTCTCACTCACACACACACACTCACACGCCAATTCGTATCAACATGTAGCATTTATCATAGGAAATTCATTGTTGTTTTACACTTGAAAATATATTTTCTTATTAATTTTTCTTAACATCATTTTGATTTATTAAATTTGGCAAATATTTTTAAATAATTTTTGTTATAAAAATATCAACTAAACGTTACATTAAAAAAAATTAATGAAGGATTTTTATGAGATTTGACATATATAAATCGTTATAACGTATATTATTATTTTCTCATAGATGCGATATTTATCAAAATAATTACAAATAATGTTGTACTTTTGAAGTATCTTCTTCCTTCTATTATTAGATCCAATTTCCCAAATTTCAAACAGATATATTATAATATAATTTCACAGAAAATTTGTGTACTTTTGACCCAAGGTCGATTTTGCATTTCATGTTTTTTTATATTTTTATAGAATCCTTCAGAATCATAATAAAAAGAATGTAACATATAATTAGTATTTAATTTTTAAATAGGAGAAGTTTTGTGATCGTTTTAAAATGAGACAAAAAAAATGTTTCACGATTTCAAAATTTTAAATTAATCTTTTCGTTTCAGGTCAAGAAAAACACTTTCCGCTCCATGTCTATCTGTCTTCTGAATCCTTGTCACACGCATAATTCATGAACCACTGAACCGATATTAATGAAACTCGGTTGGATGGTTGGGTTTGGCTTGAGGACGGTCTCATTTCAAAATCATCAAAATCGTGTGTAAGGGGGCGGGATGACATCCCAAAATATTTATTTTTTCAAGATATCTCAAGAACGACACATGTTACGTGAAAATTTTATAAAATCTTTTTTGTAGAGCATTAAATAGTAAAATTGTATAAAAATTAATTATTAACCAATTTATCTGAACACTTTATTGGTTTTTATTTAAATTGTTCAATAATTAATTAATTAACTACCTTTGGTGAACTTGTACGAGAAAGCAGATGTTTTTTTTATTAACGACAGTTAGAGAAGTTATTCTTAAATTCATATCTCTTTGATTCACTTCCTAACCAACGAATCGCCAAAATTTCAAAAGTTGTCCTAAAACTCCCATAAAGCAAGTACTATTAATATTGACGCACGACTCAACATTGAACACATATAGTTATAATAAGTAAGACTGAGTGTCCATTCTAAAAAGACAGAGACATAATGAATGCTCCATTAAACATGATACGTGTGTTTCTTTTTTATGCATTCGGTGATAAAGTGTGTGGCAAACGTGTTGGAACAACGCACCGGAAAGGAAACTACTAAACTTTATAGGTATGTATAAGAAAATTGGATATACCCACCATGCGCGTTAATTTTTTATTCAAGGTTTTGCATTTATGGTTCAATTACGTATGTGACCTGTGCAGGGTTGTACTAAATATAATGTTTTTTTTTATTACGTAAGGGTAAATTGAATATTGCTATTTTCGGTTTATTTATCTAGACGAAGGGTCGGCAAACTTTTTTGACAGAAGAACCAAATCTTATAAAATTTATTATCTATGTACTTTTGACACATGGTCGATTTTGTATTTCATTTTTTTATTTTTTTTATTGAACCTTTCAGAATCTTAATAATAAGAATATAATATAGATGATTACATTGTTTTAAAAAAATTCGAGAACCATAAACTTAATAACAGGTTAAATTATTTATTATATTTTATCCATTATTGAATAAAGAAAAATCATAAAAATTAAAACAGTGTAAGTTGTTTTCAAAATACATTTATTTATTTTTTCCACTTTCAATTTTAGTTCTTTAGAGCTGCACGTACGAATCCAAAAGGCCCCTGATTAAGACTGTCAGTAAAATATATCTATATCCTTATATATTATAAAAACGGAACGTCTGTCTGTCTGTCTGTCCGTTAGTGCGCTTATAACTCGCGAACCACTTATCCGATTTACGTGTTTTTTTTTAAATTCAAGGATATGTTCTTAGCCCAGTTTAGTATATATTTTATATTTGGTAACATAAGAAATAAGCAGTGATGATAATAGTAAATCAAGTCGGAAAAAAGTTTGCCGCCAGCGCGCTCTTTTGCAATACGCTGCCTAAACCATTAAATATTGAACAATATAATTTAATAAAGAATTATGTAGAGTAAAAAGATCCAAAATAAATCAACTTTATTTTTCAAAAATTCTAAGCAATAACGAAATCGCGGGCACAGCAGTATACATATATATTTACAAATTACATGTATTTCTACGAATAAGAAAGTAAAAATATTTTGGAATCCATAAGGAAGTGCTATTAAGTATTATTTATGATGGAAAAAATATTTTTTACTAGTTTTAATTGACAAATACTGTTTTTCCAATTGTAACAAATATTTCTGAACGGTTAGTTATAATCATCGAACTGCATGTTTTAGCATAGGCTATCCCCTCTTACCGCTCGCTTCTTAAAGACTGTAACTAGTCGCTGTAATTAAGTTATAAACAAAAGCACATATTATTATTGCAAAAGTTTTTGAATAGACAATCTCATTCATTTGTTATGTTTTTTGTGAATCAAAAACGATAGTGTACCAAAAATTACTTTCCATACTTTTTTTTAATAAAAATAAAAATAACGTAGGTATTAAAAACGTTTGAAGAAATTGATACTTTAGTGTATCTAAGTATGGTTAATTGTTCTTTAAAATTGGGACAAAAATATCTTGACTTTTTGTCCTTTAAAGTATAATATATTTATTTGTTATAAAATCCAAGTTCTTGTAAAAGCAGATATATCTCAGAATTACAATCCCTCTCCAAGGCTTTGGGTTTTAGTAGCTAGTAAGAGATTGGGACCACAATACGTTTACAGGTGAAATAATAATGAGCCGCAATTTTCAGAAGTGTACGATGCAGGTATCTTACTCACGAGTAAAACAACAAACAGAAATATTAGAATCATAAAATAGTTTCATACTCTGTGACCTGTACATTAAAAATGTGATTCATGCTGATTTTTAATTTTTAAAATTATATTATTAATTAATTAATTTTATTCATAGTACAGCAATTATTTAAAAATCGAATAAATATATTTATAGTCAATTTTTCAAAATAAATTGATTAATTATTTTTAAATTGCATTAATATTGAATTTTAACTACACAATTTTTTAATGTGCATTGGAATTTATTCAGTATAATCTCCTAAAAAATAGTAAGTAATTTTTCGATGTTTAGTTGGATTTTTGATATACCTCGTGTCCAACATTCTGTAATGTCTTTTTATTAGACGCCATTTCTGTATATTTCTTGTGTAATTAATGTCTAATTATATCAATATTCTAATTAAGCTATTAGATTTACATCGATATTAACGTTTTCGTTTTAAATACAAATACAGGTCGTCCCGTAAGTCAATACCTACAAGGATGTCCCGTATTTCAACACCTATAGGGATTTCCATTATTTTTTTATTCTGTTGTAGGTACGACAGATTTTGTAATACATTTTTGAACTATTATTTTCCGTATGGGTGCTGACTTACGGGACACCTCTATAAAATTTCAGTAGTTTGGGAATTTGATATGTTGTTTGAGATCATACAATGGTGAATAATAAATAACAATATTATACATACAATACTAGTCTGAGTTTTATTTAACCCTACTCTACGTATTCACGTCATTCCCTCGACTGTGCGTCCTGACACAGTCACACCTATTTTTTGTTTAATTCACTTTAAATTATTATTAATTTTAGAAAAATATATACATATTTAATACATCTGTGTTTGATTAAAAAATTCCATGGCCATTTTATATCAAAAACAATTTAAAAAATATAAAAACTACAAAAATTTATCTTCATCAAATAACTCCTTCCCCCTTTCTTTCTCAATAGACATATGATATATACATATAGAAGTATGAAAGATCTATCTTGAAAACATAAAGTTTTTACGTCATTGCCCGCGTCCCGCTGAGAACATTTATACGACCCCTGGTGGTAAATATGAACATTTTTATGTGTACGAGTGTCGTCTGTCGAACACTATTATCGTAACTTTATACGGTTCCAGCTTCCAATAAATTGATGTATATACGTTTACTACGGCCATACATTTGGTACGATGTCGATTTGGACAACAGGTGAACGTCGCGTATTGGCGTATATTTCAGGATCAATTTGAGTATTTTGTTATTGGTACAAACATCCACACGTGTGAGCATGTATGTATATATGTACGTATTTATTATTTATCATGCGGATCAAGTAAAAATTCATATAGCGCTGTATTTTATACTTCGTTCGGTTTGTAATATGTAGGGGAACAGAAGGCAAAACGGTCCCTGTTAGGGTTGCCAGGTCTGCTTCCAAAAAATAGCCGACAAGCGGGGGTAAGTAGTAAAAAATAAAAATTATTTTTTTTGATTTAATTAAAATACAGCATTATAGTATTTACATGAAAACAATGATTAAATTTTATGTTTATAATGCTTCAACGAAATCTTTAGTTTGACAAATTCGCGTTCTACATTATGAAGATTCTCCTATCCTTATTCTCTTCGACTGTACAGCCTTAGATTACGTACCATTTCATCATAAAGCTTTTGAGTAAAAAAAATATCCACTATTTTGTGAAAAAAAATAGTTAACATAATGTGAAAAAAGCGGACTGGCCCTAGTCCCTGCAGGTACTTTTAAACTATTAACGCCAATTGTTAATTAATGGTGTCAGTTGATAGTGTATTCTTCTCCCACATTCTGCCAGTGCGCTTGAACCTGTCACACGTGGATATGGTATTTTAGCAATGTAAGTGATTTTTTTTATATCTTGATGTAATATTTGCTATTTTTGCATAAGCCTTTAGTTTAATATAGTTTACTACGATAAGTTTTAATGTTGCATACATTGAATGTCCATAGTTTCTTCGAGAGAATAAAACAATACTGCCAACATAACCTCAAAATTTGTGATTGATTTGATAACAACCGAAAACGCAAAACGGATCGGGCATAAGGACCACCAAATAAAAATACAAATTACAAAAAGAAGCAAAAAAGAGAATGACATCGAGTGTCTTTACTGTTCTAATTTGTATTTAGTTAAATGAAGAGTGGGTGTAATGGTCAGGGTATCGTTTGTGGGCCCAATGTAAGTGCGCTGGCATCGATAACGATATTTGTGCGAGAGATGTCAATAAATAATTTACTTTATTAAAAACATAATTTTTACAATTTAGGTCAGAAAAAAAAATTGGATGATTTGGTCCGTTTTACCTCGCTATGAAGGTAAAATGGACCAAACGGTGGGTATTGGAAATCATCCAATATCTTTTTTTCTATAATTTATAATTAATACATATCATAAAGATATGACGTCTGATTTATAATGTTACAAAACATGAATAATAAAGCATATATTTTCTTTGAAAAAATCGTTTTTTATTAAGTGAGCCGTTTTGCCTTCTGTTCCCCTACATCGATGATGGTGCATATATTTAGAATGGTGCCGGTAAAGATATTACCATACTCGTGGAGAATATTTTTATGAAATTATTTATTTAAAGAAATATTTATATTTATTTTTTTAGCTCATTATGTACAGTAGGTATATAAAAAACATCTGCCAAATTAATGCACAGTGCTTTCTCGTACTAAATTCACTAAATGTAATCAATTATTGAATAGTTTAAATAAAAACCGATCAAATTGTTAACCAATTTTTATACAATTTTACTAAAAAAAACATTTTTCTTAAGACGCACCTGATTATTGTTTCCTCGCAATATTGAAGATACGAGAAGCTTTGTGATCATTATGAAATGAGACAAAAAAAAACAGTCATGCTAAGTTTTAAGTAAATCCGACCAAAAAAATATTGTTACCCATTCAAACTTTTACACCATTGTTTACCTCTGTAGGGGTTGAATTTTAAAAAATCATTTCTTTCAGATCACATTCACTTCAAGACGCTTCGATTGGCATCCCAACGAAGTCAAAAGGATTTTTTATTTGCGAGATTTCGTACATTTCTGAAAATTGATTTTCGGACCGATTACAATAACGTCCTAATGGAAAGTTAATAGATATCGTTTGGTTCGAATTGAGAATTCTTTCCTTTTTTGAAGTTGGTTAAAAACATTTTTTTGTAATTTAAACATTTTTCTTATACATGTAAATCCTGTATAAATGTTAAAATTTAACAAACCGAAAGTTCGGAGGCTTAATTTAAATATTTAAAATTAGAGTTTATGTAAGAAAATAATAACATGTAACTGAAGGTGCACATATATTCCAGTTTTAGGGAAGAACAAAGGATTAGTTCATTGTTGCCAACACAAGAAAGAAAAATACCTTGTTATTACGCTTGGTTAATTTTTAATTTAATTTTAATACCTATACATGTACATTTGAAAGTGAAATAGAGGTATCAAAGAAGTGCTGCTTGGAATAGCTCCAGGTAAATTATTTTTCTTTGTAGTTAAAATTTCACGAAGGAAGACAAATATGCCCATCTTTCGTATTTATAAGATACTTGTTCAAAGAAAACAACAGTTCCCGTTAATTATAGGGTGTAATTCAATGGAAAATAACATTTTTTTGTAATTTAAAAATTATTTATTGTATCAAAAGTATACTTTAACTTTCTCTTTGATTTTTTAATTATAATTTGAATTGTTCAAGAGTGGGTTTATATTATAATTGAAACGAGGTGTTTTGGAATGAGCAATAAATTAAAGAAAAAGTAATTTATCTCGTATTAAGATAATTGATGTGTAATTTATCAGTGGAAGAAAAAATATAAATAAAGGTTGACAAAAATATTTTCAAACAATTTGAAAAGTTGTATGATGTTTTAGATATATGTTGTATGGTTTTGAAGGGGAAACAAAATAGCATTATTTTTCCGGATAATATTTTCATCACGCTTATTTTATGGATAACAACAAATAACTTTTGCCTTAAGTAATTTTTTGTACAAAATTTCCATTAAATTTAACAAAAAAATATTTCAGATCAATTCTCCAAGTGTTATCAGTTAATTATTTTGTTAAATGCCTTGAGAAATTAATGCCGTAAAATTTATTTAAAAGAAAAGTTTGCTTGCTTTTTCTTATAAAATAAGGTCTTTAATTTTTATATCACTGCGCATCGTATCAAAAATAATTTCAAAAAAAATATAAATAAAAAAATAGAAAGTTCCATTTAAAAAAAAATTGAGATATTAGTGGATTTTGAAAATATTTTTGGCATTTTTTCATATTGTAATGTCAATATAAATTAGTGAGTTTTACTCAAAACTGACATTTTAATATGAAATAATGCCAAAAATTCTTTCAAAATCCACTGACATCTTATCGAGTTTTGGAACTCACTTCCTCATATTAAACACTTAAAATATACACCTTAACCACAATAAAACAATGTCATTCGACACGTGTTTCGACATCACAAGAAGCCCTCATCAAGAACCTATTAGTTTCAGACTGTTAATTAAGTTTAATAAAATTTCAAGACAGACTCTTATTCGAAATGAGGAACTTCATAACGTGTTATTCCGTTGAAATATCGAGCTTGAATTTTGTATTATTTTAGCATATTTCTTTTACGTATAAAAAGTAAAAATATACAATATAAATAAACAAATCAGACATCTACATTTGTTGACATGTGGCTACATCTACACTTTGTTCCGCCCAGTGTGTTCTATTGACAATACCTCGGGCACTTTATGCGGTTTATGTTCAACTCAAAGTGCCCTTACTGTTGAGGTTACATTACATAGAAATACCTTTGACGGTCTCTTGTGTACTAACAAATAGGTACACATTTTATAATAATTGAATATTTTTGTTTTGGCATGTATAATTTTTTTATAGAAATAATTATCATTATTAGTTTATCCTTTATAAAAAATATAATTTTATTATTTTTTCATTAAAAAAAAAGAATCATTTAAAATGAAGAAAGGAGATTTATTAATTCCTATTTGTAATTTTTGTAATTTAAATTCATTTATAAACTATTATTACCTCACATTAATTTTTACAAGTATTTTAGAACAATTTTCTTTAATAGTTTCGTTTAATAGTTTCCGAAAGGTTACAACTGCTTTTTTAGTCTTGATAGTGACCATTTAGTAACATTTTGTAATAGATAAGGCCAGGGCATACATGCAGTCAAAATTAGGATATGACACACATTTAATAAATTACACTGCTACAAAAAAAAAAAAAAATACAGAACCAAAAAAGCGACCTATATAACATTGTAGTATTGATCGAGCATAGTCGAAATCCAAATTTTTGTAATTTTATGTTCACCAGTTTTTTTATTTGAGCTTGAATTTTGGGTTTAGCCAACTTGGAAAAATTCAACTCAAACCCAAAATTCAAGTTCAAATAAAAAAAACTGGTAACTAGAAAATTCCAAAAATTTGGATTTCGATTATGCTCGACCAATACTACAACAACGCTATATAAATAGCTTTTTTGAAAATTTTTACCTAAGCCCAAAATTCAAGCTCGAATAAAAAAACTAGTAAGCAGAAAATTCCAAAATTTTGGAATTCGACTATATTCGACCAATACTAAAATGTTATATAGGCCACTTTTTTGGCTCCGCACTTTTTTTGTGTAGCTGTGTAATTATTACGAACCTATGTACTTTTTATTTTCATATATGTAGTGATTTATCTACAAAACATTTAACACAATCCAAATAATTATAGTTTAGCCGTTATTTAATGTCACAGTAAAAAATATGTTTGATTAATCGACCTCCTTTTATAAAATGCATATTTTTATTACATTAACACAATAGTATTTATTCAGATAATATATCAATCGATTAAAAGTGAATTATAACCATACATATTATTATATCTATTGTCTGGCATTGAAACTTGACTTTTATGATATCTATATTTACATGAAACTAACCATTTATTTACTATACATATATAACACGAACTTTTTAACTGGAGGATCTAGAAAATTTTCATGGGGAAATATTTATTTCAATATTAATAAAAATTACAGTATTTTAATCCAGTATGACTTACATAATTAAGTGTTCACTGTAATGAAACAGTAAATAAGTAATATCAAATACAAAGCCCCTAACCATAAAAATGTAAGAGTTTAGACTTACACGTGTTTCAATAGCAATGCTATCATCATCAGAGTCCTAAAGACACTAACTCTTACATTTTTATGGTTAGGGGGTTTGTATTTGATAAGTCATAACCATAGTTTTTGTCTGTTGTTTGTTATAAGTAATATTATTTCAAATTTAATTTATTTTTTATGTAGGTACTATGTAGTACTATCGAGGTATTTAATAGATTCATCCTTTTCAAATACTCCGTTTGATTCAAATTAATTTTAAAATTATTAGAATTTTAGAAACTCCTTTTGGGACCTAACTACTTCTTTAAGAATATATTTTCCCCCAGCCTCCATATTTGATAAAAACTTATTCCATATCTAAAATATAATATATAAAATTGTTTAAAGTATTTCTATTTTTGGTTAATGATATTTTCTATTAAAAAGATTTAAAAAATGCACTTACAAATACAATTCAAAGTAAAAAAATGTAACCAAAACTAGTGCCAAAACGTGGGTAAAAAAAAAACAAATTTAAATTATTTAAACACTTTTCAATTCATTCGACATATTAATTGAATTAATCGATTGTATTTAAGAAATTAATTTAAGTAAACATGATCCCCTTGCGTCCTTCTTTTACCCGCACCTGAACTTCGCTTATAACTGCAGTAATGGGAGTGGACAGAACGATTGGGTTATAGCGACATAATGTAGAGGGTAGAGGTAGATTTCAGTGTGGCAGTGGGGGGGGGAGGTAGTCGCGTGTGGCAACTGAAGACCTGACAGTGTAATTTCCTGAAGGCTTGCTTTACATGAAATCGTCGTACATTGCACGCTAGTAGTCTAATGTGAACTAAGAAAAATATATACATATGTACTTACTATGTAGTATGTACGGTTTATATGCAGTATATAGGGTGGTTTATAAAAAATATAATAACTTTATTGAATGGGGTGAATAAACAATTCAGAATTGATTTGTTTGAATCGTATTTAAATGATAACTTGTTTTCGAGTAAAATAATATAAATATCAGATACAAGTAAGGTATCACATTATAATAAAGATTAAAGAATTTATTATTAAGAAGATATTATTTTCTTAAACAGTAATTTTATTTATTATCCAAAACTCGTCAACTAAAAATATGATATAAGTACCTATGCATGTAGGGTCGAGCGGGGTAAATATGAAAAACCAAAAAAATGGGGTAAAAGTGAAACAAGCTTGCAACTAAAAAACTAATAAAAACTGACATCATCATTAAAGGTTTGTTAAAGCGACCTGAAAATATGAATCGCCTAATAAGTGATGTGTCACCACTACAGATTTTCCTGTTAGTCGGTGTCAAAACGTGTGAATTAAATTTTAATTCTTTGCACATAACTTTCTGTATTGCTCAGATATTAATTAAAGTTACAATTTCACATTGATATGCCACAAAGAAGATAAATCAAAGTTGCCTTTGTAGCTTTTCTTTTAATTTTTCGAGAAATATTTTCCTTTAGAGGCCTGTTTCACTTTTTTCATTTTTAAGTCCGTGTTATCGTATAGTTCAAATGATGTAAGTATTTAAAATGGTTATTCAAAAGCGCAACTAGTAGAAAAAATTAAAGTATGAATTTGTATCATTAACTGTCAAAAAACATGAAAGATTTGTATTTTGTTTCACTTTTACCCCAGTTCACCCTATATAAAAATTAATAAATTATTTGTTTTCTATATAGTCCTTAATTGAGGAGTGAGAATATAATTTGTATAATATCTTAATAAAAGCGTTTTAGGACTCAACTAACATAATGTGAATAATTAAAAAATAAACAGCAAACAATTAAATGGAGAACTATTGATGTAAGAAATATATATTCAGAATATAATAACTTAATCATCCTGTACATATGTCAATGCTAAATATTCATGAGTCTACACCGATGTTTTATTGCTGTGAGAATAGCGAATGAAAATTATAAGTTTATTAATGCAATGTTCTCTTTAAGAAATATTTACTTCAATGTAATAATACTGTTGGAAATAATGAATGAAAACTGTTCATAATAAAAATATTGACTTTTATGCACTTTGCAGTTTTTCACTTTATACAATAAACTGTTTTATGATAATGATATACGTATTTATAACTTCAATAAAAAAATATTTCTGACGAGCTGATAAAACATACAAAAAAATGAATGTAGCTATTTCGCTGTTTCTCACTTTATACAATAAACTTTTTCATAATTTATTATGTTATACGTATTTCTAACTTAATAAAAAAATTAATCTCACGAACTGTTATAAGACAGAAAAAAATGAATGTAGCATAAATTATAGAAAATAATATTTTCTACAACTTTTATCTAAATATTTTTTTCTAAATTGGTACGAATAAAATTTCGTTGTAAAAAAATAAAGGTTTTCTTCCTAAAAAATCCTAAGTATAAAATTTTACTTTTGTCATTTTTGAAAGGGCATCTACAGACAAACAGTTACACAAATAACATGGAGAATAGTCAAAATTTTCAGGAAAGGTTAAAATTGATACTACTGGAAAAACGGAGAAACTGTGGTTTCTTAGTAACTTAAACTAAAAATATACATCTTAACTACAATAAACAATATATATTGTTAGTTTAAGTGTTAAAATAGATAAGTTTTTCCATCAAAATCTCAAATTTGAAAAAGTCTGTCTAACAATACTTACTTATACTATATTATTATTATTATATTTCATACATATGGTCGTATAAAAAACTAAAAAGGTCTTTAAAAATAAGAAATCAAGTTTTTAAACAACAATCACTTCATTATGAATGTGAATTAAAAAATACTAAATTATATTTATTATAATTAGACAGAAAAACGTACAAGCAATGAAGAATAATCAAAAACTGTGTAATAATGAATTCATACTCTGAATGAAATTACACGCTTCCAGCTGACAAAACAAAAATTACGTTTATCATAGAAAATTTGTCGACTTTTATGAATTCTAAACACTGTGAAAATTTCCTCCAAAAGAACACTGCGTGACACCGATGCTAATGGGAAGCAAAATAAACAAAGTTTTGTAGTCAATTTAATTGTAAATGACTTGCTGAAATGTCTTTTGAATCTTATTTTCGTGCTTGTGTTTGTTAGCAGAGCACTCAAAATGCGACAGGATGGTGGCACAGGGCTTACTCTGATCCGATTAATAAGTTAGACTTTGGCATCGAGCAAATATTTTAAATGTCTTTTTGATCAACTGCTGTATTTTTCTTCGATTTTGGTCTTACGGTTTTCTGTAAATAAAGACGGAGTGAAGCGGTTCTTGAGATGAATTTTAACTTAAAGTATCAATGTTGGGAACTGTGTGAATAAGAAATGCTCGATTGTTTTTGTTACATTTGTTTTTTATCCTTTTCAATTTATTTTTCTGGATTTTTTTAAATGCTAATCTAAATTATTTATTTTATTTAAATATGTACATATTTTTACTATACAGTACATAATGGATTTAATAGCATTACTATAATATTTTTACTTTTTATACATACATAAAATGTACTTTATAATAAAGTTTAAGTTCTTATAAAAAATATTACAATGTTTTGAGAATCCCTTAAACACGTTCGAGTATTATCTCAATGACGTGAATCAGACAATTTAATAATATTTTGTATTGTATAATATGGGCATCTCCTATTTTTGAAAATGATTACTAAACCAAAACGGGTTTATACTCTAATATAATCAATTCTTGAATTTGTTTGTAAATATTTAAAATTAAAAGTGTAGAGAATATTGTTATTTATATTATCTTTATTCATTAAAAAAATAATATTTTTTGAAATGTTTAAGACAAAATTTTATTTTTTATTGATTTTTTATAGCTAAAATATAATTTTAATTAAGTATGTGATTGAATTTTTGTGTGAGAAATACAATAATTGTATGATTATCTACATCCTTAATATATAAAGCTTAATATCTCTCTGTTTGTCTGTCTGTCCGTTACTGCGCTTATAACTCGAAAACCGCTTATCCGATTTACGTGTTTTTTTTTATTCATAAATATGTTTCTGGCCAGGTTATAGGATATATTTTGTTACGTTAGGTAACATAAGGAATAAGCAGTGACGATAATAGTAAATCAAGTCGAAAAAAAGTTTGCCACAAGCGCGCTCTTTTGCAATTCACAGCCTAAACCGTTAAATATTGAATAATATAATGTAATAAATAATTGTGTAGAGTAAAAAGATCTAAAATAAAGTCAGCGATATCATACATCTAATTTTTATATTCAAGCCACAATTACTGCCTTTATGTTACAAAAAAAAAATGTGTGGGTTCTGTTTACGTGGACTTATGATCTGAAAAACTTTAATGCTTATCGAAATAAATGATTTCATCGTCATAAGTACTTAATGTAAATATAATTTGCCCTTTACAGTATCCAATTTGGTTGTACAGTTTAGGAAATAACTTTAAATAAGTTATATACGATACAATATTTTTAATAACGCGCGTACTGAAGAAAAAGTACTGCGCCGGAGCATCTCGGCCGCCATTCGGACTCTCTCGGCTCGGCCGTTGTCTTTTGATCGTCAATTGTTTATTTTGTTTTCAATAATTAACTTTTAAATTTAAACAGAACAAAAATTCTTTGTACTTTTTGTTCAAATTCGTTTTTGTTAGGTTATTTAGGTGTTGATATTTTTCAAAAATCCTAAATAATAATTCCGTAGTCCACGCAAGCGAAGCAGCAGGCATAGCTAGTTTTATATAAAAATTATAATTAATTTCATAAACATATTCATACATCAACGAGTATAATAATAATTACATTTGTATTAAATTTCACTTGTCAGTTAAATATACACATCACACACGACTATTTTCATTGAAGATATGTACATTTAGCAGAGCTCTATTACATGGTCTACTTACGAATATCAATATGTACAATACTCGTGTAAATATGTATACATGGGGATTTATTATTAACCCTATGTAATAATCAACATATTTGCCTAATTTAGTGTATTACTAAGCAAATATAGTTGCTATTAAAATTATGCGCGTCTAATATATTCTAGTATCGTTTATTTAACTTTGACAAATGGTGTATGTTTGATTGTTATAAAACTATCTTTGTAATTATATTGTATAATTTTATAAATAATTGCCTTTTTTATTAATTTTTTAGTAGAAGTTCTTTTAAAGAATAGAGAGTGAAAAATTTTAAAATAAAGTTTAGAACTTCATTTGAGAAGAGATAAGGCAATCTCGTTCCGGTTCCATATTTATTCATAAAAATCTGTTCTGTGGTTTATGAGTTATAAGGATTTAGGGGACCGACACACAGGCAGATGCAGAACAATCAAGTGGATATTTTGAAAACATTATTAGAGGGAAATTAGCATTTTGAAATGATGCATTCAGAATGTTGGATTTTTTTTGATTTTCTCATTATATGTTCGAAGATGAGTTGAAAATCGAAATTGTGTATTGCTACACTGTTTTTGAAATATCTCCGGTTCTGTAGGTCGTAGGAAAACAAGAAAATAATAAGGTAGCGTTATTTTCCAAACGCATCCTAACTTCAAAAATAAAAAAAATGTCGAAACAAATTTTTTATCACTAAAAATGCAATAATTAACGTAAAAATCAAGAGATTTTTGCGAAATTAAGAGGAAATATGTATTTTCATGTTATTAATACGTGATTAATTTTTTTTAAAACAAATCCTAAAAAAACGTAATTCCTATAGAATCACACACACATTTTGATATTTCAAAAACAGTATAGCGATATACTCGAAATGCATCAAAAATGTACAATTATGCAATTTTCTCGGGACGCACATTTTCCTAACTTTTTCGATTTTCAACTCATCGTCAAACGTAATTCCTATAGAATTACACACACATTTTGATATTTCAAAAACAGTGTAGCGATATAATCGAAATACATCAAAAATGTACAACTATGCAATTTTCTCGGGACGCACATTTTTCTAACTTTTTCGATTTTCAACTCATCGTCGAACATATAAAGAGAAAATAAATCTATTCCCTCTACTATATACATAGAACATTCTACTTTCAGAAATGATCGCATAGTTTTATTCTATCCATTGACTATGACAAGTACCTATGTAAAATTGAAAAAAATCATAGTTTTATAACTTTTTAACAATTTATTTAGGTGCCGATAATTAAATAGTCACAAATCTAAACCAAACAATCGAACAGAATTTTGATATTTCAAAAACAGTGTAGCGATATAATCGAAATGCATCAAAAATGTACAACTATGCAATTTTCTCGGGACGCACATTTTCCTAACTTTTTCGATTTTCAACTCATCGTCGGACATATAAAGAGAAAATAAAGCTATTCCCTCTACTATATACATCGAACATTCTACTTTCAGAAATGATCGCATAGTTTTATCCTATCCATTGACTATGACAAGTACCTAAGTAAAATTGAAAAAAATCATAGTTTTATAACTTTTTAACAATTTATTTAGGTCCCGAAAATTAAATAGAATAAAATTGATCATTTTGACTTCTTACTATCTCAAATAACACTCAAACAAACGGACATACATAGAAATAATTGTACCAAAGTAAAAAGTAAAATCACCAGCACCTCCACCAAAAATAAGCACAGTACAAAGAAACATTAAATGAAGTCTGCGAGCCCGTTTAAAATTTCCATCAAGCGTAACGTTGATGCATGACCGTGGCGTGTTGTTTTGTCAGAGACGTTTACCCCGTTCCTAGACAATAATTTCCCATTAACCCCGCGGAGAGTGTCTCGCGAGAGCCGGCCTCGGAGACAATTAACTCCGCGACCGCCCGAACATCCATTTGCACTTGTCCCCACTTGTTTAGTTCTTGTGTTTCAACACCATTATATGTATATATTTGATACAGACGTGTTTGCGCGTACTCGCACGTATTTATGTTGCATTCACATAATATATGTGTAGGTGTAATCGTGTGTTGTAGAAATAAAACATATGTACATTATAATGTGAACGTAGATAAAGTAATTATCTTAAAATAAATGGTTTATCTGTTGTTTTTTAAAAATACTACATAGATATATGTCCGGTATCATAAAGGACCTAGCAAAATTTGCTAGCTAGTAATTACATTCAAATGGGGTATTAATTCTGTACTAGTATCTATGGAATTTAGAGCAGTGACATTTCAACTAATTGTAACACAGTTGGCATCTTTCACCGTACAAAATAATTTTCATAACATCACCACTGTTTTAATATCGTTGGTATTTACCTACAACGCGTGCGCGAAACTTGTCAAAATCATCAACAAACTCCAAAAGAATTGTCATATAAGTTAGATACCTCATTTGAGAGTGCTTGCTAGCTAACAAATTTGCTGGGTCCTTTATGATACCGGACAATAGACTATCACATAATAATGGTAGGGGTAAAATATAATATATGCACATGTATACTGTTTCTCTGGGCTCTGGGTTTTGTTATAATTTCTTCAGGTTTTGTAATAATTAAAGATTGGAAAAATAGTTTTTCAACTATTGCGTAAAAATGCATTTATTGTAATTTTTATTACATATCCCTACCGTTTTTAGGAAACTGGTTTGATTGTACACAATTTGAAAGCAACTATTTGCAACTATCTTTTCAACTATTTTAAAAGTATTTGCGACACTTTGTATTGCTTCGTTTGCACTAATTATTATTAAATCGTAAAAAAACTATTTACCAACTATTTAAAAAAAAAAATTCAACTAGTAACTATTTCATTGAAAATAACAACTATTTTTCCAATCTCTAGTAATAATGATAATAACGAAAAGAAAAAAAGATCAAAAACAGCAGGGGGTGCAAAAGTGAGGATAAGAATGTAGAAATTGTTTGGTATCAACGAAACAAAAATAAAAAAAAATCTTCATTTACAAAAACTAAAAGCTGGTCTTTCTATATACATACGAGGGTAAATTTGAGTATCTAAATATGGCGCGATTAGGGGTTGAGGCGCGAGGTGCCCAGGGGCAACGCCCCTAGTTTAATAATAAAAACAAATTACAATCAATACTTAAACAATGTAAATATTTTATATTTTAAAAGTTTTTCGACTCGTCACTTCACTTGCATTAATCAATGTTCGTAAATATTAGAATTGTTGTCTATTTGTTACGATTTGACACGAAATCTACTGAACCGATTATTATGAATCTTTCACTATTTAAAAGATTCTTAATTTAGTTAGAGCATTATTATAATTGACGATCAAATTAGAGCAGCTACATATTAAGGAAAATTATTTTAATATGTTTTTTTTTTTTTTATAAAAAAATACCTATATAAAATCAAAAGTAGTTAATTTATGTTGATGTAATTTTGATCTTTAAAGAAATTTATATTTAAATTTCTAATTGTTACATAATATATAATTGAAGATTTGAGTTTAATATCAATTCATAATTGATAGAATATACGGTTTAGATTTATAATGAATTATGTATATATGACATGACAGAAATTAGATAATTAATACAAATATAATTAACGATGAGGTATTCTATTAGTAGATAAATTAGATATCTATTCATCTCTTGAATAACTCGTCTGATTTAGTAATGGATAACGCTGTATTAATTATTATTATGCATATTTCTCTATTAGAATCTGATATGCTTATAATTAATTAAGAAAATACTGATTTTGACTGTTAATAGTAATTAAAAAAATACACATATACATTATTTAATTTTAAACAGTCTACAACACTATTGTATATTTTTACCTTACCTGAATCCATTCTGACTATTTTCGGCATGATATGTGTCTGTCTGTCGATCTGTAGCCACTGTAACTGAAAAACAATAAATTATAGAATTGTGAAATATTATATTTAAGAATATTTTTGTCTGGGAAGAAAACATCCTATTTTTGAAAATGATCTAACAACCGGATTACTCTTGTCAGTTTTTTTAATTATTCGAATTATTTTTAAAACTGATAGAATTTGGGAAAAATACATCAGATAAAATTTCCTTGTCTATAATTAATTTTCTATTAATTTTTTTAGTTATCCAGAAATATTTGTTTTATACAATTAGTAATTTGAAGCACGTACACTGTTTTTACTTTCTTATACCATGTATATAAAATATACATTAGTATAAGTAAGTATAGTGAAGCCGATTTTTTTCGAACCTCGGATTTTGACGGTAATATCTATTTTGACCTTCCCTTCATCCATTCTGACTATTTTCGCCATGATGTCTGTGTGTCCGTCTGTCTGTCTGTCTGTAAGCGCTGTAACTCAAATACGACAAATCGTAGAAGGGTGATATTTTATATTTAAGATTAATTTTTGGCTGGGAAGAAAACGTCCTATTTTTGAAAACGATCTTTCAACCGGATACGGATGTTTACCTACGTCGATTTTTTAATTTTTCAAATAACTCTGAAACAGTGCGAAATTGAGAAAAATAATCAAGTTAAAAAATGTAGGTAATATCTATATCTATAATTTATGTTTTATTCATTTTTTTGTAAAAACGAATTTTTGAAAAAAAACATTTTTATTATAATTCAAATGGTTCATAACAGAGGAGAAATATCTGCCATGAGTGTCATGGGACTTTCTTATACGTATTACAGAGATTGAATAGTGTGTGTATTTGCCGTAGGTAACATGGGACTTTCTTATACGTAATACTGAGAGTGAACTGTGTAGGTGAATCTAAATAATTACATTAAAAAATTCTTTCTGGCTAAATCATAAATGTTGGAAAAAAATGTATGGGGAATAAATTATAGATAATAACATACTCGACATTTTTTATCTAAAACATTTTTTTCTTATTTCAAAAATAATTCAAAAATCCAAAAATTTACAAGAGTAAACATCCGTTTTCAGTTATTACGTTAAAAAAAGTCACTTGTTATATAAATATAAAATTATTCATTTTGTTCTTTCTTGTTAGTTTGTTAGAAATGTTTTAATAAACAAAGAATCACGTAAACAATTCACTATTAGGTTAGTTTAGGTTAGGTATAAGAAAGTCCAGTGGTTCCCAAGGCAGATATTTTTTTTAAATAAACCCTCATAACAGTAATACACATTGCAAATAACAGGAAATTACAAAAATAATCCTACATCCCACCGAAAACTTCGTTCATATACAACAATGAAAAAAACATCTTAAAAAGTTATTGCAATTATACATTACAAAAATCTTGCATTAAAAAATGTAGGGCAGTGCGACGATTTAAAATATCCATGCGATATATCGCGAGGCATTAGCCAAAACACAGACATAAAGTAAGGATTTAGAGACCATCACACCATAGATAATGTAGGTTTGAGGATTAGTGTAAATAATAAGCACTGCACAAGGTGCTGCTGGAAGTAGTACACTAAACAAAGCCGCGTCGTTCTGTAATCCGCCACGAGATGGCAAGATTAGCACTTGATGGTCTTTTTGAATGAGTTTATTACGAGAAAAATTTGTGTCCTATTCATTCTACCCTGGCTTGTTATGGAGTTTATTTTTTTCACTGAACTGAATAAGAATTCGTTGTTAAATGAACTGTAAATAGACTGTCTTTATTATGTTTAAAACTTGGTTTGCGTCTTTGAAATTTTGTTGTTATTATGCAATACTATAAGCAAAGGACACAATAATATTTGTTTACTGAAAACCTTATCTCTATATAAAAAAAAAATCCTGAGTGAAACCGATACCTTTGGATTTAGAAGCAAGCAGTTTTAATTGTATCTTCCTTTTATGACGTAAGCCCCAATAAGAAATATATTAATCTTTTTTTTACTTGATATAAATATGTGAATAGACAAAATATTCTTCCTTTTAAATGAAATTACATGTGTACTACGATTTTTAAAGTTTAACTTTAACAGGAGTAATAAAATTGTTATAAAATTTTAGTAGATTAAAAAAAAAACATTTGCCAAGTAAATGCACAGTACTTCCTCATGCTAAGTTCACAAAAGATAGTCAATTATTAAACAATTTAAATAAAAACTGATAGTGTTAAGATAAATTGTCTTGCATTGGTTAACCATTTCATTTTTATACAATTTTACTAAAAAATATTAGTTCGAAATTTTTCGTAAGACGCACCTGATTATTTTTTCGTATATTTTTAATTTATTTCAATCTAAATCTAAAATGTAAACGTCAAAATGATATTTAATTTGGTATATTATAGAAAATTTAATGCTCTACAAAAAAGATTCTATAAAATTTTCACGTAACATGTGTCGTTCTTGAGATATATTGAAAAAATTAATATTTTGTGATCACTCACACGATTTTGATTATTTTGAAATGGGACCGTCCTCAATCCAGACCCAACTATCCAACTAAGTTTCATTAATATCGGTACAGTGGTTCATGAGCTATGCATGTGACAATAATTAAAGGGACAGACAGACAGACAAAAGTGTTTGTCTTGACCTAAAACGGAAAGATCAATTTAAAATTTTGAAATCGGAGAACAATTTGTTTTGTCTCATTTTAAAACGATCACAAAGCTTCTTGTATCTTCGATATTGCAAGGAAGCAATATAAAATGTAATAATTTATGCATTTTATTGGTATTTTTATATATTTATTTAAAGAACTCTAACTACTAAACGATTCAATGAATAATTTTAACTTTTTGAATGCATTCATACAAAGAAACAAAATTGAAATAATATAATAACCGCTCGCAAATAAATTTCCTTCCATCGAATTGAGGAAGATGAAGTAGGTACAGAAGAATAAAACCTACTTACGCATGATTTTTTTATAATGTAAATACGTTTTGTTATCTAATATAAAACGATTCAAGCGCGCAATAAAACTTAATAAATTGAAAAGATTGAATTCCCGAATAAAGAAAAAGTATCGATCGGCAGATGTCGACACCCGCCAATAAAACACATAATGCATCGTTCTTTTCGTGAAATATCCTACCATCTCCTACATTTGTCGTGTGGATAAATAATTCAGGCTCGTGCTAACCTAATTTCCATCAAGAGTAGGAAAGCGAGAAGAGTGTACAGAATTGAGTGAAATATCGCTAAGTGAACTACTTTAAAAGTAACGTACCGAAGAATTTCTGATTCAATACGTTGTACGCCCCGAGACATCTTGTATTGCGCTTCTCCGTTGCTTTAGTACTCGACGTTTTTTGAGGGGAAATCCCCAAATAAACGATTAAAATCTCAGATGGGTTTTTGGAACCGATTCGGAAATAAGCCGAACAGGATAATTTAGGTATATCAAAATCTCGAGATAATTGAAATCAGTATTTCTTCTATATACAGGCCTGGTTTAGGAAAAACTATGCAGAAAAACATACACATTTTTTTATTTCTATATTATTAACACATAATTTTTCTTTTGTAAATATTCTAATAATGCACTAAATATCAAAAAAAATGAAAGATATACATATCATCATTAATATATTTTAACCAACATATCCGTTAGTGAAAGAGATACCCATTTAGGAAATTACAAAGAGGCCACGGTTTCGTTCAAGACTCGGTCAAGGCTTGTTAACCAATATAGTACCAAGGCTGGCCCAAAGTCTTCCTTATACAAAATCACAAAAGGTAACGAAGCTCGGTATTTGAAGGTTGGCCTAGACTAGGACCAATATAGAAGGAGTAACACTTGATAACCCAATATTTAGCCAAGCTTGACCACGTCGTCAAGGCTGAAATTTGCTATAATTTTTTGACCATATCTAATAAATGAATTTTGAAAATCAGATATCCTTTCCTTTGACCGAATTATGAAGAAAAAATTTACAGCATTCCATTTTTTCGATTATATATTTCCTATACTCAATTTCATTTAAGAATGCAGTGGTTGCTGGGGTTTTGACGGTACGAATCGTGCATTTTACCGTCAAAAATTACGACAATCACTGCATTCTTAAATGAAATAGAGTATAGTTAGATTTTGTTTTAAATGCAAAAAATGGGAATTATAATATAATCATCAACGGTGAAATTTGTTTCTTCAAATTAAATACAAAATATATAAAATACATAAGAAAATATGGTTCTATACGTACAAAGAGTTTTAAATTGAAGAAAATAAAATTTACGATTCACCTATAAGTAGGCCATGTTACCTAAGAGAAAATGAATTCAATTACGATCTGAGCAGGCATGAACAAGTTGAGCAGCGGCGAATGCTCGATTACGTACATTTATGTTCCGATTACATTATACCTTATGTTTCGCGTTCCGTTCTCATTCAAATGATTTTTTGAGAAGCGGCGTCTTGAAAATTACGCTTAAAAATGATAAATTGTTTCAATTTCATTGTTTTTCTTGAAGGAAAAAAAATGTAGAAGGCGTGTGTAATATAGCACCTTGGAATTTTTGCGTCGTATATAAGGAAAATATGTATTACTACGTTATTAAAAATTACAAGGCGGAATTATATTATTTGTTTCATATATCAAGTAAAAAAGCGGGGAGTTTTTAATTCGATTCATGAAAGAATATTTTTACTTTACAGGTAAAATATTTCACGTTTTTTGTTTGTATTCGATAATAACAATTTGTGGTATGTGAAATTAGTTTGGATAAAAATGTTTTTAATTATAATGTATGGTTTTAATCAAAAATATAATAGAATCTCGGTATGAATAAGAACTTCAAGCGATAAAAGCGAAATAAAGTATGATAAAAAGTAGACGAATTAGTTACTTTACCCATTCAAAGGTACATTTGCAGGTAAACGTTTGTGTTTAAAATTATCTAAAAAAAAGTTTTTAAATTTTTAGACGAATTTTTCAATTTCTTTCGTTGTACTTGAAATATCAAGTAATTTTTAATTATTTTCTTCATCAGAAAATGGATCTTGGCTTCTGGGTGTAAGCCGATAACACGACCAAACCGACGCGGCTTACGCCTAGAAGCCAAGATCCATATCAAGATCACCTCAAGACTTCTTCAGAAAATGTTTTATTTGTTAATTATAAATTTTTTTCGAAGAAAATAATTTTCTTTTAATTACAAACTTGAAACCGAACCCAAACTTGAACCCTAAAAAATAACGGGTTTTGAACCCAAATAGTTTCCACCATGCTGAACCCAAACCCGAAACGAACCTGAACTATAAATAAATTCCGGTTTAATCCTTATGCATGTAGTTTGCCAGGAAAAATAATTAAAAACATATATGTTATTTAGAAATGCTGGAAAATGAGTGGGGGGGGGTAGGTTTTGTGACGTATAACTAGGTAGGGGGTTGAAAAAATATGATGCATCGAGACAAAGATGGACAGATGGGTCAAAAATGATTTAAATTTGCGTGACGAATTTTACGGATGACCCCTAGGTACATTACTACAGGGCGTTATAACGCCCACGTAATATAACGATAATTTTTCGGTCGATAAATATCAAAATACAAAAACTTTATTTCTTGATTTAATAGGTTGTCTAATATTCTCAAGGAAAAATAACAAAAAATATATATTAGCAAATAGTAACAGTATAGAAATGTATCATTTCGAGGACATGATGAAAAGTAATCACACCAATAAACTTTGAACCCCAAATGCACCTCAAAGCTATTTTTTGTGGTAACCATATGCGTTCACAAACTCTTTTTGATAGTTACTGTGTCGATTGTTATATAATAATCCATGTTATAACAATCAAAACTAATAACAAATTTCAGTTAAATATAAAGATTTTTTAGGGTGTTATAATGTCCGGTAGTAACAAGAGGGTTAAAACCTACGCGACAATTCAATAATATACACTACTACCTATTTTCAATTTTTCTCAACATCAGTATACCAACCTAAACAATGACAAACACAAGAAGGCTTAAAGATCACAGTAGGTGACATTGGTTATGTAGAACACACATACACACACACACACACACAATAGTTGTATTGGCGGTGGTGCGGTAAAGACACAGTGGCACTGTGCTGCCATCCTGGAGGCAGTTTCGGCACTAATGGACCATTGTACGGATGCTGTGAAAGACGCGAGATTACATGTCGCAGCACCCGTCGTAATGCCATCACGCTATGAATTTCATATTATGTACGCCCTTCCCGCTAACCAACGAGTCAAGAAGAAGAAGACGAAGAGTTTATGTAGCCTATTGTTGCCGGTTCTCATTGTTATAACTTTGGGGACAAGGATGACCAATATTGTCATATTTAAATTTATTTTTCATGTATTAAATTAAATTTTATTTGGTCCTGGGAGATAACCATTTATATGTAGGTATAGTATAGTGCAGAGGTCACCAAACTTTTCGAAAAACGGGCCGGATCATTTTTTTTAAACATGGGGAGCCAGACGAAAAATTTCTAGTTGGAATCCTATTAGAACATTTATTTAAAATGCACATTTAATCATGAAATTTTATAAACTTTATATTTCTTATACAGAAAATATTTTTATATAAAAATCGGGGGCCAGATCCGATCCGCGGGCCGTAGTTTGGAGACCGCTGGTATAGTGCATCCTTAATATATATAAAGTTCAACGTATGTCTGTCTGTCCGTTAGTGCTCTTATAACTCGAAAACCACTTATCCGATTTATGTTTTTTTTTATTAATAGATACGTTTTCTGGTTAGGTTATAGGATATATTTTGTTACGTTAGGTAACGTAAGGCATAGTGCAGTGACAATAATAGTTAATCAAGTCAGAAAAAAGTTTGACGTCAGCGCGATTTTTTGTAATATGCTGTCCAAACCAATAAATATTGAACAATATAATCTAGTAAAGAATTGTGTAGAATAAAAGGATCTAAAATCAAAAAAACAAACTATAGACTATAGTCTGAGTTTTATTTAATCTCACTGTTACGTATTCACGTCAATCCCTTGACTGTGCATTCCGACACAGTCACACCTATCCATACTCTATGTCTACGATTCTCTTTTTTCATGTTTATGAATTTATACTTTGTTATATTCATACCATCCTTTGTTTAAGATGAGTAAATGTCAAATTTAATTTCCAAAAAAAAACTGTTATTTTTGTTTAGCCCTGAAAATGTTTACTTTCTATTTTCAATTTCATCAACGACATGTGTATTGTACATCACGCCATCTTTGAGGTATTGTACAAAATTACTATCAAATTTGGTCGCTGTTTAGAAGAAAATAAATTTCAACAAGTAGCTTCACTCAAGATATGTATGTACAGAGAAAATTGAAACTATAAAATAAATAAACAGTGGTGACAATGAATTTTAATTTTGTATATTTTTCCCTTACATTGTACCCGTATAAAAAAGCAGTTATTTTTTGGTGAATGAAAATTTGATGATATGACTTTTGTTTTAGGTTACTGCGTTTGTTATTTATCTCTTTAACGTAGTATTGTTAAATAATGATTAAAAAATATATGACAATAACAGTAGAGTAAAGTCGGTATATATGGAACATGAGGGTAATAAAGACACCTCTTTTTGCTGCTCTATTTTAAATTTTATAAACACAAAATTAATACGTATTTAAGCTTAGACAGTTGACATGCCAGTGTTTGGATTACTGATATGTCATTGAGAACAATTTAATGAAATTTTCCATTTTTGATTATTTATGTTAAGGTAAGTTAGCTGAAATTTTTATTGTATTAAATTGTTTATATTCCTGTTTAAAAATGCAGGTATAGGGTTTGACCGTATGGATATATGTGTTTGCTAATATTATGGAGAACGACCATAAAGTGTAATAATTAACCAGAATCGTGGTGAGGCAAATAGTGTGAAAAGTATATTAAACATCGAGTACTTCATAACTATCCACTTCCACAAAAATAATTTTTTTAGTACAAAATCTTCATGATTATGCTCACTAAATAGGGTGCCTATTAAGAAGATTCTGCCCGCATACTTCATGCCACGCCAATGTTATTTTTTACGGTGGCAACAAATAATTTTGAAATAAGAACAACTAAATATATTTTTAAAACAAATGTTTTAACCACCTAATGTAAATAACCGTGTATTATGGTAACAAGCGTGTATTATGGACCACGCATTTTTTTGAAGAGTGCTGATTTTGTAAAGTGTTAGATTTTTATTTTTTAATTTTTATTTTATTTAAGAATTCTATTTTTGCTTGGTTGATTTCATAATAAGATTAAATTCTCCATCCAATGAAGTGATAAGGGTTGATTTTAAATAATAAACCAGAATTTTATTACCTAAAAGAAGAATGGTGTTCCATATACATATACCGACTTTACTCTTTGTATACATTTGACTTTTTTTTTATTTTTAACAAGTTAAATTTGATGATATTTTGTAATAATAAAAAAAACTTGTATTGTTTTACCATATGTTTATTGTTTATAAGTCACATAAGGAACAGTTGTTTTTGTAAACATACTTATAGGAATTTAAAAGAAACTTTTTATAATTTATGGATAAAAATAAACGAAAAACATTTTTTTTTAAATTATAAACTTAAAAAATCAGTGATATTAGTTGATTTGGCTTCTGAAGAGATCAAATGTCCTTTTCCCCCTTTTTACTTAGCGTCTGCATGTAAGTATATATTTCTTAATTCTGTGTACTTATTTCACACCAACATAATCAAGATAAAGTTAAGAAAAACAGTTCTCTACTTTAATATGAATGGATTCTCCTGCATACGTAAATGGGATTATAATTAACTTAGGGCTAATTAAAAAATAGCCATTTTCTCTGAAAAAAAGAAACTAAAATACAAAACAGTCTGAAACTGGCAAATAAATATTAATACTTTTGTACATTTTTTATTACTTAATTATTTTAATGTCTGCAGATGCGTGGCTTTTCAACGATAAACAGTAGTCCCAGGGGTGTATTGAGATATTATTTATTGTAATTATAATTTTTAATTAAATAATCATTTATTCGTTTATAAGTCAATTTAAAATTTATTGGTTAATTACATTAGAACCTCGATTATCCAAACAATAATGAAAAATAATGAATAATCCGGATAATCGAGAGGAGAAAAAAGATTTGTTTTTATTGAAATTGTAAAAATGTAAAATGCATATTAACCGAAAATTATTGATTTGTGAAAAATGACATTTCTGACACTATCACATGTTACATAACAAATTCGTATAATCCGCTATTGTATGTATATATTTTTAATTATCGTGGATCCACTGTATTTATAAAATATATATTTTTTTAGGAAAGTTTTCATGTGCTCTGGAATTAAAATTATATAATACATAAAAAGATATTTTTGACTACAGACAGACTCAATTAAATTTCAAAAAAACTGCACCCATTGGAGCAACACAATTAATTTGTCGAATTTTTGCATAAATAGAAATAAATTTAGATTTTGATATTAAAATTATCAAAAAGAAAGATCTAAGAAAAATTTCGAACTAATATTTTTTCGTAAAATTGTATAAAAATTAAATGGTTTACCAATGCTAGGCAATTTATCTGAACACATTACCGGTTTTTATTTAAATTGTTCAATAATTAACTACTTTTAGTGAATTTAGCACGAGGAAGCACTGTGCATTTACTTGGCAGATGTTTTTTTTTATAGAAATATGCAACAGAAACAAAAGCGATCCACTTTAGTGAGCCTAAACCTAAATATAAAATCCATTATTCCAGAACAATCCAAAACAATTTATCTGAACACATTGGTTTTTATTTAAATTGTTCAATAATTAACTACCTTTAGTGAATTTAGCACGAGGAAGCACTGTGCATTTACTTGGCAGATGTTTTTTTTTTTAGAAATATGCAACAGAAACAAAAGCGACCCACTTGAGTGGTTAAATATTAGTTAAATATTAAATCCATTATTTCAGAACAATTCAAAAATCACCACAAAATCCTTAGGTCATGTTTAATTAAACAACTTAATTAATTTCTATAGAAACTGATCTTCGGTACAGTCCTGCGTCTAAAACAGTGCGTGATGTGCTAGCATCAACACAAAAGGTCTGTAATGTCGACCTCCCCTTTCATTCACACCCTATTGCGAATTACCTCTTGGCCTGTCACTTCAGTATCATTGTTATCATATTCATTCTGTCGCATGTAATCTCGGGTCTCTGGAACGTAAAAGAGATTAGCTAGGGATTTTTTTTGTTTATATATTTTATTTTTCTGCTGTCTAGAGATTAAGTGTTGAGTTTATTTTTACCGGGAAAAAATAAAATAAAAACAAAGCGAATTCGTTAGCGACCAGTGATGAATTGCTGTCCAGATGACTAAGAGGTTTTGGGTTATTGTTTCATTTATAACTCTACTCCTCTATCCAACTCTCTGTCATTACCTATATTGTTTTATATGGATTGTTTTGGAGTGGTGGGGTTTGTTGAAATATATACTTGGAGTTCGTTAAATATAGTTGAAAATTAATTTAGGAAAAAAATTTTCAAGTGCGAATCGAGACTGTACAACTCAGTTTACCGTAATAGTTTTTTAATTTATTTGCTTTCGTTAATTTAATAAAATTTTTAACAAAGTTAAGAACCACTATATTAATTTATATTTAATAAAAAAAAGTTATATTTATTTTTAAATTAAAAATATGTTGGTTCAGTTTACGTGGACTTATGACCTGCTAAACATTAATCTTTATCGAAATAAATGATTTCATTGTCATAAGAGCGTAATGTAGATATAATTTGCCCTTTACAGCATCCAATTGGGTCTTTTAGTTTAGGAAATAACTTTAAATAAGTTATATACCGTAAAATATTATTAATAACGCACGAACTAAAGAACAAGTGCCGCGTCGGAGCGGGGCAGATGGAACGATCACAGGCCGGCATTAGAACTTCCTCGGCTCAGCCGTTGTCTGTTTTCAATAATTAACTTTTTTTAAATAGAACGAGAATTATTTGTAATTTTTGCTAGGTAACTTAGGTGTTCATTAGTTATCATTACTATATTTTTCAAAAATCCTAAACAATAATTCTGTAGTCCATGCGAGCGAAGCCGCGGGCACAGCTAGTAATTATATAATTTTTTGGTAACCTATTTGCTTTCTCAAAAACCATCAAAACCTTAACATTTTATTTATATAACTCAGATCTTTTATTGTATCACAGTTTACTATAATATTGCCAAATCTCAGCATTCTAGGTCAAACTGTTCACTTACTAGAAGGATATGACTGACAAACAGATGGGCAGAAACAATTTTAATTCCATAATCTGATTTCGGTACGAAATACTAAAAATGATCGTAAATACAAAAACGTTCCACAGCCATGTTCATTTTTATTTTGAAACCAAATAATGTACAAAAATATTACCAAAACCGACTAACTCATGTCCGGTATTACAAAGGAGCTAACAAAATTTGCTAGCTAGCAATTACTTTCAAATGGGGTATAAATTCTGTACTAGTATCTATGGATTAGTTATGGAATTTAGAGCAGTGACACTTCAACTAATTGTAACACGGTTGGCATCTTTCACCGTACAAAATAATTTTCATAATATCACCACTGTTTTAATACCGTTGGTATTTACCTACAACGCGTGCGTGAAACTTGTCAAAGTCTTTAACAAACTCCAAAAGAACTGTCATATAAGTTTGATATCTCACTTGAAAGTGCTTGCTAGCTAACAAATTTGTTAGGTCCTTTGTAATACCGGACATCAATGTATCTTAGTTTATTCCGACAAGTTTAGACCCTCAACCAGCACATAAAATTCACAAACAACCTATCCAAATCCACAAACTTATTTGAAACTTGTCTCCAGTAGATTACGACATAACTGAATAATTCACATAACGGCCATTTTCATAATTTATCGGGCAGAATTACATGTAGATATTTTGCTGGTGAAACTATCCATATTCAACACTCCCGTAGCGCGTAATTCATATCTAATCTAATGACTAAATAAGCGGTTATGTAACAACGGCGTGCATGATTGATGTGTTGTCTACGTCACTAGCCGGCCGACTTGATCACACTCCTCTGTGTTGTTGTTGATACGTTGTTATGTGTGGGGGTTGCCCGGCTTTTATCAGCGCTAACTGCTTGCTTAAACAGCTAACTTTACACGTCATGCAGATAACGTACAATTAAAATGTCAATGTTCTTTTCAACCTGTTCATCTTCAATTGTTTTTGATACATTTGAAACATTATAATATTATTGATATGTGTCTTAAATCGTACGCCACCATGTGGTGAAAAAATGAACTATTCTTACAGGGTCAGCCTTAGACAAGGAAAGATAAAGGACAAACAACACATTACCTAGCGTTGTTACCATATCGCACCACGGATCATTGACGTATCATTCAGATTTTAAAATAAATATCAATTGTTTTGAATTATAAAATTAATTAATAATAAATGTTTTTATATTGAGTTTAAAAGTATTATAGTGATAACTGATTGACAGAGAAATGTCTATTTGGAACTATCATCTCTCATACATACTAAATTCAATTGTAATTTAAAGCATATTTGCATATTATAAATTTTCAATGGACGCATATGGGATAATATGCGATTTTGACAATTAAACAAAGATGGCTGCCGACAAATTTTGGTAACACTTTCATATACGGACTAGCATTTGTTGTTATGTATCCATAGTCTTTCCTAATCTAAGGGGTCAGCTGTAAAAACGTGTTTAATTAAATATTTCCATATCACATGTTATTTTTTATTATTAAACTAAAAGAGAGGTTTTCACCTCTTCAATGGCTGTTTAGGCACGTATAAAAAATACTGAAATACATATTTCATTATTTGTATTGTAAAATATTTATTCATGTTAATTTTCTAGTAAATCCGACCAAAAAAACATTTTTACCCGTATAAACTTTTATACCCTTTTTTACCCCCGTTGTGGTTGAAATTCAAAAAATCCTTTCTCTCAGATCATATTCACGTCAATGCGCTTTTATTGGCACCGTAAAGAAGTCAATAGCATTTTTTATTTGTGAGATTTCGTGCACGTAAAAAATGACGTACATACACACACACACATTTTTTTGAAAATAGTGTAAATATACTATAGTGACCTTGAAACATAAAAATATGTTGACATTTTTGATTTAGATTTTTTATAATAATTAAATAGATTTGCGATATAGATCAGGAGTTTCATATTTCTTTTCGGGAACTATGAGAATAAAAATGACAATTTCTATATTTAACATTAATTAAAACAATACAATAAAGTTAGCAACACGATATGGAAACTATATGCAGTTAGAATGTACTAACAATGTATATTAATTAATTGTTCGTATTTGAGTGCCTTGAAGTAATGCTGATTGTTTCTCGTTGAGAAGTTTGTCAATAACACAACACCCAAGTGTTGATGAAGCATAACGCAAACGATTCTTCGTTAGGAAACTGACTTGTTATCTGTATTTTGTATTTGGATAACAATGTTAGTTATATGTACTTCCTACGTACAAAATATATGTGAATCATGAATCTATATTTAGTATTTTGTATTATTTACTGAAGATATTCATATAAAATAAATATGTTAATATACAGTGCGTTCACGATGAAAGGAACAAATTCGTTTAAAATTCAGGTAATTATTTTATAGAAAAACGCTCGGACCCGTCGATTAGTATTTTTAGTTGCGGATTTTTTGACATAAGAAAATTGTATACAGGGTGTCTCAAGAAGAACATATACAGTTATCATTGATTTTTTTAAATGGAACACCTTATATATTATGCCATTTTTGAATTGTACGGTGTATTCTGAATATTTTTTGTACAACATATCATATCTCTAAAATCAGCGGTTTTCGGAATAATGACGTTTGAAAATTGACATTTTGAAATACACACAAGTCAAATAAAATATTTAAATTGAAAAAATAAACTTTGAATATTTTTTTAAAAGCCAACAAAAAGAAAAAACATTGAACTTTTTTTTCCTTTTTTTTTCTTTTTTCTTCTTCTTTTTTTCTTTTTTTTGCAATACCAGGATGTTTTTGTTGGCTTTTAAAAAATATTCAAAGTTTATTTTTTCAATTTATACATTTTATTTGACTTGTGTGTATTTCAAAATGTCAATTTTCAAACGTCATTATTTCGAAAACCACTGATTTTAGAGATATGATATGCTGTACAAAAAGTGTTCAGAATTTATCGCACAATTCAAAAATGGTATAATATATAGGATGTTCCATTTAAAAAAAACAATAATGACTGCATATGTTTTTTCTGAGACACTCTGTATACAATTTTCTTATGTCAAAAAATCCGCAACTAAAAATACTAATCGACGGGTCCGAGCGTTTTTGCACAAAATAATTACCTGAATTTTAAACGAATTTGTTCCTTTCATCGTGAACGCACTGTATATATAAATTTAAAAAAACGATAGAAAGGTGTTATAATGTGCCAATTATTTCATTTTTCTTCAATACGTTTTATTCAAATTAAGATTATAAAAGATATATTTTAATATCGCTTCATTTATTGTAAATACAGCAAGATAATTCAAAAAGCATGTCGACAGCAGAAATTCCGCTCAAAATTTAATTTGACTATATACGAATAGAATATACCTGTAACATATTTGCAAAGCCTGTAAGATTTGTGTTAACATATGTAATAATATTTGTAAATATATGAGTGACATGACAGACATATAAATGCGAAATGTCCACGTTTCGTGTTAAATCTAATAAAAACCGACTAGGTTTCGAACTGCTGTATATCATTTTTAATAAACACCGTTGATGCAGAAAAAACACACACAAATATATATTAAAATAAATAAATCTTGGCTGGCTGTCATTCATAGAACAAACGACAAAACCAGAAAGGGAACCTTATACAGTCAAACATAGTGAATACGAATTCAAAGTTTTTATTTACTGATATATTTTGTATGTACCTATTCTTTCTAGTTTCTAGATTATTTTCTTTGTTAACTTTGATAACATTTTCATTAGATTATTGTTTAAAAGCAAACACCCAGAAGTAATATATATAATATATATAGATACATATTTATATATTAATAAAAAATATAAGGTAAAGACACCAGTTATGGCCGCTATAAGAGCAAAGTTTACTGTTATTGTTTTTGTGATTGACGGGCTTCTTTTTTTGTAATTCTCATGAACTCATATTACTAATAGAAGAAGTAACTCTGTATTTAATCAATTTAATTACCAAAGTCCGCAAATAAAGTTTGTTTTTAAATTAGGTATAGCCTTTTATTTTCTTCATGTTTTTTCTCTAGTAATGGCAAAGGTAAAACCAGTAATGAGCACGCAGTGATGGACAATTACTAATGATTACAAAATGATAAGTACTACGACACAAGAGATATAAACGAAAGAATCGTCAAATTAGAAACAATGTAAAGTAGTTGCTATGATAACATAACAATTATTAATTAAATTATACTAATAATTAGTTTAAATGTCCACCATTTTGACACCTATTGGTCGATTGTCATCAAATCACGTTGTAAGATAGTTAAATGTATATAAATTAATATTCAGAAATGGTAGTAATCAAATATCAACACATATTTCTAATTCAGTATATTTAATTAAAAATTTGCCATTACTGGAGTCCTTACCAAGACTGTCCATTACCTTAGATGGTAATAAAATGGCCATTGTAAAGATGACAATTTCTAGTTGTAAGAATTCTATAGCATCTTTGAAGAATTCTTTAAGATGAGTATAGGTCTAAAGCAGTGGTTCTTAAACTAGGGTCCGCTGAACTTTTACCGGGGGTCTGTAAAACATGTTTGGCATAAATTAAAGTACTTTTATATTTCTATTTACCAGTGGTTAATTAGTATCTAACGACCTTCTTTGTTTTTCTATCCAATGGAGGGAGTCTCTGAAAAATAATTATTCAAAAGGGGTCCCTAGAACATATAAGTTTATGAACCGCTAGTCTAAAGCATCAAATTACGTTATTTTGCATAAAAAAGTGGTTAATTATTTTTGAGTAAAATTTTTCGATATGACCGAATTCCACTGTATTACAAATGTGACTGCGGAGGTACAGCGGGGACAAGAGACGCCGGAAAAGAATCATTTCACGCAACTGACATAAATCTCATAAACGGCGGCAAGATCTGCACTGAATCCTCTTTATAGTAAATACAGACATGATCCCTCGGGATTGCACTGTTTATGTTATACACAACGCGGGATATGTTTTCAGAAAGAATCCTTCTTGCCAGGCTTTCTGCTTATTCTTCTTCTTTCTGCTGTTATTGTATCGCGGGTGGCAGTGAGACTTAGGACACTTTTAGACAGATAAGTAACGATATGTGACTCGACTCAAAATTTGTGCCAATATGATTATTTTGCGGTTTTTTCTTCAGCTGAATATTTAAAAATATATTTGCATGCGTAACAGAATGCTACATACACAAATTTGTAATATGACATCAATTCTGTAAAATGTAAGTACGAATTGACGTTTTTTAGTTAACTCCAGTTTTGAAATAACATCGAGTTTTTTAGTTTGTGTTACAGTAAATAACTCTTCAAAATAGCCAACGTTTCATCACACATTACAGTAGACATGGCGTAGACGCGACTTACACCCAGAAGCCAAGATCAATATCAAGATCACCGCGAAAGTCTCAAGACTTGTATAGCAAGAAATAACTTTATTTATTATAGTAAAAATTGCATGGCTATCAAAAAATGCACTTTTCAATTTCGGCTTGAAAGCCTTCGTAAGATTACATTGAAAAAATATTGTACTGTTTGCATTATTAAGAATTCAAATTAACATTGCTCTTAATTAACATACGTATATAATTTGAGACTATAATAGAACCATTCATAGTAATAATAGTAAAGTGTTTATATTAATTTAGTTTCAAAACACAGACCGAATTACTATTTTGTTTATAAACAATGTGAACTATATACGTTTAATTGATATATTTTGGAGTGTTTCTCTACATTTGCCTAACCCAATATACATAATACATATATTATTACAATATGCAGTTAGTGCAGGTGCAAAGGATATTTATTGTTAATTTATAAACATAAAAATTAAAACTATTGTGAAGTACTCCATATGCTAAGACTTTCACCTCTTTCTGCCATACTGACTTTTTTTACATAAGGACTATTTTTTTTACTTTAATTCATATAACTCTCATGCAGTTATGGATATAATTAACATCTAAGACAGCCTTTCTCAACATTTTAGTATTTGTGACCCAATTTTCTTCAATCACAATTCTCATCCCCTCCCCCTCATACAATAATTTTATTAATCCTTCTTCGGAAAATTTTGCTCTGCAAAACAAGCCTAAGGGAGTCACTAATAATAATTAATCTTGTTATTAATTTAATAATGATAAGTTAGTTATTAAATACATTATACAGTACAATATAATCCTATTTATAAGTGCATTATATCAGTGTAAATTTATTTTTTATTATGTCAGAATGTATTTTATTGCTTTTCTTTCAGTTTAAATACATTTTTTTATAATATTTTTTCTCGATATGCTCGTGCTCCCCATTTAGTTATATCACGCCCCCCTAGGGGGGGGGGGGGGGCACAGGTTGAGAATCGCTGATCTAAGATTATAAGAATAATGAAACAATCTTTTTGCGTTCACTCTTTGATACAAAACAAACTCTACAAAGTAGTTTTCTCGACTTTGACTAGATTCACTCTCATAAATTATATTTGCACAAGAATGTAATGAAGAGAAACCAAGATATTGCAAGCAGGAACCAAACGCGCGCCTATCTGAGCGCAAGCATGTTATACATCACTTATAAAATTAATTTGACGCAAGTTAGATGCCTTGTGATGAAGTCAGAGGTTAATGGGGCGTTAACAACTACTTCTCAAACTATTGCATAGATTATATTGCTGTATAACAACTTTATGTTCATATATATAGTATAATATATACATACAATACATGTATATATATGAAAACTAAATACATACAAATTTTTGATTTTCATATATGTTCAATATCCAATACACAATAAAGTCATGATGGAGATACAATTTGGATTTAAGATGAATTAAATTCTTTGCCGTAAAAATGACTGTGTGTGCCTTTTCCATAGAAAACTAGGAACCCTTATAGTTTTGCTATATCCGTCCTCAAAATTATTTATCGATGAAGATAAAATTTGGTATACGGACGAAGATTTGTAACCCAAAAACAGTGGGCAATAAATGTTTTTTGGTCAGTATTGTCATTTCCATGTATATTATCCCAGAGGCGTCAGTTGAAAATTTATAATATGCAAATATGCTTTAAATTACAATTGAATTTAGTATGTATGAGAGATGATAGTTCCAAATAGACATTTCTCTGTCAATCAATTATTACTGAAATGCTTTTAAAGACAATATAAAACATTAATTTTATAATTCAAAAAAATTGATAATCAATTATCATTTAAATACTTTTAAAGACAATAAATCATTTGTTATTAATTAATTTTATAATTCAAAACAATTGATATTTATTTTAAAATATGAATGACACGCCAATGATTCGTGGAGCGATATGGTAACAACTTTCCTTGTCTAAGGATTAGTTATTCTTAAAATGTGTCTTATACCATTGACATTAGGATATTAGGATATACAGAAAAAATAAATAATCAGTATTCAAGTAATTATAGTCATACCGATTTGGGAAGTTGATTGTATGGACTATGGACCTCAAGGATCGAACCCACGGTTTGTTTTATTTTTATTTTTGTTCCTCGAAGGAATACAAAGTTCTAAGTGATATATACAAAAATATTATTTTATTACAAACTAAGCTGTGTATTCTTTGAGATACAATTTGTATGTTTACATAACTTCAACGAATCAAAATTAAATATTAATAATGTTTACAAAAAATTAATACTAAATCAGTAAACTTAACTATATGAAAAGGAACGACATCTTAACACTATAAGTTAAAGCGCAACATAAATATTTGACGAGCACAAGTCAATAACAACAACAAGAACACAAAACAAAACACGAATGCAAATCAACCGTGGAAAACAAAACAACATCAACAGGAGCAATAGCGAGCGACACACACACTCGGGGCTTAAAAAGCAAAACTAACACCGTTATATAACTAAATCAACACGAAGACAACAACCTATAACAAAACAATTTGCACACAATTTATCGTCTGGAGAGAGAGCGGCGTTGGAGTCTGGTGAGATGACATCTCTAGTACCAAAATCTCATTACTTCTTATTCTACGAATTAATTGCTCTGGGAGGGCGTCAAGGCGACGATGAGACTTGGCCGTAGGGGGGTGAAGCAACGCCGAGAGAGGGTTGGTGGGAGGGTGCGACGTTGTGTAAGTTAATTTTCCGCTTTCACGAGGCGCCCGTCATGTAATCCCAAGTAGCTATTATGCGATACTAATTTAAGAGAGCAGAGTTAATCAGGCCAAGAATTATTCCATATCCTTGTCTAACGCCATTGCGGTGGCTGTCATTTTACCCAAGTTTGTGCCGAGATGGGAATTATTAATTAAATATTTAATGTCAATATCTTTATATTTTAATTGGAACTTAGCAATCTCTATAATCGCCATTTAATCAAAAGAAAAACAAATGCATGTTAATTTTGTCCGGCTTTAAATGTGTTATGTTTAAATAAATACAGTAAACCCTCAATTTATGCGGTCTTCGTTTACGAGTTTTCACTTTTGCATGGTTGAAAAGTTTGTAAAAAAAGTGGAATGAGATAAAAAAAAAAAAACGTAATAGGGTAATTTCTATTGTTCCATTTACGCGCTGTTTTTATGGAACCAATTAACCGTGCAAATGGAGGGATTACTGTATATTCTAACAATTATATTATAACCAAGAACAATGTTTTACTTTAAAATATTTTAGAAAATAAAAGTGTGTAGGACAGTATCATTTTTAAATATAAATATAAATTTTAGTATTAAATAAACAAATAATATGACAAATATCTTACTCATGCCAAAAGGTACGCATTAAAAAGAAGTTGATACCAGCCCTTCTTCAGCTGTTTTGAGCTAGACTTCCAGCTGACAAAAAAACAATTAAGTAGTTAAAATAATTGGCAGTATTGCGGTGTGGCGCCTAAAATTTTAAGCTTATATCACTTTTAGATTCCGAGTTATAAGCCCTAACTTTAGTTTTTCTTATGGGCCACTAAGTTAGCTATAGCATATTTAAACGTGTTTTTTAGTCTACTTTAAACGATATGTCACTTTTATTTTCGAAAATAAGTCGAAGTACTGAATACTAGTGATCTTTATAAAATATTTTATTACAAAAATTTAAGTAGGCCATGAAAAACAAAAATTGTTGAACAAAAATCACAATGACAACAATCAAAATAACAAATGAATATTTGAAAAAGAGAAAACAACACGTTCAAATATGCTATTGTGAACTTAGAAAAATTAATGTTAGGTTTTGTAACTCGGAAACTAAAAGTGATATAAAAATTCTAAATGCACCAATCAATCTTACACAAAAAGTGCTTTAAGAAACCACAAACAAAAAGTACCTATCTACTTAGACAAAAAAATTATAGACATTTAAAAAAATTCCGAATTTTCAGATTTTTGGGTATACCACCAAAACCACATTTTTGTACGTAATAGTATTCACCCCTTCCTTACAAATAATTCATCTCCTTCAACCGAATCTGTATCTCTTACCGTTTAAGAAATCCCCATGCATTTTCGCTTATCTTAGACAGCCTGAATAAAAATATTTCTATGTTTTCCAAATAAAATCAAAAACCGCAAGCAAGTTTCAATAATGCAATCGCATGAAACTAATTCATTCGAATTTCCCGCCAACACACACCCACGGGGAGGGGTTGGGATACATGCATGGGCGTAGCCAGGATTTTGTTCAGGAGGGGGCAAAATTTTTTTTTTAAAACCAATTGGTCGGCGTGTTTTGCCTAGGACCCCGAGGTAATGAGAGAGGGGGGAGCAAAAAAAGCTCTCACATTATTGTGGTAACCTTACCTAAAAACTTTATAAAAAAATTTTTTAATAAAAATATTTTCAATGGGCCTCAAATTTTTTGCGTCTGGGACCTGGAAATGTGTAAGAACGGCTCTGATAAATGGCCATTAATGTAAACATTTGGTAAATCCTTTTTTTCTTAAATTTAATTCTATCGTTTCGTTGCAATTTGGAACTTTGGCTCGTGAAAATCCGTGATTTTCATTAACTTAATAAATCAATTTTTTGGTGTGTTCTTGATTATCATCGAGGAATTGTAAAAGAGCTATGAAAAAATTAACATTTTCATTATTTATTAAATCTCTAGATAGGTGCGCAAAAAGTAACAATGAAAAGTCATTCTTTTTTCATTTCTTCTTGTATTTTCGCCACATTTTTTTCAATCAATTAAATTTATATGTATGTGCATATCTTTTTGAAGACATAATCCTCTACAAAAATGTACTCTACGTTGCTATTTTGGTGTTTTTTTTTATTTATAATTTTTTTTTAATGTAAAAAATCGATCTAATTTGAATTGATAATATACATGTATAGTTGAAATATCAAAAAAACTTTTTTTTGTATAAAAAGGATAAAAAGGCAATGACATGAATAGTAAAATGTCAATATTTAGCCAATGAACTGATTCATTTGTTACTTTTAGTTCACGAGCTAGGGGGAGGGGCAAACTAGTCTAGAAATATCCCTGTTTGGACAATAATACTGATTTACTTATTACTTTTTGTCCACAAGCTAGGGGGGGGCAAGCGCCCCCCCCTGCCCCACCCTGGCTACGCCCATGGATACATGTAATACACATTTACACGCATAATTAATACACGACAGTTGCAACTGGCATTACGCTAATGCTAGATTATGCAAGTAGACGTACAGGGACGTGTATCATGAAATATGTAGTTTAGTCCATAACAACATACAGATTAACCTATATGTATGTATGTTGTCCACTCTTCATTATGTTGTTTGTTTGTTTCATATTAACTACGTATGTATTCACAAAAATAGACATTGTTGGAACGTGCGTTATATGTGTTGGACATTAAAAGTGTAGTAGGTATGGGATTATGTGGCCTAAATGGAACTCAAGATGAAATTATGGAAAATGTACAGTCACCTGCATTAATGGTCTTGCAGTTTGTATTCATTTTCGTTTATCACAAACTTAGTAGGCTCCTCCCATTTGATTATTATAATATTTAAATCATTTCTCCATGTATCAAATGAAATTCATTTGCTAGATAAAGAACTACTCTTCGTTTATAGAACTCATATATATTTGTGCAATTAAATTATTATGCAATCTATTGAAAATTGTATACGTAAATTTTGTGGCAATAAATATTTGATATTCCGAATTTTAGTATTTAAATATATCAAACATGATAGAAAAAGATAACCGATGATGTTTGTCTTTAAATTTGGAATCTGTTGTAAGCGATTCTAGCCTTTAGGGTGCCAGACGAGTTCTGCAGGTGACTGTACATGCGATTGTAGTGTAGGATAAAAGTCATGGATAATTATTTCGATGGAGGGGCTGTAATCTATTAAATATATGTATATACACATGAATGCTGTGAATTGAGAGATTATTCTAAAACAGCTCTTGAAGAAGACACAATGAAAGTCGAAACGTCAAGTAAAAAGTATAACGTAGATATCTGATCAAAAATCGAATCACACGGACATATATTTTTAGGTATCTTAGAATCTAGAGAAGAAGAAGAAGACGTCCATAATTGTTTCCTTTTTTAGGGTTTCGTAGAAAACTTGGAACCCTGTTTAGACCAGTGTTTTAAAATACGTATTTAAAAATGTATAGGGTTTGTTGCACTTTTGTCAAAAAGACACGATGTTGCTGTTTTGTTTTTTCGGTCTAAACACGGCATTATAGTTTCGCTCTGTCCGTCCGTCTGTTTTATATCTATAAAAATTTTATACCGATTAAGATGAAATTCGGTATACGGACGAAAACTGATATGATAACCCAAAAACAGAAATGATAAGATTTTTTAAAAACAAATTTTTGGACCCCTTTTCCATAGACTAAAAAGTATATTAAAAAAATTCACTTAATCATTAAGTGGCACCAGACTTGGCAAGGACCCCAGTAATGGCAAATTTTTAATTCAATGTACTGTATTAGAAATATATGTTGAGATTTGATTACTACCATTTTTGAATATTAACCTATATACATTTAACTGTCTTACAGCGTGATTTGATGAATCGGTCAATAGGTGTTAAAATGGTGGACATTTAAACTAATTATTAGTATAATTTATTTATTAATTATTATATTATCATAGCAATTGCTGTACATTGTTTCAAAGACGATTCTTTCTTTTATACCTTTCTTGACATAGTACTTATCTTTTGTAATCATTACCAAGTGTCCAACACTGCGTGCTCATGACTGATTTTACTTTTGCCATTACTGGAGCAAAAACAAGAACAAATGAAAAGGCTTTAATTAAAAAAAAAAAACTATATTTGCGGACTTTGGTTATAAAATTAATTAAATAAAGAGTTACTTCATTTATTAATAACGTGAGTTCATGAGAATTACAAGTTCATTAATCCAAAAGAACGAAAACTTGTTCTTATAGAGGCCATAACTGGTGCCTTTACCTTACTTTACATTTGTAAAAATAAAAAAAAATCGGTAGACCCAATTTGTTAGTTTTAAAATAAAATACGAATATACTAATTATAAAGAATATATACCAGCTATTTAAATTTAATGATGAGTAATGATATCCTTTTTCTTAACAATTTGTAAACATGTAACTCTGGCACCCTAATATTTATCGCATATTAAAGATTTGTTAATTTATAAACTTTTTATTCAAATTACAGTTATGTCCGCTAGATGGGAGGGTAAGTATTCGTGACTTCAAATCATAGACAGCTATTACTATTTTAATTTTATGATGATTAAACGCTATGGAAGCATTGATTAATTTATGCATTATTATAATAAAACAGCTAATAAATAATAGCTATGCATAAATTAGAACCTTCACATATTAAGTTTAGTGTTTATCAAAGTTTATGATATTTAGTGATAAAAATATATGATCTTGTCAAAATAATAAAAGTTTTGAAAGAACGTTCCTAAATGTCTCTATACACCACCCAATTTGACAGGGGCAATCTGCAGGGTCCCACTCAGTGTAGAAACGCTAAAGTCGTCATTTTTTTATATGTTTTGAGACATGTACAATAAACCCTCCAAATTTAATTAAATTTCTTTTTTTATTAATCTAAAAAAAAACATAAAAAGTATCATTTTTTGAAGTGACGATTAGATGTAACCCCTTTAACGAATTTGACTTTCTTACAAGCATTTAAAGTGAATTTGTATTTCATATTTGATTTCGATCATTCACAGACTTTTGACACTCTTAATTAATCTAATAGTAATTTTTATGCCCGGTATTGTCAACCAATTTAAAGCTCTTTTAACGCTAAATGCTCCTTTAACCTTAATTTTGTATATTACAAACGTGATTTAGATCAATATTAAAGCTCTCAATGAAAAATGAACATAATAAGTGTTGTAAAAACATAGTGAAGAAAACTAATAACCCATTAAATTAAATATATTATGCTTGGTTCTATTAATAATATGACAGTTAGTTAAAGGAGCATTTAGTTAAACTTGATAATACTGAACGTAAGTCTCACAATCAGTTTTTTTTTCACAACGTTTAATCCAGTAACGTTTATTACTAAATTTACAAATATTCTGATCAGTCATGAATATAATTTAAATGAATACAACACGACAGTAAAACATAATATTTACCATTGGCTTGTCATTTTAGTTTGACCTCTTTCCAAGTTTTAATTACCCCTTACCTCGCAATAAAACATCTAGTCCATAATTAATCATTTTGTTGAAAAACTGCAGATTATATCGCAAACGAAATACAAGGGTGTGTTCATGCTAATGGGAAGAAAAAGGAAAGACCTATCGGCTCGCTTTTCATCAGAGATGGACGGAGAGAGAGATGGACGAAGGTTAATTAACAATTTGTTGTAATTAGTGTATCTAAGCGTATAATGGTGATGAAGTGAAACTGTGTATAGCAAATTCAGATTTCATTATTAGGTTATTTTGTTTGGGCGCGGTAGTTAAATGACCTGTTTTATTTTTCAATTTTTAATAACACTGCGCCAAGTGATTAACTTTTTGCGGATTTTATATTATCTTTGGTAATGTTTATTGACTATCAACGTTGCATTCACTGAAATTAAATATATAATTTTTAACGTTTCATTATTATACTTGGTCTGTATGTACAGTCACCTGCATTAATGGTCTTGCAGTTTGTATCCATTTTCGTTTATCACAAACTTAGTAGGCTCCTCCCATTTGATTATTATAATATTTAATTATTTCTCCATGTATCAAACAAAGACAAATATTTTAAAATTCATTTGCCAGATAAAGAACTACTCTTCGTTTATAATAGGTACTCATATATATTTGTGCAGTTAAATTATTATGTAATCTATTGAAAACTGTATACGTAAATTTTGTGGCAATAAATATTTGATATTCCGAATTTTAGTATTTAAATACATATATTAAACTTCATAGAAAAAGATAACCGATGATGTTTGTCTTTAAATTTGGAATCTGTTGTAAGCGATTCTAGCCTTTAGGGTGCCAGACGAGTTCTGCAGGCGACTGTACAAGTTTTACAAATTTTTACTTTATTATTACATTTGATTTATTGATTCCAAAGAGCGAACTGAAGTTTCAGGCGGTGTGGTGTAATAATATCAAATTAATACAATAATAAAGTTTTTAAATTTCTACATATTTATCAAGGCCAATCTGCGGCCCGCTTATGTGCGGCCCGCGGCGACATACAAGCAAATTATATTTTAGTATCGGGTATTTCAGAATGTCTGAAACAGGTTTTAATTTCTCGTTGTTTTCATTTAAATAATTGTTTTATTTATGTAACTGAAATAATTTTAAATATTAAAACTATTTTTATAATACAAAATAAAATTTTGAAATATTTTTGATCGAATGAGATCAATTCATCTGAGCCAAGGAACGAAATATGGAATTTTTCTTCCTTTCGCTATTTATTTAGTATACAAATTCGTAAAAAAAAATTATGTTCTTATGTGAGATAGGGAGTACATTTTTTTACCCTACACCCCCTTAAGATTTTTTCCACCGAATCAAATGATTATATTATATTATAACCCTTCATTTGTGAAATATTGATGGTTTAACAATCTTATGAAAAATAGCTTAACCATTTTGTGCTAATATATTTAACGGTTGAGGGATGAAAGGTTAACCTCCAGATTTATCAAAATCTGTTATTGGTACCAGTCATGTAAATCTCCAAATGGACCAATCAGAACCCAGTATTTGCTATTTAACAGATGTGTATCAAACTGTCAACGCAAACAAACTGGTAACATAGATAGAAGAAATCAGGCATTTTATTTATTGCTATACGATTATTAGTTCTGGAGTTGTTTCAAAAATGACCAGAAAAATAATCAGTAAGTACGAAATTCGTTGTACAGCCAGATATCTAACAAATTATAAAAAAAAATTATGTACGGCCCTCGAAATTTGGGTTGACCAGGCCTGATCAAGACCAAACAATTATGAAATACCTAATGCTCACACAGCAAAAAATTTCATACTTCAAAAACAAGCACTACGGGCCATTGAAGGGTCGAAAAATGACGAGCATTGTAAACCAATATTTCAAAAATACGGAATTCTGACATTACATTCTCTATTCATACTAAGATTAGTTATAAATGTACATAAAAAATAAACATTATTAACAACTCGCTCAGATACCCACAACTACAATATTAGAACAAAAAATAAACTCACCGTGCCTAAATTTAGGCTTAACACAGATATAAATTCAAATATTGGTTTAATTTACTACAAGCTACCAGACAAGTGGAAAAAAAAAATCCATAACATTTAAAAATACTGTAAAAAATTTCTTTGAAACGGAGGCTTTTTTAGCCAGGAAGAATTTTTAAACTACAAATTTTAATTATTTTTATTATATATACTTTTGTTTTTGTATTAGCCATATTATGTATTAAGTATTAGTTACCATTTTCATATTGTAATTAGCTACCTTATTTGTAACTTTTCTGTAACTACAGAATAATAAATTTTGATTTGATTTGATTTGATAAAGGAATTTTTATATTAATTAAAATCTCATCAGCTATATTATTCAAAACTTAGTGAAAATAGTGAAAAATCTGTATAATGATCACATAAATTATAACTATATATCTCTGTTAGTGCATGTATGATACGTGCAACATTCATATTCAATAACAAAACAAAAAATAATAATTATCTGTCAGAGTGAAAACAATCATTCACTTCTATTCCAAAGGTAATATGTGCTATATAGGTTCTATGATATATTTGTTCTGTATAAGACACCAAGCTCACTAATCACGATTTGTCACATTGAAGCTCGGCACTGCGGTAGTATAAAAATAGTTACCAGGCGTGTAAATGATGAAATAATTTCTATATTTTATTATCGCAGTAGCCAAGTATAGAAAAACTATGTGAACTGCTGCATCTGTTGAGGTGTGCTATGGAGGGCAGATTGCGTGCCGTTTGAATATTAATGCCCTAGGAATATTTATCACTATAACTTTCATTGTAGCAGCACTGACTGGTACGAGATACAGAACGTAAATATAAATTAAATATATTTTATTGTCTCTACAATTGCAACTGAAATGTTTAGCTGTTTATATGGTTAATATATTCTAATTTAAATTTTATATGGTATTTAAAATATCGTGATCTTATTTAAACAAGAATCTTTCGGGTTGAAAAACTTAAATGTTTCCACATTTTCGAGGTCGGATCAAAGGTCGTGGAAGATAGTTTGTTTACAATTACTATATATACGGATATTCTTTGAATGTATATAGTTAAAACAATAGGCTACAGGTAGCCATAATATTATACTTATTTGTGTGTAAATATACGATTTTGTATCTTGTTTTGGTTAACAAATATTATACAGGGTAAGTCTTATAAGATGGAACAAACTTGAACAGTTGATCGAGTAAAATATTTCAAGAAAAAAAGTTTTTGTGAACATGTGTCCGGAAATTCTTCGTGAGGGACCTACAGATCCCCAAAGATTTAGCCTAAAATTAATTTTTAATTAATATTTTGACAACCCATTGTGATACACGTATTAAACATACATTAATACTGAACCGATTATAAAATTTGAGTTTGTCTTGGCCTGAAACGGAAAGATCGAGTGAACATATTGAAATCGGAGAACATTTTTTCTTTAAAAAACAATCGCAAAGCTTCTCGTATCTTCGATAATAAAATACCTCATAGCAAAGATACAACGCATTTTATTCATTATTGAATAAAAATCACAATTGCCATGAATATGTCGGTCAGCCAAAACTATTACAATTAAATTCAAGTCAAGTAAGCTTTGGAAAAAAGAATGGTTGATGTTAGAAATTTATAAATTTATAAAAATTCGTTGCTTGTTTTTTTTAATGTATAACAGCAATGCCGGCTTTCGAAAGGGAGATTAGGTGACCGCTCGGGGTGCCAGTTCAATTTCTAATAGAATTTTTTTTCTCTTTAAAAAACGATCGCAAAGCTTCTCGTATCTTCAACATTAATAATTAATAATTTCGAATAAGTAAATGGAGAATATATCAGAGTAATTTGAGAGCAACAAATATCGAAGATATGAGAAGCTTTGTGATCGTTTAAAAAAGTTGCTCTTCAATTTCAAAATTTTCACTTGATATTTCCATTTCAGGTCATTTTTAATTTATATTCCATTTCTTCAGAATTCACTGTGATATATTTATGAAATTTGATAATCGGTTAAGTATTAATACAGGGAAATTCATTATTTTCTTGCATTTGATCGAACATGTCTATTTTACCCCACTTTCCCCTAATCGTAACAACTTTTGACCTCGGGACTCACTGAATTTTTTAACGAGAAATACTATAGGATATATTCCCAAAGTAATTTTTAATCTAATAATTATGTTTTATTTAAAATATATTTTGCTTGTACTATTAATGCTTTTCGGTTTTTGTAAAACTTACTTAATTGCTGCCCCAAAATATTAATTAATTGATATCAATATAGTGTAAAAAAACCTATTATCTACATTATATATGAATTTATCAATTATAATTATCTTTTAATACTACAAAGATAAATTATTTCTAATATATACAAACTAAAAATTAAAAATCCTTTTATTTATTCGTAAAGTAAAATTAATACCATGCGTTCTAATATGAGTTTAATATTATTATCTGGCATTTGCACATTTACTTCAACTTTTTCATGTGCGCATACTTTTGTTTCAACGTTTTCGCATTTAATTTGTTTAATGAAAAAACTATTTCACATAAGAACGGTTTCAGTATTAGTTGATTATAAAACGATTTAATATATCGTGTTTTAAATAATGTTATAGAAATATAAAACGGAAATTAAATTAGTTTTACCGTTTAGTTTATTTTTAAATAAATCTAATTTAACTTTTCTTGTATGTTAAAAATATTACAAACTACTAATTAACATTTCAATCATTCCCTAATCATTCCAATGCAGCTATTGATCTTCTTGGTAAGCAATATAAAGTTTAATAGCAGCACTTGAAAATACGTTTTCTGGCTGCATTTGTAAATTAATGCATAAAAAAAATTTCTTCGTATTTTCGTAAATAATCAATTTTTTTATAGATATAAATATTTTTAGACATACCTGTATATCAACGTGAAAATAATTTTATTTGAAAAAAGATTGCAGGGAAAAACATGACACTTTGTCATTCATATATTTCAGCTCAGTTGAGTAGAAATCCGAAATAATTATAATATTAATTAATATGTCATATACGAATGACAGCTAGCTTTTAAATAATAATACCATAGTAAAATCGTTTTTATTTTTTTTCTAAATTTGTCAAGTACATTTGCATATACTGCAAATCAATTTCGGTATAAATGAGTGACAGTATTTGTGTATTTAATAATTAGTAATAAGACTCGCATTTACAATTTAATTTTTTTTAATATACAAGGTGAGTAAAAAATATGGAATATTGCTTATATTTTCTAAAATATTCATTATTTAAAAAATGTTTATGTAAAAGTTTTTAGAGAAATTATTTCCTATGTAATGCTAAACGATTCTGGAAAACTTTGTGATAGCTGCAAAATACTCTGTTAGTTTGTAATTTTTTTTTTTATATATTTTATCTTTGTCTTCTAGCTCCTCTTGAACTTTTTAGACAGCTTTTATACTTTATTGTTATTTTTTTTAGTTTTATTATTATTTTTTTTTTTTCTCCTTTTTAATGTTTGGTTTTAATTACTTTATTATTGAAAATTTATTTTGTACTTTTTAGTACAAATGTATATTTATATGTGCATACATAAAAGCTTGTTTTTTAAAAAAACTTTTTTTTCTAATTTTTATTAAATTAAGAGTAAAAAATTAAATATAATTTGACGATCGCAGTATCTTTAATATATAATATGGCCTCGCCGACTATAGTTGTTGCACTCGCACACGTTCTTTGACTGTGAGTCGCACTCTATTACTGTTACGGATAATTTTTTCACACAAGGCAGTTTCTAGTTTTTCAAAACTTTGAATAAACGTGGTTCTGAAACTACACGTGAATGTATGTGTTTTATAATTTTTGTAGTATTTAAAAAGGTTGAAGTTTCGAATAAGCAATGTTTAAAACGTCTCTATTAAATTTTTATGTAGAATTTTTTTTCTCATTAACCGTGAATTAAAAACTATATTTTTAATATCAAATTACTTAAAAACCTTTCGTCCAAATTTATTTTAAAAAAATAGTAAAATATATTATGAGCTATTCATAAATAACATATTAAAATTTTAGACTTTTATGTATACATTGGTCTAATGATCGAATAACCTTAATATCCTAGGGTAGGTAGCTCTAATGAGAATAGAGCTGCCTACGTTTCGATACAAACGTTTCCATGAAGCTCTGTTAGGTACATGGACGAGAAAATGACTAATATGAATATGCATCACACACATCAAGGTTTGTGTATTTCGTCCACCGGTGTCGTCTACCTTCAACGCGGATCCGGAAATTAAACACCGAAAGCGTTGGGCAGTGGGGGCTATAAGGGGATATGTGTAGTATCTCGGTGGGGAGATGTCACTACACAGACGAGTTAGGGTTAGTGCTCATTTAATGCTCGAGAAGATATATGGTGAAAAATGTATACGTATTAGACTTGATGGGATTTAAAATATCCTTTATAATGGCGACGTTCACGACTGACCAAAAACAGTGAACAACGAGCTTTGATTGGTTAATTTATGGAATTTTTGGTGGATTGTACCAAAAATTTAAAGAATGTCATTTTTTAAGCGTGTAAGGAAGTGAGACAGAAGCAACCATAAAGAGATAGAAACTAGTGTTCTGACAGAAAAAAAGTTCTTTTAGTTAGCCTGGTCACTAGTTTTTATCTCTTTCTAGTTACTTCTTTCTCACTTAATTACACGCTTAAAAAATGACATTCTTTAAATTTCTGGTACATTCCATCAGAAATTCAATGAATCAACCAATCAAAGCTCGTTGTTCACTGTTTTTAGATGCAAAACTGTATCGAAATTTTGGTTATAATTACTGTTTTTAAAAAGGTTTTTTTAGTGGTTCTAACACTGAATTTTCAGAGGGTGCATAAAAATATTTGGAGATAACTATATTTCAAATTTTGTAAGTTTTACATAACATTATAAGGTACTCGCACCAGTTATGGCCGCTATAAGAACAAGGTTTCTTGTTTTTGTGATGGACTTTTATTTTGTTTATGTTTATTCTCCAGTAATGGATAAAGTAAAACCAGTAATGAGCACGCAGTGATGGACACTTATGATTATAAAATGATAAGTACTACGATACAAAAGATATAAAAAAAGAACCGTCAAATTTGAAACAATATAAAGAAATTGCTATGATAATATAATAGCTAATAAATAAATTATACTAATAATTAGTTTAAATGTCCACCATTTTGACACCTATTGGCCGATTGTCATCAAATCACGCTGTAAGATAATTAAATGTATATAGATTATCTAATATTCAGAAATGGTAATAATCAATTATCAAGAATTATTTCTAATTCAGTACATTTAATTAAAAAATAGCCATTATTGGGGTCATATACCTTAAATAGATATATAAATTTTGGATTACCAAGAAGTACTTAAATATTTTGATGGTTACAGGTAAAAAATTTAAATCTGTGTTATGTACTAATACATTAAGCTCATTTTTAGACATCAACACGTGATTTTGTTATATTCCTTTTTTTGACGTTTGGTAGGTTAATTAGATACATTTGAAAAATATTCTTTTTATAATTCGCTCTTCAACTTAACAACGAAAATATTTTATAGTAAGTGTTTTTATTAAACAAAACAAATGTATAGCTATTTTCTAAGCCATTAACTTTATAGTGTTGTGGATTCGATACATTAATGCATATCGTAGCCTATTTAATAAACTACAAAAAAATATTAATACTGAAAAATAAAAGTTGAAGGAAAAATGTAAATAGAGATTTTTTTAAGATAGATGGCCAGAACAGAATCATTTATTTAATTTTGCGGACATGTTTGATTATAGGTTTGGCTTGCTACAATCATAGAGACACGACTTTGGTAACAAAGTAGGGTGTGTATTCTGCTTGAAGTATACGTATCCACTCACACATTCGTTATTAATACGGAAGAAGGTTTAATAGTATGTCGCTACAAATTATCTCGCTTGCACTTTATTAACGACTTATTACGCGACAAATGCTGCAACCCCTCCTCTTCTTGTCTTTCAAATTGACTTATTTAATACACATCATATAAAACAGATACTAGATAACATTTATTTTTCATATAGATATATTGCTTCCTCGCAATATCGAAGATACGAGTAGCTTTGTGATCGTTTTAAAATGGCTTGAGGACGGTTCCATTTCAAAATCGTGTATATGGAGGAGGGATGATATCTCAAGAACGATACATATTACGTGAAAATTTTATAGAATCTTTTCTGTAGAGCATTTAATTTCATATAATATGGCTCTACAACGTTTGTTGTAAAATATTCCCTTATAAAGATTTATCTCAATTTGATTTAAAAAATCACGTGAATTATTTCTTAATTTTGATAATTATTTCAAATGTTTACTCATTTACCAAATTAAGACAAAAATAGGTATTATTTTTGGTTTCTAACTAAATGATTTAGTTACGTTGCGAGTGATATTTTACCTTCCCAACTATAAAATTACCGTATCAAACAAAATACCTGTAATTTAAGATAATAAAAAAATAATATCTAAAACACATATATACAAGAAAAAAATAATAATAACAATCAAATAAATTGTCTGCATGAAAAAAAGAAAACGAAAATTAAATTAAAACATAATGTCGAAATAAAATTCCATCAAATATCCAAGAAAATAGCTTTTTCAGCACAAAATATAATATCCCATTTACATAGAAAACGTTTTAGACTGAAGGGGAAAAATTACCACTCAACAGTACGTTTGACTTGTGAGCATTACCTGAAGATTATACGCCTGCAGTAGTCATCGTGTTGAAACGAATCCTTCTTTAATTTGTTTTTCTTTTTATTCTTGACGTGATATATGTTTGTGATATGTAGAATAACTTGCTACGTTGATTTGAATGCTATAATTGTGCAAAACCATTTGTTAAAGCAATTTGTGAAACGTTATAGGTACTACTTTTATATTATGTATTTGAATAAATACATAAATCTGATTGTTAGTTATTCTCATAGATAAAATAGTAATGCCCGGTATTATAAAAGACCTAACAAAATTTGTTAGCTAGCAATTACATTCAAATGGGGTATTAATTCTGTACTAGTATCTATGGATTAGTTATGGAATTTAGAGCAGTGACACTTCAACTAATTGTAACACAGTTGGCATCTTTGACCGTACAAAATAATTTTCATAACATCATCACTGTTTTAATACCGTTTGTATTTACCTACAACGCGTGCGCGAAACTTGTCAAAGTCATCAACAAACTTCAAAAGAACTGTCATATAAGTTTGATATCTCAGTTGAAAGCGTTTGTTAGCAAACAAATTTGTTAGGTCCTTTATGATACCGGGCATAATTTAAACAGTCGTACCTATCTATAATATATACTACACAAAACCAAAAGAAGGTTATGATGTTGACAGTCAATGGGAGCGTTCACGTATGATCAAAAACCGGAACAACGAGCTTTGATTGGTTAATTCATGGAATTTCTGGTGGAATGTACCAGAAATTAAAAGAATGTTATTTTTTAAGCGTGTAAGGAAGTGAGAAAGAAGTAACTAGAAAGAGGTAGAAACTAGTGACCAGGCTAACCAAAGAATGTTCACTTCATGTTGAGCGTTTCTGCCAGAACACTAGTTTCTATCTCATTCTGGTTACTTCTTTCCTACTTCCTTACACGCTTAAAAAATAACATTTTTAAATTTCTGGTACATTCCACCAGAAATTCCATGAATCAACCAATCAAAGCTCGTTGTTCACTGTTTTTGGTCAATCGTGAACGTGACCAATCTATGTTTGTACATAGTATGTATATTATTGTATATGTTCACAAGGGTGTGTAAAAAAAATGAACATTCGCTCTCGTAACGAAAAAAGTTAGTTTATGCTCTGAAATAAATCCTCGCCGAAGGATTAGACTGTAGTTCAATTTTAAGAGGTGCCACAAAAAGGGGTCCCGTTTCCCATTTAAAGAACATGGGGAAATGATTCTTTAGTAATAAAGTTGGTATTACTATTGTTGAAGAAAAAAATATTTCATCTGTTATCTTACAGAGACGATACTACTTGACCGATTTAAACAAATAAGATATCATTGGATTCATCTTAATCATGTACGTGTCAAGAGCTACAAAATTTTGAGGAAAATTCAATTTCAAAATTAGTACAAACGAAGCAGTAAAAAGTATCGCAAATAGTTGGAAAGGTAGTTGCAAATAGTTGATTTTAAATTGTGTTCAATCAAACCAGTTTTCTGAAAACGGTGGAGATATGTAATAAAAATTACAATAAATGCATTTTTACGCAATAGTTTAAAAATTATTTTTTCAATCTCTAATAATAACATATAATATTAATTATATTTTACGTATGTTTGATATTGCTATTACAAACTAGTAGATAATGTATACAAGCTTCATGATTTATAATTATAACGTACCTTTATAAATTTACAATCTATTTTATTAAAAATATTTTCTACAAAATCTAGGTGTAATTAGTATAGTAATCACCTTTGTTAATTTACTTTAATTTTGATAAACATAAATACCTTTTGTTATTCTACTAATTAAACTTGTCTAAAACCACCGTAAAGAAGATTCTATATTATCTTTTGTTATGTAATATTTAATTTTCATTTAAGATTAACAACGATTAATTTTATTTTGTTAGGTACATGTTACACAGTGTTCAATATAGTATACGTAGTTTTAATAATAATAGGTTGTCTGCTAGTAAGATCATAAATTTATGTTCTTATATTATGTAACATGTAATTAAGAGAATTAATAATAATTTAATATTTGTACGCACTTCACAATTTATAAAAAAAATGTACTACTCTGATTTTAGGCTTCCATGGTTAACGTAATGTTTCATATAAATACTAAGATTGTATTGTATGTGTCAGCCCTGGTTACCCCGGGGCAAGTCCCCTTTCTAACTGTAATCCTTGTTCACAGAATTTATTTAACAGTCATATAAATATGGAAATAACTGTAACTATAAATTTTTATACGCGAGGTTGATTTTAGTATCATTTTACCAATTTTTATTCGATTACGTTAAAATTTTAATACAATGAAGAAAATAGATAAAGCTACAAACTCAGTAAATTTCATTAAATATGGACAAAAATTATTTGTGTAATAGCACTTTGAATTTAAAAATTTGCAGAATTTTGGCAAAAAAATCGATTTTTCTTCGTTTAAAACACGATTTTCGAAGAGAATAACTTTACAAATGTGTATAATTTAAGTTTTTTTTTAGTTTAATTGGGATATTTGGTTGAAGTATTTGATTTAAAAATATATATATGAATTTGGATGTTTGCATATCGAAAAAAAAAACACGTTTTTTATAATATCGCAAAATGTTGATCATTTTTGGATTTAGCGTGCCCAAATTACCCATAAGTTGTTGTCCGCCCTGTAGCAAAATGGCTGTATAATAATTTATAATTCGAAGTAAATTCAGATACTTACCTAAAAGTAAGAGTAGAAACCATTTGAGTGTGTGTTATTTATAGGATAAATTATTAGAAGTATAAAAAAGCGTTCTTTATCAGTCGTCCAAACCCCTAATTAAGTTATAACATATAAAGAGTTCAGCATACATCCATTAGACGGCAATAAAACCGTTCCCTTTTGTCTTCGTTGTTTGAGTAACGTCAAGGAGATTGTATGGTTACACAGGGATAATCCGTGTGTAAAGAGTAAATCTTTTATTGATATGGCAACATTTTATAAGAATGGAACTGAAAAATGTCATACGTATAAAAAATGTTATTGAGATTGTTTGGATTCATTATTTGTAAAAATAAATGGAAACAAATTAAACTATACTCTATTTCATTTAAGAATGCTGTAGTTGCCGTGGTTTTTGACGGTAAAATGCACGATTCGTACATTAGACAAGGAAAGATAAAGGATAAACAACACATTACCTAGCGTTGTTACCATATCGCTCCACGAAAAATCGCTCCACCAGTCATTGGCGTATCATTCAGATTTTAAAATAAATATCAATTGTTTTTAATTATAAAATTAATTAATAACAAATATTTTATATTGTCTTTAAAAGTATTTCAGTGATAATTGATTAACAGAGAAACTTATATTTTGAACTATCATTTCTCATATATAATTGTTATTTAAAGCATATTTGCATATTATAAAGTTTAAACTGACGCCTCTGGGATAATATGTAGTTTTGACAATTAAAAAAAGATGGCCGCTGTAAAATTTTGGTAACACTTTCATATACGGACTAGCATTGGTTGTTATGTATCCATAGTCTTTCCTAATCTAAGATTCGTACCGTCAAAACCCCGGCAATCACTGCATTCTTAAATGAAATAGAGTATAGCAATATTTTAAATGAAATGAGAAATAGTGAAGAGCATTATATAAATAAACTATTCTAGCATTTGTAAACAATATGGAACATTATTTTTTTGTTTTTTAGCAATAGTTTATATAAACTAAGTAAATAATTTTTGTTCACTAAAGAAATAAAATGACACATAGAAAAAAAATGGCTAAATGAGTATTAAGCTAGTGAGATTTGAACTAAATGAGCAATATTATGTATTTATATAATATTTATTCTAATAAAATACAAGTTAATTATGATTTATAACATATTTGCATTTACATTTACAAAGTGCAAAAACAGCCAAATTTTCAAAACTTAACTTTTTTATTCTGGAGTTTTACAAGAATTTTATTGCCATTCTAAATTTTGCCATATTCAACACTATGTTTAAACATTTATTTAATTTCTGTCTAACTATGAAAAGCAGGTAATTTTTTTGTGGATATTTCAAACAAACATTTCTATTCACCTATACCTAAATGATATTAAATGTTATTCATTGCACCTCCCCACTAATTTAAAAAAAATTACATAACACATTACACCATCAAGTACTCTATTTACAGTATTAGCCCTCCCTTTTACACACTCAGATGTAATAAAAACTTATAATAAAAATTCCAATTCACCGAATCAACAAGCGTCCCTATCGAACCATACAAGCTACAAACACACGATATGGGTTTTTAAAAGTAAAGCAGAAAAAAATCCGCAAACGAGGCGTCGTCATACCTTTTCCGCTATTGTGTTATCGCAACACACCCACTATTTTTCTATCAGTCAAATGACTAGGTGTGGTACTTATGTCCATTAGCCAGTGCATTGGGGGAAACGTTCCAGATAAGGTCACAGTACCTTTGATAAGTCGGTCTCGTGATCGATCTGGAATTGTAAAGATTAGTTATTTGCTTTTGTGGTCTCTTCTCTTTCCTCCACATCAATTTTAATAAGTGTCGACGACTGAAATAGGGAGTGAATGTGGTGTAAATGATTTCTAGTCATTTTTTCTACTTTGAAAGTAATTTTTTCTTGTCGAGTTTGCGTGTGGAAGGCATTATGGAAAATTAAATTGATTAATAAATTTTCGATGCGTTTTATGGTTATTGGCTTATTAAATTTTTATCAATGTTAACCATTAAAAATATTGATTATATAACTAATTAAAATCGATTTGCATTAATTATTTATTTATTGCTAGAGATTGGAAAAATGGTTTTTTAACTATTGCGTAAAAATGCATTTATTGTAATTATATTGTTATTACATATCAATATAATATAATAGTAGTGACGTTAAATATAAATAAAAACAAACTTGTTTGTTTAAACGTCAAAATTTATTAAAGAAGAGGAAACCGCAAGCTTTCGATTCACAGAATCATCGTCAGGCTATTAATAAAGAATTAAATTTGAGAAAGATGTCGTTATCTCAATAAAATTCATGTGACTTATTAATAGCCTGACGATGATTCTGTGAATCGAAAGCTTGCGGTTTCCTCTTCTTTAATAAATTTTGACGTTTAAACAAACAAGTTTGTTTTTAGTTATTACATATCTCCACCATTTTCAGAAAACTGGTTTTATTGAACACGATTTGAAATCAACTATTTGCAACTACCTTTCCAACTATTTTAAAACTATTTGCGACACTTTTTACTGCTTCGTTTGTACTAATTATTATTAAATCGTATAAAAAATCTATTTACCAACTATTTTCCGAAAAAAAATTCAACTAATAACTATTTCATTGAAAATAAAAACTATTTTTCCAATCTCTATTTATTATTTATATTTGCCTAACCGATTTCATCAAACATATTTATATGCAAAGTGGAACAATTTTTTTATCGGGCATTTCAATAAATTTTTGAACATTAAAAATAAAACAACCAATATTTTTTATTACACTATCTGATCAAAGTAAAATTTTGTAAAGAACTAAAACAAAAAATTGGCTGTAATTTAACATTTGAAAACATGAAATTGTGATAAAATATTTATTTTAAAAATTCTAATTCTACAAATGTTAAAATGATTTTAAAAACCTTTATTTTATACTCTTTCGAAAAACTTTGCTTACATAAACGTGTTTGTTAAAAAAAAACTTCCACGTATTCACGTCAATCCCTCGACAGTGAACCCCGAGACAGTCACACTCCTGAGCAAGGATTTAAAAAAGGCTATCTTGTCGAACGAATGACGTTTTTACTAAATTAATATATTGAAAACGACAATTTCTTCAAAGTATTTTATGAACCGACGAATCCAAGGAATGAATAACAAATTAAATAAATACAATAAGTTTTCCTTTTTGGGTGTCTTACATTACATAGTTTTTCAACTATTGCGTAAAAATGCCTCTATTGTAATTTTTATTACATATCTCCACCGTTTTCAGAAAACTGGTTTGATTGAACACAATTTAAAATCAACTATTTGCAACTACCTTTCCAATTATTTGCTACACTTTCTACTGCTTCGTTTGCACTCATTATTATTAAATCGTAAAAAAACTATATACCAACTATTTTCCGAAAAAAAATTCAACTAGTAACTATTTCATTGAAAATAACAACTATTTTTCCAATCTCTAATTATCACCATTAAACGTGAATGAAAATTACTAATTCAATTGTAGCGTCGAGAATATTGTAGACTGGTTATTTGCATTTATACTTATATATGTATATGTGCTTATAATATATAACGCATTATTAAAATAAACACGTTTTTGATTTATAAAACAACGAAATAATCTAAAACCAAATAGGCAAAATTCAAATACCATTTATTATATATTCATACATGTCCGTATGTCCGCACACACTTTATATAAAACAAAACAAATTATTACATAGATTATATAGTGTTGAAAATTTTATAATAATGGAATTATAAATTAGCTATTTGCATACGGGCGCACAACGCGTTGCGGTTAATTTGCATTTATGGGCGATGGTCGTTGAATTAAAATTCTAAAATCAGATAAAGTAATTGCTCGTATTCATTAATGAGATTTAAATATAACTGACGTGCGGGCAGTGGCGGATTTAACAGGTGGGCAAAGGAGCATTTGCCCACTGGGCCTCCGACGGAAGGCATTAAGGGCCCCTCTTGCCAAAAATTACTTTCGATTTTTGTTATTTAAAAAAATATATTTTTGAAAATCAACAAGTCAAATGTGCTCTCAGGGGCCCCTGTTATCGAAACACTTGCAATGAGTGGAAATAATAATAAATTAAATAAAATATGTATGTGATTAGGGTTTGAAATCCCGCAGAATTTTTTTTCCCGCGGGGATTTTGCGGGAAATCAGCCAATCCCGCGGGAACCCGCGGGATCCCGCATTTTTTCCAAAATTTTTATTATTCATGCTTAAAGTTTCTATTATTTAGTGACAATCAACTAATAAAAAATAGTTCCATAGTGGTAACATAAATATGATACGTAAACGTAACACCTACCGTATAGACTAATGTAAAATCTATAAAATACACCTGTAAATAGGAGGTTATCTAATCTCTTAGGTACTATTTTTGTCTTTTTGTTCAATTATCTATTTCAATTTTTTTAACTCCTTGGTTGTGTATAAATTAGCCCTTGTTTTATACGTAGGTCACCTTTTACGCCGCACCGGTATATACGGTATTTCACGTAAAACTAAACCACTAAATATTATTATTTACGGTTGTATTTTAGAGACAATACTGTTAGAAAAATATCGTGTCGATCGTATAGAAAAAGATAGTTAGTGAGAAGACACGAATTTTGTATATTAAATTTTTGTGGTTAACTTTCATTTAAACTATCATTCTTCTTCAAAATTTTTGTATTTTGTATTTTTTATGTTGTAATCTACGGACTGTTCAAGCTTTTTTCGTCGCCTGAGTCGTGCGAATCCTGGCATATTTTAATCGGTTGCGTGGTCACATTTTTCGAACGTATGTGATATAGTCAGTTATCATAAACGTTTACGATTTTCTCAACATTTGTCGAATATTTCTGATTTGTTAAAAACGTTCTAGGAGGCCTCCCGAGCATAGAGGTGCAGTTGGCAATGACTTTTAAATATACGTTAAAAAATATTAGCGACTTATTCACAAAGTATGCTCATGATTCGATACATTATATAATATATAATTAGTTTAATGTATATGCCGCTAATACCTGCAGCATTCATAAAGAATCATAGTATTCAAGCACTTCAAAGACGTATTTCAGCATCATTTTCATTAAGCAGCATGTCACCAATCAAATCGATTTGGATACAACCATCGAAGTTTTCGCGGAGCAAAAAGTAAGAAGAAGATTAAAAAAAAGTGAATATTACTTAATATAAAAATAAATGGAAAATTCAGTCAGTGCTGAAATAAATAAATTAAACCTATTTTTTACACATGAATTTCTTGGAACTTATATACCTATTACTTTCAATAAAATATTCGATAAAAACTAGATTGTACCTAGAGGACAAAATTCAATGGAGGGAAAGGGGGCTAAAAACTTTAGTATAGGGCCCCTAGGAAGATTTTGCCCACTGGGCCTTTTTACTTAAATCCGCCACTGCGTGCAGGGTTTTGAATTAAATTCGTCCCACATTTATCAACAAGCAGTTGATATTTGAAATCGCATATCGCGTTGACGTGGTTGTAACACCCAATGCTGCATTAATCTAACATGCGACATATTATGAACCAGACAAATATAGGTATATTAGCTAACTGCATCCCTTCTCCGCCTTTACCTATATGTATAACTATCTCTATTACAAAGAGGGAAAAACGTCTAAAATTTATCCCTGGATGTTCAGGTGGAACAGTTGATTAAGAAAATATTTCAAGCAAAAGAATTCATATGAACATGCAGAGCCGGCCTTAGCAAGTCTGGCGCTCTGGGCGAGATTTATTTTTCCACCCTTTCTCCCCCTAAAAAATGTTCAAAAATCACCAAAAATGTCAAATAAAATTGATAAATTTACAAATGTTGACTACAAAAATGTTTACTCAAAAATTATAGTCTGTATACTGATTTGAACCAAAAAAGGTACTTATGCCCTATTGTGCGCCTCCACACTTAACCAGGTGCCCTGGTTCGCCCCCCCCCTCCCCCCCCTAAAGCCGGCGTTGTGAATATGTGTCCGGAAACTCTTCGTGAGAGAGCTACAGACTCTCAAAGATTTTGTCTAAAATTAGTTTTTATTTAATATTTTGAGAACCCATTGTGATACAGTAATTCAATTTGATACGTCTTATCGATTTTCAGTATCAACCAATGATTATTTAGACCATAAAAGTGTGGGGCCAATGGGTCCATTGATTTTTATCTAGTATCTTTTTGTTCTTAAATTTTTTCCTATGTTGGGCACTTTTATAAGGTCACATGACTCAATCTCATATACCATTTTTATTTAGTATTTAACTTTTTAATTTTTTTAAAGTTTTTTTTTGGGGGGGGGGGGGGGATTATGTAAAACCTCACGAAACCTTATGTAGGCAAGAGAGATGGGGCAGGGGTCAATAGCGTAACGTATAAATAAATAAACCAAAATTATGCAACATAAAAAATATATATAAACAATAGGTTGTTTAGAGCTAGAAAGAACAAAAAGTAGGATACAAAATCAATTGTATATTTAATTAATTCCGATTACATTTAAAAACGTTTAGAAATTCATTATAAAAATGAATGTATATGAAGGTTATGATGAAATAGAATCTCGAATTGATATTTCTTATCTCACAGTTTTATTCCATTTGAAGTTTGTTCATTTGATGATACTTCTCGTAATGGGACGTTCGATTTCAACTTCATTGCGGTTGAATGGCGTGAATATAGTTGTGTTTATGATGATTATATGTGATAACTGTTGAATACATTTTTACATCTGTCAAAACACTATAAAAACTTTTCGTTCAAAAATAATTTTCTTTGTTTTAGTAAGTTAATATATTTTTTCCTATTTTTTATTATAACAGTATAAAAATATTATTAAAAAAGTGATGAGATCTACTAAGGTATTGGCACCAGTCTTGAACAATACCCCAGTGTTAAACATTTTAAAATTAAATGTACTGAATTAGAAATATTTGTTGATATTTGATTACTGCTATTACTGGATATTAAAACACGAAAAATTATAACAGACATTGGCTTACATCTGCCCGGCGCGTGGAAACCGGTGCTGTTGTCGAGTAAACTTGATTTATCAAAACTAATTCTAGCAAATTTCAACGATTATTTAATTAAGCAGCTACACCTTCTGCACTCAACACTTCACTTCTGAAGAAGACCACGAGATGTTGGTGGAAACGTCAAGTGACAATATAGTGCAACGCGGAATAAAACCTAATAATCGAAAGTTTATATAATTGAACAACCGCGAAAGTCTACGTTCAAAAATATATATGTTACCGGCAATGTATGAAATACGGCATTCTATAGAATTCCTAGGTATTCTATAGAATGCCTAAAATCACCAGGCAATGTATGAAATGAATTTAATTATATACATTTCCTAGGCATTCTATAGAATACCTAATTGATAGCCGGCAATGTATGAAATATAAACATAAATAGGGTGAATCGATCAATTTTGGTCCAGGTACAGATGTTGCCTTACTTTATGTTATAAAATACTGATGCAAATATACAATAAAAAAATCTTGGTTCATTCTCGATAGCTGTAGGTAGGTTTCTAGATTATAATTCAGTATTGTCGGTACAATACTGAATTATTTATCAAAATAAACATTTTATATTTACGCGTTATAGGTATAATAGAAAAATGTATGTACTATGTGTATATTGTTTCTGTGAATTTGTTTTTTTTACAATAAGGGCCTTAAATCTTACTTAATACACGTCTGGACTAATATGATTATTTTATTTTATTTATTATAATAAATATCAAATGTTATACTATTGTTTATGTGGTTTTGTTATTTTAACAATGAAAGACCTAAATCTTACATAATATGAATTTTGACTTTTTAAAATTAATTAAATAATACCTATCTGCTTTATTAGTATCATTTTGTCTTTTATTTCATATATTTCCTAATATTATCTTGGCATTCTATAGAATTCCTAGGGATTCTATTAAATGCCTAGGCAAAGTATATAATAAATTTCTATTAAACAAATATTTCATACTTTGCCTGAAATCGTCAGGCATTGTATAGAATTTCTAGGAATTCCATAGAATGCCTGAATTACATACATTGCCGGTAACATAAACATATAGTTAACTGTATTACAGCCTGATTTGAAGATAATTTATTATTTTTAGATAGTTAAATTAAGAGAGAAAATCGAGAAAATTAGTGTTTTATAAATATTAAACATACTAGGTACTCTACAAATGGATTTAATCAAATTGTCACGTGAGTCGCATATAAGATTAAAAAATAAACAATAAAGATTTTCGAGTATGACCTAAGAATGAAAGAAGTACACTTAAAACTTTTTACACATAAAAAATCAACAATGTTATCAAAGTTTCACAAAAAGAAACATGAAAATCCAATTAGACATATTTATTTCAGGATTTACGATACCTCACTTCAAAGCTACAATAGTAAAAATCCTAATACAATTCAATTGTAATAAAAGTTGACACAGTTATATTGTGGCCATTAGGTTCGTGAAACCTACATGTTTATGAAATATTAACTGCATGTTCAGTACCGTAAACCGTTCAGCCGGTTGCAGTCCTAATTTATTCGTTTTACGACACAGGAGTCATGCTTTAAGGATCAGAGGACGAAGAATACCATAAAACTTCATGCCAAGTTATTGTGTACACTAGTACACGCACAAAAACTTTGAGGTCGTGCTTTTAAATACATCAGTGACTCAAAGTTGCTGTATACAGGGTGAGAAAAAAAACCGGAACTCAAAAATTAATTTTATACATGATCTTGAAGGGCCTTGGAAGTATATATTTTAATTCCTCGCAATATCGAAGATACGAGAAGCTTTGTGATCGTTTTAAAATGAGACTGAATCCTTGTTATACGCATAACTCATGAACCACTGAACCGATATTAATGAAACTTGGTTGGATGGTTGGGTCTGGCATGAAAACGGTCCAATTTTAAAATCATCAAAATCGCGAGTAAAGGTGAGAGGTGACATTCATAAATATTTATTTTTTCAAGATATCTCAAGAACGACACATATTACGTGAAAATTTTATAAAATTTTTTTGTATAGGTCTCTATGTTTGTTGTAAAATATTCCCTAAAAAAGATTTATTTCAATTTGCTTTTAAAAATCGTCATTATTGACATATTAAATGTTATTTTGACATTTGCATAAATTTAGATTGAAATTGCCAAAAAATTAAAAATATACGAAAAAATAATCAAATGCGTCTTAGGAAAAAAAATCGAACTAATATTAACTAACACTTTAACGGTTTTAATTTAAATTGTTCAATAATTAACTACCTTTGGTGAATTTAGCATAAAGAAGCATTTACTTGGCAAATGTTTTTTCTTACGGTATCTTAATCTGAAACAAAAATATGTTAATTTGAATTTTATGGACGTTGGAGAAAAATTGTAAAAGCATTGCTGAGCGTATTTCAGTCTAAAACTAAAATAGAATTAAACATATTTTTAAATTTATATTATATTATTTTCTTTTAGTAAAAAAGACGAAACGTAACCAACTTTTGAATAATTATCGACTTTTAGACATAAAATCTTCAAATTCTCATTAAAAGATTAAATTTTAGATAGATACTTTTGATATAGGTACAGTTTATTCCAAATTGATTAAGACAGGAAATTTAACATGGGGACAATTAGAAGTGTTGTAGTAACCTTTGGTCTAATTTAACGATTTGTGATTGGTGCATTTTGAAATGCCGCTTCGAAACTAACTGATAAATTTTAAATAAATCAGTAGTATTTTGTTTTAAACTTTAATGAAATTAAAATAAACATCCTAGATAAAATTATAATAATATTTTTTGACGCAGATATAAATTTGAAAACAAAAAATTATTAAATTTTGTGGCGGCATTTCAAAATTCACCAATGATATATCGTTAAATTTGACTAAAGGCTACTACAACATTTCTAATTGCCCTCATGTTAAATTTCCTATGTCTCAATCAACTTGGAATACACTGTATATGTATGCAGATAATATGAACAAAAAAAATACTAAATCGTATATGTATATCTTGAATCTATTTTTTTCATCCCTAACAGGAAGAGGAGGTGTAGAGTTTATGTGTAAATAAGTAGAGAAAAGTTTAAAAATGTGAGTTCGTGTCGATGTAGCATTGTTAGCGTACAATCCCGAGCGCCTCGTCGTGGACGTGCTCCCGGCGTAGCCTGCTCGATCTGTGATTACGACACACATACATACACACTTATTCATAAGCGTCACATCATTCTGTGTTCAGCTCGTAATTCTTTATTTTTAAAGTCGATTTTCTCAAATATAATATAGTTTTCACCAAGATAATAATGTGTCGATATAATTGCTCGTAATTGAAAATTTTGATTATATAAGGTAAATACACCAGTTATGGCCGCTATAAGAGCAAGTTTTCGTTTTTGTTTTTTTTTTAATTAATAGGCTTGTTTTTTGCAATTCTCGTGAACTCATGTTACTAATAAAATTATTTATTTAATCAATTTAACTTACCAAAGGTAAAACCAGTAATGAGCACGCAGTGATGGACACTTGCTAATGATTACAAAATGATAAGTACTACGACACAAAAGATATAAAAGAAAGAAGCGTCAAATTTGAAACAATGTAAAACAGTTGCTATGATAATATAATAATAAATAAATTATACTAATAATTAGTTTAAATATCCACTATTTTAACACCTATTGGCCGATTGTCATCAAATCACGCTGTAAGACAGTTTAATGTATATATGTAGATTAATATTCAGAAATAGTAGTAATCAAATATTTATTTAATTATATTAAATTTTCCATTACTGAGGTCCTTGCCAAGACTGATGCCACTACCTTATATGGCATGCATCAATTTGAAAATGTAGTTTAGAGAAAAACGCGTTTGAAAGTTTAAGTAGGTATATATTTAATTTACCAAAAATTAGGATTTTTTATTTACTGTATCTTCGTCAATTTTTAATATTTTGACTTGAAATTTTGGAGATATTTTTAATGCATATACTACAAGGTGTTCTCCTTAAATATTTTTTTAATATATTAGCAAATATATGAATTATTAAACGATTTTTGGGGTTTTATTATACAAAAAGTTACAAATTCCCAAAATTAATAATTGTTAGTCATATTGACATTTGAGTGCCTAATATGCAGGGACTTGAACCTGAGCCTGAACCCGAACAGTAAACCCAAAAAAAAAACGTATTTTCATTAACCTGAACCCGAACCAAACCGCTATATTTCAAAGTCAACGAACCTGAATTTGAATCCGAACCTTTTCATAGATAACCGGTAACCATATATTTTTAAATTTTTAATAAAATGTACTAATACTGGATTTTTTTTTTTTTTTTTTTTATTTCGTTTTTAATTCTATAACTGAATTACATTTCAATTTGCAAAAAAAAATAGAAAAATAGAAATTTCAATCTTTAAAATTTTATTTAATTTTTTGCCCTTTTTTCTAGCAATATGTTAATGGCTATCAATGCTATTTTCTTTTTCAGAAAATGTTTTATTTATTAATTATAATTTATTTTCGAACAAAATAATTTTCTTTTAATTATAAACTTGAACCCGAAAAACCATAAAGAAATTCCGGTTAAAGTCCCTGCTAATATGGAACATTAACATCGACAAATAATTGCAGTCAGGACGAGAAAACAAATTTAAATCGAAAGTAATTAATCATGTGGAACAAACTGAATTCCGTTCCTCTTATTTCATTATATTGCATGTAAAAGTAATCTATAATATTATATTTATTTGCATAGATATCATTTGATACATAATCAAAAGGCAATATAAATATTAATGTCAGCATTTAAATACAACATGTATTTGCAATTCTAATTATTGTTTGTCACGTTTGAAGTTATTATGATGATGAATATATTTTAATTAAATATAATTGATAAATTTTAAACTGATGGATAAACGTTAACAGAAATAATTAAATTTTATTAAGCTTAAATTATCAATTATTTAGCAATAATTGTTTGTATTAAATAAAAATAAATGCATAACTTATTATAAATTTTTGTTTACCGATTAATCTAATCACATAAAAATTTTATTTCTATATCTTTGTTTGCATATATTTTAAATATAAATTCATGTACGAAATTCAACCAATATTTTACCTGCCTTAACATAGTACCTAACCTAACCTGCTTTTACAGCAAAAATTTTCAAAAAAAACCACTGCAATTGAACATGAATTGAAATCTTTTTACGCATTCTCTACGATTGACAGAAACTCAAAACTATTTATTTTTACCGTTTGGTGGCGCTAAAAATATTGCTATGCTGTTGAACGATGCGATGTTATGTTATGTTAACTTTATTTTACTTGTCTTAACGGCAACGTACACACATAATTTTTTTTGTGCGCATCTATTCGTAAGGTTTAATGAATCCCCCCCCCACCCCCCTCTTATATATTCAACACTAAATATAATATAGTTTTCATTTAATTTAATTTTCCTTCTTTACAAACACGCCACTGTCTGCACCAGTTCATCATTTTTAACATTTATTTTTCTATACCATCAAGTTGTTTCGAAGTCAACTTTTCAATTTACGACATTTAGTTTTTTATATGCAGACTGAGAAAGTTCAACAAAGTTATTTTTTAAATGATAATTCTTGTAAACGTATCTTCATGAACTGAGAAAGATTTTAAAATAATGTTATTGTTATAGGAAGCTTTTATAAGCAAACATCAACAAAAAGTATAAAAAACGCTATTGTTGAATTTTATTGCTGTTATAATTTCAAAGTTTTCATCGGACATTCGTTTTTAAAATTACACTTTTGAAAATATAAAAAATATTTTCATTCATAGTATCATATTCTCCTAACTGTGTATTTTTCATTATTTCTAGTAAGCCCATAATCAGATTAGGATATTTTTGTTTATAAATTTTAACAAAAAATCGACATATTTTTTCAAACTGCCATTTTCACAAAAAATTTTTTTTATTTTTTTGCCCTATGCTACTCGATAGCTATTACGTTTGTTTATAAGAAAAATTGCTATCTGTGTATACGGAACACAAATCTTGCAACCGATTTTTAACAAACTTCCCGTCGTCCGATTTCCTTCAAATTTTGGAATCTGGTATATTCTCCGTGACAATGCAATTTTTGTCATTTTCACAGCTATTTTATGAAATATAAGGTCTTTTTTGACATATCTAATATACCAAGTAACATGGCTGCTCGATCTTTATGTATCGATATAATTATCAAACATTTTTCATAACCATAGTTTTTTATTATTTTTATTTCAGACGATTCCTAACAACACTACTTTTTCCGAGCACCAAGGTGGTTTAACCTTTTAAGTTCTAACACAACGTACGTCAAAAATTGGCGACATTAAGATATTGGTATAGTATTAGAGAGAATATCGTTTGGCCTATTAGAAACTTTTATAAGAGCCAATTCTAAAGTTTTAACATCAATAAATGTCGACTTTATATACTCAAAAATATCTGAAAGAGTATGCTTTTAATCTCACAAAGCCTATTTCATTGGTTGGCTCGACTGCTTTCATAAAATATTATTAAAAAAAAGTTTTATTGGAAAGCAAAAGTCATGTATATGCAATGAAATAATACAAAAAGACCTTGTACGTAATTTTATAAAGAAATAATTTTGAGTAAATACAAACTTTACTTTATAACAAAATAAGTGTCAGAAAGTCTGACAAGAATATCTCGTATTGTGTCCATTCACATTTAAATACAGACAATGTGAGAAAATAATATAAACAGAATAAAGAAAAGAAAATTTATAACAAACGAGCACATGGAGACAGATGTAGAAAGCGAGTGTGTGTCAGCATTCAGGTTTTCTTGTCGACCGGAAGTAGCCCAATATTTTCAAACCAACATCCGGCGCGGTCTGATTGTTCAAGAGGAAGCGGAAACAGTCGCAACCATTGTGGGTACTGCGCACGATGGAGGAATGCTTTATCTTCTTGTCAACAACAGTTGTTCGTAACAATAATGTTAACAGCTATTAAACTTTGCCCCGCCCCTGTCGTCGCTTTTTGTGCCGTATCCAGCAGGCTCGGAGTCACAGCAAACTTATTGTGGACGTGGTACAAAAACAGTTCAAACCCGTGTTTCGTACAACGAAAAAATCATACTTTGTAACGCATCATTAACTTCCACTTTTTGTTGCTCCTTGTTGTTGTTGTTGTGGAACTTGTCGCGAATATGTTTCTAATTACAATTTTACTTTAACTCTTTTGTGTTGCTCTTATCGGATAGAGTTTCTGTAAAATAAACTAATCTTTAAGAACTTTGGTAACGAATGGAAAAACTGAATGCATTTTATGGTCTTTGTATGTTTTCAATGTTATTTTAAGCGTTATAAACAAAATAAAAGGGTTATCAAAATCATCACTTACATAGTTGAGAATTAAAAATTGGTCAAATCTTCCACCCTTTTGAATTGGAAAAGGTACCGACACCAGTCTTGGAACATACTCCAGTGTTGGATTCTTGTTTAAATTATAAATATTTGTTGATATTTGATTACTGCCATTACTGAATCATAATCTATAGACACTTAATTACAAAACAGCTTAATTTGATCACAATTGGCCAATGAGTGTCAAAACGGCGGAAATTTAAACTAATTATTATTATGATTCACACTTCTAAAACAACAATCAAAAACGACTTCTCTTGATAGAGAACGCATTAAAAAAGACCTCAACTTCATTAATTAAATTCGATGTCTCAAGTCTCTTTTATATGGCTAAGTATCCCATAGTCCTCCTACATTGTCAATTTTTAAATTATTTTTAATATGGTTAAGAATATTATCTACATCAGGGCTGGCCAACCTGCGGCCCGCAGTTTACCCATCAATTTATATTGAGTATTATATTACATTACAGTCTAAAATTATATTATTACAGTTTCAGAGAGTAAAATATTATATAACTATTTTATGATGTTCTTACGTGTCTCCTATTTCCAAAAAAATACTTATTTTTGCAGAAAATAAAGGTATAATCACAAAAATTTACTCTTTTAAAACTAATTTTTAATTTGACGCCAAAACGCTCGCAGGTATCATGGCGCATTTTTGACGTCACGCCTATGTAAAGACTCCTTGTCAACAATAATAAATCCTTGTTCCATCGCTAACGTTCCTCGGTTTTAGTTTTGGTAACACAAAACTGAGCAAATTGATAATTTAAAACTACAAAATAATTTATAAACAGAATTTTATGAAACAAAAATTATGATTACTTAGCCGTGACGTCATCCACTCTGACTGGTGTTTTATCAAACATGGCGGATTGCTGTATTTTGTGTTTTTATTTTAACAAAAATCATATTAATCTCGCTTTTAATATAAAAATAAATACATTTTTTAGAATCTTTTTCAATCATAATTTCAGTGATACTTTGTTACTGGCATCATACCTATTCTTACAGTATATTTTTTTCCATGTATCGATATCAAAAACTATGTAAAATAACTATGGGTAAATGCAAAAATAAAAAAAAGTTTTTGGAGCACTGTTTCCTAAACCAGAAACAATCTTTGTGATATTTTATAACGCATCATTAATTTCGTCTTTTCGTTGTTTATAGCACATGGAATTTGTTACAAATACGTTTCTAATTACGATTTGTTTAATTATATTAATGAGTGTGCAAGACATCAGACTGGACAGAACAGTTTGCGACAATGTAAAACTATGAGATGTTTCAATGGATGTTGGTTTTCATAATCATTGTTTTCAGCACTCTTTTGTTTATTCTGAAAAGTAGAAAAGTGTATGCTTTAAAATTTAAAACAACAAGATGTTCTTTTATATGGTGATTATTGTTACAATAGACAAATGAAAGTATTTTTTTAATTGTCAAAAGCTTGTTGGTCTATATTTGTATACAGGTGTCCCGTTAGTCAGTACCCATGTGGATTTCAATAATTATTTTTACATTATAATTACGAGGCATCTGTACAGTATCAAAATAAATATAATATTGTATAATCAGAGCTGTGCATGTAAAATTGTACAAGTAAAATTACTTTTAACAAAAATTGTACTTAAGTACAAATAGAAGTACTTTTTGTAATTGCAATTACAATTACATTTGTTATAAATTTTTTCTTTACTGTTCAAAAAATATTATACTACAGTGCAGTAATGCCGATTTTCGCGTCGCCCCAGCCCTGGGTATTTTTTTTAGATTTTTTGGGTGGAAGAAAAATCGATAAATGTCGCTACATACATATTATATTAGAATTTCGAAACAAGTAATTTTAAGTTAAAATCAAATTTCTATACACAAATAATAAATAAATAAAAACCACTGAACTGTTGGAAAATGGAGCAATCGAGCCGACAAAACTATAAACCATTACCATTATAAAAATTTTAACGTACAACGTACCTACATAATGTCCATACCTACTATATTTTTATTTAATTTAATAAACATGCAACAAGAAACCGTTGTTAAGGGGGTTACTTATAAAAAATAATACCAGAACCGCATGAACTGTTTTTTTTTTAATAAAGGAATTTGTACGTACATAGAAGTTATTTATAAACCTATTTGTTTAAAAATTATAAAATATGTATATACAATATCTTCATATTTCGTTATTAGACTGCAATTGAAAACCTAATCTTGCACTTTTTTAACGAAAAACAATGTTTCTATTTCTATATTTGTAATTGAAAAAGTACTTGTAAAATGTAAAAGTACTTAAGTACATTTATATGTATTTAAGTACATTTTCAAGTACACAAGTACAATTAGTTTCAAATGAACACTTTGTAAAAAGTACTTAAGTACAAGTACAATTACAATTCATCGGAAAAGTAATTAAGTACAAGTACAGTTACTCAAAAAAAGTACTTAGTACTTGTACTCGAGTACTGTACACTTTTGAATAAAATCGTAAGTATGAATGGTATAAACGTAATTTAGTTTTTGATATTTTAAATTTAATGTATTCATTCTTATATTGCTTTACATATTAAATATTAACTTTGTGCTTGAATTTTTTCTTAATAAAATAACAAAACATTTCAAATTCAAGAACAAAAGCTGATTTGTTATGTTTTAGCGTGTCGTTCTTTTAAAAATATGATGAACGTATCTTAATGTTATATCACACTTCTTGACAAGTGACAGACAAAAATGACATTAATAATGGAATAAAAATGTGCATGTAGTAAATCTGTCACTCTAATATATAAAATAACAGAGACGTTGTTACGTGTTCTTATTGGGTGGAACGCTTATAGAATAATTTAATTTGTAGATCTTATATTGTGATTGGTGATAAATATTTACGCATTTTTATATCACACCTATATAGCCAAATGAATAGAAAAGGTACATTTAAAATAAAATTTGTATTTATGAGTAACTAGCTGGTAGAACACAGTGTTAGGTACATGGGAATCTTAAAATATAAATATTTTCTGCACAGTTTCATATGTGACAGGGAGTGAAATATTATTTATTTATTTTTGGCCTTAATTTATAATACAAAATATCACGGATCGTAATTACAAAAATCCACCCATTGCCTACTTTCGCCATTAGGGTTGAATGTTGAAATTTTTATTTGTATTAAATAGTATTTTGTCCGAATTTACCTTAATATTATAAACAATTATAAAGATAAATATATCAAAATTTTACAAAATTAAAAATCCCCTTTGAGGGGTTAAATTTTGAGAAGTATTGAAAATACGTGTTTCATTATTGAGTATTTATGTTATGTTTCAAGTAAATCCAACCAAACAAATATTTTTCCCAACTTTTACATCCCTTTTTACTTCCAAAGGGATTGCATCAGTGAAAACACCCCTGAAATTTCACATTTCTAGGTATGGGGGTTTCGGCTCGGCGATGATGAATCAACCAGTCAGTCAGGATATGTTATTATTATATGTATATTTAGATTAGCTGCATTTACCCCACTTCACATTTTCAAGATTTAAATAACCCTTTAGTTAGATCATTAAAAGTATAAATATATTATGTATTTTTCACACTCGCATTGTAACGAAGTTTAGCAATATTTGCAGTACGCGATATTAATTTTAAAGGATTTTCATGTCGGCAAGGCACAGAATAAAGTGCAGTAAATCTACACAGTGGTGTAATATAACGACTTTGATGTATCCCTGTCGTTAAACTTAAAGCTCACTGTTTTATTCCGTTAAGAAATAGAAATACATACTTTCATACAAACAAGTATATTTAAACAATTTCAAGTTTCTGTGTGTTTTTTACGTCTGGGTATATCATCCGTCTTTGTGTTACATTTTTAGTTTCATTTGATTATAAGGATATATATAATTGGATAATGCTTCAGTATTGGACACTTGTTTAATTAAATATACTAAATTATAAATATTTGATTACTGTCATAACAGAATCATAATCTATAGAGACTTAACTGTAAAACAGCTTAATTCAATGGCAATCGGGTGTCAGAATGGTGGACATTTAAACCAGTGGCGAGGCGTGAAATTTTTAATAAGGGAAGCATATTTTGTCAATCTTCCCCCTCCTATTAACAAAAAAAACTAATTATGAAACACCATAAGCTCAAGCTTTTACTTTTTTAAATAAATTCTTATATATTTATATAGTAACTAAATGATTCTACGTCTTATTTTCTTGTATTTGAGTCGATATTTGTAGGACGAGTTGAAGTTCACTGCAGGAAATTTCACTAAAAATTTTCGAATTTTTGATTTATAGAAAATGACGTAAAAAGTTGAAATTTTCAAACCGCAGGTCTGTATCTCAAACCGTTCTCGAGATATAGCCTCTCAAAGTTTTAGTTTTTTAAAAATTTTGGAGAAAAAAGGCCATAACTTTTGAACGGGTGGTCGAAATTGATTTTAGTTGACGGATTTGAAATCAGCGTGTCAAAATCTATGTAATAACATGTATAATACTTTAAAATCCGGCAAAAAAATTTTGGTCAAAAATCGACTTTTTTTTAAGGTATACCTACCCCTTTAAATTTTTTCGATTTTTCGCGAAATTTTTTTTTTCGAGTTTTAAGATATTATACATGTCATTATATAGATTTTGACACGCTGATTCTAAATCCGTCAACTAAAATCAATTCCGACCATCCGTTCAAAAGTTAGGGTTATTTTTCTTCAAATTTTAATATTACTATTATGTAAAATTTCATTCACAGCTTCAGAAAAACAAATCTCCACAGATAAAAATCAATCACGTCGACGACAAAGAACAATTTTAATCGACAGCGGCACACATGTGTGACGTGATATGAGATTCCTAGGTCATTAGCATACCGTTTCAATCACGCGCGAAAGAAAGCGGTGACGACGCCAGCAATTTGTAATAAACGCCGTGTCATCTCGTAGTCATTCCAGCGGCTGTTGTTACCTACTACAACGCTCTCATATCGACATCTGTGGCGTCGCAATACACGTTTGTTTGTCACACAAATGTGAGATATTGTAATATTGAACTGTGTCAGAATTATGTATGAGTTTTGAATTGGGACGTTTCGAAATAGAAATAGAAGTTTGCGGTACTTTTTGTGTAGAATTGATTGGTGTATTTAAAATTTTTATATCACTTTTAGTTTTTCTTATGGGTCACTTAGCATATTTGAACGTGTTTTTTACTCTACTTTACAACGATATGTCACTTGTCTTATTTATTTTCTAAAATAAGTCGAAGTACTAAATACTAGTGATATTTTATTATAAACATTTAAGTAAGCCATGAAAAACAAAAATTGTAAAACAAAAATCGCAATAATAGCAATCAAAATAACAAATGAATATTTGAAAACAATAAACTATTACAAAAAATATTCATACTTTTTTTCCATAGTATGGCAAGTTACGCATCGTTGTAAAGTAGAGTAAAAAAATGTTAAAATATACTATAACCAGCTTAGTGGCCCATTAGAAAATGAAATTAGGGCTTGTAATTCGGAAAATAAAAGTGATTTAAAAATTCTAAATACAAAAATAAATTCTACACAAAAAGTGCTTAAAGAAACCACGAATAAAAAGTACCTATCTACTTTGACAAAAATGTTATACTTAGCCATTAATTTTCAGATTTTTTGATATACTGCCTAAACAACATAGAATTATTAATATTTTTTGATGTAGTAATACTCACCCTTTCCTTCATAAATATGTCCAAAATTATAATTTTAACACCTGAGCTAATTGAATAGATTCGGTTTCAGTTAAATTAAATCAATTATTTCTATTTAATTTGAAAAAAGAAAAAAATGTATATTTAATTGACATATTATGTTAATAATACCCATATTTGCTTTGTGGTTTTAATTGTTTTTGCTTCCGAATGATTGATATTCACATTATTTTCACCAGAACTAGAACAGGTTATAAAATTCAACACACGTCGTGACAGCTCTAAACAATTAATTTAAACTTAAATTTATCACACAGAATGTAACATCTATTAGTGAATATTTGTATATGGTGCATGAAACAATTAATTCTAAAAACTATTTTAATTGAATTTCCTGGAAAATATATGTTATACCTAATTCAAAATACTTTTTGTTAATAATAATGTACCTACATATAATAAATATATACACTACAAAAAAGCCTTTTTAATAACAATAGGTATGATGCCTGTAACAAAGTATCACTGAAATTATGATTTTAAATAATGAAATAGGTTAAAAAGATTCTAAAAAATGTATTTATTTTTATATTAAAAACGAGATTACTATGATTTTTGTTAAAATAAAAACAGAAAATACAGCAATCCGCCATGTTAGATAAAACACCAGTCAGAGTGGATGACGTCATGACTAAGTAAACATCATTTTTGTTTCATAAAATTCTGTTTATAAATTATTTTGTAGTTTTAAATTATCAATTTGCTCAGTTTTGTGTTACTAAAACCAAAACCGAGAAGCGTTAACGATGGAACAAGGATTTATTATTGTTGACAAGGAGTCTTTACATAGGTGTGACGTCAAAAATGCGCTATGACACCTGCGAGCGTTTTGACGTCAAATTCAAAATTAGTTTTAAAAGAGTCATTTTTGTGATTAAACCTTTATTTTCTACAGATATAAGTATTTTTTTTGGAAATAGGAGACACGTAAGATTATCATAAAATAGTTTTTAAAAATTAAGGAATCATGTCTATTGTGTTATATGTATAAAACTCTGGAGATGTATTTAATTATTTATTTCTATAAATTTTTCTAAATACCAGATTATATTATTATACCTATTTCGCTGTTTTGTCATTACATGTAGACTTAACATTCAAAAAATGTTATCGAAGAAAATTAATAGAACACTGCTTAACCGAATTTGGTTGGAATTTCATTATTCAAATGTCTAATATGCATTAATATGCATTTTTAAATACGATGTGTTTTTAAACAACGTGTTGCTTTGTTTTCTTTGGTCTAAACACGGTATAAGACCTTAAAATTAGTTTAAGTTATAATCGTATGATAATTAAATAGAAGCAGATCTGTCTTCTGACAGTAATAAAAAAATATTATTGTAAAAGAAAAACTATAGGGTCGAGCGGGGTAAATATGAAACACCAAAAAAATGTGGTAAAAGTGAAACAAGCTTGCAACTAAAAAACTAATTTGTTTATAGGAGAATTATAAAAACTGACATCATCATTAAAGGTTTGTTAAGGCGACCTGAAAATATGAATCGTCTAATAAGTGATGTGTCACCCCTACAGATTTCCGTGTTAGTCGATGTGAATTAAATTTTAATTCTTTGCACATAACTTTCTGTATTGCTTAGATATTAATTAAAGTTACAATTTCACATTGATAAGCCACAAAGAAGATAAATCAAAGTTGCTTTTGTATCTTTTCTTTTAATTTTTCGAGAAATATTTTCCATTAGAGGCCTGTTTAACTTTTTCCCAAATCAAAGGTTAAAAATGAAACACACTTTTTTTCATTTTTAAAGTTCGTGTTGTATCGTACAGTTCAAATAACGTAAATATTTTAAAATGGTTATTCATAAGCGCATCTAAGTAGTAGAAAAAATTAAAGTATGAATTTGTATCGTTAACTGTCAAAAAACATGAAAGATTTGTATTTTGTTTCAATTTTACCCCAGTTGACCCTAATTGATATTTTCTTATAAAAATGAATAACTTTGGGGAAATTTATGGTGTAACATAAACTAAAAATAAAAAATGTACATACAGATACAACACAACCTAAGTTATTTTAAACTATCATCATCCATCGCAACATGTTCTATTTTAAAATTTACATAAAAACTTTAATTACTTTTTACACTTAACATACTTCGAAAATTAGTTTCTGAGACATGAATAGTTTTTTACATACACAATCATATATAAACATACAAACACACACAGATATACACACGTACTAATTCTCATACCATACGCGTAACCGCACACATCTTAGCGGTCATATTATGCTCAAGAATGTGCTGACAAATTAAGTCCGGTGGCCGGAAATTCCGAGGAGATGTCCTCCGCCACATTCCGGAGTGAGTGAGCCGAGTGACAACAGCCGCTCGAAAGCGAAGGTCTAGCGCGCGAGATAGTGGGTATGTGTGAGGCTATGTTTGAAAGGGATCCTGCATTAAGGAGGAATTGAAGCGCTTATCTATCTAGAGCAGCGGTTCTTAAACTTATGTAGTCTAGGGACTCTCTTTTGAATAATTATTTGTCTGGGACCCCTCCCTGCAGGAGTTATTTTAAGAAAATTTTACAACCGTATTTTTTTGCTCCATACTTATAATTTTTGCTTTTCAACTGCAATGACCTTTGTTTTTTGCATTACATTTCTTAATTTTTTTCTTTTTACAATTGTAATGACTTTTTTTTGCTCTACATTTCTTACATTTTTTGCTTTTACAACAATGACTTTTTTTGCTCTACATTTCTTAGATTTTTTGCTTTTACAGCTGCAATGGGCAATGGCCTTTTTTCTAAACATTTTCTTATTTTTTTTATTTATTATACATTTTTTCAATTTTTTGCATTACAAAAATTAGCTTTTACAACTGCAGAAATAAGCTACAACTACACACTAAAATAATCTTTGCTTCCCTGACAGAAAAACAAAGAAGGTCGTTAGATAGTAATTAATCATTGATAAATAGAAATATAAAAGTACTTTAATTTATGCCAAACATGTTTTACGGACCCCCTAGTTTAAGAATCGTTGATCTAGGGGATTTAAATAAATTTTTATTGTATTTCTGAGTGACAATTTCTATCCATTAAATTTTAGCGATAATAAAACGTTGATTTAATGTATAATACCATATTAAAACATTTTTTAATTAATATTTATTCGTGATAAAGTAGTTAAAAAAATATTTTCTAATATTTATCTAAAAAAATAATAATAATATTTAAAAATTTTAAACTTTGTGGCAATAGCGCCTAACATTAGGGTAGAAGTTTTTATTCTATTCAGTTGGCTATAACGTTATTTATCAATTACTCATATTTATAATGTTACTCTAGTTAGGATCCCAAGTCTCATGATATGGAATTGGGATTGTTTTAAATTTGTGTTTGTATGTTTGTATACACTCATACATGTTTCTGTGTGAGTGTTTGTAATTCGACATTAATTATTTGTGTACGTAGTGTACCAGTTTGTGATTTTGATTGTGTAAATATTAAACACAAAATGCGATAAAGTTGTTTTGTGGAAAATCTAATGAAACTTATAGTATGTCGAATTGACTGCACATTTATTCCAATTTATAATATTATTGAGAGCATATAATTATAATAAATGCATTTATTATAATTTATATGTTCGTTTGTTTAAGGTTTATAGACTCGGGAATTATTGAACCGATTTCAATGCGGTTTTCAATATTGGCTAGATAATTTTTATGTGCAAGTTCGTGGCTATTAATATTTTATGAAAAACTGAGATAAGACTAAAAAAAACTTTATCAAGTTGTGTTTTGTTTCCATGATGTCACAGTATATAATAGGCATGATGCCTTATTTTTGAAAACTATTTTATGATGATCTTACGTGTCTCTTATTTCCAAAAAAAGTAGAAAATAAAGGTTTAATCACAAAAATTGACCCTTTTAAAACTAATTTTGAATTTGACGCCAAAACGCTCGCAGGTATCATGGCGCATTTTTGACGTCATGCCTATGTAAACACTCCTTGTCAATTATAATAAATCCTTGTTCCATCGCTAATGTTTCTCGGTTTTACTTCTGATAACACAAAACAGAAAATTGATAATTTAAAACCACAAAATAATTTATAAACAGTGCTGATATTAATGAAACAAAAATGATGTTTACTTAGCCGTGACGTCATCCACTCTGACTGGTGTTTTATCTAACATGGCAGATTGCTGTATTTTGGGTTTTTATTTTAACAAAAATCATATTAATCTCGCTTTTAATATAAAAATAAATATATTTTTTAGAATCTTTTTAACTTATTTCATTATTTAAAATCATAATTTCAGTGATACTTTGTTACTGGCATCATGCCTATTGTCATTTCTATAATTTACGATTTCAATATTTTATTTTATTAATTTAGGTTATTTTTCAAAAACTCAAATTTCATTGAAATCAAAAAAACAAAAGAAACTTATACGAGTATCACTGGATAAATAAATATTTCAATAAAAGGTTCTCTGGTGTTTTTTCGGCAGTGAAATTATACAGTTTAATAATTTATTAATAGTGTTGTTTCTTGTAAAGCACCCGGTAGCGCCAGTGTGTCTATTTTCATAAATAACAATGGCATTTTTATTTTAACGTTCACGCATAATGACTAGCGGATATTTGCCCATAGAACTAAATAATATATTTAAATATATATGCTGGCGTATAAACCGACACATTTTATGTTAGTGATTTTACATAAAAATGCATGCAAATATGTGGTGAAAATAATGTTTATTATATACTATTAGTATTGTTTATTGTAATGGTGCCCTTTGAAACTTTGATAAATTTAAAAGTTATTTATGAATACAGACCTATCATAGTTTTATTATAAAGGACTATATAAACCAAGGACTTGAACCGGAATTTATGATTTGGGTTCGGTTCGGGTTCAAATATAAATTTTGGTTCGCAAACTATTTAGGTTCAAAAACTGTTATTTTTTATGGGTTCGGGTTTAAGTTTGTAATTGAAAGAAAATGATTTTGTTCGAAAAAACTTTATAATTAACAAATAAAATATTTTCTGAAGAAGAAAAAACCATCAATCGTCTTTTTTTTAAACATTCTTAATTTCGTGAATTTTCACAAACTTCTTTTTCGCTATTTTCGGCCTATTTTTCATTGATTGATTTAGTTTAACACGGTTATAAAAAATTATGGATTGGATCCCCAATTTTACATTTTTTTTATACGCGATTTACTGTGGAACGTATCTACTGCGTAAAATGAGACCCTAGTGTATAAAATATAACTTCAAAATAAGGACATACTATATTATTAACGAATACTTTATCTGCATTACTAAATTTAATTTAATTTTTCGAATTGGAATATAAAAAATAAACTCACGTAAAAAATAATTTATCACTAGAAACGCAATCAGTAGAGTTAATTTAGTTTATTAGTAGTTATATTGTGAACACTGGCCAGTGGCGAACATCTATTTACATATTTGATTAGGTCTGCTTCACCGGACAACGATGCCCCGTTTGTTATGTTTAGTTTAGTCTAATCATTCAGCATTGTGCAAACTTTGCATTTAATCTAAACGTGTAATGGCGGCGGCGCCGGCCCGTCTATGTAACTTTTGCGTTCATGTAAAATACCACGTGCTTGTCAAAATTTTATTCTAAATATATTTTTAAATCTACAGAGTGATTCTTCACTGTCGTGCCAAACTTGGACAGTAAATTGAGAAAAATATTTTAAGCAAAAAACATTATATGAACATGTGTCTGGAAACTTTTCGTGAGGGGCTTCAGCCCTCTAAAGATTTTTGTCAAAATTAGTTTTTATTTAATATCTAGAGAACCCATTCTGTCAATTATGAAATTTGCTACAGGGTTTAATTGGGCCAATTGATTTTTATCTAGTATTTTTTTGTTCTTTTTTCTTTTTCCCGGGATTTGTTAGATTATATGACAAAAAAGGGGTCGCGTGGACTATTTAGTTTAATTGATAAGTCGCTACATTTTTATATCGTCGTATTTCCTAACTTAATAACTCAATGTGACATATGCTGAAGAAAAAACTTCGTTTAGATCACGTGTAAGTTAGGTTAGGTGACATTCCGACATCCACCAGGCCAATCCAGCTAGTATTATGATATATGTAGTGTATGGACCTAGTAGGTAAGTTTTTTTTGACCAGGACTGGTTACAAAGAGAAGACTGGCAGGTTTCTAGCTTAGGATATATATATATATATTTAGGATATATATATTATATTTTTTTTTAATACCTGAACTATTGGTCAGTGTTGCCAACTCTAGCGGAACACCAAAAAAGATAAAAAGTGTTATTTTTTTATTGTTTTGTTTGCTATTACTTGAAATTCAGTTTAGAAGAAATAATATTAATATAAAATATACACATTATACCTATATTGCACGTAAAAACATTAATTTTCATCATTTCAAAATTTAATTTACAACAATTACATTAAATCGTGTCAAAAAAATATGAGCGTGCGTGATTGTGAATACTTTTTTTGTAACCGTAAGTGAGCGGGCGTGACTAAAAATGTGTCTCTTGTGAGCGTGCGTGATCGTGAGCAAAAATTACTTACACGCTAGGCAGTAAAACGAGATAGATCGCACATGTGAAAAGGTTGAGGACCACATAAATAGAACACTTATATAACCGCTGGTGTATGAATAAGTTCGCCAAGCTGTGTTTGTAAATGTTTTTTTAATTACATCACGGTCTTTTTTGTTTGGTTAAATGGTAAATGATTATGTTGGTTTTGGGTTGTTCATGCTTCATCCGTTTTTTATTATACGTTTGTACGTTTTTCAGAGTGATTTTTTCACCAACCTGTTTGGTTAGTGTGTAATTTTTATCGAGAGCTGGGAATTTGTTTGATTTATAAGGGACTTAATTATATTGATTACATACGCACATTTATTTGTTCACTAATTGAAATTAATGATGATTCCTTGTTTGTTCATTTACCTTTCATAAAGGTTTGTGCGGTTTATCGGTTTTGTTTCACTGCAATTTCCAATCTGTTCTTTTATGTATGCAGATATCAGTACATGAGATAATACCTTTGAGAATTGAAATCAATGAATAATAAAATGCCAATATGATCAATCCTGGAACTTTCCACTTTTTGGAATTTATAATACTACTAACGCATTGGACCCGGTGTTACCCGGGTTAATATCCACAAAATCATAGTGACCTAAAATATTCAACATGCCCACCCAACTTGCCCGCCCCACATGCTCACCCAACATAATAATAATAATATGTCAAAAAATCAACCGATTGTTCTACCTAAATAAATGAAATAAAATATTGAAACCGTAAATTATAGAATTTTGTATTCTATGGCTAGGTATTATGTTTTTATATATATAAATGACAGTTGTATGCTGTGACATCATGAGAACAAAACACGACTTGATAAAGATCTTTTGATACTTTTTATGTTAAATCTTAGGTTTTCATAAAATATTAATAGTCACTATAGTGCACATAAAAATTATCTAACTATTGGTGAAAACCGTATTGAAATCGGTTCAGTAATTCTCGAGTCTATAATAATAATAAGCCTCATACAAACGAACATTCATTTTTATATATAAAGATAAGTAAATTCATATGCATAATTTATATTAATTATAATTTCTTCCTTAGACTAAAAATAGTTTACAAATACATTACAAGCCATCTAAGGAACAAAGTAACTATTTTTTCTTCCCTTTTTTGGACTCCCATTTCTCATGTAATTCCCTAGAAAAGTAACATGGCTTATGAACATTCCCCTAGTCAATTATACGAAACTGGAAATAAGCTTCTTTTAGTATCAATTATGCTTCATCTGAAGTTAGGATACAAGTCACAATTGTATATAATAAAATAAATTCGAAAAAATTAAAACAGTAGGTAACAAAAATTTTATGTAAATTTTCTTTCTGCAAAAATATAACGAAATTAAAACAGATTTTTCTGATATTGATTATATGACACAAAATATGATATTGTAGATATTTTTTAAACGAACGGAGAAGATATCTTTCATAAATATGTAAAATAGCACTTACTTTTTTATTATTTGAAATATAAGAAAGATAATGCAATAGATATGATGTATGATGGACAATCTGTATCAGCTTGCTTGTATAACATTTACATCTGTATAAAAAAGTGTCTGCTTTTTAAAGAAAGGTCCGTGGTCAGTATTTTTTTGAGAGTGTTGAAAGTAATTCTAGAATGGATTAACTTGATTTTTATTAAAAGAACTAATATACTCTTAATTAAATAAGTACGAGACATTCACTTTAATCATTAAGTTATTATTTTTTTCTTTCTCTAACTGTAAATTAGCCATACAAATGACCAGTGGCGTAGGAACGGGGGAGGGGGGGGGTTCAACCCCCCCCCCGAAATATTCAATGTTCTTAAAATATGCGAAATTATTATTATAATTTTGAATTGAATGACCTTGTTTTTTTTTTTTGATCATAACCCCCCTCGAAATATTCAATGTATATAGATTATTATAGATATTATTAAATGTATATAGTCAACTGTACCGACTAAAAAAAAGGTCTGTAGTTATTGCTTATTCAATTAACTTTCAATTTTCAATTGTATGACCTTTTTTTAATGATAAAACTAAACACAGTTAAGTATAGGATCAAAAAAAAAAAGGTCATTCGAATCAAAATTATAATGATAATTTCGCATATCTTCAAAGCCCAACTTACCCCCCCCCCCTCTTACTATGCCACTGCAAATGACATATATGTTTAATTTTTTTTTCGGGTATTCGTTTGTTCAATATTTTTTTTAAGTATTATATACTAGAATAACTAGAAGAAAATATGTTATATACTGGGTGTGTTTTTTAAAGACCAGCGAATTATTCCCAAAATAACGATTTTTTTTTCAAACAAAAGTTTTATGGTTTTGATGGGGCTAAATTTTGACAATGAAGTTTCTTCAAGAATAGAAACGAAAAAATACTTTCTATTTATAATTTTTTCAATCATACATAAAATAAACGTCCTTCTTTAAAATTAAAATAAACACAGGTATCGTTTTAAGTACTGAAATAAGCAGTATCGGTTGTCACAAAACCATATTAAAAATGAATAAGAACCATGTTTCTACAATCAATAAACTTCCCGTTATCTGTTGCACATTGACAGTCAAACCGTTGGAGGTAAGAAGGGCGCGGGCGGCGGTCAGGGGGATGAGGTAGAAAGAAATTTACCCCCTCCAGCCGATGTGACAGTAGCGCCAATACGGTGTGGTGGTGAAAACGGAAGCTAGTACATGACATCAGTGACGGTTCAAATAGAAAAAAATATGGGTATATAGTATGTATATTACGTTTTATTTGTTTTGGAAATAGTTATTTGAAGTAGGTATGTAACTTTATTTTCTCAAGAGATTTGAAGTTTACATAGGGATATGGATTTCACTTCGAGGTGTAATTTGTGTGTTCTGTTTTATAGAATTATGAATTTTTTCCGTTATATAAATATTTTAACAGGTATCAAAAATTATCCAATTGTTTGACAAAATATTTGAAAGAGATGTCATCATAGTGACTTAAATTAATAAAATATTCAAACCGTAACTATAAAATTCTTTATTTTATGGTTTTTATCACTTTATAATAATGACAGTTGTATGCTGCAACATCATGAAACAAAACACGACTTGATAAAGATTTTTTAGTCTTTTGATGTTAAATCTTAGGTTTAAAAATAAAAAAAATAAAATTAATATCTACGAACATGCATAGAAAAATTATCTAATTATTGGTGAAAACCGCATTGAAATCGGTTCAGTAATTCCCGACTATATAAGCCTCATACAAACGAACATTAATTTTTATGTACATATATAGCTAGTTTCTCAATTCAGTAGCTTTTTTTTAATACCCCACTTTTAGGAGTGAATTTTTTTTTGATAAACAATTTGTGGAAAATTTCACATTTCTATGTTAAAGACAAACATACAGACACATTGATTTCATAAGTTGTGCAATATTAGGTTTATATTTTAGAAGTAGCAGTAGTTATTGTGTTTTTGATTAGTACTGAGTTTAGAATTGTTAAAACACAAACAGAATAACGTCTCCTATCTACCTTATTAATTTTGAAGAGCTGATATTTTTTACAAATTCAAGACAGTCACTGTTTTCACCTTATATTTAATATCTTGTGATACCGGAGGTTAAAAAAACTGAAAATAAATTTTTTTACTTCATCAATAAAATTCGCTTATAGTTCCGTATGATACAAACATTTAACTTTACTCCACACAAAATCACAAACTAATGTACTCTTCTGAATCGACCGCCACTGTTTCCCATACCGCAAGAATGTTCCGGTTCCCTTCATTTCTGTCGTCACTGAACCTTCCGTCCGTCCGTCTGTCTGTCTGTTTCAGCGATTCTCCCCCGCATTCATTCCGCCCACAGTTTTCGCCGTCAAGTCAGTTTCCCCATTCCTCTAACCTAACCTCTTCCCTCCGCGTCCTTGGTCGTTCCACGTTTCACTCACTTCATCTCAATAAATTGTTCTGTGCGATTTGATTGAGTGGAAAAGAATAGCGGTGTAGTTGAATGATGAAAGAATGATGATTTCTGTGAACGTGTTGGTGGGTGTGTATGTGTAATGTGTATGGGTGTCTACGTGTGAGAGAGTATTATAAATTAGAGATTTATTTGGGTCATCAAAATTTAAATTTTGAAATTATTTAAAGTGGAAAATTAATGAATAATTTTAGTTTGTTTGCGTATAATCTTTTAGATAATATCTTTTTTTTTGTACGTTTTGTAACCCCTAAAACCATTTTTGAATTATTTTTTTGGATTGATGAAGTATTTTGATTTAATAAAATAAAATAAATAAATAGTACAGACCATTAAACATAATTTAAAATAGTTTCACAAAAATAAAAGTATATTTTGATTAAACATTTTATTTCATGACATATAAATATAATCAATCTAAAAATGCAAATTAACCAAATTTTATCTTTATTTGGTGTAACTCGAGATAAACATTCAATCATTGTAAATTGCAAAAAATTCATATCTTGAATAAAATAATTATAATAAGCAACATAATGTATAAAACATTAAATAATATTATATCAGTTAGCGTGACTAACGCGCCGCTATCTAGCGGATAATATTTAAGCTACCAGAGTACTAACTAAATTTGAGAATTTTTCTATCGTAAAAATCCTATTTTTTTACAAGCTTTTAATTAACTTCACATGTATGTATGTGGAACACAAATCTTGCAACCGATTGAAGGAAATCGGGCGACGGGAAGTTTAAGTCCTATTTTTTCATTACTTACAATGCAAATATCCTTACTTTTAGTTATCCGATTTAGCTGAGTTTTAACAGGGTTTTATTCTGATAGTAGATGAAGTGAATTAAAAAGTATTGCTGTTGATTTATTACGTTTTGCGACTTGAAGCGTGTTGCCATGGTGTAAAAATTGGGTCTAAATGGACAAATTGAACTTTCTTCATATTTTTATGACAGAAAATTAATAAATTAAGTAAATATGAAGACTGTAATGTTCTTATTCAAAAAATGTAATCTTTATAGGGGGTTACTGAAGAAATTTAATATATAATGCTCATTTTATAAATTTTCATATGAATAAAATAATAGGACGAGAATAGAACACACATCCAAGCTTGCTTGGGGTGTGCAATAATATCTTTTCTGATAAGTTTTTGTTCGTATTAATTTATTAATTAATTTTTTTTGGTAGATTTGCGTTCAACATAATATTTCATATCAATGTAAAATTTGAATTCATAAATACATTATTCACAAAAATTATACAAACAAAAGTTTCTTAAAAACGTTAATTCCACCCCAAATCAAACTTTATGAATAAAAAAACTAGATGATAAGTAAGAACATGTTTTATTAAAATCAAATTCCTTTACGTCGTAAACCATTTGATACTGTAATTAAAAATTAAACAGAACGCAATTGCTTATAACGTTTTCGAAATCATATAGTATTAATAAAAACTAAGAAAGTAGGTACATCAAGAATCTTTCATTACAGTTTCCATATAAAATATTTATGAGCACAAAAGGGCAAACATAAAAGCGAACAATTTCCCTTCTAAGAAATATATATAAGCCCCACAAGCCGACCGTGTAATATTATTACAATTTTAATAGAATCAATTTAATTTTTAAACTCTATTCCGCCTGCCGCCTTCAAAAATCATCCCGATCTATTTCTTTTGCGGCTTAAACTGGAGTTTGGTCAATTTGGTTGTGGCACTGTGCATGCCGAACTCTGGGTAAAATTCAATTAACTTTAATAGCGAAATCAACCGTCATACTCCTCTAACTCCCTTTCTTGACTCCATTAAGCAGGGTTTACACCAGTTTGGCTAAACTTTAATGTGAATGGTATCAAGGTGATGAATTATTCATTTTTTTTTGTTTGATAGTTTTCTTTTTTATATAAAAATCAATAGATAGTATTTAAGCGCACAATATTTTATATACTTTGAGCATTAAATATATTGTATTTGAGCAACATTTTCCGTTTTGAGTATTAAAATTTTGTTTATATATAATTTAGTTTGTCTTTATAACTTTTATTTGGGTGGAGGGGATGTTCCATTAACCCTCCATTCAAATAAAATAAGGTTAACCTGAAGAATATGCCGTTACCGACGTCATAACTATCAAATATCACGTGTTGATGTGTTAGAATAGACCTTACCTAATCAAACAAAAACTAACCAGCCCAAAACTAATCCACTCGATTTCGCCCCAATAGATTGTCCTAACCAAGGACAGTTAACTTGTATTTTATTAAAACATCAACTCTGTACGATTTATAAAATATTATATAAGTAAATGCATTTAGTACAAATCCCACCAACTCATTTAACCATTTTAAAGGAGCAATTTTTTTTATGTGTCATTTTATTTATTTAATAAACAAGCATTTTCTTAACTCTAGTTTAAATTAACTATTGCTAAAATATAAAAAAAGTTAAGGATTTTAACTTTTCTCCGACTTGCCATATTTTTCTTCACTACTTACTCTTTTGGCATTATAACAGCTTATGTTAATCGAAAAATGTAAGTCACACGTGGGTTTAAGCCGCATCGGTTTGGTCGAGTTATCGGCCAACGTTTCGTCACACAATGCAGTGGGTATCTTCAAGGCTCTTATAAACCTAGAAGCGAAGATCCATATCAAGATCACTGCGGAAACCTCAAGACCCATAATATATGTTGTTAGTAATAAGGAAAATAGTGAAACTTATTAATAAATCATAAGTTTTAATATTCTATAGCTACGTTGGCGCACATGTATTTAAAATAGGAGTAATAAGATATTTAATCCCACTGGACTTAACCTTGATCACTCAAACTCTAATTTGATTCAATTAGAGAAAGCATCTCATCTTATCCGTTACGATTAAGAATATTTCTGATATATATGATAAAAATATCAGATTCACTTTTTTGTATAATATCACAATAATCTATAATCTTATGTACCAGTTCTTTGTGGTGAAAATCAAGCTTCTTCGTGAATGTCTTTCAACTTTCATCAACACCATTTACAGCAATGAATTCTGTTTTATATGAGACAGGATCCGTGGTCGACGCTTGTATTTTTTCATTCTCATCTCGGTAAAGTTAAGAAGCTCCGAACCAAGCACTTATTTCTATTATTCTAGTTATCCGACTTAAATGCTGTTTTATTATTTAGTTAGACGTTCTAGATCTGGAACAGATTTATTGTTCTCTTGTTAAAGCTTTTGAATTTTAATTAATGAAGTTTTAATAAAAATATGCAGAAAATTCGATTTGTATTCAATAATTTACTTTTTAATTAAAATAAGCAATTATAATTTTAAAAAAATGAACGTACTTCAAAATCTGTTCTCAACAGAAAATTTATTTAAAACTACAATACAATCTTTTGTTATTTTCCATTACAATTTACATATATTAGTTATAGAAGTAGGTATTAATACGTACATAACATGCTGGAATGTAGTTAAAAAAAATAAGGTACTGGCACCAGTATTGGATATGACCTCAGTAATGTCTATTTTTTTAATTAAATGTACTAAATTAGAAATATTACTACCATTTCTGAATATTAAACTATATACATTTAACTGTCTTACAGCATGATTTGATGACAATCGACCAATAGGTTTCAAAATCGTGGACATTTAAACTAATTATTAGTTTAATTTATTTATTAAGTATTATATTATCATAGCAACTGCTTTACATTGTTCCAAATTTGACGTTTTTTTCTTTATATCTTTTGTGTCGTAGTACTTATCATTTTGTAATCATAAGCAAGTGCCCACCGTTACTGGTTTTACTTTATCCATTACTGGTGAAAAAACATAAACAAAATAAAAAGGCTATAATTTCAAAAACAAACTATATTTACAGACTTTGGTAATTAAATTGATTAAATAAAGAGTTACTTGTTTTATTAGTAACATGAGCCCGCCAACCACAAATCATCTAGCTCTTATAGCGGCCATAACTGGTGCCAGTATCTTATTTTTTTACTTTATGTATATTTTCCTGCATGTATTATTTAGAGCAGCGATTCTGAAATGTGATACTGCTTATGGGTTGTCTTAGATATTTAAATTTTAGTACACTTAATTTTGGATTAATAGATTTCAAATCCTAAATAATTTTTTTTCAAACTGGGGTCAGCGAATTTTCTTTTTTATATTATGACGCCTTCATATGAGAAAAATTTAAAAACCATTGATTTATATCTTAGATGAGGAAAGAGAAATAACACAACACGTTAGCTAAAATTAATTTCACTGGGCTCCGAAATGTCAGCGGTGTATCACTTTGGGTTGCTATATTACTGTAAAACAATGTACAACTAATAGAGACAAATTATTATCAGATAAACATCCAAACAAAATCGTTTATACGAAACACATCCTTACTTGAATTTACCCTTAAAAGGATTCAGATCAGGATTGTTAATGAAGTAATTTCATGTGGAAAATATGCTCCTTTCATCTAACTTAGATTACGCAATTCGACGAATGCTAGAAGTCATGCCTTTCACTCTCTAAATAGTTTCAGTTTGTCTCGACTTGTACTTGAATTATTTCTAATCTTCTCAGATGCTTAATACTCTGTTCTGTACTCAGTTGTTTAGAAAATATTTATTAAATAAAATTGAGTACTTTTGTAAATTTTAAATAATTTATTAAATAGAATTTGATTTATCTAATATTGTTAAGGACTTTAATTTCCTAATTCCAGGTTTTTACAACAAATTAAAAGTTTGTACAAGGTATATTTGATAGTACATATTATTAAAAATGTAAATTAAAAGTTAGAATTTATGACACAAGTATTTACAAAGTATCACTGAAATTATGATTTTAAATAATGAAATAGGTTAAAAAGATTCTAAAAAATGTATTTATTTTTATATTAAAAGCGAGATTAATATGATTTTTGTTAAAATAAAAACACAAAATACAGTATACTGCCATGTTAGACAGAACACCAATCAGAGTGGATGACGTCACGGCTAAATAAACATTATTTTTGTTTCATTAATAGCTGCACTGTTTATAAATTATTTTGTGGTTTTAAACTATCAATTTTCTCAGTTTTGTGTTACTAAAACTAAAACCGAGAAACGCTAGCGATGGAACAAGGATTTATTATTGTTGGCAAGGAGTCTTTACATAGGCGAGTCGTCAAAAATGCGCCATGACACCTACCTTTTAAATTAGGTATCATGCCTATTAGATATAATTTTTTTACCAAAGTTAAGGTTCAATTTATAAAGAAAATGCAGTTAGTAATAATGAATAAAAATTTATTTTAAACTATATTCTGAATTATTTTTGAAAAAATACGTTAGTGCGGTAAGTCCTTATTATTTTCATTTGGTGATATCAGTTTTGAAGCAAAACTCGCTCAATCATATTATGCGAATTTTGCTCAAAAGTGACATTACAATATGAAAGAATGCCAAAAATTCTTTCAAAATCTACTGGCATCTCAAAATGGAACGAACGAGTTTTGGAACTCACCTCCCCAATTAATAATATTTTTATATTTAATGTTACATCAATATTTTCCAACTAATTGTATAAATAAATAATAGTTAAAATAAATTTATTCTATTAATTATGACGTCCATTCCATATACAAATGATAACCTATTATTCAATCTAAATAATACATATATTCATATCAATAACTTTATCAGAACAATTAAAAAACGATAACCGTTTTCATTTATACCCTCAACGTAATATTCAAATCCATAACAATATTAAAACGCATTCAAAACATTCAACAACAACAGTATAGCTCCGTACTAATGAAGCACCGACGCAATCATTGAAAACGGAACTCCATTAACGAGTTCCGAAAGCATTGCAGCGTAGCTTAAATACTCTCACACCTATCTCTTGCCAGGTCCGGATTCAGTGATCTTGAATCCTCGGGTTACTGATAAACATGTAGGAAATTATAAAGAGGACACAGTTGGCCCAGGCTTGCGTCAATGCTAGCCAACACTAGGCTTAGATACAAATGATAACTTCGTTCAAAATTCAACCAAGGCTTGTTGCACCAAGGCTGGCCTAGAGTTGGCCCAGGCTTGCGTCAATGCTAGCAAACACTGGGCCAAGATACAAATGATAACTTCATTTAAGATTCAGCCAAGGCTTGTTGCACCAAGGCTGGCCTAGAGTTGGCCCAATCTTGGGTAAAGAATAGGTGATTCAAAGCTTGGTATCTGAAGGCTGGCCTAGACTAGAAGGTTGGCATTTCCTACATGGAAACCTGAATATTGTGAAGTTATATTTATATAAAACTGAGAAAATAAAGAAAATTACGCCCATTATAAGAAAATTAACCGCGAAATCTCAAAACTAACATAATGCATAATGTGAAAAAACATAAACATTATACATGTATCAAAATAATCTCTATTACTTAAACGATCCATAATGGTCACAAATTTTATTCAGACTGGGTAAAAATATTTAAATTAAACATACTAAGGTCGTTGAGGACTACAAAAAATCAAAAGTTTCAGCTAATTTTTATCGGTAGATGTACAAAGTTGATTCGCAAACTATAATCTAGAATCAATAGATTGGGGAGAGACGTAGGTACCTATATAAAAAAAGTTCTGGTCTCAACTATCCTAAGAACATATGAAAATCTATTCTTTACATTAAAATGGGTAACTGTAAACCTAGTTCATTAATAAAAAATAATAAAAATGCATTCTACTTACGTTAAAGAATTCTAACCCAAGAACTCGCCATTCGTGAAATTTCTTTTTGCCTGCTCCATCCTTGGACATAGTCTATTTCTAAAATACAATAACACAAAAACGCGTTGTACGCGCGTTCAGGTGTACTAGTGGGAGCGTGGGTAGGTGAGTGCAGGCAACAATAGACAGACGGTGTATTTTGTAATTATATTTATTGGTGCTTATATTTATAAATAATAATAAGCGTCGCGGTGGCGACGGTGATGTTCGTTCGGCTGTGCTGCGTGGGCGGCGACTGGGCGTCGCGGATGACGGCTGGGCGTCGAAGATGACGGAGGCGATGTCCGTGCGGCGTGACGGCTGGGCGTCGTAGATGACGGAGGCGATGTCCGTGCGGCGTGGCGACGGCTGGGCGTCACGGATGACGGCGGGGCGTCGAAGATGACGGCTGGGCGTCGCGGCTTGACGGCAGGGCGTCGCGGATGACGGCTGGGCGTCGTAGATGACGGAGGCGATGTCCGTGCGGCGTGGCGACGGCTGGGCGTCACGGATGACGGCGGGGCGTCGAAGATGACGGCTGGGCGTCGCGGCTTGACGGCAGGGCGTCGCGGATGACGGTTGGGCGTCGTAGATGACGGAGGCGATGTCCGTGCGGCGTGGCGACGGCAGGGTGTCGCGGATGACGGCTGGGCGTCGCGGATACTCGGCAGGGCTGGTCCTTAGCAGAGCTGGTCCATGGCAGGGCGGTTCCTTGGCAGGCTGGTCCTTGGCGGAGTTGATCCTTGGCGGCGGCGGCGGCGGAACATGTCAGGGCGTCGCGGAGCTGTCATCTGAGAGAGTCTGGAGGATTCTCTGTCTTGTTTGAAAAAACATGAGGTTATATACCCCGTTCTTCATCCCTTCTCTAGGCAGGGTGGTGCGCGTTGAGAGAGTAGGGGTATGTACGTGTGAGTGTGTGTGTGTGTGTGCGTGACAGGGTAGGTGTGAGTCATCGGTGACAAACGTTTCTTACAGCGCTTGACCTACTTAGGAAAAACCCAGGCGGCAAGGTGTAATAAACGTTGTCAAAGGAAATGCCGCCGACGTAGTTAAGCTGCTTGGCGACACATCTGGTAACCGTCCGATGGATATTTGTGGGAAAGTACAAAAATGCACCAGGGTTGACCAACATGTTATGTTCAGGGTTGTATCAACAACAACTCATGTCTGTTATTATTATTATATTTATGTATCTAACTAGAATTACGACCTTTTGTTCAGTTAGTTAGGGACCACAGTGTATCGATTATGTTTTCTCTATAACGAAATATGAATTGTAAATAAAATAAATTAGACACAGGGGCCCAAATATTAATCATTACAGTTAATTCGGTTCTGTTTCGTGCATTCGTGCATTTCGTTTTCGTTATCCAGAGATACAACCCCTGACCGGCTATGTCATATTAATTAAAACTAACAAATTTCAGACCTGATGTAGCACATCCATCGTCTGCTCTATTGTCTGCTTAGTTTGATTTCGTCAGGTCAAATGACAGCGGACATTAATTTGTATAATATTTGTAAATCTGAATTGAATGCTTTATTTTTATTTGTTCAGATACCGAAAGCGGTTATAAGTTTTAAATGTTTTAGATCTGGAATTAATTGAATATAATTTAACACTTTTGATTTAAAAAAGTGTTTCTAATTTTTACTTCCCTGTTCTGATTGTACTACCTTCAAAATGTAAAGAAAAGCATGACAGCTATGTGTGTGTGTCTAAATGTAAACATTTCTTTCGATCAGGATAACTACTAGGCATTGTAAAAATTCACCGATTTGAATTATTTTTTGGGAAAATGTTTGTCTCAGTAAATACTTCAGACCTATTTAGGTGCTAACCGAATAAGTGGTTTTGGAAATGTTCCCCCCCCCCCACCCAAATAAATTTTATAAAATTAAAGCAAATTAAATAATACAATAAATTTTGGAGTTATATGAATCATGCTACTCCCTCCACAAAAAAAAACAAACAAACGAAAATTGTTTTTTTACATATAATTAAAGGTGATTTTTTTAGTGATTTAATTTATATATAAACAATGATACTTTAATTTAATTTATACTGTTTTAAAAACCCATTTAAAATGTGTGAATTTTTAAAATGATATTCGGAAAATTGCAAAATTTGCAATACCATGATAAAAAATTAATTTCACCTACCATGGTAGGTATGTATGTATATTTATTGAAAACAAATATCATACATTTAAATCTCATTATAAATCAAGTAAATTATTCATACGAATTGAATTCATTGATTGATTTCAATGAAATGTTGGCTGTTTTTGCATTTGTAATGTTAAAAATAAAAATTTAATGAATTTGCAGTTTTTGTAATAAAAAAATCATAGAAAGAGTCTATTCTGTTTAATAATACCTACATTTTATTCAAATATTAAATAAAATTTACATTTTGAATGCTCGGTTTCAATAACAACAGTTATTATTAAATGCTCGGTAACTATTGATTTGACCAATGAGAGTCCTTAAGTTCGATTTATTTTTTGAGACATTAAAATTTTATTTTGAAATACACAGTTTATTTTTTTTATAAGTTTTCGTAAAATATTTCACAAATTTTTTATTGGTTTTTATTGTCAGAATTTTCATCAAAAATTCATCTAGTCGCTTTTGCTGGTTCATAAACTTATATGAAAGTATATAAAAAACTATCATTAAAAAGAATTTATAAAAAATGTATCAAAAACATTAATGATATTTTATGTTGGTATGAATCCAAACTAAATAAATAACGAAAAGAACTAAATAGCTAGAGTTGTTAAATAAATAATGACATTTCTCTATGAACTCATTATAAAAACTTGCAGTTCGTAGTCAGCGAGTTCATGTTGATAAATGAAAGAATACGGACAGGCTAATAACATAGAATTAAGTAAGAAACATATCATTTCGTCCGTGTAATGACATAACCTTGCGGTAACTTGTTACACCAGTGTTTCGAAATCAGTGAATTACAAAAGTTATTAAAAAAATATGTGTATTTTCTTAAAAATAATAGAGTAAATTCGGTATATATGAAACAGAAGGGTAATATAGGGTTTGACCGTATGGATAGTGCTTTTAATTCACATATGCCCGTTTGCACCGTACTAGTTAAGTCTGGCTTAAATTTAAGTCAATCTTAAGACAACGATTTTTGTTGCACCGTTCTCCACAATTTCTTTAGTCTATCTTAAATCTAAGTCCTTGCTAGCGAGGACTTAAGACAAACATAAAGTAAGGAACCAATAGGAATCGAGCGTTCGCGCATGGTCATTACATCGACAAATGACATACTTTGTACATAACCTGGACATTACTGGATAACCTATAAACGTCTGTCACATAGTTCTGTTTCTTTGTGTTAAGTATTATTTGTTTTGTATTGAATTCAATCATAGATATTTGAATGCACGATATTTTTGAGGACGATTTAGATATTATAGACATTATTGAGTTTGGCTTTCCAAGACTGAATTATACCCGTTCAAATTATTTTAATGATATGGATGAATATAATTTTTATTGATGGTTTCGTTTGATGACTATTATAAACATGTATAAATAAATAAAAATACTTTAAATTATTATTTCATTTTTTTAATGTTTCCTTTTGTATATCTTATGTCTAGTAAATACATTTCTCTTTTGAAATTATATTCCTCTATTTTGAATTTCGACTAAAATATGTGTTTGACAGATGCGTTTTTGAAAAATCAGCCTCTTGATGTAAGTACACAAACGTAAGATATAAAAAGTTACTAGATTTTTACAGTGTTGTCATGTTTAACGGTTTTATAGTTAAGCATGATGGCTTGGGAGACGGTGCAAACGAAACAAAACTTAAGCTTTGCTCAGACTTAATCCAGATTTAGCTAAGCCTGACTTAAGATTAATACGGTGCAAACGGGCAATAATAACTGTTGCCTCGGAACTAACCAATTTTTTTTAAATATATGTGATTTCGTTCAATATGGAGAACGACTATGAAGTGTATGTAGTGAGGCAAATAGTGTGAAAAGTATATTAAACACCGAGTACTTCATAATTATCCACTTCTACAAAAATCATTTTTTAGTACAAAATCTTCATTACGGAGGGTCTGTCCGCATACTCCATGCCACGTCACTGCTATTTTTTACAGTGGCAACAAATAAGTTTGAAATAAAAATAACTAAATACATTTAAAAAACAAATGTATTATTAACCACCTAATGTAAATAATCGTGATTTTGTTGTTTTAGATTTTTTATTTTTGTTTTGTTTTCACTTAAATTTATATTTTTGTCTGGTCGATCTAGTTAAAAGATTAAATTCTCTGTCCAATGAAATGATAAGGGCTGATTTTAAATAATGAACCAGAGTTGGTGTTCCATATATACCAACTACTCTACATAATGGAAAAATTCTCAAAAACGGCTCAATGGAAATAAATGCGGCTTTTCTTGTTCTATTTATCTTTATCTAATTTTAGTTCAAGGGGTTTGCATTTTATGTCCAAGCCGGGTTAATTTACTCACGCTTAAGGTAGTTCTCGTGTAAACGTCATTTCGATAGAATTAAAAAAAAAATCAGGGCATAAAAATAATAATGATATCTATCCACACGTGAAATTTTAAAGAGATCGACCGTTTTAAACTCGAGATAATTGTCATCAAAGTTTGCCATTTTTGTACGTATCCACTATATCAAGTTTGTATTATGTCCATTCTCATGACTAAAAATTTCGACAGATTTTGATAAAAAACTATCAAACAGTATAGGTTTATAATTCTGATATGTGATAAAAAATTCCAAATGATTGACCGTTTTGTTTTTGAAGTAAACCTTGTATTTCAAAAACAAAACGGTCAATCATTTTGAATTTTTTATCACATATCAGAATAATAACCCTTTGTTGTTTGGTAGTTTTTTATCAAAATCTGTCGAAGCGTTTAGTCATAAAATAAATAAAACTGCCCTTATACGTACTAATACAACAATAGACGGCTTTGGGTATAAACTTGATCAAAAATTCTCTGTAGCACGAGAACTACCTTAATAAAATAAAGTGGAGTGAGTAAATTAGTAATATAGTGCATTGTTGTTGTATTTTTAATACGAAAAAGACTTCAGGAGAAGTTGGAGACAGTTAAAAAGAGAAGAAAACTTTACATATATAAAAATTAAAATTTTGAGAACCGCATACTTTATAACGTGAGTACACTGATGTATATAAATTGTAATTCAAATGTAATACAGTTGATGAGAATTGCGAAATAAAATGACATAAAACGGCATATTGATTTTGCGATAAATTTATTGTTTTGTTATTATTACTGGTGTGATGATTTGACAAGATATCACAACACGTATGCAGAAACTTTGTTTATTTTATTTTGATTGCGTGGATCAAATTTAATATTATTTAAATCAGTGGTTTTCAACAATTATAGGTATATTTTTAGCGCATTGTACACGATGCTACCCTGGTTAATATCCGTAAAATCATAATGACCTAAAATCTTCAACATGCTTACAATACACGGTTCACCCAACATGCTCACTTAACTTGCCCACCCAACATGCCCACAACACACGGTCTACCACGAATTGTTTTTTTCCGACTTCGTGAAATTTATACAAAATATCCACAAATTATACACCTAAACCTAACCTATCCATTAGTGGAAAACGGAATAAAATCCGTTCAGTAGTACTGAGAAAATCGTATAAAATTATATTTTCAAACCCCCAGGAAACACCAGGTCCTGTCTTAGAATTTCTATGTAAATCAAAAAATGAAAATAAATCAATTTCGATATTTTACCTTTCTTGGAAATGTTTCTTTATATTTCAATTTTCAATCAAGAACGGTATTTCAAAATATTTAATTGTTAACATATGTTAAAAATCATCAAATTGTTCGACAAAATATTTGAAAGAGATGTGATCATAGTAACCTAAATTAATAAAATAAAATATTAAAACCATAAATTATAGAATTCAGTTGTATGCTGTAGCATCATGGAAACAAAACACGACTTGATAAAGATTTTTTAGTCTTTTGATGTTAAATCTTAGGTTTTCATACAATATTAATAGCCACTATAGTGCACAGAAAAATTATCTAACTATTGGTGAAAACCGCATTGAAATCGGTTCAGTAATTCCCGAGTCTATAAGCCTCATACAATCGAACATTCATGTAATAATTTATTTTTTCTTCATGCTAAAAAAATACACACAAAATATTTTTATTTTCAAATTTTTTTATAAAGTTGATTGAAGAAGTAGCCTTTTTGAAAAACTTTTAAATTAGTCATTAGTGTTTTGTTTTTTATTATCAACATAAATAATCGTTTTGGTTTTTGAATGTTTATTCTTTTTTTAAATAAAAAATAGCTTGAAAAACAAAGTTAAATTTCCATTAGCTTCGTAGTTGAGAGTGAAAGTTTTAGAACTGTACATAACTCAATAACTTATCAGCTTGGAGTTGTAATAACACGACAAACAAATCTACACAACGTAATTGCGTACAGTTATTGTGTCCCCTTGTTTGGTGACCAATATAAGGTCGGTTATCTGAAAACAACAGCACAAAGAATAAACAATGAGTTTTTGTGTATTATTCATTAACAAATAAATCATTCAAGTGTCGAATCTCGTTGCAATTGTTGGAAATTACCTACGTATCAAAAGGGTTGGTAAAATTAAACTATGTTTTATACATGAACGTGGGTATACAGTTTTTATTTTTGTAATTTGAATTTATTTTCTTGTAGATAAAGATTTTATAATATTTTTGTCCGTGAGGCCTACAAAATTTGAATTAAATAGTTTTTTTATCGTATTTATTACATAAATGTTTCAAAAAATCTGGATATCCTATTTTTCAGCAGCAAAAAAACGAAACCGATTTCAGAAAAGTTTTCAGTTCCAATTAGCGTTTAAATCATAAATCAATTGTGTCACAGACAAAACGTGATATCGCTGATTTTTTTTAGAAAAAGTATAAAATATTCATTACGAACAATTTAGTTTTTTCTTTTACTCAATCTGAGATATTACAAAAAAGTGGTGTGTGCCTCACTTACATAAACGCAAGGTTGAAGTGAAACTTATTTTGTTTTTAGAAACCATCCATCTTTCTCTTATACATTTACAAATTTATCACTCTATCACGCATAACCAACGTAAAATGACTTGTACGCATGCACTATAAAATTAGAAAGAGTGTTAAATTCCACTGGTTTTGTTAAACATGTTAACGTGCTATATACTTTGGTATAAAAAAATATTTTTTTATCCAGCTTTAATTCCTTTTTCAACAAATTTGTATATATTTTACTATAGGGCATAATTTTACATATTCAGTAAAAATTTCAAGTTTCTAGCTTATATAGTTAACGAGATATTTTGCTTTGATTGAAAAGGACGGACGGACGGACGACAAAGTGAGATTAATAAGGTTTCTTCGGAACCCTAAAAATTGAAAGATTTTTGATTATTTGCTAAAAATTTCAAATAATGACTTCAGTAAATTTTTGCTATTTTGTATTAATGAATTAAAAATAACTATACGAAACATTGATAAGATATATCAACACCCACATTAAAATAAATGTTACTCGTAAAAATGTGGCTAGTCTAAATCCATCGACACAATTTTTACCTACGCGAAGACAATCGAGTAAAAAGCGTGCTGTGATTTTTCAACCCTTGACGGTCAGTATTTGCTATCGACACGGGCCACCTTGTTGACCGTCGTGTAATCATGCGGACGCAGGATCAGATTACAGAGCAAACCGGGAGGATGTTGACACCCGCGTCTATCTCGCTTTCGCCCGTTTGTCACAGTCGCAGACGTAGTACCGGCTTACTAGATCGCTTAGATTTTGATTTTTATACGTATTTGTAGATATATTATATTATTATGTAAGAGTATATGTATTATATTGCATTTTATATTGTAATGTGAGTAAAAACATTCAATTAGATATATTACGGGCTTCAGTGGCGTATATAGCTTTTTGCGATGGGGGGGGGGGGGGATATATGCAAAATTAAAAAAATTATTATTATTATAATAATTTTTGAACTGAATAACCTTTTTTTTTTGATCTTATAAACTGTATTTACTATACTTCATATTACTAAAAATTTTTTTTTTTTTACTCTTATCCCAATTTTTCCTATTTACTTCTACTATTTTCCTTTTACTTTATAAAAAAATTTCTTGAGTTTTCTCATGGGGGGTGATTGATCATCTTAATCCCCCCCCCCCCCTATCTACGCCACTGACGGGCTTCAGAAGTCATCTGCCACCGTAAAGGTCAGAATTGCTTACAACTTATATAGTTACATCATTTTAAATAAAAACACAAATATACGTCCATTTCATTAATTAATTTTATTTCAAGTTTAACATATTTAAATACTAAAATCCGTAATATCAAATATTTGTTGTCACAAAACTTATAAGGTAAAGGCACCAGTTATGGCCGCTATAAGAGCAAGTTTTCTTTTTTTGTAATTCTCATGAACTCATGTTACTAAAAAACAAGTAACTCTTTATTTAATCAATTTAATTAATTACCAAAGTCCCCAAATATAGTATGTTTTTTTTTAATTATAGCCTTTTATTTTGTTCATGTTTTTTCTCCAGTAACGGCAAAGATAAAACCAGTAATGATGTACACTTGCTAATGATTACAAAATGATAAGTACTACGACACAAAAGATATAAAAGAAAGAATCGTTAAATTTGAAACAAAGTAAAGCAGTTGCTATGATAATATAATAATTAATTAATAAATTATCCTAATAATTAGTTTAAATGTCCATCATTTTGACACCTATTGGCCGATTGTCATCAAATCACGCTGTAAGACAGTTAAATGCATATAGATTATCATTCATATATCTAATTCAGTACATTTAATTAAAAATTTGCCATTACTGGGGTCCTTGCCAAGACTGGTGCCACTACCTTACAATTTTTAATAGATTACATAATAATTTAATCTTTAAAAATACTGGATCTATGTACGAATTAAGCATTATGATCTTTTTTGTATGAAATTTAAATCTCTATAAGATGCTGCTATAAGAATTAAAATAAATACATTTTTTAACGAGCTATTCTCGCACAAGTAAAAAAGTAATTTTTCCCATGTTAATCAAATGGGAAAAAGACTCGGTTTGCGCCGTTCCCAGGTTTTATCTACGAGTCTGAATTTTAGGGCAGTTTACTTTTGATCCAAAGCTAAAACATAAGCTAATGGAACCGAAAAAAAAATAAACAAGAATCACCCTTGTTCCCATTTTTTAATGAGAAGTAGGTTAAACGAAACAATTTCTGTTAGTTTTATCAAATTCTACGTAAGTACAATCCTGCCTAAAGCTTATTAACGTGTAATTTTCCGCAAAAAGACCATAGCTTAGCAAATTACGGCTCTTCAAATTTCAATTATTTTTATTTCAATTACCAGCATGAGTTCCCATATATAGGTTCTAATCGCCTATAAGAACGGACAAAGATATAAATTAAAATAATATCGAATATCAAATGACCATTCATTGTACACAAGAAAGAATAACAAGAGAAAACTTACCTACCTATAATTACATCATTACGAACTACAAACTCAAGAGAACATAAAACTATAATGAAACATCTACAGAAATAGTATTTGTGCCTTTAATGAAATACCACACCCGATAATTCAACTGGCCGTAATTATTCCATCTGCTGCAATTTGCAGTGATTTAACGTACGGTACGTTTCTAGAGCTTTGGTAACTCTATACTTTAATGCGCTCTGCCTCTATCGCATCGGTCACAGGTGGTTTAAACACACCATACGTCCACACACTCACAAACATAGAGATGATTCTAACGAACAGAGTGGAATTGAAGGATTTCGGGTTTGGTGTGGATATAAACGTATTAAGAGAAAGCTGAAATTATAATTAAATCAAAATAAATTGGTATGGACACCACATGACTTTTTTATAAGTGGTTGTTTAAAACCTAATTTCTTGTAAAGCAGTGGTTTTTGAATGGAATACGTCAAAACGGTGTTTTCTTTGATGTAAAAAGGTATATTTTAATACTTTTGTTTCATTTTAAAACGATCACAAAGCTTCTCGTATCTTCGATAATGCAAGGATGCAAAAATGCGTGTGAAAAGGATTCAGGGGATAGATAGACAGGCACGGAACGAAAAGTGTTGACCTGAAAAGATTAATTTAAAATTTCGAAATCACAATTTTTTTGTCTCATTTTAAAACGATCACAAAGCTTCGATATTGCGAGGGTGCAAAAATGCGTGTGACAAGGATTCAGGGGACAGACAGACAGGCACGGAACGAAAAGTGTTGACCTGAAAAAATTAATTTAAAATTTTGAAGTCAGAGAAAAATTGTTTTGTCTCATTTTAAAACGATCACAAACCTTTGATATTGCGAGGATGCAAAAATGCGTGTGACAAGGATTCAGGAGACAGACAGACAGACACGGAACGAAAAGTGTTTGTGAAACGCAAAAAACCATAAAAAATTTCGAAATTAAAGAACAATTTTTTTGTCTGTTTTTAAAACGATCACAAAGCTTCTCGTATCTTCGATATTGCTAGATAGCAAAAATCTATAAAACAAAACGTATAAATTCAAATGCGCTATACCTTCTCAGAGTTAATGTATCTAATAAGGATGCAAAAATGCGTGTAACAAGGATTCAGGGGACAGACAGACAGACACGGAACGAAAAGTGTTGACCTGAAACGCAAAGATCAATAAAAATATCTGCCTTGGGAACCACGGGACTTTCTTATACCTAACCTAACCTAACCTAACAGTGAATTGTATACGTGATTCTTTGTTTATTAAAACATTTCTAACAAACTAACAAGATAGAACAAAATGAATAATTTTATATTTATATAACAAGTGATTTTTTATAACGTAATAACTGAAAACGGATGTTTACTCTTGTAAATTTTTGGATTTTTGAATTATTTTTGAAATAAGAAAAAAATGTTTTAGATAAAAAATGTCGAGTATGTTATTATCTATAATTTATCCCCCATACATTTTTTTCTCTGTTATGAACCATTTGAATTATAATAAATTTTTTTTCTTCAAAAATTCGTTTTTACAAAAAAATGAATAGAACATAAATTATAGATATAGATATTACCTACATATTTTAACTCGACCATTTTTCTCTATTTCGCACTGTTTCAGAGTAATTCGAAAAATTAAAAAATCGACGTAGGTAAACAACCGTATACGGTTGAAAGATCATTTTCAAAAATAGGACGTTTTCTTCTCAGCCAACAATTAATCTTAAATATAAAATATCACCCTTCTACGATTTGTCGTATTTGAGTTACAGCGCTTACAGACAGACAGACAGACAAACAGACAGACAGACAGACCGACAGACGAACACATAGACATCATGGCGAAAATAGTCAGAATGGATTCAGGGAAGGTCAAAATAGATAATTCCGTCAAAATCTATCACTATACTTACTTATACTAATGTATATTTCATATACATGGTATAAAAAAATAAAAATTCGAACAATTTTTTTGTCTTATTTTAAAACGATCACAAAGCTTCTCGTATCTTCGATATTGCAAGGTAGCAAAAATCTATAGAACAAAACGTATAAATTCAAATGCGCTACCTTCTCAGAGTTAATGTATCTAATAACCGCCAGGATTTACTTACTGGGGCATCAAAATCCACCCTAACGTTACTGTGTACACTCACACACACACGCACGCACACACACACACACGTGCGAGTATGTGTACACACCTGTACCCTCCGTGACTCCGCGCAATGTGTAAAGTTAATTAATTAGAAATAAATTAGTTTTTGGTAGTTTGAAGAGGGTACGTCGACGCCCGGTGAGCGCGCTACCTGTCCGCCCCCGCCCCCAACGAATCAGCGCCACTGTGTTTGTTCTACGTGGCGACAAACACACATATATGTACGCCAGTGTGTTCAATCATAACTGTTTGTTTGTTATATTATCAGAGATAGTGGAAATGTCATTTAGGTTTGTTTCTGTTATGCAAAAAAATGCATAAATATAAAAGAAGTGTTTTATTTTTGAAATGGTGCAAATTTGAAAAAAAATCTATAGTTTATGTTCCATTAAATTTTATCTATATTTTATAATAAAATAAAAAATAATAATAATTTTATAATAAATCTAAATTGAAATTGGCGTGACTAAAAAAAAAGGTCTTTAGTTTTTATTTTATCTAATCTTATTTATTAAATAAATTCTAAATCTACACGACCAACAAAAAAAAGGTCTTCAGTTTCATATTCTGGCCTATGGCCCTTTGTAAATTGCTATGCGGTTCAAAAGGTTAAGGACCATTTTAAGCCCGTTTGTAAGTGGTGTCCGGGGCATGATAGACCCCCTTGCCCCCCCCACGCTACGCCACTGTGTATCAGTAGATACACTGTTGTTACATTATCATAATCAATTTCAATCATAAAAATCAAAATCAAACAAGTCGTGGAGTGGGGTGAAACCCTTTAGGTCCACACAATCAACTTCCTAACATGGTATGACTATCAATACTTGAATACTGATTCGATATAGTTTATGTGAATATTTAAAAATATATATTTATGAAAAATTTTAATGGGGTTAGTCAGAAATAAAACTCACCTTTTTGTATTATGAATATTAGCTTTCTAATATCCTAATGTCAATAATATAATAAACATTTTTAGAATAACTAATCTCACAATTTAAATTACATATTTGAATTTAATTGCATTTGTTTCCAAGGCAACGTTTTAATGGCTATTTAGGCAAGTATAAAAAAGTAATACATGATTAATTATTTTTATTGTAGAATATTTATGCTATTTCATGTAAATCTGACCAAAAAAATCTTTTTCCTTTATTTCAGATCATATTAACGTCAAGACGCTTCGATTGGCACCCCAACAAAGTGAATAACATTTTTTATTTGCGAGATTTTGTGCAGGAAAAAAATGACACTCACGTACATACACACACATACGTGTAAATATACTATAATAACCTTGAAACATAAAAATATGTTAACATTTTTGTTTTTGATTTTCGGACCGATTACAATAATTTCCTGTTGGGAAGTTAGCAATTTTAAATTCATAATTTCCTAATGCATAATAAAATCTATGAGATAAATACATAATGCATTCATTTGAAATAGTATAATATTTACATAACCAACAACATCCTTGTAATTTACGATTGTTTCCGGGCACAGAATGTTCATTACACTCACAAAATGTCACAGTAAATAATATTGTTTTCCTCCTCCATTGTTTCACTAAAAAGAAAAATATGTGAGAAAGTTTGAAGAGCACTGTTTGGAAATTCACAGTTACAAAACGGATGTTTAATTTGTGTCTGAATAATAGCTTTGAAGATTGCAAGCATCCATTTTATGAAAATCCTTTGTTGGTTTCATGATTTGTTTATTTTCATATTCATATTATTATTTGTATATTTGTGCGGGTTTTGTAAATTGTCAAGCACAAAACGGTCCAATAGTTTCTTGTAATAGTTATTTACTTAAACCTAGAACGGTAAGTAATTAATTTTGAAAACTCAATACGTTTCTAGTGCACGAAAGCTTTGACAAAATATCTGAAAACTCTTTAATAGCATAACATATTTTATGAGTAGACGGCGGAAAAAATAGGTAAATTTTGGGAATTATTATCTTAAAACTAATAATTTAATTTCATCCAGGTTTATTTTATTCTAAAGTATATACAGGATGATTTACAACTAGTGTAAACAAATTTAACAGTAGATCGAGAAGAGAGAGATTGAAATATGTTTACAATTTTTATATATAAATATATATCAACTGGAAGCGGTGCTGGATTGCTGGCAGTCGGTTGATCTGAAACGAAAATTTCAAAAGACTCTTAGAAGTTAATGTATGTAAAAAAATTTGTTCACGAAATGGTGCCTGATTGAACGTTACATTCATTTTTCAACCACAATTTACGACCTTCCTAGCTTGATAAAAAAAATATATTTTAGTAAAAAAAGTCCTATGTTAACTTCTAAGAATCTTTTTGAAATTTCTATTTAATACCAATAGTAAACCTGGTAACCGCATCAAAGGACATGTTTTTTGCCGGCCACGACAGCAGCGCTCCCAGTTGATATATAATTATAAAAAAATTAATAAATACCAAATGAAATATCAACACCATTATTTTAAGTTAATTTGACAAAATATAAAACAGGTAAGAGTTACTTTAATGAAAGACCTATAACTAGTTTTAGAGTAACTTTTAAAAAAACAACAAAATCTTTATAAATATATAAAAAAAAACGGAAGATTCTAGACGTACAAATCGTAAAAAACAAGATATACAGAAAATATTATTCACGCGTGAATTTCGGTTTTAGGTAAATGCAAAATAATGGATAACGATTTCGAGATTTAGTTAACCGTCTTACGTTGGTATTTTGTTTCTTTTTATTGCGAACTAAAGAAGTTTTATTGTGTTTCATTTCCCTTGAGGATAGACGATACCGAGCAAAACGATAATTTCCAATTAAAGCTGATTTCCCCCATTATTGTATTTTATGTCGAGATTCAATCCTTGGTGGAATGATATAGAACACCGTGAATATTTAAATGAGAAAAACCGTGAATTATATTTAAAAATATAATGTTACTTATCATGCCACTGGGCTCGAATAAACATTTCAGATTTAGTTAGTTTAATAAAAACAGAAGATACTTTTTTTTTTTTTAAATTAGGTAATCAATACTTTTTACTGTAGACTCTGCCTTTATATCGAAATTATTTTAAGTTCGTACGACGTTCTATAGGTACTATGGGCCTCAGAAGTCATTTGCGACCATAGGTCAGAATCGCTTACAACAGATTCGGAAATATTAAGACAAACATTATCGGTTATCTTTTTCTAGGGCGGAGCTTATATTTTAATAAAAACACAAATATACTTCCATTTCATTAATTAATTTTATATCAAGTTCAACATATTTAAATACTTAAAATCAAATATTTATTGTCACAAAATTTTCAATAGACTACATAATAATTTAATCGCACAAATATATATGAGTACTATAAACGAAGAGTAGTTCTTTATCTACCAAATGAGTTTCAAAATATCTGTCTTTGTTTGGTTCATGGAGAAATAATTTAAATATTATAATAATCAAATGGGAGGAACTAACTAAATCTGCGATGAGCGAATTTCAATGGAAACTGGACGACCACTTCTGCATTTCACTGTACATAATGTAATCAATTCGTTTATTATCATGCTTTAAGGCTTTCACGGTTATATTGATCTGGATCTTAGCTTCTGGGTATACGCCGCGTCGATGATCGTTCTATGATAGGCTCTATTTATTTACAACATTAACTCACAGTCAGAACCCCTGGACTTAGTAAAAATAAAAGTAAAATTTTATAGGTGTCAAAATACTCATTTATAAAGATTTTATAAAATTTAACCCTTACGAGAAAAAATGGCTTCGGATTAACAGTTTAAATGGTATTAGATTTTGTAGAACAGCTAGTATAATTTTAAATAATATTTGATTGCTAAATAACCACTAAATTACTTTTGTTAAGGTTATATTTACATGTATATAATTTTTTTTCTGCTACCGATACATTGTGTACAAAATTATTTAGGGTTATTTATAATGATCCTCTGTAAATCCAAAAATCAAGCTGGGATTGAATTGATATAAATTACGAATGTTATTGATGAGTTAATGTAAGATTGCGTGAACTGAAACTTCAGCAAGTCAATTAACGGATGAAGACGGAACGCTTCGACAAGAATTACTGTCAGGTGGGGCGGGTTCTCGTGAAGACAGAGAATGATTGTATTACACACGTACATACACAGACCTACACACGCACACATAACCCCTGGTAGTTGGGTTCTTGGAACAACTTTCACTATTTCATATTTGCAAATGATTTGCAAATATGAAATAATTGAGATAATTTTTGGTAATATCAAAGAATTCGGTACGTTTCCTATTAACTGATTAATTAACATATTTTACGTAGTAATTAAAATATCAATTCCATATAGTAAAGCATCGGTAATACGTGGCCGTTGGAAGCTGTTTATGGAGGGGTTCCCCTCTCCTTAATAATTAGAAAAAAATAGCATGGTATTCTATGAGACATATATTATCAGATTTTCATAGAATTTGCTTGTAGAATACGATAAGCCGGTTAGAGATCAAAATCAAGACTAGCTTGTGTGTGCGCCCCACTTTAAATCAAAATACCGGATAAAGCTCCCCAGTCCCGACTAGGGATTCTTCGGTTTCTTAAAGATTAAGTATTTATGAAGCCATTACAGAAGAAATTTTTAATCTTTCCATTTTTAAAAACCTTATTTTACTGTACTAATATCTCCATAAAAAAGGACTTGCACTCTTAACCAAATTATCACTTAAACTTAAAAATATACACCTTAACCACAATAAAACAATGTCACTCGACACGTGTTTTGACTTCACAAGAAGTCCTCATCAGGAGCCTAACTGTTCCAGACAATCTGGAACTGTTAGTTAAGGTGTATATTTTTAGTTTAAGTGACTAAAAAACCACAGTTTCTCCGTTTTTCCAGTATTAACCAAACTATGTTTTTCTTACGTATTTTGGGGCGCTGAAAACGAGCAATATTGAAAAAGCCCACTGAACCCACAAAATTTTTCTTATGGTAAAAAAATAGAAAATATGTATCGACGGGCCGTGATTCATTTTTTCTGCCAAATCTAATAAACGAAATTTGTAGACAGACTTTTCTTTTTAATTTGCTTTTTGAGTATCGCTGTACGATCATTTGTGATCAAGTTATGAAGAAACCTAGTTATGCAGACTTTTATTTTGTTTCTTCGCAATATCGAAGATACGAGAAGCTTTGTGATCGTTTTAAAATGAGACAAAACAATTGGTTCTCCGATTTCAAAATTTTAAATTGATTTTACCGTTTCAGTTGAAGACAAACACTTTTCGTTCCGTGTCTGTCTGCATGTGTGTACGTCTGTCTGTCCCCTGAATCCTTTCACACATATTACTGTGATATTAACATTAACATATTTAATGTCATTTTCATGTTTGCATCAATTTAGATTTAAATTGAAATTGTCAAAAAAATTAAGAATATACGAAAAAATAATCAGGTGCGTCTTAAGAAGAATTTTGAACTAATATTTTTTAGTAAAATTGAAATGGTGAACCAATGCCAGGCAATTTAAATCTGAACAATAAATTGTTCAATAATTATTTGCCTTTGATGAATTTATCACGAGAAAGCACTGTGCTTTTACTTGGCAGATGTTTTTTTTTTATTATTTAGTCATTTTATAATATAAGATATATCCAGATTTTACCTCTAGTTATTGGTTATCGCAGATATGATCTTGATTGTAAGTAAAACAACAATACTAATCAAATAAAAATATACGAAATAATAAAATAAATAAATAATTTTTTACATGACATACTCAAAAATGCCGTATTAATATTTTAATCTACATATGTAGTTCAGATAAGATATTGTTTTGTTATTTTATAAAAAGTTGTCATAAAATATATAACAAACATAAAGATATATCTGAAATGTGTGCATAAGAAGTAAGTATACAAGGTTGTACATACATGCATGCAAAATATAGATATAAAGAACAAAATTCTATAAAGAAAATGTACGTACAGAGAAATTGATTTTGTACTTTGAATAGACCCATTCATGGTAAGTTTGTACTACGTACCATGTGCATGTGATGTTATTATTTATGATACAGTTATTGTGTCTCGTATATATTATGCAAACACTAATCTTAAAAATATTACCAAACAGTGAAATTATTTATTATATGAAGAAAAGTCAGGATTTTTCAATCTGCGCATCGTATTAATTTTTTTTGTTTTTTTTTTTTTTGCTATTCAACCATCTTAGTATAGTATAGTATAGTAATAACTTCACTGTGTTATAGAGATTCAAATCAGTGATAGTGATGATATAAGGATGAAACTATGGATTAAAGCTGAGCGCGGACCGTGAATTTTTTGGGTCACGTCGATTTTCAAATCGTGCGTGAGTCCGTGAGTATTTTTTGAAGATATTTTTTTTATAAACTTTTGGATCTTTTTTTTTAATACATGAACTAATAATTCATAAATATAATAATGTTTTAAAATGAACTTTAACATTAAAAAATACATAATAATAAATAAAAGTAATTTTAGAAATAGTTTCACATGGTCAGTATTGCCAATTCTATCGGAACATCAAAAATGATTTTAAAATGCATTGTAGCTTTATTTTCTTATTGTTTTGTTTGCTATTAATTGTACTAGAAATGCAGTTTATTATAAAATAATATATGCGTGAGCGTGAATACTTTTTTTGTAGCTGTGAGTGAACGGGCGTGACTAAAAATTTATCTCACGTAAGCGTGCGTGATCGTGAGCAAAAATTACTCACGTACCCAGCTTTACTATGAATGTAAGCTAGTAGACATTATATTTTTGCATTAACTCAATCAATAACAGAAGTAAAAAAAATTAATTCCCAATACTATTAAGTTATGAAAATGTATATGTGTCAAAATAATATAGAAATGGTAAATACACATCTGTATTAATATACATAAATAAAAATTAAATGCAATTACCGCCATTTTGTTACGTTTTAACGCAAAATATACAAATCCACAATAACAACAAAATGATAAATCATGATTTGTTACGTGATATAATAATTTATGAAAATAATTAATAAATGTATGTATATTCATATAAAGAGATAACTCCGTGTTGATTTTGCGTGTGTATGTTTACAAAGCGAGTACATAGATGGCGTTGGATGCTGCATGCGCTGAATAAACTTAAATTTATGTCGTATAAAACCGAGACCTACTGGTCTGTAATAGAATAAAACGAATAGCCATTACAGCGTATTAATTTTGCATGTGGATGTGCTGATAAAAAAATAAAATAAAGTAGGATTACAGGTTGTGTACAGTGGGTCTCGTAACATTGAGGTCACCACAAAAAAATGCATGGACGGAAAAATGGCGATTCCTTTGATATTCTATGGTTTTGTTAATAGGTGAGTAAAAACCAAGGTATTAAAGGAATTTTTTGTAATTGATATTCTATTATACATTCATAACATTTGATATGTCTTCAAGGTGACGTCAATTCTCGCGCCAATGCTGATTGGTCAAGGAGCTGATGAGACTACCTTCTCTTTAAATACCTTGAGTGAAAACAACACCATTAAGTTAGGTTAGGTAAATAATACAGATTATAATACATATTTCTGTTATGATAGTCGATAAAATTGGTTTTTAGTTTGGTATCTATACGCTTGATGTGTACGCCAGAAAAGTATAACCTTCGCGCGTGCAAATGTCTTATACTCATTTTTTATTTAATAAACTTTTCGGGTTACAAAGTAGCCTATGTTCTTCCTCAAAATGCAAGCTATCTCCTTGCCAAATTTCATCAAAATCGGTTCAGCAGTTTTGCCGTGAAAAGGTAACAAACAGACAGACACTTTCGCATTTATAATATTAATATGGACAATCAGAAATGTCAATACTATATTATATATATATTTTTTGGTAGGTACTTGAAGTACATTTAAAAATAGTAAAAACTACTCGATTTATCTAACTTGCATCATATCTTTCTTTACTGCTTACCTGCGTTTCAGATTATATCTATTTGCGTACATTTCAAGCATTTGATATTAAATTATATATTTTGTAATACAATTTTTATTTTATTTTCGATTTTCTTAAAAGTATGTTTATTATATAGATTTTTATACGTTGATTTCAAATATGTCAAACAAAATCAAATTCGACTACTTGTTCAAAAGTTACGGCCACTTTTCTCCAAAATTATGAAAAAACTGGCATTGAAAACTACATGGTTAAACTTTTCAGCTGAATTTAGGGAGTGGGGGGGGGGACAAGGACGATCGCTCGGGGCGCCAGGCTAGGTGGGGTGGCGCAAAAATGGGGCATACGTGACTTTTTTGGTTCAAATCAGTGTACAGGCTGTAATTTTTGAGTAAACTTTTTTTTTAATCTTTAAATTTTTTGTCGATCTGTTAAACCTGATTTAACAAAAAATATAGCTAAATATAACAATGTTAATTTTAAAAGAAATTCCAAGAAAAATCGATTATTTGATAGCTGCTAACTAACAAATCCTTATTCAGGAACCTAGAAAACCTTTAATAAGGTATTAGCTGAGATATTAACTAATCAACGTATATGTTAATTTATCAATTTTAATTTGTTAATAATAGGGGAAGGATGTCTCGACGGTCTTAGGGTATTTGATAGTCTTAAAGTTAATAATATAAGCTATATTTAAAAAAAAGTTGGGGTCTGTAGGATCTCGCCAAGCTGAGATATTAACTTGTTAATTTATCAATTTTATTTGACATTTTCGGCGATTTTTAACATTTTCTTAGGTGGAGAGAGAGCGGAAAAATAAATTCGCCAAGAGTGCCAGACTTGCTAAGGCCGGCTCTGCTTCAGAATATTATAATATATTGCACAGTACCCCTAAAATGTACACAAAGAGCACCACTGTACTAGCATCTCTGTACACTAGTAGCTATAGGACGCTGTAGGGGATTTTAAATTAGAACATAAAACGTGAACCTGCAAGTAATGATGTGGTTACTACAGTATTGCATTAAACATTTAATTGTTGATTATTTTTACAAGGACCGGCTAATTTTATAAATGAACATAATTAATTATATTACGGCGGCCATAATAATGGCGTGTGTAACGTGTTTTTAGTGTATGCAGTGACATGAAAATATTTTTTAATTCTCTGAATGATGGCTGGAATGTATGAAAATATGCACTCTTATGAAATATGTATGTATACATTTTTCGTTAGTGTCGTTTTTTTTCATGTAAAAATGAAATCACTACTTTCATGAATATTTAAATTTGTGTAGTTTTTTTTTACTAAAATTTAATGGGTTAGTTTGTGACGTAAAAACTTTTTCGCAGGTATATTTTCTTTATTTCTTTAGGGTTTTATGGTTAATATTGTACAATTCATATTATGTACAAAAAATAGAAATATTTTAATCTGTAAGTATGTGTAATTATATTTAAAGAATAATCATATTCTATTTTTTTTAAATTAATATAACGTGGGAAAAATCACGAGTGAATCACTACTAATCTTCCATTTATCATCTATATATAATATAAAATGCAACGTCTGTCTGTCTGTCTGTCAATTTATCACTCGAAAACCACTTATCCGATTTACGTGTTTTTTTCAATTCATAGATATGTTATCTGGCCAGGTTTTAGTATATATTTTGTTACCTAAGGTAACATAAGGAATAAGCAGTGACTATAATAGTAAATCATGTCGGAAAAAGTTTGCCGCCAGCGCGCTTTTTAGCAATACGCTGCCTAAACCGTTAAATATTGAATAATATAATATAGTAAAGAAATCTGTAGAGTAAAAAGATCTAAAATAATAGTTTATTTTATATTATATTATATTTTTCAAAAATCGTAAACAATAATTCCGTAAACCATGGGCACAGATAGTATAGTATATATTTTTTATCATAACAAGGGCTGGAAAAAATCCAGCGAGTAGTAAATTTAGGTAATAAAGAAATACAAAAAATATTATGTTACTTAAAAGTTGCCATGGGTGCCATTGGTACCACGGGACTTTCTTATACGCAGTATTGAGTGTACAGTGTATAGTGTATATGTGTCTAATTGTATAAAACAAATCTTTTCGGCTAATTGAAAATATATAGAAAATATTAATGGGACATAAATGTAAATAATATTCTTATTAATATTATCTCAAACTTTTTTTTCTAACTTACACTTAATTTACAAAAGTAAACATCCATTTTTGTTTGTAAGATCGTTTTCAAAACACGGAGATTTCTTATATGGAAAAGAAAATGATCCTAAATGTAACATTTCGCCTTTATTTGTAGTAATGTATATAGTTTTTGAGTTACAGCGTTATAGAGATAAGGTGCAGTTGGGTAAGTGCAGACCGGTTTTTGCATAGTTGGACTTTGAACCCATATATTTTCAATCTGTTTTATAAATACTTAATATTTTCAGAATCAAATGATTGTGCAGTTATTACTGACTAGTTAAAATTGAATAGGACGCCAATTTTCTTTGTATATTTGCATTATGATAGGAAATTGTAAAAAAAGTCAACTACAGTGCACTTGCCCCATTTTCGGGGCAAGTGCATTACCGGTAGTTAAAAACGCTTTGAAACATTATTTCATATGTTATGGGGCAAGAGCAGAATTGTGAATACGCCTAGTATAAAATGCTTTTTACCGCATCAAGATACGTTGTTTAGTTTTGGAGTAGTGAACTTTTTAAACAAGTTGGTATTAACTTTTAGTAGTTCACTACATATTAGCTATTACAATTTCACTCGTATTATAATAAAAAGAACTCGTTAATGCACTTGCCCCGTTTCTGATCTTACCCCACTGCACCTTACGTGTTTATAGTTTCATACAGATATAAGTTGTAATAGTATCTACATAATATGCAACTATGTACAGTACAAGATATAGGTGTATAGTAGTGCAATTTTACTGTGGTTCTGATAGCGGGGTTGTGTGACATAAAAACTGCGGCGAGCGTTTCCCGCGGGACGCGAACAGAAGAAAAGAAATAAGAAATCTGCAGAATTACGAGTTACTGAGGAGTTGTGCAAGACTACACAGTTCTGGATGTTATGGTTTCTCTTCGCACAGGGAAGCACATGGGAAATTATATCCAGAGTGTTTGAGTGGTTCACACACACATACAAAAAGACACACAGACTGGAATGCTCAGGGACGACTCATTGTCGATAATCCGTATTATTATTGTGTCGCGTTGAGTAGAGGCTTGGCGTTTTAAGTAAAAATAATGTAACGGGTGTTGGGATATTTTATTTGTTGAAATTCAATCTCGTATTTTAATTCATTGTTGTCATTTATATATGCTTAGTTTTGAATTAAATTTAATTAATCGAATTAAAGAGTTAAATCTAATCGTCTCTTCGGAAAATTATACTTTTTTAATGATTTTTTTAGAATAATAAAAAAGCAATCAAATTAATTTTGGACGGTTTATTGTACATGTCTCAAAATATAAAAAACAATTTTTTTTAAATGAAATATAAAACAAAACGGTGACTTTAGTGTTGTTTTACTAAGTGCATCTTTTTTGTTATGTGCTCCACTTTGGAAAACAGAACTTCAATGGATTCACATCCAGAAAAAATAAATTTAAAAAATCGTTATTTACATGAGTTTTTCCGTCGAAGTACACAAGATTATTTAAAAACATCGATGTTTGCAATTTTTGTATCACTTTGAACAAAAAATCGAATTTTTGACGAAAAAAACGATCTTAAATTGTTTATAAAAACCGTAATTGTTAAGCAAACGTAAAAATCTTGCGAATTTCGATGTAAAATCTATCTTAGAAGTTACAGTTAAATTTTCAAGTCGATCGGATGGAAAATGGCTAAGATACGTTTTCAGCAGTTGTTAAAAACGTGTTTTCGATAAAAATAACTTTAAAGTTTGAAAACTGTTTTACTACATTCAAACGTCTACGTTAGTTTCGACTTTTTTTCGAGACACTTTGGAAGTGAGCTCTAAAAGTTAAAAAAAATTAATCGCAAACTTTTTTCCGACTTGTTTTATTATTATTGACATTGCTTATTCTTTAAGTGACAAAATATATACTAAAACCTAGACAAAGAACATATCTATTAATTAAAAAAAAACACGTAACGGACAGACAGGCAGAAAGAAATTGCGTTTTATAATATATATAGATATACTTTAAGATGCTCTACTTTAATTTTCTACGTTAAAAAAATAACTGCTCTTTCACTAATCCACTTCATTTGTTCGTAATCAATATATTAATTAAAAGCAAACAAATTGAACATTAGTAAGTCACATACACAACACAGTATATAGTAAATTACACTTATGTACGGATATCGCATGTTATATATCGATGGATCTAGTCACTCTAGAGACCAAAGCAATTTGTACTGGTAGTATGAGGTGTTTGCTTTCAGTTTATTCTTTCAGAAATCTAGAAAAATTACAAGCCACAAGTTTGAATCTTTATATCTTCTAATCTTTAAACATTATCTCAGAAATATTTAAGTGTTGGCTGGAGATTGCATCATAGATTCAAAATACAGTAATTTAATGTGGTATACTTAATTCAATATTGTAGATTTACCCTGGGTTGCATAAAGCAAAATAAATTAAGTTAACCACGATTAGTTAATCAGTTGTTTTCAAACCATGATTAATGTTAATTCTGAACTTAATTTCGATTTGTAAATGAACAATTCACCTTATAAAATTTATCATAAATGTGATTGTTTTTTTAGAATGAACTTAATAATGGTTTTAAAACAACTGATTAACTAATCGTAATTAATTTTGCTTTATGCAACCCAAGGTTAGTTTTTATTGAAAGTCAACAATAAATGATTAATTAAGTTACTTCGAAGCTATCTGTTGTTCCAAACATTATTTTTCATCGTATGATGTATTTTATATAGGTACTGTACTAGTATCGCCTATGGTCGAAATTCGACCAATATTTTACCTACCTTAACGGCAAACGATTTTTCTTGTGCACATTTATGGCATAGTACCTAACCTAATATAAGATAACCTAACCTGCTTTTACAATTGAACGCGAATTGAAATCTCTATACGCATTCTCTACGTTTGACAGAAACCCAAAACTATTTATTTTTGCCGCATGGTGACGCTAGGAGTATTGCTATGCTGCTGACCGATGTGAGGGGAAATAAAAAAACAGCGAGAAGGAAAATCATGTGTGACTTTATTTTACCTGCCTTAACGGCAACATACATGATTTTTCTTGTTCACATCTATGGCACAGAACATAACCTAACCTGCTTTCACAATTGAACGCAAATTGAAATCTCTATACACATTCTCTACGTTTGACAGAAACCCAAAACTATTTATTTTTGCCGCATGGTGGCGCTGGGAATATTGCTATGCTGCTGAACAATGCGAGGGGAAATCATGTGTGTATGTTAACTTTATTTTACCTGCTTAACGCCAACATGACTTTTGTTAGATGTAACAAATGAAATCAAACATAAAATATAATGACTTTTAAATAGAAATCAGCGACTTAAAATAAGTGCTGCCAATCTCATAAAATGCATTTCATTACATTATTTAATTTCATGACAATTTGACAACTATTAGATAGCGTTAGCTGGGAGCTAATTTGCATTTGCAGCCAAGCAAATTCTTTATAATACCGGGCGTTAATGATACATCTAATTGTTTACGAAATTTGAAGAAAATCGGTTAAGAAATATACGGCGCCCTTAGCAAAAACTGAAATTGGTGTTTTTCTCGTGAGTAAAATATTTCCCGTTAAATCCTGTATATGATTGGAAACACCTGTATATTATCAACTTATTCGTTCTATGTTCCAATAGCACGTGAACGAATCCTGCAGAGACCAAAGCAATTTATATCTGCGGTATGTATTTGCTTTCGAGTCTATTCTTTCCCGCAAGTTAATCACGGACGATCTTACAAAACGGCGACAGGAGATTGGCTTCCACGATCCGTTAACGAATTCCCTTTGAAGACTCAAACAATCGCCCGCGCGAACTAATTAACAATAATATATTTAATATCTGATTACTTTACCACATCATGCGTTTTATTATGATTTTAAGTTTTTGTTAATCTAGATAGCTTTGAATAATTGAATAATTAGGAGGCTGTTTTGTGAGCTTTAATCAGGGTTGGTGGTTTTGGTGTGGTTTATTTGGTTTGAGAATTTCGGAGCTAAATTATCCGAACATAATGAAAATGTTTATTGTAGGAAATGTACGCAGTAAGGTATAGTCGCCAAATTTGGTCCTATCTCCGAGAATAACCAATCTCATTTCAAATCAGTTTCTGAAACTAAAAATACTTATTTTAATGTAGAAACATATTATTTCAGTAATTTAAATATTTCATTTATTATTTTTACATTATCAATTGAAATGTCTTATACTTTTATTTCATTTATAATCATCATTATAACAGCATGTTAGCTGTTTTTATTTTGCTTCCTCGCAATATCGAAAATACGAGAAACTTTGTGATCGTTTTAGAATGAGACAAAAAAATTGTTCCTCGATTTAAAAATTTTAAATTGATCTTTCCGTTTCAGGTCTAGACAAACATTTTTCATTCCATGTCTGTCTGTGTATTCTGTCCCCTGAAACCTTATCACATGCATAACTCATGAACCACTGAACCGATATTAATGAAACTTGGTTGGATTGTTGGGTCTGGCTTGAGTACAATCTCATTTTGAAATCATCAAAATCGGTGGTAAAGGGGAGGGGATATTTATTTTTTCTATATATCTCAAGAACAACACATCACGTGAAAATTTTTTAGAATATTTTTTGTAGAGCATTCAATTTCTTTTAATTTAGGTCTACAATGTTTGTTTTAAAATATTTAGATTAATCTCAATTTGCTTTAAAAAATCGCTATTTATTAACTACCTTTCGTGAATTTAGCACGAGGAAGCACTGTGCATTTACTTGGCAGATGTTTTTTTATATAAATTAGTTTAACTATATAATTCAATTTTTCTTACTTGAAAAACGGAGAAACTGTGGTTTCTTAGTCACTAAACTAAAAATACACCTTAACCACAAAAATTAATGTCACTCGACACGTGTTTCGACTTCACAAGAAGTCCTCATCAGGAGCCAAACGATTCCAGACTGTCTGGAATCGTTTGGCTCCTGATGAGGACTTCTTGTGAAGTCGAAACACGTGTCGAGTGACATTAATTTTTGTGGTTAAGGTGTATTTTTAGTTTAGTGAATTCAATTTTTAATTTTTGTATTTGAATGAAATTTAGGTGGATTAAGGTAAAATAAGAAATGTAAAGTGGGAACCTGTTAAAAACATCCAAAAAATATTAACATTCATAATTTCATCACTAATTGTAAGTGAAGGCAATTAGAAACCTGAACTCACAACTTTTCATATATGCATTTGTTGGGATACATTTAACTATATTTACAAATTAATAAATATTGTGTCTGTATAAATACTGACATAAAATAAATCAACTAAAAAGAATTTAAACTTTAGAGACCTTGCAAATAATAGAATAACACTTGGCGTTGATTGGGATCAACACTTACATAAAAGTTCGACCACAAATTGCCGCCTAGTTGTTAAAAAAACTGATCAATCAAATGAAATAAATCAAAGCTCTTCATCACCGAACCGTTCTTAGCTCAAACAAGTTAAAGACATTCTGTGGGATCTCTCTCATAGAGAATGTTTGCTATAAAAACGATCGGATACTGTGAAAAACCTCGAACCCAATCAACGCACGGCCGTCACCGGCAATTGTCTCAAATAACAAAAGATTACGTTACTTAATCGTGATCAGCAGGGGTGGATTAAGATTTACTTTATTTATTTTTTAAATAATACAAATCATTAATCGATTTTCTTTTATATATTTTTACAGCTAATTTATTTTCTAATCGTAAATATATTGGCTCCTATTATAGATTTTAAAAATTTAACGAAAATGCTATTTGTCTTGTAGAGTATATATGCCAAATTTCATTCGAGTGAATATAAACAAACAAATTTTTTCGTGTCAAATTTTCCACCCCCTTGCAACCCCTTAGGTGTTCAATTATGGGAAATGCTGAAATATGAGTATTCATTTTAAGTTTCAAGTAAATCTGACCAAAAAAACATTTTTTGCCATACAAACTTTTACACCCCTTTTTACCCACGTAGAGATTGAATTTCGGAAAATCCTTTCTTAGTGGATGCTTACATCATAAAAGGAAGACATCTCTGAAATTTCACGTTTCTAGGTCTAGGGGTTTTTGTTCGGCGATGATGAATCAGTCAGTCAGGACATGTCTGATTTTTATATCAAATTATATCTTATACAAATTATAACACCACTTTCACGTCTAATATAACTAATACAGCCCTGCATTTCCAGTCGTTTACTCAGATTCAACCATTGACCGACCCCTCTCAGACAGACAGCTGCCGGATGCTGTAGAGATTTCCTCCGCGGGTTTATCTCTGTCAACACCAGATCCTGTTCCTCCAATTGACGTTTGTGTCTTTTAAAATGTAACACCTCGTATTACAACACATACAGAGGCTGTGATGCGTTTGATCTCTGACCCGCTCGCGCGTTTTCTGAAAAATGAAATCGTTTTTCCTATTCGTCGTTTGTTTGTCGAAGGTAGTGGTTATTCGACGCCGTTTGTTATCTGAGGTATTATTAGTCCCTACCTGGCTGTTGTTTGAACTCAAATAATATATATGGGGAATGTCGAATTCTAAATATGTATATAAAATAAAGGAGTATATTAAATTAAATTATTGTAGTATATATACTTTCATTTTTTACAATATTATGCATATCTCAACAAACTTCCTCAAGAAAATATTCATTTTGAATTTTTTTATAAACACATTTGGTCCCTAATTACTAATTTTTTTTATGATTTTTGGTATTTATATAGGCAAATATTGCAAGTATTGCATTTTGATAAAAAGTAATATTTGGAAATTGATAGTTTTATTCTTGTTTAGGTGTTTAAAAAGTCATAAATGAAAATTATAATAAAATAAAATTGTGTATTAGTGCATAACACAGTCCATATAGGAAACGATTTTGACAAATGCAAATTATTTATTTAAAATAGAGTTATTAAACCTAGGATAAAAATATAAACTAAAATATTTTGACCCAGTTAGAAAAGAGACAAAATACAATGTATGATTTTTGCTTAATCAGGATTTAGTATCGTTCAAAAATAAAATTGATAAGACACTACTTAATAATATATAAACTGCTTTTATCAAAAAGTTCATTTCCATTAAAAATCAATATAGGTACATATTAATTTGTGAACATCGAAAATTGTCGTACGTTTTTTTAGTATTTATTATAAAAGGAGGTGAATGAAACTTATATCATTCGAAAGGTACTGTGCCATAGATGTGCACAAAAAAAAACATGATTGTATATTGTCGTTAAGGCTGGTAAAATAAAGTTAACATACACACATGATTTTCCCTCTCGCCGTTTGTTTTTCCCCCTAGTATCGTTCAACAGCATAGCAATATTCCAAGCACCACCAAGCGGTAAAAATAAATAGTTTTGGGGTTCTGTCAAACTTCTGTCCAATTTGCGTCTAATTGCCGTGTTTTTATTTGGAAATTTTTGTTGTAAAAGCAGGTCAGATTAGGTTAGGTTCTGTGCCATAAATGTACACACAAAAAATCATGTATGTATGTTGCTGTTAAGGAAGGTAAAATATTGAATTTGGACCATAGGTGATACTATAGTATCGTCTATGGTCGAAATTTTATATTAACAATAGTCAATATAAATCCATCCTCTTTAATAAATAACGAACATCCTTTATAACTGAATACATATGTATGTATGTATATAACCGACACGCGGTAAATGGGTGAGGTGTAAGATTTGCCAGTTAGTCAGACGGGGCTTAACGTTTGCCTGGAGATCAAGCCGAGGATATGTTGGGATGCACGGACTTATGTCCCTGTAAGCCCGTCACACAGATACTCCCTGTCAGCTGATTGTCTTAGCAAGGCGACGTAATTACACCTTTGGCCCGTAACCTTTTTACCAGAGGTGTATGAGGTGAAGTCTACAATACTCTACAATCAATCTGATTAATTTATAACGTCGCAATATACAAGTGTGATTATTTATTTGTTCTTCGATTACATTTACCAGCGGATTTGATCGCTTTAATTTTTTTATAATGTAAAAACAAATAGGCTAGTGCCAATACCTTTTTGAAAAAAAAAAATTAATAACCGGCAAGGACCAGCCCGAAAATTTAGTTAAGGTTATAATTAAGAGAAAAAATAAAAATTAAACACGAGATAATGAGAAATTGTGAAATGGGGGTGCTTTTTAGGGGTTGAAAGTGTTTTTTGCGATTTTCGGTGAAACGTGACCTCATAGTGGAAAATGTACTTTACAAAAGTTGTAGATAATAAAAAAATCTTAAACTTTCATAGGAGACATTTTTCAACATAACCTTAAATTTTCCGGGAAAATGGCGGAAAACCGATTTTTCATTATCACAATTTCTCATTATCTCGTGTCATTTTTGTTTTTTCTCTTAATTATAACCTTAACTTAATTTTCTCGCTGGTCCTTGCCTGTTATTAATTTTTATTTTTTCTAGGCTTCAAAATCCGCTTTGGCACCAATCTAATAGTAATTATATATAACCAAAACTAATTCTAGTATCTGGCTTTGTAAGCGTATAGTAGTTTTTGACTTTATTCGGATAGACAGATAGACGAAAAATCTAATAATATATTTCATTCTATAATACGACGCATTAATTCAAATAACCCCAAAATTTCAGACAGAGCCTACAAGGGAAGTGGAGTAAAAATTTTAATTATAATTTTCAAAAATTATTTATTAATTATGTAAGAACATTTCCCAGATAAGACTCATCAGATGAAGAGACAAAAAAATAAATGTCTTCCTAGCCGACACTATAAATAATCCATTTTTCGTCAAAAATTTTTAGGAAAAGTAACACAAAAAATAACATTACCATTGATTATGTTAAATGTCAGGGGGGAGGGGAAATATCCCGTTCTCATCCCTTCTTACAGACGTCCATGCAGTATGTATAATGTAAGGAACGCACATCCATAGTAATTAATTTTTGTCTGAATTATTTTATAATTATTCAGTATAATATAATTAGAGATTGGAAAAATAGTTTTTTAACTATTGCGTAAAAATGCATTTATTGTAATTTTTATAACATATCTCCACTGTTTTCAGAAAACTGGTTTGATTGAACACGATTTGAAATCAACTATTTGCAACTAACTTTCTAACTATTTGCGACACTTTTTACTGCTTCGTTTGCACTAATTATTATCAAATCGTAAAAAAAACTATTTTTCGAAAAAAAATTCAACTAGTAACTATTTCATTGACAATAACAATTATTTATATTGATAATAAACTTAATGATAATAATGAGCTGTTTAAAGAGGTCTAGATTTCTAGAACCAGTCGACAAACTGTGTTGTTTTATAAAAAAAAAATAAACGCTTTCATTTATTTTCAAAATTAATTATGTTACTACAATTCTAGAATCTAACACTTTTTTACTATAATTTTTGTGTTAGCGCGAAATAGAATTGTAATTTAAGATAAACTGACTAGTAATATCAACTTAATTATAAAATTAAACAATTCGTTTGTTTATACCTATGATGATGAAAATACCTAACAATTAAATAGTTATTTAATATAGGTACTAATTAATAATTCTAATAATAGATGGCACTAGCTCTTCGAGAAGATAAACTACTGATATGTTTATTTATAATATAATATTCATAATTAACGAGATATATTCAATGGAGCTAGCTCCTATAATAAAATGAACAGCCACATAAACTAGCAGCAGTACAGCCACATGGAGCTAGTTATAGTTTACTTTCAAATAAAGCAAACAGAAGATTCGCAAATAATTATCAGATTAGTACAGTAGTGGAGTATTCAGGTGATACGTACAAACGTTACGTTACTAATAACAATAATGCGAGTCAGACATAACTCATGTTATGAATTCCAGACGACGTTCATTGTTTTAAACGTAATTACCACAAGTTTAAATTTACCGCGTTGTATGTGTGTGTGTCTGTATAAGGTCTAGTGTATTAGTGTATCATTAAGTATGCAATAAGAATGAAAATGCGCGGTATGTAAGGTTTTCTCGTTACAGTTATGTGTTTCAGTTTTATTTTGTATGAAATACTGAAAAACCTTTATTGGATTATGTAAAGATTAATTTATTTTAGCACAGAGGTATTTATTGTGTTGCATGACTTTTACCACACATACATACGTTGCAATTTAAGAGGTATATATCTAATAAGGGCTTATACCCAAAATCTATGTTTTGAGATAATGACCCTACAAGTTTTCGCTTCTGAATAATTATGCAGTTTTCGGGAACTAGTTAGCCAATATTTTATCTATCATACTCGTACATCCTTTTAATGAGAAGACGGTATTATACATATATATTATATTATATTTAAAAACAACTTGATTGTCTAAACGTCAGAAATTATACATTGAGAAAATTTATAAACGCAAGCTTTCGATTCACAGAATCATCGTCAGGCCATTAAGAAAACGATGTCGTTATCTCAACAATATTCATGTGACTACGTAACTACTAGTATATCTATATATATAAAGATCAACGTGTCTCTGTCTATCTGTCTGTCCGTTAATGCGCTTATCACTCAAAAACCACTAATCCGATTTACGTGGATTCTTTTTTAATTCATAGGTACGTTCTCTGGCCAGGTTATAGGTTATATTTTGTTATGTTACGTAACATAACAACTAAGCAGTGACGATAATAGTAAATCAAGTCGGAAAAAAGTTTGCCGCCAGCACGCTCTTTTGCTAAACGGTTCAATATTAAACAAAACAATGTATTAAAGAATTGTGTAGAATAAAAAGATCTAAAATAAATACCGTGACACCATATGTCTAACTTTTATATTTTTTTGAATTGTAAAAACAGTAAATCCTAGTGCTGGGGGGTAGCACTTGGCCCAATGAATAGAATGCGTGTAGACGCTTACTCGGTCAATATTAATGCTCGGCCGAGTAAACTAAACTTTAAAGTAAGAATTCGCACTTAAATGGCTATGCTAGTTTATCGGCCAAAAAAAAGGTGTTTTTCACGAGTTTTTTTCCAGCAATCTATGACAGATATCGTTCTAAATATTTTTGGGTTTAATAAATGCTATATTGAAGTACACAAAAATTTTTTTTTAATTAATTTTACTATACATATATGTGTATAATGCAGCCATGTATGCAGGTATGAAAAAAAAAACAGGTGCGCAGTGTCCCAGTGTTTTAGCAGGAACGAAACACCTGAAACACAAAACAAGATATATGTCTTTTATTCAGTAGGTGGTTGGCTATGGCCTGAACTAGAATTTTAATTTTTGGGGCAAAAATAACAAAATGGCGGCTGTTTGAACAAACGGAATCGAAAAAGACCCTTTTTTTTGGTTTTTCCTTGTAAAAAAATAGAAAAAATTTGAATTTTGACATAATCCTAGTTCCAGCCATGTCTATATATGTAACAAACATGTGGTTAAAATTTCAGACCGATCGACCGAGTAGTTTTTGAGAAATTATTGGGACAGTATCGAAAAACATCATTTCGAAAAAAACGCGTTTAAAGTTGTTTTTTTTTAAATTGTTATAAAATTGATACTTACAACTAATCAGTAAAGTAGGAGAAAGTATACTTAGAAGGCTCAGATCACTCTAAAATTTTAACACAATATTTTCGAAGGTATTTACTTTCGAAAAATGAAAAAAAAAACGATTTTTTGAAATGCATAAACTAGCATAGCCCCTTAACGAGCAAATGCTACCTTTTACCTGATATCTATAGATCTAATAACTGCTCTATACAATTTATATCTCACAAGTATAGAAATACGTAGAACATAACCTAGCACACTCGTATAGGTATATATACAGTACACGTATATTTAAGAGTATTACGGACGTGTGTGTTATCTCAGAGAACGCTTTTATAAAACGTACAACTAGTGTAGAGCGGCTTCACGACTCTGCATAAGCAAACATCTAATTAACTAAGTAGCGCCACTGTATTTAGACCTGTTTGTTCAGTCACAAACTGAAATATGTACAAACATGTGGTAGTTTATGCAAGACCTAGTGATTAACACGGAACTGATTTATTTTTGCTGTCAGTTGTATGTATTTTGCGTGGCTTCGTTATAAAAAAAAAAGTTTGGTTGATATCACAGGAATACCAGTAAAAATACATCTGCCAAGTAAATGCACAGTGCTTCCTCGTGCTTAATTCACCAAAGGTAGTTAATTATTATTGAACAATTTAAATAAAAACCGATAGTGTTTAGATAAATTGCTTGTAATTGGTTAACCATTTAATTTTTTTACAATTTTACTAAAAAATATTAGTTCGAAATTTTTCTTTAAACGCACCTGATTATGTTTTCGTATATTTTAAATTTTTTACAATTTCAATCTTAATCTAAATTTATGCAAACGTCAAAATTCAAAATGACATTTAATTAATATGTCCAAGCAAATATTAATTTAGAAAAACAAAACACGAATTTTTAAAATAAATTGAGGTAAATCTTGATAAGGGATTATTTTACAACAAACGTTGTAGACCCATATTATAGGAAATTAATGCTCTACAAAAAATATTCTATAAAATTTTCACGTAACATGTGTCGTTCTTGAGATATCTTGAAAAAATAAATATATCTGCACAAAATATATAAACTTTGTTAAGAATTGAGTGCAATTTTATTTGAACTGAAAACTTCAATAACTCGGTAAAAATAAATCGTAAAGAAAAATTTTCTTCAAAAATATTCCCTCTGAAGATTAATTTCAAATTTTACTTTATAAATAGTCGTTCTACTTTCTACTCTGTATTTTAAATAAACAGTAAATAAAGATTTAATATTTATTTATATTCGACATACATATACATAGATACTATGGGCTTCAGAACTCGTCTGCCACCGTAAAGGTCAGAATCGCTTACAATAGATTCGACAATATTAAGACAAATATCATCGGTTATCTTTTTCTAGGGCGGAGTTTATATAGTAAAATCATTTTAAATAAAAATACAAATATACGTCCATTTCATTAATTAATTGTATATCAAGTTTGACATATTTAAATACTAAAATTCGGGATATCCAATACTTATTGCCACAAAATTTACTTATACAATTTTCAATAGATTACATAATAATTTAATCGCACAAACATATATAAGTACTATAAACGAAGAGTACTTCTTTATATAGCAAATGAATTTCAAAATATCTACTTGAAGAAATGATTTATATATTATAATAATCAAATGAGAAGAGCTTATTAAGTTTGTGATAAACGAATTACAATTAAAACTGTACGACCACTTCTGCATTTCACTTTACTTACGAAAATATATTCAAATAAAAATACATATATTTAAGTTTCAGATAAGGGATAGTATAAACAAATTATGTGCCTACAATTTTTAATACTTTTGAGATTGCCCCACTTCATGTGTGTGAGTGCGTGCGTATGTGTGTGTAAGAGAGAGATAGCGAGTAAATAATAGGTGTCGGTTTTTGATCCACGCCAGTTGTTCCTGATGCAGTTGCGGTTAATTGTATTAAATCCCAATGCGATTACTTCTAATTACTGTCAACGTGTGTGCCGTTGGAATTGCTAATTCTGTTACTCACACTGTGTTGCCCCCCTCTACCCTTCCTACACCACGTCACGATGTACACTACACTCACCGATGGGATTGTAACCGTTTAGAGACATAACATCAAGTTCTAATCGAGATCGATAATGTGTTGTTTTTTAATGTCGTTTATTGGCTGTCAAAGTTACATACATATATACGACAAATTTACGAGTACATGTAGCTATATTTTTAACAATACTTATTAATTCTAATATACTAGATATTTTAGGGTTATTTATTACATTGAAAAATCATATTTTATATTTTTTAATGTCTAAAAATCAATGGTAATTCCGATATTGATGTAATTAAACCAAAAAATGTCCCTTAGGTTCAATTGAACTACAAATGTACCAAGTCTTATCAAAATTAGTGAGATATATACTCGCAACGTTCACTTTTGAGACGATAAAACTTACAAAATTTCGAATATTTCCAAAACCCCTCTTCCGATTAGCACCAAAATCTATAGATCTAGAGTACTTACTGAGACAAACATTTTCCCCAAAAATAATTCAGATCGGTGCATTTTTACAGTAGTTATCGTGAACGAAAGAAAGTTCTACATCCAGACACACAGACACACGGACACATAGTCACACGCACAGCCGCCATGCAGAAATTATCTTTTCTTTACGTTTTGAAGTTAGTAAAATCAGAATCTATCATTTTCTCGGACACGATTTTTCGATGGTATTACAATACTTCCATTTCTTTCAGAACTTGGAAGTAAAACAAAATTACCGTTATTATTTTCTAAATAAAATGTATAAAAATGATTTTATTTCAAAATAAATGTGTACGAAACCATATGAGAATTTATAATTATTATTATAATATAAAAAATAAAGTAATGTATATTATTTACCTTAACATCTTTTCCTTCCTATAACATTTTTTAAATATTCTTGAAATTTTTACTGATAAATAATAGATACATACATCAGTAAAATTAAAAAAACTAATTGTTTGCTTATATCAATACATTATCGTCTTTGAAATTAGCTATTTTAGCATTATATCATCTAAGGTACTAACACCAGTATTGGCCACTGTAAGAGATTGATGGACATCTTTTTTGTAATTCTCGTGAACTCATATTACTAATAAAACAAGTACCTCTTTATTAAATCAGTTAAGTGTTTAAAGATTATGATTCAGTAATGGCAGTAATCAAATATCAAATTCCTAATTAAGTCCAACACTTGGGTATGTGCCAATACCTTATACTTTATAAAAAAATGCTTTATAATCTTGTGTACTTCATCGTTCTATTTTGGAAATAAAATATTTTAATTATTAAAAATTTATCGTAATATGTAAAAAAAAAAGAATTAGAACTGCAATAAAAAATACTTTAGCATTAGAATTAAAATTAATTGAATAATTAAAAAATATAACCTGAATCATTTTTACATTTCATCTCTTTTTCTTTCCCTATTTTCCCTTACTTTCATTACTATATCTATCTGTTTACATATACAAAGTGTAAATAACACATATTTCTTTGATCTTCAAAGCGTTCAATTTTCAATGGGAATAAAAAATTGTCTTCGATTCAAAACTCACATATCATTAGAGTAAAAACAATATAGCATCTTGCTCTATTTATCAGATAACAATCTTGGTGCGTTCTATTGCCATCTCACTCACTCTGTACACAGCTCTTCTACAAAGTAAAAAAGTGGCAATTTCTTCTTTCTGTTCTGTTTTGAAACAATTTATATTTAAATGAGGCGTTGTACCTTTGATTGAATATTACCTTTGTAAAGGCACAGCGATAATATTCTTCGTAGTTTTTTTTTTTTGTAAAATGTATAAAAAATTAATAATGAATATGGTAATGATTTGTTATTTTTTGTACGTTTGCTCTGACAAAGAAATTGGCTATTGAGACAAGTATTTCTGTTGCTTATATTGAATTGTTTCGACATTTAAATTCGTTACAAAAGATATTTAAAGTAAAAATATTTATATTCAATTTAAAATAAAGCATTATTGTTTGAGTTATTTCGATAAAAAACTTGAAAATATATTTATTCATCTCAATCTAATATAAAAATATTAAAAAAACGTTCTAATATTTTTTTTTTATTCGCAGAAGTGGCCAAATGTAACATTTTTTAATTACAAAAAACGATATTTTAACTTATTTAACAGATTTTGGCATATGTTCACAAGAAAGTACATAAAGAAGTCTACAATTAAAAAAAATAAAATTTACCCTACGACGTTTTCTCATTAAATGGTAAGCTTTTCCATTTTTTTCAAAAAATGGCCGATTGTGGGTGTAAAAATCAAATTTTATTTTTGAAAATTTTATCATGTATTTGTAACATAAAAATACATATTTCGTCTTATTTTCGTAAAAATCCTTTCATTTTTACATTAATTATTGAATTATTAGTGATAAAAAAAGTTTTTCGACATTTTATTTTATTTTTGAGGTTATGATGAGTTTGAAAAGTAACGCTACCTATGCAGTTCTATAGTCTATTAACATATAAGTATTTTAATTTTCTTTTCATTTTCCTACGACCTATAGAATCGGAGATATTTCAAAAACAGTGTAGCGATACACTCGAAATGTATCAAAAATGCACAATTATGCAATTTTCTCGGGACGCACATAGACGATTTTTATAAATTTTTGATTTTTAACTCATCTTCGAACATATATAGAGAAAATCAAAAAAAAATCCAACTTCCCGAATGCTTCACAATTCATCACTTTATGTCTTTATTTCCTCTACTAGATGGCATTAACTCTTTGAAAATGCAATTAAAGCATATCGGTACCTTTTTAATCGAAACACATGCTGTTCACATAAAACACAATTATTTTATTTTCTTTCCCGCAATAACAATCTAGGAACAAGTTTCATTTAATTGCACAAGAACATATACAAATTGTTCACCGCAAAAGTTAGACCGCTTGGAGAAACTCTGTCGCTATCCGGGCGGTTGGGGTTTGCGGTCACAGCCAATTTGTTGATTTGCACACAATGTCACAGTTATTGATTCTAACCTCAATAGCGTTTAACCATTTGTAAATAAGTAAACACAGACTTATTGGCCTACAGTTGATTTGATTGTTGATCAATAATGCATTACTGCAAGATGTGTTAACAGTTCTTAAAAAATTAGGATACTATAGAGTAGAAGAAACCTTTAACTATTGTAATTACAAATATAAAAACTTTTTTTGATATATTTCTTTATCTATTAAATTAATTTTACTTCTATGTTCTGAAAGAAATGAAAGTATTGTAGTACTGTCGAAAAATGTGTACGAGATAATAGCAGATTCTGATTTTACTACCTTCAAAATTTAAAGAAAAGTTGATTTCTACATGGCAGCTGTGCGTGTGTCTGGATGTAGAATTTTCTTTCGTTCACGATAACTACTGTAAAAATGCACCGACCTGAATTATTTTTGGGAAAAATGTTTGTCTCAGTGAGTACTCCAGACCTATTGATTTTGGTGCTAATCGGATTAGAGGGTTTTAGAAATATTCGAAAATTTGTAACTATTGTCGTCTGAAAAGTGAACGTTGCGAGTATTATCTCACTAATTTTGATAATACTTGGTACATTTGTAGTTTAATTAAACCTTTATTTTTTGTACGTGCCCTAACACTATTGAAGGGATGAAAATTACCTTCAACATTTTAAATACTAATTAATAGGTCATTAATTTATTTACAACAGTTTTACTATTACTTAATTACTTTTAAATAAATGTGACTAAATTCTAATTGTCAAATTAGTTATTCTACGAATGTGTATTATGTTTTTGACATTAGGACATTAGAAAACTAAAATTTATAATACAATAAATGAGTTTTATTTCCGACAAATCCCATTGAATTTTTTCATATATTAAAAATGATTTAAAAAGATTAAAGAACATGGAAATCATGTATGATTCTCTCTATATTTTAATCAAGGAATACTCATGGAAACAATATTGTGTCTATCTGTCTGCCCATTTAAACCTTTAACCTATAAAATTGATATTTTGCATAATTATAGTAAATGAGTTATAAAAATAAAGTTTTAATTTTTTGGTGCTTTGAAAGGGAGCAAAAGGGTTACTAAAACAATTTTATATCCAATCCCAATGATTGGAGTATTTAAATGAAAGCTGAAGATTAAAACAATTTAAATATTTAAACGTTTTGATATTATTAACATTTACGTTTAACGTTTTTTGAAAAAGAGATACTTCAGAAAGTGAGCTCTAAAAATATTTTTTTTTACACATAATTCCTTTTGAATATCATTTTTAAGATGTTTATACATCATAATAAGCCATTAAAAAAAATTCTCAAAAATTAATAAATAGATTAATAAAAGTAACGTATAAGTTAATTATATGATTGAAAACTGACAGATATATCTATCAAGAAAAAATGTACAAAATAACCGAATACTTTAGAAACATTAATTCACAACATCAATAATCAATAAGGCTGTAAGTTTTATTATAGGAACCAAAAAATAATTACCATTTGTGTAAAAGCTTGTTCATAAATATTTAACACGTAACAGCTGTAGAAAAGTGGCATAAGGACTAAATAATTTCATGGATTTCAAACCACATAAATAATTCTGGCGAAAAGTTCAACTTAATCTGCTTACCATTCTCCTTTCATCATAATAAATTATTTGTCTTCGCTGTAGAGTTGCTTGTAGCCTTACACACAATTTCAAATTAATTCTATCTCTCATTTTCATGCATTTATACAAATACCACGGGGAGTTTATATTTCATTTCGTTTCATGGGCTACATTTGAATAAAGACTTTCTCAAAGATATGTTTAATAAATGTTTCTTGTATTAACATTGTTTTCACTATGTATACATACATGTACAAGTACATAAATACTTATGTATGTCTAATGTCTATAAATGTACATTATGTGCCTTACTCAATATTAAAATCGTAGAGGGAGTCTATCTAAAGTTATTAACTTTATTAACATTTCAGATACATCACTACATAATCCAATAAAAATGAAGGAAGAACGCGTTTTACCATTACATATTTTTAAACTTATATAAATTCATAAATTATTTGTATATAAAGAAATAAGCCCTGAGTGACCGACTCATCAACACCCAGACCAGTTTAGGGGTAGATTCCTTTATACATAAGCTTAACCTACATCCATTAAATAGAAATTGTCCGGAATTCAACTCCTTAAGAAAGAAAAAGATGTTAAACTTTTTTTATAGCATTAATTTATTAATATACAGCCAATTTACGAACGTCACTGTCCTATACCAAACGGGGAGTACAGATATATGATGGAAGGGATGTTGGCCTAAAGTTATTAGGGCAGGTTATCTATATAACTGCTCATATTATAAAGCTGAATTTCAAGCAAAATACCCTTCTTTTTTAAATAATAATACACATACATCGCAGTTTTTCAAAGTTCAACTCTTTGTTCCAAACTAACAATACAAATGGTTTTATATTTAATAAATTATAAAAACCAAATAACACAAGCAATGCCCCAGGCAGGCCGTTTGTTAGATATAAAATAGTAAAATTATATTAAATCATGTTTTTATTAAAACAAATTAAAAAAGAATTGCCTTACTTTACTCTACATATGTTTTAAGAACTGATTAAACAAGAATGAAAATATTTTGACGCTATATGTAATTGTTTAAAGGAATGAATTAAATTGTTCTACACCTTAATAGACTTGTATTCAATTTATTTAACTTACTGTAACACTTTGAATTTCAATATGTAGAATGAAGAATATTATTTCGATTCATAATGATATAAACTACATAATAATAATATTGAATTGTTTTTGGTACTGCATTAACATTACTTATTTAATTACCTTTTTGTTAAACATAAAAACCACATTTTCGAGTATATACAAATTAGGTTTTTCGAGAATATTTTCAAAATGAATTGGATAATTTTATGCTTTTTTGATATCAAATACGGATTCAGTGCCTCAAAATAAGAAAAAGTTATTTACTTTTTTTGTTGTTTTGCTGTGTACAGCCACACGGAAAAAAAAGGCAATTGTATTTTAAGGCGCTGAATTCGAATTTGAGGTCAAAATGAATCGAAAAAGGTATTGTTTTGACCTCAAATTTGGATTCAGCATCTCAAAATACATAAAAATACAATGGCCTCCGAAAAATTACCTTTTTTGTGTGGCTGTGTAATTCGAGGTTTTGATGAAAATATACATTTTAACCTTCTCTGAATTAATTCTGACTAATTTTGCCATGATCTCAGTTCATAAAAGAAAGAAATGTTTATAATACAAATTATAGAGAGCGTTATTTTTAATATTATTTTTCTTCTCCTAGTCAGAAAGGTTGGTTCAATATATAATAAAACATACGTAGATATATTTTAAGCTCAGAACTGCGTATAAGAAAACCCCGTAGTACACACGGCAGGTTTTTTTAGTATATATTCTATATATTTTCTATCAAATAATACAATAATAGAATTGAATTGCTTCAATTTAATGTAATCTTAATACTATGCATGTATCATAATCTAATACATATATGCATATATCATTGTTTATTTTAAATATGTTATGTAACATAATAGACAATAAATCTTACGAAATGTTATTTATAGAAAACTTATACAAGCAACATCAAAGTTTGCTGTAATGATGCATGCGACTTTGTTCAATATTGAAGAAGATTAATTGTATGTTGCTAAAAATAAAACCGAATAAAGAAATTGTCTTTAGATCATTCTTTAATTAATGAAAGTGGCATTAATAATTAAAAGTAAATAGCCGATAACAGCAAATTAAGTAAACTAGACTAAAATTATCAAATATTTAGGTACCGTAAAGTCTGTGTTTAAATAAAAAAATCAATTTACTTTAGCTTTAAATATATTTCAAATACCGAATATTAAAAGTAAAGAATGAAGTTTTTTTCGTTACTATTTATTAACAGTAAATAACTGCAAAAGACAATTATTTTATTTAATTTGAACTACTATGTTGACTACAGTGGAATACAAGGTATGTAAAGTAGCTCGGCGCGAGAGAGAGAAATACGTCATCTGGGTTGCCCAAATGTGGAAAGGGGGAATTATATGCCATATCATAACAAATATAGGCTTGTAACCGGCTCGAGAAGGGGAAAATACGTCATTTGGGGTGCCCAAGCTGGTTAGTCAAAAGGTACTGAAGCAACCTGTGTATTTACTAACCTTGTATGGATTGTGTATTTGTAATAGAGTAGAACATTTCTGAGATTTTATATGCAAATATTATATCAATTCTAAAATGTACATGAAATTTTAAAAGTACATTACTACAATACACATTTTTTTGTAGAAAACACCTATAGAAAGTATATTTGATACTTAATAGAAACAACTGAAAACGGTATAAAAACTTTTTTAATTCGTTTCGGTTCGGTTTACTCTACTAGATCATTTCATTCACTTAATTATCAAGAAAATTAGTTACTAAAGGGACATAGAAAACACCATTATTTTTTAGCAGTATAAAAATCGATTAATTAATGTATTTATGTATTCATTAATTATTTTATTTGAGAAGTAAAAAAAAAACTTCAGAATAAAAAAATGTGAAGCGAACTTTATATTTTATATTACCTAATACAATAGATTAAATACATACCTACCTGTTGAAAATATATCAATGTTTTCAACCAATGCTAATAATGTGCTTGAACAATGTAAGGAACATAAAGTCGTGCCTGAATAAAAATAGAACCGACTGTTATTCTAACTGCAATCATGTAGTAAATTACTTTGACAAGTCGTGTAGAACGTGACCAAGTACATCTCTTAAAACTTATATGATAGTTTCAAAAGAACTAACGTGAATACTTTACTTTTTCTTTAAAAAAATGCGGTAACTAAAAAATTTGTGTATGAAAAACTTTATCTGAAAAAATACTTGCAAATATTAGATTATTATTAATTTATTTATATTTGGAATCAAATAATATTTATGAATCGATTTGTTTATAGAGTAAATTTTCACATACTGAACAAATTGTTTTTTTATTGCTCAATTTTAAATTATTTAATATTAATTAAAAATCGTAAAAATCAGCTCAAATTTAAAACGCGACGTGATTGGTTAAAGCGTTTGTGACGTCATAATCCATGTTCTGTCCAGCTGTTAATGTTGTTTGTATATAAAGCTTCAACGCGTGAGTTATTAAAACTAAAAGAATAATAAAAATGAGCCGAAATTCTCAAATTTGGGATTGTTTTTCTTAGAAAGGCGTAATTTATCTAATATAATATTATTCTTCATATTGCAACTATCTAGATTCTAGAATAACCTTAATTTTAACTTTATTCCTTAGTTTCCTTATGGCACAGTTATAAATCTTTTTCCAGAAGTTTTGTGAGTTGAATTATTACAAGAAGGTACGAAACAATATTTATAACTTATTATTTTTCATGCGCTTTCCATGTTTATCGTTGACACTTGTATATTTAAACATTGACTGATATTTCAATACTGCAAAATGGCGCGCAATTGGGAACGATTGAAAAGTATTTTTTAAATTTGATATTTTCGGGTCGGGATAACAGGTTTTTAGGAGGTTTTCATTTTTTAACGGATTATTCTAAGTACAGGTAAACGTCGTTTTGCACCGGTTCGATTTACGCTGATTCACAATTACGCCGGTTGGTGCCGGCATGGGATTCCCCGGTTCGGCCGACCCCAGACGACAGTAGGCGCCGAGATTCTAATAGCAGACACACATTTACACGTTGTTTTATTCTATTACCGTGTACGCGAGCAGCCTATTGTGTGTGTGAAATTGTTTTCGAGTTAGTTTTCGTTTTGTTTTTAAGAAAAATAAAAAGGTATGATTATATATTTTTTTTAATTTAACCTTACATCGTCCATTATATTTGTGTTCATTTTACGCCGATTTTTTTTACGTCGGTGCCTCTCGGAACGGAACCCTGGCGTAAAACGAACGTTACTTGTACTTGCAATAATTTCTAATAATTATTCTTAAATAGTATATCAGAAACTGATTTAACTCTATGTATATAACATTTGAGAAATGAATCATATATATGTATAAATGCAAACACCGTCAGTAATTAATAATTAAGAACCGGTAAGAACAAGAGGACAACAAATAGATTCAAATACCTTGCGATTCAGCATTGTAAGGACCTAGAGAACCCTTGTAAGCTTGAAAATCCTAGCAAGCCATCTGTACACAGCATGCGAGACCAACACTTGACATTATCCTACAGGAGTTATGTATCCCGAGAGATTCCCAAGTTAATTTGCTTCCCGCTGATGACGTCCTGAGGGAGAGCACGCAGCGTTGTACAGATGAGGTCGGGATGTGGCAACGCCGCAATCACACCAAACTCACTAGGTACGTTTAAAATATGCGTGTGTGTGTGCGGAAGATATATAAAAAATATTGTAACAGGTAGCAAGTAGATACTATGGGCTTCAGAAGTCGTCTGCCACTAGACTTGTTAGTCCGAGAGGTGAGCAACAAAAATTGCAACTACTTTATAAAGGTTGATTTTTTGATATTGCGTCACATTTGTGGTGTAGAGATACAGCCTGCTGTCAGTCAGCTAGTTTCGTTAGCGTTTGGCGCAGGGGCGGCTTTATTTTTGTAAAAATGTTGCAACTACTTTATAAAATCTGAAAATTAATTTGTAAGCAGTATACTAAGTAAGAACCCCTTTTATCATAATCAGTCTTCAAAATCTTGCAACCGGGCGCGTCAGCAGCGCGTTAAACTCGTTAAGTTAAACGCGCTGCTTAATTTTGTATCAAGTTTAACATATTTAAATACTAAAATTCAGAATATCAAATATTCATTACCACAAAATTTACGTATACAATTTTCAATAGATTACATGATGATTTAATCGTACAAATATATATGAGTACTATAAACGAAGAGTACTTCTTTATCTAGCAAATGAGTTTCAATAAATCTGTCTTTGTTTGCTACATAGAGAAATGATTTAAATATTATAATAATAAAATGGGAGGAGCCTACTAAGTTGATTATGAAAACTGGTCGACCACTTCTGCATGCGACTCAACCTACAGCTAATTGTGTTTCATGAATCCGAAACTAGTAACTCCCCCTTACACACGATTTTGAAATGAGACCGACCTCAAACCAGACCTAATCATCCAACCAAGTTCCATTAATTTTGGTTCTGTGATTCATGAGTAATGTGTGTGACAAGGATTCAGAGAACAGATAGACATACAGACAGACAGACACGGAACGAAAAGTGTTTCTCTTGACCAGAAATGAAAAAATCAAGTTAAAATTTTGAAATCGGAGAACAATTTTTATGTCTTATTTTAAAACGATCACAAAGCTTCTCGTATCTTCGATATTACGAGGAAGCAATTTATAATTAAAATTTAATTCAACTGCACACACAAGAGCTCTGTTATAAACTGTTTATCTATTACAAACGCAATAATAAACAGACACCAATTCCAGCCAACCTCGTACTATCGTATGAGCAACAAAAATCGTAACTTTAAAAATCTGTTACAAGGGCCATCAGGCATTAGATAAATAATATTATCATCACATTTAGAGCGACTGTTAACAACCGCTACTAATCGCCAGGTTGGCCGTTAGATGTTGTGCAGAAGTGTATAATTGGATGTAAGCAATTTTCATCGGGAATAGTTATGTACGGTTAATTGCGGACACCTCTTACACACATATACACACGTGTCAGCTTTGTTCAACTATGTATGGTATCACGAGATATAATTGTGTCACCCTATCCTATATAATCTGCAGATTTAGGTTTATGTTTTTACATAATGCCTAATCATGTTATTGACGTGCTTGTGTTTATAGGCTAATTATTGCGCTTAGAGGTTATTTTATTCATACGTTTTTGTCTGATGTGATGTGGTTGATCTAGTGTATTCCTTCTTGAGAAAAAGGCAAATTTTATATTTCTCAATAAATTATGAAAAATTCTCGAGAATTTTAGTTTCATAAATTGGTATAAAATTTGTACATTGTAAAAAAAAACTAAAAAATGTCACCAAACGCCTTTAAAAATGTGTAATTAGAAGCAGTTTTTATTCTTTGCAAATTTTTCTAAAAAAATGAGCCTTTAGGAGATAAAAATAAAAATAAATATAAACATAAAATCATGTACTAAACATTTAAAATATTTGAGTGCCCCCTGGAACATAAATTATGGATTTTCGTAGATTGTGCTCATTACAACTTTTGATCAGCACACTTTGAATTGTATAGTTTTACCAAGTTACAAAAAATTTCAAATAAAAGGCTCATTTCTCTTGTGCGGCCTTTTATTTTACTCTACTGCTAAAACAACTCATCGGTTTACTAACAAAAAGCGATTGTTTTAATGTCCTCGACAATTCCTGAAAGTTTATCGGCATATTTACAGCATACCATGTATATTTTTGTTAATTCTTGAGAAATTTTGGGAAGATCTCTATAATAGGCATGTATCACTGAAATTATGATCTTAAATAATGAAATAGGTTAAAAAGAATCTAAAAAAATGTATTTATTTTTATATTAAAAGCGAGATTAATATGATTTTTGTTAAAATAAAAACACAAAATACAGCAATCCGCCATGTTAGATAAAACACCAGTAAGGCTAAGTAAACGTCATTTTTGTTTCATTAATATATTCACTGTTATTTTGTGGTTTTAAATTATCAATTTACTCAGTTTTGTGTTACAAAAACTAAAACCGAGAAACGTTAGCGATGGAACAAGACTTTATTATTGTTGACAAGGAGTCTTTACAAAATGCACCATGACACCTGCGAGCGTTTTAGCGTCAAATTAAAAATTAGTTTTAAAAAAGTAAATTTTTGGGATTAAACCTTTATTTTCTGCAAAAATAAGTATTTTTTTGGAAATAGTAGACACGCAAGATAGTTTTTTTTAAATTAGTCATCATGCCTATTATCGAAAATACACTTCCCTAATGAAATGTATTCAATTCCTTTTTCATAACTACTACTTTAACAAAATTAATTTTTATTTTTATTATACGACAGATGTAACAAAATAAGTTTATAATTTTAACAAGATATTCAAAATCATCAAGTTTCTAATAGTTTAGTAAACAGTGTACACTAGTCTTTGAAATTACAAAATAGCGAAAGTTCATCATGATACGGGACTCGTGTGAAACTATTTATTTGTATGAAGATAGGAGCACGCGATTAGATTCTATTTTGTTTATAGAGTATACACACATCCTGGTAGAGAGGAATGTACGCAGGATGACCTATGCATGCATGCGGGGAGGCTAATCGTTCTATTACAACTTTTACTTGAACAAACAGAGAGAACGGCGCACAGAGCGCTGGTCCAGAGTCAGATACGGTGGCACTTAGTTAATTAGATATTTGCTTATGCAGAGTCGTGAAGCCGCCGCTACTTCTCCCATTTTATAAAAGCTATAATAGGAGATAACGTTCTTGAATACATAGCAGTTAATTACATCAAGTTTACTGTTTATAATAAATTTTGTGAGAACTCTTAAATTAGAGATAATTCACTTTTATTTAGTTTTATATTTTGTGTGTGTGCATAGCGTGAATTAAAGTCCGTGTTAATTTTTATAAAAATTCATATCGTGTTTTGTTTTAATTAGTTTTTTGTTTATATAACACATTGTATAACTAGTGAGGTTAGTTTGTATCCTTTCGAGGAAGGCAAAACCCACATCAGTTCATAATTAGGGGTATTTTATACAAAAACATGGTGTAAAAGTACCTACTATACATTAATCTATATAATAATACGTGAACATCGAAAATTGTCGTACGTTTTTTTAGTATTTATTAATAGCGCATAGGCCCGGTGTTACCCGGGGATATTAATTTAATTAAACATAAAGTAATCATGCCCACCCGACATGCCCACCCAACATGCTCACAACACACGGTTCACCACGAATTGTTTTTTCGGCTTCATAAAATTTACCCAAAATATACACAAATTATACACCTAAACTTAACCTATCCATTAGTGAAAACCGGAATAAAATCCATTCAGTAGTTATTGAAAAAATCGTGTAAAATTATATTTTCTCCCAGGAAACACCAGGTCTTATCTTAGAATTTGTATGAAAACTAAAAATAAATAAATAGGTTACCTTTCTTGGAAGTTCTTTATTGTAATTTATAAAAATCCGTTTATTTATATTGTAAAATGCATATTTTTTCATTCAAACTCATGGTGGAAAGATATATAAGATATCATGATTCAAACTGACATTCACATATAGTCATTGTTTTCGGCGTCTTATATTCCATGGCTACTGTGTTTTTATATAAATGACAGTTTTATGCTGTGACATCATGGAAACCAAAGACGTTGTGCAAAATTTTCTTTTTAATCTTTTGATGTTAAATGTTTGATTTTCATAAAATATTATTAGCCACGATACTGCTCGTAAAAATTATCTAACTATTGGTGAAAACCGTATTGAAATCGGTTAAGTAATTCCCGAGTCTATAAGTCACACACAAACGAACATTCATTTATATATATATATGTATAGATAAAAGATGATGAATGAAACTTATATCATTCGAAAGATATTGTGCCATATATAGATGTGCACAAAAATATAATGTGTGTATGTTGCCGTTAAGGCAAGTAAAATAAAGTTATGATTTCCCCTCTCGCTGTTTGTTTATTTCCCCTCGCATCGTTCAACAGCATAGTAATACTCCTAGCGCCACCAAGCGGCAAAAATAAATAGTTTTGGGTTTCTGTCAAACGTAGATAAAAGCAAATCAATTCGCGTTCAATTTCAGTGTTTTTATTTGGATATTTTTGTTGTAAATAAAAGCTTTTACGCTTAATAATAGAAAATTAAGAAAGTTTTATTTCTATTTGTGTTGTTTTGGGATATCTGTATATATTAATAGGTATACATCGAAAATTGCTGTACCTTTTTTTTGTATTTATTATAAAAATAATTGTTAGGTTAGGTTAGGTACTTCGTCACAGATGTACACAAAGAAATCATGTGTATGTTGGCGTTAAATCAGGTAAAATATTGATTGAATTTCGAACATAGGCGATACTATAGTATAGGTAGATACATTTAAAATACCAATATTTATTTAATAATTGACCTCCAGAAAAGTCTATCTTTAGTACCTAAATTAATTCAGAAAAAATTATCGAGTTGAAAATTTGATAAACGATGGTTTAAATAATAAAAAGACATTTACATTTTTTATTCAATTAATTGTCAGCAATCATTTGTTACCCTACTCGTCTGGATTGAATAGACCCCCCCCCCCCTTTAAAACTGCGTCATTTTATTTTTATACTAATGTCAAATCTCATATTTTCAGTTCAAGCTGTTTAGTTCTTTTTCCGATTTCCACACTAAAAATGTAATTACATTCGAATAATTTATTTATAAACATTTTTTTAGACTTGAAAATGTTCATCAACTTCAAATTTACTTTAAAAAAGAAAGCCTGTACGATTTTTCATTCTTGCAAACGTATTGCACCTTCGGCTATATTAAAATTATAAAACTTTATATATAACTCAAATTTTAATTCAATTTTTTATATAAAATTACATCTGAAAATTGTCTTTTAGTATCGTTTTATTATATACATCATTTTTTTAGAGAAAGTTTAAACTTAATTTTCATATCATTATTCAAAGTAGAATTTTAATAAAACTTTATAAATTCTCAAACATGATTGTTGATAGAAAAGTTTTCAGGAAACAAAACTAAACAATTTTACTGTTATTTTACTTTCTCGACTTTACAATGAAAATAGAATTGTTTTCTATTCACTTAAATATGTATATACATAATATAAGACATAACGATTCATAGTTTTTGAATATTTTAAATTAATATTCCATTTAAATTATAATAAATTATACTTTTATTTCCTGTTTGAAAAGTTTTATATTATACTACTTATGTATACTTCAAAAGATAATATATGTATGACTTTACCAAATGCGAACGATAGAAAAAAGTTCAGCTCTAGAACATAGAAAATGTATTTAACAAAAAAAAAACTTTTTATGCCTTTGATTGATTGTTTTGTTTGTTTTAATGTATTTTTAACGAGTATGTAATATGAATATTTATAAAGACTTCATTAATAATTTAAGAAGGCCATTAAAGAAAAAAAAGTTTTGAAAATTTAATCACTTGAAAGCGTACTCCCTGTAATTAAGAAGTAAAATAATCAAATACAGATTTTGTTTTTAAAAAGGGAAGATTATTAAAAAAAAACAGATGAGAATATAAAATTTAATTTTATATTTTATAGCAACGCCCTAAATAAGGTTACAATAAAATCGATTATGTTATACAGTGTAATTTTAAATTTAAATATAAAATATATTTTGCTTCCTCGTCATATCGAAGATATGAGAAGCTTTGTGATCGTTTTAAAATGAAACAAAAAATTGCTTTTCCGATTTCAAATTTTTAAATTGTTCTTTCCGTTTCAGGTCAAGACAAACACTTTTTGTTTCGTATCTGTCTGTCTGTATGTCTCCTGAATCCTTGTCACACGCATAACTCTTGAACCACTGAACCTGTATTAATGAAACTTGATTGAATGCTCGGGTCTGGTTTGAGGACGATTTCATTTCAAAATTATTAAAATTGAATGTAAGGGGGAGGGATGATATCCCAAAATATTTATTTTTTCAAGATTTCTCTAAAACGACACATCTTACGTGAATATTTTATAGAATATTTTTTGCAGAGCATTCAATTTCCTATAATATAAGTCTACAACAGAATTTTAGTTGTAAAATATTTCCTTACAAAAATTTATCTCAATTTCATTTAAAAAATCGTCTTTTGTTTTTTTAAATCGCTATTTACCTACTTTGACATATTAAATGTTATTTCGACGTTTTAAATGTCATTTTTACGTTTGCATAGCAGAAAAATTTAGAGGTAGATTGAAATTGTTAAAAAAAATTACATTTTTTAATAAAATTGTATAAAAATTAAATGGTTAACCAATTTATCTGAACGCTTGATCGGTTTTTATTCAAATTCTTCAATAATTAACTACCTTTAGTGAATTTAACACGAAGAAGCACTGTGCATTTACTTGGTAGATGTTTTTAATTTTGTAATAAAAATTGATATTTTCATTTAATGCATATTTAAAAAGCACAAATAGTTATCTTTCAAATTAAACCACACCTTATATTCTTCATTCACTTATTTCAATATAAAATTACTTAATACATAAAATACAAAACAACCAAAACTAAAATTAATTGAAAACTGCTTGTATTCATTAAAAATCGATTAAATACATTTCCTTGGTCATATGTTGCATATTGCATTCATTTCAGATTAATTCTGAACTGATATTTTGATATTTTTTTCGTTTCTGTCGACCTTAGATATTTTATACACACAATATAGTTCTAATTCATAATATATTGATTTTTAAATTTAGCTATGATTTGCAAAAAATTAAATGAGATATACCGTACATACATATAGGTACATTACATAACACATACATGCATACCGGTCATTGGCAATGCTTTGAGCTGAAAATGCAGATTAATGATTTACGGGACATTAACCATAACCTCCACTGCAGTAACGAACGTGGGGGACGAGAGGGGCAAAGAGATGAAGGTCAGAAATGCGTACAAAATGAGAACATTCACCATACCAATGTTATAACCCCGACGGACACATTTGTTTTGTTATAAGTCGTAACAGAATTACCAACCTAAATGTTAATGTAACACACTTGATAATATTTCTTTGTCGCTTCCGCGTATTGATTTTTTGTACGCATATGTTGGTAGCATAATACTTATGACATTATGCTGTAGTATTTGACAAGCGATATTTTTAGGTTTAATATATGTGTACTTATATTTATTTTGTCATGAGGTAATAAATTAGAATTGTTATTTTTTATTGCTATGATTGATGGCAGATACGTTTTGGATGTTTACTGTTTTATTAAGTTATCCGAAAATTGTTTGATTCTGAATTAACATACCTACTTAAAATTTTAAGAAAATTAAAAAAAAATTAATTAATTTAGACGTGCGCCCGTTTGCACGGATTTGAAAAATTAATTATGAACTATATCATTTAAGGAGGTAAGCTACTATGATGGAAAAAAAAATTCTGCTGCATTTTTTAAAGTATACATATTCTCAAAAAACTTTAAACGCGTTTTTTTTCGAAACGATTTTTTTCGACTTTGTTCCAGCGATTCTTCAAAGACTAATATAGGTACCGATTAAAAAAATGTTTTCACTAAATTTTCATAATTGTAGTGATTAAGTCTGTGCGTAAGCGTTTTTTGAAATTTTGATATTTTTTAAGACCGCTTAAATTACAAAAAAGGTGTCACCATTTTGTGAAAAAAGGCTACGCACAACCAAACTCTATGTTCATATAGATATTGATAGAATATTTTTTTATTTTTCGGATAACCCATTCACAAAATTTCGATGGGACAAAAAAAATTTTTTTTTGGTCGTCACATCGAGGTTCATAACATTGTGAATTTTTAATATTTTTCAATAAAAATTGGTATTAAATAAGTTGAATATATATTTAATATAATGTCCTTTACTCAACCCTATAATAATTAGTTATACCTATGAAAATATGATAATATCAAGTAGGGATGTTATTTCCAAAAATAACTATTTCTTTTTTTTTTTTTTTTTTTTAATTTCACTATGACCTTTTTAATTGTATTTACGCCTTAGGGTAAAAATATCAAATATTAAAAAAAAAAACCATAATAAAATATTACAAAACGTTGACTAACGGTTCAAAATATACTTGTAAAATATATATATTCATAATTTTAATATTTGGTGAAACATTTGCTAGAATAAAAAAAAACAATACTAATAGAAAAAGAATCATTTTTCATATTTCAGTTTATAACATTGTATCTAATCAAAAAACAATTTATATTTCGAATCGCAATCAATATTCTCATCATGTATCTGTATCTAATTTGTTGCTAGTGAAGCTAGATTATACAAAATAATATTAACGGCAGTATCACAGCTACAGTGCAATTTTTATGTCAACGTACATTTTGTTATTTCTCGTTAATTTTCTGATACATGTAGCATGCACGGGATGTGTAATCAAAATTCACACATGCATTATAAGGCTTTTACACCTGTATGTGTAGGTGTTGTTGAATAAAGGAGATTTATAAGTCTTTAGCTATTTTTGATATTTCACTGAAACCAATGCGAGATTTCACTCACTAATGGAGTGGTTAAGTTACAGGTTCATTTTTAACGTTAACAATGTTGTTTGATTTCTAATAACTAATTTTATAACGAATTTAAAAAAAACTGTTAAAAATATTAAAGTAAACATAATATAAAATTTTAAACAATAACATTTTTATACAGCAAAAATTTATCAATTGAGACTCTTTCTTTTATAAGACCCTTTTATTAAACAAATAATAAATGGAATCTTTTTATTAAATATATATTCAGTGGAAAGATTATAATTGACAGGTCATCGATAAAGATACTTTTACCTATAAACTAAATTTAATATTAATCATACAATTAATATTAAAATAAAAATATAGAAAATATTTCTAAATAACAACAACTTTATATAATTTTTTAATTTTTGTCTTATTCATATTTTTCTATCTTTTATTATTTAACTAGATTTTTTTTAAATAACTAGAAACACACACTGTACATATTTATAGAAAAATGACTAAAAAGTTAATTAAAAAAAAAAAAAAATTTAAAACACTTATAAACTTTAAGTCATTGCATTTACACCTATAGCTTTCTGAATACTGAACTAATTTTATACAGAATTAGATTTCCTACAAAATCACTAATTAACATATTTTTATAGAAAGAATAGTTTACTCATGAGAGCCTTTTAGACGTACAATTTAACAAATAAATTACATTGAATACCTGTAACTTTTGATATGTTGAATTGAGAGACATGACATTGTATCAATTTTTGTAGAGAATTTTATCTTCTACAAAATGATGTCCTTAAAATTTTTCATCAGTTATCATGAATCAGTAATACCAACTTTAGTATTAAATAATCATTTTCCCATTGCGGCACCTCTTAAAGATAATCCTTCAGCGAGCATTTATTTTAGGTCAAAAACTAACGTATTTCATAACAAGAGCAAAAAACATCTGTCAAATAAATGCACAGTGCTTCCTCGTGCCAAATTCACCAAAGGTAGTTAATTATTGAACAATTTAAATAAAAACCGATAAATATTTGACAACAAACGTTGTATACCTATATTATAGTATGTAAATTGAATGCTCTAAAAAAAAGATCCTATAAAATTTTCACGTAACATGTACTTGAGATATCTGGAAAGAATAAATATTTTGGGATGTCACCCTTCCCCCTTACACACGATTTTGATGATTTTGAAATGAGACCGTCCTCATGCCAGACTCAACCATCCGACCAAGTTTCAATAATATCGATTCATTGGTTCATGAGTTATTCATGTGACAAGGATTCAGGGGACAGACGGACAGACAGACAGACACGGAACGAAAAGTGAAAAGAAAGTTCATTTTTTAGGTAGCTTGTTTCTGACCGGCTTTACTCATAAAATATATTGTAAAGTATCGAGCGAACGGAAGTAAAATCACAGCTCAGCAAAAATACCACATTCTTTAAATATACCTACTCAAGTAACTAACGTAATAATTAAATGTTTTAAGTAATCTTAAGAATGTAGAAAATGTGCATTTTTGCTTGGTTGTGATGATTTTCAGTTTAATTGGGGCCAGCGAGGCAACTATATAAAGTAAACGCGTATAATATTAAAAGAGACAGATTTTAAGTCTGATTCACGGGGGAGACAGATTTTAAGTCTGATTCACGGGGGAGACAGATTTTAATTTGATTTTTTATGAGATACTCCTGCGACGTAAGTGCAATGTAAAATAACGCACAATAGAAGAAGGGGGGGGGGGGGTAATGGTCAAATTCTAAATTTATAGTTTAAGTGTGCTGCCGAGCTAGGACATGTAAGTTTGTAATTGTTTTATTATTTTAATTATATGTGAAAATAATATTTTATTCTAGAGTATCAAGTTCAGTAAATGTTATGTAATTCAATATCGCTATGCATGTACCTTTCGTCAGCAAACTTAAGTCTATTATTATAATTGTTTTGGGGTTTTTATTTTTATCTTAGTTGAATTTCGTATTGAGTATATTTTATTATTCTGGAGTAAATTATTTATTGTTGATTTTCATAAGTAGGGATTCAAATATAACTGTTTAAATAGGGGTTGAGTTAATTTAAATATATTTTTGTTTTGTTTAGTTAATTTATAAATTGTTTTGTTTCTGTTATTAAATTTAATATAATTTAACAATTTGTTAATTTGGTTGTCATTGTTGAAATCCACATCGTACGTATCCCAGTTTCCCCTGAACATTCCTACAATGTAGTATTCCAACTGGACGGCTATATGCCGGGTTCAGTTGTACGACTATTAGGCTCGTATTTGCTGAATGGACCCAAAAACAAGCGACCCCACCCTGTATATTTTCCAACTTTTTACGCTACCATATAAATACAGGGTGGGCGAGCAACAATATTACTAAACTTGTTAATCGCCACTTTTACATAGTTTACATGTCCTCGTATATATACACAGTGACATACAGTATCCGCGTCAAATATTCGCAATGCATCATTGGTAATTACGTGCGATCGCATAAATCTGTGAATCGCACCCGGAGGTGACGATTAACGCCAGCCAGCCATCGGTATGCGGTAATTAAATGCCAGCGATTATATAACCCGATAATACCGCGTCTCACCGCGCGCGCGACAACCCGCGTGTATGCAATCTAGCATAGATTGTGTATGTGTGTGTTTTTGCAGGTTATTGCATTAAATAAATTAAATAAAAAGGCAGTGTGAAGGTCCATATATTGGCCCGATCACGTATGTTTATAATTAAAAATATCGTGGCAAAATTTGATATCGGAATAAATATGAAAAATTGAATTTTTATTTGCTCGATTTATAATAATGAATTGAAGTCATTTATTTTTTAATGAAAGTATTTATTTTATAATAATACTAATTTGCTTTCGTTTGTTAAAAATTGAAAAGTATAATTTTTATTGGAATTATAATTACCATTAATTAAGATTTCAAAATCGCTCACGCTCGTGATTCACGTTCCTAGCTCTAATATTTTATATTAAAATTAAAGTATTTTTATAGGTATTACTATTTACCAGTGATTAAATAGTATCTACCAACCTTCTTTGTTTTTCTATCCAGGGGAGGAGGATCCCTGAAAAATGATTGATCAAAACGTGTTCCCTAGACCATATAAGTTTAAGAACCGCTGGTTTACAGCTTACATTAAGTTTTTACCTACCGTATATGTTTCCAAAATTAAGATCATGCCGTCCAAATATATATAATACATAACTGTTTTTGAAATATTTATGGTTTTTTGTTTCAGCAATTCTATTGGTCAGAGAAATTACTATAAGGAAATCGAAATGTTAATTTTATTGAAATATTATATTTTAAAGAAAACTGTACAATGAAACTATTGTATAAAAAAAATTGGAGCCAATTTTCTGACAATCATATCTAGAGATTGGAAAAATAGTTTTTCAACTATTGCGAAAAATGCCACTATTGTAATTTTTATTACATATCTCCAGCGATTTCAGAAAACTGGTTTGATTGAACCCAATTTGAAATCAACTATTTGCAACTATTTTACCTTTTCAACTATTTACCTTTTTTTTATCCAACGTTTAATATTTTGTATTGAAAAAAGTCATGAAGACAAAGTTAGAAATAATTCTAATTATTAATATTAATTTTTTTCAAAAAAATAAAAAATATTATTATGTTTAATGTTTATAGATAATAAACATAATATATATTTCTTGCGATTTCCTAATAATTATGAGTTTATTTCATACAATTCTTTGTAGATTTTTTTAGTTTTATATTTTTTTTTTTTTTTTTTTTTCTGTTTTTTGGCTTTACTATAATTAGATGCAGCCAGTTATAACCGGACGAACACAAACTTCTCCCAACGTGGATGACATATAGGAAGGGAATGTGCCCTGGGGTAATCAGGGCAGTAGTTTTATATATTTTTATAAATACATTTTGTCTATTATACAGATTTTTTAAATAGATATTTATGTTGTGTTTTTACATATTTATTTGTTTAATTTTTTTTTTGATTCTAAGATCTATCTAGAATCGACCATAACATGAATTCCGCGAAAATATCAGTTTTGACACTTTTTACTAATACGTTGGTTTCACTAATTTATTGATTAAATCGAAAAAAATTTATTATTGTAAAATTTGTAACTATTTCACAACTATTTTGATTAAAAAAACTATTTGCCAACTATTTTACAGAAAAAAAATCAACTATATAGTAACTATTTAAATTAAAATAACAACTATTTTTCCAATCTCTAGAAATAAATTTTGAAATGTTATTTGAAGAAACCCTACATTATATCTATAACAGCAAATATGTATATAAGTATGAAAAAATCTTTAGCACAAGCCATGTCATCTTAAATTATACCCAATTGATGATTTGTTTTCATCATATTCGAACATTTTCACACAAAAAACTATTTTCTTTTGCAACTGATGAGACAGTGGAGAAGGTTTCTTATTTGTAAAACCAGTAAGTTTCCCATACGTGCAGATATCTATCCACAAAGAAAAACTTCTGTGGATAGAGACCGAGCACACATTTTTCACTCGGTCTTAGTTTATGACAGCAATACTTTTCCAATTTCTTGTTCGCTCAACGATCATAACTTTTAATTTGTAATAAATTAATGATATATGGCTCTTATAGATCTGTTTTGATGAATTGCCATTTGTGATTGTCGTTGGTAATATCAGGTGAGTTTCAAGGCAGAAGAAGAGAATTTAGTTGTCAGAGTTGGCAAATTAATACATATTGTGGGATTATGTGTTTTATATTTGTTATTTGTTTGTAAAAATGCTTTGAGTTATTTATTTATTTATTTTCCAACTTTTGCAATTATTAAAACATTTAAAATAGGTAGATGTTGTGCTTTTCTTTTTTCTTTGTGGAGATTTTAATTTTTCAGAAGAAATTCATATATTGTAATCATAAAAAAAAATATTTTTCCAATTTCTGTGTAGTTATGACATTCCCAGGAGAAAAGTTTTAACTTCTTTTACGTCCTTTTTCCTTTCTCTTATAGTTGAATAAATAAATAAGTTAATAATTAGTTTTTGATTTCATATCTCACTAAAATAGGCATGAAACTATTTTATAATGATCTTACGTGTCTCTTATTTCCAAAAAAATGCTTATTTCTGCAGAAAATAAAGGGTTAACGCGTTTTTGACATCACGCCTATGTAAACATTCCTTGTCAACTATAATAAATCCTTGTTCCATCGCTATTGTTTCTCGGTTTTACTTTTGGTAATACAAAACTGAGCAAATTGATAATTTAAAACCACAAAATAATTTATAAACAGTTCAGATATTAATGAAACAAAAATGACGTTTACGTAGCCGTGACGTCATCCACACTGACTGATGTTTTATAAAACATGCTGGATTGCTGTATTTTCCGTTTTTATTTTAACAAAAATCATATTAATATTGCATTTAATATAAAAATAAATACATTTTTTTAAATCTTTTTAACTTATTTCATTATTTAAAATTATAATTTCGGTGATACTTTGTTACTGGCATCATACCTATTACCGTAAGCAAAATTTAAATGATGAATATATGAAATATGTCGCAAGATATAAATAACTAAATATAGGTACAACTTAAAATACAGACCCAATAAATTTATGGAATTTAAAATATTAATAAATGTTATCCCCTACATAAAACTAACACATGATTTAGTTTGACTAGTTTATTGCCTAATTTTTGTGAGAAATAGAACAAAAATAACACCAAATAATTTTAAAAGACTGCATAATCACACGCATACATTTTTTCACGCGAGAAAAAAAACACACATTTGTAATAAATACATGCATGTTTATCACAATTTAATTTTTATAAATGCTCACAACTTAAAACTTTTAAGGTTATAATTTATTTAGCATATTCTGGAAACCTCCAACAAAGAGAGAAAACTAGCACGAGCAACAGGTACTTGCCACCCCTTCCGCGCGTCACTTCCCCTCCCTCCGCCCCTCACCCCCTTTCCTTACGGCTGGCTTACAAAGTGTTTCATCCCACCTACCCTGTCAGCTTTGCATATTGCTGCTGAAGTTAATTTTCTAGTATAGCAGGCCTTGATTGATGATTTAAAAAATTATACTTGAAAATACGTTTTATATAATACACGTCCTTTGATCGCTGTTTCAAAATATCATGTTCCTGTATTAATAGGAATTTTACACATTGATTAATGATATCGATCTTGTATCTCATGCATGAATTATTTATTTTGTTCTTTATTATTATTTAGTGATTTTCTTTTACATAATACAGATGTTGTTGAGTCCACTTCAATGAAAAATTATACTCGATATTGTTTGTGAGTTATTACTTTGCGTACCTATTGATGAAACGATTATTGTTAATATTTTATAATAATGCTTTCAGTCAAGGTAGTTACTGGCACCAATTATGGGCCCTATAAGAACAAGATTTACTGTTTTTGTGATTGACGGGCTTCTTTTCTGTAATTCTCATAAACTCATATTACTAATAAAACAAGTAACACTTCATTTAATCAATTTAATTACCAAAGTTTGCAAATATAGTTTGTTTTTTAAATTATAGCCTTTTATTTTGTTTATGTTTTTTCCCCAGTAATGGATAAAGTAAAATCAGCAGTGGCGAAGCGTCCATGGAAGTAGAGGAAGCAGTGTTTCCCTTACTTAATGGGTAAATTAATACAAATCTGTGTTTTCAGTAAATAAATAATTTAAAAATATTATTACATTTTTAACCAAAAGTCAAAAATAACATTTAATATTAATTTACACGTTAAATTATAAAACTATCATACCTCTACGTCATATATTCTTGTATTTTAATCGATATTTGTATGGCGAGTTGAAGTTCACTGCAGGAAATTTCACTAAAAAATTTAGAACTTCAACTCGTCATACAAATATCAATTAAAATACAAGAAAATAAGACGTAGAATCATTTAGTTACAATATAAATATATAAGAATTTATTTTAAAAGTAAAAGCTTGAACTTAAGGTGTTTCATAGTTTTTTTTGTTAATAGGAGGGGGGGGGATTGACAAAATATGCTTCTTTTATTAAAAACTTCAAGCCTCGCCACTGAAAACCAGTAATGAGCACGCAGTGATGTACACTTGCTAATGATTACAAAATGATAAGTACTACGACACAAAAGATATAAAAGAAAGAATCGTCAAATAAACAATGTAAAGCAGTTACTACGATAATATAATAACACAACTACACAAAAAAAAGTTCGGAGCTAAAAAAGCGACCTATATATTATTGTATCAATAGATCGGGCATAGTCAAAATCCAAATTTTTGGAATTTTTTGCTAATTTAAAAAAAAATTAAAAATTAAATAGATATTTTCTCTTGATTAAAAAAAAGTGTGATAGTTTCCATTCTAATAAATAATAGCTTCGAAGAATTAAGCCATAACAGTTAACAAAAATTAAAACAGAACACAACAATCACACATACAAATTTTCCTCATAACAATAAACTTTGTTTCATTTATATTGTGATATATGCTTTATTGTTGCAATTTTTCGATCGTGCGAACAATGAACTGAGTAACGTTATCCATCGGGGGAGACAATTAGCCAGCCCGTTCTATCATTGTGTTGGAACAATGCGTTCGTAATGAGCTCACAAAGCCGGTGATGCAAGCAGATGTTTTACTTTCAGCTATTGTTACAATTTTTAATTACCTTTTATTGGCTCTGAGCCTCACTTCATATGGCGATGATATGTTTCCTTAAACAATGGTAGAGTGCAGGGATGTGTTGAATCTTTGATAATGCATCTCATTTTTCTTTACTTCTTATCTGCGTAAATGTATATTACTATTTTCATTTGGTGAGAAACAACTTAAAATTGGTAAACGCGACGTCGCCTATATGTTATATAAATATAATAATTCGGTCAAGACATACACGGGTGTATGCCATAAGGGTTCCGAAGAACGTACTACGTGGATTGTTTGGAGCCACAGGTGCATTTTTGAGTTAGAAAAAAATATAACAATAGGGTCAAATTCTACTAATGGAGATCTACATTTTGACATCCCACATGCCTAGATATGAAAATAAAAATTAAAAATTCATAAAAAAAAAATGACATTTAAAATGATATTGCCGACTTAAGTATTTGTCGTTGGTAGTCCCACCAAAACCTCGTTACCAAATTTTTTTCAGATTTTTTAAGCCGGTAGTTACGTAGTTAGAGAGGGGGGGGACAAAATAAAATTCTGATTTTAGCCCCCTATAGGCGCCATTATTGAGTAAGAAAAAATAATAATATGGTCAAATTCTAGTAATTGAGATGTACATTTTGACATGCCACACGTCCTGGTATACAATTTTTTTTTTTTTTGGATTTGCTTTAAAGCCCCCACAGTCACCATTTTTGATTTAGAAAAAAAATAGAAAAATGGTCAAATTTCGCTTGTTTGGTTGTACATTTTAACGTACCACATGCCTTGGTAGAAAAAAATGTTTAACTAGCTTTAGCTCCTTATTGCCCCACCCTGAAAAATTATTTATTCAATAAATTTGTACATATTTTACTAGAGGGTATCATTTTACATGTTCAGTAAAAATTTCAAGTTTCTAGCTTATATAGTTTACGAGCTATTTAGCTTTGAGTGAAAAGGACGGACGGACGGACGGACGGACGACAAAGTGAGATTAATAGGGTTTCTTCGGAACCCTAAAAATGATCTTTCAGTAATTTATTCAATGAAAAACAATATTTTATAATCCATATCAATATTTTTAAAATAAAATATCCCAACCCTAAAGCAAATTGCATTTATATCGCATATCTCCTACCCTCCAACCCATTTTCCCCCTTCACAGTAGCCCACAAACGCACAGCAGTTCAGCAACACGCTCTCTTGTTGTGTGGACAGGATGTCAACGTACATGAGCGATACACACCAACAATCGCACGACGTCCCGGTTTGACATTAATAAGAGTTCTGGTTCCATTTAGCTGTCAGGGCGTCTGTCTCGATCCTGCAGAATTGGCAGGAAACTGCTGCTGTTCTTGTACCGTGTTTCTGTTCTTAGTTCTTCTACATAACCGGTTATATTGTGAGTAATATGTCTGTAAAGATACTGTCGTTTTTTTTTTGTTTATATAAGTATAATTGTTTTAATGAAAAAAGTAAACTGGGTCATAACGAGACTGAAAATTTGCGCTCGATTATCTTAAGCTTTTGATTAAAAACTAAATATATGATGGTGGCGATCGTGGGTAATTTTTTTTTAATTCATTTTTGTTTTAAGTTTGGCAAAATAGTCAAGCAACAAAGTTTTAAATGGGTTAGAAATTTATTAATGAAATACTCTTGTAAACCTATCGTTATTAAACAACCAAAACAATAAAACGATGTTCCTACTGAAAAATTTGTTAAGCTAAAGAAACGTACAACACAAAAATTGAAAAGAACATAAATTACCTTACTAATAGAAAGTTCAATTTATATACAAATCGTTTTTCCTCCACACTGGTAAATAAATAAAATTCCAAAGTCAAAAATTTAAGATTTCTTACTTTTTCTTCCTCGTCATATCAAAGATACGAGAAGCTTTGTGATCGTTTTAAAATGAGAAAAAAAATTGTTCTCCGATTTCAAAATTTAAAATAGATTTTTCCGTTTCAGATTCGTGCCTGTCTGTCAGTCCCCTGAATCCTTGTCACACGTATAACTCACTGAACCGATATTAATGAAACTTGGTTGGTTGGTTAGGTCTGGCTTGAGGGCGATCCCATTTCAAATTCATCAAAATCGTGGGTAAGGGGGAGGGGTGACATCCCAAAATATTTATCTGAATACTTTATCGGTTATTATTTAATTTTTTTCAATAATTAACTACCTTTGGTGAATTTAGCACGAAGAAGCACTGTACATTTACTTGGCAGATGCTTTTAAATATTCATATATATATAAATTAAACAGTGAAGGTAAAAATTTCTTAAAATAATTTATAAATAGTATTAATTTTCTCCTAATATTCGATAAATTGGTTGAAATTTATAAAATTAGCAGACATTAAATACCTTGTGTTAATTTCATCTAATAGCTGTGGTAAAAATACCAATAAAATAAATAATATATTCAATTGCGTGGGATTGAATTGAGATCAAAAATTCTTTCCTCAAGGAAGTAAAGCCATTGAATCATATTAACGACGGTTTTCGTTATAGAATTTAGTTACTTTATGTAAATGAGGTTGTACTGCTGATATAGAATGGCGTTAGGTATTTAATTTTATGGCTTTTACATTAACTGGAATTTTATTTTTCCACATTTACAGTCTAGACTTAATCTTTTTATTTTATGAGTACTTATATTACATATATATGTATAAGTGAATTAGTACAACTTATTTAGAAAGGGGTGGTTAAATCTGGAATTATGGGCTCGTATTTTAAACAGTAAAGTGCTTTATTTGTACATGACTGGTATTTCTTTCGTAACTTTTATGTAGCTTAAGAAAAATTGTTTGAAATATTTGAATGATGTATGATACCTATATTTTTCTATATACATATAATAACATGTCCTGACTTACTGATTCATCATCGCCGAGCCGAAACCCCTGGACCTAGAAACGTGAAGTAAGTGTCTTCCTTTTATAACGTACGCACAAGGATTTTTCGAAATTCAACCCCTACGGAGGTAAAAGGGGGTGTAAAAAATTTGTATGGTAAAAATATGTTTTTTTATTTCATCTCCTGTCATGTTTGGAGGGTTGCAATTAGTTTTATTCGATCCGACAGGAATAATATTACGAAGGCGGGGGTCTTGAGGGGAAAAACAACCCCTTATCTCTCATTGGAACAGAGATATTTACGATTTTGTATAATTTTACTTTTTACTGCTTCGTTTGCACTAATTATTATTAAATCGTAAAAAAAACTATTTACCAACTATTTTCCTAATAAAAATTCAACTAGTAACTATTTCATTGAAATTAACAACTATTTTTCCAGTCTCTAATTATTATATACACTTTAGTATTTTTAGTAGTTTTTTTTTAAGTTTTGTACAAGTTTGTATACTTTTTTTATGAAATAAACAACCCTCTTTTGTCAACACTACATAAAACCGCTTGTTTATATGAGTATATTTACAATTTAATTATTTTTTCCTCTCTGCTCCAGCTATTAGAAATCATCCGAACGTAAACAAAGATTCAATATCATGTACAGTAATTTTAGATTAATACGACAGAGCACCATTCTGAACAATACACACACATACATACATACATACATACATTCTCGACGACCACATTCGTATAGATGGAAAACCATTACGCGTGCCTCGGTCGCATCATTTAAAAGTCAAATATTGCCGGCATCGCTTTCATTACGACAACGTCTACTCGACGGTAGCTAACATTTCCTGCAAGATGAGAAAATACTACTCGAGCCAATCTCGCCACTTGCACTGTGGCGACCCGAATTCGCTCCTAATTCTCTCTCTCTACGCCCGTCAAGCCAATGGGATAATATTTCTGTTACTTTATTTCAGTGTTGCCGAAACGGTGGAACGTGCGGTGGGTAGGAATAGATGGGTGGATGAGTTTGTAGATAGGGGTTTCACGAATGTGGAGTTATAATGAAAATATGCCGTGATATTCTATGTTTACCCTCAACTATTTTTTTTGATTCGAATAATATATTTGTGCCATTGTATGCTGTGGATATAGTTTTATTAAAACAATCATTTTTCAGATACAGGGTGTCCCAAGACTGCGTCAAAGTTCAATATTTCATTTATTATATCAAATGGAAGAAAACTTTAAATACAAAAGTTGGATGTCCCATAATTGCTTTACAAATCAAAGTTATGTTTTTTTAAATACAATCTGAATTTTTTTTATCAATAATCTTAAAGCATTTATTTTTTTGGATATTTTGATATAAGCATTTGTGAGAATATACTGATTGTGAGCGGTTTAGAAATTATGACCACTTTTATAAGAAAATTGACATATTTTCAACACTTTGTTATTTTCTAATTACAACCAAACAAAATGTATATCAATTTTATTTTTAAATGTTTTTAAATTAATTAAGTAGAAATTAACTTTTATGTCACAAATACATGAATTTTATTTTTACTAAGATTAAATTTAATTTATTTTATGCTCGGTATTATAACCTAACTAAACACTTTTGCAGAGTATCAAATTTTAATGACAATTATATATTATTTAATAATTACTAAGCGCATACGCGCTAAGTAGAAATTACTGATCTAAGAGTAAGTTGGTAACTTTAATAAGCTAATAACGTTAAAAAATAAATTTACCGAAAACTAATCAAAATATTTTATACTAATTTTGCTTTATTTCATTTATACAGAAAAAGTGTTTAAAATTTTAAAGCTATATAATAGGTATGTACTATTGAAAAAATGAGCAAAAAAAGTAAATATGAATCCGTAAATAAAGAATACGTCTGAATGAATTTAAGGTGTTACTTTGCCATTTTCCATTCGACCGACTTGAAATTTTAACTGTAACTTTTAAGATAGATTTTACGTCGAAGTACACATGATTTTTACGATTGGTTAACAATTACGGTTTTTATAAACAATTTAAGGTCGTTTTTTTCGTCAAAAACACGATTTTTTGTTCAAAGTGATACAAAATTTGCAAAAATCGATATTTTTTAATAATCGTGTGTACTTCGATTTTTTTGTTCGGATGTTTGGTCTTTCGCAGTGGAGCACATAACCGAAAAGATGCACTCCACTATAACACCATTTTGTTTTATATTTCATTAAAATAATTTTTTTTGTATCTTTCATTTGATTGCTTTTTTTATTGCTCTAAAAAAATCCCTAAAAGAAGTCTCATTTTCCGAAATCACGATTAAATGTAACCCCTTAAATCAAGTAAAAAAAGGGATCTTTATCAATAATGTTATCTTTCATACTATTTAAAAACATCCTGTGTATGCTGAGACAAATAACAATTCATTCTCTACAAAAAAAAAACTATTGTTTATAAATTTTTATTGTCCTACTTCTTTAAAAAAATAATATGGCAATAGCGTCTAATGTTGCTAGTTGTGAGCATTTAATACAATATAATTCTTTCCATTAAAAAATACCCATTGCATTTTCTTTCACGTCAGATAAAAGTACGGTATTCCACATTCGCGGGATTTTCTATTCACAGAGAAACTAATTTAAGTTTCAAAGTCGGTTTTGTGGCATGACTTTTTCGCACCAGCGCAACGGCGTTGGCCCGATTTATCTATTCTTATTTCGTTCAGAAAGAACAGGTATTTCCCTTGAGCAACAACATACAATTTGGTTTCTGCCATTGTGGTCGCGTCTCGTGAAATCCTAGAAGAAATTTATTTTATGTTTGTATGTATCATGTGTTTGAATTTTGAACGACACCGTTGCTTTTTGATTCCAGTTTATGTTAAATCAAAATATGTACCTACACACATTTTTTATAGTTATACATTTTCTTCTCGGAATTGGTACAATACTCCATGTAGGTATGTACTTTATTGGTTCGGTTTAAATTGAATGCTAACTCATTTGAATTTTAAATATTTTGAATCGATTTTTTTTAAATTGGAAACTTAAATTTTAATATACATAAGATTAGTTTAATTTTACTATTGTTTATATAATAAGAAAGAAAATAGGGAAATATATATAGTTCTTCTAAATGTATGTATTTTATTCAGAATTTTATAAATAACGATATTATTACACCTTCCTTGATAAGGCTGTATAAATTATATTACTGATCAAAAATAAAGAATTCGTAAAAAAACTTCTGTCAAGTAAATGTACAGTGCTTCCTCGTGCTAAATTCACCAAAGGTATTTAACCTGATTATTTTTTTGTATATTTTTAATTTTTTGAAAATTTCAATCTAAATGAAAAAAAAAACAAATAACGATTTTTAAAAGCATATTGAGACAAATCTTTGTAAGGGAATATTTTACAACAAATATTGTACAATATTATAGCATATTGAATGCTCCACAAAAAATATTCTATTAAATTTTCACGTAACATGTGTTGTTCTTGAGATTTCTAGAAAAAAATAGTAATTTGGGATGTCACCTATCTTCCTTACACACGATTTCGATGATTTTAAAATGGGAGCGTCCTCAATCCAGACCAAACCAACCAACCAAGTTTGATTAATATCGGTTCAGTGGTTCATGAGTTATGTGTGTGACAAGGATTCAAGGGACAGACAGACAGACACGAAAAGAAAAGTGTTTGTCTTGACCAGAAACGGAAAGATCAATTAAAAATTTTAAATTCTAAAACGATCACAAAACTCCTCGTATCTATATTTCTATGAAAAAAATTTAATAGCTTCGAATCCAAAACAACTTATTGCCAATATATATAAAAGTGTTTTTAAATTTATTGTACTATGTACATTAAATGATTTTCTTTAGTTTCCTATTAAGCAAGCACGTCAAAATTAATTTAAATATTAGTATTGAGCCCCCATTGCAGTAACGTTACGCGAGCTGTATTGAGGTGAGGCCATGCGAATTGCTATCATCATATCACATTCGGGTTTTATCGTGTCTTCCGAAAGGCCAATTCTCTGCGCTATGGAATATGTCGAACGTGTCTGATATAAACATAAACCGTCACTAGACTCACATGAATATAGCCCGCGCAACGCCACTGCCCCATCGGTTGACTTTTTCAATCTAAAATTAGTTTTGACCAAAATATATTCAAAAAAAACTATTATAAAGAAGACAACTCCCAATCCCTACAGCACGAGGGACTCAATAAGTCGTCACTCAAGTAGCTATAGAGCACGCAAGTTCACACACTTCATATCAGTGTCACAATTTCAACTGTCTCGCATCTCACGAGACACAAGTGTGTGTGTGTGTTTGTGTTTGATTTGTTTAGATACTTTGGATTACGAAAATATTCGACATTTATCATATCATCACATTTGGACGTCGTATGTCTGAAATAGGTCAACGACGGATAAAAAGTTTTTTTTGTTTTGATTCATGTTTGTATTGGGATTTTAACGCACTATTAGATTGATTGATGCTAGGATGACATCACTTTTTGATAATGTTTAAGTCAAACAAAGAAATGTAGGATTTAGGACAGTATCTATCTATCTACATTAATTAATGTATAATAATAATACAACTAGTTATAATAATATATTTTTTTAAATACTCAATAATTTTGTCTTTATACATAGTAGGGTGGAGTGAAAAATGTTTTTTTTGGTATCTTCGGAACGCTATATGCGCAAAATGTGCATTTGTATATCCTTAAAACACCTTATAAAGGAATTTGTAATTGGATATCATCCTGAGGTTCCTAAATGATTTTCTTTATTAGAAAAAAACATAAATTTTTGGGCATTATATTTCGGTAACGGGGTAAGATATTTGAATGCGCAATAGTTTAAATTGAAGAGACATTCAGTACCTTTAAAATGATATATAACAGTCAAACATTTATTATAGCTAATCGTTTGAAAAATGTTCTCAACATAAGATTATTTTTATAAAAAAAACCAAAAAGTAAACATCATTTAAAAAAAAAATGATTAACTATAAAAAAAAATTACACCACATTTTCGCACATTTCTGAGCTTATGTTAGCGTAGACCTTATCCTTAACGTAGACCCAAAGAAATAACACTAATGGATTCAAATGGCAAGATTTTGGTGGCCAATTGAAGTCTCCATAAAAAAATAAAGGTCATCTTTGTCTATAGCATCAACTCAGGTTAAAACAGTTGGTTATAATGCAATCCATTTACTGAAACGGCCGCTCCGACGTCATTTAAAAAAAGTAGAGCCCAAAAACCGCACCAAATTGTTACTCTTTTTGGATAAAGAGATTTCTCAAAATTTAAAAATATTATATTATACAATATTTTATATATGTTTAATAATTGCGTTCATAATTTTATAAAAAAATGTAATTCTTGGAATTATTCATAAAATATTTACAGCCCAAAAACCGCATCAAGCTGTCATTTTTCTTAATAAAGAGATTTCTCAATATTTTACAATATTATTATTTTATACAATATTTTATAAATGTTTAAGAACTGCGTTTACAATTTTATAAAAAAAAATAATTCCTGGAATTATTCATGAAATATTTTTAAAAATAACATACGGATTGCATTTAGCCTTACAAGACTGAAATAATTTTTAATAAAATCTAATGAAAATGTCGCTACCTTTCCAATGTCTATATTAAAAATTCCTTCTTTAGCATTTTTCAACCGTGAGAATATGAATTCAAAGGATTATAATAGATTATGCGAGAAGATATGGATGTACTGTGTAGCTGGCACTTTAAAATGGAATTCCTTAATTAATTTTTCAACTTGAATGATATTCATTATTTTCAGCTTCTTGATTGTAAATTGATTATTGATTTGTTTACTATATTTGCCTGGACAAAAGAAAAACTGATGACTTGCAATCAAATAAATTAATTTAATTTCAAAATTGACGTTTTATTTTCATATAGAAATGAAATAAAACGCAGCGGGTTATCTTATATTCGTATAATAAATCATTACAACAGTGATTGAAAAACTGTTTTATATAATTTTTTTAACTCCAGAATATTTATATTTGTTTTTACCCAAAAGGGGGGTTATGATTTTGGAAGTCTATGTATAATAACAAATAATATATAACAGCCGTTATTACGGTTATAATGAATGGAAAAAAATGTATTATATCTATACTTACGAAGCTATTGTTATATTTGTTTGAAAAATAAATAAAAGTGAGAGAAATTTATATACATCAGTACTTATTTGTTACTTACAATTAGTTATAAAACTTATTTAGAGAATATTGGCTGGAGATACCAAGAATTATGTGGCTCCCAAGATCCCAAAACTAATTTGCTGTTTTCCTTTGGGGTCGCTCACTACCGTTGATTGTTGCACCGGGAATCGAACCATTGTTCATGGAACAGTTAAGCTATTATTGTGTGGTAATTGTATATCTACATATATACATGAACATATATACTGGGTGGATAAATAAAACCTTCTGTTTGGCGATGTCATTTCTGACAGCTCAGTACCTATATATACGTTTTTTTGCTTTTGAACTTTACCTCTAAAGGTGGTTCTTGAAGTCCAAAAATCTCTAACTATTTTGTTGAATTTAAGTGGCACAAAAAATAGTTAAAACAATAAACGTCACTGTTGTCATAGAACATAAAAAATATACGTTTCTTTGAATAAATAGTTGACCTTTAAAACGTCCACGGACACAACTTTTATTTGAAACATTTTTTTATGATGGTACAGTTTAAACCGTTAATCAAATGTAAATATATATGTAGGTATATATCTACCATATACACAACATGTAAACAAAAATTATAATTTAATGTACAATTTCCCAATAATAAATCAAAAATATTACAAAGTAAGCTTTAAAATCAATCATTGCAATTGTTACCTCAGCGATTTAGCCTTCTTCAAATAAATAAAGTCGAATGATTGACGTCCATAGTGTGCCGAAGAAAAGCCGGTTGAAAGGTCTTTGTAAGAATGTAAACATCGAGCTTGAAAAGCATATCGATATAGACCTCGTGTTCAGAGTATAATAGCTCTTTACACATAAAAAGCTCCCTCTAAGACATTGTCTGTACACCCTCCTCCGCGCCAAGCTTCTAGACGCATCCAGGTGTTTGAGGATTCGGAAACACTCGACCAAGTTCGATAGTTAGCTGATAATTGAATTTAATTCTACCAATTTGAGATCTTGTAATTTTACATGCTATATTTTGAGAATATACCAGAGGTACTCAATCAGTTAATTATGACGTAATGTTTAAGGGGGCAGACCCAATTAGATTTTTTTTAAATCTATTTTTTGCATTTTCTCAAAGTAGAATATTTCAAAATTATTCATTGAAAATGTCAGACAAATGACCTGTTCATAAACGATTCAGTGTAAGTTCCAAAATGATTTTTTTATCTGCATGCAAATCGTACTCAAAACTTTAAACGCATTTTTCTCGAAACCATGTTTTCGATGTCGGTGATCACTGCAACTTGAGAACGGCTTTGCCGATCAGTTTGAAATTTGTCTCACTTATTCTATACATAATTGTTTACCGGATGGACGAAGGATTTTTTTTGGACGATTATTATTTTTTTATAGCCGAAAATTCGAGTGAAATTTTAGTCGAATAAAGAACTTTGACTTTCAATATTCGCTATTTTGTGAAAAATTTAAATTTTTTCAAATCCCTTCGTTCATTCGAAGCATTATGTCATTAGCTAATGATCCCTTTTTTTTTTTTATTTCAGATGATCTAGTGACGAGCAGCAGTAATCACGGCAAAACACTTTTTTTGGACCCCTCCCAAATTTGCTGTATCTCACTTATTTTTAAATATTTTACCATAAAAAAATAACAATATTTTCTGTAAATACATATCTTTCATGTGAAAAAACATTAATTATTTTAATGCGTGGCCAAAAAAAATCCTAAAAAAGAGCTTTTTTTGGAAATCTCAACTGGATCTGCCCTCTTAATAAATATTGAACACAATGTTCAATGATCAAAATTCAACACTTCTTTTGACCCCCCCATCCATAATCATACATTGAAAAAACGTAGTTTTTTATTTAAAAACAAGTAGGGTGAATATCGCAGTATTTTTTTTGCGAAATTCAACTTATAAAACAACGACAGATAAATGTTCGCATAGTTCTCTCCGATCTTTCTGGTATGTCATCCAATAGCACAGAAATGAAAACTTACGACATGAAATGAAATAAGAGACCTAAGCGGCAGAAAAACGTTCCTTCAAAAAGAACGTTTATTGAATTTTATACACAGATAACACGCATCTGTGTTTTTTATCAAAGAGAATCCATCTTTGGAGATATATAAGGTGAATAGAGTACAGTAATATTAAATCACTCAGTTTATTTCATAAAGCAAAGTGTTAGGTATCGAACAGAGGAACGTGGACAATTTATATTGATCATTTTAAAACGATCTCAAATTATATTCTTTTATATTGTATTTCCAAATAGTTGATATCTACTTATCTCTAGGAAAGAACAAATGTTTTATACAAGTAGGAAAAATTGATAGATCTGCATTTTGAGACAAAATCATATTTGTTCACTAGTTTTTTATCTGTGGAGACTTCCAAAGATCTACAACGATCTACAAAGATTTTTGAAGATATTTGTAACATTGAAAATTCATTAAATTTCAACGTTTGAATCTCTATTACGATCTACAACAATCATTAGAGATCTTTGTAGGTCCTTGTAGATCTTTTCAGGTCTCCATAGATCAAAAACCAGTGAAAAAGTATGAGTTGTCTCAAAATGCAAATCTATTAAGATCTGATTTGATCACTTCAGATCTAAAAAGTTTTCTTGGGTAGCAAATATATTACAAGAAAATTACTTTGGAGGTAAATTGTTCCCTAAAAACTACAGCCCCGTAGGATTTTTCCCGCAAGACCTATTGAGACTAATTGCAATCCGTAATCTGTGACAAAAAGCAAAATATTAAAGGTTAGTTATTTGTACAAAATTTTTGAAATTTTTTAAGCTTATTTTATTATATAAACCGCCGGAGAAGACGTATGTAGTTCTACGTCGAAAAATGTCAGCTTAATCCGATAATAAGCAACTAGTTTATAAAATTTACAACTCGTATTGGATTTCATAATAAATGAAGATTTATTAAAGTCAAGTATTTTTATGAACAATAGCGACATCCTGAACATTTGCATGCGGTGCAACAGACTTTCAATCGACTGCAACATGCCAGGATATTGTATTATATAAAATAAATCTCTCCACTTAAACTACATCGCCAACTTCTGAAAACGTTTGTGATTGATGACGTCACAGAATCAAAGCGATGTTTGAAAAAAATCGTTGTCTAACATAATTTATTCTTCGCGAACGACGTACCACGTGAGAGTATCTATTCTACGTCTCTCCCCCTTTTTACCTTTTGCTTCCCCTCAAAACTGTACAGACAACGATGTACAGGGGTGTTCGGAAATAAATTAAGATTTAATCCTTTGGGTATTATTGAATTTCTCTTTTGTCTTCAATTCTAATAATACTTGCCGGAATATGTAAGAAAATTTAATGATACAAATAAATTATTTTTAGAATTTTTCATAGCCCAGGAAATAAAGGAAAATGTATGAGGTGCCAAATTTAAACAGTGGTTAGAACATGTCCCGATGTATATTCCCTGAAAACTCCCTAGCAAAGTTTGCTCCGGAACACCCTCAACCAAGGGCCCAAAGTTTTGTTTTAAAAGGATTTTGTAAACACTCTATTTCTAATGATCAGAATGTTCAATCAACCCTGTCTTTCGCATTTTGAACAGATAATTATATTTTCTACAACCTTTTTATTATTATTTTAGCCAAAAATAATTGTATACCTCTTAAAATGGCGGTCAAACAAAAAATTTTACTTATTTAAAAATGTTAAATTTTGAGTTCGACAGCCTTTTTGATAGGTTAAAATTATTTATGACCATGAATGTATTATCATAACATTTTTAAATTTTATTAAAAAAACTGTCTAACCAAAAAACCAAAAAAAAAAATCACGAAGAGAACTACAAATAATTTACTTGTATTATTTGGTTAGCTCTTAGAATTTTTTATTCTTTACAAATTACTAAAAAACAATTCACGAAGAGAACTAAAAATAATTTATTTGTGTTGTTTGGCTAGCTCTTTTTTTGTAAATTTTTCTAAATAAAAATAAACATAAATTGTTTCAGAGCCCCTTGGAACGGAAATTATGGGTTTTCTTAGATTATGTCCATTACAACATTTGATCAGCACATTTTGAACTTTCATTTCCCCAAGCTACAAAAAATTTCAACCAAAATGTAAAATCTATTGCTTCTCTGCGAGGTTCTTTCCTCCGCTGTGAATGATTTTTTTAAAACTTATCTAGGTTCGTTATATCGATGTTTTACTGTATTTAAAAGTGGTAAGAAATGAATTTAATAGATTTGGTTTCACGTATTTAACATTTTTTTTTGTATTAACAAACATACAATTTTTCGAATAGTCCTGTATTGCTACCACCACTGCCCCCTCCCCCTTCTCAACTTTTACCCCTACCCCCGAGGTCTGCATTATTGATCAAACGACGTTGCGTGCAGCACTGTTGGCGAAAAGTGTTTTTATTGCTCGTATTATAAATTTTCTCTCTTTAAATTCTCATTCCTGTCAGACTTATAGGCTATAAATATGGCCAACCTAGATGTACATGCCGGTTATTTTATACCGTATACATTTTAGTACCGTGCAATCACTTCTTGATTCCTGCTTGCATTTCCATGAAACGGGTAAATTATAATTTCTCTTGTGGAAGATTAACGTTGGATCTAATGTAAATTGGTCTGCATATTTAAGCATATCTACTACATACTGTTGCCAAAGAAAAGCAGGTTGTGGTCGACATAAGAAAGGAGAAACCCAGACAAAGAACATGTTTTATAAACATACATGCTTTTTTATGTACATGTTTTAATTTTTATTATTTTTTGTTTATTTCAAAGCTTCTAAATCTAATAAATTTTTAATGTGATACATTTTTGACTGACAGAGCGAGTTGAAACTGGAACCCCAAAAAGGCACAATTTCAAGGCAATACCTTTCAAATGATGTATGTATATTTAATATTCCTTACTAAAATCGGAAAAAAGGAATACTTATAAAATCAACAATGTGTCTATCTGTCTGCCACAGCCGAACTGTTTGACCTATAGAGCTAAGATTTAATATAGTTATAGCAAATTGTGGACCAATAATATACCTTTAATTTTATTTTATAAAGCTTTTAATGTAATTTCAATATAATCAATGAAACAAACCAGAGAAAAAGTAAAATTTTCTTATAAATTTTCGATCATCCTGTATTATATAAAATATATTTTCCGATCCAACTATCTATCAAAAAACTAAATATAGTAAAAATAAAATGGTGCTGAAAATACAAACATTTTAATATGTGTGTATTTTTTACCCTTATCAAGTATTTAGAACAATATGTTTATTTAGTTTGGTTATCTTTAATTACGAACATAACACGTACCTCTACAAACTTTACCAATTAGTATAATGAAATGAGGTAGTATAAAATGAGTCCTGTACGAATTTAATTTTCAAAGTAACACCTACTGTTTATGTTTTATATGCTAGAGAGTAAAGACGAATTTATTTTTATCCGATTTAAATTTATTTTTAGATTCTGTTTTCTTTATTTTAGAAAACTAAAATTAGTCAATTGTTTGTTAATTGTAATTGCACCCAAATATTTTGAATAAACAAAACTTAAATTTTTACTTTTTTATACCATGTATATATATGAAATCGGGACAAAAGGCAGACATGGACAAAAGGCCGACAAGGACAAAAGTTTTTAAAAAGAAATTTATGACTCAAACATTAATTATTGATTATTGAATAAATCTTTACAGTGCTAATATCAACAGCTTCTTCCCCAATTTTTTGCGACCCAATTTTCAATCACAATTGTCATCCCCCCCACCCCATACAATAATATTAACTGAAAATCTCAGCTAAATATAGAAAAAGAGCTTAGAGTGTCAATTTCTAATATTAAACCTTCTTTCGAAAAACTTTGCTCTGCAAGACAGGCCCAAAGGAGTCACTAATAATTATTAATCTTATACAAGTCTTGAGGCTTCCGCGGTGATCTTGATATGGATCTTGGCTTCTGGGTGTAAGCCGCGTCGGTTTATAGAAGCCAAAATCCAATTAGTAATCTTGTTTTTAATTTAATATTGATAAGTTAATTATTAAATTTAAATTAATTATTAAATTTTTTCTCATTTTTTCTCGATAAAAAAATCGATATTTTTTTTCGCTCTCATTACGAAATAAGCTAGTTTATGAACCAGTCACAGGTGCAATAATTGCAAAATTATGTACTACCTGGTGTATAGTACATAATTTTATAATTTTAGTTGTTTATAATACCAGAACTCCCCTACTTCTAATTTTGATATCAATGAAAGCACAAAACTATATATGAACAATCCTCACACCTTAATAACTGATAACTTATTAATTTACCAACTTATGATAAAAGAACAATTTCATAATTTATCTTGAGCAAATTTTCCACGTACGTTAACACTAAAGTTCATGAAAGGCAAAGCACTGACATTGTTATGTATTGTGAATTATCAATAAAGCCAACACAAAACTCCGTAACGTAAACATAACTAGTGCACAGGGTTTTCATTGTTCATAAGTTTCGCTCATTTCTATAACAGACACACGTATGAATAGTCGGACTCATCCATTCAAAGTGAAGTTTGCCACACACATACATACATACGGGCAGCAGTGCAGCCAAGTGTGAAATAAATAATTCCCCAACTAGTTAGTTGGCTAACATGCTTCTATGTATTATATATGTACATAGAGCCGAGAAGCTATAATATAGAAACCAATCTATAGAAACTAGATTGTAGTCTGCTTGTATGGAAAATAATTAAGTTTGCTTATCATATTCGTATTATTCTATTTTAATTTATCGGTGATTAGTATGTTTAATAACAAAACGAGGGTTTATTATATTAAACTAGTGGTTTTCAGCTTTTTAAAATCGCGTAACACTATAAATAAAAAACAGTTGTTCGAGAAAAATATGTATCTGAAAATTCTTCGTAAGGAATGTACTTCCCAAAAATTTAGCCTAAACCCAGTTTTTATTTAATATTAAGAGAACCCATTGTTACACAGTTATGATATTTTAAAATCGGTTTAGTATTAAACTCATAACAAAGGTACAACTTTTTTTCTTGAAAAATTTGTTCAAGTTTATTCCACCTGATATGATTCACCCTGTATAAAACAAAAATATTAAGACAATGTTTTCTTACTGTACCTATACCTTCACAAAAACTAAAATATTTGTTTAATAATACAAATATTCATAACGAATATTACCTTTAGTACAAAAAATAAGAAAATGAAAATAAATTTTAGACAACATTGGCTTCCACACTAAAAGCAAGAGTGTACAACCTGAGGCGAATTCAGTTCTACACAGTTTGTGCATTATCTAGGGGTTCACTCACAAAAGTAGCATTTAATGTTTGTTTCCAATTTATAGTGTAGTAGACTCCACTATAAAAAATAGTTTTAAAACTACTTACTATCATACGAATGCAAATAACTTGAATAGATTAATCGAAATAACACACAAAACTAAATTCAAATAAGGTACTGATACCAGTCTTGGATGCTTTAAGAGTAAGATATACCGTTTTTGGGAATTGATGGGATTTTTTTATAATTCTCATAAACTCATGTTACTATTAAAACAACTACCTCTTTAATAAATCTATTTAATTACCAAAGTCCGCAAATATAGTTTTTTTTTATTATTGCCTTTTATTTTGTTTATGTTTTTTCTCCAGTAATGGATAAAGTAAAACCAGAAATGGACACCCAGTGATGGACACTTGCTAATGATTACAAAATGATAAGTACTACGACACAAAAGTTATATAATAAAGAATTATTTGAAACAATGTAAAGCAGATGCTGTGATAATATAATAATTAATAAATAGATTACACTAATAATTAGTTTAAAATGTCCACTATTTAGACTCTTATTGGCCGATTTACTTCAAATTGTGCTGTTTTACAGTTAAGAATACGTTAGTTATAAATAAAGATTCAGAAATGGCAGTAAACAGTTAACAAATATTTCTAGTTTAGTACATTTAATTAAACAAGAATCCAACACTGGGGTATGATCCAAGACTGGTGCCAGTGTGAACTAACAACATGGATATTATATCGTCGATGATCTAAATGTAGAATTTTGAGCCTATTAAAAATGACATTGTTCAGGCGGAATTACATAAAAAAAATTTCAGCAGTTACCACATATTCACAAAATGTGTGCGTAATAAATAACAAATAATTTTAAAAACCTTTTTTTTTTAAATCAGCTATCAGTAGCACGAATTTCCTGAAGCGATGATAAAACACTGAAATAAAAAAATAAAATCTTATTATTTTTGAACCGCCAAAAATGTATTATTATTTTTCACAAAAAAAAGTTTACAGTAGCCTTAAATATTATATTCAGAAATCAAAATACACTATTCAAAATTATAAAAATAAATATATTTGTGAATAATATAGGACATTTCTATATATTTTCAAAATTGCGTCAAAAAGGCATCATTCACAGTCCCGATAACTTAGTGTTAGACTTACGACCGACTCCCCTACGAAAAAATCGCTGGCTACCCAAAATGCACGGTTTCCCTATTTTTTTCGACGCATTGATTATATTAACATTTAAAAAAATAGTTTTAAGATACAATATAAATAGATATAATGTCGACTAATAAAATATTGCATTTCAAGACCGCAAAACGCTAAGACAGCGGATACAATATAATATATATAAAATAGGTAACCACTGCCTCATAGAAAATATTTATATGTCAATAAATAACAAAGAAGTAAATATAAGTGATAGAAAACCCAATCGACCGTTATTGTAAATTTATAGGAGTGGGATTTATTTGGTGATTTATTTAACGGCTTTTTCATTTACTTTGTTGACGTATTATAGTTTTATTCATATTAATGGTTAGTTTTCTAATACAAATAGTTACATCGATAATAAAATGATATATGTGTGTACGTGTGACTTGTTGACACTATAAATCAAAAAAAGAAAATGTTATTAAGAATGTACCCAAACTAGGTATTAACGTTTGTATACATATTTACATATATATATATGTTATCATGTCATAAGTGAAGTGTATATTTATTTTCTTTTATTTCGAAATACTACTTACCAAAAAATTTGAATAATTTATGGTATAAAAGGCAACCTGAAGATTAACAAAAATCGTAGAGATTTTAGAAATTCAGAGGTTCCGTAGTAAACTAGGAATCCTTATAGTTTCGCTCTTTCCGGCTGTATATAAATTTTATACCGATTAAGATGAAATTTGGTGTACGGACGCAGATTGATAACCCAAAAACAGAAATGAAAAGTGAGATTTTTGGGAAAAAAAAAATTCCCATTGATTTAAAAGTATATTAAAAAAATTTTTTTTCACTTAATCCATTGATAGGTCTTCTAAAATGCAACAAAAATGTTTATGGACATTTTGATTAAAACCCTTCAGTCACGATATGTTTGCTTTTAATTGTCGTTGGAAGAGTACCCCTCCCTAAATTCTAAACTATCAATTTAAAATTCAGAATGTAGCTTTTAAATAGTACCTAATTTCAATGAAAATTATAACGTAGCAAAAATTGTTTATGAAAATTTTTGAAATAACTTTTTTATATCATGTGCGTGCCCAACACGCACTTGGACATTTTATTATTTCTACTCGTATTTAGTACAGTAGTGTTCACCAAAGTACGCGGTACGCGGTGTACTTAATAATTTTAAGTTTTGAATAACAAATTCTGCATAATTTAATATTTTTTTTTTGTTAATCGTATTTAATTTAGTATGTTTAAAATTACAATAATATGTAATGCATTTATTCGAAAATTTCCCAACTACACTCTTCCCTTCAGACCTGCTCCTAAAGGTGCGCCGGTAACACTTAACTCTCAAAAGGGGTACATGGGGGTTTTAACTATGTAAACACCGATCTAGTAAAATAACAGACTTAATTTTATCTGTACATGAAATAAAAATATAAAATTTTTAAAACGTATCTAATTCTAAGCACTTTATATTAGTTTCATAAATTTTTTTTTTAATCTGAGCTCCTTATCGTTAGCACATTAAAAATGATCATTATCTTGAAATGTTATTAAAACTACAGTATCTAAGAACGCTATTTTCTAATCATGTTATTCAAACATAAGTTCCTAGTACTTTTAATTATGTTTTTATTAAAAGATACTCATTACCTATATAGTTATAGTTTTATTTTAATAAAACTTACAAGCAGTAGCGTCTTCTAGCTTATCTGTATTATTTAATCGAGTGCAAAGCTTGTAATACCTTCTGCAAGTTAATCATTCAATCGATTTTAATTTTTCAGGCATTAATCAAAATCTTTTGAACTGATCTTGAGTGTGGAACATCATGAGTAAAAATTTCGAAAAAGTTAATAATTATTACTGAAATATATTTTAATACATTAAATATTCAATTTTGTTTAAATAAATGATTAATAACTATAAGAATCAATATTATATATATTATATACATGCTGATTTTTGACATGTCATATAAACGACGTCCACACACACGGGTAAGCAGTAATGAATAATCTGGCTCAAGTCGGAGAAAAATTACCAAATATATTTCAAAATATATATAGTTAGGTGAGGTGAGGTGAGGTGATATTCCGACATCTACTTGTGTAAGCTGGTTAAAAAAAATGAAGTCAATTAAGATAAGAGAAAATCTCTTAAACTCGCAAATGAAATCTGTAAAAGTGATATAATATAATCTATCAGCTGTGTAAAATTAGAACGCCATTCTATGTGCGATACTTCCGCTATAATTTAACCGTTTGAATCTGGGCTTTCCTGAAAATAAGACGGAACTGTATTACACTTGTGCGTTTCCCCTAAAGACCGTGTAAAATAAAATGGTTTCCAGCATATTTATTTATTTTGTTTTTCGAATAAATTATTTATCATTTTTGAAAAATGTTTATGTAAATCATGGGTCCCAAACCCTATACCCGCGGGCACCATTACGATTTGCAAAAAGAGTTATTTCAAAAAATGTTATAACTATTTTTGCTACAGTGTTCGTTATAATTTTTTAATTATTCTGGAATTTTTTCTAATTTTTTGAATTGATAGTTTAGAGGGGGGGAGACGTTCTAGTAACGGCATTTAAAAGCAAATATATCGTAACTAAAAGGTCACAATCAAACTCAATGGGATAAGTGAAAAAAATGTCTATGGGAGTGGGTCCAAAAAAATTTTTTTTGTGTTCATTATAATTTTCATTGAAAGTACCAATTAAAAGCTATATTCTGGAATTTTGTCAGATTTTTTAAATTGATAGTAAATAAATTACAGGGGAAGGGGCGCTCTGATAACGATTTTGAACGCAAATATTTCGTGACTAAAATGAAAAGATCATATTAACATTTTTTTGTTGCATTTTAGGAGACCTATCTAAAAACACCTCACTTAATGGATTAAGTGAAATGTTTTTTTAATATACTTTTCAGTCCATGGAAGGATATAAAATTTTTTTTTCAAAATTCTTATCATTTCTGTTTTTATCAGTCTTCGTCCGTTTACCAAATTTCATCTTAATCGATATATAATTTATAAAGACAGACAGACAAACGGACGAAAAGAGCGAAACTATATCCTAATTTTCTATTTTTTGTAACAAATGTTTAAAAAAATGTGTTTGAAGCATATGAAAAAAATTTGTGAATTACGTTTTGATCCATCAGCTACAGAAACCAATTGAATTACTATTTTTTATTTGTTCATATTAAAAAAAGTTATATTTCAGATTAAATGCTCAAACAAACATAAAATTTAAATGGGGGAATACAAGCACCCCACGTAGTCATTAGTGTTATAAATGTCCACGTGGTGTCTGCTGGGTTAACAATTCGGCATAATACAATAAATTCATTTTAGACATACAGTGTATTTCAAGTTGATTAAGACATAGGAAATTTAACATGGGAGCAACTAGAAGTGTTGTAGTAACCTTTGGTCAAATTTAACGATGTGTGATTGGTGCATTTTGAAATACCGCCACAAAATATAATAAAATTGTAATTAGTATTTTGTTTTCAAATTTATATCTGCCAAAAAATAATATAATTTTATCTAGGATACTTAAATTAATGAAATTAAAGTTGAGAACAAAATACTGTTGATTAATTTAAAATTTATCAGTTAGTTTCGAGGCGGCATTTCAAAATGCACCAATCACACATCGTTAAATTTGACCAAAGGTTACTACACATTTCTAATTGTCTCCATGTTAAATTTCCTATGTCTTAGGCGGCTATTACACTATCAAATAAATATGTCAAAGATCTTTGACAAAGATTTGATCATATTTCTTTGATAAAATACGAGATTTTGTTTTATTACACTACATAAAATATTTGATAATATTTTTTCAATATTATCTAGGGATATTTTCTTCTTTTTTGGTGCCTTTTGAATACCAGTGCGTGGATGTTCGTCAATTGACGCGATCGAGGTTTGAATTTACAACAGTGTATTGTGGTTTTTATAATCAAGAAGAAGATTATCATATAATACTGGATTTTGTTGATATTCATATATTAATAATTATATAACTGTAACTGTCAGTGATAACTTGGTAGTCGCCATTTTGTTTTTTACGTCAAAAAATCTTTGATCAAATATAAGAGACTGTCATTAACTATGATGATATAAATATTATGAAGGTAAATATTATAAAAATCGACTTATTAAACTGTCATATTTCTTTGATCAAAGAAATTTTATCATATTTCTTTGATAGTGTAATAGCCGCCTTAATTAATCAACTTGGAATACACTGTATAATAAAACAAATAAATTCTCTAGTATTCTTTCCAATGCAATATTTTACAATATTTTTGGACAATAAAAATGTATAATCGACCATTTAAAATAAACTGTCAGTATCTGGAATACGTCATTTCATTTTACACAAGCCACACAAAGTACAGGATATGTACTAGAGAGTAAGTATCTTCGTATTCAAGGCTTGAACAAAGCCTATCCGCGCCTACACATTCCACAAGAATGCGCAATATGAGGCCACTTCGACTCAAAGCACGTGAGCATCATGTCCTAAAATCTGTCCCCTTTTTCCTGAATTATAAATAGAGCCGTGCAAGCGAGACAAACGTACGTATTTGTGTAAAGCTCTGATAGGATCGTCTCACTCTAGTACACGTTACGTTCTACGTGATCTGAATTGAGAGTTTTACAATAACGATTACCTTATCAATGGAAGATGAGATTTTTTCTCTTTGCTAAATTGATCGGTGGCTAGAAGGTTATCGTACTTGTCTACATTTGTTTTGCTTTACACCTAATTTAAATTTTACGTCCTTTTTTAAAGAAAAATTTGTTGTAATATTATCCGTTAGTGTGGAAGAAAGTTTTGATAATGTAAATATTTTTATTTTGTCAGAATTTTTGTTATTAGAAGTTGTTCACTTCTACAATTAATTTTATAAAATTTACGAAATGGCAATAAAACTGAGATACATTTACAGATTCTTAACTGTCCAAATTAACTATGTAGCTTTTTCGAAAAATGTAATTCACAAGGAAGCCTTTTTAAGTGGTAAAATCGTATCGATTTCAAATTTCTTATATAGTTAGAGCAGGTCAGGAGTAGCCAGAAAAAATATTTTAGCTGTGGTAAAATAGTTTAAGAAGGTCAAATAACTCTATGAAAATGTGCAGAATAATTTAATATTTCAAATAATTTTAAAAATATATAGTACAAAATTTTCATTAATTCTTACACTCTTTCGAATGAGTCGAGATTTAAAAAACTGTTATTAGTAATGACAGTTTCACTATTTCAAATTTCGACTGTTGTCATTCGAAAGAGTATAAAAAATCATGAAAATTTTCTACTATTATTTTTTTTAAATCTTCATCAGTTAGTTATTTGAAATATACGATTATTTTGCAGGTTTACATAGTTTGCCGCAGCTTGATTAATTTTTTTCTTATAATCCCTGACCTCCTCTAACTGTATACACAATTTTAGCTCGATACGATATTACCACTTGAAAATGTTCCCTTGTCAGTACTTTTTTATTGAAAATTTAAATCTAAACTTTTTAGTTTGAGATACACTGTTTTAAAATTACATACAAAAAACCATCGCTTATTTGGTTTTGTGAGTGATTTTACCTTCCCTTACCAACAAATTGATTAGGTTCACATTCTAATAATCTTCGTAAAAAAAACGTATGAACGGAATTTCATAGTTATAAATGATGTAAGATGAAATCCTACTGTATACTCCCTCTGTCCCATAGTTTTCGTTTCGTGGCCGCGGCTTAATAAATATATGGCTCTATCTCAATATTTTTTTCTTATGAGTTTAATTGATCATACTTGTTAAATAAAAATATACTAACTTTTTTTGTCAAAAAATTAATTTTAAAGAAACATATACAGTAATATGGGACAAGAAAAAAGGAGAAAACTATCAAGTATTATGGGACAGAAGGAGTAATTTTTACATATTCCGATATTTGATGACTTTCCTGTCACCACATAATGAAACTATAAATATGTATACTAACATTTATACCTATAAAATTATGTACCAATAAACACAAGAATATCTATAGATATTATAACCACATGTACACTGTACACATGCTTTTATTTTTTTACATAAGGTAGGTATAAAACAAATTGCATATATGCAACGATATGATAAACATATGTGCCAGAAGTGTTCCATAAAGGAAATAACACATTATTCTCGATATGATAAATTAGAGAGACTCCAGTTTTAGCCTGGTAATGTTTATATGCATGTCAATACACACACATGGCGAAATTATGATACTCTTGGGGTAAATGGCCTTCATGTTACTTGTTGACCACGTTATTATTAATTTGATTCTGTAATATGATCAGTGTAATCAATTGTTTATTTTTGTTTGCACTGATGTCCGGTATTATAAAGGAGCTAACAAAATTGCTAGCTAACAAGCACTTTCAAATGGGGTATTATTTCTATGGTAGTATCGTTATAGAATTTAGAGCAGTGATACTTCAACTTATTGTAACATAGTTGGCAATTCTGAACGTACAAAATTGTTTTCATAATATCGCCACTCTTTTAATACCACGTGTAAGCGTAAATTGTCAAACACTTCATGAAACTTCAAGAGAACTGTCAGATAGCTTTGAAAATTCATTTAAATGTATAGTATCTTCGTGTAAATAGTTAGCGATAAATGAAAACAATGTTCAATAGGTTTATTACAGATTATATTATATATTCTGAATAACACCGGGTTCAAAGCACTAGTTTAGATATTCAAGTTGTTTTCAATACAGAATATTTTAAAAAGTGTTGGGAATTTTAAGGACTAATGTACCATATAGTAGGGGGAGAACGGTATACTTCAAGTACTTTTTGTTCAATATTTACATGGATGGGATTTGAATATAGTACCTCATATAAAAGCAGTGTTATTGCAGATTAAAATTCAACTTCAAACTTGCGGATAAGTGAGATATTTTTATCTCTATTAACTTTTTTATAAAAATCTATGTTTTGTTTATGATTCGGGCGGTAAAGTTTTCCACTAAATGGGGAGAGTTGAACTGTTTTTTTTTTAATCTCACTTTGTCGTCCGTCCTTTTCAGTCAAAGCAAAATATCTCATAAGCTATAGAAGCTAAAATTGAAATTTTTATTGAACATGTAAAATGATGCCCTCTAGTAAAAGATGCTAAGGAGCTAAAGCTAAGTAAAATAAATACATTTTTTATACCAAGGCAAGTGACACATTAAAATGTATAACCCTTAGACAAGGAAAGATAAAGGACAAATAACACATTACCTAGCGTTGTTACCATATCGCACCACGAAAAATCGCACCACGGATCATTGACGTATCATTCAGATTTTAAAATAAATATCAATTGTTTTGAATTATAAAGTTAATTAATAATAAATGTTTTATATTGAGTCTAAATGTATTTAAGTGATAATTGATTAACAGAGAAATATCTATTTGGAAGTATCATCTCTCATACATACTAAATTCAATTGTAATTTAAAGCATATTTGCATATTATAAATTTTCAACTGACGCCTATGGGATAATATGCGGTTTTGACAGTAAAAAAAAGATGGCCGCCGACAAATTTTGGTAACACTTTCATATACGGACTAGCATTGGTTGTTATGTATCCATAGTCTTTCCTAATCTAAGGTATAACCAAACCAGTGGAATTTGACCCTGTTTCTTATTTTTTTCTAAATCAAAAATGGCGTTAGCAGAGGGCTTCAATCAATATTTTATTTTGTCCCCCCCCCCTTCTAAATCGGTAACTACTGGCTCAAAAAATCTGAAATTGGTAACGAGGATTTGGTGGGACTACCAATAACAAATACTCAAGTCAACAATATCATTTTAAATGAACTAACTGGGAGGGGCGTCATAGAATTTTATTTTTTATTTTTTTATCTAGGCAAGTGGGGTGTCAAAATGTAGATCTCAATTAATAGAATATGACACTATTTTTATATTTTTTTTTAACTAAAAAATGCACCTGTAAGTGTATATTTTTTTTAGGTCCCGGCATTTTTCCATGTTAAAATATTTAGTTAGTACTTGTTTTCCCTCTAGTCCTTATAAAAACGCATTAACGAGGTTCCAATGTATTGTTTTCTTATATTGTTAATTATTGTACACGCTTTAAACATTTTAATAGTATTAAAAATAAATAATTAAAAAAACACAAGGGTAAAATAATATTCAAACCTGATTATATTTCCGTTCTTATCTTATTTATGTAAAGGAAAACGGTCTGTAGACTGCAAAGTCTATTTTAATAAAGGATTCAATACGGTAAGGAAGTACGTGGTAAGAATACGGTGAGGTTTTGTGGAATCCACGTTTTATGCAAATTAATCTCGGTGTAATGGGGGATTAGTTTCTTTTAGAACTCGTGCGTGAACTCCAACAGGTTATTCTTTTATTTTATTTTTTCAGACGGTAGAAAGTGTTTACTTAATTAATGGTAATTAGAAAAATGGAATTTTTATCGCATTGTTGGATTAAATTAATTTACTTCTTGTTTGTTTTTAATAGTGGATTAGTATTATATTGATCGTTTGTTTTAAATGGTGTGAGATACATTTTTGTGCAAAAATATATTTAACCTGCTTTCCTCACGTTTTATAATTTCTTATGTTGGCAGCACAAATAATAATCTAAGACAGGGGATGAAAAATTAATTTTTGTTTTGTTTTTTATTCACTATACAAAATCGGAAATATCTTGAGTTCTATGCAAGTTAAAGGCTTTCATTCGAAGTGGTTTTTTTCACCGGATCGAATGAAACTAATTAGAACCCTCCATACGTGACAGGGGATAAAATATTAAATTACACTGTTTTTATTTTTATTCATTACCTATACACAAAACTGTAAATATCTCGAATTTTAGTTAAAAATTACAAAAACCCATCCCCTGTCTATCACCGCCATTAGAGGTTGAATGTCGAATTTTTTATTTTAATAGAAGACTATTTTTCCCGAATTTATCTTTATAACTAAAGCAACTATGCAGATAAACATATCAAAAACCCACCCCCATCTACCACCGCCATTAGGGGTTGAATGTTGAAATTTTTATTTTAATAGAAGACTATTTTGTTCGAATTTACCTTTTTAGACCAAAGAAAAATAAATTAATTCTGATAAAAAAATGTACAATAAAATTTTTAAACTAAAAAAATTAAAATAAAATGCCTTGTTCCGGTCCTGGCACATCACAGTCCTTTCGCCTATTGATAATGCTAATGCAAATGTCATTGTCAGTACCGGCAGTGACATTCCGCCGACGAGCATTGTTGTTGTCCCGTGATTGCTGCATGTGGAAACCACAGCAGAGCGTTTCTTTATTCCCTCCATGATAGTCAGACCATATTCAATTATTAATGTCATTATTCTTGTGGTTACGTAGAAATGTGTGTTTATAAAAATTATTCAATATTATGAAATTTTAAATAATTGATTTATTGTCAATACAGATCTATTTGAAACGTGTCTGTCTGTCTGTGCCAATTTCTCAATAAATACTGAACGGATTTTATTCCGGTTTTCACTAATGGATAGAGTGGTTCACGAGGAAGGTTCAGGTTTATAGTTTGTGGATATTTTATGAAAATTTTACTCAGTCGAAAAAAAAACAATCATCAGAGAAAATAGTGAGAGATTAATGAAAACAATGTTTCATAGGTTTATTAGAGATTAAATTTATATCTTCGGGTAACACAAGTCCGATGCGCTAGTATAAAGAAATAATATTTTGAAATATATTGATTGAAAATTAAAATACTTTAATGAAACATTTTACTTCCAAAAAAGGTAAAATATCGAAATTGATTATGATTGTTGTTAACCTATTTATATTTTTTGATTTTCATACAAATTCTAAGACTGATATTTTCTGAGAGTTCTAAAATATAATTTTACATGATTTTCTCAGTTACTACTGAATGGATTTTATTCCGGTTTTCACTAATGGATAGGTTAGGTTTGAACCGTGTGTTGTGGGCATGTTTGGTAAGCATGTTGAATATTTTGGATCACTTTGATTTTGTGGATATTAACCCGGGTAACACCGGGTCCAATGCGCTAACTATTTATAAAAAATTGTTAAAAACAAATATAATGAGGGTGAAGCCACGCTAAGATTATCTGATCAATATTCTTTTTAAACATTTTATTATATTGACATAAAAACCTAAAAAGAATGTTATATTTCGTAACAGTTTTCTGAAAAAAATAATTATATCAAATCTACAAAAAATGAATGTAAGAAATATATCTACTTAAACTGAAGACATAAGCAGAACAATCCGATATAAATAAATCCATATTTCCGCAAGTAAACATTAGGGGGTTGCTTGTGTCCCAAGGGCGCCATGGTAGAGTGGGGGCCGCACATAAAATCTCAGTTTCATTGAGGTCTTTGAGGAGTGCGTTTTAAAGTTTCATAAACGTGTAATTGGCCGACGTTGTTTCGCGTTAATGAGATAAAGGATTCGAAGCAGCGAGGCGGAGCACGGCCACTTGTATGCTGGTACAGCGCCAGCCTCCCGTCTCACTCTTTCTTACTCTCGAGCCGCTTTCCCCGGCGGCGCAGCACTGCTGATACAGTAGACAACCGATACGGCGAGGGTGGCTGGGCTTCTGAACTATTTGTAATCGGATTTTTGAGATACGATTTGTGGTTTTATTTATTTATATGGTGAAAGAAAAAGGAACGCATAATATAAATAACAGTTTGTATAAAATATATATAATTACTCTAATTGACAGGTTTTTTGTACCGTCAAAAAATGTATTAATTGAAATTAATAAACGAGAAACGCTTTACTACTCATTCAGTATTTATCTTTATATAAAGCACCGTTTTTAACCCCGGCCGGACTGTAGTCTGTACTGCTGTGCTTAGGTAATAGGTAGTAAACTTCTTTTACTGCTTTTTAGTAATTTTGATGCTTTTAGGTTTTTTAGGCGATTTTCTACATATTAGTCATAAAATTAATCATTAAGAATTTTTTTAAGGTTATCGAATATATCAAATTAGTTACTTAAAAGCAGTAAAATCATTTTTCAGCATAAAAAAGCAGTAACTTTTAAGCTATACTGCTTTTCAGTTTTCAAAAATTATCTACTTCAAATAAATAATACAGTAAATTGTTTTTTATTTTATTTTTTTCATTGTAATATAATATAATTCTTTGTTTTTATTTGTTACATCTTACTGCCCGGAAGTGTAGGCATACATCTTGCCATATTCAGAATGAAATAGCTGTATCTGTCGTTAGTGAAACTGGACATTAGTGTATACGAGTCTCGTACCGCATAGTTCTTCAATTCATTCGATTTTTTTATTTTGAACTGATAACATAAACTTTACAATTAGATTTTAAACTTATAACAAAGTTACGTCAGTCTGTTTGTAACCTTTTCACGGCTAAACCGCTTAATCGATCTGGATTAAATTTGGCAGTGAGATAGCTTGAATCCTGAGGAAGGACATTGATTAGTTTTTTCTCAAAAATATACTTGGCGTAGACATCTATTAAGCAAATACGAAACTAAAAACCTGTTTTATCGACTAACTACAGAAATTTGTATTATTTACCCACGAAGTCGTAGTTAACAGCTGGATTAGAAAGTTAGTTATGACAGATAGGCAGTATTGGTTCCAACTACTGTAAATTCCAGTATTCAGTAAATAGTAAAATTCTCGTATGATCTCGTATTGAATAAGATCTACTATATATTTAAAATCACATCCTCTAGTCTACTCACAACCCCTTTTCCACACTCTTTAACTACCCTATATCGCTTTTGCCAGTTGTAGTTTTCAAGAACTGCTTGAGTTGTGTTCAAGAAATGGATCAAAAACATCGCAGCTTTAATATATTATACACGACAACGTAATAAAAATGTCTGTGTGTATATGAATAAATGTTCTTATATCGATGGTAAAATTAAAACTAGAATAAAACATTGAGTTGAAATTGTTTGTACATTTACAAAATAAACTAAACAATTTGTAATGGTGGCGCGACTACTTTTTCAGTTATTTTAAAGATATATGTATTCAGGGTGAATAAAAAATATGGAATATTGCTAATATACAGTGTGTACCAGGATAGATGTAACAAGAGGTAAAATTTTAGGTCTGAGTTCTGTTTGATGTAAAACTAACGTATAGCAAAAATTATAATATAATTGATTTTTGTCTACAGGTATTTTATAAGCAAAGTTGAAAAAATTACTAAGAATAAAATACCAAAATTAGAAAAAAATTACTAAGAAAAGTTGTTTAGAATTAAATTTTGACACTATATACCCAATTTTAGAAATAACTTTAAAAAAATTAAATTGCATTTTATTTTGAACGATACAATAAAAAAAAAAACATTTTCTTTTTTTTTAATACTTTGATTTGGAGCTTGTTCAACATTGACGATAAATTACAGATAATGAGATTGACAAGATGAGACAACACGTTTGACAGCTAGTCAATAACAACTAAATAATGTTGTTTATATACTTTTCATTTCATAATAATATATGTAAAGTGTTGCTTCCTCGCAATATCGAAGATACGAGAAGCTATGTGATCGTTTCAGATTGAGACAAAAAAAAAGTTCTCCAATTTCAAAATTTTAAATTTATTTATCCGTTTCACGTCAAGACAAACACTTTTCGTTCCGTGTCTGTCTGTCTGTCCCCTGAATCCTTGTCACACGCATAACTCATGAACCACTGAACCGATATTATTGAAACTTGGTCGGATGGTTGGGTTTGGTTTGAGGACGGTCCCATTTCAAAATCATCAAAATCGTGTGTAAGGGGGAGGGGTGACACCCCAAAATATTTATTTTTTCAAGATATCTCAAGAACGACACATGTTACGAGAAAATTTTATAGAATATTTTTGTAGAGAATTAAATTTCCTATAATATGGGCCTACTACGTTTGTTGTAAAATATTCCCTTACAAAGATTTATCTAAATTAATTTTAAAAATTCGTGTTTTGTTTTTCTAAATTGATATTTGATTGGATATATTAAGTGTCATTTTGACGTTTTAAATGTCACTTTGGCGTTTTAAATGTCACTTTGACGTTTTAAATGTCATTTTGACATTTGCATAAATTTAGATTTAGATTGAAATTGTCAAAAAATTAAAAATATATGAAAAAATATTCAGGTGCGTTTTAAGAAAAAATTCGAACTAAAATTTTTTAGTAAAATTTGTATAAAAATTAAATGGTTAACCAATGCCAGGCAATTTATCTGAACACAATCGGTTTTAGTGAATTTAGCACGAGGAAGCACTGTGCATTTACTTGGCAGATGTTTTTTTTAATGCTGTGAAATTCGGTATTGACCGGTTACAACATTATATTCTAAACAAACTTTCTTCATATTTTGAAAAATTTTGGTATTTTCTTGGTAATTTTTAGAACTTTACTTATAAAACATCCTGTAGAGGACCAAATGGAGTGATTGTTGGTATAAATTAGTTTAACATCAAGCAGGACTCGATCTCTAAATTTCATTCCGAAATTCGAATATTTTTTGTCAATAACACCTCTTGTTACATCTATCCTGGGATACAAAATAAAAGCAATACACCTATCCCCCGATTTACACGGTAGATACGTTCTGCACAAAACCGTGAAAAAAAAACCCAAAATGTGCATGATTCAGTATTTTATTTAAGTAAAACAAAAGTCAGACATCTTGGAAAACTCAAAATTATTCTTAGTTCATAAAACAACACCTGTGCTACCCACTTGTATTGTGAAATACATACGCACAGATTACCGGGATTCCCCTAAATGTATATTTTACAAGCCCGGGAATCCCCTGTTCTTTTCATCAGGTTACCGAAGGAAAAAAATTCAAAAATGCCATCAAATCTTTGTATAGGCGTACATGGAGCGGAATACACATTTTTACTAGTTTTTTGAAAATTGTCAATTTATAAATCGTGTAAAACAAATGCCGTGTAAATCGGGGGATAGGTGTACTTCATATTTTCTGTTCAACCTGCATATGCAATACATATTGCTTGCTATTAAAAATAAACAACAATCTTTGATGTCAAGGATAAATTATGCAATCCAAGTTTCATATTCTATACATATTTCCAAGATAAATCTTGTACACTGCACGTCTGACAAAATGCCTGTTGCATTTGTATACACATAATAAAATAAATGTAACAAAAATAAATAAATATAAAAAACTATGTTAGCTTCAGAAATCCAACACGCAAATACATTTTCAATTTAACCAACAAATGGGTTTAAGTGGGCTGGACACTTACATGCATATATTCATTATTGGTTTTGGCTTGGGACCAGAAAAACTGCATAACGTCAAGAACTATAGTTAGAATGCAGACCACTGACAAATATCTAGTCGCATCCAATTAAGAGATAACCTGTGAATGTAGACGATGTGGAAAAAAGTCAATGCGAAAGTCAGACAATAATGTCTACCTACATACTGCTTATATTGCGCTGGCAAGGAAGATTGCATGCATGCTAACATATTATAAACACTGAGATATTGAGTGGAACGAAAGTTACATGGACTGTTGAAAAGAAAATTAAGTTAAGATTGTTTTGTTATGTTTTTGGAAAGATAATACAAAAAAGAAACAATCGTGTTTATTTAAGTTAAATGTGATTGAGTTATTTGAAAAAAAAAAACGAAATCTATAATTAGTTTAGTTTTTATTTATTGTTTTAAATATAGCTTATAAGAGAAGATTCCTAAGTATCTCATCGGTTTCGATTTAATGAAACATTCAGAATTTTATTGACATCATCTAGGACCAAGAACATTTCTGTATAGGTTTTAGAAATAAGAAATGTATCATTATCTCTCTTATATACTCGAAAATTACTGAACTAATTTCAATGCGGTTTTCACCAATAACTAGTTAATTTTTCTGCGCATGTTCGTGGCTATTAATATTTTATGAAAACCTAAATTTTAATATCAAAAAACTAAAAAAATCTTTATCAAGTCGTGTTTTGTTTTCATGATGTCACAGCATGTTGGATATTTTAAGTCACTATATTAACCCGAGTAACACCGGGTTCAATGCGTTAGTAGATGTTATCTTATATAAAAAACATAATTTAAAAAAATTATTTAAATCTGATATGAAATTTCCGGTGTAATAGTTACTGCAATGATATTTTGAAATACATATGGACAAAACTGCGGGTAAAAGTTAATCATACTTTATAAAATTGTCTCTTCAAATATTTAAATTATAAATATCTAACGTGACCGTATATAATTCAATTTCATTAAATTAACTCAAATCTGAATCATTGAGCAAATGAATTTATATACGAATAACATTGGCGTATAAAAATATTCTAATTGGTAGATGAATCACAGAATATCAAAATAAGTAACTGTAAATTCTATATTTTACTTCAGACGTAAGGAATATGTTATACAAGCCAGTAGGCGTTGTTTACATTTGTCTTTTTGTTGGTGATGATCTGAGCAATAATTCTTTCTGATGTTTTGCAATTCTTGGCATACTTATAATAGATAATAAAAAATTATAAAATTATTTAACGTTCTTATAAGGGATCAACCATAAATTACATCACACGTTAAGGGGCAGGGGGGGGGGTCTACAAAGTGTGACGTGTGTGATAAGGGGGGGGGGAAGAGTCATAAGCTTCGTGACGTCACATCTACAAAATCAAAACAATGAATTTTATAGGAAGTCTAAGAGCAAAAATGTGATGAAAAATGAATATGTTGATAGTAACTAGAGACCTGTGAAGAGTTATTGGGATAATTTCAAACGTGCATAAAAAATTTTCAAATAAATAAAAATAATATAAGCAGCAATGAAACAAAAACATTTTTTTTTCATTGATTTTGGGTACGTAATTATTGTTTTGAAAGGGGGAGTCACATAAATGTGCAGCCTGCAAGAAGGTCGAGGGGGGAGGGGGTAAAAAAAACCATGAAATTTGTGTGTTCCTGTTCTAATATATAAATAAAATTCATTATACTAATTTTTATTAAATTATTTCAATCTCGAAATGACTTTGGTAGTAAAAAAGTTGTTTTATAGTACATTTTTTGAAATTAAAATTCACATCTGTATTTACAAAGGTATTGCAATAGGTACCTGCTTAAAAGATAAATAACAGCAATTACTTAAAAATTACATGAATTCATATAAATAAGTGAGGTAATAAAAATGAATAACGATGATTATAAAATGGTACAGTATGATTAAAATTAGATTTTTTGAGTTGCAATCAAATTAAAATTAGTGCACAGTTAAAAACGATATTATATAATTTTTAAATGCAATACAAAAAAGTATTTTGAGAAATTTTAATCCTGAAAATATAGATGACACCTTCCCCCTACTCCTTTCTAACATTTCCTAGATTTTAAGAGCAACTTCTTAACTTGGTAACTACTGGCTCAAAAAATCTGAAAAAATTTGGTAATGAGGCTTTAGTAGGACTACCAACAACAAATACTAAAGTCAACAATATTAATTCAAATTTTGGATAAATAGGGAGGGGCGTTATAGATTTTTTTATTTTTATATGTAGGAAAGTGGGGTGTCAAAATATAGATCTCAATTAGTAGAACATGACACTATTTTTATATATTTTTCTAACTCAAAAATGCACCTGTGGCTCTAAACTTATGGCATACACCCGTGTATGTCTTGACCGAATTTTTATATAAATATTCTCGTGTGTGAACACAATGTATAACAAAGTAAAATTGAATTTATTAATTGTTAACAAATAATTATAAACGGTAAACATGAAGATAATAAAATATAGAAAAGAAAACTTCAATAAATTGTCAAATATTTTGATGACGCCTTTATCAGAAACTGTTCTAAAATACATGAAAATTATGAAAGCTTAAAAAGTAATTTTATATAAAGTCGAGATGAAACAAGTTGATCGTATTATTCTCCAAGTTTCGATCACCGAGAATTGACGTCATTGAAGTTCACTTCCAAGTTGGGATTGGTCGGCAGTTAGTTTACGTTTTCTTCTACGATACGAAATTAAATTTGTTAAACTGACTGACTTTCAAACTATATACCTATAATCAAACATCGATTCAAGAGATTTTATTAACTTTACTAAGAGTTTTTTTTTTTTGTTCAAATACTGTGTACGGTTTTAAAGGTTACGGTAATCTAAAAGTGTATTGTTGAAATTTTATCTACGGAGTTTAAATATTAAGATGTGTTCTTTGTTTTCAATAATAATATATTTAATATTTATACTATGCTATAGCCAACTTAGTGACCCATAAGAAAAACTAAAGTTAAGGCTTGTAACTCGAAAACTAAAAGTAATATAAAAAAGATTTTTGGGTAAATCGCCAAAACCACATAAAATTATTATAATATTTTTTGATGTAGTAATACTCACCCCTTTATTATTATTAATTCATCTCATTTAACTGAATTTGTATTTCTTTCCGTTTAGGAAATTCCCATGCATTTCATGCTTATCTTGGATACTGTATAATATTCGTGATAATTTAAAATAATAAAATATACAATAATTTGCAGAAAACCCTTGGTTGTGTAAATGGATATCTGTAAGAGAAAGATTAACTAGCTTTTAATATCAACATTTTCATTAAAATAATAAAATCAAACGAAATCTTTTCTGACATATTTCTAGAGTTCTTCAACATTCTTGAAATTTAAAAAAATTAGAAGGAACTTCTTTCATCTTGACTAACAAATGAGTTCTATCTCAACCAATGTTTTTTATCTTAACTTTTTCCACTTCACTGAATTTTAATTTTCGTTTCTTTTACGCTTTTTTCTTTGAAATAACTCCATTCTTGTATTTTTATGGTATAATAGGCACCTGTCATTTACATTGTATGAAATATGGAAAGTAAATGTTGAGATTGTTTATAGATAACTTCAAAATAATTCCAGGAAATTCCGTTCTTTTTTGTTTTCCAAACAAAGCATATGTATTTATCTTCATTTACTAACAAAAATACATATTTTAAAATTTAAATATAGGGAACAAATTAAACGCGCCTATTTTAAATGAAATTATAGAAATATTGAACAATATTTTTTGTAGTTAAGAAAATACATTTTGTTCATTAAAGAAATAAAATGACACATAGAAAAAAAATTGCTCCATAAAATGGCTAAATGAGTATTACATTGCATTGGTGAGATTTGTACTAAAAGAGCAATATCGTGTATTTATATAATATTTTATAAATCGTACAGAGTTGATGTTCTAATAAAATACAAGTTAACTATCCTTGGTTAGGGTAATCTATTGGGGCGAAATCGAGTTGATTAGTTTTAGGTTGATTAGTTTTCGTTAGGTTAGGTATATTTTAATACATCAACACGTGATATTTGATAGTTGTGACTTCGGTAACGGCATATTCTTTAGGTTTGAGTTACTTTATTTGGGGGGAGGGGTAATGAAACATCCCTCCTCCTTCCAAAATGAAAGTTATAAAATTAAAGCATGAACGCAAATATTTTGTAAAACTAAAATGCTCAAAACGGAAAATGTTATTGCTCAAAAAAATTATTTTTAATGACACTTTATGTTTAGTATAATGCTAAGAATTCAAAATATTATTGCTCAAATACAATTTATTTATTGCTCAAAGGGTATAAAATATTGCGCGCTTAAATACTATCCTTAAATATATATTTATTTATGTAAAAAAATCGTCATAACCATTTATTACTTGACTTCTGTTTGGAACCAATTATTTGTTAAATATTTAATTGAAAATTTGGCTGAATACATTAAAAGAAAGTCAAATTCACCAATAAATCTTTTCATAGAGTATAAATTGGCCGACAGTAGTGCCAGAATATTCTTCTTATTCTTTTTTGGTTTCTTTTTCTTGAAAAGTGATTTTTAAACTATATTATATGTATTCCGCTTAAGTTAAGTAACTATAGAAGTATTTTTTTAAATAATACTTTCTCATGTTATTATTAATTAATAGATTAATTGCTTAAAATCATTTATGATAATTCACAGCAAATTAATCAACCTATTTGTTTTCGTTATAATATTTCAAACGCATTATAGTTTTCGCATGATAGTTTTCATAAGAAAATTAATATGTGCCAGACTTCGTAATATTAACTTTGATATCAAATCCTAACTACAAAACATTTAAAAATATTCATACGTAGACAGTTTCTATCAACTCCCCACCTCGATATTAATTGATGTATTGAGTAAATACAACATCCTAATATATAGAGCGGCTGCAGCAATACATTTGGACCCAAGAGAACATATTTACTTACACCAAATACCAGTATATTGGCTATGGGAGAACCGTGTCAAACAGCTTTGCGGTCACAAATCCTGAGTACCGCCGCAGTGAATCATCTTGTCGCAGTTTGCAGCTGCCAGTCAACGCCGGTCATACGTCAATAAGAGTGATGGACGGCGTTATAGAGTGAAAGGACACTTCTACCACTTGTAGTGTTTGTAGAAATGTATTATAATGGACTGCTCACTATGCACTAACGTAATGTGTAAAATATATATTATAGAGTTAAAACGGTATATATGGAATACTATTCTTGTTTTAGGTAATGAAACTGGTTTATTATACCGGGTGTTCCAGACCATCCGACCACTATGATTTACGCCCAAACTATTAAAGATAGAGATTTATGATAAAAAATTTACTATATACAGTGTATTCCAAGTTGATTAAGACATAGGAAATTTAACATGGGAGCAATTAGAAGTGTTGTAGTAACCTTTGGTCTAATTTAACGATGTGTGATTGGTGCATTATGAAATACCGCCATAAAATTTAATAAAATAGTAATTAGTATTTTGTTTTCTTTATATCTGTCAAAAAATATTATTATAATTTTATCTAGAATGTTTAATTAAATTTGAAAACAAAATACTGTTGATTAATTTAAAATTTATCAGTTAGTTTCGAGGCGGCATTTCAAAATGCACCAATGACACATCGTTAAATTTGACCAAAGGTTACTACAACATTTCTAATTGTCCCCATGTTAAATTTCCTATGTCTTAATCAACTTGGAATACACTGTATATCAACCCTGAAGAATTTCAGGAAAATATTTTCAACCCCTTGGATGGTAGTTTGGGAGGTACATGCCCGTTTCTCAGCAAAATCAAATGGAACGGTATATTCAAAAGTAGATAAATTTAAAGATCATAAGAAGTAAGAAACTTTTGTAAAAAAAATTTTTCATACATTCAAATGTTTAGAAAATATGGCGACTTGTTCCCAAATTTTACGGTTTTTCTAAAAGTGTTCTAATTTTGTTAAATATTAATGAAATTTTATTTTTTAATTTTTATTTGAACGTAGAAATAATGAACTTTCTAATGATGTATGATTATTTGAGATTTGGATAATTCAAAATGTCTTGATTTTTTTTTGTATTTTGGGATTTGGTGGACCCAAGTCTGAAGTATGTGTTCCAAAAAAATATGTATGGAATTCGACGGCTTACAATTTTTAACTTCTTTTTTAAAATATATTTTTTAATATTCTAAGGGTTATCTTTAATATGAAATCACATTTTTATCAAATTAATTAAGGTGTTAAATTCCATTAAAATTTATACACACAAATTTTCTTCACAATTACGTTTTATATCTCATCTCAACAAAAAATATTGTAAGCCCGTCGGCTATTTGAGATGACCCTTACTCTTAAAATAGAATAGAGTATATATTTTTGTTTATTAGTGGCAGCTTCGGGCAGTTTGAAAATATATTTGCAGTAATAAAATCGATAAATTACGTAACAGTAAAAAGAAATTATTAAAGTTTATATTTACTGCAAAACGTAAGTGATTTTTCATTACACATAAAAAGTTTAAAAACACTAATGGGTACATAGTTTTGCTTCTAAGAATCTAAAGAATATGAGGTAATTAAATTGTAATAAAATAAAATAAGAATACTTCATGCACATGTAAAAATGTGTTTCTTTTTTCTTATGGTGTCATAAATGTGTATATGTACTTGCTTATACTAGACCTATTCAAAGTAGACCACTAAAAATAAGTACTTTATGTTTATAACATCTAACGTATCCTACGAAATACATTAAAAATTAGTAAGTCTGTACAAACGAGAATTAAATAACGCAAAATATATTTTGTATACAATTTATGTATTTATGAACAACATAAGTCATATCAAGTGGAACAAACTTGAACAGTTGATCGAGAAAAATATTTAAAAAAAAAAAGTTCATATAAACATGTGTCCGGAAATTCTTCGTGAGGGAGCTACATATCCCCATAGATTTATTTAATATTTTGAGAATTTATTGTGATACAGTTATAAAATTTTATAATCAGAAAGATCGAGTGAAAATTTTGAAATCAGATAACAATTTTTTTCTCTCTAAAAATGATCACAAAGCTTCTCGTATCTTCGATAATAAAACTAGTCATAACAAAAATACAACTCATTTTATTCATTATTCAATAAAAATCACAATTGCCATGAGAAACTAAAGAGTCAGATATTAAATTCATGTCAAGTAAGCTTTGGAAAAAAGAATGATTGATGTTTAAAATTTTTATATTTATTAAAACTCGTTGCATATTTTGTTAATGTATAATAGAAATGTCGGCTTTAGGGAGAGAGATTGGGCAACTGCTCGGGGTGCCAGTTCAGAATGGGTGGCGGACGGTCACATGGAGAAAAACAGCTTAAATTCTAGTAAAATTTTTTTCTTTAAAAAATGATCACAAAGCTTCTCGTATCTTCGATACGACGAGGAAGCAAAATTAATTATTTTGAATAAGTAAGAAGAGTTTCCAGGCACATGTAATATCGTAACCAATATAACTCAATTTCGCAAAAAAATGTCGCTTACGATACTTTGCCTTGTAGGGGACGATATGTTGTATAAGAAACGTATATTCAATAAGGTGCAGTGGGGCAAGTGCATTAACGGGTTCTTTTTATTATAATACGAGTGAAATTGTAATAGCTAATATGTAGTGAACTACCAAAAGTTAATACCAACTTGTTTAAAAAGTTCACTACTCCAAAACTAAACAACGTATCTTGATGCGGTAAAAAGCATTTTATACTAGGCGTATTCACAATTCTGCTCTTGCCCCATAGCATATGAAATAATGCTTCAAAGCGTTTATAACTACCGGTAATGCACTTGCCCCGAAAATGGGGCAAGTGCACTGTAGTTGACATTTTTTACAATTTCCTATCATAATGCAAATATACAATGAAAATTGGCATCCTATTCAATTTAAACTAGTCAGTAATAACTGCAAAATTATTTGATACTGAAAATATTAAGTATTTATATAACAGATTGAAAATGTATGGGTTCAAAGTCCAACTATGCAAAAACCGGTCTGCACTTACCCCACTGCACCTTATATCCGAAATTAACCACAAAATATTATACGCCGTATATATTTTTATAAACTTGTTTTTTCGTATGGGATAATACGAAAACTATACTATTTCCATAATAATTAAATTATTAAATTAGCAATGCAGATATTTATGTCGGTCAGCAGAACAACATTTAAAATAATTGGATTGTGTTTTTGGGTTAGCGATCGCATTTTAATCTGTTTATTTAAACATGATGTTTGGTCACCACATTAGCCATCATCGGCTGAATAATAAATAACGATCAGATGTTGTTGTAATGAAATTCAATCGAAAAACAAACATTCAGTTCGGTTTTAGCAAGCTGTACGAATAGAAATGCTATCGATAGAAATCGAATTGTGTATACTACACAGTGTTTAATATGTAATTCATGTTGTTGACAAAATACTAACTATTCTATTGAATATTATTTCAAGATTTAGAATTTTAATTTTAAACGTATATATGTATGTTCGGTCATAACAGATGAAAGAAATTGTTATTTATTTTTAATAGCATTTTGATATTTAATAAATTTAATTTATTTGACAATTAATAATTATAATGCTCCATGAAACAATTCTTAAATCCGGAGTTTTTAATATTATAACTTACTGAAAAAGTTAAAAATTTAATTATTAAGAATAAATGAAATTAAAAAGTTATAAAACAATCCAATTTATTCAATTTTCTTAATTTTTTAGTAATGGTAAAGTTATATTACAGTATTTGTATGTATCAGTTTCAATTCTACATCCTGTATATTTTTAATATATATATATAAATTTCAACGTCTCTCTGTCTGTTAGTGCACATATAACTCAAGAATCACTTATCCGATTTACGTGTTTTTTTCAATTCATAGATATGTTCTCTGGCCAGGTTATAGGATATATTTTGTTACGAGTACGTTAGGTAACCTAACAACTAAGCAGTGACGATAATAGTAAATCAACTCGAAAAAAGTTTGCCGCCAGCGCAATCTTAATTATTGAACAAAATAATGTAGTAAAGAATTATGTAGAATCAAATGATCTAAAAAAAAGTCCGTGATCCCATATATTTAACTTTTATATTTAAGGCACAATTCTGATCGTAAATTGTTTATTTTGTTTTCAAAAATTAACTTTTAAATTAAAAATGAACAAAAATTATTTATACTTTTTGTTAGGTAATTTAGGTGTTGTTTACAGTTAATATTACAATTAATAACTAATCGTATTTGTACTTAATTCAATTATATTTTTCAAAAATCCTAAGCAATAATTCCATAGTCCACGTGAATCAAACCGCAAGCACAGCTAATGTAATAAATCGCAATTTAAGCCAATTAACCGTAAAACGCACTTAATTAAAAATATTTCATTCAAAACAAAATATCTGTTAAAACAATAAACCCCAAACAAATCCGAACAAAGCAAAGCCCACTCAAACTCACAGAGAAAAAAATGTGTCCAAACGGAAGTTATTTTTTATCACTTATGAAAGTTAGCGTAAAAGGGTAAACTTGTAAACAATGAAAACATAGCTTCCCCCCAATGCACCACGGCGATCCCTGCGGACATTGCGAGTGTGTGTGTGTGGGTGCACGTGCGTACGAACGGGGGTGTGGCGCAGGACCATCGCCAGGACACACATACACACGGATCCTTCCGCCTGGTCTAATGCTACAACGCCAGCTTAATCGCACATGAATCAATTGAGCCGAATATAACGTCAATAAATCGACATGGCACAGTAATATACGATCCAAACTTTGTGTGACTGTGATTTTGATATGTCCATGTGCGTCTAAATTAAAATTTCTTAATACTTGTGTTAAATTAATTGCAGAAGATGAGCAAGGATATTTATTTTCACAAATATAGATATTTTTAAAGTATCGTTTCTAATAAAAAATAATTAGGTAACATAAAAGCCTCACAAAGATTTTTAAAAAATTCAAGAACCATTCATATATTTTTACAAAGGTTTTAAACTAATTTGATAACAAGGTATAATGTTTCATATAAATTTTTTAATTAAAGAAGAAATCACAAAAATTATTTAAAAAAACACCTGCATTATTACATATGTGTTTTAAAATTATATTTGTTATTTTCATTTTCAATTTTAGTTTTTCTGAACAGCACATTAGTACCCAAATAAAATATTAATTAGTAAACCAACTTTTTCGTTTTTACTCATACATAATATACATATATACAGTGTATTCCAAGTTGATTAAGACATAGGAAATTTAACATGGGGGAAATTAGAAGTATTGTAGTAACCTTTGGTCAAATTTAACGATGTGTGATTGGTGCATTTTGAAATACCGCCACAAAATTTAATAAAATAGTCATTAGTGTTTTGTTTTCAAATTTATATCTGCCAAAAATATTATTATTATTATTTTATCTAGGATGATTACATTTATTTCATTAATGTATTTTATTATTTATTAAAGTTGAAAACAAAATGCTGTTGATTAATTTAAAATTTATCAGTTAGTTTCGAGGCGGCATTTCAAAATGCACCAATCACACATCGTTAAATTTGACCCATTCTAACTGTCCCTATGTTAAATTTCCTATGTGTAAATCAACTTGGAATACACTGTATATATGAAATATATAATTGGAGCTTTCTTTATTACCAGCGTGTAGAGAAAATAATTTTTTCTAGCCTGTTGAAAACAAATTTTGATTTACTGTCCCAATTATGGAAAAATATCAAAAAACGTTTTTTTTTTAATTAATTAAGATTAGGTAGGATTCTGATTTTTTTTATTTCTTTATAATAATTATATTATTTATTATTATGCTTAGAATAAAGTCGTAATTTTTTTTTTTTGAATTTACGTTTAACTTCACTACTATTATATTTTAAATATAAATACATAGATTAATATCTTAAATTAAAATAACATTGTTCAATATGGTATTTCTTAAAGAAAATACATTAAATTATGAAAATTGTGTTTTCTACATATTCTACAATTTTTACAGCTTCGTAAAACTATTTGTATAGCTATAATTTCGTTAAATTATTTATATAGTATTAATTTCTTTAAATTATTTGTATAGCATACGTTCTTTTCGGTCGAATATAATTATATATAATAATTCATATTATCATATCATATTCACTTTAAATCTATATCGTGAGTTCCGGCCGGAATTCCGGTACACCTCTACAAAATAAAATTTCTCTCAAAAATTGAATTCAGTAATTCGAAAAAGTTACTTTTTGTACGAAAATTTTTTCTTCTTCCACGAACTAAACTTGTTAGTTCTTATTTTCATTTCCAAATGGAATTTTGCTAACTTTTTTCTAGATTAATGTATTTTTAAAACCGAAAGTTGATTACTAAATTCTAGCAAAAGCTTTTACTAACATAGAATTAGGTACAGAAATATATGCTTGTTTCATATAACGTTAGGCCACCAACCGCCATTGATTTCCCCACCCCCATTTCCCCCAAACAAATGGCGTCCTTGCATACATATATAACATGTGAACACGGTCGCGGGGATCAACACACATTGCCCCCTCCCACTACTGATCTAACCATACGGATTGATTATTAAACGGTCAAGCATGCTATGATGTGCCCCGGTGGTCGCCATTGTGTGGTTTTTGTATGAGTCAATGGGTAATCGACGATATTTTATAATTTACATGCACTAATGAATAATCGAGATCCTTCTTGTTTATTTATAATAGATGTATACAAACGCTCATATGAGCTTTTTTATATCGTACATTGCAATTTTGATTTATTTATTACGGTATAGACGTATTTTTTTATAATACCAGTGAATTTTTTATTTTAAATTGTTTTATGTCCGGTATCATAAAGGACCTAGCAAATTTGTTATCTAGCAAGCACTTTCAACTGAGATATCAAACTTATATGACAGTTCTTTTGGAGTTTGTTGATGACTTTGACAAGGTGATGTTATGAAAATTATTTTGTACGGTCAAAGATGCCAACTGTGTTACAATTAGTTGAAGTGTCACTGCTCTAAATTCCATAACTAATCCATAGATACTAGTACAGAATTAATACCCCATTTGAATGTAATTGCTAGCTAGCAAATTTTGTTAGCTCCTTTATAATACCGGACATTAGAGAAATGGAAAAAACATTTAAATTAAATGCTCACTTTGATTTATTTATGTAGGGTCAACTGGGGTAAAAGTGAAACAAAATACAAAACTTTGACAGTTAACGATACAAATGCATACTTTAATTTTTTCTACGAGATGCGCTTATGAATAATCATTTTAAATACTGAACTGTACAATACAACACGGACTTTAAAAATGAAAAAGTGCGTTTCATTTTTAACCTCTAATTTGGGAAAAAGTGAAACAGGCCTCTAATGAAAAATATTTCTCGAAAAATTAAAAGAAAAGCTACAAAGGTAACTTTGATTTATCTTCTTTGTGGCATATCAATGTGAAATTGTAACTTTAATTAATATCTGAGCTATACAGAAAGTTATGTGTAAAGAATTATAATTTAATTCACACGTTTTGACATCGACTAACAGGGAAATCTGTAGGGGTGACACATCACTTATTAGGCGATTTATATTTTCGGGTCGCTTTAACAAACTTTTTATGATGATGTCAGTTTTTATAATTCTCCTATAAACAAATTAGTTTTTTAGTTGCAAGCTTGTTTCACTTTCACCCCATTTTTTGGTGTTTCATATTTACCCCGCTCGACCCTATTATATCTTGTATGTATGTTAAAAGTAAAAAAAATTGTACAAAGATTTTAATATTTAGATAACAGGAATTTTAAATTCTAGAAAAATAAAATCAAATTAGAGGCAAATATTAATTTCTGAGGTAACAGTATATTTTATTCTATTAATTTTTTTCGAAATTCTATTGATCAGAAGTTTACGAATATGTGTTAAAACATTGTCAAGGGTGAGTCGAGCCTTATGTATTAGAGTTACGTACCAATGTATTAAATTCTTTTATTAGATTAATTAGATTTAAACTTATAGCAAAGCTTAGAACGTATTTATACAATAAATGTAATTAGTAGCAATTTAAATATTATCGAAAAGGTGGCAGCACAATGTATTTAAGATTTTTATTAAATAAATTATTTTTGCGATGAATACAGATAATTTTAATGTCCTAATATTTTTTTTTAGATTTTTCTCACTGTCATTTTCAGAGATATAGACAGGAAACTAAATATTCTTTATTTGATTTGTTAAAAGAAAATTTTAATAATAAAAAGACTTATAACACATTTAAATTCCTTGAATTTGATACCCCACTCGCCTGGATTGAATTTATAAAAATGGTAACCCAAAAAATTAAAATTTTACTTTACTTTTTACCATTTACTAAAAATATGTCAAACGATTCATTAGTTGAAAGGTTGTGATGAACTCAACTTTTTCTTTAGGTACCTACATGTATTTATTTTTTGAAATTACTTACGGCCCTTATATTAACAAAGTCTGCTTTATAATAAAACAAAAAAAATAATCTATGTAACATTAATCTTTCTTTATAGAACCACAAACAAAAAAACCTACGAATCAAGTAAAATCGTATTACAATAATAACAACATTCGATATTCAAAAGCTAACAAAAGCAGTTAAAAAAGTGACATTCACTTTACGTATCAAAATGATATCGCGTTAGGGCATTTAAAGGAACAGGTTACAAAGCAAACATCAATGTCGAACACGCTTTTTCTCCACGCACGGCTGTATCACCATCTCGGCCGCTAATTTTTCATTGCCGTATAATTTTCCTGGTGAAAAACTGGCACCACCTCCACTTAGTGGCGCGTTCGTGCGTGTCATTCCACCGCACAAACTTTGCATAACAACAGGGCCGGCTTATCGAATTTATATTTCCTTTTCCAGTTATTTTATTTCGATAATCATATTTTAATATTATAATTTTCATTGATCTAGTGTTAGGTTAGGTTAGGTTGTGATCTAGTAGACTGGAAACCGCCAACCCCCAATACATATGGCAATTATAAAAATTATAGGGGACGAAGTAAGGGTAAAACAAAAAATACAAAAACAAGGAACTTTTATATTGCTATCTACATGTAAATTTAGAAAATTTTACGTCAAAGGTTGTCAAGATATAGTCGAAAATATATGTCGGGGGTACGGGCTGGGAGACCCTAAAGGGTAATTTAAAAAATTGTCTATATTTGTAAAATTTTGAGGAAGGTTTTCATCCCTTAAATGGTCGTTATCACACATAAAAAAATACGTGTCCCTTAGAATTGATTGAACTACTCGTATTAGTATACGAAATTGCAACAAAATCGGCGAGGGTTACCTCGCGAGTTATTGGTCTATTTTAAAGATAAATTTGGTCGGACTGACAAAACTGACAAGATATGAGCTGGCCGATCGAAATATTTAAAAAGTACAATCCATAGTACATATAGACATGACTTCGTAAAAAGAGTTTATTTTTAATAATTTAAAAGTATTTATGTCTGCTTTATTTCCCATGTATAGAAAATATAATTTATTCATATATAAAAATACAGCTTTATGTAAATGTAGTTGGTACTTACTTTAGCAAATCTCATAAATGTTTTATAAAATCAACAAAGTAAGAACTACTATATCTTATTCTTTGTGTATATTTCATTTTACAGTAGTTGTAATATTTAAAACCGTACTGCTATGCTTTTAAAATATTGTTTCTTGTAAAATCGTATTCATACACATTATGTACGTATGTATATCTATTTATGTGTACTTATATATCGGATGTTTTTTAAAAGACTTTCCAGCGGATTATTTCCAAAATAACGAATTTTCAAAGAAAATATTACAGACAAAAGTTTCATGGTTTCGAGGGGGCTAAATAATGATAATATGGGTTGACCTTGAAAAAGTCACCTTAATGGGTTTTCAAGTTCAACTTTTCTTCTTCAAATCTAGATTCGTAATTTACGAGGAAAAATAAGCAACTTTTACCTGAAACAATTTTTCTGTAAATGTCCATTTTTATGATATGAAGCAATAATTTTTTAATCGAAAAGTATAAATTTTTAAGAAAAATCACAGGAAAAAAGTACTTACAATTAGATATTTTATTTGTAACTTTTTATACCGGGTCCAAAGACATTTACATTTTAATAAAAAAAAACTTTTTATACCACTTTTCTATAAAGTAATTTTTTTAAATTTTGAAGAAAAAAATTAATTACAAATAATTTTTTTAAATTTAATAGTTTAGTAGATTTATTTGTTTTGTGTTATGCCTACCTACTTATCAAAATAATTAAAGCGAATAAAATAAAGATTATTGCGCAAAACAATTTTTTTTTTAATTATTTTTAATGTTACACTTTAAGCTTTGTACAATATAATGCTCAGAAATAAAAATGTTATGTCTCAAATACCATATATATTTAATGCACAAAGTATACAACATATTGCGCGCTTAAATACTACCCAATTATTTTTTCAGTGAATAAAAATTACAGTTTATATCACCTACCTTATTCTGCTTGCCTTCATCACACTTTTTTTCACGTCATACACCAAGTAATTGCACTCACAATTTTATTTTCGTATTTAAAAAATAAAATAAAAATGTATCACACACAAAAAACAAACCACTACGTCTAAAAACACTAACAAACCAACTAAAAATTATAAATAAATGTTTTTAGTAGGTACATCTCTCTACTCATATAATGACATAATTTCTTTCGTCCGCTTAGGTTGTATAACTAAAATCGCATTCAGTACTGCGCTGTTTCCAATGCATATTCTCTATCTCAGTCCCACACATACATCGTTCAATTTATCACTTTCGTGTGCATTATTTAACAGTTTATGCACATAAATATGTATGTATTTTTTTGTTAACGTATATCGGTTTGAGATCATTTCCTTAGATACATTTATATATACATACCTTTGAAAATGTGACGAATCTGACACCCCCAAGGACACTGTATTATTCTGAAATAATAAATGAATTCTTACACCTGCTATTTACAGATTTTTACAATTATCTCTTGACAGATTTTATCTTGGCCACACGCACAATGTCTTATAGCCAAAATAATTTTTTTTATTTAAATTAATGGAATTTGTGTTTTTGACGTGGCTTTTTTTGTCATCAATATTTAAAAAGTTTTTTTTTAAATTAACACAAAATGTAATCTAGATTTCAGGAAATAATTTACGTGAACTTAATTTTTTTGTGGTATTGATAGCGTCTATGATATTTGAAACCCTATAGAAAGATTTTGTTTTACTTTTACTTGCAAGTAAAGTTTATCTAAAAAGGTAAATGGTATTATTTTAATAATAAAATAAATAAAATGTACTCATTGAAATACATATTTATTATAGATTAATTATTCTACAATTAAAACATATAATAATTATTTTAAGATAATTCACAATTTATAAATAACGACGGTCCATTATGACTCAACAGTATCTTAAAGATCTAATTTTCACTATCTGATAATATATACACAGTACTACAAAAATGTGTTAGTAAATAATTAGACTGATACAGAATTACTGACTTCATTTACTTATACCCAAATATTTGTATTAATTCCGATAAAAATTTAACTATATAATTTATGTAGCTTCTTTTGGCCCATCTTTTTTTTCAGAAAACTCAATTTATTTACAATAAATAATTTCCTATATTTAATTAATAAATTACAATTAACACTTTATTTACCATTTTATATTAGGCCTAATGAAAAATAAATAAACTATTTTGAACGAATATTGAAATAACTATATTGATTTAAGTTAAGTATTAATTTAAAATACTTATATTATATTACACAAATAGATAAGTTTTAAACTTATATGTGGTGAGTAAAGTGTTAATATGTTCTCTTTTAGGTAAGAACATGATAAGAGTTACAAAGTACAAAATATTTATCTGTGTTGTACAATTATAGGAAGAACATAAATGTTGTTTTTATTTTTACCAGATCTATGTGTATTTCTTTACTCTATACTTTATTCAGTGTATTTACCATATATATATAATTTCCTATTATTTTAATCTTAGCTTTATAAAATAAGTAAGTGAACATAAAATATAAATATTTCACTTAAATTTTAATGTACAAAATGTTCTTTTACTTACAATTAACTATGATTGTATTTAGTAGTATTTTATTCTAAAGACTGCATTACTACATTATTTTTATTTATGGTTTTATAATTAATTTACTCTACAGCAAAATAAGCTGTGGGGTTTTAAATATAAATGACAACCCACTGACAGGCGCGTTAAATATGTATATGAAATTAGCGATTTAAAAGCAGTGGTGATAGATGTACATCCAAGAATGAATAGCAGCTTTACAATATTATATAATTATTACCACTGTTCTAAAATCCCAAGCTTTAGCTTTACTTTTGCTCTAGAATAAATTCTTTATAATACCTGACATTAATGGAGTTTTAGTTTTCAATATAAAATAAATGCACTGAATCTAATTTAAAAAATAAAATCCTATAATTTTACATCAACTTTACACTTATTAATTAATTATGTTATACATTATATGCTTAGTATAAATATCATTAAATAATTATAACAAAATGAGATTAGATATCTATTAAAATATAAAATAAATAACATGTATTTAACGATTTCATAAAAATTATCTTTACAACAGGATTGTATTTTTATTTTATTTTTATTTTTTAATATTATTCACTCTCGATTTAGCACTATTTGAACTGTCCTATTAAAAAAAATATTTAAATTTAAAACTTGCCTAGGTTAGAAAAGTGATCATCTATAAATATTCTTACATTTATAATAAATAAAAAAATTTATATCAGAACCAAAAAAAGGATAAAAATAAATATAAATATATTTAACTGATGACCAATTAGCATCACTTACATTAATTTTTCATACACAAAATACGTTTTTCTCTTTTCTAAATAAATTAGTACGCTGTAGATATGTTTAAATATTTGATCTGAATTCACCTGTCATAATCAAAACACTTTAAGTACACTTCATATTGTGCCGTTTTAATACACAATAATTTCAAAAAATATAAGCATAGATTAAATACGTTACACTATATGTTAAATCTCGTTGCATTCGAAAGTGTACTCAAAGCGATGAATTGGGGAACGATTTCGAGTTAAATCGATGCACTAGCTTCTCCTTAATCCAGTTATTCCTTACACAAAAATATCTGGATTATAGAATGTGTCGGATTACTGAGAGATTGTCTTAGTTATCCGACACACTCAGTAATCCGGCAGTCAACATGTGAATGGACCAGTAATTCCTTCATTTTTTTATATTTTATTGTATATTTTTATTACACGTTCTAACATGTAGATATATTCATAATATATGCAATGCCAAATTATTAAGTGGCCGAACTAGTAAAGCCAGATTAGCCAATATAATGCTGCACTCACTTTTTTGTAGAAATTCAATACCATATTTATTAAGTTTTTATCGAATTTTGTTATAACATGTATGCAGTACCTATAGGTATTATTTATGATTTTTTGGGGTCCAGCAAATCTCTTGAAAAGTATAAATGAAAAAATCTGGTAAAATTCCTTATTAAACGCTCCAACGATAAAAAAGCTTACTTTTAACTCTATTCATAGCTAATGTCAAATGAGTATGTTAAATTTAAAAAAAATCCATCTCTATTGGGATATTTAAAGAAATGACATTTTCTGAGGATAATCTACTATATAATGAAGTGCCCTGATTCACAATCATTTTTTTGACCATTTCCACTCATCGGAGAACCTTGAATTTTGGTATATATATTCCTTGAGGGTAAAAAATAACAACTAGTAATACATATATCATACAAAATAAGCATTTAAAAAAAATTATTGTATTAAATTCTAATTGGCTCGAAGGACCAAAAACAATGTGTTGCAGTCAAACTAAAAATGTATGTTAAGTTATTTCATAATTAATTTATTTGTTTTTTTGGCTTCACTCACTTTTTTATAAAAAAAATATCAGCTAGTTCAAGACTAAATTATACAAAATTAACATGTACAAATTTGCTAACATTTCATTAACCGAAATCGTTCCAAGCATAGCCGATCGCGGACGATCGGCCGCGGGGTTGTTTGCAGTTTGTGTGTGTGTTTACGAGGGTGATATGTTTACAATTCTTGGTAACACGTCGACGGTGTCACTGAGTCACTGTTTTCCATTGGTGAGCGCAACGAGCGGGGGTGCGTCACCGGGTAACACTGCCGCAGACCGGGACTTGCATTCGTGGTTCGGTACTGACCCCTAGTAGTGAGGAATATAATGTGTCAGTGCTTATTACCTTGTTCGAAAAGATATTTTTTCTTTTTACTGTTAAAAGAAATTAGGTAGGCCATGGCATTTAGAGAAATTTCCACTTTGCAAAAAAAGACTGTTATGTAGACTTTAAATATAATTTTCCTAGTAAATAACAGATATTCCTAATGAAAAAAGTAAGTGTCATTGTCAGAACTCAGTTAGTTCTCTCTCTTGTTTATGAAAGTGGACATTAGTAAGTTAAAATGTACGGACGATATAGTTTATTTTGTAGATGCAATTAGAAATAATATGATTACACTTTTCATTTGTGTAAATAACATCGAAAAAATGTAAAAAGAAAATATAAAATTGAGAAATATTTGTACTTACAATGCTGAGAGCGTGCATGATGCAAGCTTGTGCTGTAGATTCGATGTCCATCATTTCTTCTAAGTCTTTATCCCCGCGAGAGTCCGGTGATCCTAGCATTGCCTGCCTATCGTTGTCTTCACAATCCCCAGCGTCGAGTTCTTCATTTCCGTTTACCAAAAGTGATCCATTCTTTAGAATTTCCTAAATACAAACCACTGGTTACTTCTTTACCCAATACACAAATTAGACACGAAAAGAAATTTCTATGAAAAATCACCGATCATTCTCTGTTAATTTTATTATAAATATCTATGAAATTGATATTTGTTTCAGAATTTTTACTAAACAGCATGAGGTTTCAATATGGAAAAATTAAGTGTTTGAAAAGCTGACAATTAATTTTTATTTAGTTGTATCACTTAATTTTTTATTATGTTTTCTACTGCAAGTTTATAGTTTAGCTGTCTTTAGATTTTTTACCGTGCTATCAGTATACTTTTGCGATGTTGGTTTCAAAAACTACATTGGTAAAACTGTGCCCGTTTGTTAGTAATTTTTACTGGGAAACTGGGAAGTTGACAGTTATTTGAAATGTACATACATTTGTTGCAAAATTTTGATTGAGCACCACAGTTACTGTGGAGCACAGCAATTTTTCGTTGAAAATATCCATAATAATTCTTTTTTTTTCTTTCAGTGTACAGATTTATCTTTCTGAAGCAATTTTATTCGATAAATATACACGAGGACGTTTAAGGAAATCTTACCTCTTTTTCAGGTGATGCAGCCCGTGGTGATGATGCAACTGATCCATCGGTGTCCTGTTTTTCATCCTTGGGAATACCTAACTCGTATATGTTGACCATGTGCGCTGCCTGGGCGTGGACCATTAGGTCCCATGCATTCGGGAAGGAGTCTTTGCACTGCACGCAAAGAAGTGATACTGTGTTACCGTCTGTGATTTGTGTACCATGACCGTCATCTCCTGGAGAATCTGCAAGAAAAACATTTATTTAATAACCTAAATTCAAGTTTAAAAAATATCAAAACGATTAACATTCCAATTATTCTGAACAAAAATGGTCACGTTCACGACTGACCAAAAACAGTGAACATAGAGCTTTGATTGGTTGATTGGTTTAAGCGTGTAAGGAAGTGAGAAAGAAGTAACCAGAAAGAGATAGAAACTAGTGTTGTGGCAGAAACGCTCAACATGAAGTGAACATAAAAGTTCTTTGGTTAGCCTGGTCACTAGTTTCTATCTCTTTCTAGTTACTTCTTTCTCACTTCCTTACACACTTAAAAAATGACATTCTTTTAATTTCTGGGACATTCCACCAGAAATTCCATGAATCAACCAATCAAAATTCGTTGTTCCGTTTTTTTGATCAGACGAGAATGCTCCCAATAATTTTTTATTTGAATATTTACTATAGATAACTGACTTTATTGAAACCTGGCAATTTCATAGATACAAAACTAACACTTTTACTATAGATGCATAAAATAATGTCAGCTTTTCCCAGTTTAAATAAAAGTTTTATAAAGGAATGATATTTTTTGTGTTTATATCTGTACGTAAAACTTACTTGAATTAAGTTTGTGGCATTTGCATGTGAAACGAAGTTTACAATATGTCTTCTTGTGTTCAATTAGGTCCTTAATTTCCGTGAACATTTCTCTGCAGTTTCCGCAAATTAGAATGTCTGGATTACCTGAAAATAAATTTAACAATTTGGAGAATTCATTATAACCAAATGACGTATGTCGGTTTGTATTAAAATTTAATTGGAACATTTATGTTTTAATATCATCTTACGGTTATAAATATAAATTATAATTTTGTTGTTTTTGTTTGTAATAAAATTTTTTATGTCAAAAAATTGATTTATTATTTATGTAAAATTACATTACATTTTATATTAGATATTTTTGGTATTATTTTATACTAATTTCGGTCTTTTGAATGAAAAAGATTATAATTGAAATTTTCTCATAATTTTCAGATAATTTTTTTTTACAACCACAAGTATTAAACAATTAATTTAATTGCATTTTTAAGTTACCGTAAAAATACAGAAATTACATTTTTCCCGCTTAAAGGTTCCGCAAGTTTGATCAAATCTGTACGTATTGTAACGAAATAAAAACGGTTGTGTAGAAAAAGTAGGTTACGAAATGTAAAGGTTTATTGTCCACGTACAAAGTAAATTACCGTTGTGAAAAAAATTAACTTTTTTTATTGAATTGGAATTCTCGCTGTTAAATTTCAATATTGAATATTTCTACTCTTTTTTGTATTTAAGTGTTAACATAATTTTGACAAACCTATATACAATTTTTGTAAAAAGATTGTTAAAGGAGTTGTAAAAGTCGCTTTGTATTTTCTTTTTGTTCAAAGAAATATTTTATATTTTAAAAACATACTTGATAAGAATATTAAATAAAATATTATTGACATAAAGACATGAAATATATTTAACAATAAATTGTGTGAAATTGGCAAGATTTCGTAGAAGATTAAATAATAAATTACTTTTTGTTAATATGTCAGTACATTTTTATCAGCACATACAGTAATGTATACACATATAAACAAATCGTGTTTCAAAAACAGTGATACTGTCCAAAAAAAGATGAACGACATTAGATTTATATTAAGATAAAAATGTGTCTCGTAAAGCATGTATATATATATAATATACAGTGTTGCAGACAGATACATATTTTTGTTAAAATAATAATAAAATAAAATAAGTTTTTTATAAACTCATGAAGTTTTTGATACATGTATCATATATTCATAGCAATTTTTTAGGTATAATTTCTTTGTCATTTTTATTAAACGAAAAATACATCAGTTTTTTACAGAACAGCTTTTTTCAATCTTAAATTTTTCTTTTATTGTTAGAATAAATTTCATCTTGCTGTCTAAAAATTTCAAGAGAAGCTAGAAGAAAAAAATAAATTAAATTAATAAAAAATATAAAATTTCTTATTTTATATTTTCCTTAAATAGAGTAGATAACTTACATTGATGATATTTATAATTCAAATTTACTTTACTTGTACGACATAGACTATTATTTATATTAAACGAGCCACACAATAATTTCACAAAACAGACGAAAAAATCAATGTTTAAAATATAAAAAGTTTTTTGCAAGATTATTTTTTTATCTGATCATTATTTTTAAAATACAATTAACCAAAATTAGATAATGAGGTGTCAGTTTGGGTTTCTACAGTAATTTTTTGATCAAATTACCATATATATTAGATTTAGATAATAATTATAAAGAATAATTAAATAAAAATTTTATTTTAACAAAACCAGATTTTTAACACTCCAGACAGTGGTGAACTAAGAAAAGTTATGGTCCAGGCGGAATGTTAGTTATCACCCCCTTCCCTCAAGTGACACGTTATGAAAAATCAACAGTTTTTTTCGTCGAACACAGAAAAAAAAAGTAAAATCTACCACTTATTTCAGGTGTAAAATTTACATAGCGACAAATGTTATATTGGAGCAATACAATCCCTGTTTCGTATATAGGTATAACAAAAACAAAAAATAATTTATTTTTATAACGGTATTGTTGGTTAAAAATATTAATTTCTCTTTCGTTCCAATTAAACCTTTTTCCGTGTACATTCAGGTAAAAATACTTACTGTAAGTTTTAAGTTGGTCTATAACTGTGGTGACAGAGGCTTGCGGCGCGGCGGCCAACTCAGAAACACAAGTGGCGATAGCCGGAGTGGTCGCTGCAACCGCCGCCAGAGGGTTACCAACGGCGGCTGCCAGCGCCGCAGCAGCGGCCGCAGCGGCTTTCTGTTGATTGTTGGCAGACTTAGCGGACCGGCCGCCCGGTGGGGGCATCAATCTAGGCCGTTTCAACGGCGGGACTAACCGCGGAGGTGGACCTACCGGGAAACCGGCTGTTGATGCGTAGTAACTGTAACAAATAAAGTGATTTGTTAGTTCAATAGATGTTAGAGCTACATTAAACTTTTTATATAACAAAATCTATATGAATAAATATACATATCGGTCATTTCATAAATAACTGCACACTTTTTTTGTTGTTGTTACCGATTTTTTTAATTTTTACATATGTTTTAGTACTAGTTAAAAGAAGATTTTTAACGGTACTTAAAAATCGAAAAAAAAATTCCCCCCATTATGAAATATTAATTTTTTTACGACGCGTGAGTCTTAGCGCGCTTGCTGGACGTATCACTGCAGTAAATGTTGAACGCTCCGACACAGTCGCGCAGTGAGACGTCCAAGAAAGCGCGCTAAGACTCGCGCGTCGTTACCTAAAAAAATTAATATTTCATAAAGTTTTCATATGTTCATAAATTTTCAAAGTGCTACATACTCAGGATTGATTAAGTTACAACATATATTTTTATTTTTTAAATTCAGAGTTGACATGTGCCCCAAATTTTCGGTTAAATTTTATAAATAAAAAAGATATATTTTATCAAAAGTTTTGTACAGCAAAATATTTTTTTAAATAAATTATATACATTTTCCTACAAAATTGATCCCTTGTATTTTTACGCTTTCTTTGATAGTTTTTGAGATATTTCGTTTTAAAAAAAAAGTCAAATTTTCAAAAGTCGATATTTTTGGGGGGAATTTTTTTTTCGATTTTTAAGTACCGTTAAAAATCTTCTTTTAACTATTACTAAAACATATGTAAAAATTAAAAAAATCGGTAACAACAACAAAAAAAGTGTGCAGTTATTTATGGAATGACCGATATGTATAATGAATTTTTGTTTAAAATTACAAAAAATATGTTTTAAATATTGATGTTTACAAACAAACGAGCAGGCCTTATAAATATTTAATAATATAGAGGAAGTAATACTATTATGCAGTTAAATAGAAACTATATTTATTAAATTTATTCAAAATACTGAATTTTAGCTGACGTCATACAAACATATTCTTGATATCTCGTTTGTGATTGTGTTAACAAAATAATAAAAAGTAATTGATCTCATATATTACTTTTGGCAGATAATATGAAGCAGTTTATAATTTAAAATAATTTTTCTTATAAGCCACTTTTTTACTACTTCATAACAAAACTTTAAGTCATTAAAATAAAAAATAAAACCAGTTAATAATTAATTAACACATATACATCGTGATTATTTTAGCTCTATATATATAATATACCATAAGACTTTCGAGAAAAATAAGTTTAAAGTTTAAAAGAATATAAAATATTACGTACGTTACCAACAAAAAAATAAATGTCTGGTTACGGAAGAATCTTTTACGCTCTACATAAGTTCATAAAACACAATGAGTAAAGAGCATATGTAGGTACAACAGAATCGAAGTTTTGTTAACAATAAGAAGAATATTCATGATCTTACCAACCTGTGATCCTCGTACCCAACTTTGCACTTTCAATATTTGTTTTAAAGACTCAATACTGAGAGTTCAAGCAGCAAAAGCAAGGCAGTGTTATCAACGACAACGAACATAGGCGTCTAAAATTGATGATTTTGTATTTAATTAAGTTTTTTTTTTAATATTTTTCATAAATAAACGTCACAAGGAATTAAAAGTAATTTTTTTTACAATAATTGATGTAAAGCAATTTATTTTTAAAAAACTATACAAAATTATTAATACTAGTATCGCCGCATATGGGCGAAATTCGACCAATATTTTACCTTCCTTAACGGCAACATACACACATCTGTGCACATCTATGGCTCAGTACCTAACCTAACCTAACCTGCTTTTACAACAAAAATTTCCACTGAACCCCAAAATTATTTATTTTTGTCGCTTGGTTGCGCTAGGAGTATTGTTATGCTGTTGAACGATGCGTAGGGAAATAAACAAATAGCGAGTTGGGAAATCATGTGTTACTTTATTTAACCTGCCTTAACAGCAACATACATATGATTCTGTGCCCATCCATGGCACAGTACCTTTCGAATGATATAAGTTTCATTCACCTCCTATTATAATCAATACTAAAAAAACGTACGACAATTTTCGATGTTCACGTATTAATATATAGATTAAAAATGCATCAGATTAATACAAGATTTTCCTCGTAGCTTCGCCCGAGTTAAATTCAAAATTAATATCTTTACATTTTAGTGCATTTTATTAGAAAACATCAATTGAATTTGCCTGACCCAATTGTTCATACCTATACATTTTTGGTTAAATAATTATTTCAACATATCAATTTCATCAATGTGTAACTGTCATAATTCAATTAAATAAAAATTAAAATCCAATTAGACAGAAAGACGCAGAATTTATAGAAACTATTAAAAAAATAAGGTAAATGCACCAGTTATGGCCGCTATTAGATCAATTTTTTTGTAATTCTCTTGAACTCATGTAACTAATAAAACACGTAACTCTTTATTTAATCAATTTAATTACCAAAGTCCGTAAATATAGTTTGTTTTTTAAATTACAGCCTTTTATTTTATAACCAGTAATGAGCACGCAGTGACGGACGCTTGCTAATGATTATAAAATGATAAGTACAACGACACAAAAGATATAAAAGAAAGAATCGTCAAATTTGAAACATTGTAAAGCAGTTGCTATGTTAATATAATAAGTAATAAATAAATTATACTAATAATTAGTTTAAATGTCCGCCATTTTGACACCTATTGGCCGATTGTCATCAAATCACGCTGTAAGACAGTTAAATGTTTATAGATTAATATTCAGAAATGGTAGTACGAGTAATCAAATATTAACAAATATTTCTAATTCAGTACATTTAATTTAAAAATAGCCATTACTAGGGTCATATCCAAGACAGGTGCATTCATTTTTTTACAAGAATGAAGACATCGACTGCGCATTCTGTTCACACATAACCCAACCAATACTCTATCTTTGTTTAAATAAAAATAAGCATATGTACATCCAAAGTACGCTCTATCCAATCCATGCTCTATGTCTATGATCTAATAGAAATTTTCTGCCACATATCTACCATTTCTCAACATTAATATTACATTTAGCCTAAGAGCATAATAATTAACCTCCAATTATGATTTGATAGATATTATAGACGCCACTGCACGCACATACAGCGGTTATTATCCAATGTGTGTAACAGCCCCGAGTTCAAAGTCGTTTTGCCAAAACCCGTCAAAATGACATACAACAAGGATCTAGTTAACAAAGATACATTTAGAAATTAGTTTCTTGTTTACTTATGTAAAACTGTAATTGAAAATTTAGTTGGAATGTACGGTATATTTGTATGTTTACATAGTGTTGTTTTGTAACTGTTTATATACAGTATTATAAATTTGTAATGAATACTTTTAGTTGATCTTTGGTACTTTAATTATAATTTTAATCCTGCTGAAAACTATATGCTTTGTACTAAATTATATTTGTACATATTTTTAAAGTATTAAAGTTTCTTGTTGTTTTAGGGAAGGGGTCACCAACCCTATGCCCACTGGCACGACCATTTTACGTTTTTCTTTACGTTATTTAAATTTTCAATAAAATGTTTTAATTAAGGATGTATGGCACGTACAGTCTGAGTCAAAAATAATGTAAATCTAGATGCAATGAACGATCAAAATCAAATTATCAATTATTCACTTTAAATGCTTACAAGAAAGTCAAATTGGTTCAAATACTACAATACTACATTGCTAAATATGTAAGTGACGTGTTGTGAAAATTTCAGATTTTTCTCGATGCTTGAACCATGTGTTTTATTGGACTTTAACCGTAATTACACCATTCTGCCATAAGAGTCCATGTTAATTTATAAAAATAATAACTTTCAAACTATGTTGTAAAACCTTTTGAAATTTTGTGTTGGTACTTAAGATTTAGATAAAGGAGTAACATCTCCAAATTTCAACTATTTCTCGTTGAAATTAGATACCTGCCATACATCCTTAAATGCATATTTCTTCATGAGGTAATAAAGAATATTTATGCATATAACAAACATTGTGCAAAATTGTTTAAACAGTGTATAAACAATGTTTCAAGAATAACTGTCGCGCCTTACTTAGAGAGAACTAAGTATTATATGAAAAAAAATATCTTAGAACCTTTTTTTTGTAAATCACAAAATTCCCTATCAAAAAGTCAGCATAGGCATGTCTAACTTTGTTTAGTTTAGGCGTAAGAGACGCCCAAGTGCCCGCATCAAAATCGCGGTTTTAATGCAGGCATTTTGAAAAAATAAATGGTACTCGCAGTATGTAGTTTTTATTAAGAATATTTAATATTTTAATAATATTTATATTTTACAACACACGTTTATTCTAGAAAAATAAAATAAAACTAACAAATTATTATAGAAGCATTCTAGATCAGACATTATAAAAACTTACTTCGTATAATTGATATCATATTTCTGAATATATAGCTCTGTCGATTATTTTAATGAGCTTTTTTTATAGTTTCTGATAAAATGATATCTTTTTTTCTGATGATAACAAATTATAATAGTATTATTATTTAATGTAAAATTTCATTATTTTTCATCATTATAAGCGATCACTGGTCTTACAAAGATGGCAACTAATTAATTATCATGGAAGTAAATCCAAACAAATTTTATCACCAATTATTTTCGTCATAGCATATTTTGTATTGTATATAGCTTTCCAAAGATGTGTAGAAAATCTAACCTAACTACAAAAAATACCATCAAAGGGGAGGGGAAAACCCAAGTAAAATTGATTTAATTTTTATTTTCTGAGCTGTCTTTTAAAAATAATTGGATCCTTCGAAATTAGAACACTTTATATAATTATGATTGTCAGTTTATTTTTAAGTTTTCATAAGCCGACTTTTAAAATGTTTCATTAAGTTAATTTAGCTCTTTAATTAATGATATTTATCTAAATATCCATTAAGAAAGAATTGCGTATACCTACTCGTAAATAAAATAAAAAACCAATCGTCTACAAAATCCTTTTGTCTGAAAACAAACAACTATTAATTTAATTGAAACGCTTACTTCAATATTCATTCATATATAAAGTGTTCTTTTAAGTAAACGTTATTGTAGATGGTGAAAAGTATTCTGAATTTCAATGGATGCATAAATATATACTCAATTTGAGAGACAATTTTCATTTTCTTTCAACCTTTTTACTTCTCATGTAAATGGATTTATAAAATCTAAAGTTATAGACATATTCTGCGTTCGCTTAAGAATACTGTTTAACTTCATTATCTTTTCATATGGTTTTACGCTTCTTTTGCATATATTTTCATATGCTTTGTAAAATCCTCGACCAAAATTAGCTCGATATTTTTATACAAATTAAATATGAAGTTATTTATTCTTTATTAAGAATTTAAACGTTTTTTTTAATATCTATAAAATACACTGTAAAAAGTAAATATTTGAGAAGTGATTGCACAGTGCTTCTTATGTTAAATTCACCGAATTGAGTGTATTATCAAAGAATTTTGATAAATAAGAATAAACTATTAAACATATTTTTATAGTTCCGAAGAAACCTTATTAATTTCACTTTGTTGTCCGACCTTTTCAGTCAAAGTAAAATATTTCGTAAACTATATAAGCTAGAAATTTTTACTGAAGATGTAAAATTATTCGGGAAGTGTCATTTTTACTATTCTTAAGTTGGCAATACGTTCTGTGATTTTTAAAACTTTATATACCTTGGTACATATTTAATATTTATCGTTAATAGTTATAGTCCAGTAAAGGAAGCATTTTGACAGGAAATTAAGAGGGCAAGCAATTTTATGATTGATTCTTATAGATTTTGAACCGGAGAATTCGAAAAAAATAACCCGGACAAGCGAAAAGTGGTGCAACACCCTTAAAAATGGGGTTTAAGGGTGAAAACCCCATTTCCAACCATTTTTTCAATTTATCACAAAATCTAAAGCGATGATGGTATATTTTTATGGTTGATATATGTTCAGGACACTCAGACGAATCGATTGTGACCATATATACTAAATTTGACCAAAAATTATCTCTTCCAGAGGGCTTAAAAGAATTAAAAATGCATCTTTTCGAGGAAAATAGTTTAAAAATTAATAACTTTTGCTAAAATCATCCAAATGACTCGTAACTAGACTCAAATTGTTCCTGAAGTTCCAATGAATAATAATGAACCATAAATTAAAATAATATCAATAGTTTAACCAATAAAAATCGCTAATGTTTAACGGTAAGTAACGTAAATTTTTGAAAAACTATCTTTTTACTAAAATTTAAATAAAAACATCAGGGTTGAATATTTTTTAGTGAAACCAAGGTAGATATCTTCTATTTGTACATACAAACAAAATGAGACCCCAAAAAATAATATTCAATTATTAGAACGGGTGCAAGTGCGCTTAGAAATACACTGAATTTTTGTTGTATACAATTAAAAAAAATTACATTTTTCCAAACAAAATAATAGATTCAGTCCAGTAAAGGAAGTATTTTGGCAGAAAATTAAGAGGGCAAGCAATTTTATGATTGATTCTTATAGATTTTGAACCGGAGAATTCGAAAAAAATAACCCGGACTAGCGAAAAGTGGTGCAACACCCTTAAAAATGAGGTTTAAGGGTGAAAACTCCATTTCCAACCGTTTTTTCAATTTATCACAAAATCTAAAGCGATGATGGTATATTTTTATGGCTGATATATGCTCAGGATACTCAGACGAATCGATTGTGACCATATATACTAAATTTGACCAAAAATTACCTCTTCCAAAGGGCTTAAAAGACGTAAAAATGCACTTACCCTTAAACATTAGCGATTTTCATTGGTTAAACTACTAATATTTTAAAAAATTATGATTGGCCATTATTCTTTGGAACTTCAGGAATAATTTGAACCTAGTTACGAGTCATTTGGATGATTTTAACAAAAGTTATTAATTTTTAAACTATTTTTCCCGAAAAGATGCATTTTTACGTCTTTTAAACCCTTTGAAAGACGTAATGTTTGGCCAAATTTAGTATATGTGGTCACAATCGATTCGTCTAAGTGTCCTGAACATATATCAATCATAAAAATATACCATCGTTGCTTTAGATTTTGTGATAATTTGTAAAAAAGGTTGGAAATGGGCTTTTCACCTTTAAACCCTATTTTAAGGGTGTTGCACCACTTTCCGCTAGTCCGGGTTATTATTTTCGAATTTTTCGGTTCAAAATCTATAAGAATCAATTCGTTTCACTAAAAAATATTTAAGCCTGGTGTTTTTATTTAAATTTTAGTAAAAATGTAGTTTTTCAAAAAATTACGTTACTTACCCTTAAACATTGGCGATTTTTATTGGTTAAACGATTAATATTTTTTTAAATTATGGTTGGCCATTATTCTTTGGAACTTCAGGAATAATTTGAGCCTAGTTACGAGTCATTTGGATGATTTTAACAAAAGTTATTAATTTTTAAACTATTTTTCCCGAAAAGATACATTTTTCTGTCTTTTAAGCCCTCTGAAAGAGGTAATTTTTGGTCAAATTTAGTATATGTAGTCACAATCGATTCGTCTGAGTGTCCTGAACATATATCAACGATAAAAATATACCATCGTCGCTTTAGATTTTGTGATAAATTGAAAAAACGGTTGGAAATGGGGTTTTCACCCTTAAACCCCATTTTTAAGGGTGTTGCACCACTTTTCGCTTGTCCGGGTTATTTTTTTCGAATTCTCCGGTTCAAAATCTATAAGAATCAATCATAAAATTGCTTGCCCTCTAAATTTCCCTTTTTCTCACTTTTCACTGCTTCCTTGACTGGGCTATTAATCGTATAGTGAAATAATTTTACTTTACTTTTAATTTCGAATATGTCAAAATATGAGCAAGGTGACGAGTGACGACGGTGATAAGTGTAAATATTATAATATGTATGTATTCTATCTGACCTAACCTCAAATCTATAGATATGATTTTCGTTGCGTTCGTAGCATGCAATGCATATCAAAAAAAATTAAAATCTTTTGAAAAATATTGTGCAGTCAATGAAATGAATACAAATGCTCTAATTCATTCTACAAAAAATTTCAAAAATATGTTCGTTTACGCCATGACTCGAGAATGGTGGGAGGTGAAGAAGGAGAAAAAATTACGAATAAACGAAACTCGGCATTTCAGATAAACGAGACTTTGAATAAACGAGTCCAGAGCCGTAACTACCACCGGGGCAAGCAAAAAAATCATTCAAATAAAAATTAGTTACAAATGTAAAATTTGTAAGATATGATAAAAAAAAGGTCTTCAATTTTTATTTTTTGCATATCTGGGGGGCCCCTCGGTCACCTCTTGCCCCGGGGCCCCCGAACCTCTAGTTACGGCCTTGAACGAGTCCCGACTGTATATCGATTTGTATCAATAATTCCTGTAAATATGTAAAACTAAACTGTAATGCAATCAATAAATATACCCTAAAACAGTTTAATTCAATATAGGAAACATTATCTGTTCATAAAAAAGTTCCCGGGTAACAAATGAATGTAATACATAGTCATTAATACTCGTATAATACAATCAGTGACCTAAAATCTAGTTCATTATTGTGAAATATCGCTTCTGGAATGGGAGACATCAACAAATGACCATGCTGTAGTAGCAAGGAGGAAAGCTAACTGTAAAATTTTACGTCTAATTTCACCGTCGAGTAGAAAAGTAATCATTCCACAAGATTTGGCTCCAACAACTTCGCGGGTACTTTTGAAATGCGGCCTTTTGAACGATGTCAACAATATTGATAGCGCTTTTATCGACATAAATTGCACTTTATTTGCTGCAAAATGAAGGGTATTTGATTCATAATGCTACCAATGATCGTTTTTTTTCTTAAATAAAATGTATTTTATTACACGTGTATATGTATGTATATAAATTTCTTCTTTTATTGTTATAAATGGATTTCGAGAAAAACCTTTCAAATAACAGATATTTATAGAATATGGTTTATTATCAATAAAATAGTAAAACTTATTGTTACAAATAAAATGCTTCTTTTAAGTAGTTTTTTTATTTATTATGAAATTTTCTGTTTGAAACTTCCTATTTTTGTTGGATGATAATAATATATGTTTAGCCGTATATTATATTTTGTTCAGAATTAACTGCTTTTAATTTATTAAATGTTAGTATGTAAGTTTTATACAGAAAACTATATCGAGTTTGACCCCAAAAATGAGTAGTATATAATCTATTTTTATAATTAAAAAATGTATGTTTGTTTCGACTTGAGACAAAAATTCGGTTCAGTAAATTTAGACCTTAAATTATATATTCTTAATTATAATTAAGGAAAATTTATAACTAATACTTTCAAATAAAAATATTATTAAAATGAAAAGAATTGTAACTACGGTGTTGATTTAATTACATAAACTAATAATTTATATTAGATAATTAGGTCAGGTACGTATTAAAAAAAATTTACTAATAACATTTTCATTGGAAATAATTTATACAAGCATTCACTAACCGGATGAAGCCACGGATCTTAAAATATAAAAGAAAAATCGTAATAGATACAGAATAATATAATAAAAATATTCTGCGTTTTAAAACAATTCATAGATTCTACCTAAAATAATCGAAATAGTTCATAAAAATATTTCACTATTAATTATAATTACATTTTTAATATCGGTTTACTTGGCAAGGAAAAACAATTCTAGTTATACATTATTACACATTACCATAAAATATATTCATTTAATTTATAGAGGTGCTGATACACACCTGTACAATATGTCTTTTAAACACATTAGAATTCCTATGAAATGGAAAATGTAATTTATTGCGTCGAAATATTACCGGCTATATTTATTATCATACGTAAGTTAATATCATAAAAGATTATTAGATAATAAAAATGTGATCTAATTTTAGACAAGAGAAATAATAAACAACGGGTGTATTTATGTATGTAAGCTAACATTATCTTGTGTTGTATTAATTATCTGTTTATAAACTGTTTTTATAATGACATTTTAAAAACACAAATATTTTGTTTTGTATTTTGTAAAATATTATACATAGTAAATGTTATTCGGTATTTTTATCTTAGAAGAAACATATGTTTTTTTTAAATAACATGCAATCCTGTATTGTTAATCTAATTTATAAAACAATGTATACTAATAATGTTGGAAAACAAAAATAAAATAAGGTATTGTAGATACTTTTAATTGTTAAAATCGATAGACAACATGTCAATAGCAATGGAAATACCTCGTAGGGAGTTTATGTTTAAGCGTGTTGAAAAAGAATCTGTTGCACAAACTCCATTACGTAAGGTTTTTATATTATTGAGTACGTTTACACAGCGCTGTTATTCCGGTTTTACTGTAACCGATGTAATAAAACCAGGTGTAAAAGTTCGTGTAGATGGCGCTTTACATTTGACATACTAAGGTTTAGTTATGCTATTCCTTTTAGTATATAGGCGTAGTATAACTAAACCGGAATAGAGTAGGAATAAAAACGCGTGTAAACTGCATGGACATATATATTTAGCCACCATTTCATCGAAATTCATTTCGCATTAACATTTGAAAAAGCGTCGTTAGTTAAAACATGGTTAAAGCACCTGAAAACACAAGAAAACGTGATTCGTAAGTGTAATTTTCACTGATGATTTTTTGCCGAGATATACCTACTAGTTTTAAAATTTTCAAACTAGTGTATCTCGGCGAAAAAGAATCATAAAATCATACAATCAAAAGCAAGAGTTCATTTAAAAAAAGAAATATCCATTAATGAAAAGTTTTTGAGTTATTCTTCACAAATGATCAAAGAAATAGGTATTTCGGCATATGATAATCATAATGCATGCAGTCATTGTTCCTATAAAGTTTTTGGAGGGTCCTTTATTTGTATTATTAATAGAGATTGGAAAAATAGTTTTTCAACTATTGCGTAAAAATGCATTTATTGTAATTTTTATTACATATCTCCACCGTTTTCAGAAAACTGGTTTGATTGAAGACGATTTGAAATTAACTATTTGCAACTACCTTTCCAACTATTTTTAAACTATTTGCGACACTCTTTACTGCTTCGTTTGCACTAATTATTATCAAATTGTAAAAAAAACTATTTTCCGAAAAAAAATTCAACTTGTAACTATTTCATTGAAAATAACAACTATTTTTCCAATTTCTAATTATTAATTCACGAAAAAAAATATTTTCTTTTTATGGAAGAAATATTGGAAATATTAAATAAATACACAACTAAATATTTATATTTTCGCGAAAAACTAGTAACTATTTCATTGAAACTAACAACTATTTTTCCAATCTCTAATTATTCATTCACGAAAAAAAAAATTTCTTTTTATGGAACAAATATTGGAAATATTAAATAAATACACAACTAAATATATATTTTCGCGAAAAACACAGATTGATAAAAAAATAAAAAACATGATTAATGCAACAACAACCCAGAACATATCATCAAATTAACTTCTTTATCCTACATTGTTCGTTAAGCCGCGTTTACACTATGTAGCAAAACCTGCTATATAATGTTATATATAATGTTATAATATAAATGTTATACATATAACTTTTGCTATAAGTACGAAAACGGAAAAATGTTAAATGTTACATGTAGCAGTTTTTGGTGCTACATATAGCAAAATCTGTTAAATATAGCAAGATTTATGTTTTCCATCCAGAGTAGGTAAAAATCAAAGAAAAATAAGCTACATGTAACTTTTGTTATATGTAGCAAGTGTTACAAGTAGTTTTGGTTCTCTAGCATCTGCTACATGTAGCAGTTTCTATCATTCGAGTTCAAGCGGTGATATTTATATGTCTTATGTGTCTATGTCTACAACGGTTTTTTCATTTTTAATAAAGCTTTCATAATGGAAAAGTCATGCAAAGTCATCTGCATTTAAGTCTTTCAGCAAATCACTTCCACTGTATTTTTCTCTAGCTAATAATAACGGCCGAACCCAAAACCTACGTTTCCTTCTATGACATGCCAAAAATATCGTAATAGCTGCCGCTAGCATTAAGTCTTTCCTCCTCGACATCTTCAATCAGACTGGATGTTATATAACTTTTGCTACATGTAACACAGTATCATTTGAGTACAATTTGAAAAATATAGCAAATGTTTTATAACATAGTGTAAATGCGGCTTTACGTCAGAGTAAAAAAAAGTCAACAATATACATACACACACACACACACACTTGTATAGTTGTTGAAGAATGAAAATGATGTGTACATGCCACAACTTGTCGGGTCGACGGCGCGGCTACGAGCGCGGGACGTTAATGGTCCATTACAGGATGCTGGAAACGACGTTAGGATTACCGACTCTCACGTGTCCTAGCAGATGTGGGGAGTCTTCCCCCCGCGGGCTGACAGCGGGGTGCACTGACGGAAACCGAGTATGTACAATGGTCATGGAGTTGTATTGTTCAACCAATTATAACTCGGGTTCGTAAGAAATGGGAATGTAAAAAATGATTTTTTTCTACTTTCAGATTTAAAAAAAAGATTTTTACGTTTTATTTAATTTATATAAATGTGGTAAACTAAATACACTGCCGTATAGAAATAAAATGGTTGACAGGAAGGTAGTATTTACTAGATTTAACAAAAACATTCGAATATTTGTCGTTCTTTTGTTTTTTTAAGCTTGATCAATTTTTTTCAAATTTTTTTGGCCATAAACACCAAAAGAAATTGTACCAAATAATTAAAAATTAGTAGAAAATATCATTTACAATCTAAGGTTTTAGTAATTTATTAATTATTTATAAAAAAATCAATTTTAAAGAGAAAGTGAAAATAAAAACAAATTCATAAAAATACAATAATTAAAAAGTAAGTGTGGCTGATTTACGAATAAAAAAAATCCAAAAAAGGAAGAAAGAAGATTTATGATTAAACTATATGTCAATCTTGAATTTTACAATAAAGAAAAATAAAATATTTTTATAGTATCTTTCTGCTTTTCTCATTACAGAAATTATAAATTATAATAAAAACCTATAAGTCGAAGATAATATCCGTTCCTTTGACTTCAAAATCATCCTTACATAATTAATGGACGCTCTTTTTATATATATATTGTAAAAAAAACATTTTATTTATGACTTTGATATACATTCATACAGGTATAATTTAATTCATATTAACTATCTCTAAATTACTCGTATTCCTCTGTTACGACTATCAATAGAATGAGGTCAGTGAGTTCGTAAGGAATGTTGATCCTCTGTCCTAATGTGCTACAATCTCGTTCAACGATTTTAAAGTTTCAAATGTATATCCAACTATACGATCGTAATTTTAGTTTAGTTCTGTTTATTTATTTCAATTTGAGAAATCTGGATTCTTTATAAAGATATTTTGTTAGTTTATATTTAAATGAATACAAAAAATAATGAGTTGAAAAATAGTTATTATTTATAACATAAATATTTGTAAAATAAGATTTTAAATTAAACCTAAAATCTTTCGCTTATAGAAAATTAATGAAATTGTATATAAGAAACGTAAGTTAATACTATTATTTAAAATGTGTTCATATTTTCTTGTCATTAAAATTAATGGCATTTCAAAAAACATGTTTTTGTGTAGAAAAAACTAATGGCAGTGTAGAAATATAGTTTGGACATTTTCACGGGTTATTTAGTGTAATCTATTATAGCTATTATTTATCCTTACCTATTCTAAGCACATTTTACATTGAAACTGATTTTTTGCAATATTAGTTTCGGTACAACATAAATACAAAATTATTATTATTTATATATCCGCATATAAAAAGAAATAGTTATTTGAAGATTTTTAAAATCTTAACATGTTTTATAAAAACAATACAATTATTTAAATCCATAAAAGAATTAGCTAGAATTTACAAACTTTAACAACATAAATATATTATATTGTATTGTTGTTGTTGTATTAATATTGTTTAAAATATCCACCAACAACGTTAATACAAAGTTGTAACATATCATTCAATTTAATGGATTTCTTTATAACATAATTTGTATTTAAAAAAATATAACTTTGATTTGTAACGCACTTATGGGACAACCTGTATAGATGTATATAACTATTTTCAAAATTTGCTACTTGTCTATCCTGACAACTTTTGTATTTAATTTTTTTTTCCATTTGTTATAATAAATTAAATATTGAACATTGATACAGTATTGGGACACCCTGTATATAATAACAATCATACATTTAATAACATAAAAGTATAATTAATAATTTCCACTGAAACAAATAGCACCGCTATGCATCAAATAAGTACATACAATCATTACAGCAATACAAGAGTTGTAACAGAGACATCTACATTGTTGGCCATTGTATACTTTGATGCAATTTGCAACCACAAGCAAAGCGGTCACTATTGTTGGTCATCAAACAATCTCAACAAACGACCCCGGTGTCGAGTACCAACAAAATAAACAAAATGTCACTAATTTTAATGATGTGACAACGTACAGGATGATTTTTTTAAATAGTTTGTTTTGTAAAATTTTGTTTATATTTTAACTAGGAATTATCTTACATATTTCAAAATTAATTAATTATTAACAGTTTAAGCAACGTATTGCTGACAGCAAATTTTTTTCCGAATTGATTTGCTATTATCGTCACTACTTATTCTTTATGTTACCTAACGTAACAAAATATATACTAAAACCTGGGCAAAGAACATATCTATGAATTTAAAAAAAAAACACGTAATACGAATAAGTGGTTCTCGAGTGATAAGTGCACTAACGGACAGACAGACGGACAGAGAGATGTTGCATTTTAAATATGTAAGGATGAAATAATATAGATAGAATATTTAATATTAATAATAATTCATTATTAAGAACAAAAACGAGGCAAGTATTATTCGTTAGTTTATATTAAAATTAAAACATTGAAAATCAGAATACCATGTTTTTCCTTTTTAGCCTCAAGTCTACCCTGTGAAAGTACATAGGCAGTTTTGTAAAAGCAGGGGCAGATATCTTATTTACCTCTTCAAAATGGTGGTGCTTGTTGACATGGCATGTTGAAGCAAAATCATTCTTTTGAAGTAAACATTTTGCAACTTGTTGAGCCTACTTTGTTTTCGAACATGGTTTTTGTTCAAACTTTTTGTGAAAAATATATTCAGTGTTAAGGGAAGCTTTTAAGCGAAATTTATCTTTTGTTTTCTGCTTTGAAAATTGGTTTTATATCTTAATTTATCACTTTTCTTAGATAATGTTTGGCATACTTAACCTAGTTTCTTTTGAGTGGTAATTAATCAATATATGTGAGAAATAATGATGTTGATATTTATGTAGAAACAAATTCTCTTTATTTTGAACGTTTTGATCAATTATAAACTGACAAATTACTTTTCATATAATTATTAGAAATTTTACAGATTTTACAAGTAAATGAAAAAAGTATTATGAAAATATTTAAATCAAATTAGTAATATATTATTAGTCCTCAGTACCTCGACCCTTTTGTAAATTTATTACCATACTTCTGAAACTTCGCGAGTGGCTTCTTTTTAACGAGTTTAAGAACTTTTTTATTTGCAAAAATTCTTAAAAATAGGGCAGGAATCTTCCGGGCTGCGAATTGGAAAAACGACCCAATAGGTGAGCGGATTATAGCTATTTCGAGTACACTAACCGACCAATCGACGTTCTAGTGGCTAAAAATGATTTTATGAAATTCTTTATATTTTTCTGAGAAAAAACAACTATATACATGATATTTTTTTATGCGGACCTTCAATAGGTACTACATTTTTTTGTTTAATAAATCTAAATCTGCATTAAAATATCTGAAAAAAATATGTAAGCTTCATTGGATTAAAGTGAACATTTTTTGTGGTGGCAAACTAGATGATACTCCACGACAATTTTTTTTTCGATTTTCTCACCATATTATCTTAGTTACAATCCATTGGTTATTTTGTCCGATAAATATCTTGGGCCGTTTTTCCAGTCCACCGCCCGGAAAATTCCGTGGCTGCACGTTCGAAGAATTTTCGCAAATAAAAAAGTTGTTAGACTCGTGAAAAAGAAGCCACTCACAAGGTTTCGGAAGTATGGTAATAAATTTACAAAAGAGTCGAGGTATTGTGTACTATATGTATTTTAATACACATATTGTATTTCCAAACAATATACTAATTTTTCAATAATTTTTATTTATGTATTTTTATAAAAGTGTAAAATTTCAAACGATTAAAATATTATACAAAGGTCAGTTTTCAGATATGATATGTTATATAAAAATAAAGCAACCTAATTTTATTTATAAAAAAAAATCATAAAAAACTCTATTCCAAACGTAAATATAAATAGTTTATTATAAAAGTAAATTTCCATGCGAACAAAAAATATATACCTGAACTTGTTTGAAAAATGTTTTCCTTTAATTCATAACTTTACATAAAAAAGCGTAGAAAAGTCAATTTCCCCAAAGATGATCAACGCCTCCTACGATACCCTTGACACCGTTTAGTATAAATACGGTTGTTTCTTGCGTATGCTCTCAAAATAGAAACACTGACAACACTGGAATGGAAGGTGTCTTGAAATCTTTTTTATTCAAAATATATTTTATTGATTTATTTGTTGATTTTAAATCAACAAATAAAAATAAGTTATTTCCTTACATTTTCATACAAAATAAAAATAGAAATGTAAATTATTAAATTTTCTAGTATACATTCATACTATAAAACTGAAAACACCAAAAATGCATTGCATCTATCTCTATATATAAAGAGAGAAGTCCAGCCCTAACCCCTAGACCTAGAATCGTGAAATCATGTGGGCGTCTTCCTTTTATGACGTTAGAATCCTCTTAGAAAAGATTTTCCGAAATTCAACCCCTAAGGGTAGAGAGGGAAGGTGGGTTTTTTTTAACATGCTTGTTTGCATAACTACTTGCATTATAAAATTGAATTTCAGAATAAATGGTATTAGATTTTAAAATTTTAATAAATATTCATAAAAACGAATACAACGTGGATTAAACCGTTAATTTAAGATATTTGTATTATATTTTATATAATATTTTGATCATGTATTAAAATTCTGGGATTAAAAATATTGATACCATCAAATTACATTCAAGAATCTTTTAGGTAAAGGTATTATAGTCCTCGATCCCGGTTTTAAATTTTGAAATAAAAAATACTCCTCTGAAACTTCGTGAGTAGATTCATTTTGGCGTAACCTACAACTTTTTTATCATCTAAACTTCTAAGAATTGGGGCGTTTTTGATGTGGTATGCGTCAAACATGTTTAGGGCGTAGGTCAGGGCACAAGACCCTTGATTTTTGTAGGCCAGTACAACCATAACATTTTACTATTATTTGTCTAGCAATTGTGCAAAAATCAGCCAGTTATTTATAAATTACATAACATCATGAATTTGACATGTTGAGGGTGTAGGTCTCGCTAAATGCCGCAATATTTTTGTAGGTCAATATATTTCCCGATGTTTGCATTATAAAATCTTGTAATTCAAGTAAAAAAAGGGTTATTCGTAAATTTCCTATAACTATCGTTAAATTGAAATGTTTGACGTATGCCACATCAAAAACGCCCCAATACTACAAGAATTTTCGAAGATAAAAAAGTTGTAGGTTACGCCAAAATAAATCCACGCACAGAGTATTTTTTATTTCAAAATTTAAAGCCGGGACCGAGGACTATTAATATTTCTTAAAATTTATAATTAACTATTAACTCTGCTTCCTTATTAATTCAAACCTTAACAAAAATATAAACGAACCCATTACAAAGTTAATTCAATACTTAAAACGTAAAACAAAACAATAATTTTCTTTTATAATTCTACCATTTACAAACATGCAAACTACGCTATTGAAGCTACAAAAAAATAACAATTTGTTGGCGTGGGTGTGTGTGTGTGTGTGCATACACACCCAACGAGTTACTGAGGACGTTTCGGCTTACCTGTCGTAATAGTAGTCCCTGAAACAAAACAGAGAAAGTGTTCATTAATCACAAAACAACCACGTGTTTACTAATTGTCAGAATAATAACAAGCCCGTAAGAGGTATATCTAATGAGCCTCGTTAGAAATGTGATCCTTCTGTCAAAGGACTTTGCTTTATACGTACGTATCTTTATGTGTATAACAGTGGTTTCCAAACAGGTGTTTTTTAAATTTTAATTATCTGGGGAGCTACATGTATATATTTAACATAACGAAAAATAAATTTTCGGTAAAGATATTTGTATTTCTCATGCGAGCTTTATCTTTAAATCTTATCTTTTTATAGTTTTTTTTTTTTCAGATTTTTTTGCCGTGTCTGTTAATTTCGACTGAACCGATTTTAATGCAACTTTTACTCTTACATCCTAGAATTAGTTAAGTCTTTATGATTATTGAATTGCAGTAGGCTTATATTAAAGAGAATTGTATTATGAATCATTTTTATTGTCTAAGAAATAAACAAAGAAAGTATTTTGATAATTAGGTCAGGTACGTTTTAAAAAAAAATTGATTATAAATATTTTATAGTTAAAAATACATAAGTAAAAACATGTTTCAATTAATCTTAGGGGGAGGGGGGTAATTTTCAGATAGTATGTAAAATTATTTTTTTTAATTTATTTATTTCATCCCTGAAAAGGTTAACTAGGAAACAAAAATATTGCCTCAACTTTTTTGATTTTAATCATAATAAATATCAATTTCAATGTAATCTACATAACGAAATAAACCAACCAAACTGTATAATTTGATGCAGACACATTTAGAATGGAAACAATTATTTAGATTATATCCAATTTATATAATAATGATTATCCCACATGTGATCTAATAATAATCCAGAAATCCTGAATAATGTACACAGATATTTGTGCAACCTGCCGCTATAAATACGTGTGGCTAGTTAAAATTTAGGTTAATGTGCCAGCGTCTTTGATTAATTAGCATAGCGATGACACGAACAGGTAATTTTGTGTTATGTTTATTCTAAAAATAATTCGCGGTTGTTGTTTTTTGAGTTATAGCTTTATAGAAATAGTTGTTGCTAATAAATATGTAACGTCATTCTATTTCTATGAAGGTTAATTTGATGTTACCATATAGGTATATTTTCTTTTGTTTCAAGGTATATATAGTCTCATCAGCTTCTTGACAAATCAGAGTTGGCGCGGGAATTGACGTCACCACGAAGACATATTCAAATGTTAGAAATGTATAATAAAATATCAATTACAAAAAATCCATTTATTTATTCTTATTTTCGTATTTTAACAACACATATAGTACGTCTGGTTCGTGGCAAATAAAGCCAAAACGCTGCACTTTTTGATTGGGGTATACCACTTTCGGTGGTCATATATAAGGTCAAAAGAAACATTTTCAGATATAGAGCCACTTTAAAATCCATGTAGAACACCATTATATCGGCTATTAAAGATGGCCCTCACGGTTTTTATTAAATTGGCTGTATCTCAGCTCCTAATCATCTGAGATACAGCCAATTTAATAAAAACGGTGGGGGCCATCTTTAATAGCCGATATAATGGTGTTCTACACGGATTTTAAAGTGGCTCCCTATCTGAAAATTATTCTTTTAACCTTATCTATGGGCACAGAAAGTGTCATACCCCAATCAAAAAGTGCAGGTTTTTTTTACGTACCAGACGTACTAATACAATCAAAGAAGTACAAATTCGACATTGCAAAATTATTTTAAAAACTGCCACAGATGATTTGGTCTATTCGGGAAGCGTCATTTTTACTATTCTTATGTCCGGTATTATAAAGGAGCTAGCAAATTTGTTAGCTAGCAAGCACTTTCAAATGAGATATCAAACTTATATGACAGTTTTTTTGGAGTTTGTTGAAGACTTTGAAAGTTTCGCGCACGCGTTGTAGGTAAATACCAACGGTATTAAAACAGTGGTGATATGAAAATTATTTTGTCGGTGAAAGATGCCAACCGTGTTACAATTAGTTGAAGTGTCACTGCTCTAAATTCCATAATTAATCCATAGATACTAATACAGAATTAATACCTCATTTGAAAGTAATTGCTAGCTAGCAAATTTTGCTAGCTCCTTTATAATACCGGACATTAAGTTGGCAATACGTTATGTGATTCAGATAGCTTTTTATAATTTTGCAATTCCGGAATTTGTATTTCTTTGATTGTAGGTACATGTTAAAATATCAAAAAATACGAAAACAAGAATAAATAAAGGTATTTTTTGTAATTGATATTCTATTATACATTTATAATATTTGAATACGTCTTCGTGGTGACGTTAATTTCCGCGCCAACGCTGATTGGTCAAGGAGCTGATGATACTACCGTGTCTTTATATACCTACCTTGTTTTTGTTTATTCTGAAATTTATATCTTAGGAATTTTAGTAAAAAAAATAATCAACTATTCTCAGAATTTTTTTCTAAATGCTTCGGTTGTCGAAATATTATAGTAATATCACAGCCACACAAAAAAATGTGTGCGATACCAAAAAAGCAACCTATATTATAGCATTGTAGTATTGGTCGAGCATAGTCGAAATACAATTTTTTTGAATTTTCTTCTTACCAATTTTTTTATTTTTTATTTAAGCTTGAATTTTGGGTTTAGGTCACTTTTTTGATATCGCACATTTATTTAACGTAAGTTATTTGTATATAATTAGTAGCTTCTAGGCATAAATCACCTATTTTTGTTTGTAACATAAGCTTAAAAAACAACATCAGAAATCTTAAAAAACATTTAATATGTTCAAAATTTTATGTTTTTCAGCACATACATTTTTAACATCAAACCTATGTGCTGAGTATAAAGCGTTGATGCCAATCACGTTACTTTGTCGGAAAGATATGAAAGCTGTTTATAACGTCAATGTTTGTGTGTAGTTTCTTAAGTTAAAAATGTCTGACAGCTCACTAGATAACCACTTACAGATATGACAAAATATACATCTTATTACCAGTCATTTCCTGTTTTAGCGACGTTCTGCCGCTTCCTGCCAGTCTGATGAGGTTTGGGTTCTGCTACCATGTTCACATCTGGAAAAAAATGGAAAAAAATTAATATTTATACTATGATTTATTATCATACATCAAATAGGAGATTGGAAAAATGGAAAATAATCTAAAATAGTTCCCTCAAGTGACGGGATAGAACATGCAAAGGGAATATTTTACTACAAATGTCAGAATTACCTTTCTTATAGAAAATGTTTTACAAAGAAGTCATTAGATATCTAAGAAAATAATTTCAAGATTTTGAACATTCAAGAATTTTTTTTGCTTATGAAATAAATAGAAAATTTTAAAGTTTAATTAGACCAAAATAAACATTTTTTGTGTATTGGACTTTTTTCTAAGGTTTATGGTTTCTGAGAAAGAAAGTCAAAAATTTTGATCTTTTTTTTTGAATTAAAGATTCGTGTTTTTTCACGAAGAATAAGATAAAAACCTTAAGATTCTATTTAAAAAAATTATGTTGACCTTCTAATATCTTTGAAGACCACTACTATTGGATTACCCCTTCACAACTAAACATTTTTTGGTTGAATATGGTGAAAATGTATTTTTTTGTTACTACGCCCTATACAATATTTAAATGTTTGTCTATTAAAATTAAAACATCAATCTCCCCCCCCCCTTTTCTAATAAAAAATTATTCAAATTAATATACTGTTTTAATCGATTGCTTTGACTTCTGCTTAATTTGCTTCAATACATTATATTCAAGATATAACAACAAAGCAATAAGCAAATTAAAATAAATATTTCCCCGACACAATTTTAAAATTAACAATTTCCATACACATTTTTAACACCAATTAAATATCTCGAAGTACTTGAAATAATAATAATGTACAGTATATAACAATGAATTTATTAACATTTTTATACCGTACTTTTCCCTTATCCTGTGTAATAAAATATAATTTAACATATATTTACATAATTGCTGCTAAAATTTCGTACTTGCAATTAAAAATGATGGAACGGTACAATTCAGTGTTGAAGATTGCATTTACGTTGATGATATATAAAAAAAAATAGGGGAAGTTTTGTAACATTATATAAAAAGTTAACACGCACTTAAATTTTCATCAAAGTGAAATTTAATATCATAAATATATTAAGGAAAATGGTTTATATTGACTCATGACACTTGACATTCTATATAGATATAAAAACATATAATGAAGTGTATATTTATGTATATAGGTACACATATTTATTTTTCTTCTCTTTAATGAATATTAAAATTTCAGTAATAATCGTTTTCGCTGCATCGACAATTTAAGTGTAAACGGCAGTCAATTTATTTTTGTTTTTAATAATTGTTTTCCTATATTCCTTGGAAGGGTATCATTTGCTATCAACTGGACCTAAAATAATCCAGGTAAATATTAACTCTCTTTGTCACGTATAGGAATTTATAATTTGATTGGGATAATTATACAAAATAAAATATTTAGTAACCGATTTGATTCTCTGAAATGTATATGTTACTTAATAAATGTGATCTTCATATAAAATATGTACTAGTATCGCCTATGGTCGAAATTTAACCAATATTTTACTTGCCTTAACGGCAACGCACCTATCCTGCTTTTACAACAAAAATTTCCAAATAAAAACACTGCAATTGAAGGCGAATTGAAATCTCTATACGCATTCTCTACGACGTTTGACAGAAACCTAAAATTATTTATTTTTGCCACTTGGTGGCGCTAGGAGTATTGCTATGCTATTGAACGATGCGAGGGGAAATATACAAAGATCGAGAGGGGAAATCATGTGTGTATGTTAACTTCATTTGACCTGCTTTTTCGGCAACATACACACATGATTTTTTTGTGCACATCTATGGCACAGTATCTTTCGAATGCTACAAGTTTCATTCACCTCCTTTTAGGTATAATAAATACTAAAAAAAACGTACGACAATTTTCGATGTTTGATAACTCAAAAATCTTTTAGCTTAATCGAATTACAATTTAATTCAAAAATCGATTAAAACTATAAAAATATCTTTAGATATTACAAAGCACTTATTAAACTGTAAATAACAATAACAAATAGTAATCAAAACCTGATAAAAATACATTAAACTGACATCGTGATACATATTTACAACCCACCTCTGAAATATCGAAAACCGATTTCCAATAATTACCACTGTATCAATATTCTCCCATATCTCTGATACACATACACACACATATATTACTGTCATGTATTATACATGTATGTATACAATACACGTGTATATGTATACATAAATCGGTATCAGTTGCTGCTCACCTCATACAATATTAATTATTAATCAATACGAATGGGCGAAGCCACCAACGTTAAGTGTCAGTCGGAAATTCTTGATGTTGACAATGAAAAAGAGGCGCTTGGTTAAATGAAAATACACCCAAATTTTATTCATTTTAATACCAGTGGCAACTCGTAAAGTAACTTTGAAAACTATCTTTAAGAATTCGCTATAGTCAGTGACCACTCTGCCACCTATCGGATAAAACTTGAACCCTTCGGAAAGTCCCAAACAGCGATTTGAATTCAAATTAAGATTTCTATTATTAATTTTATTTAGCGTTCAATGCAAATTTCTTGACAGCTGCATTTTTTGAAACAGATGTTTTATTGGATGAATTATTGTCAGAAATTGGTACAGCACAACGTTATAGTTATTCTTATGTCCTAGCAAATTTTTTTGGAGTTTGTTGAAGACTGAAAAAGTTTCGCGCACGCGTTGTAGGTAAATACCAACGGTATTAAAACAGTGGTGATATTATGAAAATTATTTTGTACGGTGAAAGATGTCGTGTTACAATTAGTTGAAGTGTCACTGCTCTAAATTCCATAGCTAATCCATAGATACTAGTACAGAATTAATACCCCAAGCAAATTTTACTAGCTCCTTTTAGTTATTCTTTTATTCTTGATTGCATTTTAATAATTTTTATTGTTTATATACATATTTTTTAGATTATATTTAAAAATTTCAAATGGCATTTTAAGAATTTCAGTAGGGTTCAAATTTTATCCGATAGGTGGCAGAGTGGTCACTGACCATAGCGAATATAAAAGGTACGGGTTATCTAACTACATAAATATGGCAGTTCTTTGTTATTCAAAATATTAAATATATACATATATGAAAGTGTGAAAAATACTTTATATGAAAATGTGAACAAAATTATTTATTACACTTTGAAAAAAATATATTTTTTGGATGCCAATGCATTTATCTCCAGAACCACCGTTATATAGGCATATGGAGATCATACTACCATATGTAGCGGCAAACTGGATTAAAAAATAACCTTTTTTTATTTTCATTTAATTTTAATATGTAATTCATATGACTACGAACAGAACTTACAATTAGTAAAAAAAATGTTTTCAAAGTCCTTATTGCATAATATTTTCGTAGTGGCACCGATTATAATAAATGCACATCATTATGAAGATGCAATTCAGAAGTAAACAATGAATGTTATAACATTTAATGTATGAGTGAATAATTTATATGAACCGAATTATAATATTGCATAGGTATCAGAATTATGCATTATATAGTATATGCATGTTTATTATTATATATCGTAAACAACATTAATGTGTATTGAATATAATTACCTACGTATTTATATAATAACTAGATGTGCCCGCGCTGCTTCGCTCGCGTGGACTACGGAATTATTGTTTAGGAATTTTGAAAAATACAGTTAAATTAACATAAGTACAAACACGATTAGTTATTAATGTAATAATAACTAATCAACATTTGACAAAAATGAATCAGAACAAAAAGTACACATAATTTTTGTTCTGTATAAATTTAAAAATTAATGATTGAAAACAAAATAAACAATTGACAATAAAAACACAACAGCCGAGCCGAGGGAATCTGAATACCGGCCGAGCGCATGCAAATCGGTTCTTCTGCCCCCTGCAACGCGGCACTTCTTTAGTTCACGCGTTTTTAATAATATTTTACCGTATATAACTTATTTCAAGTTATTTACTAAACTAAAAGAACAAATTGGATGCTGTAAAGGGCAAATTATATCTACATTAAGTACTTATATCGATGAAATCATTTATTTCGATAAGGAAGTCCACGTAAATAAAACATAAATAGACATATGGTATCGAGGACTTTATTTTAGATCTTTTGATTCTACAAAATTACATTATTTTGTTCAATATTTAACGGTATTGCAAAAGAGCACGCTGGCGGCGAACTTTTTTCCGACTTGATTTACTATTATCGTCACTGCTTATTCCTTAACCTGGCCAAATATCATACCTATGAATTAAAAAAGAACACGTAAATCGAATAAGTGGTTCTCGAGTTATAAGGGAACTTACAGACAGATAGAGAGACGTTGAACTTTATATATGTATATTAAGGATAATAGTAAACAAGTTTTGTGATACAAACTCAAAATATAATAAAGAAAAATATATATATGTAAAATGTTTCTATCGTACCGATTCTCACGAGCCGCTACTGAACGATACGAAAAGCACTAGTATTTTTTTCATTATATCTACCGCTCATCGTCCTTTGCGAATCCTTTGTATAATCCTTGCGGTCCGCCACTCATCCTTTTGACACGATTCTTTACTTAAAAGAAAATTTAAACTTTGAAATTATTGCTTAGCTTCCGCATCGCGTGTAAAAGGTATTCTAATGAAATTTTGCCACTCCAGAAATACCATCGTTCTCCCAGACTGCCATCAAACATTTTGATTACATTAATGAAATATTTTTTCAGCTAGGTAAATATGATAAATATTATTAAGTAGCTTTTCATTTTCGTTCCCGTGAATGAAACGCTTCAATTAAATTAAAATTTATTCTTCTTCTTCTTCTTCTTTGTCTGCTATAAATTTTAATCAGCTCTTGTTGAAACTGCCGTGAAGGATGTAACAGATTTAAGTGTAATTTTTATATTTTCTTTGTGTCGAGTAAATTTAATAACAAATTATGGGATTCTTATTGCTGATATTATTTTCTTTGATATTTTCAAGATTAAAAGATATTTTTTTAAATAAAGAAGTGGGTGCTTATCACAATTACTACTTCAATTGTATTTTGAATTCACTATATAATATAATTATAACTGTTTTTCTTAAATTTTTATATCTCTATATATAAAACTGAATATTCGTTTGTATGAGGTTTATAGATTCGGGAATTACTGAATCGATTTAAATGCGGTTTTCACCCGTAGTTAGATAATTTTTCTGTGCAGTATCGTGACTATAAATGTTTTATGAAAATCTAAAACATAACAAAGACAGACTAAAAAAATCTTTATCAAGTCGTGTTTTATTTCTATGATGTCTCAGTATACGACTGTCATTGCATTTAGGTATATAAAAACATTAGTTACTATGATTTATATGCCAAGGAATACGGAATTCTATAATTTACAGTTTTAATATTTTATTAATTTAGGTCACTATAATCACAATCACGTCTATTTCAAATATTTTGTCGAATAAATAAATGATTTTTGACAAATGCTAATAGTTAAATATTTTTAAATATATTGTTTGAAAATTGAAATATAAAGAAATATTCCACTTTCAAGCAAAGCAGACCTTAATAAATCATCAAAAATGTCAATTAAAATTGATAAATTAACACATAAGCTTGGCGCGATCCTATAGACTCAAACTTTTTTTTAAATTACAGCCTGTACAATGATTTGAACCAAAAAAGTCACTTATGCCTCATTGTGTGCCGCCCCATCTGGCCTGGCGCCCCGGGCGGTCGCCCTGGTTCACCCTCCCCCCCCCAAACCCGGCTACTGCTTAATTATTATGATTGTTGCTAGCATATTTATTTATTAAATAATATTATTATATAAATTTCACGAATTCGGAAAAAAACAATGTTAGGTAGGCATGTTGGGTGGACAAGTTGATTAATTTTGCTTTATGCAACCCAAGGTCAAACAATTGATCAACCGCGAAAGTTTAAGTTAAAAAAATACATTGCCAGATTATTCATAAAACTATCTAAAAATATCCACATTTAAAAATTCATCACCTGAGACGCAATCTGTTCAACAGAACGCGAAGAACGAATACCCACAATCCTGAAGAATCGACAACTATTATAGAAAAAGTTTGTAAATTACCTACAAAAACAAATGAAAAATTATGTATTATTCTCACTTTGGTCTATTTTTAAACGATTATTTAGTAGCGCGGTCAGTTCTCCAAGATTCCATGAAGACAATGAATAAGCCGGACAGAAGATTGTGTCAGTAAAAGGATTTAGAGCTCAGTGCTCCTCGGTCCTTTCTTACCGCTAATGCAAGAGTTGTGTCGCCTTGGAATTCCACCCTCCTGCCTTCCCCTCTAACCCGACTTATTCTCACAATGATGTAATGTCAGTACGATAGATACATCCCAGACACGAAAGGTTAAAAAAAAGTTTTTGTTTTGTTTTAAATGTAAAAATTGAGTTATACAGACGGAAAAAAATGTATACTGTAATGGCGTGTTTACACCGAAAAAACAGAACAGCAACATCGTGTCTTTTTGACAAAAGTGCAATAAACCCCAGTGGCGTAGCAAGCATAATTGGCGCCCGGGGTACGATATCTTTTTGGCGCCCCCAAAAATAAGAAAATAAAAAATAAAAAAATAATAATAATTTTATAATAAATCTTAATTGAAATTGGCGTGACTAAAAAAAAAAAAGGTCTTCCGTTGCATATTCTCGCCTTTAGCTCTTTATAAATTGGGTTTATGCTATGCAGTTTAAAAGGTTAAGGGCCATTTGGCGCCCTTCTGTAAGTGGCGCCCGGGGCATGATAGACCCCCTTGCCCCCCCTCGCTACGCCACTGACAAGCCCTATGCATTTTTGAATACGATGTGATTTTCAAACACCGTGTTGCTGTTTTGGTCTAAACACGGCATAAGAATTACTGTTTTTCCTGTCTATCCTGGATAGTAAGCGAAAATATAATATTTTATTCTCTGAACTTTTAGACGGTAATGTTATAAATATAATACTCAATATAAATTGATGGATAAACTGCCTAAAATTATATTATTACAATTTCAGACAGTAAAATATTATATGTTTTCGCTTACTATCCGGGATAGATAGGAAAAACTGTAATTTCTTACAATATATTTTTTTCCGTGCACATAGAAAAGTCTATACTCTATTTCATTTAAGAATGCAGTGGTTGCCGTGGTTTTTGACGGTAAAATACACGATTCGTACCGTCAAAATCCCGGCAACCACTGCATTCATAAATGAAATAGAATATAGAACAATTTTGACGAGGAGCTAGAACAGTTTCAGCTTTTATACACCTGTCAAATTTACGTTTTCCATTAATATTTCTAGACAAACAGAGGTTATTTTAAGAAAATGTTTCAACTATAAATATCTCCTTTTTTAGCTCTACACATATGTTCGGCATTATAAAGGAGTTAGCAAATTTACTAGCTAGCAAGCACTTTCAAATTGAGTATTAATTCTGTGATAGTATCTATGGATTAGTTATTGAATTTAGAGCAGTGATACTTCAACTTATTATAACACAGTTGACGACTCTAACCGTACAAAGTAATTTTCATACAACACACGTGCGCGAAAATTGTCAAACACTTCATGAAACTACAAGAGAACTGTCAGATAGGCCAGAAACCTTATTTGAAAGTGCTTGCTAGCTAGTAAATTTTGATAGCTCGTTTATAATACCGGACATAACACTGTTTTATATTTTACACAAATTAGCTTTTACAACTGCAGTTTTCATTTTCGAAACTGCAGAAGCAAGCTACAACTACACGCTAAAATAACCCCTGTAGACAAATAGCCTTTAATTTGTTAGTCATCTACAGACCGGGCATTTTCACTGAAATGAAAATTATTTGTGTAAAATAAAAAATTGTATAATAGGAAAAATTTTAATTTACCACAACTGATGATTTTCATATTTTAAATAAAGTTTTTCTCGCTGAAAATAATAAAATAGGGTCGTCCAAACTTTACAAAAAAAAACAATGCCAGGCAATTTATTTGAACACTTTATCGGTTTATATTTAAATTGTTCAATAATTAACTACCTTTGGTGAATTTAGCACGAGGAAGCACTGTGCATTTACTTGGCAGATGTTTTTTATTTTGATACTTTATTTCCATTTAAAAAATCAATCATTCAATAATAACGAAAATCATAAAAGTAACCTAATAATATTCTTGTAAAAACAATAATAACATCTTCAAGGCAATAAATATAATTTACAATTTCAAATACTCCTCATTTTAAATTAGATTAATGCCTATATTATGGTTATGCAAATAACTATCTGTTGTACACAAGAATATCAAATAACAAAAGAATATGTATCTTCATGAAAATATGACAAAAAAATATCACCACTTCAATAAATATCTCACCAAGGTCCCAGCCGCTATCGTTTAGTTCTAATAAATAGGCAACACGACAAAAGTGTGATCTAGATGATTTAAACGTTTCAGAAATGTCCAAGATAATATTTTTGCTTATTTACAAATCAACGTAGTACAGGAAATATCAAAATTCTAAGACAGCCAAACTAAAAATAACAACGTACAGATAAATATGTGGGTGTTATAATATTTTTCACATATTTCTGTAGACGTGGACTATATTATTATTAGACATCAGATTTACGTGGATACATATATGTTTGTATACATGTATTATAAGTTATTAACACATAACGTGCAGAAGAGTCACACAAAATATGATTAAGTAAATTAATTAATTTATATTAATAGCGGGGACTTGAACCGGAATTTATTTATGGTTCGGGTTCGGTTCGGGTTCAAACATAAATTTCAGTTATTTTTTTAAGGTTTTTTTTAGGGTTCAGGTTCGGGTTCAAGTTTGTAATTGAAAGAAAATTATTTTGTTCGAAAAAAAATTATAATTCACAAATTAAACATTTTTTGAAGAAGAAAAAAACATTAATAGCATTAAAATATTACTATAAAAGAGGGCAAAAAAAAATTACATTTTTAAGATTGAACTGTCTATTTTTCAGATTTTTTTTGCAAATTGAAATGTAATTCAGTTATAGAATTAAAAAGAAAGTAATAAATATATAAATTTCAGTAGTTGACTTGATAAGTCACATCATACCATAAAATTCAAACAGATTTTCAGTATGAGTACATTTTATAATCTCTTTTAAAAATTATTGGAGGAAAATATTAAAATATTAAAAATAATTTATCGAACCTTTTAAAAATATATAGTATATAAGGTTCGGGTTCAGATTCAGGTTTGTTGACTTTGAGATATAGCGGTTCGGTTCGGGTTCAAGTTTGTAATTGAAAGAAAATTATTTTGTTCGAAAAAAATATATAATTCACAAATAAAACATTTTTTGAAGAAGAAAAAAACATTAATAGCATTAAAATATTACTATAAAAGAGGGCAAAAAATAAAATTACATTTTTAAGATTGAAATTTCTATTTTTCAGATTTTTTTGCAAATTGAAATGTAATTCAGTTATAGAATTAAAAAAAAGGTAATAAATATGTAAATTTCAGTAGTTGACTTGATAAGTCACATCATACCATAAAATTCAAACAGATTTCCAGTATTAGTACCTACATTTTATAATCTCTTAAAAATTATTGTAGGAAAATATTAATTCTGATGAGGACTTCTTGGGAAGTCGAAACACGTGTCGAGTGACATTGTTTTATTGTGGTTAAGGTGTATTTTTTAGTTAAAGTGATTAATTACAATATCAATTTATACAGCTTCAAATAATAAACAAAATATTTTATTTTTCCTGACATATTTTATTTAAAAATGATTATAATATGATGATGTATTGACTTTAAATGACAAAATAATTGCTACTCAATTTTATCTATTTGATACCATGTCAATCATTATCTCAGCTCATAATGTGTTAACGCCATTCGCAAAAGCAGTGTTAAAAAACATATTTCATAATTGTGTCTTTTTTTTTATATTTATTGATGACACGCATATCTTTTAGGTTTAAGAAATATATTGATTGGTTGTCGCACAGAAACGACAGTTTACAAACCATGTTTCGTGTTTTGGTTCTGATTTATGCACGGTATAATTCAAAACGACTATTTATTTTCAAATAAATATAGCTTACTTTTGGAAACATGAAATGTACTATACATAAGCATCAAAAATCTAATCTGTAATGTTATCATTATGATAGGATAAAAAAATATTACAACAATTATCGAAAAAAGCTTAAATAAATAACAAAATAAAAACACGTTTACGGTTTTTTGTTACTGGTTTTAATATTTTTATATACAGTCACTAAAAAAGTATTAAAAAACATATATGGATTACTGTGGGGACTAGATGAGTCCTGTGGTAATCAGGGCAAGAGACAGCCACGACACCCATTCAGTCAATGGTTAACACATAAGGTTTTAAACAGTGGTGTAGATAGCTTTTTGCAATGTGGGGAATATGACTTAGTATTTAAACTCATATTTTTTGTTCAGTGACCCTCAATACGTGACATTCCGTTAAAATCTCGAGTTCGATTTTTTTCATGATTACTATACTTTATTATACAGTACATCATGTATGTATAATAAAAAATATAAAAAAACGTTTAAAAAAAATTAATTTGCCTTTTTAAAACCGACTAAAAAGCTGAAAATAAAATTCTATTAGACTCTTTTCGTACTAACTATTGAATTTTTAAAAAAGTTGAATTTGTTCATACTAGAAGAGTTTTAAAAAATGTCTCTGAGTTAAAAAAATGTCTTTAAGTTTTTGTTTATTGTATAGAAAATGACGTGAAAAGTTGAAATTTTCAAACCGCAGGTCTGTATCTTAAACCGTTCTCGAGATATAGCCTCTCAAAGTTTTAGTTTATTCAAATTTTTGGAGAAAAAAGGCCATAACTTTTGAACGCGTGGTCGGAATTGATTTTAGTTGACGGATTTGAAATCAGCGTGTTAAAATCTATATATTGACATGTATAATACTTTAAAATCCGACAAAAAAATTTTGGCCAAAAATCGACATTTTTTTAAGGTATACCCCTTTGAATTTTTTCGATTTTTCGTGAAATTTTTTTTTTCGAGTTTTAAGGTATTATACATGTCATTATATAGATTTTGACACGCTGATTCCAAATCCGTCAACTAAAATCAATTCCGACCACACGTTCAAAAGTAAGGGCCATTTTTCTGCAAAATTTTGAAAAAACTGAAACTTTGAGAGCCTATATCTCGAGAACGGTTTGAGATACAGACCTGCGGTTTAAAAATTTCAACTTTTCACGTCATTTCTATACAATAAACATACTTTTAACGAAATAAAAAATTCGAAATTTTTTAGTGAAATTTCCTGCAGTGAACTTCAACTCGTCATACAAATATCGACTAAAGTACAAGAAAATAAGACGTAGAGGTATTATAGTTTTATAATTGAGAGTGAAAATTAAAATTAAATGCTATTTTTGATTAAAATGTTTGAGTTGCGCATAAAGATGAATATTTTAATAATATTTTTAAATTATTTATTAACTGAAAACACAGATTTGTATTAATTTACCCATAAAGTAAGGGAAGCACTGCTTCCCCTGCTTCCATGGACGCTTCGCCACTGATATAGAAGTATATAACTAGTAGATGAATTTATTTGTATGTTAAAAAATAAGAGCATTTTAGAAATCTGGCAACTAAATTCGTGTAGTATTATAAATTCTTTTGATAAACTTATAATTTTCGTAGACTCATGGGGTGGGATTGATCCCCTGGATCCCCCCCCCCCTATCTACGCCACTGGTTCTAAAATTATAATCGTATCATTATGTATTTCTTAGTATACATTAGTATAAAATTTATATCCATACTTGTTCTAATTGTTAGGCCCTCCGCACAGGGAGCAACCGTTTATACTATATAAATCAATACCTATACGAAACGAGACTTAATTTTGGTCTCGTCTAGGTCTCGTGCTGATTTTTTTGCATAAAAATCAATTTTAAATATCCAAGTGTTCTTTAAATTTAAATATAATTTATGATAAATGTTATATAAATTACTTTTAAATTAATCTTGTAAGCGAAAAACTATTCATCCCGACTTGAAGCTATAAACAATATTTTACGTACAATTAGTAATACCTAGGACCTAGTCGAAACTAAACTAACCTGTATTGAATGTAAAGTATACAAAAAATTGCAATAATAATATAGCAATTTATATCTATAAAAATTCAACAAAAAAGTAAACCATAACCTTTTTTACCGACTTCTACCATACATATTATGTCTGTCACGATTTTCCAATCTCATGTTTTAAATCTTCAAAACACACTGCACTATTACATATACACATACGTGAATCGAACCTCATGAAAAATGAACATTGATAAACTTCTATACAGAGTTAAACCGATTCAAACCCACCCAAACAAGATAGAGGGGTAGAGAAAAACGTCTTCACGACCTCAGAGGGACGAGTGGCCCATAGACGTGCGCTGAATTTTATTAAGTACATTTGTATTGAACCTAATGTGGAATGATCACTGCAAGAAAGACGGAGACACTGATTGCGCAGTGATTTAACACGAGATAGATATATTATGTTATTGAATTTGTGCTACTTCAACAGGTTATTATGATCTTACTTTTGTCTAACGCCTGTGTAGGATTAGTCCTGCGGCTTGCGTCTGTTATTGAAGAACAGCAGGATTTGTTTGTTTGTGTGTATCGTGTTTCTTAGTTTATGTCGTAATGCTGTTGAGTCCTGAATATGAAATTGTTAGAAATGATAATTTTTATATAGGCAGTAATAAAAAAATTAACTAAAGGAACAGTAGCAACTGTATCTATTGTTACTGTTTCGTTATTTGTTCTTTACTAGGTAAATAATACAGATTTCTGTATGATAGTCGATAAAACAGGTTTTTAGTTTCCCTTTTGCACGCTAGATGTCTTCGCCAAAAAAATATAACACCCATACAATTGTAAATCAAAAACAAAAAGGTCAATCATTTTGAATTTTTTATCACATATCATGTTTGGTAGTTTTATTATCAAAATCTGTCGAAGCGTTTAGTCATAAAATAAAGAAAACTGCCCTTATACGTACTAATACAACAATATACGGCTTTGGGTATAGACTTGATCAAAAATTCTGGGTAGCAACGCAATTATTTTCGATATTTTACCATGGTATTATGAGCGTAACTTTTTGATAGTACTGTAGCACGAGAACTACCTTAAGACATATGAAATTTAACATGGGGACAATTAGAAATGTTGTAGTAACCTTTGGTCAAATTTTTGAAATGCCGTCTCAAAACTAACTGATAAATTTTAAATTAATCAACAGTAGGTATTTTGTTTTCAATTTTAATAAAGAATAAAATACATTAATGAAATTAAAGTAAGCATCCTAGATAAAATTATAATAATATTTTTTGGCAGATATAAATTTGAAAACAAAATACTAATTACTATTTTATTAAATTTTGTTGCGGCATTATATCCGACGCATATGTAAAATAATAAAATAACAAGATCCACATTTATACGACGCGATATCAAATCGTAAAAACGTATAAACTAAACATTTACATTTCACCTTTTAATATCATGAATCATTCGACGTTATTATTTAAAACGTAAACCATCTGGATAAAGTCATTACAGTTCGCATATATTTATATAGACAGACATCAGTTAATTAAGTTTTTTTGTTACTTTATTTTTAAGGGTTGTTTCTTTGCAATAAAGAATTAATTAAAATTCGGTGTAAGCAAACTCATTAGAGGTATTCAAAACACTAAAGATCGTTAACATATTTTATTTTAGTAACGATAAAAAAATGTTACTGCTATGAACCATCTGGTTACTTTACCATGTTTAATTAGAATGGCTGTAATTTTAAAATCGTGTATTTATAAGAAGATTACGTATACTTTATTAGTTTTATGCATTACTTTGTTGTTATTTTAATTTTTCAGAATTTAAAAATATATTATATATATATATTATATATATTAGTTATAATATGTACTAATAAAATATCTGCAACGGGACCCACGGAACTTTCTTGTACGTAATCCTAACAGTGAGCAGTGTACGTGATTATTAATTTATTAACACACATTTCTGACAAACTAATAAAAGATAAAATAAAATGAATGGGACATAAACTATAGATAATATTATTCTCTATATTATGTATGAAATGCGTTTTTTGAACGTAATAACTTAACCCAAACTTGATTACTTTTCTCCAATTCGCACTGTTTCAAAGTTATTCGAAAAATTCAAAAATCGACCTCAGTAAACATCCGTATCCGGTTGAAATATCATTTTCAAAAATATGAGGTTTTCTTCCCAGACAAAAATAAATTTTAAATATAAAATTTCACCCTTCTACGATTTGTCGTATTTTAGTTACAGATAGACCGACAGACACACATACATCATGGCGAAAATAGTCAGAATGGATTCAGGGAAGGTCAAAATTCCATCAAAATCCGGATTTCGAATATAAGAAAGTAAAAAGTTGATAGAATTAATTGTAAAAATAGCTTTTAAATAAGTACAAAAAAAACATTTTGAAGTTTCGTCTACTTTTTTTACAAGCGACATAATCAATTTTGATTGTATTTAAAATTATTGTCTGTCTATTTTTTAAGTTTGAGTTATTATATAATAATTTAATTAGAGCAGGTCTATGTTTAATTGTATTGGAAAATTAAGTCAGGCACGTATTAAAAAACAAACACAATTGATACTGGTACTTAAAAAAATTCAATCTGTTACTAAACACATGTAAATAAATATCACAAAAAAGTGTTTTGTTTAAAAAATTCAATAAAATTATGCGTACAAACAAATTTTGTTTGCATTTTACATTTTTCCAGCCTTAATATTTTCAATTCATTTTTTGTTGTTTCACTTATTTTCCTTCACAGTGAAAGGTGTTAAGTTGTATATCATCATTTTGCATGACGTGACATGAATTTAATATAAAGAACATTTATATACATGAAACGTGAAAGGATCTTGTAACCTAATACGGTTTATGTCTGTACGTACATATGTTTATTTTGTTGAAATTTCAAAACAATGTTTTTTATCTATAAATAAAATGTCATATATACCTTCTACCTACTAAAAAAAATATGCATTTTCAAATACAAGTTTTTAAATATCTTTATTAATTAATTAATTTAATAATTCAGAAAAAACTTGAAGATCTGTACTAGCTTGATTTCACTACCCCCCATGCAAATATTATTTATTAAATTCCTAGTGTAGAATTAATCCGGGAATAATTTTATAAAAATTATTTATACGCATTTTTTTTTAAACAAAATTGCTCATGTATTGTTCACTTTTTTATTAGCAATTGATATTTATTAATTAACTATCTTAACAGTTGTTCGTAAACGCCACATGCAAGCAAAAATTGTAATACTTATTAATAATAAAAGTAAATTTCTTATTAATAGATCGTCTGCTTTTATTTTTATTACATTCGATTATACAAGGACAAAGAATTTCATTTGGGTAGAGAGAGTAGGTTAGGTATTAGTGTTTTGAGGTTTGAATCCTTCGAATAAAATGCCTTGAACATTTCGAAAAATTACTTGTAAACCATCAATAAAAAACAATATTTGTATTGTAGGTAATTTTAAAGTTTTATCTTTCAAAGTTTTAGTAATAATAAAGCTAGAAATAATCACTTGGTTCCTACGAAAAAAATCTTATATTATAAATGCGAAAGAAACTCTGTCTGTTTGTTACCTTTTCACGGCTAAACCGATTTTGATGCAATTTGGCAGAGAGATATCTTACGTCCTGAGAAAGGACATAGGCTACTTTGTATCCTGAACAATTAATTTTTTTTTAAATACAAATAACACGCGGATGACAGCTAGTAGGTTATATTAACTTCCAGTTATTTTTCGAAAGTAATACAAAGTAAGTCTTGAGGCTTCCGCGGTGATCTTGATATGGATCTTGGCTTCTGGGTGTTAGCTGCGTCGATTTGGTCGTTTTATCGGCCAACGTTTCATCACATATTTCAATGGACTCTTCTAAAAGTGTGCACGTGTGTAAGAGCCCTGAAGATGTCCACTGCAATGTGTGATGAAACGTTGGCATGCAGATTACACGACCAAATCGTTGCGGCTTGTACCCAAAAGCCAATATCCATAATAGAAAGTAATTAAAATATGTCTATTTATTCTGTGTTTTTATTATTCTCATTTGGTCGTGTTATCGGCCAACGTTTCGTCACATATTTAAATGGACTCTTCTAAAAGTGTGTACGTGTGTAAGAGCCCTGAAGATGTCCACTGCAATGTGTGATGAAACGTTGGCATGCAGATTACACGAGCAAATCGTTGCGGCTTGCACCCAGAAGCCAATATCCATAATAGAAAGTAATTAAAATATGTCTATTTATTCTGTGTTTTTATTATTCTCATTTGATCGTGATTATAAGTTTGATTGATGGATGGTTTGATTAAAACTGATAATCAGTGAAATATCATGCTTCGTGTTTCATTTTCCATTTAATGTTTTAATTTTTAATTCATTTCCAATTCCAATTACATTTCATAATTGCTTGAAAATATAAAAGATTACGTAATGAATACATGTCTAACTGTCTCGTACTCGTAGCGCTGTAATTAAATACTGTCTCGTTGCGCTGTAATTAAATATTAAAATTCATAAAATTAAATCCAATCACCCGTTCATAAATTGTGAATATTTTTTTTTAATTAAAAAAAAACTAAAACTTTGGGAGACTATATCTCTATAAAGATTTGAGATACAGATATGCGGTTTGAAAATTTTAACTTTTTACATCATTTTCTATGAAACAAACATACCTACTTTTTACGAGAAAAATTAGTGAAATTTCGTACATCAAAATCAATTTTGTATAGAAATATCAACTCAAAGATAAAAAAATATGAATTAAAATCGTAACCTAATACTAAATATACAGAGAACATGAAACAAAAACTGAACCACTTTTTAAATTATGTACATATGTGGTTAACCGTGAACCTAAATTTTTCTATTTTAATGCTTGAAAAAGGAGATATAAATATTACAGAGGTGCTGCAAGCATATTCGCCTAGAGCGGCTTTAACCCTTCATCTAGACCTTGCTGATAATATTACGTCAAAGTTCGCCTACTACTAATTTCATGTACAGTTTGTATCACCTTACTCAAAATGTTATACAGTTTGTGAAAATATTGAGTATATTTGTGTGCCACTTTCTTTATAATTTAAACTATAGTCGACCACTTATGTTGTAGTGTAAGAGATGCGACGTTCTATTCATTAATGAGCTGGACGAAAGTTTTTTCAATCCAGTGGCAGGTAGTTTAATAATAATTATAATAATTATTAAAGGTAATATGGAGTTACGGTAAGTTCGGTTTTCCTTCCCCTTTCTTGGTACGAACAATAGTTACCTACATTAACATCTGAACGAATAACATACGTAGGTGTATACGTCTGCACGTACATACATAACACATATTATTAAACATAAAGTGCAGTGGAACGGTAGCAAGGATTTACATAAGAGCGTCTGGCGCGTACACGATAGGCGGCCGTGGAACAACTATTATACCGCAGCCGCCCGTGATAATAGAAATACTCGCCGTTTATACGCGCATTGCATTTCCGGTGTGAGGAGACAATCTGCATTGCATTCTCTGCCTTCCGGTGATCAGGTTTCGTACGACACTCGGTACAGGGGTGGATTTAAGACTGCAAATGGCATGCAGGTGAACGTTGTACTAGTTAAGCAGATGGCAAAATGATTAAACACAGAATTTATTGTAAAATTAATAAAATATGTGTTTTTTTGAAAAGTAATGCATAAAACGAGTGCGTTGGTAATTTTTAACTATCGAATTTAATCTACAACAAAACCAAATGAAAATTACTCAATGTGGTATTTTTTAATGTGTTTTGCGTGTTAAATTCGAAATACACTGCACTTTTTCAACAAAAAATAAGTCCCGGCCAAGTTTCTTCAAATTTCGTAAACGATTAGACTTGTCAAAGTAGATCAACTACAAAACAAATTAAAAAAATCACTTTTTAGAGCTGATAAGGAGTTCTTTGAAGTTGGAACACGTGTTGTTTTCTTGTGGTTAAAATTTACAATTGTTTAATGCAAATTTAAAGAAAATTGGTCGGAGACCTACTGAAAAAAAAGTGCGTTGTTCTGTTGAATATTTTTTAAACTATCTAACATAACTACTGGAAAAACGGAGAAACTGTGGTTAGGAACTGTTAGACTTCTGATGAGGACTTCTTGTGAAGTCGAACACGTGTCGAATGACATTGTTTTATTGTGGTTAAGGCAGTGTTTCTCAACCTTTTAATATTTGCGACCCAATTTTCAATCACAATTTTTATCCCCCCCCCCCCCCCAACCTCATGTAATAATTTTCACTGAAATCGTGCTGTAATTGTAATATAAGTTTCTATTTAATTAAATTTTTTTTTTTTTGAGTGTCAATTTCTAATATTAAACCTTTTTTCGAAAAACTCTGCAAGACAGGCCCAAGAGAGTCACTATACTAATTATTAATCTTGTATTTAATTTAATATTGATAAGTTAATTATTAAATACATTGTGCAGTACTGATACAATCCTATTTATAAGTGTATTATATCAGTTTAAATGTAAACGTGCATTTTATTTTTTATTATGTCAGAATGTATTTTATTATTTCTCTTTCAGTAAATTAAATAAATTTTTTAATAATATTTTTTCTCGATATGCTCGCGCCCCTCATTTAGTTTTATCACAGCCCCCTAGGGGGGCGCGACCCACAGGTTGACAATCGCTGGGTTAAGGTGTATATTTTTAGTTTAAGTATCTGGGCCCTTCACTTTTCGAAGTCCTGTATAATAAACCCGACCCTGAGTATTCATTTCTACCCCATTTCACCCCTTCAACTACGTCGCGCTCTAAATGGTGTATAATTTCGCTGATACGGCATCACTAAACCGTATTCCAGCCCACTGTCTCTTTGTTTCATTTAATTTAAAATATACATTACGGCTCGAATTCGTGTTGTGAAAGTGAGGTGTGTTTTTTTCCGCGAACGTCTGTGCGTGTGGGGTTGTTTAAAGTGGATGGTTTTATTTTCATTTGTGATCTAACTGATTCGTGGAAAATGTTTTGTTAGCCTAGTAAAAAATAAGGCAGTTTTAATCCGTATATTATGTAGATTGACTCTTTTCAGGTGTCAAATATACATATACATTCTTATACAACTCGAATACAATTCTTTACCAGTTAAATTTCGGACAAAATTTAAAATTTTTACTTTTTAGTTAAACTTTAAAATAACAAATTGATTTCGTATGGAAAATGTTTTGTTAGCCTAGTAAAAAATAAGGCAGTTTTAATCCGTACATTATGTAGATTGACTCTTTTCAGGTGTCAAATATACATATACATTCTTATACAACTCGAATACAATTCTTTACCAGTTAAATTTCGGACAAAATTTAAAATTTTTACTTTTTAGTTAAACTTTAAAATAACAAATTGATTTCGTATGGTAGCGGTCGGCAACAGGTGGTTCTTGTAGAATCGCATGCGGGTCTTTGATTGATTAGTAATGGTTCTTCGTATACTAAAAACAATATATTCATACATATTTATTATGTTAATTTAAAAAAAATAGCTCTATTAAATATTTTTATGAAAAATATTTTTTGCGCGAGTAATTAGTTAACAAAATTTGAATTAAGTTCAACTTTATTTTCCTAGTTAACCACCAAATCAATCTCTATGTATAAAAATGAATGTTCGTTTATAGGTATGAGGTTTATAGACTGGGAATTACTGAACTGATTTCAATGTGGTTTTCACCAATAGTTCATTTTCGGTGCAGTATCGTGGCTATTAATATTTTATGAAAACCTAAGATTTAACATCAAAAGACTAAAAGTCTTTATCAAGTCGTGTTTTGTTTCCATGATGTCACAGCATACAACTGTCATTTAGGTATATAAAAACATAGAACCTAGCCATGGAATACAGAATTCTATAACTAACGGTTTCAATATTTTATTTTATTAATTTAGGTTACTATGATCATGTCTCTTATTTTGTCGAACAATTGGATGATTTTTGATTGACACATGTTAACAATTAAATATTTTGATTGAAAATTTAAATATAAAGAAATATTTCACGTCCATGAAAGGTAAAATATCGAAATTGATTATGATTGTTGCTAACCTATTTATTTTGATTTTTTGATTTTTATACAAATTCTAAGGCGGAACCTGGTGTTGAAAATATTATTTTAAACGATTTTCTCAATAACTACTGAACAGATTTCATTCCTGGATATTTTGTGTAAATTTCATGACGTCGGAAAAAAAACAATTCGGGGTGAACTATGTTGGGTAGGCATGTTGAATATTTTAGGTCACTATGATTTTGTGGATATTAACCCGGGTAACACCGGATCCAATGCGCTAGTAACTTTCAAAATTCAATCTTAAATTAGATGAAAATACACGTTAAAAATCCACCGAAAGAAATTTTACAATAATGTAACATTTACTCAAAAATGAACAAACATAATTATCATATTAATATACAATTTCCGAAAACACATCCTCCACAAACAAACGCACGTAATTACACAGCACAACATCAGCATATTTATGAAAAGTACGGGAAGCTACCACTGTAACCGATCATCATCTAGATAATTACGATATAAACATATAAAATATCGCATGCAAACAATATTAGCTGAGTATCATGTAAAATGATACACATAAACACATTAGGCAGTTTAATAGCAACTGTTGTTTATTCAAAAACCATCATTAGTGGGCGCTGAAGCGCTCTATCAACATTGTTATAATAAGATACAGCGCAAACACATAAGACGGCGGTGCCTCTGAAACTATAATACAATACGCGTAGTAACCTCAGGCTGTTGTCACTGAATGGCGACACATGTCAATGTGTTCTCTGTTGGTACGCGCCAGTGTTATGTTTCTCTTACCAACGTGTTTCTCTACAAACAGTAATTAATGGTGAGTTGTACTGTTTGTCGAATTTAAATTACTGGGAATGTATTTGTTGAATGCTGTTGATTGTTATTATTGCTCTTTTGGGATAATTGAAAGGTGTATTATATATGTGTTTCGGTCTGTTGGTAAGATTACATATTTAAGCGTAATTTGGGTTATAATATCTATTTGGATTAGTCATTTTCTACACGAAGAAAAATGGAGCTGATTTTTTAATAAAAATAACAGTTGCCGTACAATTTTGCATCAAAAAATACTATCAATTTTAACATATAGGTAGGTACTGTTAATTGAGTAACTTTTACAATCTTCATTGTAATTTTTATAATACGCAATTTTTACTAAATTCGTAAATATCATTTACAAGATTTATGTCCGGTATTATAAAGGAGTTAACAAAATTTGCTAGCTAGCAAGCACTTTCAAATGGGGTATTAAATCTGTACTAGTATCTATGGATTAGCTATGGAATTTAGAGCAGTGACACTTCAACTATTTGTAACACAGTTGGCATCATTCACCGTACAAAATAATTTTCATAATATCACCACTGTTTTAATACCGTTGGTATTTACCTACAACGCGTGCGCGAAACTTGTCAAAGTCTTCAACAAACTCCTAAAGAACTGTCATATAAGTTTGATATCTCATTTGAAAGTGCTTGCTAGCCAGCAAATTTGCTAGCTCCTTTATAATACCGGACATTATTCATCTAATTATTCTTAAGTTGAATTATTTATTAAGTGCTATACAAATTATTTCATTTAAATTGTTAGTACATTTTTTTATTCGATATTTAAATTTTCATTAAAATTAATTATATTAATAGTATATTTTTTTTTGGTATAACAAATTAAACTATATCAGTAATATAGATTTCGATTCTGCACGCAAAAATTACTATTCATATTGTGATTTTTGTAACACGTGGCCTAGTAATCAACATGTTTATAGTATAGAAATAAACGCAAGTTAACTATCGTCAGCACTGTGTTTTCAGTTTGCTTCTATAAGTAGAAGTTCTTAGAAAAATCAAACAAATGGTAAGTTACAATGCATTCAAAATTTATGTGAAAGTATACATATATACAGGCTGGGACATTTTAAAGTGTTACTCAATTTGAAATACAATGTTTAATTTTTACGATACAGCATAATAAGTAAAGATCATGTTAACGCGCATACCTACTTTAACATATACCGAACCGAAAATCGGAAAAACCGTTATTTTTTGCCGGAACGAAAACCGAAACCGAACCGAAAAAAAATCGGTTTTTCCGGTTTTCGGTTCGGTATATGTTAAAGTATGCGCGTTAACATGATCTTACTTCCCACCTCAGTTGTTCAGGGCTATCATACAAGTACCATAAAATCTTCTAAATTATGGTAGAAAATAAATTTTTTATACAAATAAAAAAAAAATTTATTAATCACTCGGAGCTGAACCGAAAAACGAAAAATCCGGAAAAACCGTTAATATTTTCAGAACAAAAACCGGAACCAGACCGATATATATTTTTTTACTCGAACAGGAACGAAAACCGAAACGAAAAAAATAACGATTCGAAGCCCTAGTTTTGAGGATATATAAGTATAATCACTCGATAAACAGGTGATATACATTACTTTTCGTCGAAAAGTACAACATCTGTTTCTCACTTTCATATAATAGTCTGATAATATGGATTATACTACATTATATATCATAATATCATATATCCGATGCACAATCAAGTCAGACCTAAAAACCATAAAAATGCTATAAGTAGACAAAATCCTCGTGAACATAGGTGTAATCGACAATCGCCTTATTAGCGAAACGCTGTAAAGGGTAGCGACAAGTGTATTAGGTGCTTCCTCGTATGATTTTTTTATATGTAAAGTAGCAGTAAGTAAAGTACACAAATAAAAAAACAAAACATAATTTACTCAATACATGAAAAAGCAATTCAACAACCGAAAATGGTTTTAAAATGAATGTCAGGTACTGGCACCAGTCTTGGATATGACCCAAGTAATGGCTATTTTTTAATTGAATGTACCGAATTAGAAATATTTGATTGCTACCATTTCTGAATACTAATCTATATACATTTAACTGTCTTGCATCGTGATTTGATGACAATCGGCCAATAGGTGTCAAAATGGTGTGCATTTATTTATTAAAAGTATTATATTATCATAGCAACTGCTTTACATTGTTTCAAATTTGACGATTCTTTCTTTTATATTTTTTGTGTCGTAGTACTTATAATTTTGTAATCATTAATATCCATCACTGCGTGCTCATTACTGGTTTTACTTTATTCATTACTGGAGAAAAAACATAAACAAAATAAAAGGCTATAATTTAAAAAACAAACTATACTTGCGTACTTTGGTAATTGAATTGATTAAATAAAGAGTTACTTATTTTATTAGTAACATGAGTTCATGAAAATTACAAAAAACATTAAACCTTACTCTTATAGCGACCATAACTGGTACCAGTATTTACAAAAAAAACCTTACGTAAGTAACGGTATGGACTCCCTGTCTCTTTTACGTATTAATTCGTAAAGTTTTACAATAGAGACATATTAAAACGTCAAAATAAAAAGTATAACATTAAAAAGCATAGCTATCCATAACACAATCAAGAATTTAATAAAGCTGTACAAATGAAAAATCACACAATGAAATAAAAATTAAATTCACAAACTGTAACATTGAAACGAATCCTGAAATTATGATAGATGTTTCACCATCATATCGATATACGTACGGGTAGTATAACTAAAGAGCTATTAATAAAAGCATTGGAGTCGACAGGTTACATGGTGAACAGTGATAGCACGAAATAATTTATGTCGAACAGCAGCTGGCGACGACCGGCAACAGACTTTAGCGGGAGGGGAGGGGTCATTTGAAATGGAACCCGTCAACCCCTGACGTGGTGTGGTTTATATATGCTTCCACATACCCCCCCCCCCATTATGATTCGCCTTTTCTGTCGGCGGATGTCGATTTTTTTTATTGTTGAAAGGATATATTTTTATTTTGGTAGATATCAATATATTTCGAACGTTAAGCGGTTTTTAATTTTATATGTAGGTAGATATTATGCTGGAAACATAATTTTGAACGTATTCGATTAAATTATGACAATATACATATATGAGACAAATTTTTTAATGTAGTTTTTAATTTTGTTCCTTTTTCTTGGAATGTTATAATGTATGTATAATACTATCTAGTTATTCATAAACACAGTGTTATGCTCTAATGCAGCGGTTCTTAAACTAGGATCCGCGGATCCCCGGGGATCCGTGAAACATGTTTGGCATAAATTAAAGTACTTCTACATTTCTATTTATCAATAATTAATTATTACTATCTAACGACCTTCTTTGTTTTTCTGTCAGGGAGGCAGGGGTTATTTGAGTGTGTAGTTGTAGCTTATTTCTGCAGTTGTAAAAGCCAATTTGTGTAGTGCAAAAAATTGGAAAAATGTAGATACAATAAATAAATAAAATAATAAAATGTGTGAAAAAAGGTCATTGCAGTTGAAAAGCAAAAATTGTAAGTATGGAGTAAAAAAACAAGGTTGTAAAATTTTCTTAAAATAACCCCTGCAGAGAGGGGGTCCCTGAAAAATAATTGTTTAAAATGGGGTCCCTAGACTACATAAGTTTAAGAACCGCTGCTCTAATGTATCAACCCACAAAAAGTTAGTTATAAGATTATATAAAAGTTTTATTAACATTATAATTTAACAAAAATACAAACTGCAAAACATTTTTTGCGGTTTGGTTGAAAAGATAATAGTTATAAAACAAACCAATTTTGTTCAGATTTTATCCATTTACATCTGAGTTTTAGGATAATTTTACTATTTCTACTATTACAACAATTTTTCAAACTTTAGATCAATAAAATGGTGGCGTAACAAAAAAAAATATAAATATGGTATTATTATAAAAATTAAAATCAATCTGATATTTTGATCATAACTAAGAACATAAAACATAAATACAGAAAGAACAAATTAAAAAAATAGTAAAATAAACTAGCAATGAGTTATAGTTATAGAATTAGCTAATTTTAATTCATATGTAAAATATTCTGTGAAATGCATCGTTGAGAGAATATCTGTATTCGTGACAAGGAATTCATTAATTAATGAATAATAATTAATTAGGGAAATGAGTAATGGTTGAATACTCATGAGTGGGAGGATAAATCAAACAAAAATTATGTGTGACACAGCTGTTCTAAAACACCTACACAGTAACGGTACAATTAAAACTTATCAGATTTTAATGAGATTCTTTAAAAACAATGTGTTGTTGATTTTGACAAAAAGTTTCGGAAAATATTGAAAACACAGACGTAAAGTGTGATCATAATATCCTCTATTTTTGAACTTTTAGGATATGAATTTTAATATTGTCTTCGAAGCTTCATTGATTGGGTTTTAAACAGGAACTTGAACCGGAATTTATTTATGGTTCGGGTTTGGTTCGGATTCAAACATAAATTTCGGTTCGAGTTCGGGTTCAAGTTTATAATTGAAAGAAAATTATTTTGTTCGAAAAAAAATTATAATTAACAAATAAAACATTTTCTGAAAAAGAAAAAAACATTAATAATCATTAAAATATTGCTAGAAAAAAGGGCAAAAAATAAAATTACATTTTAAAGATTGAAATTTCAATTTTTCAGATTTTTTTTGCAAATTGAAATGTAATTCAGTTATAGAATTAAAAAGAAAGTAATAAATATGTAAATTTCAGTAGTTGACTTGATAAGTCACATCATACCATAAAATTCAAACAGATTTTCAGTATTAGTATATTTTATAATCTCAAAATTATTGGAGGAAAATATTAAAATATTAAAAATAATTTATCGAACCTTTTAAAAATATATAGTTATATAAGGTTCGGGTTCAGATTCAGGTTTGTTGACTTTGAGATATAGCGGTTCGGTTCGGGTTCAGGTTAATGAAAAATAAGGGTTTTTTCAGGTTTACGGTTCGAGTTCGGGTTCAGGTTCAAGTCCCTGGTTTTAAATATTTATTTTATACGTAGATAACTCCCATACTCGAATAGAACATTGTTATGAGTCTAATATTTACATCGAAATTTGATAATTCTAAAAACGAAATTTATGTACGTTTGTATGAAAAAATCATAGTTCAATCAAAAGGGTAGCGCCCCCGGCAAAACTCGAAAAAAGCACCTCCAATACTTTTTTTAGTTCTCATATCACTTTTTAAGCCTCATAAAGCTCTTCTATTCCGGTTTCACTACGCTACACCACGGAGTTAAATATATTTGATTTAAAAAAATATAAATACAAAAATTAAATCTTAATTCTTACTCTATTTTAAATTTAAATTAAAAAAAAATTGCAAAATATAAATTCTGTTAATATATTTTTAGCTGAAATTTTCACTATTAAAAACTATAAAATAGTTTAACTCTATAGGAAATTATGCCATTAATAAATAAATGAATTATATTATCATAATTGTATTAATTTCATTTTTCATTTAACGTGAGCTATAAATATTTATACGCATTACATCTTGTCAACATCATAAAAGAAAATGCACAATATAAGGTTACTAAAGCACACAAATGTTTTTATAATGTACTGTCATTTATATTGATAAAAGTGTAATCGCATGAAACATTGTGAGAACAGTTCTACAAGAAAAACAACAATGTTCATTTGTCAACAGTAAATATCACAGAGAAATAGTGTTTTCATTTATAACATTTGATTATTTGTGCACAAAAAAAATAAATTTCAATTTCTTTATTATGCAGGTACTCATTGTTAATTTTTAAATAATATGACAAAGGAATTATTTTGTCATTTTGGCGTGACTCCAGACCTATCCTACTAAAATATTCAAAGAAGAGTAAGAATATTATTTATTAACCTGATTAAATTATATTTTTACTTATATTTATAAGGTTCTGGCACCAGTCTTGGATATGACCCCAGTAATGACTATTTTTTAATTAAATGTACTGAATTAGAAATATTTATTAATATTTGATTACTTTTACTACCATTTCTGAATATTAATCTATATACATTTAATTGTCTTACAGTGTGATTTGATGACAATCGGCCAATAGGTGTCAAAATGGTGAACATTTAAACTAATTATTAGTATAATTTATTTATTAATTATTCTATTATCATAGCAACTGCTTTACATTATTTCAAATTTGACGATTCTTTCTTTTATATCTTTTGTGTCGTAGTACTTATCATTAGCAAGTGTCCATCACTGCGTGCTCATTACTGGTTTTACTTCATCCATTACTGGAGAAAAAACAAACAAAATAAAAGGCTACAATTAAAAAAAAAACTATATTTGCGTAATTTGATAATTAAATTGATTAAATAAAGAGTTACTTGTTTTATTAGTAACATGAGTTTATGAGAATTACAAAAAAAAGCCCGTCAATCACAAAAACAGTAAACCTTACTCTTACAGTGGCCATAACTGGTACTAGTACCTTATATTGTTAACAACTTTCAAATCTTCATTGCCTGACTATTTTAATTTTTATAAAGGAAACTTACAAACGTAGTTACATACTATACCTACAATAAATAATAGTTTCTTGGAATAGGATTGTTAAAAATATTATGTTAACAACTACTATTAATTATAAACTTTTGTAATGGCCGTATTCATTAGAAATCTGCGGTTAAATATGTGCGTGCACTGACAGTAATGTACGAGTTAAAGTGTCTAATGGGACGTGTGTGTACAATTACATCTGAAAGGGTTTGAAATATCAGCACAAGTTTTACTATTATCGTTAATTCGCGAAGAAGTTTGATATACACAAAATTTACAACTGTTTTTTTTCCAGAAAATAATATACTTTATTACTAAATAATATAGCACACTGTCTTAATCCTCCCCTCTTATATAATTTTTATACATAGGTATATATTTATATATTATTATTATATATTTTTTATTTTGTATTTAATAAATTATAACGCTGAATTCATTCAACAAACACAGTACCCGGTATTATTTACATCAAAGAAATAATAACATAAATAACATAAGCTTTGTGATCGTTTTAAAATGTTCTCCGATTTCAAAATTTTAAATTGATCTTTCTTTTCCAGGTCAATACAAATACTTTTCGTTCCGTGTCTGTCTGTCTGTGTGCCTGTCCCTTGAATCCTTGTCACACGCATAACTCATGAACCAATGAACCGATATTAATGAAACTTGGTTTACGAATTACCAAAATAAAAATATAAATCCTCTATATATGTTCTATATAAATAACCTCAGTGACGCCTTACATAATTCCTATTATCCCGGCCACCCTATTCGTTTTCTTCTGCTATGATTGGCCCATCAGCAACTTCCTATTTCATCTTGTGCCCTTGTTCTCCCTAACACACATATACAAACGCACAAATACACATTCTCTATGAAAAAATAACCACGAAAGAGCTGTCTGAAAAGGATAAGCCAGTAGATAAAAATGCTTGAAGAAGAAATATAAAATTAGTCTTTATAGCAGGGCTTCGAACCGGAACTGAACCGAAAACCGGAAAAACCGTTATTTTTTGCCGGAACGAAAATCGGAACAGAACCGAAATAAAAATAACGGTTTTTTCAGTTCAGTACATATTTAAATACGCACGTTAACATGATCTTATTTCCCACTTCAATTGTCGTTCGGACTATCATACAATATAGGTATGTATTCTAAATGATGGTAGAAAAAAAAAATTTATTACAAATAATTTTTTTTTAATTAATCACTCGGAGCTGAGCCGAAAACCGCAAAAACCGTTATTTTTTGCGGAACGAAAACCGGAACCGAACCGAAATAAATTTTTCACTCGAACCGGAACGAAAACCGAAACGAAAAAAATAACGGTTCGAAGCCCTGCTGACTTTATAGAGAAGAATCATTAATAAATAATTCAAATTGTAACCATCAATTAAAAAATATTCAATTTTAACCACACTATACAACGCAGTTTCCGTAAAAAGGGCACATGGAAACTATTTTTCAACAGTTAAATTATAAACCAATCACATGATTCGAGCGTTACTCTCCAATGACCTATAGATAAAGTAATTTTGCAGCTGACAGGTACAAACAGAGTGCATTTTCATGTAAATGCGTCATCAAAACACAACTTGGTTAACCCTTTTACTCCCAACGATAACAATGCAGTATCACCAGTCCAAAATACGACACCAAAAATACCACATATATAGCACGAATTATTATGCATCGAAAAATACCGCTCCCGAGTTAAAACTAACCCGACGTGAACGTGTTAAAGTATGCATAGTGCACATATATGCAAAGAATAGAGTTTAATTTGGTAATTGTTAATACTTGTAAGCCCGTTATTATAAATTAAGTGCAAAATTGTTCCCGACAAGGCAAACAAAGCGAGTTGGGGTGATTTTTTTTTTATAATAATAATCAACTAAATGGTTAATTGTTGTAACGAAGAGATTGTATTTGTGATATTGCGTTAATTACTGCTATTGAAGTAATGAATTTGAATTCTAAATGAAATGTGTGTTGTAGGTACTTTTATTGTTTGTGTGTTGGTTGTTTTGGTCGATTGATTTCGTTGTGGACGCGTACAAAGTAATAATAATTATGTATTGCACAGCCGCGTTGTATTGTTCAAGTGGTTGATGTATGATTTTTATTTGTGGTTAAGCAGTTTTAATAAAATGAAGTTAGAACTGATATATTATTGATAGAGATCGGAAAAATAGTTGTTATTTTCAATGAAATAGTTCCTAGTTGAATTTTTTACGGAAAATAGTTGGTAAATAGTTTTTTTTACGATTTAATAATAATTAGTGTAAACGAAGCAGTAAAAAGTGTCGCAAATAGTTGGAAAAGTAGTTGCAAATAGTTGATTTTAAATTGTGTTCAATCAAATCAGTTTTCTGAAAACGATGGAGATATTTAATAAAAATTACAATAAATGTATTTTTACGCAATAGTTGAAAAACTATTTTTTCAATCTCTAATTATTGATTAGTTTCATGTTGCAATTAAATTGGAATAGTTGTGTGTTCCGAAGAGGGTGACCAAATTTTAGTTTTGGTAAACTCTGACGTAAATGAAGACCCGTTTTTTATTTTTATTTTATTCTTTTTATTTTCATAAAATTTATTACCATAATGTGGCCCTTGCTGTATTTTTGACGACCTTTTTTTTAATCGTCATCATTTTTGCAAAACCCGGAGAAATTGCACCCAAACCCTGACCCCGGAGATCCAGTATGCAAACCCTGAGACTCCGGGTCGAAACCGGAGATCTGGTCACCCTAGTTCCGGACCGAAATCTAAACAAATAGAACAATAATGGAATCAACACTATCTGACCTAGAAAATTGAAATTTGAAATAACTGTGTAGGCCTGAGTTATATTATATTTTTGACGCTTTTTAAGAGGGTAAATGTGTAGCCAAAATACAATCCCGGTGAGTGGGGTATTAATTGAAAGTTTATAATTTAAATATGTGAACATTTTATTATTATTAAACGCATTTTGCATTAGTTAAAAAATAATTATTAGGTTATATTATTTATTAAAAAAGAATTTCCGAAAACAATACTAAAAAAAATTTTATATTTAAATATTATGCGGCCATCTATTCAATTATATTTACTCCTTCTAATTTCATTACATATTTTAAATTGCTAGTGTTCACAAGTGCAATGAAAAATTATACGGTGCGGGACACTTGTACGCGAAGCTCGACTTTTTTTGACATTTTTTTTTTATTTGTAATATAAACTTTAAAGTTTTTACTTTTCATGAAGTACCTCTGTATGAAGCAATATCTAATAAAAGCTATTGCAAACACTCGAACAATTCGTGTAAGCAAATCAGTTGGGAGCATCTGTTTAGTTTCTAGAAGATTAATTTCGTACATTTTTGATCGATGTTATTTATTTGGCTTATAGTTTTGAAGTAATAAACATATCGACGTGTGAACATTTGTATCCGCGCTCCTTGCAAATAAACATCACTTCCTGCACGTATGAATGTATGTAAACAATCATTTGGAACGTGGAAAAATACCTACATAGGTAAAGGAATGTGGTCTGTAAATTACACACATGTAATTTATAAATGTTTTGTTAGCAGTTTTAATCAAATGAATTAGATGGAATGTTTATAAGTATATATAGAATGATACATAATTTGTACATTTTAATTTTTTTGCTGTTGATTTATCGATTGCAAATATAGAACTTGAATGTGTGGTATTACAGCCTAGTTAATAAATATTTGCTAGCTTGCAACACTTTCAAACGAGGTATCTAACTTATATGACAGTTCTTTCTGATTTTTTGGCAGATAGTTGCAGGTATAGTAAGTAAAATTTAAAATTAGAATTTTTTTTCTAAAACTAAAAATTAACAAATACAAATCCCCTAACCATAAAAATTGTAAGAGTTTAGACTTACACGTGTTTCAATAGCAATGCTATCATCATCAGAGTCTTAAAGACACTGTTTTTGTCTGTTGTTTGTTACTAAAAATTAATTTAAATATGTATAAGTAATTTTTAAAATAAAGGACTATTTGATATATCATTCTATTTAAATTTTTTTAATTATCTCCAATTGAAGTTTTGCATTATTGATATGTCGCGTACGACACTTTTAATTATTTAAATCTCAAATAATCATACATCATTAAAAATTTCGTTATTTTTACTTTCAAATAAAAATTTTAAAATAATATTTCATTAACATTTAACGAAACTAGAGCACTTTTAGTAAAACCTTCAAAATTGTCGCCATATTTTCTAAACAATTGATGTATGAAAAAATTTTTTTACAAAAGTTTCTTACTTTTTTATGATCTTCAAAATTATCTACTTTTGGATATACCTTTCTATTTGATTCTGAAATTCTTTAAGGTCGATATATATAGTAAAATTTTTATCATAAAACTCTATCTTCAATAGTTTATGCGTAAAACATAGTGGACGTGTGGTCTGGAACACCCGGTATATAGCAAAAAAAAATAGATTTTGATTGAAATTATTGGATAACTAAAAATATAGGAAGATAATTCAATCAAGTACGTATTAAGAAAAATATCAAATCAATATTTTCTAATAAAATAGTTCATTGGTGTTTTTTCGATAATTAACTTCCTTTCGTGAATTTAATACGAATATGCACAATTCAGTAACTTGGCGGATGTTTTTAGTTTATATTTATTAATAAAATTTTACTTTAAATGATTTTACTTACTAAATGAACACTCACCTAACACTTGACTGAGGATTGTCCGTCCATCTTCACCAAGACAAGCGCTACGGGCATCGAAAGGATTTGTGAATTGCACAAAAGCATATCCTTTATGCATTGAAATTCCTGGAAAAAGAAAAATTTATTAGGTTTATTTTATATCAATTTCATGGACCATGGCTTCTGAGTGTAAACTGCGTTACAGTGGAGATCTTCAGGGTTCTTCTAAAAGTTTGACTTTTAGAAGAGCCCATGCAATTGGTGACGAAACGTTGGTCGATAACATGACCAAGTTGACGCTGATATTTTATAAATACAACCTTATCTTGTATAATTGTATTTATTTTATGATAAATAAATACTCATAAGTATAAGAAATGCTAGTTTGAAACAAACAAACATTTTTTTTTCAATAAGTTTAGAATTTTTGGAATTTTGTTCTCGACTACCATATAAATAATACGTAAGGTAGTATCTTTTTTTTAGCTATTATGTTAGTTCTTTTAAAAAGGTGGATGGTATTATTCTACCCACTCTGAACAATTAAATATAGCAAAAATAGAAAACATACATGTAATATCTTATATTCTCTTTTATGTATTAATAAAGTGACAATAAATTATAAATAATATCAAAACTACATTATTACATAACAGGTAACTTACGTAAAACATATATGAGAGTAACTCTATATAGATATAATCACATTAAACGACAAAAAATAAAATTCCTAAAGCGAAATTCGTGTAATAGAAAACCAAATAAAACAACGAGATTACATGTCCTGAACACTCAATAGAAAGAAATCGAAAAAATACCATTGATATGTCGACATCGAATAATGGATAAAGCGATTTCATTATTTTATTTTCTTTTATACTCTGATTTCTCAGATTTAAGAGAAAGGTTTATCTAAAACAAAATGTATGTATGTCTGTCCATTTTAAGTTATTGTTTGTGAAACTTGTTATGTTTTACAACTTCAAGTTCTTCGTGTTATGTCTGTACCCACAAGTCATACAAACATATGGATTTTTATTGTTTTTTTAAATGTTAAATATTTATATTTTTATAATTTATATTTTGCTTCCTCGCATTATCGAAAATACGAAAAGCTTTGTGATCGTTTTAGAATGAGACAAAAAAAATTATTCTCCAATTTCAAAATTTTAAATTGATCTTTCCGTTTCAGGTCAAGACAAACACCTTTCGTTCCGTGTCTGTCTGTCTGTCTGTGTGTATGTCTGTCCCCTGAATTATTGTTACACACATAACTCATGAACCACTGAACCGAAATTAATGAAACTTGGTTGGTTGGGTTTGACTTGAGGACGGTCCAATTTCGAAATCATCAAAATCGTGTGTAAGAGTGTGATATCCCAAAATATTAATTTTTTAAGATATCTCAAGAACGACACATGTTACGTGAAAATTTTATAAGATCTTTTTTGTAGGGCATTTAATTTTTTTTAATACAGGTCTACAACTTTTGTTGTAAAATATTCTCTTACAAAGATTTATCTCAAATTGCTTTATTTTTTTTAATTGATATTTACTTTGACATATTAAATATCATTTTGACGTTTGCATTTTAGATTTTGATAGAATTTTTCAAAAAATTAAAAATATACGGAAAAATAATCAGGTGCGTCTTAAGAAAAATTAAGAACTAATATTTTTTAGTAAAATAGAATAAAAATTAAATGGTTTACCAATGCCATCGGTTATTATTTAAATTGTTCAATAATTAACTATCTTTGGTGAATTTTCCACGAGGAAGCACTGTGAATTTACTTAGCAGATGTTATTTAGTTCAAAATGGGACCAAAAAAATACAGAACCTTCAAAAACATTTCTCTGTTCTCTATATATCGTCTTCAAAAATTTTAGCATGTTAAAAATAAAGATTATAAATTGTTGACCTGAAACTGTAGAAAAATTTGATAATTTGTCACTTTATAAGAAATATTTTCGTTATGAAATTTTCTTCAAATTATTTTAATTGGCTCGAATATATATGTATGATATATTAAAATGATCAGTTAATTTTTATGAAGCATGAAAAATGTAGTTATTTTTGGCAGATATTTTATAATAAAAAGATATTTATACTTGTACGGTTGTTAAAACATACGTTTAAATAGTACATTTTTAACTAACATTTTGATTTATAATTTGTTTATTTACATAAAAATACGTACGAATAAAACGACGCGTGTGTGCTAAATCTGTTTATTATTAAGTAAAATGTGTAGAAATGGGTATAAGAATACATTTATTTTTTTAATTAAGATAAAGTACGTCTCGAGAAAAAATGTTTTCCTTTGAAACATTATCAACTATCCATTTATTGAATCTAAACAAAAAACAAAAATAGAAGAACTTGGAATTCCGAAGTAATTTCTTTAAATGTTCAATAGGCATTTATAAGTTTTATATTTAAATTTTAGTAAAAATGTAGTTTTTCAAAAAATTACGTTACTTACCCTTAAGCATTAGCGATTTTTTTTGGTTAAACGATTGATATTTTTTTTAATTTTGGTTGGTCATTATTCTTTGGAACTTCAGAAACAATTTGACGCTAATTACGAGTCATTTGGATGATTTTAACAAAAGTTTTTAATTTTTAAACTATTTTCCCGAAAATATGCATTTTTCTGTCTTTTAAGTCCTATGGAAGAAGTAATTTTTGGTCAAATTTAGTATATGTGGTCACAATCGATTCGTCTGTGCGTCCTGAACATATATCAACGATAAAAATATACCATCGTCGCTTTAGATTTTGTGATGAATTGAAAAAACGGTTGGAAATGGGGTTTTCACCCTTAAACCCTATTTTTAAGTGTGTCGCACCACTTTTCGCTTGTCTGGGTTATTTTTTTCGAATTCTTCAGTTCAAAATCTATAAGAATCAATCATATAATTGCTTGCCCTCTAAATTTCCCTTTTTCTCATTTTTCACTGCTTCCTTGACTGGGCTATAATTTGATTGTTTTAATACCGTTGGTTTTTAATTATTGTGGATGCGTTGAACATTTATAAACGTCATTCAACTGTCATATAAATTCAAAGTAATTGTTAGTTAATCAATTTTATGTAATTTATTTACAATATCGGACATTCTTTTTAAATCTAATTGTGTTTATATAAAATCATATAAAATCGTATAAGATGCAAATAAAAATTCAATTTTGCCCATATACGTGAACATCAAACAGTGGCGTACGTTTTTTTTCATATTTATTATAAAAAGAGGTGAATGAAACTTATACCATTCGAAAGGTGCTGTGCCAAAAAAATCATGTATGTATGTTGCCGTTAAGGCAGGTTAAATAAAGTTAACATACACACATGATTTTTCCTCTCGCTGTTTGTTTATTTCCTCTCGAAGCAATACTCCTAGTGCCACCAAGCGAAAAAATAAATATAAATATAAAAATAAATGTCAGTGTTTTTATTTGGAAATTTTTGTTGTAAAAGCAGGTTAAGTTAGATTAGGTTAGGTAAGGTATGTGTATGTTGTCGTTAAGGTAGGGTTTTTCGACCATAGGTGATACTAGTAGCAGAGAGAAATTAGCATTTTGGCATATGTTCACAAGAAAGTACATAAAAAAGCCTATAATTAAAAAAAAATTACCGTACGACGTTTTTTCATTAAATGGTGAGCTTTTCCATTTTTTTCAAAAACAGCCGATTGTGGTTGTAAAAATCAAATTTTATTTTTGAAAATTTTATCATGTATTTGTAACATAAAAACACATATTTTCTCTTTTTTTCGTAAAAATCTTTTCATTTTTACGTTAATTATTGTATTATTAGTGAATAGTAACGCTACCTTTGCAGTTCTTTAGTCTTAACTTATAAGTATTTTAATATTTTTTTTATTTTCCTACGACCTATCGAACCGAAGATATTTCAAAAACAGTGTAGCGATACATTCGAAATGTATCAAAAATGCACAATTATGTAATTTTCTCGGGACACACATGGCCGATTTTCAACTAATCTTCCAAAAAAATCCAACTTTCCGAATGCATCACTATTCATCAATTTTTTTGTCTCTATTCACTCTACTATAGTATGTATATTAAAATCCTTCGAAAATTTTGTAATATTTTCTATAAAATTATAAACACTGAAAGTAAGTAGGTACCCACACACAGAAACAAATGACAATGTATAGACAGTGGAAGACATATAAAAGCGTAATAACAACAACAACGCCTAAATCCACCGCTGTGCCGGTGAGGGAAATCCATCATTCCAGTGGTTTATACGAGACAGAAATGCAATAAAGTGTCTTTTAGAAGTCCAATTTATTGGCCACTAGTCCACGAATCCAATCAACGGAATTGGGTTATGATGAAGGAGACGAAGATGACGACATCGGCCAGCATCCCGCTGTATCATCCCGCGGGATCTGCGTTGAGTGAGAGAAAGAGGTGTGCAGTAAATACAGTGGCGTGTATAAAATACTGATCAAGTGAGGTAAAAAATAATAAAATATGTTAAATGATAAGTAATAGTATACCTACTCTTAAATTAATTCTTCCAAACGAATTCTTTAATTTTTTTTAATATTAGCTGTGTCTAATGTTTAAATATAGAAGTTAGTATCGCGGGTTTTTAGACCTTTTTACTCTACATAATTCATTACAACGTTATATTATTCAATATTTAACGGTTTAGGCAGCGTATTGCAAAAGAGCGCGCTGGCGACAAACTTTCTTGTCGTCACTGCTTATTCCTTATGTTACCTAACGTAGCAAAATATATATTAAATACTAAGTAAAAAAATAGGTAAATCTGATAAGTGGTTCTCGAGTTATAAGCGCACTAACAGACAGACAGACAGAGAGACGTTGCGTTTTATAATATGTTAGGATTATTAATATAAATATATAAAAACTTTTTTTCTTTTAGACACTAAAAATTCACGTTAGTGCACTAATAATAATAAGAAAATTTCTGGGTTTCGAAAATGTTTTAAAACAGTATTGGTCAATTAATATTATTTTCCATTCGATTTTTTTTATCACATATTATACTTGATAACACCATCTTATAGGTTACTGAAATCAAGGCAACAGCGCAAATGGTTTGGATGTTTTTTATGCGATGTTGCCAGAAATTTTTACACTTTAAAAATCTTTGTTTTAGTTTATATTTTTGAAACTAGACAAAGAAAAAAAAATTTTTTTGCGCGATAATTCGTAAATAACACCGGTCAACACGATTTTTGGGTCTAACTTCTACATGTTAAATTTTGGTTTCTCCTACGACAAAAATAAGGAAAACAATTTTTTTTCCGATTAAAGTTTGCTTTTGTAGAAACTAGAACAATTTTTCAATTTTTCGGCGAAAATGATTGATTTTTATGTTTTTTCTACACTTCTACTCTAAATTATAATTAGAAAATATTTTTTTAGATAGAAGAGTCTTTTTTATTCAAGATTTGTGATAAACAATAATATATAGATGTAAAATAACAAGAAATTAATGTCTAAAAGTGAATATTTTTCGTATTTCTTTTATGCTCGTATGAGCTCTCTCGTACTAAGCCCCAAATGTAATCTCCCATCATATTCTCGTTGTACTGTCCTTGATATCGCCGTTCAAAGTCCATCACATCTTGGTGAAAACGTTCTCCTTGTTCCTCGGAGTAGGCCCCCATGTTGTCTTTAAATTCGTCCAGATGAGAATGTAGCATATGAAGTTTATGAGACATTCTGCAGCCCATAACTTTAAAGCTTTCAAGCATTTTTTCAATCAATTCTGCATAGTTAATAGCTCTATGATTCCCAAGAAATTCATCAACTACTGCTTTAAAACTTTCCCAGGCTGGTTTTTCACGAGCATTGAGAAGCTTGGTAAAGTCATCACTCTTCATTATTTGTTTTATTTTTGTTTATGAAATGAATTAAATCATACTTATCGTTGTAAATCAGACCAAAGCAAACTTTATGAACTAAATATGAATATTTAAGTGTTTTTCAATGTCTAGAATCAGAATTTAAGCAAGAGAACAGAAACCCAAAAAAAAATATTTTTTTTGTTGACCTGTGTAATTAAAGTTCATTTATCATAAAGTTTACGCCATAAGAACTTATGTTAAAATTTCTAACTAGATTTCTAATTATAATTTTGAATATCCTGTATTTTTGAGATCGATTTAACTATTTTGGTTATCAATTGATTAATGCTCACTTATTTTAAGAAAGATGGAATTTGACACAAATAGTAATATGTATATGTATTTAAGGATGTATGGCACGTACAGTCTGAGTCAAATTATGAATTATTCACTTTAAATGCTTATAAGAAACACTACATAAACTATAAAAATACTTTTGTTTAAAACCTTATTTCCCATTGTTGACTGTTATTTTAGAATTTTAGCCAAAAATGTAATATTTGTGTTGATAATGCGAAAAAAATTTATTCTGAATTCATGTCGAATATAAAAACAAAAGAAGTATTTTATTGTTATAAATGAAATAAATTAAAATATTTGTATATAACATTATTTAGATCATATGTGGAACATACAAATGTAATGAAAATATGCTTACATATATGAAAAAATATGTAATAAAAACAAATCATTACATTTCAGTACGCCATTTTATTTATTTTTTTATATTTTTCACAAATAACTTTTTTTCTCACAATTTAGTTCTGTATGTATATAATTTTTTTTAAGAAACTTGTTGCTAAATATGTAAGTGACATGTTGTGAAAATTTCAGATTTTTCTCGATGCTTGAACCATGAGTTTTATTGGACTTTAACCGTAAATACACCATTCTGCCATAAGAGCCCATGTTAATTTAAAAAAATAATAACTTTCAAACTATGTTGTAAAACCTTTTGAAATTTTGTGGGGGTACTTAAGATTTATAAAGGAGTAACTTCTCCAAATTTCAACTATTTCTCGTTGAAATTAGATACCTGCCATACATCCTTAATTAAAATTATATAATTTAGTAATCGAATCTAAATTTCTGGGTGAAATTATACAGGTTTTGTCATTTAATTACAGCCAAATTAATTATTTTGTTTATAATCAATTACTACATTCACTCCCACCATCACATTTTTGTATGTTACACCACTGCTAAGGGACGGACACACCGCGTATATAACTCGTAACTATATATGTCATCCACTTTATGGAAAAATATCCACGGCAGCACCATCATCATCATCATCATCATCAGATATTAATGGAAATGTAAGTGGCGAAATGAAGTTATTAAAACTTGTTTGTGGGCGATACACCGTATCATATGTTAGTACTACATACATACATATATACATATACATTAATATGTGTACACAAAACATGTATAGGTACTCATTTATTCATATTACATTACATTCACGTATTTGTACTACATATTATTTTTACAACGATATCAAAAAATCATTCAGTCATCATCAAACCCATTCATTTGTTTACACAAAAATGACCTCTGGTTGTATTTAGTATCAATATAAAATGAGGGGTATTAAAAATAGAATCATATCTGCTACTAACGCTTAAAATTACAATTAACAGCATTCTTGTCGGGACGTTATAATTATTCTATTGACGTATTTTTAAACGAATGAACGTTTGGTGGGTTTCTTTTTTGTAATTCTCATGTTACTAACAAAACAAGTAGGGTCAACTGGGGTAAACGTGAAACAAAATACAAATCTTTCATGTTTTTTGACAGTTAACGATACAAATTCATACTTTAATTTTTTTCTACTATATAGATGCGCTTATGAATTTTAAATACTTACGTCATTTGAATTGTACAATACAACACGGACTTTAAAAATGAAAAAAGTGTGTTTCATTTTTAACCTCTAATTTGGAAAAAAGTGAAACAGGCCTCGAATTGAAAGTATTTCTCGAAATATCTGAGCTATACAGAAAGTTATGTGCAAAGAATTAAAATTTAATTCACACGTTTTGACATCGACTACCAGGGAAATCTGTAGGGGTGACACATCACTTATTAGGCGGTTCATATTTTCAGGTCGCTTTAACAAACCTTTAATGATGATGTCAGTTTTTATAATTCTCCTATAAACAAATTAGATTTTTAGCTTATTTCACTTTTACCCCATTTTTTGGTGTTTCATATTTACCCCGCTTGACCCTACCTTTTTATTAAATCAATTTAATTAGCAGAGTCCGCAAATATATAATAGTTTTTTTTTTTCAGTATCGGCCGAGACTGGTGCCAGTACCTTATAGTTTTTAAACCGTCAAATATTTAACTAACCTGCAAGACGCCCGTATCTCTGAAACATCCTCTCTACATCTGTTTTGGAACACTGGAAGGTGTTAAGATTGCCAACAAAGACACGCGAGTTGACCGCCTGCGGATCTTGCGAGTTAGTCTGGTTACCGACCTTGCTCATCTTCATGTTGACGGCGGTACCAAGTCACTGTAGCTGTAGCAACACCGCGCACTAAATCACTACAACGTTACGCGCACATTCACCGCGTAAACAACACACGAAGACGAGTCTGAAACAAAAGAAAATACTGTTAATAATTATCGTAAAATATTACCAGATGAAATAAATATAATATATTGATATGGATCTTGGCTTCTGGGTGTAAGTCGCGTCGGTAACACGACCAAACCGACGCGGCTTACATCCAGATATCAAGATCACCGCGGAAGCCTCAAGACTTGTATAATATATTGAAACCGTGGAAACCGACAATAGTAGAGGCAGTGATTATCTTATGCTTAGATTAGGAAAGACTATGGATACATAACAATCAATGCTAGTCCGTATATAAAAGTGTTTATGACGGCCATCTTTTCTTAAATGTCACAATCGTCATTTCTATGCATATTATCCCAGATGCGCCAGTTGAAAATTTATAATATGCAAATATGCTTTAAATTACAATTGAATTTACTATGTATGAGAGATGATAGTTCCTATGTTAATCAATTATCACTGAAATACTTTTAAAGACAATATAAAACATTTATTATTAATTAATTTTATAATTCAAAACAATTTATATTTATTTTAAAATCCAACTCGTGGAGCAACTTTTCGTGAAGCGATATGGTAACAACGCTAGGTAATGTGTTATTTATCCTTTATCTTTCCTTGTCTAAGATCTAATGGGTTTCAAAAAAAATAATTAATATACTTAGTTAACACTGAAATCGTGGCAACAGTGCAATCGGCTTGATTAGTAGTACACACTAGTTTTACGTTGCCACACTTCTAAAATTACGGATTCATCTAAAGTTGTGATTTTTTTTTAAACTGGACGGAGAAAATTATAGTTCACGGCAAAATATTTTTTTAAATAATCTAACTCATTAGAAACTATGTACCATTTTAAACCGAGAGTTAGTAAAACAAAGATCAATTCGGTTAAAACGGTACAATTTCAACCATACTAGCAAAACTAAAGTTACCTACGTTATCTTATGGTGTACCTATAAATAAAACGCTAGTACATTTACCAGCAATATAGACAAAATAGTGAAAATATGGGGGTATTTACTTTAAACATATTTAAAATAAAAACTATTAAGATATATTCAATAAAAAAGAAATAAATCTAAAATATACATAGACGAAGAATTTATTGTAGAGAAGTACTTCATAATGCAACATCACGGTTTTAAGACGTATACCTGAACATACTTGAAATTAAAAACAAATACTCTTTATTTACATTGAGTATTGTATAATTAAACAACGATTTAGAGAGAATATCACTACGTTTTTGATCTATCTTTATTTTACATGGATCTCCAACAATGTCTCTCTCTCTATTTATAAATGTTTGTAAAATGTCATGTGTGAGAGAAAGACAAATCGATAGATATCTACATCGCTCTCTCTATCTTATAAATACCTGCATATGTTTATTGTATAAGGTGGAAGGTAGATACTGAAAATTATACAGAAATCTAATTTCCATTTGCGCTTTTCTTTGCCGAGCAATATTTAATCAGGTGAAACTTTATGCCCACAGAATTAATGTTGATTATTTAATTTTTGTGTCGCTGTTAATTTTTATATGCGTGCACAAAAGATCACCACGTTAATTACAGATTAAAAATTACTGGCGTAGGGTGTAAAAGTTGTTTTTTTAATTATTTTCACATTGTTTTTTTTATAATATTATTCATATGCTTTATGCATATTTTTTATTCATTAAGTTTATGCTTTATCATCTCATTTTTCTTACAGAAAAATGAATTATATCCAATGAAAAAAGATACATTAAATAATAAATAATAAAAACATGATATAAATGTCAAACACACATTTGGTACCTAGTCCAAAGGTTTTACTTTTACTTGGAAGCAAATGATTCTATGTATACAGGGTTTCCTGTAAGAGACACAGATTCGGTTGAATGAGATGAATTATTTGTAAGAAAGGGGTGAGTATAACTGCATAAAAAATATTAATAATTCTATGTGGTTTAGGCGGTATACCCAAAAATTTGAAAATTCGGAATTTCTTTAACTGGCTATAACTTTTTTGTCAAAGTAGATAGGTACTTTTTGTTTGCGGTTTCTTAAAGCCCTTTTTGTGTAGAATTGATTGGTGTATTTAAAAATTTTATATAACTTTTAGGTTCCGAGTTACAAGCTCTAACTTTAGTTTTTCACTAAGTTTAATATAGCATATTTGAACGTGTTTTTTTTACTCTACAACGATATGTCACTTATCATACTTACTATCCTGTTTATAATACAAAGGAGTTACTCATACTTTATATTTTCCATAGCATGCAATATTAAAAATTATACCAATTAACAGAATTACAACGGTTTTGATAACAGTATTTTATAATTATTGATTGCATTTCAAAAACTTAGAAAGTATTTTCAAACATGCAATACGCAGACTTACATAAAAATAATAAATTGACACATTTTTGGTAGAAGCATTATTAATTTTTATTTTAATATTATTTATAAAATATTTTATGTTCAAATGCATCCATATTAATAATTAATTTTTCAAATATCATGAAATATTTTTTTATAATACACTTTATAATATCTGTATTAAACTCGACCATTTTATCATACGAGTATTATTTATTAACTAAAAGTGAGCATATGGTTGAAGATAATTTTTTTATTATTAGCAATACCTTTATAATGTATTGTTATCAATGATTTTTCATAAAAAAATGTGCCAGCTGTATTATTGGACATAAAATGAATAATTATAATCAATGATTACTATTAGAGCTTGATAAAGAGTCGTCATTTTAAATTTAGTGCTGATTTTCACGTGTCAAATATGCAGCTGTCATTCTTTGACATTTCAATAGTAAAAACTATACGGTTAACGAAAATGGGACAATATACACTTAATCGACGCATTAAAACAGTGAAAATTCACTATAAAAACAATGAAAATTTCGCAGAAACAGTTCGTAAAGTTCGTATTGCTCGATCAACTATTGTGGATTTTTTTTTAAATGTCGCATTTGAGGGTCTGAAAACCCAAGAAAAATAATCTCTTTATCCAAAAAGAGTGACAGTTTGGTGCAGTTTTTGGGCTGATATACAACAATAAAAATCAAAAAAATTGTTGAATACAAGTATAGTAGCCCCTATAAAATCATATTTGATAGATATAATATTGAAAAAGTGAGACAAAGCATTATACAAAATAATTAATCAAATATTAGAATAATATAGTAAATATAATATTTCTAATTCTAATAGATAACCGTCTACCGACGTATTTATTTAAAAGTTTATAGATATCAAAAAAATGTGCAGATATAATTAGGTAAAATAATAACATTAAAATGTGAAATCAAACTAAAATTAATGGATTTAATTAGATTATCAAGAATATCCGAGCAGATGAAATTAATTTTTTTTGGCATAAAACCGAAAAATCAAAGGTGATAAAATTGATACATTCAACGGATAATAAATCTTTTATCCAACAGTTTGCAATGAATCCAATTCATTATCACATATTTGAACAGTATATTTATGCTTCCATTTGATGATAAAGGTTTTAAAACGCATCTGCATCTTCACATTCCCTCTTTCCATTTTACCCCCTCCTCTATTTCATCACTACAGCTAACATGTGTCGACCAACATTAAATATGCAAGCAGCCCTGATAACATTTTACATCACGGAATCATTATTGTCGCGCAATTCTATGTACATTGTGATGCAGCCAGACATAGGAGATAGGTAGTAGATGAACATGTCTGTAAAATGAAACAAAATAAATAATCTTGTGCAGGTAGTTACTGCTTACTTAGCTGATGGATTGCTTATAGGAGTGATTTTATTTTAAATTTTGCAGAATTTAATGAAAATATAGTTAATTAATAATAGAATAATCCGGTCTAAAATGAAAACTCCTCAAAACCTGTTTAATGTAATCCAGAGATAAAAAAACATTGTAGAACATTTTTAAGCGACTCAAAAAGCGTACTAATGTCACTGCGAAACAAAACTAAAATAAAGAATTACACTATCATGGAGATCATTAACCTAGTAGAAAAATACAAAAACATAAGAAAATAAATAATTTTCATTTGGGGGAAAAGCCATGCCAGCATCGAAGGAAATGAAATAGCAGACATGACAGCACGAAACGCTACTAAAAATGAAGCAAACAAGAAAATTCCTATTCCACACACAGATTTAGCTCCCACAGCAAGAGCTAAAGCATACGAAAACTGGCAATCCAACTATTCAGAAACTATTAAAGTGAAAGGAAAATTCTATGGCTCGATTCAACCAACAATCTCTCGAAAACCATGGTTCGATAAATTCAAAAGTTCGAGAAGTTTAATTAGATCAATATCACGTATTAGACTAAACCACGCCTTCACTCCACAGTTTCAGTACAAAATGGGTTTGATCGAAACTCCGCTCTGCGAGTGTGATAACACCTCCATATCTGACACAAAGCACATCATGATGGTATGTAAAAAATACACAAATCAACGAAACAAACTATGGGCAGAACTAACCAAAAAGAACATTGATATCAGAAACAAAGAATACACAGCGTTAATATCGAACACTAAAACATACAAATATCTCATGAACTTCATTTACGATTGCAACCTAAAAATATAAAGAATATATGTTTCCCTAATCCCCAAGTGTACCCACCACCCATTCCCGGAATTCTAGGCCCCCCAGTTCGTCTTAACCTGCGATGATCGGCCCATCAGCAAACTCCCCATCCTTCGAGTGTCCCTGTCTAACATCCAACACAATCACAAACACCACCACTCACAACACACCACGATACTACTGAGCTGTCGGACTAGGACCAAACCTGCCGACAACAAATTTGTGAAGAAAAAAAAAAAAAAATAGTTAATTAATAATAGAATAATCCGGTCAAAAACGAAAACTCCTCAAAACCTGTTTAATGTAATCCAGTGATAAAAAAACATTGTAGAACATTTTTTCATATGTACTCCAAAAGTTTATCCCGACCCCAAAACATCAAATTTAAAAAAAGGTGCTTTTCAAACCCTCCCGATTGCGTGACGTCATAGTCCAAAATTGAAATGACAGTCAATGCTTAAATATACAAGTGTCAACGATAAACATGGAAAACGCATGAAAAATAATAAGTTATAAATAACGTTTCGTACCTTCTTGTAATAATTCAACTTACAAAACTCCTGGAAAAAGATTTATAACTGTGTCAGAAGGAAACTAAAAAAAAATTAAAAGTAAGGATATTAGCTGAATTTTACGATTTTTAATACTGAATAATTTAAAATTGAGCAATAAAAAAACAATTTGTTCAATGCAATTATTATTATTTTTAGCTTAATCTTTGCAATTAAGTAATTAAGAAGGTAAGATGTCAAAAATTTCCGGATTATGGATAATTAAATTAAATAATTGAAATAAACCTACGTTTCTATGAACATTAAAGTTTATTTTTTGCGGCCCACTTAAACTTTAACCTTTTTTTAACCCATGTTAGCCTTTGAGTTTGACATGCTTGTTTTAAAAAAGCAAATCCCAATCAAAAATTCACATACGTTCAGCGATAAACAACACACGAGCAAGAAAGCAAGGTAGTGTACCCAACCACCAATACTGCAGTATCAGGAGAGCATGAGAAGTCGCCGCCCGCGCCCGTATGCAAATGCTGCTGTTACTGTTGGACGTGTGTATGAATTATTGCCCTGTGGTCCACCGTTTGATTATAAATGTCCTGTCAGCGTTAATTATGATATTTAGAGTTGCGGAGCGTGAGGGATATATGTGTGTATTATTTAATGTAAAAATAATGGTGTTGTAAGGTATTCGAGTGGAAAATATATGTATGTGGCATGTACAATGTACATATTATATTTGTTTTATATTTATTACCATACAAAGTGCTCATTAGAACTGACCCTTGCACCTCGTTTTGTTTTCAATTAATCGCCAAAAAAGATAACAAATCTAGTGAGTATTGCATTTTTAAATGTTTTATGCCCGGTATGATAAAGAATTTGCTTGAGTGCAAATGCAAATTAGCTATCTGCTAGGTGTCAAATTGTTATGAAATTGCTCGATATTTTAAGCAGTGGTAATAAATGTATAATAATGTAAATGCTATGCTATCGCTGATTGTACTTATCTCGCATGCGTCAAAATTCGGATATCAATTTTAATTCCTAGCAGATAGCGTTAGCCGGAAACTAATTTGCATTTGCACTCATGCATGATAATGGATAGATATTTTAATATATTGGGTACCTCAGATCGACCGGATTTGGATTCCTGATTGAAAAAGTTTAAGATTTTAGTTTCTATATAATAATTAGAGATTGGAAAAATAGTTGTTATTTTCAATGAAATAGTTACTTGTTGAATTTTTTTTTTCGGAAAATAGTTGGTAAATAGTTTTTTTTACGATTTGATAATAATTAGTGCAAACGAAGCAGTAAAAAAAATCGCAAATAGTTTAAAAACAGTCGGAAAGGTAGTTGCAAATAGTTGATTTTAAATTGTGTTCAATCAAACAAGTTTTCTGAAAACGGTGGAGATATGTAATAAAAATTACAATAAATGTATTTTTACGCAATAGTTGAAAAACTATTTTTCCAATCTCTAATAATAATTAATAAAAAACCATTTGTTTTTTATCACAACTGTTTATTTTAATATTAATCGTGTCATTAGTTATTAGTTCATTTAATACTGCTTTTAATTAATAATTTTATAAGTTTACATAAACATATTCTTGAGTAGATGCAAAATATTGTAGGTACATGTTTTTGTCATTTATTTAAAAACTGGTTATTAATTAATCGTTATTTTTCCAAGCATAAAGTTCAAGTATTAAACATAAAGAAAAATGTAAAGAAAAGAATATCCATCACATTTTTTTACCAATACGTTTCATCTGATCATTGAAACAGAACTAGAATAATAACTATAAGCTTTTACAGAAACGTATTAAGTAGCTTTTTTTTAAATATTACCAATTAATTTTCATTTATTATTTATAATACACATATTTCTAACTTCTCAACCATTTAACCTAGAAAACTGAGATTTGGTAAAGACTAACAAAAAATAAACGTGTTTATTTCCCTTCCCCCCACATATCTCCAAAAGATAGTATAGTTTTTGTAATCAAACGATATTTTAAGTACAGACAAATTTCCATCAACAAAAAAATATGCTGCTTTAACAAACATGGCAGACAAACAGACAGACTGTGCAATAGATGAACTGTTTCCGAACAATGCAACTTTAACGACCCAGACTTGCTTAATACCCCTCTTCGCCTCTTGTATTATAATCAAACTTGGAACCATTAGACAACATTGTTAACTACAATGACAGTCAACATTGCGAACTTTGCTATGAGAAGACGAGGAGCGACTAATTATTTTTCATTTGCAGTATTCGACATACTTCCGTGTTAACGAACTGTTGGAATTTATAAAGAATGGTTTGTTTAAATTTTATGCTGTGGATTGTACATTATGAATCGTCACGAACTTTTGTGTATTTTCTAATTTATAAAAGAAATTTTCCCCAAAAAATACGTTGTTTTTTATCATTCAGTTAATAAGCAAGTTAAAAAACATTGACTTTTTGATGGTACGTTTTGTAGAATTAATATTATTTACTTCTATAAGCTTATAAGGTACTGGCACCAGTCTTGAACAATACCCCTGTGTTGAACATTTTTAAATTAAATGTACTGAAATAAAAATATTTATTGATATTTGATTACTGCCATTTAAATCTATATACATTTAACTATCTCTCAGTGTAATCTGATGATAATTGATCATTTTGTTTAAAAACAATGGGTACATAATTATCACGGTTCGGCACAATATCAAGAAAAGTGTATTTTTTATGTAAATATTTTATATTGTTTTAAATTTTACGACTCTTTATTTTATAACATTTCTGTTGTAGTACTTATCATTTTGTAATCATTAGCAAGTGTTCATTACTAGTTTTACGTTGTTCATTACTGGAGAAATAAAACCATATACAAAATAAAAGGCTATAACTTAAAAAATAAACTACATTTGCGGACTTTGGTAATTAAATTGATTTATTAAAGAGTTCGTTGTTTTATTAGTAACATGAGTTAATGAGAATTACAAAAAAGTAGCCCATCAATCCCAAAAAACAATATAAGTACTTTGCTCTTAAAGCGTTCAAGACTGGTACCAGTACCTTATTAAACTAACGTACATGCTCGTTAATTTTAATATTATTTTAATACAAAATTCACCATTATATAATTTTAGCAGTTATGCAGATAAACGTAGATTTAATTTCTGAAAATCCCTTCATAGAGAATAATTATCGTACTAGAAAGACACCTATAAAATTTTCTGTTCCTAAATTCAGGGAGTTGGGCTGTGCGTTGATGAGTCAATGAATGAAAGAGCGAAAATTTTTTGAAACAATTTTTTACCAATACTTTGAAAATTTATAACTACAAAAAACTGTAACAAAAGGTTAACTATACTTACAATAATAAAAGAAGTATTCATTTATAAAATACTTTATAACATTCTACCTGATTTTTATTTTGATAACTAAAACACTACAAATAACAGTTTCCTTATGTATAAATTATCTTAAAATCCAAACCATTGACTTTCTTCACGTGAAAAACGCCTTCTTTGAATAGTTTATGAAAACATTAACACTTCAATAATAGAGAATTTATTTAAACAACACGAAAAAAACACCAATAAAACATTTGTAGGGCAACAGGAACTGAACCGGTGTTGTTTTTAAATTTCCGTTTCGACCGCTACTTTTATCGCTACACAGTGACATGACCGGAACAATACAAAGCCGATATATGAATAATTCACTGAAAAAAACCTTCGCCCTGTATCTAGCACGGCAGTTAGAGCTGACATATTTATATTACACAATACTTCTGATGTTTGTTAGCTCACAAAGAACACGTAAAAAACCGTAGCTTGTAACTCAATAATAGGTTAAGCACCCAACCGGAAACCGAATTTCGATTTTTAACAGTTTTCTGTTCAAGATTTGTTATGTTTTCAATTTTTATTTTCGCACTGTTATAATTCAGAAAAAAGGCAATCGGGTTCTAAAGTTTATAGAATAATTCAACTTTTTACCAATATCTATAAAAATATTGACGATATAATACTCTATAATATTATAATTTATATTTATAAACAATTTTTTGTATGTATTACAAATTATCACAACATTTTTTTATAAATTGCATTTTAATATTAAATCCACAAAATCGAAAGAGAATTTTTGCATTTCGAATGGATTTAAAACGTGGGTGTATCAAAAAATTACTATTGTTTAAAATAACGTTAGAGGATTAATATACTTTTCAAAAAATTATAATTAAAAAAAAAAATTATTTCATTTTTGATGATATGTAACTACGGATTTGAAATTTTAATAAATAAAATTACACTTCATAACAATTATTAATTAATAATTATATAATATTAGACTATTATTATACCTCCAGTACATTTTTTTATATAGTAGAATCATATTAGAGAAAATTGTCTTGAATATGGAAATGGAAGGAAGCATTTTTTTATTTGTTTTAGGCATTACAGCGAGTAGAAAACTGACATCTCTACAAAAGGCAATTTTTAACCCTTCTTAAATAAACTGTTTCTTTAATACATTTTAAAAATATATCTGTACTATTTGTCGGATTGCAAAATTTTCTTCGTTATGAATTCCCGTAAAAAACTGAATAAATTTATTACATAAACTTTTTTTTTATTGTATATTTTTATGGTACTAAACAAAAATGTATTAATTATTTTTCCTTATTAATGAAAATGTTCGCTAATATGAAACCACTAATATAATAATAATAATAATTACTTTATAACATTCAATTTACGTAGAATTCATAAAACCTTCATATACTTAAATATTTATAAGATTGTTTCTTACGTTACGTATTATATTCATGTATATTATAGAGTCAATGTAGCTGTTTGGTATAACATGACCTGACCTACGCTACTTTGTAAGATTTGTTTATATTTTCTGAGTGGGTTTCCCCGCGGCAGATCGCATTATGTATATTGCTTCTGTTTTGTTTTGTTTAGAAAGCTCGCCGTGAGGATTTTTAAATTTACTTGACACTTGTTATTTACTTAATAATATCCTGTGTAAATATTTAACTTGTCTTTTTAAAGGAGATAAACTTGATTCGGATTTAATGTTCCGGAAGATTTTGTAACCTTTTTTGAATTAGTTTAAATATTATCTATTTAAATTACAATCGATTTTACGCACGCTATGCTAAAAAAATGGAAGCAGTGCTTCCCTTTCTTTATGGGTAAATTAATACAAATTTGTGTTTTCAGTTAATAAATAATTTAAAAATATTATTAGAATATTTATCTTTATGCGCAATCCAAACATTTTAACCAAAAGTCAAAAATAACATTTAATATTAATTTCCACGTTCAATTATAAAACTATAATACCTCTACGTCTTATTTTCTTGTATTTTAGTCGATATTTGTAAGACGAGTTGAAGTTCACTGCAGGAAATTTCACTAAAAAATTTAGAATTTTTGATTTCGTTAAAAGTATGTTTATTGTATAGAAAATGGCGTGAAAAGTTGAAACTTTCAAACCGCAGGTCTGTATCTCAAACCGTTCTTGAGATATAGCCTTTCAAAGTTTCAGTTTTTTCAAAATTTTGAAGAAAAATGGCCCTAACTTTTGAACGGATGGTCGGATTTGATTTTAATTGACGTATTTGAAATCAGCGTGTCAAAATCTATAAAATGACATGTTTAATACCCTAAAACTCGAGAAAAAAAATTTCGCGAAAAATCGAAAAAATTCAAAGGGGTATACCTTAAAAAAATGTCGATTTTTGACCAAAATTTTTTTGTCGGATTTTAAAGTATTATACATGTCATTGTATAGATTTTGACACGCTGATTTCAAATCCGTCAACTAAAATCAATTCCGACCACTCGTTCAAAAGTTATGGCCTTTTTTCTCTAAAAATTGAAAAAAACTAAAACTTTGAGAGGCTATATCTCGAGAACGGTTCGAAATACAGACCTGCGGTTTGAAGCATTCAACTTTTCACGTCATTTTCTATACAATAAACATTTAACGAAATTAAAAATTCTAAATTTTTTAGTGAAATTTCCTGCAGTCAACTTCAACTAGTCATACAAATATCGACTAAAATACAAAAAAATAAGACGTAGTTACTATATAAATATATAAGAATTTATTTTAAAAAGTAAAAGCTTGAACTTACGGTGTTTCATAACTAGTTTTTTTGTTAATAGGAGGGGGAGGATTGACAAAATACGCTTCCCTTTTAGAAATTTCACGCCTCGCCACTGAAATATGACACTTTTTGGGACGTCAAATGTAATTATTATTTTACCCAATAATTATTTCTCAGTTATGGATCTTGGCTTCTGGGTATAAACCGCGACGATTTTGGACGTGTGCACTTTTAGAAGAACCCTGAAGATGTCCACTGCAATGTGTAACGAAACGTTGGCCCATAACACGACCAAACCGATGTGGCTTACACCCAGAAGCCAAGATCCATACTAAGATCACAGCGGGCTTGTATACATCTGTTAGATTAAAGAAATATCGCGATTTTAAAATACCTTAGTTCCAAGTACTTCTCTCTCGAAAGATGTATTTCCTTATAAATTGGATAATGATTTCAGGAAAAGGTACTCGAGAATTTGGAAACACAAATAGCAATCCTGAATCATCCGAAAAACGTATGATTGATTCATTCAAAATAGAATCTATTTGGGATGCTTCCAAATGGTAGAGATTTATTCGGAGTTCCAGGAAATTACGTATTGAGCTTGAATCACTCTGACAAACCGTCTACATGAGAAGGAATAGTAGATGCTTATAATAGTTTTTATTACTTAAAATAATTATTTAGTTAGACCTCAAAAAAAGCTACCATTGGTGCTACGAGATTTTCTTATACGCTATACTAAAATTGATATTTACTTTGATATATTAACTGTCATTTTGACGCTTTAAATTTATATAGATTTAGATTGAAATTGTCAAAAAATTAAAAAGATACGAAAAAATAATCAGGTGCGTTTTAAGAAAAATTTCGAACTAATATTTTTTAGTAAAATTGTATAAAATTAAATGTCTAACCAATTCTAAGCAATTTATCTGAGCATCGGTTTTTATTTAAATTGTTCAATAATTAATTATCTTTGGTGAATTTAGAACGAGAAAGCATTGTGCATTTACTTGTCAGATGTTTTTTTTCTGTAGAATACTTTAGAAATAGTTCACTAAGTTATTCTAAATGAGTAATATCAACACAATTATCATTCAGTCCGCTCTTTCACAATAGAAAAATATCGTGCGCAAAAAACTGTCATCGGCCATTCCGCATTTCCGATAGTTTGTAATTCTCATCGCCGTCGCTGACTGCGCAATTTCAATAGCACTAAATTACTATAATAAAAGCCAATAGGTGGGAGATGCCGGTGTGTTTTTTTTCACGTTTTTATTACCGAGTGGTTATTTTAAAATACCTTATTCTGCTCAGGTCCGCGTTGCAATTAATGTAATCTCGTCACCAGAGACTCTGTGCCGATCTGAATTGCAATACGTTCATTTGAAATCTATTCTCGTGCTGTCCACGACAGTCGGCCGTTACCTACAGTGGTTCTCAAAATGTTTCACCTTTGGTTCAAACAAAATTTAGTTTTATGTAACTTTTTAGATTATCCATTTTTTTTAAATAAAAATTAAGCTATTCAGAAGGCAAAACGATTAAGTCCACGTAAACTTTACATGAGACAAAATTAAGTATCATTTTATGAAAATACACGTGACCGAGATCAGGAATTTTTATTTTTTATTTTTTTTTTATATCAAGGCATGTGGCACATCAAAATATATAACCAAGTCAGTGGAATTTGACCCCCAGCAGGGGGCTTTAAAAATATATTTAGGCATGTATGGTGTCGAAATATAGACTCAATTATTTATATTCAACTTATATTGTGTTTAAAATATATAATGATTTTTTTAAATGTAAGTAGGTCCAGCAGAATGTCTTTAGCACATATTACATTTTTTACGTAAAAACAGTAAATCTAAAGAGTGGATATATCTTTTCAATCGTGTTAAAAACACTTCAGGATTAAATTTGTATGCTACTATTTGTAATATTGCATGATTTCAAACAATATATTCAAGACCTTCTTCTATGTAAGTAGGTTTAATGTATTATAGTCCATTACTAAAGTCCATTACTTTAGTTAGTAAATAAATTTCTATATATCAATTCTATACTTCTCCACTCCCCAATAAAAAAACATCTGCCAAGTAAATGCACAGTACTTCCTCGTGCTAAATTCACAAAAGGTAGTTAATTATTGACCAATTTAAATAAAATGTCACCCCTCCCCCTTACACACGATTTTGATGATTTTGAAATAGGACCGTCTTCAAGCCAGACCCCACCATCCGGTCAAATGTCAATAATATCGATTCAGTGGTTCATGATTTATGCGTGTGACAAGGATTCAGGGGACAGACGGACGGACATACACGGAACGAAAAGTGTTTGTCTTGACGTGAAACGGAAAGATCAATTTAAAATTTTGAAATCGAAGAACATTTTTTTGTCTCAATCTAAAACGATCACAAAGCTTCTCGTATCTTCGATATTGCGAGGAATCAAAACTACAAATTTTCATTACTAGAAGTAAAGGTGGTATTATGGGCACCCATTTTGTTTTTTTTTTACAATAAAAAGTACAATAACTCTTCAATCAATCTGAAAATTGAAAGAAAACATATTGTGACATTTGGTTAACACATTATGTTGTTATTTATGGCATAGGCCTACTACTTAATGAGCTAAAAAAAAATTTAACTACATAAGTACTCTTCGAGAAAATTCCGAGTTGTGCTGGTAATATGGGCACCATGATAAATACCGAAATAAATCTAATAAATCTAAGTTTTATTGTGAAAAATTACAAATAATTCATTTTATAACAAGAGGGGAAGAATAATGGGGGTTTACTTGCAAAAATCTACATGTCGCTTGTTGAGAACTGCAGATACAAATCGCTTCTGGTTACTCCTCAATGCGTGCGCGCGTGTGTGTATGCGAACAAATGTCTATAATTTATTTTAATTACGAACGGTGGCGTTTATTTCTAACGTTTTGTTCGTCAGGTAATACGAACAGCACAGGATTATCTTAGGTTTTATTAGATGTAGGGTGGAAGACATAAGACAGGCTTCGACATTCGATTTTAATCTTTTGGGAGATTTTGTAATGTGTACGTGAAATATAAAATCAGAAATACTATGTTGCTTTTATGGCTTTTGAATGACGTTTTATTTTAATATTATTATCTCAGGCAACGCACCTTTTAGATAGATACATTTCACTATTATTACTACTATTTAAGAAGGTTGGGAAGTTACGTCAAACCAGTAGGAATTAGTTTAAATTTCACAAATTTGTTTAAACACTCAGAATGAATGACATACTGAAATTTCAGATTTTTTGACGATCTCGTTTTTAAGAAAATGAATTTTAAAATCCAGTTGTAAATACATGGCGTTAAATGGCAGTTAATAAAATAGATTCTTAAAAGATAGAAAAATGATAAAAATCAATTTAAAAAACAAAAAGATTGTTTTGAAAATTAAGTATATTGTAAAGTATACATTTATGTAATTATTTAAAGAAGAATTACATGAAAACTGCGTCTTACCCCAACGCTTTCCCCTCAAAAGTAACTTCCCAATCTCTTTAATTAAGTTTTTTTACTGCATATTTGAATTACTATAAAGCTATAAGTTTGACTCTCAATAGTGAAAAATTAATTTTTATTTAACATTTTGATTATATCTATAACAGTAATTGCATACCCCAAGCTATGCTTGGAAGTGTGTTCTATTCTCGTCCTAAAAAAAATTTACGTATGATAAAATGAGCATTATATATTAAATCTCTTTAGTAACCCACTTAAACGTTTACATTTTCTAAAAGAGAACATTACAGTCTTCATATTTACTTAGTTTAATATCGATTAGTTTTAATTTCCTGCAATAAAACTATAAATAAAGTTCAATTTGTCGATTTTATCACATATTTAAATGACGGCAACACACTACAGGTCGCAAAACGTAATAAATCAACAGCAATCCTTTTGAATTAACTTCATCTATTCAGTGGCGTAGCGAGGGGGGGGTAAGGGGGTCTATCATGCCCCGGGCGTCATTTACAGAAGGGCGCCAAATGGTCCTTAAGACCAACCTTTTGAACCTTTTTTTTTTGGTCGTGTAAATTTAAAATTTCTAATTTTATTTATTAAATAAGATTAGATAAAATAAAAATTGAAGACCTTTTTTTTATTCACGCCAATTTCAATTCAGATTTATTATAAAATTATTATTATTTTTTATTTTATTATTTTCGGGGGCGCCAAAACGGTATCGTGCCCCGGGCGCCAATTATACTTACTACGCCACTGCATCTATTATCAGAATAGAAACTTATTATTCGTGCCCAGCGTTACATATACTATGTAACAGAGCGCTTTTGTTAAGATTTTACGTTTGATGTAAGATTATTTTAATTCGAATGGGTTTGAAATGATACTTATTTTCGAGTATTGGACTGAATACATCAACAATGCTATTACCAACGTTCTGGAGTTTTATTATACATAGATAGGTATGAATTGATGAGAGAAAAATCAGCAATATCGGTAACAAAAAAAAAACCTCGGGAACGATTGAGTTAATGAAATACTAATAGAATAGACAAATAGTGACATATAGTGAAATAAAAATCAAATACAATAGAAACATAAATAAAACAGCAACTAAACTTCCAAATCTAAATAATCAAGTTTCCTTACATATATGTGTATGAAGAATGTATTCACACACATAACAAATAAAATTGTTACAAATCTTCCCCTCTCTCTCCCCTTCACTATCTGAGAATACGGAAAAGATTCAGATCGTATATCACTCAAATCAAATAATATCATATTTTATATAACTGAATTTTTGTTCCATTGTTGGTTTGTATATCGTCTTTCAAAATTGAATCTTGACTTACAATCTGTTTCCTTCGCCACATATAGTCATCCAAACGTATGCTGACACATGTGAATACGATGCTAGTACAATATCTGTATGTATGTATGTGTGTACAGGACCGTAAGGATAAAGCAGGACTTTATATCCTGACACAACTTTGCACATATATTTTACAATGTGTTTATGTTTCGACATTATTGTTTTGCTGTATTTGTTTTTTGTAACATTGTTATTTGTGTTGGTGTAGTTTCTGTCGGAAGGTACAAAATATTATTTATATCATTGAGAGAATTCGACGGTAATGAAAATGGTGATTAGGATTCAGTGCATTTTGAGAAATATTATTGCCGTATTCAGACTTTATGAATTTGTTTCTTCTGCACGACTAAATAATTAATTTAATTGGAAATATATTTTTAGCATTTTACAAAATTTTAAGTGTAAGTAGATTTTCTTCATCCTAGTTTTAATTAGGGCTCGTATTCGCCAGACAAAAACACATTTAGTGTTCCGTATCGAAATCTGATAAAGGAACATTTACGTATGTTCGTATGTCTGTCTGTCTGTCTGTCACAGCTTTCTAACTACTGAACAATTTGACCTAAAAAGCTAAAGGCCTCAATACACTACCCAATTTACATTCAATCTGCAGGGGCAATCTACAGGGTCCCGCACTTCAAAAATAATTCAAAATTGTTATGAAAATATAGACTACATTTAGAGCTACATATATGTTTTCTAATAGACGAACTAAGGTGCAGTGGGGTAAGTGCAGAAACGGAGGAAGTGCATTAACGGGTTCTTTTTATTATAACACGAGTGAAATGGTAATAGCTTATATGTAGTTAACTACTAAAAGTTAATACCAGCTTGTTTAAAAAGTTCACTACCCCAAAACTAAACAACGTATCTTGATGCGGTAAAAAGTATTTTATACTAGGCGTATTCACAATTCTGCTCTTGCCCCATAGCATATGAAATAATGCTTCAAAGCGTTTTTAACTACTGGTAATGCACTTGCCCCGAAAATGGGACAAGTGCACTGTAGTTAACATTTTTTACAATTTCCTATCATAATGCAAATATACAAAGAAAATTAGCGTCCTATTCAATTTAAACTAGTCAGTAATAACTGCACAATCATTTGATACTGAAAATATTAAGTATTTATATAACAGATTGAAAATATATGGGTTCAAAGTCCAACTATGCAAAAACCGGTCTGCACTTATGTATAAATGTATTTTTTTTTTTTTTATGACAATAATAATTCGACAACTAAAAAAAATATAGGTACTGGTTTAAATAATGACGAAGTTCGAAAGAATAGAGCATTAACACCATTTTATAATTTTAATAATATTATTTACATAATTCATAACAATGCAAACTTTCAAAATGAAAAAAAAACACAGTTTTTACTCTTTAAAGTTTGATATCGTGAACAAGCACAATATCATTACAGTAGCATGCAAAATCGATTCACACAAAAAAAAACTGCATCATTTCAAGCGAAAAGTTCGAAGCCGTCCCGGGCGAGAAAACAGTTTAGAAACGGCACTGACACAAAACGAGAACAGCTATATATGTATGCATTATCGACACATATTTTACATCGCAGCAACACACACACACGGACATTATGCATGGTCTGAGAAGTTTTCACATGTATGAAAATTGTTCTTCGCCGAGAACCCTTTGGTGAGTGCAATAACTCGTTTTGAATTGTTAGCAGAACGTAGTGCCGATGCTGCATTTTTCTCTCAACGAAATATATATAAATATATCTACAATAATATATACGATAATGGTGGTTTGCTAGGACGGATATAGTGTTCTGTCATTGATTTCTATCTTACTATTTTTCTTTATCTAGGTTATCAATTCAGAAGGTTTATTGTTTATTCAGCTCCATTATCGTCTTTCTAAGAGCATCGAAGATGCACGTTAATATGTATGTAGTTTAAGAACATTCTTAAGTTCTTTCATATTATTTCGGAATATTTAATCAGAAAAAAGATAATTACTTATAAAGATAACCATTGGAATATTTTAATTTATTTAACAGATTTTGGCATATGTTCACAAGAAAGTACATAAAAAGTCTACAAATAAAAAAATAAAAATTTACCCTACGACGTTTTTCCATTTTTTTTTTAAATTTTGTGGGTGTAAAAATCAAATTTTATTTTTGAAAATTTTATCACGTTTTTGTAACACAAAAATACAGATTTCCTCTTTATTTCGTAAAAATCCTTCCATTTTCACGTTAATTATTGAATTATTAGTGATAAAAAAAATTCGACAATTTTTTTATTTTTGAGGTTAGGATGCGTTTGAAAAGTTACACTACCTATGCAGTTCTATAGTCTATTAACTTATAGGTATTTTATTATTTTTTTTATTTTCCTACGACCTATAGAACCGGAGATATTTCAAAAACAGTGTAGCGATACACTCGAAATGTATCAAAAATACACAATTTTCTCGGGACGCACATGGCCGATTTTACCAAATTTTTGATTTTCAACTAATCTTCAAACATATAGGTAATTTTTTGTCTCTATTCCCTCTACTAAATTGCTTAAAAGAAACTGTAATAGTTTGGTATGCTAGTTCATCAAATATTCTTATATTTTAATTGCAAATTAATGTATTTACGAAAGACAACTTCGTAGAACCCTAATTATCATATACCACACATATTCCAGACACGCATAATATAATACGTATGAAAATTTTATACATTACATTAAGTCCCTTTCCTTTGAAGTTTCGCCATGCTTATAAAAATACATCAAGTTATAAATAAAACGAACCGTTAAATTTTTAATAAACATCATTACTAATTACTCTTGCTATTAATTAATATTTTCACACACAGCGATGTCTGTAGCGCTTTAATGAGTTTATTGCCTTATTAGCTTCTTGTAATATTTGACTTGCCGTGACACATTTAATCATATTTTGACACGTGCAAAAGCTTCGCGTTGACGATCCTTAATATAACCGTCTACACCCATTCAGAATTTCTATAGGTGGTTCTTAACATACATACACACGCCATATACATATATTATGCTTGGATATATGATACATATATTTATATTTATTATCTATAGTAAAGATGAAGCGAATTATACATATTAATATGTATATATATATGTGTATAATATAATAGTAGTGACGTTAAATATTAATAAATATCGGTATGGAGAACCATACATGACTTCCATGTTCTTTCTATCTTTTTAAATAATTTTTAAATATACATTTTTTTAAATATTTTATTTATATAACCTACTACTATGAATATACATATCGTAATACATTAAAAAAACATATATACTTACAACGGTTACAGCTCTTTTTGCAATTTGTATAATTATTAGTTTTCTAATGTCAAAAACATAATTCACATTCGTAGAAAAACTAATTTGACAATTTGAATTTAGTTGCATTTGTTTCCAAGGCAACATGAATTAATGACATATTAGTATTTAAAATTCAAATTTTAAGTGTGTTTTTCATCCCTTTAATGGCTGTTTAGGCACGTACAAATAATAAATGTCCCTTAGATTCAATTGAACTGCAAATGTACCAAATCTTATCAAAATTAGTGATAATACTCGCAATATTTCCAAAACCCCTAATCCGATTAGCACCAAAATCAATAGGTCTGGAGTACTCACTGAAACAAACATTTTCCCCAAAAATAATTCAGATCGGTGCATTTTTACGGTAGTTATCGTGAACGAAAAAAAAATCTACATCCTGACACACAGACACACGCGCAGCCGCCATGCGGAAATTAACTTTTCTTTACGTTTTGAAGTTAGTACAATCAGAATTTGTCATTTTCTCGGACACGATTTTTCGATGGTATTACAATACTTCCATTTCTTTCAGAACATGGAAGTAAAAACAAACATGATTGTCTAAACGTCAAAATTTATTTAAGAAAAGGTAATCGCAAGCTTTCGATTCACAGAATCATCGTCAGGCTAATAATAAAGATTTAAATGTGTCACATGAATTTTATTGAGATAACAACATAGTTCTCACATTTAAATCTTTATTATTAGCCTGACGATGATTCTGTGAATCGAAAGCTTGCGATTATCTTTTCTTAAATAAATTTTGACGTTTAGACAATCAAGTTTGTTTTTATTATATATGTGTATATATATTTATACATATAAATATAAGGTATAAGGTCCTTTAGAAAGAAAATCATCTAGAATAATTGAAATTTTAGCTTAAATATTTTTTACAAATAACTTTCAGAAAGTCCTGTTGAACATACCAATATGTATGTTTTTTATTTTGAAAATATATGCAAAATGTAGAATTAAAGTGAATATTTTAACGTCCCTACTATTATATTATTATGTATTTAGATTTGATCGAAAAGAACGTATGCTATATATACAAATAATTTTATGAAGCTGTAAAAATTACAGAATATGTAAAAAAAACACTATTTTTTATAATTCAATATATTTTCTTAAAGAAATATCATAGAAAATAATGTTATATTAATTTAAGATAATAATCTATGTATAAAGCATTTAAAATATAATAGTAGTAACGTAAGATGTGAGTTCCGGCCGGAATTCCGGTACAACTCTATACCAGATCGACTAGATTTTTTTACTACCATTGGATTCCTCATTATATAAGCTTCAAAATAGATCAAGTAAATTTTTTTTCGCAGGATTTTTTGAGGTTTTATACGTCAGAAAAGAGTGTTCTTTCCGCATCCTGTCACGTCTCAAACATAAAAGCTGGATTTATATGGTATCGCGGAGTTTATTTTAGATATTTTTATTCTACACAATTCTTTACTGCATTATATTGCTCAATATTTAACGGTTTAGGCAGTGTATTGCAAAAGAGCGCTCTGGGGGCAAATTTTTTTCCGACTTGATTTACTATTATCATCACTGCTTATTCCTTATGTTACCTAATGCAGTTAATTATATACTAAAACCTGGGCAAAGAACATATTTATGAATTAAAAAAAACATTAAATGGTTCTCGAGTAATTAGCGCACTAACAGACAGACATACAGAGAGACGTTGTGTTTAATAATATATAAAGATGAGCGATTTAATTATATCTACTAGGTACTAGAAATTAATGTCTTCTTGTCGAATAAATTATACAATAAATGGGAATTCCTGAACTGAAATAAACATATAATTAGATATCATGCAAGTAAACAAATGTAATACTATTAATCCAACTTAACTACTTTAAGTAATAATTTAAGTTGAATTTTCTGGACGATGATCTGACCTATAAATACAATGTAATAGAAGATAATAACAATAACTTGTGATTCCAGACAGAAAAGAGAAATATAGGGATCGAGGAAGAAGCTGAGTTAAATCGCATCTTGTCTGAAATAAATTCACACATACACATACTCACAGTACACATTCAATTAACTAAATTCATGAGATCAGAGATTTTGCCAAGAAGCTGTGTAATGGATTAGTGAAAGAAAGATGCATTTACAGATTCCGCGTCTCGCGTCTTTTTAATGCCATTTATGTTAAAGAATATGTTTGTCATAGTGAAAAATGTTAAACGAGTAATTTGAAAACAAACTATACGGCGAGTTCTTATGATTTCGGCATCATTTACCAAATTAAAAAAAAAAATTTAATAATAAAATATAAACATATTTAAATTCTCTTTCATTTGATATCCCGGATCAAACACGGATTCGTAGCTAGAATGCTGTAACATGCATACAGACGTACATACAGCCCCCCCCCCTTATACACGATTTTGATGTTTTTTTGAAATGGGACCGTCCTCAAGCCAGACCCAAACATCCAACAAAATTTCATTAATATCGGCTCAGTGGTTCATGAGTTATGCGTGTGATAAGAATTCAGAGGACAGATAGACACATGGAACTAAAAGTGTTTGTCTTGATCTGTAACGGAAAAATCAATTGAAAATTTTGAAATCGGAGAACAATTTTTTTGTCTCATTTTAAAACGATCCGACCAAGTTTCAATAATATCGGTTCAGTGGTTCATGAGTTATGCGTGTGACGAGGATTCAGGGGACGGACGGACGGACAGATACAGAACGAAAAGTGTTTGTCTTGACGTGAAACGGAAAGATCAATTTAAAAGTTTGAAATCGGACAACATTTTTTTTGTCTCAATCTGAAACGATCACAAAGCTTCTCGTATCTTCGATATTGCGTGGAAGCAAAATAATGATTTCACAATATTTATACAAAATTAAATCATTAATACGTACATCAAAACAAAATTTTAAATAATTACCGTGTTAAACCCAATTTAATAATATCAACCTATCGAAAATCTACGACCAATAAATTTACAAGTGATCTGACTATTTGCCAAGAAGCAATGTAATGGATTAGCAAAGATGCATTTCCGAGTGTATCCATGCAGCTTTCGTTGCGTAACCGATGTAATAATGATAAATGTAATATGTCTTGACTTAAATTGCGTTATGAAATATCAAAAAATAATTACTGCATAATAATGGTATCATGACATGTTGTTAACATTCTTTGCGTTACCTTGCCTCATACAGTGTATGGTGAAATATTGAATATGTATTTGTTCTGCTGTGGAATGTAAAGAGGATTTATAAAATACAAAACGTTACAATAATATTCAGAAGTTTATGTTTCAGTTTATTCTAATAATACAGTTGGACTCATAAGTTTGAACAATTTAAGTTCGAATTCTCCTACATCGGAGGAGTTGTTTTCCTCACTCCTTACTGTCTTTTCATTGAGCATGCGCAAACGGTGAGAAAATGATTATTAAACTGGTTTCATAATTACAACGTTATTAATCAGACGAAAAAAATATTATCAAATACTCAAATAAATATTCAAATAAAACTCAAATATAGTCACTATATTTTCTTCTGAAGACGCCGCCATATATTACAAATGATGAACTGTCAGATAGCTTTTCAATTTTACCACCAGAGTGTCACGTGGGTTAAATGAGCGAAAGAGAGAGAGAAAGCTATTCCCGTCTCATTTCATTAGATCGGTATTGTGATGGAAGGGGAATAATAATAAGATGGAATAACATTAATACAAAGTTAAAATTGAAATTGAAATAAAATCCTATTAATAGCATACCAGTTTAATTGAGCAGTAACATTAAAATGGTTTAAAACTGTAGAAATGTACACAGAATATATACATATTTTATATCGTGTATTTCAACCGACAAACTAATAATATCAAAGGTGTTTTTAACATACAAACATAAAGCATAAATGAATGAACATTTGTATATGTATATGACTTATTTAAAACTTGCAAAAATAATTAATAGCAAAGATAAAACGTTATGAACGTTTGTAGTTATGTATGTTAAAAGCAGTGATTTAAAATATTTTATTCCGTATTAAATTTAATTAAAAATCAACATTTTAGCTGTTATTTATAGATATTTTTCAATTAAATAATGTAAATGAATAGCTAAATGCAGAAAGGGAAGAATTGCAAAAATTGTATCGAGATAATCGAGTTTAAATCTTTTTTTTTATAAACAATTTTCTATTGAAAAATTCACGAAAATTTTTTTTTTCAAATGGTCGCCATTTTTTTTCTAAACGATATTTTTAAAATCCCCTACGTCCGGCTATAGCTAATAACATATATTTTAAGAATCTTTTTCGTTTTTTGTCCTCAGATGATCCATTTGAACGAATTGCTGTCAACGCCAATAAGGTGCCATTTTCAAAGGACCATTATGCAAAAATATACCATTAAAAAAAAAAAAAAAATTTTTAGTACTTATTAATTTACTAAAGATGTGTACAAAGTTAGATATGAATCCATCAAACCGATTTCTTTTTATAAAGTAAACAAAAAAACACCTAAAATTCTGATGTTTACACTGTTTATCCCCCTTAATTGAATTACAGCTGCTACTGTGCCCTTACTTTTTTTTTCGAAAATATCTTACGGAAATAATATTATACTCAAGAAAATATATTTTTCATAACTAAAATTCTTCTTCACTTTAGGTAAAATGGATAATATACAAATTGTTAAATATCACTGGTATAACATGTATCGTTATAATTACGCTAACCAGTACACATATTATGAGGTGAAAGAGAGCTCTGCTTCTGATGCAACCAGCATATCAAAGCGCTACTTCGTTAGATCGAGTTCTCATCAAGTCATGTTTCAACATCGGCCGTTCTTTTGATAAGCTGTCAACAATACTCCAGCTATAATGTTTTAATAACTTACCAGTTCTTCAATTCATTACATATGCTGACGATTAAATTTATGTTTTGATGTTGTGTTGAAATATGGAGATAATTTGAATCTAATTAGAGATGAATCATGTGGTAGGAATTTCAGTATAGCTTTATAATTAGGGAATTAACATATATGCTTCATTCTTTTTTCATAAGAGTTGTTAATTTGATTTATCTTCAGATCAAATCTTTTCTAATGTTTCTAAAATTATAATTTTAATTCTCACCCGATAAATAGATAAATATTTTATATAGGGTTACCGGGATAAAAGTGAAACAAAATACAAATCTTTCATGTTTTTTGACAGTTAACGATACAAATTCATACTTTAATTTTTTCTACTAGATGCGCTTATGAAAAACCATTTTAAAAACTTACGTCATTTGAACTGTACGATACAACACGGACTTTAAAAATGAAAAAAGTGTGTTTCATTTTTAACCTCTAATTTGGGAAAAAGTGAAACAGGCCTCTAATGGAAAATATAACTCGAAAAATTAAAAGAAAAGCTTTGATTTATCTTCTTTGTGGCATATCAATGTGAAATTATAACTTTAATTAATATCTGAGCTATACAGAAAGTTATGTGCAAAGAATAAAAATTTAATTCACACGTTTTGACATCGACTAACAGGGAAATCTGTAGAGGTGACACATCACTTATTAGGCGATTCATATTTTCAGGTCGCTTTAACAAACCTTTAATGATGATGACATTTTTTATAATTCTCCTATAAACAAATCAGTTTTTTAGTTGCCAGCTCGTTTCACTTTTACCCCATTTTTTTGGTGTTTCATATTTACCCCGCTCGACCCTAATAAATACTTAATATTTCGGTTGCTAGTATAAGAAAGTTACAAAACGTAAAATCAAATGACAGTATGAAATATGTATAAACAACAGTAATGTAAATTTTAAAGCGATAGAAAATGGTGTCAAACAAATCTTATATGGTTAAAAAAACGAAGGAATTTTACACCTCATAAATTTCATTAGCTTGTATACTGAAACACGCCAACTTATTTAGTAGAGTGGTCCTATAAATAAGTTCCATAAAGGAGTTCAAAAAAAATCAATAAATAGAACCTATACGGCTCGAATATAAATTGCACATTACAATAACATGATGTTTACATTTACTACATCAAACGTTGTTTCGTTCAACAAACATAGATTTTATGTTGATTGTTAACGATCCAATAATAAATCCTTCAATGATTAATTGAAAAAATCAATAACTTTGCTATTTCAGAAAATATTTATTTTTAGTGAATATGAAATGATTAACATCGTATTTTTTATTTATTTTTTTAATAAATGTTGATCGCCTTACTACAAAAGTGTCTATAAAGTCATGATCCTTAATCAACGGATCAAAAGTTATAAACATTTATTTGTAAATTTAACTCTAAAAGGTTCTCACTGCTAAACTATTGTTTTTATAAAAATAAGTTAAATGTTTTTTTATGGGTATGGATGTATAAATGTAAATGCAATGAGTTGAAAATTATAAGCGTTTTAAATATTTATTTTTTTACAAAAAACAGCATTTTAACGTCAATATTCTATAAATATCAATTAAATAGCAATATATAACCCTACTACTGAGCTATCGGACAAAGAATGACCGAGCCGACAACTGGCATTATTAGAAAATAATTTTATTCTCTACAAAATGACGTCCTTAATTTTTTTAATCCATTCTCATGAATCACTAATACCAACTTTAGTACTGAAGAATAATTTTTCAATGTTATTAAAATGGGAAACGGTATCCCTCTTTGTGGCACCTCTTAAAATTGAACTACAGATTAACCCTTCCGCGAGAATTTATTTAAGGTCATAAACTAACTATGACGAAAAAAAATATTGCTTTTTTTGACACACACTAATGTAAATAAAAAAATATACACCGATAAGTAAATTTACCACCACTTCATTCAAATTAAAGAGGAAACCTGAAGTATCCTTTACAGAATGAATCACTCAACACTTTCATAAACCAGTTACTTTATAACGTTTTAAAACAACCAAACAAAATCTACACCTTTTGCTGCAGCCATCAACACCGTCAGCAGTAACTTTGCCCAATTTGAAAGTCAAATTTTCTAAGTACTGGTTAGCGACGACGTCGCTAGATGGAGTCACGGCACACTGCCGGCAGTGTAGGGTACCGTTTCCGCTGCAGACGAGAAAATAGCACATTACTTAATTTTACCCTTACAGCACCCCCCTGACGCCTACCACGTTAGAGCCACCCATACTCCACGCTACTTTGCACGTTTGTTGGGTGATGAAGAAATGCATACAAAGTTCGTGACGCTTGTTTAAACTTGAGTGTACTGGTTGGAAGTTTATTCAACTAGTTTTTGATGTAATTTTTTGCTTGATTTTTTTATTATGTAGATACTTCATTCGCTATATATCATAGAGCACATGACTATGACAAAGAATGTGTTCAAAAATACCATTATACAGTTCATTTAAAAAAGGCAAACATGATAGAAAATTTCAAAATTAAAATTCAATATTTAAACTCCAAAGAGTTCTCGATCATTTTATTTTAAAATACTGACATATCAAATTAAATAAATAATTTTTGGCATGTATAAATTTTAGTTTCAAAATTAGTAGTATAATTTTATGATAAAATTAACGAATACAAAATTTATTATGGATACCGAAGAAGACGTAGATATGTCCACTGTCCCTCCAAGTCATAGCATTCAAACGCTTTTACCAAGATTCGAATTAAGGAAATGGAATGCAGTCGCTAACTGGTCGTGGGATATTATGGTTGATAATTGTGCCATTTGCAGGTTGTTTTATTCGTCATATACACAATTATTACTTCCCATTAAATATATAAATATATAATTTTAAAATAATATTGGACGTATGGTTTTTGAGTAGTTGGATATTAAAAATAGACTTTTTAATACACAGTAAATGAGAGAAATTTCACACAAAAATTCTATACAGGGACGTTTTACTACACTGATTATTCGAAACTGCAACCTTTTTTGAATACTATAAAAATTATAAAACACATACATTCACGTGTAGTTTCAGAACCAGGTTTATTCAAAGAAATTAAAAACTATAAATACATGATAGCCATGGCAGCCATGACAGCTTTTTTGTAAAAAAGCGTGAAAAATATCATCCGTAATAGTAATAGAGTGCGATTTATAAGAAAACAACGTGTGCGTGTGCAACAACAAGATTCAACGAGACTAAATATACATATATTAGATACAGTCTAAATACTGCGATCGCCAAATTATATCCAATTTTTTATTTTTTATTATTAACAAAGTAAAAAAATTCCATTTAATGTACATGTGTTCTGCAAAAATATATATATTTTTTTGAGATCAAATAAAAAATACGGATAGTTGACAACTAAAGGGGTGCTAGGTTAATAACCTTAGGGTTGTTAAATTAGGCTTGAGCAAAAATAATCGATGCGTTACAACAACCTTAATTATGTGAGAAGTTAAATTTAAATCCGATAATACAGCCTAGATAATAAAATTTGCTAACTTGAAAACACTTTCAAACGGGTTATCAAACTTTATATTCTCTTGAAGGTTTTGACAGATAGTTGCATGCAAAGTGTTGTTTTTTACCATTTTTACCCAAGGTTGAAAAATACACTTTAGTAGATATATTTTACATTGGTAGTTATCTTTGTTTTAACTTATTATGCATGCAACTCTCTGTCAAAAACTCCAAGAGAACTGTCTTTTTGCAAGCTTTCAAATATTTGTTAGCTTGGCTGTAATACCGGACATTAGTGTAATAAAAAGGTTCGAATAAAATAAAAATACACGAAAAGAATAATAACATAAGTAATACCTTCAAATAAACAATCACTTATGCCAACTTTAATAAAATAATACTAACAAACTAACTAATATTAAACCATTAATATCTAATAATGCAGAAATCATATCATGGACCAGTGCATCGAATGCCAAGCGAAGCAAGTCGACAATCCCGAAGAGTGTACAGTTGCATGGGGTATCTGTAGCCATGCTTTTCACCTGCATTGCATCTCTAGGTGGCTTAAGACAAGGCAAGTATGTCCGCTCGATAATAAGGAGTGGGAATTCCAAACGTATGGCCAATGAAGTGAACAATACATTCTCTATTTGGGTTTTAAAGTTCGGCGGTTATGTGGTTTTATTTTATTGATGTTATTATAGATAGTTTTGTATGCAATAAAGTATTTGTTTTATAAGTTTTACTTAAAGAAAAATTGTGTTTTATTATAATTTGTAAAATCATTAACTTTTCTTATGTCTATAAGTTAATTGCTTCCTCGCAATATCGAGAATAGTCCAGTGAATGAAGCAATTTGATGGGAAATTTTCCGGAACAGCAATTTTATGGTTGATTCTTATAGATTTTGAGCCGCTGAACACGAAAAAAATATACGAGTCTGTGCGATGATGTGCCCCAGAGTTATTCAATTTTTACTGATGAGGACCGAAAATTAACAATTTTACGGATTTTTCACACTCTGGAAGGGGTGTTTTTTGGTTAAATTTTATCTAACTGGTCTCAATTGATTCATTTGAGTATCAGCTACAAATATCAACCATAATATAACCCCGTCGTCGATTTAGTTTTTGAAATAAATCAAAAAAACGGGAAAAAAACTTGATGTTCACCCTTTAACCCCATTTTTAGAGGTGAAGCCCCACTCCTCACGCGGGCGTGTTATTTTTTTCGTGTTCAGCGGCTCAAAATTTATAAGAATCAACCATAAAATTGCTGTTCCGGTGAATTTCCCATTTTGAGCATTTTTTCTGCTTCATTGGCTGGACTAAAGCTTTGTGATCGTTTTAGAATGAGACAAAAAAATAAATTGATCTTACTGCCTGTCCTCTGAATCCTTGTCACACGCATAACTCATGAACTACTGAACCGATATTAATGAAACTTGATTGGATGGTTGGGTCTGGCTTGAGGACGATTTCATTTTAAAATCATTAAAATTGTGTGTAAGGGAGAGGGGTGACATCCATTTTTTCAAGAACACACGTTAAATTGTACAATAATTAACTACCTTTGGTGAATTTAGCACGAGGAAGCACTGTGAATTTACTTGGCAGATGTTTTTTTAATATAAATCTTAATATGATTCCGAAATTATTTGGTAATTTAGGTAATTTGTTAGGGGTAATTAATAAATATTATTGTATAGTTACGTAAAAAAAGTAAATACAAAAATAATTAAAGTATAACAAAAGTACATATGCATACATACATATGTATTACAAATGTTAATTTGTTTAGATGTAAGATAAAATACCAAGTAAAGTTAATTTATAACTGCACGACTATTTAATGTACTAGATGTATTGCATTACATTTCATTATTTGTTTACTAAATAGAAACCGAAACGTTAGAAAAACTTCTACAGTGCATGACTTGTACAAATTACCTGTCTGCAAGATATATTTTAACCAAAAAAAAGGTTTATTTTGTGTGCTGATTTTAAAAGGAATGAAATTACTAATGCACTGACTTTATATAGAGGTTTTACAAATTAGATTTTTCAAATTAATTGAAGTTAAATAAATATTGTATAAAAAAAGTGGTTACAAAAAATATTTTACCTCAAAAACCGTATTTTAGGTCCCTTACATATATCTAATAAATAATTATTTTTTTAAAATGATTTAATTTTTAAAATATCCTACGAGATTAAAAATGAACAACAAAAAACAATTAATGTAAAATAAATAAAGAAAAAAAACAAATTCATCTTAGGGTTGTATTGACTTTAGTATATAAACCACTTTTTCATTTTATACCACTAATCTATTATTAAGAATTTAACCAAGGTTAGTAAATACACAGGCTGCCTCAGTAGCTTTTGACAAATCAGCTTGGGCACCCCATATGACGTATTTTTCCCTGCTCATGCCGAGTTACAAGGCTATGTTTGTTATGATTCCCCCTCTCCACATTTAGGCACCCTAGATGACGTATTTCCCTCTCTTATGCCGAGCTACTGAGGCTACCTTGTACTTTACATACCTTGGAATTTAATAAAAATTCGAATTTTTTAAATACATATGTCGGATTTCTATACATCTACCAATTTTAAATTGAAATATTTAAGCAAAATGAACAAAACCTAGCTATTAAAGGCGTACCTACGTACATTTGTAATAACAAAACTTTAATAAAATACATATATACTAATAGGGATAAAACAAGCTCGTATGCTTTTAAGAAAATACAGGAAACGTGAAATCTAAGCGTACATACGTATCTTATAAACATTTTCAAATAGTTATCTGCAAAGGAACGTGCAATAGCGCCGGTATCTCGTATTCCGTATTACAGCGATAGTATTTTCGCTTCATATTTCAAACGACCTTTTTCAAATCAACTATACAGTTCGTTGTACGCTAGAACGGCTCAAGAAGAAGGATCGATCATACTTTTAGTTTTATGTTCAGTTTTATAAGAACCTTATGAAAAATGTAAAAAATATATCAGTTTATATTGACTATGCAATAATGAATGATATTTTTATATCCATAGTAACTTCATCTTCTTTTAACGTTTTTTATTTTTTTAGAAATCTTTCTAAATTCATTATATCAATACCCATAAACGTAGAGGAATGGTGATCCTAAATATTAACTATATTTAGTGCAGGTAAAAATGTGTACTCTATTTTATAAAAAATGGGTTATAATTTAACAAAGTTAAATACAATAGATTAGTGCTTCTCAAACCTTTTAGATATAAATTATCCAAATATCAAAATACAACAGTTTTCTAATGATTTCTCACATGTTTCTAAACTGACTTGTTAAGCGCCAAGTTGGGAAAAAACCTGAATTCATTTTATTTTTTATCTTGAAAAGCTTCCAAGCCTCATCTGACAAGTAACACTACTCCAGTACCATTGTAGTACATTGAAAAACATAACACGTGTTTTTTTTATTCGAAAATTTAACACGATTTAGCACAATGCTAACCTAAAACTACTCATGAGTGTATTTACCATTCTGAACCTCGTTAAACTAATGTCAAAATCGTCATTAGCGATCTCAAAAACACGCAGACAATGAAATTATGATAGAGAAATGTCGTAAAAACTGTAAGAGAATGACACTCATGAGTAGCGTTAGGTTAGCATTGTGCTAAATGGTGTTGAACTTTCGAATGCGTTTTAACGCCTTGTTAGCCAAAATATAATGTTTTTCAATGTACTACGTGTGTGCAAAGTTTCAAGAATATCGGCGAATGGCACTTGAGAAATGTTACTTATGAGAATTTAATCGCCTCTCTTTGGGGCGATTAAATTTGAGAAACACTGTTTCTAGCCTATTTAATAATTTAGCTAAATGTATATAAACTAAACTAAGGGTGTGAGTATTGAACAATTGTTTAATCATTGAAAAATAATCTGTTTTTACTAATTAAAATTGCAATGACAATTACGAACTCCAAATTAATTAAAGACAACATTTGTGGAATCCTGTACAACATTAATTGTACCAATTATAATGGATCAATAACTGCACGTACTAACGTCTCCATGGAAAGATTGTTATACAGGTCGTATTTTATATCACAACTTTTTAGTTCATATTACAATCGAACTTTTCCAAATCATCCGTAACATACTCCAGTGGCTGAATGTAGAAACTCGGCTGATGTCTTCGACGCTTTGTTCAATTCGACTCCAACATCGGAATTTAATAGTGGATGCGAGAGCTGACGGCAGGGGAATGTAATTGTGAAATAGGAATCGTAATCAAGTTTATCGCTTGTCCTGACATGGCCGAGCCCCTCCCCCCTCCCCCTTCTCCTCCCCCCACCACTCACAAAACACACCCGATCACTTCCAGCACTGCCTTCGTGCTGCGCGTTGCCCAGTCGAAGCCTTTGAATTAAATTACGTGTCGATTCTTCAGTTTTAACGATTTTTCCCGTTTGATTTTTATAGTGAACAATAGTTTCCAGTAAATTGTGGTGGATGAATGTTTGCAGTGTTTTACGATCTGTAATTTTGTTTATTTTATTTTTTCTCCACATCTTTTTTATTAGGTTTTATGTTTTATTGGGTATTTAGATTTGCGATTAAAGTTTATTACCTTCTGTTATTGATATTGAAAATGGAGAGTGGAATGAGTTGGTTTTTTATAATTCATATGAAGATTTTTGTAAAGATTAGTGCTGTTTTTTTTTGTAATATTTGGTATAAAAAATTCTAATTAATGTTATTATGGAACCATGTTTTAAATTGCCATGAACTAAATACATTAGTCTACCCAAAAATAAAGATATATGACGTATAAGAACAAAGAATAATATCCCTACATTTGCATACAACGAACTGAAATTACAATACCGGATTTATCACGCAAAAAAATATAATCTAAAAATATAATAAAATAAGTTTTAACAACATTACTTTTACTAATGGACTTATACTATCCATAGCGAATAATAATGACTGAAAAAAGTTTTAAGAACAACTTGTAGAATATGATTTTTTTTTTTGAAACATGATGTCTGAACATAAAGAGAAATGAGACAACTAATTTGAAAAGTTTTCTTCAAACCGTGTGAAAGAAGGTCTGTGTTAGAAAACTTTTTTCTTGTCTTTTTATCAACTACATGTATACTCATACAAGACCGACACTTTTTGTGGAGTTTATTAAAGGACGTTTATCCGGAAAAGATGCCTATTGTGGTGCGTGTGATATTGTATAGGCCTCTTTGTCTGTGATTGTCAACAGTTCTACACCATTGCATTACTATAACTTCTATTTGGTGTATCAACTAAAGCAGAGGTCTTCAAACTTTATTGACTCACAGAACCCTTATAGTACGTAGAACTATAAGGTTTGTTTTAGAGAACACCTTCCATAAATGCAGAAAAACTCACACAGCTATTTTGTTCACACTTGTAACTTCTTGAAATTTTGGAATGCATTAATTTTCAAATATAACTAAATGTATGTTTATATTTTTTAGTTAATAAACATAAGTCAACTAGTGTGAGTGCTTTATATATTTTTTTCGAATTTTTAGTTTGACTCACGAAACACAGTTTATATAAAAAACGTCTGGAGCGACATAGTATAAGATACATCCTTTCGCGGAGTTTAATGTAAAACTAATTAAACTTTACAAAATATCACATAATTTGTGTGTATCTCTTAAGACCAGACTAAGAGTTAAATTATTCACATTATTATATATGTATACCCTATAGCCCTTCTAAAATTTCAGTGAACACATTGGTGAAAATTTTATCAAAATCGGCCGAGTAATTTTTAAGTTATAATAATTTTACAATTTTAAATATTAGTATAGCTTCGAAAAGCGTCACATTTGCTAAATTCATTCTACTCTACGATATAAAATAATTGGAAGTAAAGATGAAACTGCAATAATTTAAATCAATTTTTTAGATTGAATTTTTATCAAGTGATTTAGATAATATATGAATTAAAAAATATATATAAAAATCTATATTGATGATAAATTTCGATTTAAGTTAATATTTAATTTTCAGATTTACTTTAATTAATAATTTATTGGCAAAGAGTAAAGATTTATTTAAACCGAACTGGAAATCATCTGACAGAAAAAATATATGAAAGAAAATATGTGGTGTCCGTTAAACCAATATTTACTCACATTTATTTTTCATAAGATCAAACAGACCAGTGACTAAAAAATGTAACAACAAATAAATATAATCAATATCCGAAGCAAAACTGTCATGTTTTTTTCGTGTTTTATTTAACAAAATTATAAATAAAATATATTTAGGAATGTGTATCCGGTTTTGGACCTAATAAATTATAATTTCCAAAATCCACACTTTTAAGAAGTAATGGCCAATTCTTTATGTTCAATTTATTGGATATTAATGTACAGTAATATTTCCTGTATAAGTTGTCAAATATAATTAATAATATGTTCAACATTTAGAATACTTTATAGTACTTGAATTTATAAGGACATTTTCTTTCATAACTGCCAAAGAATATTTTTTATTACTTTTTTCAGTAATATATAAGTATTTCATTTTGATTTAACTCATAAGCTTTCCGAATCTTATAGTCTGTTTTATTTAAGATTGCAATAGGCATGATGCCACTAAAAAAATATCACTGAAATTATTGTTTTAAATAATAGAATAGGTTAAAAAGATTCTAAAAATTGTATTTATTTTAAATATTAAAAGCGAGATTAATATATTTTTTGTTAAAATAAAAACACAAAATACAGCAATCCGCCATGTTAGATGGAACACCAATCAGAGTAAATGACATCACGGCTAAGTAAACATTTTTGTTTCATTAATATCTGCACAAACAATCAATTTGCTCAGTTTTGTGTTACCAAAACTAAAACCGAGAAACGTTAGCGATGGAACAAGGATTTATTATTGTTGACAGTGAGTGTATAAATAGGCGTGACGTCAAAAATGCGAGCGTTTTGGCGTCAAATTCAAAATTAGTTTTAAAAGGGTCAATTTTAGTGATTAAACCTTTATTTTCTGCAGAAATGAGTATTTTTTTGGTAATAGGAGAGACGTAAGATCATCATAGAATAGTTTTTTTTTTAAATTAGGCATCATGCCTATTCTCGCACTAGGCTAACGCACAGAATAAAGGTAGTAAGAAGCGATACTCCACATTAAATAGTTTTTAGATACACTCTAAAATTTGTATTAGTTTCATAATATCCTAATGTCGATAATAAGTATAATACACATTTGTAGAATAACTTATCTGAGAATTTGAATTTAATTATATTTGTTTCCAAAGCAACATGAATTAGTAGATGTATTGTATTATTGTGAATCTGCTTGGCGTTTTTCCCAATCAGGAGCGCATATTATGCTTCCTATGTTAGCTACCGCTGCAATCTTAAATGAAGCAGACTGTATTTTTTGGGGATAAGCTACAGCCGCGTCGATTTGGTCATTTGATGAATCGATAATTTAAATTGATTTTAGTTATATGAGTGTAAATGTGAAAAACCATTTGACCAATTACAAGGTCCGTCGTTAATCGAATGAGATAGAAAAATGATACGTTCATTAAAGTGTTAATTGGAATAAATGAAACGATTACGGGGCCTATTTTAATTAGTCATCATTGATTAAACAAACGAATGTCGATTATACTCACCCTCACGGCCTTTGAGTAGGTGCGAGGGGGACCGGAAATGTCATAGTTTGGGGACCCTTGTAAAAAATAAATATACTAATTTTTATTATTGAAATTTACTACAAAAACTCTCATATATTATTTTTAAAGGTCTGTTAATGCTGTAGTCTTATTGAAAACATTCAGTTTATTTTATTTATGTATGTATGTATTAATTTTGATATTTCTTATGATTTTCTGAACCAATAATCATATACACTGTAGCCATTCTGATATTTCAAAGAATGTGTATATTAATCTCACTTTGTCGTCCATTCCATTCAATCAAAGCAAAATATCTCGTAAACTATATAAGCTAGAAACTTAAAATGTTTACTGAATATGTAAAATGATGCCCTCCAGTAAAATATGTAAACATTTTTGAAAAATAATTTTTCAAGAGGGAAGCTAAAGCTAGTTAAAAAATATTTTTTTATACTAAAGCATGTGGCACGTGAAAATGTATAACCAAACCAATGGAATTTGACCCTCTTTCAATTTTTTCCAAATCAAAAATGGCGCTTGGTAAAATCTGAAAAAAAATTGGTAACAAAACTTTGGTGGGACTACAAACGACAAATACTTAAGTCTGCAATATCGTTTCAAATTTTGGTGAAATAGGGAGGGCCGTCATATAATTTTTTATTTTTATATCTAGGCAAGTAGGGTGTCAAAATGAAGATATTTATTAGTAGAATATGACACTATTTTTTTCTAACTCAATAACGCACCTGTAAGTGTCTCCAAATAGTCCACGTAGTACGTACTTCGGAACCCTTATGGCATACACTCGTGTATGTCTTGACCGAATATTTTTTTAAAATGTAATCACTGCTCATTTCAATTGAGTGATAGCGTTATCATATGTACTGTAGCCGGAGATTTCAAAGAAAAAATTGGTGCAAATTCCCAGTGGCCTAGCGAGGGGGGGTGCAAGGGGGTCTATCATGCTCCGGGCGCCACTTGCAGAAAGGCGCCAAATGGTCTTTAAGACCAACCTTTTAAGTAAATAAAAACTGAAGACCTTTTTTTTTAGTCACGCCAATTTCAATTCAGATTTATTATAAAATTAGTATTACTTTTTATTTTATTATTTTCGGGGGCGCCAAAAAGATATCGTGCCCCGGACGCCAATTATGCTTGCTACGCCACTGCAAATTCCATTAAAATTGGTTAAGTAGTTTTTAAGTTAATTATAAAAATGTTTAACCTTAGATTTTACCCTACCGCGTGTAAAAATGTTTACGCATCAAAAAGGTTGGTGATTCTGATTTACAGGAAAATATTCATATGTATATCTTTAACGGACTAAAATAAATTAAATACATATTAAAATAAAATACGCAAAAGTATTCAGGTCAGTGCACATGAATCTTTATATTTTACATAACCGCTTTGACATCCCGGCGCAACAATCGCGGCGGAATCCCCGTATGCACGCCCGTGGATATCAAACAATGATAACAAACACATTTCTTACATGACAGTTTAAATATAGTTCCATCGCTTGCATGTTTTTGAATATAGAGAATAATTAGTTATTTGATGCATACTCTCTTCTTATTCTTCTTTTCCCTCATCACTGAAAATAAGCACGTTTTTGATTCCATGTTTGTTTTAATATATTCGAAACGTCATAAACTCACCCTGATGAAGTCAACGCGGGGAGTAAGTTATATAATGTGTTATTTGCAGCTATAAGGGTTTGTTGGTAGATGGATATGAATATATTGATGTTGTTGGGAGATCATGCAATGGGCTAGAGTTAAATACAACAATGCTACTGTCATCCGCAAGGGATGTTTGTACTTTTTGCAATGGAGAGTGGATATTATTCTTGAACAAGAAAATAGTCGTTTGATAGGAGGTCACGTACAAAATGAATATTTTCCTTTAAAGAATATTAATATCCCCTACGAGAATTTATTATTATTCATTACTGTTTCACCTTCTGCTCGACAGGTAAATTAAATTATGTATGTACTATGGGCTTCAGAAGTCGTCCCGTACAGGTTAGAATCGCTTATTAAATATTAAGACAAACATCATCGCTTATTTTTTTCTAGGACGGAGCTTATATAGTTACATTATTTTAAATAAAAACGCAAATATACGACTATTTAATTAATTAATTTTATATCAAGTTTAATATATTTAAATACTAAAATTCGGAATATCAAATATTTATTGCCACAAAATTTAATTATACAATTTTCAATAGATTACATAATAATTTAATCGCTCAAATATATATGAGTACTTCTTTATCTATCAAATGAATATATGTCTACATGGAGAAATGATTTAAATATTATAATAATCAAATGAGAGAAGTTTACTAAGACTGTGATAAGCAAATTCCAATGAAAACTGGACGACCGACTGCATTTCACTGTAAATATCATTTTAGCGATTTTTTCCAAAGAAAGATTGTTTTTATTATTCGTTCATAAATTTAAATTGACAAGAATATAGTTGTATGCTCATTTAAAAGGTTATTTTTTGTATAATTTGGTAATTAAAGAATAACTTAAAATTATATTTTTAATATATTTATGAATTACAAAAAAACAATTGTTTTTAAAAGTTTTCGTTTACGAAAAAAATAGAACTGTATTTCCTCTTTAAAATAAACTTTTATTTTCCAATGTACGATTTTTTTTCACAGAGTTTAAAAAAGTGCAAGCTAGGCACAATTATAACAAAACATTCAAACCAAAAAAAAACGGACAATCAAAATTAAGTTTTTTTTTTAAAGTACTGTTTATTGCCGTGGACAAAAAACATCTTCTTTCTAGTTGAATTTATTTTCGGAAAATAGTTGATAAGTAGTTTTTTTACGATTTAGTAATAATTAGTGCAAACGAAGCAGTAAAAAGTCTCGCAAATAGTTAAAAAATAGTTGGAAAGGTAGTTGCAAATAGTTGATTTCAAATTGTGTTCAATCAAAGCAGTTTTCTGAAAACGGTGGAGATATGTAATAAAAATTACAATAAATTCATTTTTACGCAATAGTTGAAAAACTATTTTTCCAATCTCTAAATAATAATATACCAAACAAATTGACACAATTCTTTAAAAATAAACTTATAAAATGTGTCCGTCAAGTTACCTGTAAGTGTCACAGATTTTACACCGTGTCACATCTGCATTCCTGGTAAACAAGAACAACTTTGCTATTTTCAACCCACGCTCTTTATTTTTGTCTCACAACATTTTGGACATACCTACCTCTATCACGTGACCAAGCTAATTCTGTTTTATATATAACTATGTCAGCAGTGTGATACTCTAAAACTATTCTACGTTACGATATTAATTAATTCCTCATATGCTTGTTTGTCACTGCTACTCGTAATTAATATTACTAGACGTGACTGTTAATTGCGAAAGAATTAGATTATTTATTGTATGTATATCAAGCTTTGAACATATTTTCTTGATTTAAGATTAAAAATATACATACACATATAAAAAATAGGCATGTGTTTTTTTTAATTAAATGATGACAGCATAATATTTTTAAAATGGTTTCTTTTTTATTCTTATAAAATTTTTTAAGAAAATTATAACTAATTAATAAAATAATTAACTATTATGAAATTTTAATTATTTAAAATTTTCTAGTCAATTTGACACATATAGAACCATTTTATAATAAACGCCCCTATAATTTATTTCATATTCTAAACCCTAAAGACATTACTGCGTAGAAAGTAGTCTCAAAAACTGTATTAGCGAGAAATCCCTAATTCATAATGAATATTCACTAATTGAAATAGTTAAAAGTATACCACTGTATGAATTGGTGATTATTCACTACTTCAATTAATGAAGCTATGACAGAATTTAAGGTTTTTAGTTATATTTTTTATTTATTTTGTTATTTAAAAAACTACAATCTAAAAAAATTCATTTATAATCTAACTTCAATGTCAGTTATGAATACGTCGATTATCATAGGCTAATTTATAAATGAATCGAAATTAATGAAAAATGTTTATTGCAAATTTAACACACTAAAAATTAATTGTGAATATATTTTTCAAGGTTTATATAAATGAACATACCTGATTTTTGTTAATAACTCACTCAAATCAGTTGATTCGTATACGTTGATAAATCAAAGTAAAAATAAATGCCGTAATGGCACCATTTTCGATTCTAAATAACTATTCTTTCAGTGAAATTTAAAGTCACTAGTTAAATAAGTGAAATAACTACTAATTCAATTTTCGAGAGTACGGTGTTTAAAAACATATAAACTCATTACGTTTTATATGCCTATTGCTCGGTATTATCAACTAATTTAATGCGCTAAATGTTCCTTCAACCTAAATTTTATATACATATTACAAACGTGATTTAAATCAATATTCGTTGTAGAAACGTAGCACAAAAAACTAAAATGTATTATGCTTGGTTCTGTTAATAATATGACAGTTAGTTAAATGAACATTTAGTAAACTTGATAATACCGGGTGTATCTCTTATAAATCCATAAATAAATGTATGGGGAGTTTATTTTGAATCTTACTGTATATTTGTACTTCGATTCCAAGAGTTAATTGTATTTCATAAATAGAGCAGAGTCACATTTTTCTATTACAAATGATACAATGAACGTCATATTTCATTTCCCAGTTTATGCATTTCCACGTTCATACAATACATACTATTATATATACCTCCCAAGCTATAAAAATAACTTAATTTAAAATTACTTCCGACAAAATTACAGCGACATCGTTTGAACTTTTTTTATGCATTATTTAATAAGTCTCCAAGTAATTTGTATACATGAAGTTACGACAAAATATTTTGATTGTTTTGAAATGTGTTGCACTAAAACTAAAAACTTTGTGTTCTAAAGTCTAAATTCTATAATTTTTTTAACTTTAATATTTATATAGATACATTTTTTATAAAATATTTTACATATTTACAAGGTAGCCTCAGTAGCTCGACGCGAGAGAGGAAAATACGTCATCTGGGATACCCAAATGTGGAGAGGGGGAATGATCTGACCAATCACAACAAATGTAGCCTTGTAACTCGGCGCGAGAAAGGGAAACACGTCATTTGGAGTGCCCAAGCTGATTGGTCAAAAACTACTGTAGCAACCTATGGATTTACTAGCCTTGGTGCAGGCTTTCAAAATTGATTTAATATTTTTTCTGATAGCAAAAAATAGCGCCCAAAAATACGTACGACAAACAAAATCTGGTTAAGAGTAATATTTTTTATGGGGCTCTTTAATTGCTGGTAATTATCAAATTTCTATGTATCAATTATTTGTATTGAGTGTTTTTTTTATATCCCAAATTTTCCTCACTTTTAATGGGCAATATTTCAAACAGAACATATATACCTACAACAAAATTTAAAATGGACTATCACGAAGCCTCTAACAAAGCTAAATTTAACAAATAAAATATTTGAAAAAGGTGCTTAATTTATTTCTTATATCGATCAAAGAATGAAAAAAAAGGCTATTAGGGATAATAACAGTAATAATTACGGAAAAATATAACGAGTGTAAATAATGACCTTTATGTACAGCACGTAATTTAGAATTAAATATATACCTTGAGTAAATGGTGTTTACATTAAATACGATATCTTGTAGTAGAAACACGATTATACACTACAGACGTTGGAAAACTGTAATTATTATTTAATATAATGTGTTATGTTCTTTAATTCATATTGAACATGTTCTATAACATTTAACTCAATTAAAATATTATGGGGTTGGGTATTTAATTAATATACTGGTTTGCTACATTATTAATGTATGTTTTTAATTAAATTTGATTGTATATGTAATTATTATGTATATATATTGTATTAATTGTAATTACATAAATAATAAACCACCTAGGTACTTTATTTTATTACTTTTCTATGAATTAGTAACATTTAATATATATTTAATTTAATATTTTTGAAAGAAGGAACTCCACGTGGTTTGAAAAATTCGTTTTTAGTTAATATATAATTTCAAAATATGCCTACCAAATTTTATAGAATTTATAAAAATAAATATTCGTTTGTATGAGGCTTAAGACTCGGGTATTACTGAACCGATTCTAATGCGGTTTTCACCAATAGTTAGATCATTTTTCAGTGCAGTATCGTGGTTATTAATATTTATATTAGACTAAAGACTAATTATTTACGTATTTTTCATCTGGAAAAATACTCAATAATATAATACTAAATAATTTTTAATTTAAAATATTATATGAATGCTTTATTATTAAATTGCTTATATAATTTTAATATATAGAAGATTATAAAGTCACTGGTAATATTGAATATTTTGAAATGCTAGCGATTTGCAAAATAAATTTTAAAATTTTTATTTGAAAGTAGAAATAATGAACTTTCTAATGATGTATGATTATTTGAGATTTGAATAATTTAAAGTGTCATACGCGGAATATCAAAAATGCAAAACTTTAACTGGGGATAATTCAAAAATTTTAAATGGAATGATATATAAATTAGTACTTTATCTTAAAAAATATATTTAAATTAACAACTTTTGTTATGAAAATTTTTAATTTTATTTTAAAAAAATTATAATTTTACATATATATGATTCCATCACAATTCATATTATTATACTCGTACTATATATTAAATGCGTAATTAACTAATTTGCATTTTATTAATTAACCTATCATTATTATTATTGATTAACTCATATCACATAATAACATTTTAACAAACATATCATTGACCTGGTTTTAAATTATATGTATAAGCGCTCAGGGGCGCCGACTTGTTAAAAATATTGGGGGGGGCTAAATTTTTTTGGACTCCCTTTTCCCTTATATAAGACAAAATAATAATTCCGTGTACCGCCCACCTCCCAAGAAAGTTGACGTAAGAAGCTTTTTTCATTAACAATTTTTCCTTAATACAGACCTGACCTAATTATTTTGTATACTATATTATCAACTATTAAAATATCTACAACAATTCTGCAAATAAACTCCTTCATTACGTTTTATTGTGCCTTTATTTGTGTACAAAATATTTTTTTTTATTTTATATATTTCACTTGCCTAAACGATTAACTTTCCAAAAATCTCCATAATTCTAAAAATTTTTCATAATGACAACATGATTTTACAAAATATACTCACTAACATATGTATTGGCAACCTATAAAATAATCCGTTAAATCTTAATGTATAAACTTAAATATTCATCATTTATTGGGGGGGCTCAGCCCCCCCGACGGTAATATTGGGAGGGCTTGAGCCCCTTAAGCCCCATGGAGTCGGCGCCCCTGTAAGCGCTTGTAATTTCTAAAATGATCACCCAGAATTAGCTAGAAAAAATGTCTGCAATATATGACGATAAACACGAACACAAAAATAAACAAAAATAACTTTTTCGAACAGGTGAAATTTTTTCATCTATTTTTACCGACTGAGTTTTTTATTTTATTTTCTTTTGTCCAAGCCGTTACACGCGTGATTTAGCGGATATAATTTTAGATGCGCACCTTGAAGAATGATTATTTGTTAGTGACAGCCAATGACATGGATATACGATGCGAAATTGACAAAAAATAAATAAAATTGATACAAAATTTAACGCAGTATCTGCTGGTAAATGTAAAATACACCGCCGGATTATTTGGTAATTTATTAATTTTAATTTGTTAATAATAGGGGAAGGGGGTCTCGACGGTCTTAGGGCATTTGACAGTCTTAAAGTGAATGATGTAAGCTATATTTAAAAAAAATTTGGAGTCTGTAGGATCGCGCCAAGCTGAGATATTAACTATTCAACTTATTTGTTAATTTATCAATTTTAATTTGTTAATAATAGGGGAAGGGGGTCTCGATGGTCTTAGGGCATTTCATAGTCTTATAGTTAATAATGTAAGCTATATTAAAAAAAAAAATTGGAATCTGTAGGATCGCGCCAAGCTGAGATATTAACTATTCAACTTATTTGTTAATTTATCAATTTTAATAGACATTTTCGGATAGAGGGCGGAAAAATAAATCTACCCAGGGCGCTAGACTTGCTAAGGCCGGCTCTGAACATATCAAACTAGCTGTGCTCGCGATTTCACTCGTGAACTACAGAAATATAGTTTAGGATTTTTGAAAAATACAGTTGAATTATTTTAGTCCTTTGGTGATGGTAAACTTTTTTCTGACTTGATTCACTATTATAGTCACTGCTTATTCCTTATGTGACCTAACGTAATAAAATGTATACTAAAATCTGGTCAAAGAACATATCTATAAATTAAAAAAAACACGTAAATCGGTTCTCGAGTGATAAGCGCACTAATTGACAGACGGACAGAAAGACGTTGCGTTTTGTAATATGTAAGGATATAGATAAACCGTAAAAACCATAAAAAATATCAAAAAACAACAAAGAAAACTATCATTCATTCAGAATAATCCAATGAACAATATGATTCGAAAAAAAAAAGTTTTACTAAGAAAAAAATGTATTTTATTATTTTAGCCATTACTATTACAATAGTTATGTTCATATATAGTATTTACTCTGTCTCTGACTTCTGTAATATATTCTAAGTCTACTTTTTAATATGTATAATATCTTTCATTCACTTAAAAACTATTTACGGAATGCGAATGAAAATTCCTGTTTTATTTTCGTGAAGATATATTTTAATAGTCTAAGATCATTTTAGAATTAAAATAATGAAAAAATAGACTATTTAGCAGAAATTGTATTAAAATAAACAATTGTTTGTTTGAATTTAATTACAAGTTACGTATTTATATAAAAAAGTTCGATGTTATTTCACAAAGAATTAATGGTTGAACCAAATATAGAACCTAATGTATGGCAAGCGTCCGAAAAGTACAATAGGGTTATTTGTGTTTTGTTCAAAGGTAATTAATTGTAACAGAATACAAGGATGTTTTGTAGAAATCTAAACCCAGCTGTTACGTTGAAATCTGTAATCAATCCAACACAAATTGTAGCTTGTTGCCACATCTGCAAACAGGAATTTTCGACATTGTCTAGTCATGTTATCGACATCTGTAACTTAAATATCTTATAGATACCAACATACTCGCAATTAGTGAAAGCATATGTATCTTAAATGTTCAAATAAGAAAAAAAAAAAGTTATTATTGGTACATACCTATGCATATCAAATTAGTGCATAAAAATAGGTCTGAGTTTCTCACCTGAAACAAAAAACTGATATTAAAATGTGCATTTAGGAAATTATGGAAAACATAATTATGTGGATATGATTATTAGAGATTTAAAAAATAGTTTTTGCGTAAAAATGCATTTATTTTAATTTTTATTACATATCTCCACCGTTTTCAGAAAACTAGTTTGATTGAACACAATTTGAAAACAACTATTTGCAACTACCTTTCCAACTATTTGCGACACTTTTTACTGCTTTGTTTGCACTAATTATTATACAATCATAAAAAAATTATTTATCAACAATTTTCCGAAAAAAATTTCAACTAGTAACTATTTCATTGAAAATAACAACTATTTTTCCAATCTCTAATGATTATAGGGAGTACTTTTATAATTCAAGATTTAAATAAAAACACATAAAAAGACTGAAAAGATTTTATTGTTTCCTTGCAATATCGAAGATACGAGAATTTTTGTGATCGTTTTAGAATAATACAAAAAAATTATTCTCCGATTTCAAAATTGTAAATTGATCTTTCCGTTTTCAGATCGTTCCGTGTCTGTCTGTCCCCTGAATCCTTGTCACACGCATAGCTCATGAACCACTAAATCGATATTAATGAAACTTGGTTGGATAGTTGGGTCTGGCTTGAGGATGGTCCCATTTCCAAATCGTGTGTAAGTGGGAAGGGCAACATTACAAAATATTTATTTTTTCAAGATTTCTCAAGAACGTCTTTTTTGTTGAACATTCAATTTCCTAATATGTTTTAGTAAAATTGTATAAAAATTAAATGGTTAACCAATGCCAGGCAATTTATCTAAACACTTTATTGTTCAATACTTAACTACCTTTGGTGAATTTAGCACGAGGAAGCTCTGTGCATTTACATGGCAGATGTTTATTTTGTTACGAAGAAAAACCGTAATAAGCTTTAAAATTTCAGACATCACATCGCAAATTTTAATTTAAGTTAATAAATTTTTTGAAACAAATCGAGAATTCCGTTGGATTTTCCGAACACAATCGCGTTAGTAAGGTGAGAGAGCTTCATGTTATTATTAAATTATTTGCAAGTGTACATTGTATAATACCTACACACATAGGTAAGATGTGTATGTATAATATGTTGGAGAATATACTTAGCCAAACCATCTGGTCCCACTTTAATGAGCAATTTCTATTCTCATTTTGTGTGTTTCACAATAAACATAGAGCATCTCAGTTCTAGCCGCCAGTGGCGTAACTTTTATATTATTTATAACAGGTAACAATATTATTTTCAAGAATGTTGAAATTATTTTATAATTAGAGTCAATTTATGAAGTCTGTATTGTTCTGTTTATTAGGTTATTTAAAATATTTTATAAATATTGAATAAAAAATAAGGGGCTAAATTCGTCTCCGGTTCACATAGCAATCATTTTCAGTATGTTAAGAATTGTGTAGTCATACTTTTAAAGTATTTTAATACGCTCAATAAAAATTAAGCAAAATAAAAAATAATTTTTTTCATCAATTTTGATAATAAATTTGGGAATAATATTGTATCAAGAATTAATAAGATATTTCAACTAATTTTGTATCATGCATCACAGAATAGATATTTATGGAAAAAAAATCTGCCAAGTAAATACACAGTGCTTCCTCGTGCTAAATTCACCAAAGGTAGTTAATTATTGAACAATTTAAATAAAAACCGATAAAGTGTTCAGATCAATAACATAATAATAATTTTTAATAAAAAATATTAGTTCGAAATTTTTCTTAATTTAAAAAAAAACACGATTTCTTAAAGGAAATTGAGATAGATCATTGTAAGAGAATAGTTTACAACGTTGTAGAAACCTATATTATAGGAAATTGAATGCTCTACAAAAATGATTCTATAAAATTTTCACGAACATGTGTCTTGAGATATCTTGAAAAAAATGGATTGTCAGCCCTCCCTCTTACACACGATTCTGAAATAGGACTGTCCTCAAGCCAGACTCAACCATCCAACCAAGTTTCATTAAAATCGGTTCAGTGGTTTCTATGCATGTGACAAGGATTCAAGGGACAGATAGACAGACGGAACGAAAAGTGTTTCTCTTGACCTGAAACGGAAAGATCAATTTAAAATTTTGAAATCGGATAACAATTTTTTTGTCTCATTCTAAAACGATCACAAAGCTTCTCGTATCTTCGATGTTGCGAGGCAGCAAAATATACATAATTAAAGCGTTAAATATAATTTAAAAAATAGTTTTGCAAGGACAGCATTTTTAATAGTAACATATAGGTAACATAATGTCATAACTATTTTTTTTTCTTCAAAATAAAATATAGGAAACTGTAATATATAAAATATATATATAAATGTTAGCTAGCATATTTTACAACAATGTAATTATTCAATGACATATTATTAACATGATAAGTGAAAATTTATAAATATTAACAGTTATACTTTCTAACTGATTACAACCCTGTACAATGCGCCACTGTCACCGATTCTCGAAAAGCTGAGGGTGTTTATTGTATTATTCCATGCATTATCGAATTCTACATTAATTTTATGCTAAAGTAATTTCCATTAACATTACACTCAGCATTAATTTTCTACTATGATTTATTTATTATTTCGATTATAATGCTAATTTCTGTTTATGTCGCTATATGTATGAATATCTAGGAAAATGATTTTAATATTATACACCCTTCGTGTAATTGCATTTAATTTATTAAATATGTTATCACGTTACATTGCTTTATGACAATTCGTAGCAAAATAGAACTGAAATTGTAAATTTCAACATATACGCATTCATATAAATGTACATACATTAAACGTAAAAATAAGATGGGGGGAAGTACATTTGATAAATTAATTTATTCGCAAAAGTCAGACCAACTGCAAAATTAAAAGATTTTATTAAAAATGTAACAGATTGAATTTTACATACCCACGCATTTTTCATTTTATAAGAAGAAAATAAACTAAAATTACAGTTTAAATTTTTATCCTGGGAAAATTTTATTTCAGTTTGCTTCCTTTCTAAATAAATCATTCATAATTTATTTTAAATAAGATTTTTATAGCTTTTATGTTGGATATTATAAAGGAACTAGCAAATTTGCTAGCTTGCAAGCATTTTTAAATGGGGTATCAATTATGGATTAATTATGGAATTTAGAGCAGTGATACTTCAACTTATTATAACAGTTAGCGACTAACCGTACAAAATAATTTTCATATCACCACTGTTTTAATACTGTTTATTTACCACACGTGCGCGAAACTTGTCAAACACTTCATGAAACTTCAAGAGATCTGTCAGATAGGTTTAAAAGTGCTTACAAGCTTGCAAATTTTATTAACAAAAATAAATATATAGTATATTGAAGTAATGTAAAGCCGATTTTTTCAAATCTTTGTGTCTGTCTTAAGACGCTGTAAACTCAAAAACGACAAAACGTATGGAAGGATAAAATTTTATATTTAGGAACAATTTCCTTCTCGGAAGAAAATCTTTTATTTTTTAAAACGACCATACAACCGGAAACAGATGTTTACTTTTGTAAATTTTTGAAAACGATGCGTATTTAATTAATTAGAAAAAAAATATAAAAACTATTTATGTTTTATTAATTTAATAAATCGATTTAAAAATCTATAATCCAAATGGTTCATAACAGAAAAAATGTGTAGACTAAGTCGTATTCCATTTTTTTAGTCAGAAAGATTTGTTTTACATTTCACTGTACACTGTTTTTTTTCTAACCATAAAGAGCACATAAAGAACATTCCCATAAAAAATTATCTCGATCATAAAAAAGTGAAATAATGTATACCTACCTTTATACAAATGTCGGAAAATAAATATTGAATATTTAAAAAAAAACATTGCAGATAAAAACTCAATAAGTACATATACTTAAATAGATTAATAAAAACGTTTAAATCTTAGAGTTTGTAATAAAAGAGTTTAAACATTGTAGCAGACGAAGCATTTAGTAAAAAAGTAGGTATTTCAATTGTCAATTACATTAATTAAAATACATAAAAAATATTCATTTAGTAATGCATTTTTTGCAACATATCCTTTGTTTACACAAGGACACGATTTAATTTGATTTTATTGTAATCAGTAGATAAAAAATAATAAATAATGGTTACCGATAAATAAAGGAGTGTTGGTTTTATTTTATAATTAACGTAATTGTCTAAATTTTTAATGGTGCAAGTAATATGTAACTTTTTATATGAGTATCAGCAGCATCACCCGTGTTGTAATCCTTTTTGTATGAACAACTCATGTTACTAATAAAACAAATAACTCTTTATTTAATCAATTTAATTACCAAAGTCTGCAAATATAGTTTGTTTTTTAAATTATAGCCTTTTATTTTGTTTATGATTTTTCTCCAGTAATGGATAAAGTAAAACCAGTAATGAGCACGCAGTGATGGACACTTGCTAATAATTACAAAACGATACAAAAGATATAAAAGAAAAACTCGTCAAATTTGTAAAGCAGTTGCTATGATAATATAATAATTAATTAATAAATTATACTAATAATTAATTTAAATGTCCACCATTTTGACACCTATTGGCCGATTGTCATCAAATCAAACTATAAGACAGTTAAATGTATATAGATTAATATTCAGAAATGGTTGTAATCAAATATCAACAAATATTTTTAATTCAGTACATTTAATTTAAAAATAGCCATTACTGGGGTCATATCCAAGACTGGTACCAGTACCTTATTAAGTAGTTAAAGAGATTAACGTATCTGCTCTTCAGATGTTGAATTCAGAAAATTCCTTCTTAGAGATATGTTATAAAAAAGATACCCATAACATTTCATATACTTTATGTCTAGATGTATGGTCAAACTATCTTAACCAATTTTTACGCCTATTAGGGCTGCAAAATTAGAGCTGAACTTTTTTTGATACTCGAGTGTATTTTTCTTTATATAGAAGAGTATTTTGTCGGAAATTCATCTTTATTTCATTTATTTTTATATAAAACCATTTCTCCCATAGGAGTTGAATTCCAGAAAATCCCTTAGGGTCCTAACGTCCGGAAAACACCCCCAAACATTTGGGGTTTTACTGGGCGTTGATGAGTCACTCATTCAAGACTATGCACACATAAGGTAGTGGCACCAATCTTGGCAAGGACCCCAGTAATGGCAAATTTTTAATTAAATGTACTGAATTAGAAATATGTGTTGATATTTTATTATTACCATTTCTAAATATTAATCTATATACATTTAACTGTCTTTAAGCGTGATTTGATGACAATCGGCCAGTAGGTGTCAAAATGGTGGACATTTAAACTGATTATTAGTATTATTAATTTATTAATTATTATATTATCATAGCAACTGCTTTACATTGTTTCAAATCTGACGATTCTTTCTTTTATATCTTTTGTGTCGTAGTACTTATCATTTTGTAATCATTAGCAAATGTCCATCACTGCGTGCTCATTACTGGTTTTACCTTTGCCATTACTGGAGAAAAAACATAAAAAAACAAAAGGCTATAATTTAAAAAACAAACTATATTTGCGGACTTTGGTAATTAAATTGATTAAATAAAGAGTTACTTGTTTTATTAGTAACATGAGTTCATTAGAATTACAAAAAACAATTAATCAAAAAAAAACTAGGTGCCTTTACCTTATAGATTAACAAAAATTAACTAATAATAATTAGATCGATAATTAAGTATAATAATATCAATTGGTTTCTAAATGTGAGATATGATCAATAAAATAGATACGGTTTACGCCCAGAAATAGATCGACGATATGAAAATAGACATTTTAATTCGCACACTTATATTGTAACCACTACATTGAGCAAAACAAGGGGACCACCAATGCTAAAAAACAACAATAATAATAACCTGAATGAGATCACTGAAAACGCGGATATCTTTCGACACCCCTTGCGGCTGAGTCGCGAATCTATTATTATAACACCGGTGACTCACACGGCCGGTGTAGTTTGTTGTTATGTGCCCAGCACCTGCAGCGTGCTTGCCAACTATTCTGAAGATTCAATTTATGTAGCAGTTGTTGTTTGATCAACCGCACGTGCGCCTCGATGGTATTTTATTTCCTTCAATAATCACAGGATTATTGGGAGGATTTGATACTTACAATTAGGAATTTCGGGATTGATTTATCAACTACTTTTTTGTATAAATGTTTTAGGCGGCTATTACACTAACAAATAAATATGTCAAAGATCTTTGACAAAGATTTGATCATATTTCTTTGATAAAATACGAGATTTTGTTTTATTACACTACATAAAATATTTGATAATATTTTCTCAATATTATCTAGGGATATTTTCTTCTTTTTTGGTGCCGTTTGAATATCAGTACGTGGATGTTCGTCAATTGACGCGATCGAGGTTTGAATTTACAACCGTGTATTGTGGTTTTTATAATCAATAAGAAGATTATCATATAATACTGGATTTTGTCGATATACATATATTAATAATTATGTAATTATAACTGTCAGTGATAACTTGGTAGTCGCCATCTTGTTTTTGACGTCAAAAAACTTTGATCAAATATAAGAGACTGTCATTAACTATAAAAGTAAATATTATAAAAGTTGACTTATTACACTGTCATATTTCTTTGATCAAAGAAATTTTATCATATTTATTTGATAGTGTAATAGCCGCCATAGACATACGGGCAAATTCATTTTATTTAAAAGTCCTGGTTAATTTAATTAATAATTTACTTTTTGCTTCCTCGCAATATCGAAGATACGAGAAGCTTTGTGATCGTTTCAGTTGAGACAAAAAAAATGTTCTCCGATTTCAAAATTTTTTCACGTCAAGGCAAACACTTTTGTTCCGTGTCTGTCTGTCTGTCCGTGTGTCCGTCTGTCCCCTGAATCCTTGTCACATGCATAGCTCATGAACCACTAAATCGATATTAATGAAACTTGGTTGGATAGTTGGGTCTGGCTTGTGTATGAGTGAGAGGGGTAACATTACAAAATATTAATTTTCTCAAAATATCGACACATGTTACGTGAAAATTTTATAGAATATTTTTTGTAGAGCATTAAATTTCCTATAATATAGGTCTACAACGTTTGTTGTAAAATATTCCCTTACAAAGATTTATCGTAATTTATTTTAAAAATTCGTATTTTGTTTTTCTCAATTGATATTTGCTTGGATATATGAAATGTTATTTTGACGTTTTAAATGTCATTTTGACGTTTTAAAAAACTTAGCTTAAATTCTAGTAAATTTTTTTCCTCTTTAAAAAAATTATGACAAAGCTTCTCGTATCTTCAATATGATGAGAAAACAAATTAATTTCTAGATCAAAAATGTACCCCCTGTCTTGCATAGAAATCAATATATTTACGATTTTGTATAATAAATACATAGCAAAAAAACGCCAACAGAAACAACCCTAAAATACAGTAGCGCAAAAAAATAATTTGACTCTCATATAATTTTGCACAAATAGCAAACCTAAGTTTTATTAAATAATAAGGAGTATAATAAATCATAAAACTAATAATATAAATTTCAAATTGTGCTTACAATTATAAACCGCCACATAAAATAATCAATTACATTATTAAGAAAGTACTTTATACTGTATGCACTGCAATTCGCGTGCCAAATATTCACCATCTGTTTGATCTAGAGAACGTGCGCCTCTGATTTATCGCACTTAATGTTTTATTTTTCAACCCATAACTGATTTCTCAGTTAGTGTGTCGAATGAAAGACACCGATGTCGATAATGTAATCCGTGAGTCATCGAGTTGAAAGCGTTAACAAGAATTATTGGTCGTACCAATGTTATATATAATTTACCTATAAATTTACCTTCCTTACTGTAATGTAGTAAATTATGGTATTTTGAGTAGCATTTGATAGTTTATTATACTATGGATGGGCTTCAGAAGTCGTCTTCCGCCGTAAAGGTCAGAATCGCTCACAACAGATTCAAAAATATTAAGACAAACATCATCAAGTTTAACATGAGTTATGCGTGTGACAAGGATTCAGGGGACAGAAACATAGACAGACATGGAACGAAAAGTGTTTGTCTTGACCTGAAACGGAAAGACCAATTTAAAAATTTTTAATCGGAGAACAATTTTTTTGTCTCATTCTAAAACGATCACAAAACTTCTTGTATCTTCGATATTGCGAGGAAGCAAAAATAATCAAGATACAGTGGATTTTGAAATAATGGCAACAATTCTTTCAAAATCCACTGCATCTCGATTTTTTTTTAAATGGTATGAACGAGTTTTGGAACTCACTTACTTACTTAGAGCTATATTTAATCATTGCGACTTCTGAACAAGTGATATATTAGGATCTTGGCTTCTGGGTGTAAGCTGCGTCGGTTTGGTAAAGTTCTTCTAAAAGTGCACTTTTAGAAGAACCCTGAAGATGTCCACTGCAATGTGTGACGAAACGTTGGTCGATAACACGACCAAACCGATGCGGCTTACACCCAGAATCCAAGATCCATATCAGATCACCGCGGAAACCTCAAGACTTGTATATGTGATATATAACTAAAGATTGGAAAAATAGTTGTTATTTTTGATTTTTTTTCTGTGAAATAGTTGGCAAATAGTTTTTTTTAATCAAAATAGTTGGTGAAATAGTTACAATTTTTTTTACAATAAATTTTTTTTTGATTTAATCAATAACTAGTGACATTAACGTATTAGTAAAAAGTGTCAAATCTGAAATTTTCGAGGAAAACATGTTATGCGATTCTAGATAGATTTTAGAAGCTAAAAAAAAAAGGAAAAACAAAACATAAATATCTATAAAAATTTTCTAAAAATATATAAAACTACACAATGTTTAACGTTGGAAAAAAAAGGCAAATAGTTTAAAATAGTTGGAAAGGTAAAATAGTTGATTTCAAATTGGGTTCAATCAAATCAGTTTTCTGAAATCGATGGAGATATGTAATAAAAATTACTATAGTTACATTTTTCGCAATAGTTGAAAAACTATTTTTCCAATCTCTATATATATAACATAAAATTAAAAATAAAACGTAACAAACAAAAAAATTTTTTATACATTCACTGCGAAAAATACACACAAACTTGTCCATTAGTAATAATCTTCCAAAACAACGAAACCATTTTAATGACAACACACTTGATCCCCGGTATTGTCGTATATATAGCGAACACCGGCAGCATGGAGCGCATAAAACGAGTTGCACATTGGATTCTGTAACCGTGTGCGAAACAAGAGTAATTTCAGATAGACTAGACTGGAAATCCTCGAAGGCGTCACAAAAACGAAACCTGAATCATCATCGGCGTCGTATAACTGATCCGGAACCCTGTTGAAATATGCATCAGAAACTAGATGTATCTGTTGTTTTTGTAAATACAGGATGGTTGAAAATTGTGAACAGAATTTTTTAAATTATTTTTTTAGGTTTTTGATTCGTTTTTTTAGGTTTCCATAGAAAACTAGGAATTCTTGTAGTTTCGCTCTGTCTGTCTACAGGGTGGGGCATTTAAAGTGTTACAGTTGATTATCTCAGAACCATCGCATATTTGAAAAAAATGTTTCAACCAAAAAATGTTTGGTTGTAAGGGGGTAATTGAATGGTAATATTTATTTGCTATTTTAACGAGGCCTTCAAGGATATTTGAAGGTCAACATCATTTTTTTAAATAGGAACCTATAGTTTTTATTTACTAATCTTATTCTACGTGAAAAAACACGAATCTTTCATTGAATACTTTTTTTTTGAAAAACCCAAGCTTTCCAAGGTATCTAACAAAATAATTCGAGATTTTGAACTTTCAAGAATTTTTTACTCAGAAACCACAAACTTTAGAAAAAAAGTACAGGATACACAAAATATTTATTCTGATCTAATAAAGCGTGGAGAATTATTTTAAAAAAAATTTAAAAACTTTTTCTATTTATTTTATTTTAGCAAAAACAAACGAATGTTAAAAAAAATCTAGAATAATTCTCCATGTTTCATTAGACCAAAATAAACATTTTTTGTATCTTGTACTTTTTTTCTAAAGTTTATGGTTTCTGAGTAAAAAATTCTTGAAAATTCAAAATCTCGAATTATTTTGTTAGATACCTTGGAAAGCTTGGGTTGTTCAAAAAAAAGTTTTCAATGAAAGATTCGTATTTTTTCACGTAAAATAAGATTACTAAATAAAAAATATAGGTTCCTATTTAAAAAAATGATGTTGACCTTCAAATATCCTTGAAGGCCACGTTAAAATAGCAAATAAATATTACTATTCGATTACCCCCTAACAACTAAACATTTTTTGGTTGAAATATTTTTTTCAAATATGCGATGGTTCTGAGATAATCAATTGTAACACTTTAAATGCCCCACCCTGTATATAAATTTTATACCGATTAAGATGAAATTTGTTATATGGACGAAGACTGATAACCCAAAAACAGAAATGGTCACAAAATTTATTTTAAGGGAAAAGTTATAATCTAAATCTATATCAAATAAAGTTACACGTCGAAACGAAACTGCCTTAAAGAACTAGACCGAGACTAGAGTGGCTTATATTCGTACGAATATTATCTTTATTTTGTTTCATCGAAAGTCTCGGTTCTAAAAGTTTCTTATCGTGAACGAATACTTTAGAAAAAAATTAACTACTTGGTAATAAATTCTTAAACATTCCAAAAATAGGCATTTTTGGCTCTTAAATTAGGTTATTTCAAAAATCTGACATGATGGAGTATTTATTTGATAGAACAAAAGTATTTTTTTGACGGCCTCTGTAATTTAAGTACAATATATGATTCGTTATACATTTTTCAAAGTTTCTTTGTTTATTAAATAAAAATAAAAAAATTCACCCGATACCAGTCTCGTCTCTATTTTTCCAAACAATTTTTTCTGTAGCCACACTTTAGTCCATTTTTCCTTTTTATACGTTTTTCTGTAGCCAATGCTAGTATTATTGCAATACAAGCTTTTTCCTTGTAACAATCCATCGTTTTTTCTAAGAAGATGTCTTATTTTAACAGCGTTATCGAAAAGACTGATGTCAATCTGGACTGATCGTGTAATATCTCCATCAGTCCATCAGTTTGGCATCATTCCATTCACGATCAAAGTCACGGACTGAACTGATGCCAGACTGATCGTGTAACCTCTGTCTAATATCGAACGTAGAGGAATCTCCTATATATAATTCTATGAACTTACGAGTATATACACGCACAGAGTTGTCTTTATATGTCGATTCCTGTTGTTATTGTTTCTTTTGAAAACGACTATTTGATATACGGCGAACGGTGGTGAAACTGATTGATTGGTAATGAAAGAACATAATGTATAAAAATGCCAAACATAATAAATTTTTTATAAATTATTTATGACAGTAAATTATCTTTTTCTGTAGTCGTATGTATTACCATAATATGAAATAGAAAAACTCATAGAATATCATAGAAGAGAAATATTTTTAATTTTGTCTCAACAGGAATCAAGGTTTCTATAGTGATAGGTAATTGATTTTTGATGTCCAAGAGATCGTATGTGTTACTATAATATGAAATAGAAAAACTTACTCATAGAATATTTATTATAGAGAGAAATATCTTAAGATTCAATAGATGAAAATATTTTGTCTCCACAGGATTCAAGGTTTCTATAGTGATATGTAATTGATTTTTGATATCCAAGTGTAAGCTCTTAGAAAATAGTAAGTCCATTGCAGCGGGCAAAACAAATTGGTCTGTAGATACAGCTTGTACCCGGGAGCCAAATAAATTTCTAGATATTTACTTCACAATTGATATTTTCATTGAGAAAAATATAAAGATGAAGTAGAAGATTGTATTAGTATTTTTTAATCAGAGCTGTACTTGAATATAAGTACTTTTTTAGTAGTTGTAACATAAATACTTTTCATATAAAAGTAAATATACTTAAAGTTATTCGGTCATTAGAACAATGCATAGATAAAAGTTAAAATTTTTAATATGTTATTTATGGATAGCTAATATATTTTACTATTTAAAAAAAATAATATTGGACGTATGTTTTTTTAGCAATTGGATATTAAAAATAGAGTTTTTGATAAACGGTAAATGAAAGAACTCTCCAGAAGTGCTCTATTTATTGAAATTCTATACAGTGACGTTTTAAACACTGCTATTGGAAACTTCAACCCTTTTAAATACTATAAAAATTATAAAAAAACATACATTCACGTGTACTTTCAGAACCAGGAATATTCAAAATAATGAAAAACTAGAAATACAATACTGCCTTGACAGCATATTTGTAAAGACGCGTGAACAAATCATTCGTAACAGATATAGAGTGCGACTTACAGGGAAACAACGTGTGCGAGTGCAACAAAGCCATATATACTGGAATCGCCAAATTCTATCTAATTTTTTACTTTTAATTATTAACAAAGTAAAAAATTCCATTTAATGTACAGTCACCTGCATTAATGGTCTTGCAGTTTGTATTCATTTTCGTTTATCACAAACTTAGTAGGCTCCTCCCATTTGTGCAATTATAATATTTAAATCATTTCTCCATGTATCAAACAAAGACAGATATTTAGAAATTCATTTGCTAGATAAAGAACTACTCTTCGTTTATAGTACTCATATATATTTGTGCAATTAAATTATTATGTAATCTATTGAAAATTGTATACGTAAATTTTGTGGCAATAAATATTTAATATTCCGAGTTTTAGTATTTAAATATATTAAACTTGATAGAAAAAGATAACCGATGATGTTTGTCTTTAAATTTGGAATCTGTTGTAAGCGATTCTAGCCTTTAGGGTGCCAGACGAGTTCTGCAGGCGACTGTACATGTGTTCTGCATATAAATTAAAAACTAAATCAAATCTTTTTTTATTGAAAAAATTACGGATAGTTCACAACTAAAAGGGTGTTAGGCCAATTTATCTTTAAATTATTTAGAAAATATACAAATGTATTTAAATGCAGTTGCAATAACATATATTGTACTTAAGTATACATATTTATATAAAAATTACTTATATTTGTACTTAAGTACCCTTTTAGCAATGAGCTTGTATTTGAGTTAAATAAATTTATTTGTATCTACTTATATGCACAGCACACGAAGACATTATTATTTAATTGTAATACATGTATCTCAACTGGCCAAATTACACACATCTGAAAGTATATAATTTACAAAATTCACCGCATATCCAGCTAACAATCTTAGAGGATTACATTCGCACGAGGATGCTATAACAGGCTTAACAAAGTAAGAGACTCGCGGCAACTTGTAATTGACTCCGGTTACAAAGATGTCGGCTATAATAAGTACACGTTATATTGATTGACCCGGCGGCATCGCACACATACTTACACACACACACACCCCCCCCCCACCTACACACACACACACACACACACACACTATACATATATGTACGTACACACAAACATTTTGTAATATAGTAATGTTTTTCGATATCTCTATTACAGACATTGCTGTCAAACGATATTAGGTTCTTAGCAAATTGAGTTTATTAGTGGAGTAAATGTGGATAATATAATACATATAGAATGTATGTGTTATCTATGAAATTTCTAAAAATACTCGCCATAAATGAATCGATATTTTTTAAATTCTAATTAGGGAGTGTCCATCAGCTACACAGGTAGAAAAGTGACTTGGGCCAAGAAAATCTTGTTTTATATATAACGAAAACAATATTTTCTTAATATAAGAATTTATTCTTAATCCAAGTATATTATTGTTTTCGTTCAACAATATTTCTTTAAATGGAAACAACAATTTTCTGGATTAAGAGTATATTCTTAAATTAAGAAAATATTTTTTTCGTTATATAGAAAACAAGGATTTCTTGGCCCAAATCAACCTTTCTACTAGTGTACACTAAGGATGCTTTTCAATATTTTCGGATTGGTAACTATTAGGTATAAGTATTTTTCTATAAAAAAAATAATTAATTTAATATAATATGGAAAAATATCAATTTTTAAATTAATCAGAAAAAAACATACGTAAGGCACACATCCACGAAAGCCTTACATAATAAATGGACGTTCCCTTATAAGAATTATGTGTTTTTATGATATTATAGAACTTACCATATAGTGGTTTTAGGGATACAAATATTTACTAACTGAAGCGAATCGGCTTAAGATAAAATATTTTTCATGTAGGTAGGTACTATGGGCTTCAGAAGTCGTCTGCCACCATAAAGGTCAGAATCGCTTACAACAGATTCGAAAATATTAAGAAAAACATCATCGGTTATCTTTTTCTAAAGCGAAGCTTACATAGTTACATCATTTTAAATAAAAACACAAATATACGTCCATTTCATTAATTAATTTTATATCAAATTTAAGATATTTAAAAACTAAAATTCGGAATATCAAATATTTATTACCGGAAAATTTACTTTTACAATTTTCAATAGATTACATAATAATTTAATCGCACAAATATATATGAGTACTATAAACGAAGAGTACTTCTATATATAGCAAATGAGTTTCAAAATATCTGTCTTTGTTTGGTACATGGAGAAGTGATTTAAATCAAATGGGAGGAGCCTACTAAGTTTGTGATACGTGAAATTGAATGTGAATTAGTCGACCACTTCTGCATTTCACTGTACATCGCTCTAGAAATGGGCATTCCAGTCGTTCATATTACTTTGTCCCTCTCCCTTGCACCTACTGGAATGTTTGTTTCTACCACAATGTAAAAATAATGAATCCAATTCTTCTTGATCTATTTTATAATTGCAAAAATAAGTGTACTAACTTATCGATAAAGAAAGTAAATATTGCATTGTTTGAGCTCTTAAAAATAAAGATTATTTTGTTGATATAAAGAATTTAAAAAAGTTCAATCTACAATATACTGCGTATCTATATAACATATAGAAATATTTCTACCAGAAATATGAGAAATATAAAAAATAACAAACTGTATTTTTATCAAAGTTTCCTTTATCTGATGTCATTCTTAAGATTTATGTTTATTTGTGTATTATATTTTCTCCTCATAGCAGTTACAAATTTCACGAAGTCCCAATATTTCAAATAAACACCACAAACCTTCTAAAGATTATATATTGGCGAGATTTTTTAAAATTTATTATAAAAGCATTAGTACAGATGCCAGTTCTCCGGGTATTTTACAAAATATTTTATAATTACGAACTGTAACAAAGCCAACAATCCTATAGTGACTCGTTTTTTTAGATCAACACATCTCTAGTAAAAATATTATTCAGCGAGTTCCTCAAGTTATTTTCTAGTAATACGTCATTTATGTCAGTGAACTCGAAACTTTGAAAATGTGTTCAATATTTCCACATACTTTTATAAACGCTTATAACAACAATAAGAACATTTAATTTCACTTAACATGAAATTTTATACTTTCTTAATTTTTATCGAAGCTTTAAATATAGTTATCATAAATATAGAACATGTTTTAAACCGATTGTAGAGAAATAGGGAATTTAATAAATCTTATTATATGGCCATCAAAATTAATGAAAGTTTTTAAAAATAATTTCAGAACTACACAAATTATTATATTAATTTCATTCTACATGGATTGTAGTTGATGCAATTTAAGCTAATGCTACACCAAAATTTGCAAATATAAACTCAAATGATTTTTCAAAACAGTTTAAAATAAAATATTATCTGATTACAAAATTTAAAAAAATATAAAATTGATAATAAACGAGTACCTTTTTCGGGACCACGCTGTATATTTCAATATAATTTTACATTGTGCATTTATTACATTATAGTACTAAAAATGAAAAAAATAAAGTTTAGAACATATATTTGTACAAATCATTTGAATAAATAAATAAAAAGTTTTATTGAAGATTTGTAACTGTTAAAATATAGAAAAACCGTAAGGCTGGAACAAAAAAAGATAAAATTAAGTGGACACTTACAAAAAGTTATTTAATATTTTGTATGACCACCCCTTCCTACTATAATAGCTATTAACCGATGTAGTACACTTTCTACTAATTTTTGTAGAATACTTTTATCCAGAGTTTTCCATGATTTTCTCAATTTTTACTGGTTCGGTCAGATATTGATATATTTTTATCCAAAATTACCCATAAATTCTCTGTTGGGTTAATGTCTGAAGATTGCAGTGGCCATTTCAAAACATTAATAGCACATAGAAATGAAATCTTCAAAAATACCCATTTTCAAGGATGATTCTTCTAAATTTTAATTTAAAATAAATTCTGCTGTCATTATATTGTTTATTTTAACAAAGTTACTTACTTTATCAATTATATCTATATCAAATCGTATAGACATTTTGAGAACCGCTGACAAACAGAGACAACAATCGATCGTATCTTGCGGGTAAAGATATGGCTCACTAATAAATTTGTAATATCTAAAACAATATAATGCTTTTGTTCACCGACACACACACGCAGTGAGATGACTCTATGAGAGATACCTCGGGCTATATCGACCGTGATAAAACGGTAGATACATAGATTACTAATTGTGTGTTAATTATCTGTGTTCAACTATGAAAATATAATATTTGCTCGGCATTTGTTTGCGATGTTTTATTGTTTCGGAAAATTGTAAATAGCGTTCAAACGCACACATGTGTATTTTAATGTTTACTCCTCATGCATTGTGGGAGCTTTTTATTTAGTTTTTCCAGCTTGTTTTTCTTTACTTTGTTCGTTTTTATCAACTGTGCTGAATACTACACTTCAGTGTGTGTGGTTTTTATTATTATTATATGCTAACAATATATTGTACAAACATAAGTGTTTGGGTGTGTCAAATAATGAACTAAATAAATTAGTTTATGACCTAAAATAAATTCTCGTCGAAGGATTACCTTGTATTATAGTTCAATTTTAAAAAATGCCGCTATGGGGGATCCCGATTACCATTTAAATAACATGGAAAAATGATTAATTAGTATTAGATTTATAATAACTGTTGAAATTTTTTAAGGATATCATTTTATAGAAGATAAAATTCGCTATATGATAGAAAAAGAAAAAAAATGCGCGATTCGTGAAATTTCTCGGAAAATCAAAAAAAAAACTAATTTTTATTCGAAATCTTGAAATGATTCCCCAAATATATCGTTAAATAAAGCCAATAAATTAATGTTTACTGGTGGTGATTCATTTCAGGATTTTCAATGGAGCTTATCATTTTTTTTTTACAAAATTTGGACTTATTCTTGATTTTTTTTTAAATTTCCGAAAAATACCTTAATAATTTTTTTACAAAAATTACCCAAATTCAAAGGGATAATTAGAAACCTTTCATTGAAAAAATATATAAATAGTTCTAAATAAAATACGTTCACGAGTTTGAGAAATACCAACACCTGCACGAAATTTAATTTTTTACCGACTAATTAAACTTTGGTTTAATTTCTAAAATTAAACAAACTATCTCAAAAATTATGAATTTATCTTTTTATGTAAGAATTTACATAAAATTAATTAAATATTTAAAAATATTTTTTATACACATGTTTCAATATATCATTTTCCTATAAAACGTCAAATTTCAGATAAAATACGAAATTTATATTTTCTTATACATATTTATTTTTAAACTTAAGAGATCAAGATAGTTTATATATATTTATAAAAAAAAAATCAATAGTTTTTTTTCTAAATTGATCCATTAATATATAAACAGACATATATTATACACATTAATAAATAAACTTTTTTCTAATAATTACAAAAGTAATTTAATAAAGTTAATATTTTTCTCTTTGGCAATTTGCTAACAAATACATTTCGTTGTATTTTCTTATTAAATCTTGTTGATGCATCGAAGAAACAATAAATGTCACTTACTTCGTTGAAATAAATTAAGAAATAATGTTTCCTCAAACAAACGTGATTTATAGCAATAACACCTTGATAATCTTCGGTCACGTTGGCACGGATTTGTAAACTAGAAATATCCACAGTACGATCACGATGTCTGAGAATATATCATTATATTTTACGTTCTAAATCGTCTTTTAAAAATATATACATCATCGGCAATAAATTGTTTATTGTATAAATGTTTTATTATAAATACGCCCATATCTTAATTAATTAAATTTATTTTTATTAATTTACTAATATTTTTTAATCGACAAAAATATTTATCATTACAATAAACAACTTAACTATGTTTTTTTATTATTATTTTGTTAAGAAGATTGTCGAGTTACTCAGTGTTCGTTGTTGCTAAAACTACGGCCTGTCTTTCTCATTTGCACTCATGTATTTATCATTACTTGTCATTTTACAATACTAGCGCTGTTGCCATGTTACGCATTAGTTTAAAATATTAATAAGTACATAATTTCACATATTTTTCAAAAGGTCTAATTCTTGTTTAAATAATTACATAAATGAATACTTTACTATATCCTTCTTTTTTTCAATTTTTCTATCATTTAACAATCAATTTTCATCAACTGCCATTTAACGCCATGTATTGTATTACAACTAAACTAGAACAATGAATTTCAACTTATTCCTACAATTTGACATAAATTAGCAACCAGATAAACTTTTATTAGTATATAAAATGATATTTTTATTTATAAAATATTATTTTCCAATTCTGTGATTTTTTTTACTAATATTCACATTTTTAACAAAAATTAATATATTGGCTATGTTAAAAGATTTACCACATAAGCTATACATAAATAAAAGGAACAAGATAATGAATGTGTTTATGAATGTACAATATATTATAAGTAAGTAGCTACACTTTGGCTCTTAGCTTTTAAAGTCTTCTAAAACATTAAATCTCATGCTCCGACTTTTAACTGTCATTAATAAGTTTGAAAAGTAATTTCCAGTGACAAAATAAAAAAATAAAAAAAATTAAAAATAATATTAAAACCACTGGAACGTTAAAAAAATGTTTGTTTTTTTTCATAACAAGATAAATTTTGTACATAATTATGATGTACCCTGTGAAATTCTCGATCAACGTTTCATCTACATTGCAATGTATCTACACATTTAATATTTATTCATGGTTTTTGTTACGCTTTAGTCTACATTTATAAAAATATATATTACTATATTTCATTAATATATCATTTGTAATATCAACAGTTGTTATTTTTCAAAAAATGAAATAAATTATGTAAATTTAAATACTTACAATTACCATAAATTGTGTATTGATGTCATATAAAATGTAAAGACATTTAAGATTCACGCCTTACCTGTAAAAGAAATAACAAATTTAAGTGAAATATTTTTAATTATTAGAATACTAATGCTATCTGTCGCATTTATCATAAAAATGTATCTTGGATCTTTTCCAACATTCTTTAGTATATTAAAAACAAAGATCAACATATATTTTTCAATTATACAAAAATTTCAAGTTCTTCCCACTTTGTTTAAAGTTTGCAAATTATTTAAGTAATTTTAATTGTGTTACATTTAACAAATACGTTAAATAATTACAGATAAAATATACAAAACTTAATAATTGGACTTTTTACTTTTCTTTTTCAGGTTTAACATATTCTACTAAATGTAAACCGAAAACGTAGTCTTCTTTACTAATAATACAATTATAATTAATAATTTATTGCTCAATTAGCTCAGGTTCTCGACAAAACGTAACCTAGAAGTACCAAAAATGATGATTTTATTTTGGATATATTTATAAATATATTACCAAGCAGGTAAATTTTTCAATAATTTTCATTCTCTGAAAAAAATAGTAGTTACTATAATATTTATAATATTTTAGTTTCAAGATATGATATTTAAAAATGGTAGGTACATAAAAAAAACCTGAGCTAATTTGAATAATTTGGCAAACAGAATCAGTATCAGTAATCGAAAGAAAAAATAACGTTGACCTTTGTTATTTATTGTATTACATAATATAGTTATAAAACAATACATAATATAAAATATATCACTGTCTGTGAAAATAACATCTGTATTGAAGCGGATTTACGAGATTCTGTAACATTTATGAAAGGAGACAAATGTAATAACGACTAATATACATTTCCTTGTATGCAAATACGCTTATAGAAGAATAAAACCGAAAAACGGATATGTCTGCATTCATATATACCGGATATTGTTTCACAAGTAAGATGAGTGGATAATATGGAAGAACATTGAAGATGGCTGATATCTTATGTTTTATTCGAACATGTTTCATATCAATCGCTTACTTTTATGTATTGTACATCAATAAATGGTTATTTTTAGTTTTAGTTTTTTTTAAGTCGTACTACCGCCTAAATCGTACCCCGTCAATATCTCAGCATATATAATAACAACAGCGCCTCTAGTAGTTGTAAAGTGTACTTCCCAGTCGGTTTTTTAGTAAACATTGAAATTCGTTCAGTTGTGTTCGTTTGAAAAATATTTAACAAGTAAGTTTTTTTACAAATTTTTTGTTATTTTTGAACGAGATTCAGTAGAGTTTTTTTTATAATATAGTGATAAAGACATTTCTAATGTTCGCTACGGATTTTGTAGCATTTAGTAAGTTATTTATGTAAAACGAATCGACTTCCAGTTTTTAGGTAATGACACCTGCGAGCGTTTTGGCGTCAGATTCAAAATTAGTTTTGAAAGGGTCAATTTTTGTGATTAAACCTTTATAAGCATTTTTTGGAAATAAGAGACACGTAAGATCATTTTAAAATAGTTTTTAAAAAAATTGGCGAAATCGGCGTTTTCAGCTTTTTATCAAATTAAAAAAAATTAAATAAACTGACTACCAAAACCATTAGATCGAGTTAATAAAAGTATCTATATTCTAATAATTTTTTGTTAAAAATTATTACAAAACCTTTTTTTTAACTTCCCAAAGTTGACAACTCCACTAATTGGTCTTAAACCTCGAAATGGCCCTAATATAGTGTAACATCTAACTGTAAACGTCTACTACAAGAATCTGGAATAAGTTTATATACATTAGACATATTTTCCAAACTGATGTTAAGATATAAAAATAGTAGATAATAACATACTCTAAGAAAATTGCACATATAATACATCCTTCGCCTACTACATACAACAGTATAACACATAGGTATAAGTTTAATGGTGAAGCAAGTAACAAACCCAGGGACACCGCAAGAATACCGAAAACTGAATAGCAATTTGGTACAACCGAACTGCGGTGGCGTCGACCGTGTTTCTCTTGTCTACCTCCGTCTAGCCCACCACCTCCCCTCTCACACACACATACAGACAATTGTACAGGAACATATGAAACCATGAAGCGCATTCTGTGCTGTGTTCGTTATGCTGCATGATTGGGGACAGTAACGAATATTGTATTCGTATTATTATTATAACGGGCTGTGAACTGTGATTTATATGTATTGTTGGATTTGAGTCGTAAAATAAAGAATATATAGTTTAGTTTCTGAAGGTTTTGTAATATTAATGATTTAATGAGTGGATACTAACAAACAGGCCCGGATTTAGAAATTTACCGCCCCTAGGCAGTTACGAAAATTGCCGCCCCCCCTCGAAACTAACAGTTTAATAAAAACTTTTTTTTAATAAAACTGAGGACCTTTTTTTTTGGTCGCGTCGGTTTCAAATTTTATAAATTTTTATAAAGTTACATTAGGAAACACTGAAAGACCTTTTTTTTAGTCCTGCTTGAGTTACATGTATAGAGAAGTTATTGCTTATGGATTGATATTTTTACGTCTCGATTTTCGGATGGAAAACTCATCGATAATGGAATCAAAATCAAATTCAATTCCCACGAATATAACAAGTTTTCAAAGTTTCCACCAAAATTTGCCGCCTTTCAATTCTTGCCGCCCTAGGCAGCTGCCTACTCTGCCTGCATGGTAAATCCGGGCCTGCTAACAAATGCATCTTTTAAATAAGGTAGTGGCATCAGTCTTGGCAAGGACTCTAGTAATGTACCGAATTAGAAATATGTGTTGATATTTGATTACTACCATTTCTGAATATTAATTTATATACATTTAACTGTCTTATAGCGTGATTTCATGACAATCGGCCAATAGGTGTCAAAATGGTGGACATTTAATTATTATATTATCATAGCAACTGTTTTACATTGTTTCAAATTTGACGATTCTTTCTTTTGTGTCGTATTACTTATCATTAGCAAGTATCCATCACTGCGTGCTCATTTTGCCATTACTGGAGAAAAAATATCAACAAAATAAAAGGCTATAATTTAAAAAGCAAACTATATTTGCGGATTTTAGTAATTAAATTGATTAAATAAAGAGGTACTTGTTTTATTAGTAACATAAAGAGTTCATGAGAATTACAAAAAAACTAGCCCATTAATCCAAAAAAAAACGAAAACTTGCTCTTATAGCGACCATAACTGGTGCCTTTACCTTACATAAATATACAAGAAGCAATAATATAAGTCCAATATTTAATGATCTATAATTAATTTTGTTACAATGTTAAATTCTACAAACAAAAATTAATTATTTAAATTTCAGAGACGTAAAAAAAAATTTTCAAGTATCATTAGGACCATTTATTTTAACTCTAACAAGCATCGTCCATTTTTAATAAGGAGGTAAGTTTCGTCAACTCTCGAATTTTACAACAGACAGTCTCGACTTCGTCTCATGAAAATTGAAACAGTCTCGAGTCAGACTCGTTTCGTCTCGAAAAAAATTTAGAATGTCTCATTTACGTGACAAGACGGTCTTGTATGATCTTTTTTCAAAAAAATATGTTTTAATAATTTTTGCAATAAAATTTAAAAATCGACTTCCGGTTAAGAAAATGAACTTCCGTGTGATCTATATAAAACATATACAACTGTTTCCAAACATAATTAATATTAGTATGTCTACAGTACAAAGAAAAACAATCAAAATAAAACCTAAAAGGGATAAATAAAACACAATCATTTATTTAAAAAAGAAATTTGAATTTCGAAAAAGAACCATTCCTATAAATAAATTGAAGAAATGTTGATTAAAGTCAATATATTTTACAAGTTTTTTTCACATGTGTTTGGACGCTTTGTACAGATAGACTAATATATGTTGTTAAACCCTTGTTTGAATGTAGACGTTTTCGAAACAATTTTCAATTAAATAAGTTTGTCTGCACCAACAACGTGTCCAATAATTCAATCAGAGGATTTAATATTGCTTCTGTTACTTTAATGAACTTGTGCATACATTACATACAAAGTTTCAACGAAAAATAAGTATGTGTAGTTAATTGCTTCCTCGCAATATCGAAGATACGAGAAGCTTTGTGATCGTTTCAGATTGATACCAAAAAAAGGTTCTCCGATTTCAAAATTTTAAATTGATATATCCGTTTCACGTCAAGACAAATACTTTTCGTTCCGTGTCTGTATGTCTGTCCGTCCGTCCGTGTGTGTATATGTCCGTCTGTCCCCTGAATCCTTGTCACACGCATAACTCATGAACCACTGAACCGATATTAATGAAACTTGGTCGGATGGTAGGGTCTGGCTTGAGGACGATCCCATTTCAAAATAAAATCAAATTTTAGATTACTTATACGTTTTTATACACCCTTCCCCTCCTTGGTGTTCGAAAGAATATAATAACAGTTATTCTGGAAGATTTCATTCAGTGGAAATCGTAATGCCACGGGGTCCAGTGATACCCTTAAAAATACCAACATACACAATTTCTAAAAACTATGTATTAATTATTTTCATGATATAATGATTTTAATGAAGAAGTACTTCTAAATTAAACCAAAAGTTTATCCATTATATTAATAACAAAATATAAATACAGTATATTCATTAGACAGTTTCAAAATCACCGCTCAGAGCAATTCTAACTGTAATGCGTAAGATACTCCATTGTGTTATCCATGAAATAATTACGTTTTGCCCGCGGTAAGGGAGCGATGTTCAGCCCTTAAACTTTACTAAACCTCCACAACTACGTGGTAATCCTTTGTACCTCTGTATGTGCTAATGTTAGAATTTTGTCAACGCTCTATTGCTATCATTACAAACATACATATGTACATACATACATGTATAGGTACAGTCGAATGCGATTTTGTTTTCTAATTGGTTGAGGTCACACTTACAACAATTTACCATTTTGGTTAAAATTGTTGCTGGTAGGAAAGTTATGTCTTATGGTGTCGTGTTATAATTGAGGTTTCAGGTTCAAATTCCGTTTGGGTGAATATGTTTGCCCTAGTTTTGTTTATGAGAGAAATGTCACGGGAATGGTAATTGTAAAATGCATAACACATCCTTAAAGCTCAACGTCTCTCTGTCTGTCTGTCTGTCCATTAGTGCGTTTATAAATCGAGAACCACATCCGATTTACGTGTGTTTTTTTTTAATTCATAGATATGTTCTTTGGCCAGGTTATAGGATATATTTTGTTACGTTAGGTAACATAAGGAATAAGCAGAGACGATAATAGTAAATCAAGTCGGAAAAAAGTTTGCCGCTAGCGCGCTATTTTGCAATACGCTGCCTAAACCGTTAAATGTTGAACAAAATAATGCAGTAAAGAATTGTGTAGAACTTTTATATTTAAGCCACAATGCCTGCTTTTATGTTACAAAGAAAATTAAAAATGTTTGTGTTCTGTTTATGTGGACTGCAAAACATTAATCCTTATCGAAATAAATGATTTCATCGTTAAGTACTTAATGTAGATATAATTTGTCCTTTACAGCATCTAATTTGGTCGTATAGTTTTGGAAATAACTTTAAATAAGTTATATATGGTAAATATTATTAATAACGCACGAAATTAAATAGAAGTGCAATGTCTGAGCGGGGTAATTATTACTAAATTTTGGATTTTCCCCCTATGATGAAGTAAGCATCTCTCTTCAGGGATGAGTGAAATAACAAAAAAAAACTTTGTGAACCCTGTATATGAAAATAAATTTTCCAGGAATTTTTTTTTTCTACTCTAAAATACTTGACGTCCAAAACAAACACAATTATAAAAAAATTAAACGTATATACCTATTATACTAATGTTTACATTTATTTTATAAAAATATAAAAGCGATTTTTAATTCTCTTTCAACAGAAAACGATGTCAGTTTTTTCTGCACAGCAAGAAATCTTACAACTTTTGACACATACATACAAAGACATAATATAAACCAATTATATTTGCATATTAAAATAATTATATCACCCTCATATTTTCCAGTTAAAATCTAATTAACAGGTTTATTTCACCGTACATATTTTTACAAGTTAAAACAGAATATTTAATAGTAAGCAGTATAGGCTATTTTCCAGAACATTAATCTAGATTTTGACGTCGGCTTCGTGTAGCCCCTCCCATCTACACGCAAACGCCAAGTGCCGCATGAAGGGGGGAGTATTAAATATGCACAACCTATTCGAATAATTAACGATATTAATACATAATATATCATTGACATCGGTCGAACTTTTGCATGGCAGAACAGTGTTAATAGTATCATATAGCGGCGTGTTTTATGACAAAATTATATTCGGATTTGTTGATAGTTAAATGGTTAGTAAATTGATGATTTTTGCATATATGTATCTTATGATTATTGTTTTTATTAAGTTTTTTAATAATAACTGAATATATTGTATATGATAAACTTGAAAAAATCATATGAGCTTATTTAAGACAGTATTATTTAGGCCGAAATAATTAATTAGCATAAGACAGAATTATATTATTATATTTATATTTATTTATTACTTATTTTAGTTAATTATTTTGTATATTTTGTTATTTTCTTTTGTGTGATTTTTTAAATTTTCTTTTGTATGAATTCTTGTGACTTATTTTACATCTAGATAAGATCTACAAAATCAATAATTCTATCTATCTATCTATTCAGTAATAATAATTAAAACACATATTTATGTACAATTGTATATATTAGAAGTTACAATAACTACTCTTCATTTAATTTCGTAAAAAAAATATTAAATTTCTTACAAAGGAATACCTTATATTACTGGACAATAATTATTTCAAATATTTTAAATTTTTTTATCATTACCTAAAAAAAATTAAGAGGAGAAAAATATATCTATTACTTAATTTATCATCTCACAAGTGGCGAGACGTGAAATTTTTAATAAGGGAAGCATATTTTGTCAATCCTCCCCCTCCTATTAACAAAAAAAACTATGAAACACATTAAATTCAAGCTTTTACTTTTTAATATAGGTAGTAAATAAATGATTCTACGTCTTGTTTTCTTGTATTTTAGTCGATATTTGTATGACGAGTTGAAGTTCACTGCAGGAAATTTCACTACAAAATTTTGAATTTTTGATTTCGTTAAAAGTATGTTTATTGTATAGAAAATGACGTAAAAAGTTGAAATTTTCAAACCGCAGATATGTATCTCAAACCGTTCTCGAGATATACCCTCTCAAAGTTTTAGTTTTTTCAAATTTTTGGAGAAAAAAGGCCATAACTTTTGAACGCGTGGTCGGAATTGATTTTAGTTGACGGATTTGAAATCAGCGTGTCAAAATCTATATAATGGCATGTATAATACTTTAAAATCCGACAAAAAAAATTTGGTCAAAAATCGACATTATTTTAAGGTATACCCCTTTGAATTTTTTCGATTTTTCGCGAAATTTTTTTTTTCGAGTTTTAAGATATTATACATGTAATTATATAGATTTTGGCTTGCTGATTCCAAATCCGTCAACTAAAATCAATTCCGACCACCCGTTCAAAAGTTATGGCCTTTTTTCTCCAAAAATTTGAAAAAAACTAAAACTTTGAGAGGCTATATCTCGAAAACGGTTTGAGATACAGACCTGCGGTTTGAAAATTTCAACTTTTCACGTCATTTTATATACAATAAACATACTTTTAACGAAATAAAAAATTCAAAACTTTTTAGTGAAATTTCCTACAGTGAACTTCAACTCGTCATACAAATATCGACTATAATACAAGAAAACAAGATGAAGAGGTATTATAGTTTTATAATTGAGCGAGTTAAATTCGAATTTTAACTGATATCGACCATTTAAATATGTCAATCGATAGAGAAAGAAAAACTGACTAAACTTTTCAACCGTTGATATTTAATGAATATTAACAAAACAAAAAAATGATTCAAAGTTTATTCGAAGTCACGAAAATTTCAACAAAATATTTATCAAACTACGTAGGAAGACAAATCTAGCATTCAAAGTCAAGAAACAAAAATTAACTTATCAGATTTTATTAAATTTCAGTTTAAAACACCCAAACTAAAATTCCATACTGTTTCTGGCATGCAAACACAATACATAATATCCTTAGCTGAACTTTAATTCTATTACAAAGACTGTTATTATATTTTTTGTTTAAAAGCGTTCGCTGTAATAAACCACAATCATTTACAAAAGGTGTTGATATCGCAAAAACAAAAGCGTTTTTGTTAAAAACACTTCCCTGTATATTTTACCTCTTTTAACTTATTTTGAATACAAAAGCGCTGTTATTACAAAATAACTTGAACTTCTGAAAAAGAGTCTTGATATGACTGTATAAATATAATTTTATAAATACTCCCATTGTATAGGAAATGTAAAAATAATGTAGTCAATGTTGAATGAATAAACAAATACTTAAAATTTTATTTAAATGTCACATTTAAAACTTCCCATAAAAATGTCGGTTTGTTTAAAACATATATAAAAAAAATACTATCATTGTTTTAAATAATATAAATAAATGATATACAGTGGAATTTCTATAAGTCGAACTTCGATAATTTAAAATTCTTTGAGCTAAAAAGTTTTTGGCCTAACAATGAAAAAACGATTTTTTTTCTTCGATATGATCTCCATCTAGATTTTTTAGTAATGCACTTGTTCTAACGGTCCTATAATATTTCGATACCGGTCTTATAGTGGTTTGCATCAAGTCTCTCAAAATAGGTGTTTGTTTCTAACTCGACCTATTCATTAGAATAAAATATTTTAACAGAAAGGCACATTTTCGATTTCGGAAAAAGGTAGTAGTCGCTGGAGGCTAGGTCAGGAGAACACAGTGGGTGCGGAACGAATTCATAGCGCAATTGTCTTGGCGAAACAATATTTTTGATAAAAAGCAAAGCTTTTTCATATGTAAAAATTCATGAAGAATATGACTAACACGTTCCTTTGAAATGCCTATGGTGTTAGCTAGCTCACTCGCTTTCACTTTGCGGTAATTCACCACAATTTCACGAATTTTTTAAATGTTTTCTGGAGGAACAGCCTCATTTGGCCTTTCTGAACGTGGTGCCAATGGAAATAGTGCGTGCCGCTTACAATGACTTTGAAAGAAGGTTGAAGCTAGTTATCAAAGTTAAAAGAGAAGTTATTTCCAACATAAATGTTCAATACATATGTTTACTTTAAGAATTGAATAAAAACTTAACTGAAACTGTATTATATATTTAATATTTTAGCGTTTTCATTGGTATCAGAATATAATTGTCACGGTGTATACCAATTTTATGGAATAATTTAAAAAAAATAAGGTCTGATAAAAATAGTAATATTAACTAATCATGTACTAATGTTTAATTTAAATATGAATTTCAAAAAGCATTACAACAGATTCTCTAATGTCCGGTATTATAAAGGAGCTAGCAAAATTTGCTAGCTAGCAATTACTTTCAAATGGGATATTAATTCTGTACTAGTATCTATGGATTAGCTATAGAATTTAGAGCAGTGACACTTCAACTAATTGTAACACAGTTGGCATCTTTCACCGTACAAAATAATTTTCATAACATCACCACTGTTTTAATACCGTTGGTATTTACCTACAACGCGTGCGCGAGACTTGTCAAAGTCATCAACAAACTCCAAAAGAACTATCATATAAGTTTGATATCTTAGTTGAAAGTGCTTGCTAGCTAGCAAATTTACTAGCTCCTTTATAATACCGGATATAAGAGTATCATATCCATTACCACTTCCAACCAACAAAATCAAAAACAAACATGAATTGATAATTTATTTATTTACAATCCAAACACCATAAAGTAACTATAATGCGTATAAATCTGACAACCATGCACATTAAATGCACTGCATTATTAACTAGAGCACGAAAAAGTACCTTTGCACACATAAATAAACGTCTGTTTGTAGGTGGCCGTGCACTCTGCCAGTATCGCCATCTACGATCTCTAGTGTTAGGTTAAAAAACACACAACATACAAAACACACTAGATACGGATCTCGCATTGTAAATAGTGTTTCTCTATGCACAAAATTCTAATGCTTAAAGTAATTTAGTTCTCTGAGCTTAATGAGTAATTCAACTCCATTTATTCGTTTTGTCATTAGTGTTGTCTTATATTTAAATAAAATCTTCAGGAACCAAAGTAAGTAACTGTTATTACGTATAATAAAATTTATAAGAAGAAATTGTTTGATCGTGCTGGAAAATTCAAATTATATTTTATTATTATTTATTGTCTGTATGTAAGCTATACTTAAAAAAATAAATCTTATTCTTCGGTTGTAGGGTAATTTTTTGGAAAATTTTTAAATATTAATTTTACAGTACCTACTTTATCTCAAAAAAATAACAGACAATATTTAAATCTCATTGAAAGTATTTTAAAACATATTTTATATTACTATCTGATAGCACAGCTACAAAAAAAGTGTGGAGCCAAAAAAGCGACCTATATAACATTGATCGAGCATAATCGAAATCCAAATTTTTGAAATTTTCTACTTACCAGTTTTTTTTATTTGAGCTTGAATTTTGAGTTTAGCCTACAAGGAAAAATTCAACCCAAACCCAAAATTTAAGCTCAAATAAAAAAAAACTAGTAAGCAGAAAATTCCATTGCTATTAAAAGTTTGTTATTAGAATATTAAAAAGTTTGACTTTTATTGCGTTTACATTTGAAAATAACAATACAGATATATATAGTGTTAATAAATAATATAACTAAACACAAAATTGAATATTGTGTTTTTAAAATTCAGTTTTTCTAAATTTTATTAATCCTAGTGTGTTAATTCTGTTTCTTTTAATAATTTAATTAAACATAAAAAATAATTATACGGATTTTAAAAATATTTATTCCGAAATTATAAAAATACATACTATTTGTGTTAATACGGTATACAATCATCATTAAAAATAATTAAATTATGTTTTCTTTAAGCACAAAGGACACAAAAAGAAATCTAGATTATTGAATACCTTTGAAAACGAAATACGGAGAGGTCAAATTTACATAAAAACAAATTTTAAAAAGATAAGAAAGAAAACGACATGCTGGAATGTCCTTTGGTTCTCTTAGCCTAAGGACAACGAAAATAAGGATATTAATTATAAAAATACCTTCGGAACAAGGATTTTTTAAATGCAACTAATTCGGGAAATTTTTGCTTGCGGTTAAATCAGAAAATTCAAATGAGAATATTTTTATGTATTATACAACTTGATTCAAAAATATTTTATTAATTACATTTATAACTTTTGTTACATTTAATATAACGAATTTATAATCAAACCAAAAAATAAATTTCAATTTAATAATTCTGATAAAAAATACTATTAATAAGTTAATAATTTGTATTATACTAAATCAAATACAGGTAAATAATCTACTATATGTTACAGTAAGTCCTCGACTTAGCGATTAATTCGTTCCAAGTTTTCATGTAAGTCGAGGACTTACTGTAGCAATAAATACAACAATCAATTTTGTAAAACAAGTGAACGCAGCAGAGAAAAATGTTTAAAATTGTAAACAAAATGCACTAATTCAGTACTAAAAACCTCAAAAATATATAAATTCCTTGTTGTGTCAACTAAACTTTGAGCATATAAATAAAGGGGGCATGGGGAAAGGGTGAGGTGTGGCACAATTAAAAAAAAAACACTTTTTTTCAAATCGCGTAAGTATAAATTCGCGTAGATCGAAATCGCGTAAGTCGAGGACTTACTGTATATATTCATAGAAACTAAGCGAATTTAATTTTATAAAACATTAAACTGAACAGATTACTGTCGATATATTTTGAAAATGAATAATAAATTTTACAAATTATTCTTCCACAAAATTCCACTAATGACATTTTATATTAATCCAGTTTTCCATATTTATTCATATTTTTTAAATGTTCCACTTAATTGAGATAATTAATTATCAATATTTATAACGCGTATCGCAACTGAAAAACAAATCAATTAATTATCAGACAAATTTAATAGCATGATATCTATTGTATAAGTCCATTGATAAATGTTTGTATTTTAATTCCCAATTGGGTATTTACATCTCTTAACTTATAAATTATTATTTAAATATGAATGTTACTTTATTGTTAAACATACTCTCATTGATGATTTTGATATGATTGTTGTTATAAAAATGATTTTATGAAAATATTGCAGGAATTAATGCTATTCATTTTTATAAATTATTATATTATTTATATACTTTAGGTTTTTTTAATTATATGCATTGTTTTATAGAAATAATATATTTCGATACTTTTTTTAATTCTTGTCTCTTTCTGTTTTTTTTACGAATTATCTCAAAAACTACTGAACCGATTTTGATGAAACCTTCACTGATAGAATGACCAAGATCCTATGATCAATTTAGGCTATAAACATTCACGTTATCCCATCAAAGTGATAATTATCAAGTACGTTAACAAATGAACTACTGATGAACAGATTTTAATGAGATTTTCACTATTCTACAATATCAAATTTGTAACAAAGCATAAATGAAGCGGTAGAGAAACGTATTTAGAGCATCCAGTTGCACACGTATTAACCGATTTTGATATATTTAATGAAGAAGAATAAATTTTTTTTTAAATTATAATTTATTATATAAAACTAATATAATTTTTCTGCAAATAACAATAGCAATAACTGAGTAATAACTGAATAGAAACAAAAATAAACTTATGATTCAAATGCCCTTACTAACTATCTAGAAGTAGTTAAACCAAAACGAAGAAAAAAATGCTCTTCTTTATTGAAATTATAACTAGTAAATGAGACAAAAAATTAACTTATAAGTAAATATCGTCATTGATTAAATAAAAAATCAACTAAATGCATGTGGTACCCAAGATAGCCTCAGTAGCTCGGCATAAGAGAGGTAAATACGTCATCTGGAGTGCCCAAATGTAGAGAGGGGGGAAGAAACGCCCAATCATAACAAATATAGCCTTATAACTCGGCGCGAGAAGAGGAAAATACGTCATCTGATTGGTCAAAAACTACTAACAGATTTTATTAAATTTTATTGAGCAGAGAATTTTTTGTATTTTCTCAAAAATTAAATTAAAAAAAAAGTTATATTTGATGTTCATTACACATACAAGCCTTTCATTAAAAATGTGGTTTATTTATAACGCTAATTTCAACTGACCTCATGTCATATTATAAAATATAAATTTATATTACTATTATTTATTACAAAAATATAGGAAATAAATTTTAAAATTAAAAATTGCCATCGTACAAAAATACCGGTACAAAACATAAACATACTTATATTGTTCTGTGACAGTAATTACAAACTCTGGAAATAAATGTAATTTGTACATACAACAGCTATATTGCTCTTTCTTTACTTGTTCCAATATCGGCAGTAGCGGATTTTATTTCCTGTCAATATATGAAATATCAGTGGCTATTATTGAATTATAAATCACTTCTATTGTGACAACAGTGACATATTTTACACCGTACTGCAACTTTTTAATATTTAAACATTCTACATTATACCCCATCAACTGTAATAAACGGGAGGTTACAAAATGCATTGCATTTCAGTGTCAAAATTTTCAACAAAAGTACGATTCATTTCAATTAAATTTTAATGAAGTGAACGTACCTTCTAGTGTTCATATATTTATAAAGTATACATATAGAGAAGGAGTCAACGTGTGTCCAGTTTTTTTTAAATATTAATTGGAATATAAATATTTTATACATAAATTGATAATTTATTTTATAGTGTGTGTGAAATGTTTTTTTATTTGGATATTAAATTAATTAAATGATATAGGCTTAACTGGGATAAAAGTGAAACAAAATATAAATCTTTCATGTTTTTTGAAAGTTAACGATACAAATTCATACTTTTATTTTTTCTACTAGATGCGCTTATGAATAACCATTTTAAATATTTACGTCATTTGAACTGTACGATACAACACGGACTTTAAAAATGAAAAAAGTGTGTTTCATTTTTAACCTCTAATTTGGGAAAAAGTGAAACAGGTCTCTAATGGAAAATATTTCTCGAAAAATTAAAAGAAAAACTACAAAGACAACTTTGGTTTATCTTCTTTGTGGCATATCAATGTGAAATTGTAACTTTAATTAATATCTGAGCTATACAGAAAGTTAAAAATCAAAAAATCTGAAGAATTTTGCAATTGAACCATGGTTTACTCCTGGCACGGACAACCAAAATCGGAGCAAACTTAGGGTATTATTCTAAACCATATTTGTAACAAATCCTGAGAGTTGCAAAACTGTACCTAAAAAAACTATATACCAAATTAAAAAACATCGATAACCGTTGGAAATGTGATATTTCCTATTATTCAGTGAGCTTTATTAATTAATGCATATTTCCAATATATTTATTTGTATAAAGAGAGCATGTATTGCAATTTAATCACAGCACGAATAATATACCATATTATTTAAAAATATGTACATATGCATTAACATATAACTAGTGTCATAACCAATCAATAAATTATAATTTTCACACCCAATAAAGTATGCCACGCACGTCCTAAATCAGTGTACGAGTAACAAAACACAAAACATACTACACATGTGAAATACACACACACACACAGTCAGACTTATACGGGGGGGGGGGGGGGGGGGTCCATTATTTTCCGCCCATTAATTTCATATCGTATTCAGAAATATTATTTATTGCCCTAGGGACATGAGTTGTACACCTCTACACTCAGTCCCTGCTGGTAGCCGATGTTTTGTGCTTCATCTGTCCCTCTTACAGAATCCCTTCTCTCTCTCTTTCTATCTACCCTTGTCGTTGTTATGTAGTTTGTACCTTTTCGTTGCGAAGAGGGCCGCTCGTTTTATTAATTGAAGTATTATATTAATTAATATTGTAGTGATTTTTTTTATAAATAATGGTGTTACAAGATTTGATTGCAAATAAAGCTACTTCATTTTTTAAGTAATGTTACTAAAGTGATCTAATTTATATATTAAAAAAAAACATTACATTTTAATGTATGCATTGCCTCTCCGTTTTTGTTAATGTAAAATATCCGGTTAATTTCCTCTGAATTTTACTTGAAATGTTCCTCATGTTTTTTAGATAAATGTATTTTAACATATATAGGTGTCCCGCAAGTCAGGGAAGAATAATACTCTAAAATTAATTAAATCATCTATTCAATGTACCCCGACTTACGAGACAACCTGTAGATCATCACGTTTTTTCTTCTTGAATTTTATTTTATCGATCAAAAAATATAACAGATATAATGAAATGATATATATATGTATATATCTCATGCTAATTCAAAACAATATGGAAAGAGTGGGAGGGGTATCACTTTAATCCATCATCTTTATGATAACCATTACATTTAATATACGATATGTATGTATGTTAATGTTTCATTTAATCCCATTCTTTTCTGCCTTTGGCTTCATTTTTTGTTTCTTAACATAAAATTTTAATATTTTTTTAATATGTAAAAAACATTGAAAATAGTATATAAATAATAACAATTGATTATAATCCTAAGATAAAAGCTTGTATCATCTTCCTATATATGTCACTGTATATCTAAATATGTCACTTTTCTAGAGTTTTTGGATATATTACCTATATTAGACATATAAGAAAAATAAACAGTTAACAATATAGTTTGGAATTGAAAAAAAACTAAGATTCTGAATAATACCCCAGTATTGGATTCTATATATTATCTATATTTGTTGATACTTGATTACTGCCATTACTGAATCATAATCTATAGACATTTAACTGTAAAACAGCTTAATTTGATAACAATCGGTCAATGCGTGTCAAAATGGTGGACATTTAAACTGATTATTTGTGTAAAATCTATTTATTAATTATGTTGTTATTGTAACATCTGCTTTACATTTTACGATTCTTTATTTTATAACTTTTGTGCTTTAGTACTTATCACTTGGTAATCATTAGCAACTTTCCATCACTGGGTACTGGGTACCCATTACTGGTTTCAAAAAAAACAAACTATATCTGCGGACTTTGGTAATTAAATTGATTTAACAAAGAAGTATTTATTTTGTTAAATTAAAAGTATTTATTTTTAGAGGTTTGGTCATTGGATTATTTAAAAAAATATAAACATATTTCTTTAAAATATTATATTTCAGACGTTTCAACCATTGTTAGTCTTCATCAGTGTCTAAAAAATTATTATAAAATATAGACATGTTTTACAATATTTGACATTATAAAAAGTTTTCTTTAAAAAATGCAATTACATATAAAACAAAATTAAAACTATTTTCAACATAAATTTCTAAAGAATCCCTATTCAATCAACTAAAAAATATATAATCTAAAATAAACGTTAACATTTGTAGTTATACGATTAAAACAAAAAGACAATAAAAACAATAAAAATATTAAAAAATACAATAAAAACAATAAAAAACAATTTTTACCTTACTCCTGTAATATTCTACATATTATGCCTTTAATAATAATATATTGTAAGTTAACAATGTATCCATTTTCTAACTAATGTAGAGTAAGTTTGAAACAGTTTATACTAATATGAAAGAATATAATAGAAATGAAATCAAGAAATAATAAATGTTAGTAACATGAGTTCATGAGAATTAAAAAAAAGATGCCCATCAATCCTAAAAAACACTTGCTCTTAAAACGTCCAAGACTAGTGCCAATACCTAAATTGTATACTTAAATTTTGTTAGATACAAAACTTTACAAGGCATAATTTTCCTGTTTCAACACACCCCATTAACATCGAATTCAATATTTAATTTTGTTATAAAATTTATGATAAATTACAGCGAAATATTAATGATTTATTATGTTCTCCTTGCTCATACATTCTTCAAATCACGTCATCGTCTTGCAGTTTAACTTCCCGCCCTTCGTACGCGAGGTGGTTCCGCTCTATCGGAAAAGAGCTAAAGCGGAACACACGTCACACACCGGAAGTGATTTTTGATACACGATGACAATTCGAATACGTAAACGTGAACAATATCCAATTATTTATGTATAAATGCTACTCGTGTATGCATGGCTAACACAGATATATGTATACAGATGATGTGAGCTATTTTTTGTATTGATATACGAATGGGATATCAATGTACATATACCTATTGTAGTAATATGTATAATGGTGCATATACGTGGATTTGTTACACGTCATAGCGATCATAAAAAAGTTAATGCAGTTCCGTTACAACAAAAATGAACTGATAATACATATACATATATATAAGAATTAATCTATTAAAAATGTCAACTAAAGCTTAATAGGTTATATTTTATATTCATTAGAATAGATTCTACGTGTATACAGGGTGTCCAAGATAAGCGTGAAATGCATGAGGATTTTCTAAACGGTAAGAGATACAAAATAGGTTAAATGAGGTGAATTATTTGTAAAGAAAGGGTGAGTATTACTGCATAAAAAAATATTAAAAATCTGAAAATTCAGAATTTTTTTAAATATAGCTATATTTTTTTGTCAAAGTAGATAGGTACTTTTTGTTTGCGGTTAAGTAAAGCTCTTTATGTGTAGAATTGATTGGTGTATTAAGAATTTTTATATCACTTTTAGTTTTTGAGTTACTTCAATTTACGAGTAACTTCAATTTTTCTTATGGGTTACTAAGTTGGCTATGGCATATTTGAATGTGTTTTTTACTCTGATGCCCATAGTACATAAGAACAAAAGAAAATTCGAATATATTATCCTTTTAAAATATTCATACTATCAGTACAAATCAACAAAAGAAAAAATATGTACATATTATTACCGCAATAAGAATTATTATAACACGGAAAATAAATATGACCTAATGAATATGGAATAATACAGGCTACCACCGTATTGTTTTACAACCACACACATACACGAATAGTAAGAAGCAGTGGCGTAGTAATGGGGGGGGGGGTTAGAGACGAAACCCCCCACCTCCCCCGAAATATTTAGTGTTTTAAAAAAACGTATGTTTCGAGAAAACATCAGTTCAAAATAATATGCCACTGGTAAAAAGTACGTATGTATTTTGTGATACAGCGTCTATTGTTTACGTACGAAACCGCTTGATGGAGCCACTGTCGACCACTTTAGTTCCGTCCTTTCCGTATGAGGCGCTGACTGCTGCAGTCAACTGTCATAACTATAATGATTTATATCTATTACGTAAGCATATTTCAGTTTCTGTACTAAACATGATATATGCATGTGTTGTTAACTTCTTTATTATTTTCTGATTGTATGTGAAACAGTTTTTTTATGATTTATTATACACTGTCGTATTTTTTAATAGTAATGTTATCAAAACGATTTACGAAATTGCTTCATTTCATATTTTAGGATTTTTGTCCAAGAGTAATTTTTAAATAGCAAAAGGTGCAACATTTAAATTGAGACAAACAAATAACTCGAAAATAAGGTTTTATTTCAAAGAAAAAATACAAGTGTTGTTTTTGTTTAGTGTACTATATTCTCCATTGAAATTAAACAAAATTTATTTAAAACATTTTTCCACAGAGTCCCTTATTTTCAAGTTATTTAATTGACAAAAATGTAATCTTATCTGTTAACAATAATAATAATACTTAAAACTATTTGACGTCACTCCGGTATCCCCCGGATATCTCCGGGTACAACAGTTATTTCTCAAATAAACAAAATTATAATAAATATTAAATATATAAACAAAATTTATACATATCCTGGTTGAATTTTTTACAAAGGACCGAAAAGAATCAACTGGTGAATTTACATGAATAAATATGTAAATTTCTTGCATGCATATTCATAACAAACAATTATTTATTTCTTGGTATAAAAGAGATTAATTTGCGTTTCTTCAACACTCATTCTACAATGTATTTTAATTTGTATATTATACAGCGAAAATCGTTATCAGTTATGTCAAATTAATGATATCAAAATATTATCAAATAAATCTAACTCAAGTTAATACAAAACATAGTAAATAAAAGATTAAACGAAAATAATGTGACTATTAAATATGTTATTTTATCGAAATCGTAAATATATGAGGTACTGGCACCAGTCTTGGATATGACCCCAGTAATGGCTATTTTTTAATTAAATGTACTTAGTTATTTATATTTGTTAATATATTTTTGCTTACTACCTTTTCAGAATAATAATCTATATACTTTTAGCTGTCTTACAGCGTGATTTGATGATAATAGTAGGTATTTAAACTAATTATTAGTATAATTTATTTATTAATTATTATATTATCATAGCAACTGTTTTACATTGTTTCAAATTTTACGATTCTTTCTTTTATATCTTTTATGTCGCAGTACTTATCATTTTGTAGTCATTAGCAAGTGTCCATCACTGCGTGCTCTTTACTGGTTTTACTTTATCCATTACTGGAAAAAAAAACATAAACAAAATAAAAGGCTATAATTTTAAAAACAAAATATATTTGCGGACTTGGGTAATTAAATTGATTAAATAAAGAGTTACTTGTTTTATTAGTAGGTAACATGAGTTCATGAGAATAATAACAAAAAAGAAGTCATAGTAAACACTGCTCTTATAGCGGCCATAACTGGTGCCAATACCTTATGTAACATTCAATAATTTTCTATTTCATGTTCGAGTTACATCGTTTATATAAACGAGTAAAAAATGAACGATGAAAATTATTTCATAACATTTACATCATACAATGGTTTTGACATATTTTTGATATGTGTCACATTTGAAATATTTTCCCCTTGCACTTAAACACGAAGAACTTTCTGCCATCAAAATTATTGACGGCAAAATAAACAACATTAAAATATACCAGGAAAAAATACGTGAACGAAATGAGAGATTGGTGCAAAAAAGGTATGGGGAAGAGAAGGGAAAAAAATAACTTCAAGACACGCATCAGCCAATGCCGTAGAAGTATGACAGTCAATCAAAAAATTTATCACTCGCTATCAAATAAAAGACAACATCTTTGTTCTGTCAACAACAATACATATATTATATTTTTATGTTGTGAAAAGTGAAAAAGTACAGATGGAAATCTGTGACGCAGCTCATAAAATTGTACTGTGCGTCCTGAATATTGAATAAGTGTCGGGAGCTATACTTGGAGCTACATCGAATTCCACTCTATTCAAATCGTGCCCATATGTGTAGCTCAGACCTAGACGAGACAGTGCAAGAGGTTTTACATTGCACATATTGTTCCTTTTGCATTTATGAGTTTTGTGTATGGGTTATACTCAAAATCAGAGATTGAAAATAATAGCGGGTGATTTTAAAAAAATATATCCTTTTTGGTGACATTTTACTCTGAAATTATAAATTACAGAAAGTCTCGAGGGTGGGGCATTTAAAGTGTTACAGTTGATTATCTCAGAACCATCGCATATTTGACAAAAATGTTTCAACCAAAAAATGATATTTGAAGGTCAACATCATTTTTTTAAATAGGAACCTATAGTTTTTATTTAGTAATCTAATTCTACGTCAAAAAACACGAATCTTTCATTGAAAACTTTTTTTTGAACAACCCAAGCTTTCCAAGGTATCTAACAAAATAATTCGAGATTTTGAACTTTCAAGAATTTTTTACTCAGAAACCACAAACTTAGGAAAAAAGTACAAGATACACAAAATATTTATTTTGGTCTAATAAAGCGCGGAGAATTATTTAAAAAAATTTTAAAACTTTTTCTATTTATTTTATTTTAGCAAAAACAAAAAAAAGTACGAAATGTTAAAAAAAATCTAGAATAATTCATTAGACCAAATATCTCAAAAACGGTTTGAGATACAGATCTGCGGTTCAAAAATTTCAACTGTCCACGTCATTTTCTATATGATAGATAGTCTTTAAACAAAATCTAAAATTTTAAATTTTGCATGCATAAAATTTCAATTTATTAGAAAAATATCAACGAAAATACATTTTTTTTAAATTTAATAGCATAATGTAATAAATCGTACCTATCACGAACGTGACGCAGTGAAACCTAAAGTAGAAATATCAAGCTTTATTTTGCTTTTTGACAAATTAAATTGTCATCATTTTTACCGAAGTTATTTGAATATTGCACATTTTTATAAAAATATGAAAGAGTAAAATCAGAGCTGAATCAAACCTGTTGAAAAGAATACCTACATATACATATGTAGTTAGGTTGTTATTTGAGTTTAACATAAACTAAACAAACTATAAAACTTTATATTCTCGTCAAAAACAATCAGACAATTGACAATAACAAATTTATATATGTACATACCTACAATATTCCGTGTATCTAATTTTAAAACAATTGTTATTTACAACTCTGGCCTTTGACTAGGTTTTCTCATTAACGATTCAACTATACAAACGTTGGACAGATCTGTCGCTTACAACTGCAGTGTTGCATTTTAATTACATTTGTCAGATGTTATCACAAAATGGTTTGGCAGATATCGCGTATCTATCTTTAAAACTATTTCTAATTTTAATTGTCACTATTTTTTAATTTATTTAAATTCAAATCTTTAATCAGTATTATTGACATTAATTAATTCAATTTAATGGACTGTGAATTGTGTCTATTACTTGCTACAATTAATAATACGTACTAGTATCGCCTATGGTCGAAATTCGACCAATATTTTACCTGCCTTAACGGCAACATACACATATGATTTTTTGTGCACATCTATAGCACAGTAACTAACCTAACTTATAAATTAAAATAAATAAATTAAAAATTGTAAACTTATTATTATGCGTAAAGGATTTTACAACAAAAATTTCCAAATAAAAACATTGTAATTGAACGCGAATTTAAATCTCTATATGCATCCTCTACGTTTGACAGAAACCCAAAACTATTTACCACTTGGTGGCGCTAGGAGTATTGATATGCTATTGAACGATGCGAGGGGAAATAAACAAACAGCGAGAGGGGAAATCATGTCTGTATGTTAACTTTATTTTACCTGCCTTAACGGCAACATACACACATGTTTTTTTTGTGCACATCTATGACACAGTACCTTTCGAATGATATAAGTTTCATTCACCTCCTTTTATAACAAATATTTAAAAAAACATACGTTAATGTTCGATTTTAGAATTTGATATTGGAAAAGTTTTTTTTAAGTTCAGATTTTCATTTTATAATATTAAGAATAATAATCATGGTGCCACTTTTATTAGAAATATTAAACATAACGAAACGTTGGTATATAGATATTAATACGTGATCTCTATATATAAAAATTTGAAAATTTAAAATTAAATATCTGTTCTACCACTGTTACATGAAAATAATGTGAAATAAATCGAAAAAAAGTCATTTCATAGTGTATACTCTAAATTCAAGAATGTTACATTGTATTGTTTTATTTCCAATTTGTTCTGAAAGCTACCAAAGACGAGACATGTATTTGGATTATTTTTTGCTTCTCTATCTCTCAGCAATCCATTATTTTGTTTCATCATTTCCATATTTTTAATAGCACGCGAGTATGACGGTGCAGATATTGCTCATGTCATTTGTGTTTTATAAAATTTTATTTGAAAATTGTGTCTCAAGTTTTTTTATTTATTTTGGTGTTGTCGAATATGACATTATTATAATTAGGTTAATTTTTATTGAAAATTAAATGCCAAATATGTTCGAAAAACATATATTTATTTACCAGCAAGGTTTGTATAGGACATTTTATAGATAGAACATTCAAAGTATATTTCAATCTTAATAACGTTATCATCACGCCTAAACCACTGGACGTATCGTAACCATATTCACACCATATCTATCTTGGTTTGGTGCTCCGATAAATTTATCTTTTTTTAGAGCCGGTAGGTGGTGCTGGTGTGGAGATATTTCGATAAATTATATTTTTTTAATATAAATAATATATCACAACATTTGTGAATAAGTATGTCACGTCATCAGGCCTAACCCACTAGACTTATCGAAGCCATATTCACACCATATGTTCGTTTGGTGCTCCAATAGGTTTATCTTTTTTTAGACCCGGTAGGTGGTGCTGATTTAGCTCATATTCAAAATATATGTTAGTTACATGGAAAGAAATACTTTTGGATACGGTAAGTGGCGCTGGAATCGAGATATTTACAAAAAATTGTATTTATGGTCTGATTTTTAAACAAATTATTTTTGGGCAGAACAACGTTTATCTGGTCAGCCCGTATTAATAAGTATTTAATCTAGTTGTTTATACCTATGCATATTTTTATTAAAAAATATACTTGTAAATACAAAAAGTATTTTTTTTTTGTTTCTTCAGGCTGTATATTTCACAATTAATTATACCTAATTGACAAAGTAATTCCAAACAGACATCCCGAAATAAATATTAAAATAATACATTCTATTTCAGGTAACCGGAAGTTAAAACAGTCTGTTGAATTCGATTAAATGTCGAGGAGAGATTTTTAAAATTCACAACGAATACTCAAAGTAAATTTTCATTCTCTTCATCATTTTAATTTCCTTAAACGATATTTTAGTCTCCATTATACTTTCCTTTATATCCTCTTTTATGAGTCGCATCTCGTATACAAATATATAAAGTTTGTTATCATTAGTTCTGATTTAACGATCCCCCTACTTATTAAAGGTATAAAATAATTTATTAATTTTTCTTAAAATATGGCTACTGGTGTATAACTTTTGCAAATCAATATTGCTTCTCTCGAACATATTTCTTACCCTTTAAGAAATGAATTTTATTTGAAATAGTATATCTTTATTTTAGTATTTTAGCTAATAAAAAATATTTGTACTATACTATTTTATATGCATTTTAACCACTAATCACAAATATGGTTCCTGCATTTAGTCGAAAGTAGAGAAAATTCAGTTTGTATTTTAATACGTTATATTAATTAATTATAAATAAAGTTTTATATAAAGTAAAGTGAATTCATTTTTTAAATTATAAATGTGATAAAATGAATATTTCCAATTAAAAAAGCAGTACAGATTTAGCAGATTTGTAAACTTACTTGATTAATTAAGCTACATTACTCTAATTAGTAACTACTCTTTACTTAAGCATAATTATAGTAACTGCACGCAGATACCATAATTATGCTTAGTAAAGTATAACTACGTGAAAATGGCTTAGTAAAGTTTAGTTGTTTAGCTTTACTTTTTTATTGTATCTACATTAAATATTCTAAAAATGAAGTAAAACTGTGTGGAATGTGGTTTATATTAATTTTTAAAATTAAAAGACATGAACCAATTTTTGTCACATTGTAAATAGATTATTAAAAAATTGTATCAACAGTAGATATAAAACAGTTCGTAGTAAACTACAGATATAATAATATAGTCCAGTAATTTCAGCCTAAAATGCAGATAACAGTAAATAAAAATGGTAATTTTTATTAGAAAAAAACAAGTATATATACCACGCAGGAAGATATAGATAATGCCATTTAGTGCTTAACTCAATTTTGATAAAATTGTCATATACCACATTTGTGCTTAGCAGGGCAATATATATTATTTATGATGGAGTGGCTATGCATGTAGGTACAAAATTCAAAGTAAAATTTTATAAAACCTCTAGTTCTTAACAACAAACAGTTGCATACATACATATTCTATCAGTTAGGTGTGTTTATTACAAAGATATAATTCCTCGCTATATATGCGCTATATTAGATATTCATATACATATATAACATTTGTTCTAGAATATTTCACAAACAAACGCTATGAAATTGAACTAGATACACTCGAGTAGATCTATTCCTTTTAGTATGTATATATGTATGTAAATACAAAGTAACCGTAGGCTTTTAAGTACAGAGGAATGCATAAACAGCTCTGAATATCAGCCCTTTGATATTTAGACATTTCGACCAAATAACGTGAATAATACAAATAACTGTCACGTGTCTACATAATATTAGATAAACAACATTTGACAAATATATCAAATTCAATGTAAAACAATTTGAGTTTTTTTGACATTTTTGGAATGCGTTATATTATGTCTTAATCAAATTAAAATATATGTACAATATACATATACAATCAGGGACAGAATTAAGTGAACACAAAGATAAAAAAAAATGAATATTTTATTGCAGGGGTAGTCGTACATAATATTAATTAGAAGTGGGTGAAAAGTGAATTGTAAGATTTGCTTACAATTTTAGGAAGTTACAGGTAAATCTAATAAAAGCGTGTGAATTAAAAGCTACATTTTGGAAGCTTGAAATATTCCAGTTTATTTCCAAATTATAAAATTTGTAAATATAAAATTATGGGCAACTGGCGTATTGTTCGTTATTTCCTGCCCTGACAGGCATAGTGGCAAAAAAATAATCATTTATTTGTGTCCCCGTTATATGTATAGATATAAGAATTTAAAACAAAACAAAAAAATCAGTAAAATATAAGTAAAAAAATATATATATGTAGGTATATACCTTAAATTAATAACAAAAAAAAATAATTAAAAAAACTGAATTAATAAACTAACACTCAAGATATGAAGTACCTATTTGGCTGTATCACTAAGAAAAGAACGCCAACAAAATAAGAAGAAGAAAATTATGAGCAATATTTTAAGTTATACATCTTGTCGATCTCAAGAAATATGAATCCCGAATGATTCAAGGAAATCAATAATCTTGTATTGGTTAAATAATCTGTTTTCCTTCTTTAGATGTAAATCGTTTATTTAAATTATTACCGAAAACATTTTACGTATCTGCATACAAAAATAATTGCACCAACGAATCACGAAAAACATAAAGTCAATTATCATCATTTGCAAAAGGGCTTCAGTTCAGTAGTTCACGTACAGTTTTTATATTCCTGTTTCCAGTTCAATGGCGCTTCAATTCCAGTTCGCTCCGCTAGATGGTGTCGTGTGCTCTACTACTTTTACCCCCTCCCCCGCAACTCACCGGTTTGAAATCGCCGTACACCGACTACACTCTATTGATATGGAGTCCTAATAAATACTCATTCCAAAGTCGAAACGACATTTATGGCTGTTTTATTACATTAAGAATGTCCCTCGCGTGTCTAAATGTTTAATTTGTTTCTACCTTTCTCCGATAAATTTGGGAAATGGCAAAAATCTTTGATATATTCGCACATAACAACTAACGTTATAGATTTTTCTACTAATGCATTACATATTAATGATTATTAAATTACGCATCACTTTGATACATTGAGTTTCGAGACCCCCCTTGGGTTGCAGGTTGCATAAAGCAAAATTAACCACAATTAGTTAATCAGTTGTTTTCAATCCACGATTAATGTTAATTCTAAACTTAATCTCAATTTGTAAATAAACAATTCACTAAATATGATAATTTTTCATAACCGTGATTGTTTTTTAGAGTTAACGTTATAATAGTTTTAAAACAACTGATTAACTAATCGTGATTAATTTTGCTTTATACAATCCAAGGCCGATCTTTATAACCATGTTATACGGTATTATGCCATGTTTAGACCGAAAAAACAAAACAGCAATATCGTGTCTTTATGACAAAAGTGTAATAAACCCTAAGCATTTTTAAATACGATGTGTTTTCAAACACCGTGTTGCTGTTTTGTTTTCTTTGGTCTAAACACGGCATTAGAAGACAAAATTTTAAGATGCACAAATCATTTATACGAGTATAGAGACAGAGCTCAAACGAAAAATATTTATTTATTTATTTTCTTTGTGATAATGATAATATTTCAAAATTAAATAAACAAATCCCATTTTTTTGTATATTTTCGTAAAAATTATATGTAAATAAAAGTATTATTCTTATTTTGACATTTAATATGTTTTTTTTGCCAAAACTTCAACTACAAATAAGTGTTACAATACCTTTAGTAACAACCCAGAGAGAGTCAATTTTTTAAAGAAAATAGTGCTAAAAAATTAGCTTGCACTACCATAAGTTTGACTCCCCTCCTTGACGCCCATGCTTAGAAGCCAAGAATCACTTTAAATAATATCAGCGAAGCGTATAGAGTTTCGCATTATTTTAAAAAGAACTGAAGCCAACTAAAAAACGTAGACTCCAATATCTTGTTTACAGAATCCATATATATATATTATATTTATATATAACTTTAACATTCGCAATTTAATCATTATTAAATATAATTGGGTATATTTACAGATTCTACATATATTAATACACTAGCTGGGCCCGCGCGGCTTCGCTCGCGTGGACTACGGAATTATTGTTTAGGATTTAAAAAATATAGTTGAATTAAGTACAAACACGATTAGTTATTAATGTAATAAAAACCAAACAACACTTAAATTACCTACTTAACAAAAACGAATCAGAACAAAAAGTAAAAATAATTTGTGTTCTATTTAAATTTAAAAGTTAATTATTGAAAACAAAATAAACAATTGACAATCAAAAGAATACCAGCCTGTTCCCTCTGCCATGCGTCTAGTTGGCACGCTCCCTTAAAAAGCAAACTATTTTTTTGCTAAATAAAGAGTTACTTGTTTTATTAGTAGGTAACAAGAGTTCATGGGAATAACAAAAAAGAAGCCCATCAATCAAAAAAAAAACCCGGATACTTGCTCTTATAACGGCCATAACTGGTGCCTTTACCTAATATCTTTGAAATCCAATTGTTTTTTGAGACCGCCATTATTCATCTCAGAAAAAATACTGATATTTTGTCCATTTAACCGATCTTCTAGCTCCTAATAATGATAACTCGATTCTGGCGAACAACCTGTATATGTAATATAATACGAGATGAAGAAGAAAAGTAATAACTTGTATCTTACATTTAAAATCCCCGATTAATTCAAATCAAAGCAGTTGTTTTACCAAACGAATCAGCATTTCGAAGAGCGAGATAATACAAAAACCAAGCTGAATAACGGAACAAACAAAAATAAAAACAAACACTCCACACGTGTTCTTTATTACACTGTATTTACTTCTACGGAACCATTCGTTTCGAAATCATTTAAATAAATAGCACGAACGCCTCGGACCGCCGTGGTTGTAATTTTCCAGATGAAAAACGAGGCTTTATATTACAAAAAAAAATATATGTATAAGTATAAACAACAATACTGAGGTCAAATTGTGTCAGCCGTTTGCAATTTACTACCTGTATTATCGCGTTTATCTTCCACCTGTAATTCGTATCGTAAGCGTATGCAAATGTTTGGCATGCCGTGGTTTCTGAACATTTATTATCTCTTAATACATTTGTACAAACATTTGAAACTGCGCTGTTTAGTTGTGCTGCACGGAATGGGGTAGATGGGGGCGTGTGATGTTACCGGGGAACATCGGAACATATCCCCAGTATGTTCTTTGCTCTGTGCATCAGCAGCGCTAGCTGGAGTTTTGTTGTACAAAGTTTGCTAGACAATAAATTTTTAATAACCAAGATTATGATAATAAACTTATTAGCATAATGTGTGAAGCGGCGTGTATATAGTTAAGGAAATTAAGACATAATGAAATTTGATAAGGCAGAGTTATGTTTTTTTTTGGTTCGTTTTAATTATAGCACTTTATATATTTTAGTTTCTTTGAGGTTACTTTACTGGCTTTTGAAGAAGTCTTTCAATTTCAATGTATTTTATTCTACATAGAAAAGATTATTATTATTGAAATGTTATTTATTAAAGATAATTGCAATTTAAAAAAAATCGAATTTACTAAATTACACATAAAACAATTATTGCATCTTAAACTGAATAAAACAGCCAAGTGTGTGTTGGGCATGCACATGATAGGGTTCCGTAGTCACTACGATAACAGACGATAAAAAAGAGTTATTTCAAAATTTTTCATAAGCTATTTTTGCTTCAACGTTCGTTATAATTTTCATTGAAAATACTAATTAAAACATACATTCTGGAATTTTTTTTAATAGAGAATTTTGTAATTAAAGGAGGGGGACACTCTGATAACGACATTTAAAAGCAAATATATCGTGACTGAAGAGTTAAACTCAAAAATGAAACCTATCTAAAAACAAGGAGGAACATCCAAAAAAATTTTGACAGTTTTCGTTATAATTTTCATTGAAAGTACTAATTAAAAGCTACAAGTTCGAATTTTTTCAGATTTTTTATATCGATAGTTTAGACAACAGAGGGGGGGCACGCTCTGATAACGAATTTGAATGTAAATATATCGTGAATGAAGGGTTTTAATCAAAAGGTCCTAAGACATTTTTTGTTGAATTTTAAAAGACCTATCTAAAGACACCTTACTCAATATATTAAGTAAATATACTTTTCAGTCTATGCTTAATAATATATGCAGGTTTAACAGTCTTGTCTTTAAATAGGGCGCCATCATTGGAGTGTTATAAAGTAATCATATTTACAGGTAATATCAACAGTATTGATTACATTTATATTCTTATTATCAAAGGAAAGCTACAAACAATTCACTCTTACACATTGATCCTAAATTCTTTTTAAACAGAGAGGGGCCGATGTCTGTAGTAAACTCATTTCACAGATATTCAAATGAAGTGTCATAAATATGCTTTTAAATTTTCATGTACATAAACCTTGGGCGTTGAATATTAAACTCAATGAAATTTATTCATCTCTTATTTTTATTTCTTTCCTCTCCAAGTATCTACATCTCTTCTGTAATGTAAATTTATTATACATCTTAAATTTTTCGTCACAAACGGTTTTTTTCTCTGTATACATAAATACCAGAATCTACGTTACATAACGCAATTAAAAATTTGAGAAAGTGTATTTCGTTAATTCTGTTTATCCTGCGATGATAAAACGTATACCTATATCCATAACGCAAATTAATATTGTGTATCTTTGTTTGTAATAATTTTAAATTAAAGGTAAATTTATTTGACATGTTGATATGGAAACATCCGCTTCAAGATTAAAACTCGGAGAATTAAAATATATATCAAATAATTATTTATCTAACCGAATATCAACAAAACAATAGAACGTAATTTTGTTTTGTAATATACTGTGTTAATTAATTGTTTTATCACTGCACTAACGCCAACGAAAAAGAAGGAGAAATGTACAAATACTTATTTTGGTACTTCCCCATATCGGAAATTACAACGGGATTCGTTCAAGACTCGGCCAAGGCTTGTAAACCAAGGCTGGCACAGAGTGGTTAGCTTAGACTGGGACCAATATCGAAAAAGCAACACTGGCAACCCAATATTGAGCCAAGCTTGGGTCCATCGTCAAAGCTGACATTTCCTGCATGAGTTATCATCGACATTCAATGAAAAGTCACTAATAGATCAGGTGCTAGAGATCACCTCGTTGGCAAAATTAGGGCGACGCAAAGTGCATAGTGCCATGGGATATTCATGATCAATTATTAGGAGCGTTCACGTCTGACCAAAAAACGGAACAACGAGCTTTGATTGGTTGATTCATAGAATTTCTGGTGGAATATACCATAAATTAAAATAATGTCATTTTTTAAGCGTGTAAGGAAGTGAGAAAGAAGTAACTAGAAAGAGATAGAAACTAGTGACAAGGCTAACCAAAGAACTTTTATGTTCACTTCATGTTGAGCGTTTCTGTCAGAACACCAGTTTCTATCTCTTTCTGGTTACTTCTTTCTCACTTCCTTACACGCATTCTTTAAATTTCTGGTACATTCCACCAGAAATTCCATGAATCAACCAATCAAAACTCGTTGTTCACTGTTTTTGGTCAGTCGTGAATGTGCCCATCCAAGAAAAGTATTTTTATTTATTTTTTGTACATTGTTTATCTTCATAACCGGCAATTCAAAACACGTTCAGATATATACTCAACTATACGTATTCATTTTTTACACGATTTTGAAATAACACGGTTCACAAAGAAGAACAAATATAAAAAAATCAAATGTTTACATTGTCGTACATAGACTTAAAAAATAAATTGTAAAAATGCATAATTTTTTTAAATAGTTTTCGTTGGAACTTATCTACCGTGTAAAAAAAAGTTGGGTGTATTTTTATTAAATTTGGCTTAATAGGTATACAAGTAAAGTTAACAATAAATAATACAATACTTTAATTATATAAAAGAGGTAATGAATTCGTGTAAAAGATAGAAGATATTTTTAAATAAACGTCATCTTAATCAATTTATGTTAGAATAGGTATACCTATAATAAAGAATAAGAAATAAATGATTGGTACAATCCAATATAATAATATACTCATTACGAAATCGGCAAACAACAATAGAATAAAAGTTTCTTCGACAACTGGAATGAATTTTATTATACCCGAATGAAAGTTATCGACTATAACGTCGTACAAAACGTCTATAATAAACTGTGCAGTCATAGGACCCGCATTCTCACATAACCTCACTTCTACCTGCCATGAAATATATATGACGGAATTTTTCGCATACTTCTCTATGTCGACATTCAAACTCCACTCAATATAGATCGTTATTGAATGGTCTGAAGACGTCTCCAGTAAAGCATTACATTGTCTGAATATAATGCTTTTTACAGAAATCTTATTTGGTAAAAAAACGATCAGCTTTACACATACTGTCATTTATTATTTTATTAGAATTACTTGACATATTTTCGTTATTACGCTTTTCAATTTGTTGCTGATGTTTGTTAAAATATGTGATAAATTAATATTTAATAGATTTTATTTCATCTATTATACTAGATACATTAACTCAATTTTACATTTGTGATTGTAACTTCTAATTTATAAGCCTCTATTTTACAACGATATGTCACTAAATACTAGTGATATTTATAAAGTATTTTATTACAAATATTTAAGTAGGCCATGAAAAACAAAACATGTTAACCAAAAATCACAATAACAATAATCAAAATAACAAATGAATATTTGAAAACAATAAACTATTCCAAATAATGTTCTTACTTTCTTTCGATAGTAAGTAGGACAAGTTACATATCATTGTAAAGTAGAGTAAAAAACACGTTCAAATATGCTATAGAAAATATGCGTAAGAAAAACATAGGTTAGAGTTTGTAACTTGAAAACTAAAACTGATATAAAAATTCTAAATACACCAATCAATTTTGCACAAAATTCGCAAATAAAAAGTACCTATCTACCTGGACAAAAGAGTTATAGCCATTTAAAAAAATTCAGAATTTTCAGATTTTTTGTTATATCACTTAAACTACATAGAACTATTAATATTTCTTGATGTAGTAATACTCACCCCTTCCAATAAAAAATAATTCATCTCATTTAACCGAATCTGTATTTCTTACCGTTTAGGAAATCCCCATGCGTTTTACGTTATCTTGGACACTCTGTATACTTTTACATTACATTCAAAAAAAAATATCGTCTATTAAATTGCAACTTCATCATGATTTTATACGAAACGATAACTGTTAATTCATCAGCCTCAATTTACTTCACACTCTGTCAATAAACAAAATAACAAGCCAGTGAATTATGGGGACTAACCCCATTAAAACTTCTAATTATAACACGAGAGTTAACTGCCATTGCCTCGAGCGATTCAGTCGCAAACTATAGCACATTTGCAACCATTGTGGTTAGTTAAATAATAACTTCAACAACCCGATACTGGAAAACTGTATGTGATCATCATTAATAATTAACAACTTGCTTATTTGTGCAATATTGCTTACCGAAGAAATAAGTACGTATTATATGTTCGATACTAATTAAAAAATTATCATGCTACCTTTTTATCGTGAGCTGTAAAACAAGTTCAATAAAGATTATTTTTCTTTTTTTCAAATTATTATTTTTATTACATACATTATTTAAAAATAATAATAATGTTGGGCACACGCATGGTAGGGTTCCGTAGTGATTCTCACTACGATTTATAAAAAACAGTTATTTCAAAATTTTTCATAAACTATTTTTACTAGTGTTCGTTCGAATTTTCATTGAAACTACTAATTAAAAGATACATTCTGGAATTTTTTCAGATTTTTTTAATTGATAGTATAGAAATTAAAGGGGGAAATCTCTGATAAGATTCGTGACTGAAGAGTTAAAATCAAAATGTTATATAACATTTTTTGTTACCTTTCAGGAGACCTATCTAAAGACACCCCACTCAATGGGATAAGTGAGAAAAAAGGTGACAGTGTTCGTTATAATTTTCATGAAGGGGTGGACGCTCAAATGACGGTTTTAAAAGCAAATATATCGTGACTGAAGGGTTAAAGTAAAAGGTTCTAAGATATATTTTGTTGCATTTTAGGAGACCTATCTAAAGACACCTTACTCAATGGATTAAGTGGGAAATTTTTCCTAAGTTTCTATGGAACCCTAAAAATTGTGAAGTACGAGTCGAGCCCAGTGTTCTAGTATCTGTATCGTATAATTTTTTCAATTTATTCGATTATATTAAATTTTAAATTATTTTTGGAAAAATATTATTCGTAATTAATACGATTTTTTTAAAGTTAAGTTAAGATATTTTTAATAATTCTTAATCCCAAGTTTTAAAAAGTACGACATTCAATTACTTTAAGTACCTTTCTAAGATACTTCCTATTTTATTTGCAATCTTATTATTTATGCAGTTACAAAATATGTTGAGTGAATATCATTTTTCAGTATTCATCTTTAGTAAATTATTTTCTACAAATGTACGTACAATGTACATAAAAATACTGCATCACAGTATACATAATGCACATACATAATACATATATACACTTTTATAAGAAAACAAAATAAGTATTAGCAGCAAAGTAGCAAATATATTAAATATTAATCTGTTTGTATGATTATACACACTCAGCTACCGTACAAATAGTACATAAGAATCAAAAGTCATCTAGAGCTCCGTTACCCATAGCAACAACACATTTTATAAAATATGTAGTGTGTTTTCATATGTACATTTGTATATACTAGGAAGACACTTACATAGTGTATATTTCTGTCAGAAGGGGCTGCTGTATTTTTTGTAATGTTTATCAAATAAAATATTCACTTGTTTCTGTAAGTTTTTTTAATAGATACATACTTCATTCGTTTAGTAAAATTATTTAATCATTTTAAGTGTCCGTTTCGAAAGATAATATGTAGATTGTTAAATAATGATAAAAGTACAACATATGGTCAGGGTATGTCGACTTTTTTTATAACAAAATGAGTAACGTTATCATACTGATATAAAATACATAATTTCCACTTTTGGGTAACATCAGTGGTGAAGCGTCCATAGAAGCAAGGGAAGCAGTGCTTCCCTTACTTTATGGGTAAATTAATACAAATCTGTGTTTTCAGTCAATAAATAATTTATGCGTAACTCAAACATTTTAACCAAAAATAGCATTTAATATTAATTTACACTCTCAATTATAAAACTATAATACCTCTACGTCTTATTTTTTTGTATTTTAGTTGATATTTGTATGAAGAGTTGAAGTTCACTGCAGGAAATTTCACTAAAAAATTTCAAATTTTTGATTTCGTTAAAAGTATGTTTATTGTATAGAAAATGGCGTGAAAAGTTGAACTGTTCAAACCGCAGGTCTGTATCTCAAACCGTTCTCGAGATATAGCCTCTCAAAGTTTCAGTTTTTTCAAAATTTTAAAGAAAAATGGCTCTAACTTTTGAACGTGTGGTCGGAATTGATTTTAGTTGACGGATTTGGAATCAGCGTGTCAAAATCTATATAATGACATGTATAATACCTTGAAACTCAAGAAAAAAAATTTCGCGAAAAATCGAAAAAAATTCAAAGGGGTATACCTTAAAAAAATGTCGTTTTTTGACAAAAATTTTTTGTCGGATTTTAAAGTATTATACATGTCATTATATAGATTTTGACACGCTAATTTCAAATCCGTCAACTAAAATCAATTCCTACCACCTGTTCAAAAGTTATAAGCCTTTTTTCTCCAAAAATTTGAAAAAAACTAAAACTTTGAGAGGTTATATCTCGAGAACGGTTTGAGATACAGACCTGCGGTTTGAAACAAACAGCTTTTCACGTCATTTTCTATACAATAAATATACTTTTAATGAAATCAAAAATTTGAAATTTTTTAGTGAAATTTCCTTGCAACTCGTCATACCAATATCGACTAAAATACAAGAAAATAATTTAGGTACTATATAAATATATAAGAATTTATTTAAAAAAGTAAAAGCTTGAACTTAAGGTGTTTCATAACTAGTTTTTTTTGTTAATAGGAGGGGGAGGATTGACAAAATATGCTTCCCATATTAAAAATAATAAATTTCTTCTATGTACCATTTATATATTCGGAACTAGAAGGCTGTGACAGACATACAAACCAATGGACATCGGAGCGAGAACAAAATGATTCCTACTTTACCGTATAAGTCAATACTAACATAATCAAGGAAAGATAAAGGACAAATAACACATTACCTAGCGTATCATTCAGATTTTAAAATAAATAACAATTGTTTTGAATTATAAAATTAATTAATAATTAATGTTTTATATTGTCTTTAAAAGTATTTATATTTGGAACTATCATCTCTTATACATTCTAAATTCAATTGTAATTTAAAGCATATTTTCAACTGACGCCTCTGAGATAATATAATGGAAATGACGATTGTCACATTTAAGAAAATATGGTCGCCGTAAAATTTTGGTAACAGTTTCATATACGGGCTAGCATTGGTTGTTATTAGGGTTTGCAATCCCGCAATGCGGGATCCCGCATTCCCGCGGGATCCCGCACGTTTTGGAGATCTGCGGATCCCGCACTTTCAGTGCGGGATCCGCGCGGAATTTTTGAACATTGAATTTGTAGGTCGCGTGCGTTTTGAATACTTTTAAAGCGTAAATATGAATAAAAAAAGGTAACAATTTTGAAAAAAAAAATTAAGGTTGAGATGACTGAATATGAAACTAGTGAAGTAAATTATATCTCTTGTTCACAATTAGTTAAGTGGTTACACTGATTGTGAGTACGACTCAGGCGACGAAAGAAGCTCAAACAGCCCCCAGATTACAAAAAAAAAAAACATAAAAAATACAAAATACAAAAATTTAGAAGAAGAATAGCAGATTAAATAAAAGTTAACCACAAAAATTTAATACACAAAATTCGATCTGCACGATATTTTTTTATCCCTAAAATACAACCGTAAATAATGATATTTAGTAGTTTATTTATTTTTATTTTTATTTTTTCGGTCCCGCTAGCTTATGTTTTAGCTTTGGATCAAAAGTTAATTGTCCCAAAATTTCAGACTCATAGATCAAACCTGTGGACGGCGCAAACCGAGTCATTTTCCCATTTGATTAACATGGGAAAAATTACTTTTTTACTTATGCGTGAATATCTCGTTGAAAAATTTATTTACAGCAGCATATCATAGAGAATTAAATTTCTTACAAAAAAGATCCCAAGTGCTCAAATCATAGATCGAATATTTTTAAAGATATGTTCGTTTAAACATTATCATAAAAAGTAAAATCCAATTTTTATGATAATTTTTAAACAAACATTTCTTAAAATTTATTGGATTTATGAATTGAGCACTTAATTCTCTACAAAATATTCCCTTGAGAAATTTTCAAAAAAAAATGTTTTCAACGAGATATTCACGTGTAAGTAAAAAAGTAATTTTTCCCATGTTAATCAAATGGGAAAAAGACTCGGTTTGCGCCATTCACAGGGTTGACCTATGAGTTTGAAATTTTGGGACAATTAACTTTTTTTTGTTAACTAAATAATAGTAACTTTAAGTATGAATAACAAAATTTTTGGAAAAACTGCGGGATCCCGCGGGATCCCGCGGGATTTGAGGATTTCCCGCAAAATTCCCGCGGGAAAAAAAGTCTGCGGGATTGCAAACCCTAGTTGTTATGTATCCATAGTCTTTCCAAAACTAAGATACTAACAGTAAAGCTATTTTAAATTGCTACTAACTGCAAACTTATAAAAATAATAATTTAATAATATAAAATTGACAGCACTGCATAAAACCAACTCTACCATAATTAAACAAGAAACGCATCCCTTAACTTCTTGACTATGGCCCCGCACCCAGTCGGTACCATCCCGTAGTGACGTCCGCAACGCTATTTAAAACATGCAAAGGCGTGTTTATTACATCCACATCGCGCGATCGCAGCAAGAGATACCGTGCGAGTGTGTGTAGGTGGGTGTGTGAGTGTACCAACCGACGGACGGGCACAGAACACGCGACCGATAAGATACACCAGATAGCCACTACCAGAATGATTCACTCCTAAATACATAATATACTCGCACTAGATCGTACGTTCTCAAACTATGTGCAGAAATAACGACCAATTTCGATAAGTAATAAATGTCAAAAAAACATAAACGAATTCCTTGAAAACAATTATTAGAATCGAGAAAGTAGATAAAAAATACATAAATTTAAAAAAAAACTTTTTTTTTTCTCTACACTTTTACGAGCATTAAAAAAATTTACTCGAAAATTCCTTTTAATAACGAGGTTATAACGATTAAAACATGCCAAGATTCGCAACGAAAGAAGTTCGAATAACCCGCAAATTACAAAAAAATACATAAAAAATACAAAAATTCAAAAGGAGCCATACAGTATGGACTCAGAATGGCAGATTAAACGTGAGTTAACCACAAAAATTCTATACACAAAATTCACTGCAATTTATAAGATTTTTCCGTTTAAAACTTTATACGTATTGTTGAGAAATTTTAAATATTTTTAGATGCTTTTTTTAATTTTTCAAAATACATTCTCTATAGTCTGTTGAGCCATTTTTTAATATTTAATTTCATACATTTTTTATGAACCATAAAAGAACAAAATTTTTGATGAAAATAATGTTTTAATCTTCAAAATGTCATAAGATGCTTATTTTTCGCAATTAAAAAAAATTGGCTCAACAGACTATAGCAAAAACATTACTGTACAGGTACCTTTTTTAATTTTTCAGATCCATCGACCTATATCAAAGAAATTATGCAGACCATGAAGCAATAATATAATTTATGATAAAAAAATGTTAACCATTTTTTTTTACTTTTAAATATGTTGTTTTATTTTTAACAATAGTCCCTAAAATATAACCTTAAAAGTAACAATTTTCACGAGCACTGGAGGTATGTAACCCCTCAGAAAAAAAGGGAAAGTTGTGTTGTAATAAAAATCACTGTTTTGTCTACTATTGTTTGAGAACTTCTGCAGTAGATCGTGCTGATTAACTGACAGTTCTCATATGTAGATGTCGGGTGCATTCTTATTGCGATTTGTTTATACATGCATGTGTGTAAGTCTACCCCTTTTAGACGTACTAATGTTTTAATTATCGTATAAATCTTTTACAGATAGTGTGATCTCGAGTAAAACCCATTTATTTTAAAATAGACTACAGTTAAAATAAAGAAGAAGGTATACCAAGCTTTGCCTACTTAAAAAATATATATATTTACTCCCTCAACCCTAGAATACAGTAGCATAAAAATATTTCATAGTTCAAAGTTATTATAGTTACAAATCATTGTCAGTTGTTGCTGTGCCCCTTTGTACGCATACCCTGTTATTATTAGAATATGTGCTTAAATGAATTAAATCCAACAAGAAGTTCTAGTAAGTATAAATTATAGTTTATAAAATACACAATTTTCAATAAATTGGATAGTTTTCCTAGATACATACTTATTTTAAGTGTATTATTAAATTCATATCAAAAAGTGATTTAATTGTATGTAATTTATAACATATAGTACTACTAAAACATATAATTACCATATGAAAAGCTCTGATAAAATTTCATTCTTCCTGCTATCAATCTAGAAACTGTACTTCTACTCTAAAGAAGTGCAAATAAAACTTCAGCTATTTCAATCAATTAAAATTTATTACAAACATCTTCGCACGCGATCTCCAAAAAAACCCTGAAACAAGCCTAGTAATCAGTATGAACATAATTTCTACGTTGTATAAAGTTACAGATCTTACATCGTGTGTCTAATTACTACAAATTTATAGCCATCCACATATACTGAAAACCCTACCGTAACGGAAACAGTATTTGTTGTCATTGAAAAATACCTCTTGAATAAAATTAACCGGCCCCCAAAAAACAAACACCGTGCACGATTGGGATCGCTATTTTTCAGTAAAGCGTGATTCCACGTTATAAATTGAAGCAAAGACTGTCTGTTTGTGACAGCGCCCAATGTATTAATCTTCCAAGTATTTTTGATTATTGTTTATTATTTACATCTACCTACGGAAGAAGGTTGTTATGTATATAATTTATAGATGTTTCACACGTGTTCTATGTAAAATAACAACAAATTGTGAATGTAATTTTGAGATATTTATTGCATAAAGTTTTAATATTTGTTTTCACCAACAACACTATTATTTTACTTCCTTGCAATATCGAAGATACGAGAAGCTTTGTGATCGTTTTAGATTGAGACAAAAAAAATTTCTCCGATTTCAAAATTTTAAATTGATCTTTCCATTTCACGTCAAGATAAACACATTTCGTTCCGTATCTGTCTATCCGTCCGTCTGTCCCCTGAATCCTTGTCACACGCATAACTTATGAACCACTGAACCGATATTGTTGAAACTTGGTTGGATTGTTGGGTTTAGCTTGAGGACGGTCCCATTTCAAAATTATCAAAATCGTGTGTAAGGGGGAGAGGTGACACCCCAAAATATATTTTTTTTCAAGATATCTCAAGAACGACACATGTTACATGAAAATTTTATAGAATATTTTTTGTAGAGCATTAAATTTCCTATAATATGGGTCTACAACGTTTGTTGTAAAATATTCCCTTACAAACAATCAGGTCCTAATTTTCAGTGAATGTTTATTTTCCAGGGGTATCAACTTAAAAAACGTTAAACATTATTTTTTATTGGTGTGTTATCAGCCATTTTAATCAGCGTAGCGGATAAACAAATATATTTTTTTTCAAAATGGATATTGTAAAGATTTTTATAGCGAATAACTTTTATTTGAAACTTTTTTTACTTTAAACTTAGGGTACTATACTAAACCACATTTGTAACAAATCCTGTAAAGAGCAGAACTGTACCTAAGAATTCCTATTTTAGGTACTTTTTAGCCTAGACAACCTACCTGGCCTTTATAAGAATTCATATTTTTTTTTTTTTAACCAAAACATTTAATCATTAATTCAGTAACAATTTCATATAAAAATAAAACTATCTACTATAGAGGGGGGTGGGGGCTGCCAGTTTATAACCCTAGATCAGGGCCTGCATGCATTTATAGAAATAGTCCAATTTACAGAGTTTTTCATATTGTGAAGTGAATTACCTTCCTAAATCGATAACTTATTATATTCTTAAACATATCACCAGGTACAAAATAGTCAATTACTAGGTATGTAGATGAAATAGTACAATTAGCGTGCTTGACAAATTATTATAAAACACATAATAAATAAAAACCATATTATTTTAATATAACTGAAGTTTTAATAGCTTTAGAGCAAATAGAATCGGTATTAATGCCACGGAATAAATAAACGTCACATAAAATATGAAATATTTAGTTTATTAACCCCATTTCCTCCAAGCCCTGTGAAGATTGTTAACTTGTTTTCATAAATCAATAAACGAAACAATGTAGAAAATCTACATAAAATATTAATACCGTTTTACTTTTTTAAAAGTAGAACAAGTGTCACAAACTTGCTTTTAATAAAATCGATATATTTGTCATATTATTGTGTAACTTGAATTTAAACCCCAAATATTTAAACTTTACTTTTTAATAATTCATGGATACTACGTATTGAATAAATGCTTAATTAATTATTTAAAACTTTGGAAAATATAATATGAAACTGACTTTTTTCCAATAGATACTTTATTGTTATTATTTTACTATAAAGGTACTGGATCCAGTTATGGCCGCCATAGGGATTACTAGACCAGAAGCTAGAAGGAAGTGAGTGGACATAATATGACAACCGGTAATTATGTTCAGATTCGTATACCTGAGACCTCAAAGAACTTAAAAAGTCAAGGTGCCAGTCGATACTTGGGTGCAATTTTTTTAAAGCGCGAAAATGAAAAAAATGTTTTTTTAAATCAAAACTTTTTTTGTATCATCATTAGGCTTTTCCGCTTAAAAAAGGTCCTTACACTCATAAATGTAACTCTACTCATTTATTTGTTATAATTTTTTTAAAGTTCATAAAACCTTGAATTTGGGTGTTTTCAATCATGAAAATGTACACTATAACTATTTTTCCAATCTCTATTAATAAAACAAGTAACTCTTTATTTAATCAATTAAATTACTATAGTCCAAATATTCCTAGTTTGATATTTTAGCACACACACACCTCCCCTCCCCCTTTTCCCCAAGCAAAGCTCCACACTGCTTCCCTGTTATTTAATACACAACATTTTCACATATTTTAAGCGCTTAATGTAATATTAATATACATTAAATACACCAGAGAAATAATATAAAAAACTAAAATATGCAAATAATTTACACATAGGAAATAATATTTTCATCCCCTATTTCAAACAACATTCTCATATGTCTGGATATGAATTTTAATGAAATATAAAAAACATCGGTGATTCAATTTATTATGCAAACAGGTAGGCAATTACTTCAAAAGAAGAAACTTGCTACTTTATTTATAGCGTAATATTTTTCACTTGAAAATTATTCTGACGTTGTATTAAATTACACTACGAAGATCACTAATTTGGAATCCAACACCGAATATGAGACAGTGACACAAAATGTCACCTCCAGCGGAATTGCAAAAACTTATGGTACTGTGCGAAAAAGAAGCATATATCGAATACTTTATGTTAGGATATGTTGTATTCTCTTTTATCTTCCTACTCGTTTCTAATGCCAATTATATGGGAAATATACGGCTAGGCATGTACGTAATATTCTATATAATAAAAAGAATATATAAAATAATATATTGATATATTAGAAAGATGTTTATATTATGTAAAAAAAAATCGGGTATCATATTTAATACGATATATTGATTAAAAATAATTTCATGAACGATATTGTATAGGAACTAAAAATTTTTTTTTAATTTTTTAGAGCTCATTTTCTAAATAAAAGTGTCTCTGAACGAACAAAACAACCTAGATGGTGAAAATGGTAAAAAATGAGTGATAATGAGTATATGGTAATGGGGCATCGTAATTCGGTCTCAAGCCAAAACAAAAAAAGTCGAAACTAACATCGACGTTTGCATGTAGTAAAAGTTTTCAAATACAACTCATTTTTATCGAAACCACGTTTTTAAAAACTGTGGAAAACGTATCTTGGCCATTTTCCATCCGATCGACTTGAAATTTCAACTGTAACTTCTTAGATAGATTTTACATCGAAAAACACGAGATTTTTACGTTGGTTTTTTCGTCAAAAACGCAATTTGATACAAAATTTACAAAAATCGATATTTTTTAATAATCATGTGTACTTCGATAAGAAAACTCATGATAATAATGACATTTTTTTTGTTCTGGATGTTGTTCTGTTTTCCACAGTGGAGTACATAACAAAAATGATGCATTCCGTATAACAACACTAAAGTCGCCATTTTGTTTTATATTTCATTTAAAAAAAATTATGCTTTGAGACGTGCACAATAAACTCTCCAAATTTCATTTGATTGCTTTTTTTAATTATTCTAAAAAAATCCTTAAATTCCTCATTATCCAAAGTGACGATTAGATGTAAAATGTAACCCATAATATAGTTTACTTCTATTAGCTATAACAAAAATACTAATGTTTACACTCTCTACTTCTGTCTGTCAATAAATTTCAATAAAAAGGCATTCATCTTGAAATGTTTTATTGAAACAAATTCATCGAAACAAGATTTATCGGATCAAATTTCATTTAAATTCATTCAATATATAATTTGAAGTAGGTAGATCGAGATACAGGATCAGAATACTCATGCCTGCCTGTTTCAATTGTATTAAGATATTTACTCGTGACAAATATATTTCCTTAATGCCATATTCAATCAATGTTCCACTTTATTTCTTTAAATTTGTTTAAATTAATAACGTAAGGCAGTATTATAGATGTCCAATTATTTCTGGATATCTTGGGGACAAAATGAACTTTCTTCATCTCTGCTAGTGAATAATAAGTAAACTTTAATTGTTCTATTACCAATAATAAAATATATACATAAATTTGTTTTAATTAATGACGTAAGGTAGTTTTATAGATGTCCAATTATTTCTGGATATCTTGGTGACAAAATGAACTTTCTTCATCTCTGCTAGTGAATAATAAGTAAACTTTAATTGTTCTATTACCTATAATAAAATATAGGTATAAATTTGTTTGAATTAATTACGTAAGGTAGTTTTATAGATGTCCAATTATTTCTGGATACCTTGAGGACAAAATGAACTTTCTTCATCTCTGCTAGTAAATAATAAGTAAATTTTTAATTGTTCTATTATACATTTTACTTAAAGTCAGTAACCAAGTTTTTATCATATTGAAGATATGATATTTTTTAAAATAAAAGGGCAGGTCAGACACAATGGACTTGGCTATAAACAAATATAGCAAAATCTTGAAACTAGTGTATCTTGGCGAAAATAAATCGTTAAAGTTCATTTTAATGGAAAAATATAGTACTATTTGCTGCCACAAACAAAAACTTCGGAAAAATTACCTACTAGGTAATATATTCATAAATATGGGCAAAATAGTCATTTTTATGTGAATATCTCGTACACGAAAAAAACCATCTGCCAAGTCAATGCACAGTGCTTCCTCGTACTAAATTTACCAAAAGTAGTTAATTATTGAACAATTTAAATAAAAACCGATAAAGTGTTCAGATAAATTGCCTGGCATTGGTTAACCATTTAATTTTTATACAATTTTACTAAAAAATATTAGTTCGAAATTTTTCTTAAAACAGCCTAAAATTATATTATTACAGTTTCAGACAGTAAAATTTTATGTTTTCGCTTACTATCCGGGATAGACAAATAAAACTGTAATTCTTACAGTATATTTTGTTTCCTCATAATATCGAAAATACGAGAAGCTTTGTGATCGTTTTAGAATGAGACAAAAAAATTGTTCTTCGATTTTAAAATTTTAAATTGATCTTTCCGTTTCAGTTCAAGACAAACACTTTTCGTTCTGTTTTTGTCTGTGTATATGTCTGTCCCCTGAATCCTTGTCACACGCATAACTCATGATTTTTCCATGTATACCTGACGTGATGGAGTTTCAGTTACACCAAAAAACTTTTTTCTGGCCCTAAATTTTGTGAACCTGTTTTTTTCATTACTCACGCAACGCAGTTACATATCATTTTAAATTTTACAGCCTCATTTTACTACTTTTAGTTTTCTAACTACAGACTAGTTTCAGTTACACCAAAAAACTTTCTTCTGGCCCTAAATTTTGTGAACCTGTTTTTTTTATTACTGAACCTAAACAGAAGACAGCTCAAAATCGTTACGGGCCTCCTAACAGGTCACGGGCGAACGAACAGCCATCTCCACACTATAGGCATAGCGCCTAACCCAAACTTCTGAACACGTCCTTTGCATTTGCACAGCACTTGCTGAAATAAGGAACAAACACCTTGGCTCCCCTTTTCTTGAGCCGGGAGACATTCAAGACATACCGATGAACAGGATTCTATCCTTCGCGGAAGCAACGGACCTGTTCAAAGAATGAAGTCTTAGTAACCTCAAGGGGGCACAATGGGCCCTAGCGGCCTAAGTGCAGGAGCATTCGTAGTTATATCATTTTTAATCTTACAGCTTCATTTTACTACTGTTAGTTTTCTAACCACAGACTACTTTATGATTGAAGATAGTAGCTACCATACAACATAGTTATGTTATTATTTATTAATCAAGTAAAATATGTCCACATTCTCCATGTGCAGTACGGAAATGCTGTATTTTATTGCACAGCACACTACAGAACCGTGCACGTATATGACATTTATGAAATTGCCGTTTTATTGTTTCAATTAGATATTGATTAAAGTGGCTATGAAAGATGGCTGTTGTTTATTGGTCGTACTTTTAACGTTTAATTGTTTTTTCGCTTGTTTGCTGTGTTCAGTTTCATTATATTTTATAAGACTTCTGGTCATTTACTTGGAGGGGAAGTAAAATATAATTACTCTGATATAAAGTATTGTTATATTGTAGCCAAGTTAGGTGGTACATTCATTTAAATTTAACATAAGAGAGAGTTGGGATAGTAACCATAGGGATTTTAATAACAGGATAAGTTAATTTTTATCGAAAGTACGTATTATAATATCTTCAGCGCTTTTCCACAATTTTTTTCTACATATAATAAAATTTTATTTGACTAACAACAAGGAAGAAAATTTAATTTATAATAAACTACCCTTTATAATGATTATCATTTGTGCATTCGTCTGCGGCATAGTTCAAAAAAAATTATATGTAAAATAACTTTCCAGGAAAAATAATAAATAATCTCGAAAATCATTATTTGTCGAAAAAAATATAAATTTTTTTTCATATGCACAATCAAAATACACAAAATATAATACAAAATATAATACAAAAATATAGTATTATTGATCCGCGAAAAGTAATTTTGTACCTGATTGATAAAAAAATTGGGAACATAGAAGAAATATGTTATTCCAGGAAAACAGTTTTTAAATTATATCGGTCAACATCGCCGAAATTTGCACATTATAAACGATATACACTTTTTACTCTTTTAAATACTAATTACCTATTTATAAAATATAACTGATTACTAAAAATTTCAATATATCTATAGCTATACCCATATCAAGCCATAAGAAATATGTTATTCCAGGAAAACAGTTTTTAAATTATATCGGTCAACATTGACGAAATTTGTACATTATAAACGATATACACTTTTTACTCTTTTAAATACTATTTACCTATTTATAAAATATAACTCATTACTTAAAATTTCAATATATCTATACCCATATCAAGCCGTATTTCATATACATTGTAAAATCTATTCACATATGTATGTATTTATGTATATTGTATGTATTATGTATGCATCTGTATTTTATAGACTGAAACAAAACCGAATGATAAATTGTACACTATTTTACACACTCAAATAGGCAATAGTGGTACATGAAAGAGTTGTGGAAAGGGGTGTAGGGGGTACAAATATCAATACTGCAACAATATGACGTGATTTTCCATTTTGATTCATTTGTTTCATTTTTAACAAAACCGAGACAGAAAAATAAATGATTTTATAAAGCTTTTACTAGTTTAGTGTAATTTTTTTTATGTAAAAAGTTTAATCGTACATATATTCATATTAAATCACTTATATTTTTCATGCTTTACAAAAAAATGTGATATTTGTTATACAGAAAATAATCTTCCATTAAATTTTTAAACGGCGACGTCCATATTCTGTGGCTGAAACCTATATTTCATTTTCCTGCAGATTAAGATAAGCTAAATTTATAGGAAATTATATATACTTTTACAGTTGATGTTTGAAAATTTATCATTCTTATAGCCACTGAGTGGAACATGCGATTATACCTCATACACAATACATTCGTGTATGTATATTTACAATTTACCAGGGTATTTTTTTATTTTATTAAAATTTTGATACGTATCATTTATTACATTGAACCAATGACCTTTTTTAAATAAAATATTGAATCTATTTTGTAAATTCTAGACATGTTTAATCTTTTTTTGTTAACCCGAGTTTTCATCGTTTATGATACAAATCGTAATAGGTTTATCAGGGTGACCACTTTATGGAAAACCGGGAAATGTCATAGAATTTTACTAGACAGGGAAATACCTGAGGAAAGTCAGGAAATTTTTTTTTAACAATTTCCTATAAGAAAAAGTTATATTGTCAATAAATAATTCTGTTTTATCACGTAACTTATTTTAGTATTCTAGCCAATTAAAAATGTACCGCATTTTATGTTGTTTTTTGTTTCATTTGTTGAATATATTAATGATTTTTAACAGTGATAATATTATTTATTTTATGATTTGTTATTGAGGATAACATTTTATTAATACATAATTAATTTTGTGGCAATTTATTTTATTTATAAAGAGTGAAAACTACTGTAAAATATTTACAAATTTTTCGTTTTTTCTAAATTCGTGTGAACTGCGCTTAAAAAACAATTAAACCGGGAAAAGTCGCGAAAATTTGTTCCAAATTTAGAATATTTATTACGAATATCTATCTACAAGGTTGACAATCAGTGACAAATGACAAAAAATTTATTTATTTGTGTTGAGTTTTAATTTAAACGTAGCAGCACATCTTGGGAAAGTAATTTTCTATTATGATTAATTATTTATCTTGATTGAAATAGAAAATTTAATAAAGGATGCATTATTGTTATTAGAGTTCCTGTGGAGATTGGAGATCCACTGTCTACCGACATCAATCAGTCAGTGACAAATCAAATGAACAAACAACAGAAAAAACTAATTATTTGTCTTTTTTGTTATTCGGCTTCCGCGATGATATTCGTATGAATCTTGGCGTAATTACTCTAAATCCAATTAAATATGTTATTGCTACCTTTGTAGAATAGATTTTTCGTTAAGGTGCAGTGGAGTAAGTGCAAAAACGAGGCAAGTGCATTAACGGGTTCTTTTTATTATAATACGAGTGAAATTGTAATAGCTAATATGTAGTGAACTACTAAAAGTTAATACCAACTTGTTTAAAAAAGTTCACTACTCCAAAACTAAACAACGTATCTTGATGCGGTAAAAAGCATTTTATACTAGGCGTATTTACAATTCTGCTAATGCACTTGCCCCGAAAGTGGGGCAAGTGCACTGTAGTTGACATTTTTTACAATTTCCTATCATAATGCAAATATACAAAGAAAATTGGCGTCCTATTCAATTTAAACTAGTTAGTAAATCTAGTCTTGTAAAACATTTGATAATGAAAATAATAAGTATTTATATAACAGATTGAAAATATATGGGTTCAAAGTCCAACTATGCAAAAACCGGTCTGCACTTACCCCACTGCACCTTAATTAATATACTTAATTAATTAAAAAGAGTACACTATTATATAAATAATTCTCGCAATTAATTTTAAAACATTCCAGTTTATAATAATTATAGCGTTTTATATAACATAATTATATCACATAATCAAAAACTAAAATATACCTACATATACAAAATAAATTAAAAATGATGTACATTTTCTATTAAGAATATTGACAAAGAGTATGTGTGTTCATTAAAAATATATTAACACAATGTAGTATGTATGTACACTAGATATTTAATACACAAAAGCATAACATTATTGTTCGTTTATATATCACAAGCAATAAAATCTCATTCTAGGAAAATCTAATTTAAGAGGATGTTAAAATAAAATTAATTATATATAATAAGAAAAGATGATATAATTATCTACATTCTCGCAAAAAATTGTTTAATAAAAAATATATGCAGACCTTAAAATATAACGTGAATAGATTCATTACTTATTTTATTTTCCAATAATTCCATAAAATTTTTTATGCAATTTTCGTATATTGATATAGGCAATATTTTCAAAAATTTTGTTAAATTAAAACTGTTAGTCAACAAACAAAAAAATTAATTGTGTTTTTCAGCTATTCAGCTCAAAATCATACCCCTAGTATTTCATTAAAAATTGGTACCTTCATAGTTCGCTAATTATATGATAAAAAATAGGAACATCCTAAACTTTGATAACTTTAAGATAAATCTATTTTTAGGTTAATATTTCAAAAAATGTAAGAGAAAAATATTTCAGGCAAAAAATTAATTTAAGAAGGGGGGCATCAGTTGGCACTATCTGAAGGTAGTATGAAGGTAATCTTCGTTATTTTTCAAATGGAAATTTATATTTTTTTATATTGCAAAATCGTATTCTTCTAAAAAAAACATCTTTTAAAGTACCTCCACTATCAAACCAAAATATCTTAAAAAATGAGATCCTATTAAAAAATAGAGAATTCCATTAAAGAAAACGAAAATTATCTTCATATGAACTTCCAGATCACCACAAAAATAATTTTGATAACATCATGTGATGTGCCCTTTTAAACCCTCTGAAGCATTTTTTCTTTCGTGCTTTTCTTCTGAAGTGATTAAAATAGAATACACTTTATTTTTTAGTACTTTAATTTTTGCTTCCTCGCAATATCGAAAATACGAGAAGCTTTGTGATCGTTTCAGATTGTGATAAAAAAAATGTTCTCTGATTTCAAAAATTTAAATTGATCTATCCGTTTCACGTCAAGACAAACACTTTTCGTTCCGTGTCTGTCTGTCTGTCTGTCCGTCCGTCCGTCCATCCGTATGTCCCCTGAATCCTTGTCACACGCATCATGGACCACTGAACCAATAATTTTGAAATTTGGTCGGATGGTTGGGTCTGGCTTGAGGACGGTCCCATTTCAAAATCATCAAAATCGTATGTAAGGGGGAGGAGTGACAAAGAACGACACATGTTACGTGAAAATTTTATAGAATATTTTTTATAGTAAAAATGTAAAATATTCCCTTACAAAGATTTATCTCAATTTATTTTAAAAATTCGTGTTTTGTTTTTCTAAATTGATATTTGCTTGGATATATTAAATGTCATTTTGACGTTTTAAATGTCATTTTGGTGTTTTAAATGTCATTTTAACATTTGCATAAATTTAAATTTAGATTGAAACTGTCAAAAAATTAAAAATATATGAAAAGATATTCAGATGCGTTTTAAGAAAAATTTCGAACTAATATTTTTTAGTAAAATTGTATAAAAATTAAATGGTTAACCAATTCCAGGCAATTTATCTAAACACTATCGGTTTTTGTTTAATTAAAAATATCAACTCAAACTAAATACCGTGCATTCTAGCAGACGTTTCTATTTCTGTGTGATTTCTTGTACGTTTTCAGGAGTGATGACGCTTGGCAGGAGGTGAATTAATATAGGTGGAGGGAGTCACAGACAAGCGCGACAGGAATCGCGAGATGGGTAGGGAGGTTATACTGCGCAGACTACGTAGACGTCTTGGTATAATTTCATTAGGATCCCAGTAGGAAAATGAAGTTGCCAGTGTAGTTTGTCACATTGGAAAGATGAAGAAAATAAATGTGTAATTGAAAGATGAATGAGACCAATTCGATTGTCTGTGGGGATATAGCTTTTCCGAGCATCTGTTATTGTATCATTAAAGTAAATAGTACATTAGCTATTGTTTTTCATATGTTATGTACAGTTGTATTTGTTTTATATTGTCGAAAAAAATATAATAAATAAACAAGAAAGATCTTAATCTTCTTTAAGTGTTATAAGTAGAAATTGGAAAAATAGTTTTTCAACTATTGCGAAGAAATGCATTTATTGTAATTTTTATTGCATATCTCCACCGTTTTCAGAAAACACAATTTGAAATCAACTATTTGCAATTACCTTTCCAACTATTTTAAAACTATTTGCGACACTTTTTACTGCTTTGTTTGCACTAAATATTATTAAATCGTAAAAAAAACTATTTACCAACTATTTTCTTTAAAAAAATTCAACTAACAACTATTTCATTGAAAATAACAACTATTTTTCCAATCTCTAGTTATAAGACCATTGAAATAATTTTTATGTTCATTACAAACATATATGTTTACTATTAACATAATGTCCGGTTCCAAAAACGATAGTTACCTATATAGTTTAATTGAAATAAATTTAAAATAATAGTAATATTTCACAAAAAACTAAAATCCCTTTAAAACGTTGGTGCGTCTGTATGTGTTCTCATCAGTCCTAAACTACTAAACGAATCGAAGCCATATTCACACCATATGTTCGTTTGGTGCTCCGATAAGTTTATAAATTTTTTGAACCCGGTAGGTTACGCTGGGGTCGGGATATTTCGAAAAATTGTATTTTTCTATATAAAAAATATATCAAAACGTTGTTTTTTTGTATGTGATATCATCAGGCTTAAATAACTGGACGTATCGAAGCCATATTCACACCATATGTTCGTTTGGTAGTCCACTGGAGTTATTTACAAAAATGTGTAGGTATTTGGTTCATATTCAGAATATATGTTAGATACATGGAAATAATTTTTTTTACGAAAAATGGACCCTGTAGGTGGTGATGGAGTTGAGATATTTACGAAAATGTGTATTTATCATCTGATTTTTAAACAAAATATTTTTGGGTAGAAGAACGTTTTCCGGGTCAGCTAAAACAACAATTATAACCATCCATACTTGGCAGGAGGTGAAATATTAACAGTAGGATATAGTCTACTATTACTTATATTACTTTTGATCTTACCTTTTTAAATATTGGAAGTCCTGCAACAAAATAAAAAATAAATATTAGATTTTATTAAGCAAATATAAAATATAGTATCACATAATAATAAAATTATTTCGACACTCTCAAAATGAATTAAAATAAGAACTATAAATAGCAACAATAAAGGTCAATCTTCAAAAAGAAAAACTAATTAAAATTTTAATCAACTCATGGTGAGTGTTAATTTTGAACCGTTAATAAAATAATTTAATTTTACAAATTATTTTATCTCGTTCTGAAGGCATATAATGAAATGTTACCAAACGTTGACTTTCCATTGAATTTCCAAAGTATTCCTCGTCTTTAATTATTAAAAACATTTCAAATTTCTATCCCAAGAATGTTATTGGCTTTTTCGTTTAATATAAAACTCGTCCGAATTACCAATGCAAGATTATTTTATGAAAATGGAAAGTATTCATAATGGAATTAATGATTTGGTTAAATTTTTAGAAAATAAACCTTTTCGTAATGCTGAATTCATTGTTCGTTCTTTGGTTTAATATCACAGTTTCCTTTTGAATAATCTTTCGCTGTTTATTTATAATAGACATGTATACTTTACAATTTACTCTTGTCGAATTGGAAAATTTCATTAACAAGAATGTTACATAATATAATATCTGCTACTTGTAAAAACAACACAATTTTCATTGGGTTTTACTTATTCTATTTAATTGCTCGACTCAAGTAGGCTTTGCTCAGTCTATTTTTTGCATATACAGGCTGTTCGTGGGAACCTAGTGATCATTGCTAACTTTCTTTATTTATATCTAATAATGGCGGTTGCAAAAAAAAAACAATTAAATGTCAAATTTCAGAGATATATTGAAATATAACGTTTTTTAAGTGGATTATATAGCTAAGAATGTTCTTTTTATAAAAGTCTTATACATGTATGGTGGTAAAATTGTTATAAAATAAGATATAACAAGTATAAAATTAATAGAAAATATCGAAAAATAGTGTTCTATGCAAATTAAATAAAATACAAACAATTGATTAAAATTTTTAAATCAATGTAATTAAATATTATCATAATATTTTTCTTTATCAATAAAATTAAGCGCATTAAAACCTCCATATTTACTGATTGTTGGTTAAATATCGATTGGTTTTAATTTTTTATTATAAAAATATAAACAAATTTCATAACGTCAAATTTTTGTAGAACGAAATACGCTACAGGTCGCAAATCGTAAAATCAAAAGAAATACTTTTTGAATTTACTTTATCTGTTATCAGAATAAAATAGGCGGAGAGAAAAACGTAAATATTTAGTGAAAACTCAAAAAAATCGGAGTATTTACAATAATTTTAAATTAATTTATTATAAAATGTTTCAGATGGAACAAACTTTTATTTTGTTCGAGTTAAAGTTAATAATCTTGCCTTTAGTCTGTATTAAAATGCTTGTATTTTCATTAATTAATATTCATATAATACTTATTAGATATTTTTCAAACAAAATATCTTTAAATAAAACTGATTTTCTGATAATGATTTACAAGCAACCATTTATTATGTTTTGCCATGATCTTTAAATAACAAAACTTTTTAAAAGTAACTTTTTACATTAAAAGTTTCTTGGGTATAAATTCTTTGTTCTAGTTAATTAAATTTAATAAGTAAAGTATTTGCAGAATCTGAAAAGTATCAATTTATTTTTCTTTGTATTTTTAAGAATGCATTAATACCAATATACAAAAATAATTAGTTGTTATTCATACCTAACATAAACGAATCTTTTTGCAACATTTATAAATTGCTATCAAAATTACTAAAAAAATGTTACTAACAGAATGTAATGGATTTTTAATAAAAATTTTCGAAATATGTAAAGGTAATTCTACAAAAAGCTACAGAGATCTGCGACTGCTTATTCAAAAGAGTAATGTCTAGCTGCTAGCGCATCTATAAATAAATTATCACCATATTTAAAAAAAATATATTTCAATGTCGTGCCTTATTTTTTTGCCCATATTTTTAACTTATCGTACCTTGAAGATACTAGTTACAAGAATAATTAAAAAATGATGATTTTGAAATAGCACGGTTGATAAAAGTAGTGTAATTTATTATTTTCGTACAGTGAAGTTCTTTTTCTTGTTTAATTTTTCTTTTAAATAAAATAAATAAATAAATCTTTTTTACACGATTTTTTTACTACGGCGATGGGCTGTACGTATCTACTGTGAAAAACAGAATTGGGTGTACTGTTTTTTATTTTAAGCAAGAAATCAATTTTTTTTAAATTTAATACACAAGTAATTTTGGGTAACAATAAATCCAGAAACTTTATAGATATGTACTATGTAAACAAAATCTTGTTCAATTTTTCCCTGAAGAAGTAAAAAATTTAAATTTTACTGTAAACATATATTTGATTATCAATAAATTGCATTAGTAAATAAAATTCAAAACTTTCAAACTATGCGGTCAAACTTTATCGGGTAACTACTCCAATTCCTGACAAACATAAATCTGCATACGGTCCAAAAAATATACATTTACAGTCGACCGTTTCAAACCAAATCAATCTATATTTTTCGAACCAATCACGTGGGAATAAATTTTTGATGTTTCTGGAAGAAAAACTGAAAATATTCCCGACAGAGTAGAACGGTTTGTAAAAGTAAACATAAAGTTTCGCGTAAAGTTCACGATCCGTCAGTTATCGTCAACAATAAGTTCAAAACTGTCGCCAATTACATTTGTGCGGTGAAAATCTTGTATATAAGTTTTCAAAAAGCAAACAATAAATGTGATTGGAAAAAAGGTAACACAAAATATCAAAATGCAAATTTATAGTCAGCAGTTCGATGTAGTTCTCTTTCCCTCTCTCTTATACAGAAACTTATGAATATAATTTACGTGCGTCTTGTTTCAAACGGATTACAATAAATTCTATGGGATAGTGAAATACTTTTCTCTTCCGATATGGAAGAAATTTTTTTATATATACTTTTCCAATTATGTTTTACATCATTTATTTAAGAGCTCAAATAAACTTTTATTTTAGTTATTGCTAGTAATTTATTGTAGTTAAGACACCACTATTGCAATGTTTTACTTAATTTCTCTTTATCATGATGAATAAAAAAGTCTTGTACTGACCAGGGTAGTTTATTTTATTAGAACTAGTATTTTTTCTACTTTTATTTAAATTAAATAAATAAATTAGTTCAAGACAGTCATTAAAATTTACTAAACACATAATATACATTTTTTACGCCGAAATTTCTAGTAAAAGTATTTTAATACAATGAAAAATTCAAAATCTCTAATAATCTGATACAAAAACGTAAATATATTACTTTTTATACTGTTTTGTTCAAAATAATTTATAAGGTATTAAAACGCAGTAATTTTAACAGATAAAAATTCAAAGTGTATTATCTAGAAATGGTTTTACAGACAAGGAAACAGAAAAAGAACTGAATTTTTATTATTTAGATACGAGGTTATCGCCCTTACATATACATATTTTATCTATGTCTTGCACTGTGTTTTGTTTCTACAAACCAATAAACACGAAACTACAAATTCTCGATAAATATTTATCCCGTCATAAAAAAATACGAAGTATTATTATTCGCCAACGCTATAAAAATAATTGTAAAATTTATAACAAAATTATACAGCGAAAAAACGCGATAAATACTTGTTAAAATTTATGTGGTTATAAAGTTATTAAAGTAACAATTTCAAATAGTGCTTATTTTACATAGTTACCATGAAAACTACGATAAAAATGTAATGTAAATTTCGTCGACCCTTCCTGCAATTTTTCATTGATTTATTTCAGACTTTTAACGTTAAAATTAGTTCCGTGTAGAGTGCTTACATAACGTACAATTATGCAAATAGCTTTCGTTTCACAAAATATTATCTAATATTAAAATTTTGTTCGCACATTTTCAACATCCGATAGAATTAAGTGTAGAATCTTATTCCAATCATGTAGATACCTCCTTACTAGAAGCCAATTTAAAACTAGTTATCATGTTCGGGGTCGGCAAACAAGAGCCGAATATGTCCATAACAACAATTTTAAAAAAATTCAAGAGCCATAAATATATTTTTACAAATAAGTTATTAAACTTATTTTTAGTTCCCCCAAAACTGCAACGTAGCCAAAGAGCTGCAGTTTGTAGACCCCTGGTCTAAACTAGAACACTTTAATCAATTTTACTTCTGTATTTTCAATCATACACACATATGAATCCACTTTAAATGTAATTAAATGGGAAATATAAAATTTTAAATATTAAGTTACCATAAATGAGCAAAATATACGCTTAATCGCATTGGCAACTAGGTCACAATTCATCATTGGCTATTTTCCGAATTGATTGACGTAGAATATCCGAATTGAAGCGTTTACACTGTTTTCATCGAATGGTCTTCCTCAACGTGGAGAACCATTCATATCAAAATAACTTTCTTTGAAATGATAAAACTTTTATGCCATACTTTCTCGAATGCATTCTCCTAGTAAAAAACACTAAGTGGCATATGATGCCATAACTTTTCTGTTAAACTCAAACAAACGAATAAGTCGGAAATGTTCAGCAATCGAATAAAATATACCTAAACAATGTTTGCATAAAAATGAGCATTATATCTTAAATTTCATTAGTAAACCAATTAAAAGTTAACATTTTCTGAAAGAGAACATTACAGTCTCCATATTTACTTAGTTTAATACCGATTGGTTTAAATTTTCTGTTATAAAAATACAAACAAAGTTCATGTATGTATATCAAAATATTGAAGGTATTAACTATAAAAAATAAAACAAAACTGTGTAAATACGAAATTTCCACATATTCATAATTAATTTTCTATCCCAGTTTATATTCACATAGTACAGGTAGATGAAATAAAATAAAAAAAATCACAAAATTAAAACACCAAAGAGCAATAAAATAACTTTTAATATCTTCATTACAAATTAAAAAAATTCCGGGAAAATTCAAGCCCACACGAAAACCCAATTAAGCAGCAAAAAAAGATTTCATTTCCACAACAGCTTGGAAACAACGTCCATTAAAATTTATGTCACTGATAAACAGGTGTAGCGAGAAAAAAATATATGACTTAAATATGAAATTCAATTTACCAGTGGCCGCTCGTTCGGAAAGTAGATTAAAATAAAACGTACAAATTAACCATCATGAGTTCTTAATATTAGAAACTTCGCTTAAACATATTCGGTGGCTCGGTCGTTAGCGCTACCGGCTAACAACCGTAAATGGCCGGGTTCGATCCTCGATGCAATCGATTTTTTTTGTGTGGATAAGTACATATGTTTAAACGAATTACAGAAGATTTCATAATTTTTTTCTTGTTTGTTTATGAGTTTTTCATTAAAAAGCTTGGTGTGTAGGTTTGTCTATGCCACTACTACAACTCCTATTTTTTTAAAGCAAATTGATGTGACAAGGGTCTGGTGGTACCCTTGTAAGACTAAAGGTAGTTCGGATAACTTTTGGCAGGAAAAAAAAACTTCTTGTTTTTTATTATTATAATTATAAAAATTATGTTTTATTGGTTTTAATTTTAGGTTAAACATAATTTATTTTCTCAATTATTCTGTAGAATCAGTCGTATTGGCTTCTTAATGTGAAGACTATGCAGATTTTTTCTGTTTTTAAAATATATTCATTAGGTATTTTAAATGCTTCTTTATATTTACTTTCCCTACGAGTCGACACTGTAGTTAACGTAAAATAAAAATTCCATTATTACGTTCATGTAATTAAATTCATCTGTATTCCAGCCTTAGGCATACAACACTGGTGAGGGAAAAATCCTTCTCCCCCGTCTTTGCAATAAAATATTTAAACACAATCAAATTCCCGATTCTCAATCGGCGTAATATGTATTTTTTATATTGTTCTGCTCAATTTTCGACATTGTAGCTAACGTGCGCTTGCTAAAGAATTACTGAAACAAAATAGAAACAACTGGTAAACAAAACAAAAAAATCGTTAAGACAGAGGTGGATTAAAATATTTTATTATTTTGTTTTTATTTACATTTTTCAACTCATTGTCAATTAGAAAAATAATAATTTTGTTATTTCGATATTCTTTAAAATAATCTTGTACATTTTTCAGACTATTATTTTTTTGCTTTATCAACTCCTGTATATGTCATAATTTTATTTGTATCCTAGAGATTTAGACCAATGTTTCAGGGCCTGTACGTCGAGATGAAAGAAGTCTTGGCCTCGAAACGATATTGTCTAAAATTCGGACGAAATGAGACCAAATGAAATTTAAACGAGACAATAGATATATAGAAAGATAGATAAATAGATAAAACATTTATTCAAGAAATATACGAATTCGTACATAGAAAAGTCAAATGAATACAGAGAAAATACAAATTGGTTTATAGAATAAATATCAACTTTATTTCGTCGAAAAATCTATAGATCGATAATCACAGCTACACAAAAAAGCATTATATTAGTCGAACTCCAATTTTTTTGAATTTTCTGCTTACTAGTTTTTTTTTATTTGAGCTTGAATTTTGGGTTTAAGAAAAATCCAACCTAAACCCAAAATTCAAGCTCAAATAAAAAAAAAACTGGTATGCAGAAAATTCCAAAAATTTGGATTTCCACTATACTCAACCCATACTACAATGCTATATATGTCGCTTTTTTGCTATCGCACACTTTTTTTGGAAAAATTTGTCCTAAGCCCAAAATTCAAGCTGAAATTTAAAAAAAACTGGTATGTGAAAATTCCAAAAATTCGGATTTCGACTATACTCTATCAATACTACAATGCTATACATGTCACTTTTTTTAGAAAAATTTGACCTAAATCCAAAATTCAAACTCAAATTATAACAAAATGGTAAACAGAAAATTCCTAAAATTTGGATTTCGACTGTACTCGACCAATACAAAGCTATATAGGTCATATTTTTGGCTCCGCACTTTTTTTGTGTAGCTGTGTAATGAGTAAGTAAAATACATAAGAAAAAAAAATTCACACGAGATCGAGACTTTCTCGATCATGTATACGAGACGATACTTTATTTTTTACGAGACGACATTATTATTTTTAAATAAACACTAATCAAACACAGAAAATAATACATATTGTGCAACAGCGGTAATTGTTTGAACTATACATCACAGCAAAAACAAAAAATAAGTATGTACCTACTCATACAAAAAAAAAACCACAACAATAAAATCAGTACGTGTATAACTGTAAACCTATGTAAAGAGATAAACATAATATAAAATAGTATCAATCTCCATTCTGTTGAGTACACAAATATATAGAGAGCGAGTGCATATTAATTTGAATCATTAATGTTTATATAATCGGATGAAAGGCCCGGGAGCAATATCCTGTACATTGTTACAATATTGGATCGAGCTACAACACAGATAATGGTAGTCTCGACATCACTCGATACGCTTTTTTTTATTTAACACATTCAATGCCACAAATAAATTAACACTTTCTTTACGATATTTCAGAATGTAGTAATTAGGTTAATATAGAATTTATTAGTTAAAGTAGATCGAAAAAAAGTACAACTTATAGTATACTCCATAGACATAGAGAATGGACAGTGCATTCTGTATTAACACAATGGTGTAACATCTGTTCAAAATGTGATAGAGAGATGCAGTGTAGTTTGGAATATATCTATCTCTTTTTCTAAGAATCTGATTGGTAGCTTACTATAATTCAGGGTAGTATTTCTGTCCGATATATTTTTGTATATCTATCTTGTGATTTTTGTGCAATAATTTTTTTATTAGAAAAGTAAATAATATAAACAATAAACATACTATAATGGTTCATATTTCATCGAGGAAATTTAAAAAAAAAACATCAATTGTTCTGATAGAAATTTGCAAAATTATGAACGGATATTCTGGGAAAATAACATTTTTGCTACCAAAAATATATATTAATAAAAAATAGTTTTAAATCAATTCCCATATGGTTGCTACAAAATGATGAGGTGGATTGCACTTATAAACAGCACATACAAGATTTTAAATATTTTTTTATGTTAGGTTACATTACGAAGCTACGAAAATGGATGAACAAGATTTTAAAATTGGGTCAAAAAATTGGAAACTTATATTATTTAGAAATCAATAATTGTTTTTTTTTATATATAAAATTTTTAAAAATGCCAAGAATAAATAGTGCTTCGAATTAGTCAATGAATATACTGTATTACAGCTTAACTAAAAGTTTTAAAAGTTTGTCGGTATGTTTACGGGACACCCTGTAGTGCAAACAAAAAATAATACTTATATTTCTTACATAAACTAGAAATTCAATTTTAGTGTACCTTATAAATATTATGCCACCACTGATGTGGACAATGCGTTATGGCCTACTCGTTTATATTGCAAGAATCAATATCCTTCTATCTAACAATAAGATATTTCTTGTCACAATACAACACCGGCTCTGCACACCTACGAAATTCATCAAAGATCAACTACAACCCTCCTACCCACTGCGTTCCCCCTTCCACGAACCGCGACCGCAGTGCAATATCGGGGATACGATGTCTGACGAGGGTACATATCACTCCCCGGTGTAAGGTAGCTCCCCCTAGAGAGAGAGGGCGACCTGTGTGTATGTATGTCTCTCCATTATTTACACAAAGTCTTGACAAATGTACGCCATGCACGCGTCAACGCCTACCAACGTCTGAATTCAAACATCGCGATGTTATGTGACCCACAACGATGTTGGAAGGTGAGTGAATGCTCCCTTTATGCCAAGTTAATGTAATTGAATTTTAATTGGTAAATGGTAAAAGAAGCTTATACCTATGTACATTGGTAATTAATCAATTTGTTTGTTCCAAGTTAAATCAAAAACTACTGAACGGATGTTTATGGAACTCTCATTGTGATTCTTACATGTCTAAAGTGGCCTTGGGAACCACGGGACTTTCTTATACCTAACCTAACCTAACCTAACAGTGAATTGTATACGTGATTCTTTGTTTATTAAAACATTTCTAACAAACTAACAAGAAAGAACAAAATGAATAATTTTATATTTATATAAAAAGTGATTTTTTTTAACGTAATAACTTGTAAATTTTTGGATTTTTTAATTATTTTTGAAATAAGAAAAACATGTTTTAGATAAAAAATGTCGAGTATGTTATTATTTATAATTTATTCCCCATACATTTTTTTCTCTGTTATATGAACCATTTGAATTATAATAAATTTTTTTTTTCAAAAATTCGTTTTTACAAAAAAATGAATAGAACATAAATTATAGATATAGATATTACCTACATTTTTTAACTTGACCATTTTTCTCTATTTTGCACTGTTTCAGAGTAATTCGAAAAATTAAAAAATCGACGTAGGTAAACATCCGTACCCGGTTGAAAGATCGTTTTCAAAAATAAGACGTTTTCTTCTCAGCCAAAAATTAATCTTAAATATAAAATATCACCCTTCTACGATTTGTCGTATTTGAGTTACAGCGCTTACAGACAGACGGACACACAGACATCATGGCGAAAATAGTCAGAATGGATTCAGGGAAGGTCAAAATGGATAATTCCGTCAAAATCCGGAGTTCGAAAAAAATCGGCTTCACTATACTTACTTATACTAATGTATATTTCATATACATGGTATAAGAAAGTAAAAACTAACCCTGGTCTAAATTATAATTGGTTAATACTGAAAATCGATAACACTTATTAATACTAAACCCTGTATCAAATTTCATAACTGTAGCACAATTAGTTCTTAAGATATTAAATAAAAACTAATTTTGAATAGCCCCTTCTAGTTTGGTACGACAGCGCTGAATCATCCTATATATTAAGGATTAAAATACTTAATTAGCACAAATAACATCGAGTTGAATAAATTAATATTATAATATTCGACGTTTAATTACATTTAATATAGGTATACTGAATATTACCAATAGAGTATTTTCATATGATATAAATATATAATTCATATCATACAACAACCAATTATGGTCAGCAAAACCAAATCTTAATCGACAATTATCCATAGACCACATACTACATCAACTAATTTACACAAAATCAACAAATTAGTTTCCAGTCTATTGAATATGAATTAACAACTTTTAGTAGACTCAATCTACCAATCAACAGATATAAACTAAATCATATAATATTCAAACTATTACCTATGTATATCTCTACCAAAAGTTTCATTCAGTTAAACACTTTATTTATCGACTCACAAATCCGACCCAATAACAGTGTAGTTCAGATAATACGTAAATCTAAGCAACCCAAGCCTAAATCCAATTATTAACCACAATCAAACCTTCATTAATACGTTGTTACAAGTAAATGCTCGCATTTCTATCTCACTCTTGTTTTAATAATATAAACCGGGTGAATCGGTTTCGAACTGAATCACTTGTCGCTAATCGGAACTCAAGTTAACCGGGTGTTGACCGCACAAACTGCCAGGTTTGCCTTTGATTTTATCTTTGTTTCAATGAAATCAACCTGTTCTTATCTTGCTTTGTATAACACAATTATTTGGTTGTATTTAGAAGGTATTGTGTACTTTTACATTACTTCATTATTTTTACTTTAATAATAATTAATTTGTCATACATAATAATAAAAATAGGTTTTTACTTTTTTATACCATGTATATAAAATATACATATACATAGTATAAGTAAGTATAGTGAAGCCGATTTTTTTCGAAATCCGGATTTTGATGGAATTATCCATTTTGACCTTCCCTTAATCCATTCTGACTATTTTCGCCATGATGTCTGTGTGTCTGTCTGTAAGCGCTGTAACTCAAATACGACAAATCGTAGAAGGGTGAAATTTTATATTTATGATTAATTTTTGTCTGGGAAGAAAACGTCCTATTTTTGAAAACGATCTTTCCACCGGATACGGATGTTTACCTACGTCGATTTTTGAATTTTTCGAATTACTCTGAAACAGTGCCAAATAGAGAAAAATGGTCAAGTTAAAAATTGTTGGTAATATCATTATCTATAATTTATTTTCTATTCATTTTTTCGTAAAAACGAATTTTTGAGAAAAAATTTCTTCAAAAATAATTCGAAAATTCAAAAATTTACATCCGTTTTCAGTTATAACGTTACAAAAAATCACTTGTTATATAATGGAAAGAATAATATTACCTATATTATTCATTTTATTTTATCTTGTTAGTTTGTCAGAAATGTTTTGATAAATTAAGAATCACGTATACTATTCACTGTTAAGATTACGTATAAGAAAGTCCCGTGGTCCCCAAGGCAGATATTTTTATTAAAATATATAAGAGATTTAATATACGTATATATAATCTTAGTGCCTCTTTCTAGAACAAAAGAATGCACAATGTTTTTAAAGACAAACTTTTGAATCAACTTTATTGTAAAATTTTCTCACCTCCAGTTTCCAACAATGACACATGAAGGGTTGGTCTCCTGACATTTATTAATCCGTTTAGCTTATGAGAAAATATTGAGCTAATAATTTCGCGCAGGTTGGAGCAAGAAATGTGGAGGAAGAATGCGACTGGCGTAATTTAAAAACTCACGAGATTAATTGAGTTAAATTGTACAGACTTTTTATTTTCCAAATAAAAAAGCACTTTTCTAAACTTAAAGTGACATAATTTAAACTTCATTAAAAATATATCCAATCATTTTTATATTCCATACTGTATTTTGGTTAAATTATAAAGAAATATTAAATTTATTTTTATTTTTTTGTTGCTCTAAAATCTAGAAGCGTTTTATATGTTATAAAATATCTATCATAAATATTTTTCTACTGCGCACCGTTTCAAAAATAATTCGAAAAATTCAAAAATTAATACCAGTAAACATCTGTTTCCTAGAACTTTAAGTTTGAAATTTCAAGTTTGTAAGACTCACCGTTTTGGTTGTAGAGCAGCGTTTCACAACCTTTTAGTATTTACGACCCAATTTTCAATCACAATTCTCATCGCCCCCCCCCCCCCCCCTAATACACAAATTTTCACTGAAATCGTGCTGTAATTGTAATACAAATTTCTATTTAATTTAAATGTATTTTCTTTCGAAAAACTTTGTTCTGCATGACAGGCCCAATGGAGTCACTAATAATTATTAATCTTGTTTTTAATTTAATATTGATAAGTTAATTATTAAATACATTGTGCAGTACTGATACAATCCTATTTATAAGTGTAATATATCAGTGCAAATATAAACGTGTATTTTATTTTTTATTATGACAGAATGTATTTTATCGTTTTTCTTTCAGTAAATTAAATAAATTTTTTAATAATATTTTTTTTCATGTTTTCTCGATATGCTCGCGCCCCCCATTTAATTTTATCACAGGTTGAGAATCCCTGTCGTACGTGATTCAGAAACCCTCAATACGTGTAATTCCGTTAAAATCTCGAGTTCGAATTTTTTCATGTTCAAATTTCATGTATGTATACAAAATTAAAAATCATTCAACCGGTATAATATTTAATATACGAGTAGAATAAATAATTTTATTATACTACCATGAGAAAACACGAACATATCCAAACAATAACATTATAACTGTAATCCATTCGTGCTTCTTACGTATCGATATACAACTACACATTATACACTGTTTTTATTCAAATTAAACATACATAGGTAGATATAATTTCCATATTTCAAACATCATTCTGTTTTGCATAGTGTGACATTGAGCATACGACATATAAATCATCCTCAGTACTAATGCAGCGCCATTAGAGCGAATTAAAGCACGTAGTTGAAACAAAGCACAAAGGTGCGTCCTTAAAAACACGCCCTCAAACAAAAGGATTATTTTCTAACAATAACGTGTTTTAATGCAAACCACGCTAAAACGTTCATGGAAAGTATACGAACGTATGTTTGAATAATCTGTTCGTAAATGTTTAATACGTTATTTAAATACACACTACTGGTTTTGTAGTTTTAGTTTTTTGTATGAGATTGAGGTTGTTTAATAGGCATGATGCTAGTAACAAAGTATCACTGAAATTATCATTTTAAATAATGAAATATAATATGTTAAAAAGATTCTAACAAATGTATTTATTTTTATATTAAAAGCGAGATTAATATGATTTTTGTTAAAATAAAAACACAAAATACAGCAATCCACCATGTTAGATTACAGATTTTAATTTAGAAAAATGCTAATCAAAATATACATATTCTCAATTTTTTGCAATTTTTTCTCACCGAAGTTATAGTGAGAAAAAACTGCAGAGGTATTTTTACAATTATTTATAATATTTAAATTCCTTGAATGATCAGCTTTTATTTGATACTCATCTCACTGGAATTGAATAAAACATTATTTTAGTAACAAATTATTGACAGAAACTAAAATTATATTTTTATAAACTTTATTTCATAAAACTTAGCTACATTTTAAAACTAACCTAAAATTTGTGTATTTTATTATTCCAGAATATTACATCTCCAAAGAAACCACGCATTTTTATTAACTCATTTTTATAAACATCATTATACAAAGACACAAGATTTTACAATATATTGAAAATGTAAAAAAAAAAATAATATCAAAACATTTAAATTCACTTTGACATCCAAAAATAGAATACTTCAGCAACAAACAAATATGTCTCCTGGTAGAAAAACGTTCTTAGAAAAATTGCGAAACTCGAACAGCAACAAACACAAGTCATTTCTGGGTGTAACAGTTTATATAAAACACTGCTTATATACATCACTGAAATCTTTCCTTAAAACATGTGTCATATGCAAGAATCTGAAAACAAAACAAATTCTAATCTCGGCGTTATTTCACGTTACTGTGAATTTGACATACACATAAACAAGAAAAAAATGCGGACGGGGTTATTTGTGCGGGGTCGGACTCAACATTAATCACATCTTTTTAGCAAATAATCTATTAAAAACAGATACTTAGACTGCTCAACTTAAATAAGGGATCAGATAATTAATGTCGAAAATTTGGTGATTTTTAAATAGCTGTATTTTCGCGAAAAATGAAGCTTGTACTTTGTAGTTTTTGGACCAAATTTTTTATCATTTCTTTGCGAGCCGTGAGAATTGAAAAAAAATGATCCTTTAAATTTTTATAAAATTCCATCATGTCTTTATATGGCCTCCAAAAAAATTCCATATAAATTTCAAGTTAGGCATTTTAAAGCTGGTATTTTCCACTTTTTTCAATTTTTTCTACGATTTTTTTATCTAAGTTATCAGTTGTCAAAGCAAAAAAGCCACCTTTAACTTTAAATATTTATAACTCCTGAAGAAATAATCTTACAAAGTGAATTAGAAAGCTAATTTCTTCAAATGCTTTTATTCAATTTTCTTTTGCAAAATTATCGTTTTAAAATGTCATTAAAAAACAAATTTGTATCATTTTGTTTTATCTAAGCGACATTTTGTTTAAAATGGCGGACTCATTAATGTTTTTACTTTTTTTTCTCAGAAGAGTATCACGAAAAACTGTACCAAATTACTGCAATTATTTTTTCTTTGTTTTCGACTGTTGAAAATTTGATAAAATTAAAGGATCATTTTTTTGTAGAAGTTATTTATTTAATCATTCATTTTGAATTTCCGTATTTTCACGAAAAATGATACAATTTTAATGAATTTAATGGGCTTATTTTAAAGCTTGTTTCGTATAATATTTAAATAAAAATTTCAAAATTTTGTCAACAATTAATAAAAATAATAAAAAAACAATCCTAGTTTTTTCGTAATTTTAAGTTTCAAAAAGTTGACAGAAAAAATTTCAAAGTTCTCTCTTATATCTTCAAATTTTTCTATGGAATAACATAAGGGCCAAAAATGTTTAGTTCAATCCTGTATGTTTCTATATGTACAAGAGAGAAAGAAAGTATGCTAGAGTTTAATATTGTTACCCCAAGAATATATTTTTACATGAACACAAAACAACGAAAAAACAAATGGAATAGAGTTTTGATTTTCCAGGAAGAAGAAAGCTATTTAATATTATTTTAAAGTTATACATATACATTACAGGGAACATACAATTTATTTCTGAAATGACATTGAAGGACAAATATTAATAATAATTTTATGAATAAATAGAATACTTTAAAAATTCAAATTAAATATATTATGTTGTTTTTTTATCCAATAAAAAAATCCAGCAAAAAAATAAATAAAATCCACATGTTAAAAAAAAACTTTAATACTGTCACAGTGAACATTACCATAACGGTGTAAAGTTTACAGGTAGCAAAGTTTTTCCTGTTTCTTTATATGATTTTTATCTCCAGCACGGAAAATTTGTAGTGCTTACATAAATCTGATATAACCACCTTTTTTATTAGTTCACTGGTTTCTTGTTCTACAGTTATAATTGTATGTAGTGTTACATTGTTTCAGTAAACGGTATGAATAATATAAATATTATATTTGACACCATTTTTTTATTTTTTTATTTAATTATGTTTATAATTACATAGGCGATTCAACTATTAATTAACTGTCAATAACTGACATAGAATTTCTTAGTCTTATAAAGCAGCAACTCGAACCAGAATTTATTTATGGTTCGGGTTCGGTTCTGGTTCAAATATATATTTTGGTTTGGGTTCAGCATGGTGTAAACTAAATGGGTTCAAAAACTGTTATTTTTTCAAGGTTCGGGTTCGGGTTTAAGTTCAAGTTTGTAATTGAAAGAAAATTATTTTGTATTTCAGTTATAGAATTAAAAAATAATGTTAAAAATACGTAAATTTTAGCAGTGGACTTGATAACTCAGATTTCCAGTTAGTAAATTTTATAACCTCTTATAAAAATCAATGAAGAAAAATATCAAAAATAATTTATTGATCCTTTTAAAAATATATGGTTACCGGTTGTCCATGAAAAGGTTCGGATCGGATTTAGGCTAATGAAAAATACGTTTTTTTATCTAATCTACGGTACGGTACACTAATACGCAGTGTAATTAACAAATATTAAATATATACCAAAATATGTATACGTATACAATCACACCCCGAGTAACATCGATTCGACTTACGTCGTTTGACATTTACGTTCATTTTAATATCCACCATTCCTCAAACTTACGGCGCTTGCTTCAAAGTTAAGGCATGCGTTTGAAACCGAATATGATATGGGTATGACTTTACCATAATCTCGGGATGACGTTGTAAAGAACTAAATAACATTCAAAATGATTTCTCAATAACCGAATTATTGATTCTTACTCTTGAGATATAATTTTTTTTTTGGATTCTATAAATATCCACTATAATGTGTGATGAAAATCAAGACTTTTACCGAGAATCCAAGAACCACTACTGAAGCCTTAAACTTATAGAATTTTTAGTTTGGCGTCAGTATTTCTAGTACAAAATAAATAAAAAGAAACTTTTCTATCTTCACAACTTTGAACGAATATGAAGAAGTTAACACGGATTTTCCTTTTTAAGTAGAAATTGAATATGTCTAAAAGATGGATGTTCGAACACGCTGGCGCCACTGGGTATGACGGACAAACGTGTAAACACGTACAGTGTGTTGTTTTAATTTACGACATTAGGATTTCAGCCCGTCTCGCTTGTTTTAATTAAATTCAAGTAATTAGACTTATATGGCTCTATTAGAATAATACATTACATAATAATTTTATCTACTTTTAATATTCAAGAATATATATTTATTAATAATTTCAATATTACAAATAAAATTTTAATTGGTTTCTTGACTTTCTATATACATTATAAAACAGTTAAACAATTCAGGAATGGAAGTTGCCACTGTACCAGTGAGGTCAGGATTAAACAAACAATACGGTAGGGATGGTTTTATGGTTATCATAACCCTAAGCAGTGGCAAAAGTATAATTTAACTATATCTAATACTACAATTAATAACTTGAAGACATTTCTTTATCCAGAAGCCAAATATCACAAACAATAGGCATGATGTCAAATTTTAAAGAACTATTCTATGAAGATCTTACGTGTCTCCTATTTCCAAAAAAATACTTATTTTTACAGAAAATTTAAAACTAATTTTGAATTTGACGCCAAAACGTTCGCAGGTGTCATGGCGCATTTGTGACGTCACGCCTATGTAAAGACTCCTTGTCAACAATAATAAATCCTTGTTCCATCGCTAATGTTTCTCGGTTTTAGTTTTGGTGTCAGAAAAATGAGCAAATTGATAATTTAAAACCACAAAATAATTTATAAACAGTGCAGATATTAATGAAACATAATGATGTTTACTTAGGCGTGACGTCATCCACTCTGATTGGTATTCAATCTAACATGGCGGATTGCTGTGTTTTGTGGTTTTATTTTAACAAAAATTATATTAATCTCGCTTTTAATATAAAAATAAATACATTTTTTAGAATCTTTTCAGTGATACTTTGTTACTGGCATCATGCCTATTGTAACACTATTATTTTAAGGTTAAAATAAATATAACATTATAATATAATTATTTATTCACCATACTTTTTCCTGGAAATAAAAACCAAATTAAAAATTCTTGGTAAAATAATTATAGTTAGTACCTACTTATTTATAACAATAATTATACCCTGATGTAAAAGTTATTGATTATTTACTTACATATAATGTTAACACTTTGTATGCATATTTACTTAAGTCCGATATTATGTATAATCAACAATGTAATATATAATTTAGATCGGATGAAGTGTATTTTTCTGAATTTCATTATATAACGATAACAACGTATAATTACAATCATCCACGGACGACGAAAACAACCCTAATCAACATGCTGTCAGTCACACTAATTATGTATCTTTGTACTTATAAAATGGTAACTCTTAAAATAAATTTATTAATCGATATTGAAACAAATCGATTATCTGAAATTTTCGAGAGCCAATAAAATATTAAAACGTCTGGAATAGTTGACTTAGAAAATACAGCAAAATTAATATTCAGTAAATAAATAATGAAATTAATAAATTAACACTCAAGACAATCAGATATGAAGAAACTACTTGGCTGTATTGTTAATAAAAGAACACCAACAGTAGAAGAAGAAGATGAGGCTATTATTGCTTCGTCGCAATATCGAAGATACGAGAAGCTTTGTTATCGTTTTAGAATGAGACAAAAAAATTGTTTTCCGATTTCAAAATTTTAAATTGATCTTTCCGTTTCAGGTCAAGAAAACCCCTTTTCGTTTTATGTCTGTTTGTCTGTCTGTGTATATGTCCCCTGAATCCTTGTCATGCGTATCACTCATTCACCACTTAATCGATATTAATGAAACTTGGTTAGAAGGTTGGGTCTGGCTTGAGGACGGTTTCATCTCAAAATCATGTGTAAGGGGAAGGGGTAACATTCCAAAAAAAAAATTTTCAAGATATCTCAAGAACAACACATATTACGAGAAAATTTTATAGAATCTTTTTTGTAGAACATTCAATTTCCTAGTCTACAACGTTTGTTGTAAAATATTCTCTCACAAAGATTTATCTCAGTTTGCTTTAAAAAATATTATATTGTTTTTTTTTTTTATTTATATTTACTTTGACATATTAAATGTCATCTTGACATTTTAAAAGTCATTTTTTCACTCTTACACACTCTCATGCGCACTTTTAGAGACTGGTATCTGTAAGAGTGCGCAAATGACTTTTGTTAATTTTTTTATTTAAATTTTTAAAGAACCAAAGATTTTAAATAAAAATTTGTGATTTTCAAATGTTATTATTTTTCTTTATATAACCAGTCAAACCTTAAGTGCGCACTCTTAGAGCACTGCTCTTAAGCGACCAAGACTGGTGCCAGTACCTTATACATAAAATAGATTCTCATATTTTTCCAATCAACATTTTGAGAAGCACTGTTCGAACACGAGAATCAATACGCCAAACAAATATAACAACCCAATCAAATCTAATTTAAATAGAATACTTTGTGCCGTCATATGACATCCATAGCGGACGCGGATTGACACATGGAGCTAATAAATCACAACTAGAGAGCGGTATAGAGTGACGGGGATGGTGAACGAGTGAACCCCGCGGGGGCTCCTATGACGGATTGTCTCGGACACGCGACAAATGATTGTTTCAATATATATTACACCAGCTGGGACTGATCTATACCGCATGCACAGGATGATCACTTTATATTTACATATGATTAATACACAAGTATAAAATGGTGCAGATGTTATTTTATACAATGTTAATAATAATATGAATCGGTGATATTATTTTCTTATGTAAACAGTGTAGAAATTACAAAGAAAATTATGTCAGTTGTTGAAAGAAATTGATATTCTACATTTCTCAAACTTCATCAACCACAAGATAATTTTATTTTATTTTTATGGTATAGATCTATTCTAATATACAGGATGAGTCATATCATCGATTATATAAGTCTTTGAGAACACATAAAAACAGTTGTACAAAAATAAAGGTTTTACAAAATATTGAATAGTTAATATGTCAGCTTGGCGCGATCGACTCCAGTTTTTTTTTTTAATATAGATTACACCATTATCTTTAAGACTATTTAATGCCCGAAGACCTTCGAGTGCGCCTTCGACTATTATTAAGAAATTTAAATTGAAAATTTAACAAATAAGTTGAATAGTTAATATGTCAGCTTGGCGCGATCGAGGAGACTCCAGTTTTTTTTTTTAAATATAGCTTACACCATTATCGTTAAGACTATCTAATGCCCGAAGACCTTCGAGTGCGCCTTCGACTATTATTAAGAAATTTAAATTGAAAATTTAAAAAATAAGTTGAATAGTTAATATGTCAGCTTGGCGCGATCGAGGAGACTCCAGTTTTTTTTTAAACATAGCTCCTATCCTAGTCCCATTTCAAAATCGTGTGTAAGGGAGAGGGGTGACATGCCAAAATATTTATTATTTCAAGATATCTCAAGAACGACACGTTACGTGAAAATTTTATAGAATATTTTTTGTAGAGCATTAAATTTCCTAGAATATGGGTCTACAACGTTTGTTGTAAAATATTCCCTTACAAAGATAATTTATTTTAAAAATTCGTGTTTTGTTTTTCTTAATTGATATTACTTGGATATATAGTATTAAATGTCATTTTGCTGTAATGTCATTTTGACATTTGCATAAATTTAAATTTAGATTGAAATTTCCAAAAAATTAAAAATTATGAAATAATAATCAGGTGCGTTTTAAGAAAAATTTCGAACTAATATTTTTTAGTAAAATTGTATAAAAATTAAATGGTTAACCAATTCCAGGCAATTTATATAAACACTATCGGTTTTTTTTTAAATTATTGAATAATTAACTACCTTTGGTGAATTTAGCACGAGAAAGCACTGTGCATTTTCTTGGCAGATATTTTTTTTTTTTTTTTTCAAAATGGAGGTTGTAGGGAATATTATAGCAAATAACTTTTATTTGAAACTTTTTTTTGTATAATACGTATTTAGACCGCTATTTAGCAAAAATCAGAAAATCTGAAAAATTTTGCAATTGAACCATGGTTAACTCCTCTCGCGGACAACCAAAATCGGAGCAAACTTAGGGTATTATTCTACACCACATTTGTAACAAATCCTGTGAGTATTGAAACTGTACGCAGAAATAATCTGTTTTAGCCTCCACAGCCTGGACTATTGTATCTTTGTTATAAATGTTTTACTATCTCGTAATCAGTAAATTACAATTTATAATTCATTTTGCGCTTTGTTTTTGAAAAAGTCTACCTTATACTTTTAGACCAACATGAAAATAAAACTGTATATGTAGAAACTAAATAATCAATATAACAATCAATTACTTCCATTATTAAATTTTGATTGCAATATCAATAACTCCACATTACATTTAATCCTTACTCATACATTCCCTTCAAAACGACCTAACGTGAACTCGTTATCGAAAATTATAAAATATATATAAAGGGTCGTTATTCGAAATGAATGCAAATTGTTCATTGCAGAGTATTCACTTCACACAATCTTTCAAGGCGGTAGTGGAGCTCGCTACCGTTAAGGTAAATGATATATACGATGGGGTTATGACGAGATACGTGTCCGTTACACTGCACCTCGTCAGTGGCACGTAGTATGGCTTCTTCCAGCGGTTAACAACCAGCGTACATCAGGTTTTTCAGTCAATAACGTTGTTTTATCCACGACTTATATATTACATACGTAGTTTTTACTATATATAATGCCATATATTAATCCCAAAGGGAATAATGACGAGATATTAATGGTCATTATTCCCTCTTGTGCTAGACAATCACAAAATTTCTCAAATAATTTCTTAAATAATACCAAAAATGCTTGTGTTGAAACTTGCATTCCTTGTATTCAATTGTGTTTTATAATGTAAGTAATTAAATAAGTCGTAGATAAAGTAGAGTATACTACTCGCAATAATGGCTATTATTACCTCGGAATTTTACTCCCTCGCCACTAATAAAATTTATTACAAATTAAGTACCCTTATCTGCACTTTTCGTCGTCGTTTTTTACAAAACCCAGAGAAATTGCACCGGAACCCTGAGCCCGGAGAACCAGTACACAAACCTTGAGACTCCGGGTCAAAACCTGAGACCAGGCCACCCTATACCTGTCACAGATGAGAGGTTGTAATTGATCTCATTAAAATATATGGAGGTGATGGAGTTATAGGAAAAAAATATACCCCTATCTCGATTTTTAATAATTTTGGCAGGATTACTTCATTCATTCTACTTTTTAAAATAAAATCTTAGTACAAAAATGTAGTATTAGGTCATTAAAAAACGATATAATAAAGCATTATTATTAAGAACATTATTCTAAAGAACAAGTTGATGAATTATAATAATACAATATGAAAATTATATTTATATTTCAAACTTTTTAGAACTTCTGGACAGAGTCTTGGAAATTGAAGATGATCTCGAGAATTTTTTGCTCTGAATATCTGATTTTACATGTATATACTTTATTATCGTTGTTAGAGTTTATTATATTCTCTTCTTCTTATCTTTAAATAAGTTTTCTATTGATTTTTACAGTCACTCAGATGTAGAAATTCATACTATATTAATACTGATGAAAGTCGACTTGTATTTTCCTAAATTAATTCACATTAGCGAGTATACTAGTTTTACAATTGATCTTTTTACTTTCTTATACCCATGAATGTATATGAAATATACATATGTACATATAGTATAAGTAAGTATAATGAAACCGATTTTTTGGAAATCCCGAATTAGCCATTTTGATCTTCCCTGAATCCATTCTGACTATTTTCGCCATAATGTCTGTATGCTGTCTATCTGTCGGTCTGCCTGTAAACGCTGTTGAAATTTTGTATTTAAGATTAATTTTTATCTGGGAAGAAAACTTCCTATTTTTTAAAAATGATCTTGTAACCAGATACGGATGTTTACTAACGTCGATTTTTGAATTTTTCTAATTACTTTGAAACAATCCGAATTAGAGAAAAATGGTCAAGTTAAAAATTGTAAGTTATATTTTATCTATAATTTATGTTCTATTCATTTTTTCGAAGAAACAAATTTAAAAAAAAAAAAATTATAATTCAAATGGTTCATAACAGAGACGAAATATCTGCCATGAGTATCATGGGACTTTCTTGCACGTAATATTGAGTGAACAGTGTAGGTGATTCTATGTAAATAATTAGACTAAATCATAAATGTTGGAAAAAAATGTACGGGGAATAAATTATAGATAGTAACATACTCGGCATTTTTTACGTTAAATATTTTTTTTTATTTCAAAAATAATTCGAAAATTGAAAAATTGACAAGAGTAAACATCCATTTTCGGTTAAGTTATTACGTTCAAAAAAATTCATTTGATACTAATGTAGAGAACAATTATCTATAGTTAATGATATGTTTTAATAAAACAAGAATCACGTACACTGTACTATCAGGATTACGTATAAGAAAGTACCGTGGCTCCCATGGCAGATATTTTTAACCATGCAATAACTATAAATAGGTATGCTTCAAAAATATTTAATATAATAATGTATATATCTTATACAGATTTATTTATAATCAACAAATATTTATAAAAAAATTAGAATATTTTTACCATTCCCCAAGTGAATGCTTTGTTTCAGTTACCTGCTGAATTTTTTTGATATTTAATTTGATTTCAACGACATGTAAACATTGAACATAAAGTCACATTCTAGTTAATATACATAACGAATACGTGTGTCTAAAAGAACACTAGAATGTTCTTACTTGATAGAATGACATGGATATTTTATTTACAAACTTTTTGATTTATTGTATGTAATATTTTATCTTTATGTGATATTTTTTTATATCAATCAATTTATTTGTATGTTTGATGTTTTTTTATATTACAGGAAGTATGATTCAATCAATTATTCATAACCATTGCGGGTGTTTGATTATTTTTTAATCGTTTCGTGTTGGACAATATTTGTTGAAGTTGTTACGTAACGACATAAATATATGCTGTTTAATTTTTTTTTAATGAACTCTACAGGGTGTCCAAGATAAGCGTGAATGGGGGATTTTCCAACTAAACAGAAAGATACAGATTCGGTTAAATGAGATGAATTATTTGTAAGGAAGAAGTGAATATTACTACATCAAAAAATATTAATAATTCTATGTAGTTTAGGCGGTATACCCAAAAATCTGAGAATTCGTAAATTCTTTAAATGGCTATAACTTTTTTGTCAAAGTAGATAGGTACTTTTGTTTGTGGTTTCTTGAAGCACTTTATATATAGAATTGATTGGTGTATTTAGAATTTTTAAATCACTTTTAGTTTCCGAGTTACAAGCCTTAACTTTAGTTTGTCTTATGGGCCACTAAGTTAGCTATAGCATATTTGAACCTGTTTTTTACTATACTTTACAACGATATGTATGTGTTTTTATTTTTTATATATGCATGAAATGTAGGGTATAATAAATTGTAGTAATAATGAAAAAAATCGAACTAGACATTTTAACGAATCTCAATGACTTTTGCCTGTCTGTCTGTCGGTCATACGCACATGAAATTTTAGATTTATTTCTTTTGTATACTGTATATATGCACCTCTTATTTTTGAAAAGTATTACTAAACTACAAAAGGATGTTTACTATTAGTCAAATTTTGAATTTAGAAAAAAATTAATAATAATCTAGATAATATTCGATACTATTTTCTTTTACATAAATACGAATAAATTTTTACAAATTATATAGACAAGAATAAACATAATAAATGTTTAAAAAAACAAATTTTAAACATAAACCAAATATTGCCTGACAATTTTTTAATACATCTCTTGAGAACGATGCAAAATGCTTTAAGCATATTTGAGTAAGACGTCACTGTTTGGATGCAAAACTTCAATACTTGCTACAACGTGAAAATGCGTTTTATACATAGACATAGAGCATGGACCGCGCATTCTGTATTAACATAATGGTGTAACATTTCTTTTAAAAAGTAAGAGAGATGCGGTAGCGTTTGATATATATCTATCTCTTTTATAAGAATTAAATAGAACAAGTATATCCCAAACCATTTCCTATCTCTTTCTTTTGTCAGATGTGCGGTCCATGCTCTATGTCTATGGTTTTATATATTGAATGGCAAAATTTCTATGATCGATAATTCAAAAAAAATCTCATAAAACTGTTATAAACGATCAAAGAAAAATCATATCCAAATAAATATATCCACATGTTTAAGATTAAAACCAAACATTACATATATACATAGTCGAGCTTTTACAGCTTCACAAAAACGACCAATAAAAAATTAATTATTCACACTAAAGTCTGCATTCATACGAATTCCAGAAGCTGCAGAAATAATAAAAAAGCACACTAGAGCTTGCATACGCAATTACTGTGTGTGTTTATTTGAAGGTGGTGTGAAATTTACGTTCAGAAATAATAAGCATCTTTAGTCAGGGCCGGCATAGTAAGAAAAATAATAATTTTTGTTGCAGTACATTTTGAAATAAACTATATCGGATTTTATGTTTTTTGTTAATTGAAATTATAATTACTTATTAGCAATAACTAATTCATTTAGTTTCAATAGGGAAAAATTCCCAGACGGCCAAATTTTAGTTCAAACTTTTATGTTTCGAAAATAATTTGGAACATTTTAAAATTCATAACAATAAGTTTAAAAATTAATCGTTTTAACTGTAGTGTTCACAGACCGGAGAATATTTTACAACAATCATTGAAGATGTATATTACATAAAATTGACTGCTCTACAAAAAAGGTTCTATACAATTTTCACGTAACATGTGTCGTTGGGATGTAACCCCTCTCCCTTACACACGATTTTGATGATTTTGACTGTCTTTAATCCAGACCCAACCAACCAACCAAGTTTAATTTATATTGGTTCAGTGGTTCATGCGTCTGGCAAGAATTCAGGTGACAGACACACACACACACAGACGGACAGACAGACAGACACGGAACTAAAAAGTTTTTGTCTTGACCTGAAACGGAAAGATCAATTTATAATTTTGAAATCGGAGAACAAATTTTTTGTCTCATTCTAAAACGATCACAAAGCATCTCGTTTCTTCAATATTGCAAGAAAGTAAAAGTTTAGTTATTTTTAATATTTATAGTGGTGGAGCACTAAAATAATTCATTCCTACCCTGTCTATGTCAGCGGGAAAAATTCGTCGAGTGAATCTTAGATATCACCAGCTCTAAAAATATCCGTTCATGGAACGAATTCGCAATGAAAATCAAATAGCTTCATGTCATGAACTCGGCAAATTGAATCGCTAATGGAAATCGTGAAAACTTCTTAGGAAAATCACAACAGTGTTTTTTTTTTTGTTACAGTTACATCTGTGTGTTTTTTACGAGAAATTGTAATTTAAATTCGATGCCGAAGACTGTTTATTTCTATCGGATGAATAATGAATTAGGAAACTTTGTAATTAGGTTTGATTTTAATGCTGATTTGATATTACTCTTAGAAAGTTAGTTCTTGATAGGTCAACTATCATAGATAACTTCAGAGTTATTTTATTTTGTTTCCAGTTTGTATGGTAATGTACAGTTCGATAGATTTTCTTATCTACAAATTAGAGTATTAGCTTGCAGTTGTTTAATTCTAATAGCTTTTAGAATGGAAGGTATTCGTTTTAAAAAACAATTCCACACTTTCGTTATTTTGGCATTCATCTAAAATCTAAAGTATACTTGTTCCATTCCTCAATTACAGTAAAACATGCAAGTACGTGAATATAATTAAAATCGATATAATAATTTTTAATTCCAATAAGGAAAAAATATTTCAAACTAACAATTTATTACAAATGTAAAAAAAAATAACAACAGATCTAGAATGTTATTTTAAGTTAAAAAAAACTTGATATGAACATGTGTCTGAAAATTCTTTGTGAGGGAGCTGCTACCCTTCCAAAGATTATTAGTTTTTATTTAATATCTGAAGAACCCATTGTGAAAAAGTTATGAAATTTGATAATCAGTATAACCAGTATCGACAAAAAATTACTAAACACATAGATGTATGAGGTACATAAAGAACAGATAAATACAAGATAAAAATTGTAAGGCTCGGTTATCCCACACACTTATTAATACTAAAGCGATTATCAAATTTCATAACTATATCACAATAGGTTATTTAGATATTAAATAAAAACAAATCGTTCTTGAGGAACTGTATAGTTTCCTAAAGAAAGACTTCCGGATACAAGTTCATTTAAAACCGGTATTATAAAGAATTTGCTTGAGTGCAAATTCAAATTAACTCCCAGCGAATGCTATCTACTAGGTATTAAATATAAATGACAACCACTCACAGATATAATGAAATCGTACATAAAATGACTTTGATGCATGTGTATTAAGTAGAAATCAGCGACTTAAAAAAAGTTGCTGCCAAGTGTACCTCATAAAATGTACAGCATTTACATTATTATACATTTATTACCACTGCTTTAAAATATCGATCAATTTCACAACAATTTGACTCCCAGTCCAAATTTATGTGCAAATTCTTTATAATACCGGGCATTAGAGTTTTTTGGCTTAAAATAAAAACCTCGATCTACTGTTCAAGTTTTTTTAACATTTGTAATAAATCATCCTGTATAAATATCTATTCATAAAAAATAACACACCAATCGTAAACAAGTGCATTATCCTTAATATATATAAAGCTCAACGTCTCTCTGTCTGTCTGTCTGTCTGTCTGTCTGTCTGTCTGTCTGTCTGTCCGTTAGTTACCTTATCACTCGAGAACCACTTATCCGATTTACGAGTTTTTTTTTTAATTCATAGGTACGTTCTCTGGCCAGGTTATAGGCTATATTTTTTTACGTTAGGTAACATAACAACAAAGCAGTGACGATAATAGTAAATCAAGTCGGAAAAAATTTTGCCGTCGGCGCGCTGTTTTGTAATACGCTGCCTAAACCGTTCAATATAGAACAAAATAATGTATTAAAGAATTGTGTAGAATCAAAAGTTCTACAATTAAGTCAGCGACACGATATGTCTAACTTTTATATTTAAGCCACAATAACTGCTTTTATGTTACAAAAAAAACATAAAATATTTGGGTTTTGTTTACATGGACTTATGACCTGCAAAACATTAATCCTTATCGAAATAAATGATTTCATCGTCATAAGTACTTAATGTAGATATAGTTTGCCATTTACAGCATCCAATTTGGTCGTATAGTTTAGAAAATATCTTAAAATATATTTATAAAGGTAACATTTTAAATGTATGGTGTCGTGCCGCATCGAAGCGATGTACATCAGACTGGATTCGCTTACGTTCGGTAGATATTCGGAGTCCCTCGGCTGACGTTTGAGTTAATTTTGTTTTCAATAATTAACATTTAAATTTAAACAGAACACAAATTATTTGTACTTTTTTCTTCTGATTCGTTTTTGTTAGGTAATTTAGGTATTGATAAATTATTATTACAATAATAACTAATCGTGTTTGTACTTAATTAATTAAACTATATTTTTCAAAAATCCTAAACAATAATTCCGTAGTCTACGCGAGCGAAGCCGCGTGGGCCCAGCTAGTAAATTAATATATTTGAAAATTTAATTGCATAATTTATTTAATAAATAATCAGACAATCAGTGGAATGATAAAAGCACTAACTTTAAATGTCAAAACGTCTACAGTATGTATAAAAAGTAAATAATTAACAAGTATAGAGTAGAGTTCATTACAATGTAAACAAGTCTTAGAAAGACATTATATTGTTAGATGCATGTGCACGTACCACAAAGGCGTATTTAAATTTAATGAAAGGAATAGGGAATTATTAAGTTTCGGTTGTAATCCTGGTTGCTACAAAGGAGTAAAACAATGGGCCCGGGCGATATAAATATTTAACATTTAAAGTTAGCGTGGTGAAGAACAATAAAGAGAGATATATATACAGGAATTTACGATCTGAAAGCAAATGTCTGCTTTTTTGTAGTATCGGTCGCTATGACGAATTTTCGCATTAATTTATAATATTAATGATGGCCTTTTTAGTAGACGAGACTGGAACAGTTTTCTCTGGGTGATTCAGCAATGATTATTTAATGAGGTGAAAAAAACAACAATCGTTCATACTACCGAATATATTTTTTGTTGCATTTTATCAGTCGAGGTCTGGATTTCGAATCTAGCAAGACAATTGTTTACAGGATTTACTTCAGTAATATCAATGAATAAAGGGAAGGATAAATTAATTTTGGATTCAATTTAATAATGGTAATAAGCATAGTGTCTGGATGTAGAATTTTCTTTCGTTCACGACAATTTCTGTAAAAATGAACCGATCTGAATTATTTTAGGGGAAAATGTTTATCTCAATGAGTACTCCACACCTATTGATTTTTGTGCTAATCGGATTAGGGGTTTTGGAAATATTCGAAATTTTATTTCAGTAATATCAATGAATAAAGGAAAGGATAATTAATTTTGGATTCAATTTAATAATGGTAATAAATACGATTTCCCTAGGAGATATATTCAATATATTTTTACCCTTTATCATTATGCAACCTCTTTACCTTGAACTTTTTAATGTTTCCCTTGAATTTTACCTTATAAAGGTTCTGCTGTATTATATTTATTAATTTTTACTTCCATGTTCTGAAAGAAATGGAAGTATTGTAATACCGTCGAAAAATCGTGTCTGAGATTCTGATTGTACCTACTACCTCCAAAACTTAAAGAAAAGTTAAATTCCGCATGACGGCTGTGCGTGTGTCTGGATGTAGAATTTTCTTTCGTTCACGATAACTACTGTAAAAATGCACCGATTTAAATTATTTTTGGGGAAAATGTCTCAGTGAGTACTCCAGACCAATTAATTTTAGTGCTAATCGGTTTAGGGGTTTTGGAAATATTCGAAATTTTGTAACTTTTATCGTCTAAAAAGTTAACGTTGCGAGTATTATCTCACTTATTTGTAGTTCAATTTAACGTAAGGGGCATATATTACTTGTACGTGCCTAAACAGCTATTGAAGGGATGAAAACCATCCTCAAAATTTGAATTTTAAATACTAATTAATACGTCACTAATTCACGTTGTCTTGGAAACAAATGCAACTAAATTCAACTTATCAAATTAGTTATTCTACGAATGTGTATTATGTTTTTGATATTAGAAAACTAATATTTATAATACAAAGGTGAGTTTTATTTCTGACAAATCCCATTGAAAGTTTTCATGTATTAAAAATTATTTAAAAAGATATTAAAGAACATGGTTCTCCATACCGATATTTTCATTAAAAACAGTAAATATTGAGTCCATACAAATATTACTAGATAACCTTTACGTCCCTAGAAATTATCAAAAAATTGAAAAAGAATATGAACAACACATAAAAACCCAATTCCACAGCCTACTGGTGTAATACCGACGTCACACGAGTAACACAAACACGAAAAACTGCAACAGTAGAAAAAATAAACCAAATAAGGCCACATTGAAATGTCGGGCCACGGTGGGTGGCATGTATGTGCCGCCGGGAGCGGGAGGGGTAACGCGTTGTAACCATAACTTTATTTCACGCAGCGGCTGTGTTCAACACAGGTTTTGTGCCATTAATTCTGCGTTTGCCGCACGTGACCCAACGACTGGTTTGTAACCACTATAAATTTAATACGTAATTTTACGCAAGGTAAATATAGATTGCAAACACTTATATGCATGCTGGTTACCGCCAAGGGGTGTGCATGATTCGGGGATTTTTTTTAATAGAATATGTGCAATCAATACGTATTTTAAAATTATTGTTTTAAAACTTCTCGTGGTTTTATCATAATTATGAATTTTTTTATGTATCTTTTGTTAGTTAATTACTGAAGGTATAATTATAGGTAACTATTAGCACGTTGAATTTATTATTAAATTTTAAAAAATATACCGGGTGTTCAAAATAAAACAATGCGAATTTTTATTTAGAAAATTAAGCTTCACAGAAAAACTTTTTAGATAAAAATTACTGAGTTTGGATGGGCAATATCATGATGTATTTTATCTGTGGATATTTTTAACGTTTTATCATCATTTTGTTGCATAGTTTAGTAGGTATTTAGAAACAAATGATATAATTTGATCAATTTTAATATTACAATTGTTCTCGAGTCCACAAAATCTAAAGAATAACTTCTCAAGCATTTTAAGCTTAAAACATTGGATTACTGTGTTTAAAACATGTACCAAAAATATCTCAAAAAGAAAAAAGAAGAATTTACTACTCTTGTGTTTTAAATACAGCCACGTGCAAAAGTATTAGGCACCCCTACAATTTGTCACTGTCTCAACAATTAGTGATCAGATAAGGGTTTTGTGGTTTTACTATTGCATCGGTGGTATTTTATGACAGAAATAAAACAAAAACAAATATTTATGACACCCAGATATGTTTTAAGACAGTATTTCTTCGAATTTGCTATTTTACGTTTTAGAGTTTTAGTGTGTTGCCAGTGCTTGTAGTGAACATACACGTGTTGTATGCAATTGTTGCTACCATATTCTTAAAGACTAACATTTATCGCCTTAATCATGCCTAAAAAATCTGGACTTAGTGCAGAACAGCGCCAAAAAATTAAGATTTTACATGAACAAGGCATGTCTCAAGTAAAAATTGCCCAGGAAGTGAAGTACTCGCGTTGTGTAGTGCAATATGCACTAAATCGTTTCAAAGAGACCGGACACCATGAAAATAGACCAAGAACAGGCAGAAGAAAAATAATTACAGAGCGTGAAGACCGATTTTTGCTTAGGAAGTCTCTACAGGATCGCAAAAAAACTGCTGTACACCTCGCTGCAGTTTTATCTGAAGCAAAAAGGAAATCAGTGAGTGTCTATACTTTGAGAAGAAGGCTTCTTAAAGCTGGATTAAAAGGCTGCAAGGCAAGGAAAAATTCGTGGCTGTCGGAGCACAATAAGAAAAATCGGTCGGAGTGGACCCTCAAATATAGAGATTGGACAGTGGAAGATTGGTCCAATGTACTGTGGTCAGACGAATCTAACTTTGAGGTATTGTTATTAACTTTATGTATTACATTAAAACAAGTCAACATCTTTGAAATTACGTTCTGCAAGGAAAATAATTAAATCTTAAAATAAATATATTTTTTTCTTTTTGCATAGGTATTTGTAACACCCGGTGTGACTTATGTCAGGCGAAGGGTGGGCGAAAAATTCAACCCAGAATGTGTGGTGCCCACTGTTAAATACGGTGGAGGCTCAATCATGATCTGGGGTTGTATGGCTACCACTGGAGTAGGCGAAATGGTGTTATGTGAGGGGCGAATGAACAGTGCGAATTACACTAAAGTTCTTGAAACAGCTCTAGTGCCGTCGATAACGCAAATTTTCGGCGATACAAACACCGACGGAGTAAAATTCCATCAATACAATGCTCCTTGCCACAAATCAGCGCACACCATGACGTGGATGGCTCAAAACAGAATTGATCTTTTGGACTGGCCGCTACAATCACCAGACTTAATCCAATTGAAAACATTTGGTCCATTTTGAAGAAAAACATCCGAAGACACTCTATAAGTAATAAGCAATCGCTACTAGCCGCGTTAAAGCATGAGTGGAAACAGATATCCCAAGAAGAATGTTTTAAGCTGGTAGGGTCAATGACGAAAAGGGTGGCTGCTGTCATTAAATCGAAAGGTGGACCGACAAAATATGAATTATTTTATTAAAATAAATCATAATAATCATATATTCAGTTTTATTTACATTTCCTATTCGAAATCACTCTAAAACTGGCAATTCTGTAGGGTGCCTAATACTTTTGCACGTGGCTGTATGTCTGCCATAAAATAAAGTACTTATGGAGAGACAAATTACTGTCAGATAAAAATAATAATAATAAACTATAACGCGCTGATCTTCACTTCTGTGTGTAAACCGCGTCGGTTTGGTCGGCCAACGTTTCGTCACACATTGCAGTGGACATATTCAGAAAAGTCCTGAAGATGTCCACTACAACAACGACCAAACCGACATGGCTTACACCCAGAAGCCAAGATCCAAGTAATAATTGCTGTCAATTGTGAAATAAATATAAACTTACTTAAATAGCTATAACAAATCAATTCATCACAATCATTTTAATACATCAATAGTAGATAGAATAAATATTTTAAAACTAATATTCCGAAGTTTTTATAATTTATAAAGTTTCAAAGTACTGTCACTAAATAGAAAATATTGAACAAATTATTACAAGTCAAATAGTGTGACAATAAAAATAAATAAATGGAAAAAAATAATTTATAAATCCAAAAATATAAATGGTATTTATGACAGCTTTCTGTATTTGAAAATGCAGTATCTCCGGATTGTTAAAATAACAATATTCATAAAATTTTGTATGTCCCTTGGCAATGGCATGCACGTCTCCTCCTCGGCCGGCGCCACCCCCACCTTATTTTCCTTTGCGGCTTTTTGTCAGATTTATGCGTTTTAATGTAAAGGCGGACGAGAAAACGTTTAGATGTGAAAAGGATAACGATTCCCGAACACCGTGTAATGTTTTTTCTGTGTTTTAAAGTATGATAATTATGATTTACTATGTTGAAAATTGCTGTCGAAAACCATGCTCGATTTATGGGTCGAAGAACCTCCTACATTTATAATTGGTGGAAAAAAAACTTCAACGTGATAGGTCAGTACTGGAAAATTTATTATGTGATGATTACGGTTCATCGTGTATATTACCTTCTCATTAACTCTGGGTAATGTATAGAAGGGATGTAAATAATGAAAAAGTGAGCACTAAATTATAAAGCACGTTATGTGTCACGGCGAAATTCTGTGAAGTTCTGAAATATCAGATTTTATACGGTTTCTCTGTTGTTATCTTTTATACAACTATGTAGATAAATTCATGATGGAGTATTTTAATATACACATTTGTACTACAAATTAATTAATTATTGTTTACTTTATATGTAAAGTCCGAAGGATATTCTATTTCATAGTTAACAAAAGATTTGAAGTATTAAGTTTACATCGTGACAATTATATTCTGATACAAATGAAAACGCTAAAATATTAAATTTATAATAGAGTTTCAGTTAACTTTATTTTCAATTCTTAAAGTAGACATATGTATAATATTAAAAATAATAAGTGCTTGAGAATAACTCCTCAATTAACTTTGATAACTAGCTTCAAACTTCTTTCAAAGTCATTGCATTATTTCCATTGCCATTTTGCCCCAAATTTTGATAATAATATTATTAAATTGCTGCAAATTTGAGAATTTGTAATCTAGGAGTTTAGACAACATACATATATAACCATACAAAAAAATCGGAGAATTGCAATCGGGAGAGCTTCAACAAAAAATCAATCAATAATTTTTGCTGTGTGACAGGGAGCTCCGTCTTGAAATCAATAATAATCATCTCCAAACAATATATATGATAGAATATTTAGAACAATCTGTTTTCTAATTGACGAACTATTAATGGTCCCTAACATTACTAAAATTAAATTAGATTAACATAATTTAACTGAAAAACTTTACGGTACGCGACACTAATACGCGAAGCTTGCCTCGCACATGATTATATTATACATATATTTAACGACAATTTCGTATATTTTCTTATGTTATCACCCTTCAAATGAATTTTTTTATTAAGTGCTAGCTCCTTTTATAAAATCAACATAAATACACGAAACAAAATTAATTAAAAAAGAAACAAAAAAAACTTAAGCAATAAAATCTTCAATAAATGCAAGGCATGTAAAAGAGAAAAAAAAACTATTTTTGGTTGCTCCATGCATATTTAATCTAAATTATACAGCAATATTCTTTTCCAGCGAGCTGGAATTTCTTTTTCACTCTATAAAATCCAGAGCAAAGATAACAAAAGTACACGAAAATCTTTAAAAACATTTAAATATTTTATTAAAACTTTCGCAGTGGCGAGAATTTAACCGGAATTGAAAACAAACGGCATGGACTAACTAAAATGTTACGTATGAATTATTTTGTTTTTGTTGCAACAACACGAAAGACATGTGCTGTTTATGGCCACAAATTTTGGACGTTCCAAACACGTAATTACAAATGTTTAACCGATTAGATTTTTTTATGTTTCAATTTCTGCCGCATTGGTAAAAACAAAAGCCTAAACGTGTGCGGTAGTACTGAATGAAAATATAAATGAAATTGAATTTTATAGTTTCATTTATTCTCCATTCAAATTCATACAGATATCAGTTTTGATACAATAAAATATAAAAGCATTTGTTTTATTTTCGATGTTTAAATATTCGTTCTTTTCTACTTTCCGTATAAAAATTATTTTATAGTTTTTTAAACCTATCAACGATGAATTTCTAATAGTAACGTATTAAATTAGATATGTAGTCTTAATTAAAATAACCCCCGACTTCACCATTAATTTGTAAACGAAACCTAACTTGCATTTATAATAAAAATATCCAATTAAAATTGAACGCGAATCGAAATCTCTACACGCATCCTCTACGTTTGATAGAAACCCAAAATTATTTATTTTTGCCGCTTGGTGGCGCTAGGAGTATTGTTATGCTGTTGAACGATGCGAGGGGAAATAAACAAACAGCGAGAGGGGAAATCATGTGTGTATGTTAATTTTATTTTACCTGTCTTAACGGCAACATACACACATAATTGGTACATCTATGACATAGTACCTTTTGAATGATACATATAAGTTTCATTCACCTCCTTTTATAATAAATACTAAAAAAAAAAGAACGGCCGACTATTCCGATCTTCACGTATTATATACAGATAATAATGAGAAGACTAATTTCGTCTCGTTAACATTTCATATTTTGTTTTGCTAAAGTCAAGTTTAAACTACTATAGCTACATTGAAAATTGAAGTACAATAGTTTACTATAGCTAACAATAAGTTATAGAAGTTATTGATGCGTAGTTTAATTAGAAATATCGTTTCAATAATGTTCCTTATTTAAATAAAGTAAATACAATTTTTTCCATACAAAAAGATCTACTTAAATTGGGTACTTTTACAAGCATAGTTCTCTTTTATCTCAAAGAAAATTTCTTATGATGTCCGTTCGATCTGTAATAGGAAATTGGATACTAATTCAAAATATATATATACACACAATGAAAATTGTTCTATGGACGCTCATGTCAAAGGAATTCATTGAATTTACTTGTGCAGGTAGGATACTAATAAAATAAATAGACTTGATTAATTTTATTGCAAGTATCTCCATATGAAAAGCCAAAAGATAAATTGAACATAACAAACATTTAAGATAATAATAATAATAAAATCTACAATTATTGCACACTCCATATTTATTAATTGTTAATTCAATATCGATTGGTTTTAATTTGCTGTTATAAAAATATAAACAATGACTGTTTTTAATGATTTTTATGCCGGTAAAACAAATCGTTTTGAAACTTCATCTAAAAAACCTTATACAAGTCTTGAGGCTTTCGCGGTGATCTTGATATGGATCTTGGCTTCTGGGTGTAAGCCGCGTCGGTTTGGTCGTGTTATCGGCCAACGTTTCGTCACACATTGCACACAAAAGTGCACTTTTAGAAGAACCCTGAAGATGTCCACTGCAACGTTGGCCGATAACACGACCAAACCGACGCGACTTACATCCAGAAGCCAAGATCCAGAATAAAGCCTTGTTTAAATTCAACTAAATTCGATGGCTAGAAGTAAAAAAAATAAAGTTTATTTATTTTAATCCATCGATTTGGCGTTGTTTCTAAACAGTAAATGCAGTACCAATTGACATTTACTGTGTTTTTCTTTTTTTTATTAACTAGTTAATTTTTGGAATACGTTATTTGATTTTTACTTACTCTGTGAATACATTGTTTATAATATTTTGTAGGTATTGCAACTCCCCATATAGGAAATTACAAAAGGGCCACGGTTGGCCCAGGCTTGCGCCAATGCTAGCCAACACTGGGCCACGATACAAATGATAATTTCATTCAAGTCTCGGTCAAGGCGTGTCGTACAAAATCTGACCTAGGGTTGGCCCAATCTTAGATAAAGAATAGATGACCGAAGTTCGGTATCTGAAGGTTGGCCTAGACTGGGACCAATATCGAAAAAGCAAAACTGGCGACCCAATATTGGACCCATCGTCAAGGATGGCATTTCCTATATGGGTCGTAATTTATGTTTTAATTAAAACAAAAGTTTAGAGAGTGTACATTTTATGGTTAAATCATGTTTTATACTATTTTATTTACCCATAAGAACGAAAGATAATTTTTAAATAAATAAAGAAGATTTGAAAGTTTTCGAAGAAGTATTATAGACAACAAAATAATGTCTTTAAATGAAAATCGTTACAATTAACAATACAGTTGTGTTTATCGACATAACAAGAACTTAATATAACAACGATTATCAAATGGTTTTCCCAAAAGACAATGGAATTATGTATAAAGTTTCTTCGCCACGACTGAATCAAACTTTCTCAGACTCGGTTGCTTTTAAAGTTTTTTAAAAGAAAAATTCTTAAAGTAAACATAATTATCAGTTGAATATTGTATACATTTTGTGACAGAAGCATGAGATTTGTTGGCAACACCTACTGGAATCAGAGCAGAAGTTGTTTCTTTTTATAAATGCAACTACTGACTTTTACTATGTCATTTCTGTCAAATTAAAGAAATATTTTATCGTATGTTATATTTTGATATGAAATATTTTTGTAGAAACAAATTAATTTCAGTTTATTTTGACTCGAGTACAGCAGAATAAGATGAAGGTGTGTCAAAAAAAATATGTTGCTCTTGTTTCGAAATACGTTAGTTTTTGGCCTAAAATAAATCTTCGCTAAAGGATTACCATTTAGTTCAATTTTAAGAGGTGTCGTAAAGGGGGGTACCGTTTCCCATTTAAATATCATGGGAAAATGGTTGTTGGTATTACTGATTCGTGATAACTGATGAAAAATTTTATACTAAAGAATAATTTTTCTATATTATTTAAATGAACCCCCCCCCCTCTTGTGGCACCTCTTAAAATTGAACTACAGAGCAATCCTTGTGGGGGGGGGGATTTATTTTGGATCTTAAAACGACCTTATTTCGTAACGAGAGCAAGGAAAAAAATACAATTTTTTTGACACAACCTAGTATGTATGTATAAAAAAGTTTAAAAAACTAAACCTCGACTACGCTTGAACATATCAAATAAAAAGTTTATTAATAATTTTTAATTTATAAAAAATTAATTAAAAATAAGGAGTATATTTATATTATACATACATATTTTATAAATTATTCAGAAAAATAAAAAGCAATATAAGTATTAGAGACATAAATAAACAACTTTTATTTGAGAGCCTTTTTATAATGTCTATTATAGTGAATTGCCTTAAAAAAATCTCTTCCAGTTTTCAAGTGATATAGACATCGAAAACTATCCTCCGCTGACCGTCTTTATTGAATAGAGATTATAAAGAACGTTTTTTGCGCTTTCCTCTCAAGAATAAAACCATTCATGAGTTAGCGACCCCAAAATAAAGTCAGTAGCATTTTTTCTCTGAATCGATACTTTATAAATAAGATTGTTGAAGTAATTTTAAGGACTTTGAAGTGGCAATAATATAAATTAGTTAAACATATTAAATTATTACACAAACCCATAAAAAATCGTATATTCTTAACTGAATTATGTTTTTCTGTCGTATTTTTTAGTGCTGAAAACAAATTTGATAGGTTATTAAAATAAACTCGCTAATTCGCAAAAAACTATTTTATTTTTGAACGCCTATAACTACAAATTATCGTAGAAAACAGATTTGAAAATTTAAAACTCTTTTCTTCATAACTCGGTCAAAAATAGTCGTACAGCGATAAAAAAGCAAATTGAAGAGAAAAGTCTGATCTACAAGTCATCAATTAGATTTGGTAATGAAAATTTATCACGGCCCGAAAAAGCTTTCAATTTTTTTTAAGTAATTTTTTTAAAGACAGCAAAAAATATCTAGGATCAGTGTGTTTTTTTATTGTTAAATTCGTCAAGTTAAATATCACATGAATAAATAAATCTGTCAGAAAAAGCACAATAATAGTAATTAAAATATATATTATTTGAGAAAAAAGTTCATCGCGTATATTATTTTCCGGATAAATAATTTTCATCGAAAACTTTTAATCGTGTATATTTGAGTCAGTATTACTTGTGAAAAAATATATATTATTAATAAATAACATAACATCATTAAAATAAAAAAAAATAAAAACAAAGTGAAATACTAAACTTGTTTCAATTTACTTGATACAAAAAGTCACAAAGCGTTTTATTCATAATTGTGTCGTTATTTTTTTATACACAGGTAATTTTCTCTTGTTAATATTATTTATTATTGATAGAAAAAATTCTGCGTCTTGTTTGGTTCTTTTGTCTAACTACATTTAGTCTTTTGTTGAATAATTAAAAGTAATTAGTTCACAGACATAAAAGAGAATAATTAGTAAAGTGGTAATATTGTTAAACGTGAACCCAATAGAATGGTCAGCTTTTACGAGTAGGTATATTAAACAATTAAAACAGAAATATACTGGCGAATTTAATTATATTTTTAAGAAAAAAATTGAAATTAAATTATTGCTTCTAAAAACTGAAAAATTTTGTTCATTGATTCGATCTTTCCATTTTAGGTCAATCTGTCTGTGACCTAAATCTTTATCATACGTATAACACATGAAGGGCTGTACCGACTTTGATAAAACTTAGTTTCTTAGTTGAATCTGACTAGTAGATGGACCCACATAAAAATTATCAACATCGTTTGTGGGGGGGGGGGTAAATATATGGTAGTATCCTGCAGAACATGCAATAAGTTAATCTAACTGATAGAATTTTTATCTATACACATAAATGAAAAATGTTGTTATAAGTTTATTCTACAAATATTTATTACAAAGAACAGTAATCATATTAACATTTTTTTTATTACTGAAATCGCATGTCAAAAAAAAGTAATAATGATGTACGCATACATTATGTTGGAATTAGAGTTATGGATTTTTTCATATCGTTTAATACATAAACACTTGTGTTACTATACGCGTTGTACTAATTCTAGATAAAACCGTTTTTTTATTAAGTACCTAGCTCGTTCGTTTATTATAAACTACATGGCATGACTTTTGTGTCAAATGCTTTAGATCAGCGGTTCTTAAACTTATGTAGTTTAGATACCTCTTTTGAACAATTATTTTTCAGGGACCCCCTCCCTGCAGGGGTTATTTTAAGAAAATTTTACAACCTTATTTTTTTGCTCCATACATTTCTAACATTTTTTGTTTCTACAACTGCAATGACTTTTTTCCCACACATTTCATTATTTTATTTATTATATATTTTTTCAATTTTTTGCACTACACAAATTAGCTGCAGAAATAAGCTACAACTACATATTAAAATAACCCCGCCTCCTTGACAGAAAAACAAAGAAGAATCAAAAAAGATCATTCCATATCAATTTTTAACTGGCGCGACCAATTTTTTTTTAATTTTAATTTTAGAATCAAAATTTTTTATTTCAAAATCAATATTTTCATTGTCAAAGGTTTTTTTGACAAAATTATCCAGAAAGTAAACAAAAAATGTTTGTTTTAATTTTCTCTTGATTAAATGACCCATATAGCTGTTAACGTTGAAACAGAAGTTTACTTTCTTCATCAAGATATGGAATATGAGTACCAGGGATGCTTTCATGAGTATTCTAGATTTTTAAACACGTTTAAGACACTCTAGTATTCAGATGTTTGAAAAATCAAACAAACATGTATATTTTAAATGGGAAAATCACCCCCTCTGGTAATGGAAATTTTGTAAGATAGAGGGCTGAAACTTTTTCCACATTCTTTTTGAATTATTTGGAGCTGATTTGGGGGGCGGCCCGGTCAAAATTCGTCCTAACTCCATATAAGGACCACCCTAGTATATGTATATAGCTTATATGGTACTGTTAGTAAGTAATGAAAAAAAGTGCATTAGAATATTAAATACTTTCCGTTAAGCCTTTTTTTCTGTAAAGTAGTTTGAAAATTTGATTGATACGCCAAGGCTCGTGGAGAGATACGGTAACAACGCTAGGTAATTTATTTTTTACCTTTATCTTTCCTAACAGTGCAAAATGGTTACCTATCCCTGTTAAAGATTGGCTAAATTGAAATTTTCAAGTGATTTTTTTGTTATATATAAACTTTAACTATCGGTAATATCCACACAACAGTTCTGAAAAAAATCGTTTAACATTTTTATAAGCCTTAAATCAAAATAAACTTTACCGTCTATTTCTTTCTATATATAGGTATAAAATCATATCACACGAGTATTATAAATATAAAATATATATATAAACATAAAAAGGGTTCTATTTTTATTAACGCACGAACCATAACACAAAGGGTATCAATAAAAGTACTATTATTTTCTATATACTCAGTTTTCATCACTTTTCAACCTTTACCGATAGATGATCAATACCAATAATAGTTCCATTTTTCTCCACTTCCATAGCGATGGCAGGTTTATCGTCTTTACATGAAGTTTTTATTTTTAATACATGACCTTTGTCTTTAGAGCTCAACCGGTAATCTATCATGTTACATTTTGTTCTGGTATCGTATACAAGTATAACCTTTCAATATATATTGTAACTTTGTGACGGAAATGTATAAAATAATAAGTAATATTTAATTTTAACTAGCGCATTGGCCCGGTGTTACCCGGGGATATTAATTTAATTAAACATAAAGTAATCATGCCCACCCGACATGCCCACCCAACATGCTCACAACACACGGTTCACCACGAATTGTTTTTTTCCGGCTTCATGAAATTTACCCAAAATATCCACAAATTATACACCTAAACTTAACCTATCCATTAGTGAAAACCGAAATAAAATCCATTCAGTAGTTATTGAAAAAAATCGTGTAAAATTATATTTTCTTCCAGGAAACGCCAGGTCTTATCTTAGAATTTTTATGAAAATCAAAAATAAATAAATAGGTTACTTTTCTTGGAAGTTCTTTATTGTAATTTATAAAAATCCGTTTATTTATATTGTAAAATACATATTTTTTCATTCAAACTCATGGTGGAAAGATATATATTTGTAGGTATCATGATTCAAACCATTCAAACTTACATTCACATATAGTAATTGTTTTCAGTAATTGTTTTATATTCCATGGCTACTGTGTTTTTCTATAAATGACAATTCTTCGCTATAACATCATAGAAACAAAAGACGCTGTGCAAATGGTTCTTTTTAATCATTTGTTGTTAAATCTTAGATTTTCATAAAATATTATTAGCCAATCTACTGCTCGTAAAAATGATCTAACTATTGATGAAAACCTCATTGAAATCGGTTCAGTAATTCCCGAGTCTATAAGTCACACACAAACGAACATTCATTTATATATATGTATAGATAGTAGAATGAACCCATACTTTATTTAGTTTATTGGAAATTAAATTGCATTTATTTAATCGTTTTACTTAACACAATACCAAAAATCTCTTATTAGACCAGGAACTAGAGGGAAGTGAGTGGACATAATATGATAACCGGCAGCTAAGTTCAGATTCATATACCTGAGACCTCAAAGAACTTAAAAAGTCAAGGTGCCAGTCGGTACTTGGGTGCATTTTTTTTAAATCAAAACTTTTTTTGTATCATCATCAAATGTAACTCTGCTCATTTATTTGTTATAATTTTTTTAAAGTTCATAAAACCTTGAATTTGGGTGTTTTCAATCATGAAAATGTACACTTTAAAACTAATATATTAATATTTAAAAAAATATATTTATAATCTTCAAACGAATGTTAACAATAGCGTTTCTCTACTCTGTGAGGGCAATTAACACAGGGCAATATGAGCGCGCAGAGTAGAAAAAGTTCTTAGTTGTTGATTAAAATAAAGGTGGGTGCCGGTAATAATCTTAAAATTGAAGTATACCATATTGTAAACATTCGTTTGAAGATTCTAGCTCCTGGTCTATATTGTTAAATAAATATTTTAGAGAAATTATATATTATGTACAACATTTTTTACTTTATAAAGAAAGCTTTACTAACAATCAAAATAATTTAAATATTTACAATCAAACAAATTATCTACTATTAAATAAAATACCATATTTATAGAAACATACATAAAATATGATTTAGTTATGTAGATAACTTAAAACAACTTCTTGCACTAGGAACTGTTTTTACTTCCATGTTCTGAAAGAAATGGAAGTATTGTAATACCATCGAAAAATCGTGTCCGAGAAAATGACAAATTCTGATTGTACTAACTTCAAAATGTAAAGAAAAGTTAATTTCCGCATGGTAATTAAATGTAGTTTTTTTTTCGTTTACGATAACTACTGTAAAAATGCACCGATCTGAATTATTTTTGGGGAAAATATTTGTCTCAGTGAGTACTCCAGACCTTTTGATTTTGGTGCTAATCGGATTAGGGGTTTTAGAAATATTCGAAATTTTGTAACTATTTTCGTCTAAAAAGTGAATGTTGCGAGTATGATCTCATTTATTTTGATAAGACTTGGTACATTCGTAGTTCAATTGAACCTAAGTGACATTTATTATTTGTACGTGTCTAAACAGCTATTGAAAGGGTAAAAACCACCCTCAAAATTTGAATTTTAAATACAAATTAATATGTCATTATTATCCATACCGATATTTTTTTTATATTGATAACAAAAATAATTTTAAATGATCTGATTTGAAATTTATGACGTCACACAAAGTATAGCAAGAATGAGAATCTAATTAATGATCCCTGTGTTAATATAATTAATGAAATTAAATTAATTATTGTAGACTGTTATATATTACAAAAACAAAATATAATTTGTTTAGACTTCTGTAAAAGGATTGAATGAAAGAACTCAAAATGATTAATACATTCGAGACATGCACATTTAAATAAGAATGCGTTTTTGTTAACAATTAAACAAATGGGTGTAAAAAATGGCACCACTTGAAATCAATTTAAATACCTCTTTCATTTGATTACAAACGTTTAATGTTTTATTTACTTTTTCTTTGGTTTGAAAACTTGAAAAATAAATCTGTTTGTATTGAACTTTGGTCTTTTCACTTTCATTGAACAAGAAAATTATAGACATTACATTTTTTTATATTAATTTATTTGACCTTTTCCTTGGCATGAATATTTTTTCGTACTTTTCTAGTTTTGTGAGATGCTAATTATCCGAACTAATTGGTAGTTTATAAAATTCAAACATATATCTCAAACGTTATATTGTTTATAAACATATAAGGTACTGGCACCAATTATGGCCGCTATAAGAGCAAGGTTTACTGTTTTTGTGATTGACGGGCTTCTTTTTGGAATTCTCATGAACTCATGTTACTAATAAAACTAGTAAATCTTTATTTAATCATTGATAATATAGATTAAGTTTTTTTACGTATTATTGGACACTGAAAACGAATACGGCAGTAAAAAACCTCACCGACTTTCTCTCTTTTATTTGTTTTTTTTTTTTAAATCACTTTAACTCAATAACTTTGAACGCCTTAAACTAAGCAACAACTGATCGTAAAAAATGTTAAAAGTAGATTTGAGATGCTGACAGTTTTTTCTCTATTATTCGGTCAAAAATGGTCATTCAGCGATACAAAAAAAAAATCAAATTGCAGATAAAATAAGTATATTCGATTTGATAAAAAAATTAATATAAAATTTCTACTTTTTGCGACAGTAAAAAATTTTAGGATCTGTGAGTTTTTTCATTGTCTAACTTGTAGGGCTGTGTAATTTCTATATAAGATTTATGTATTTTTTATCAAATAGAAAACACATCAAGATTATAATTTTAGTATTCTATAATGATAACATCTTGAGTAGTTATAAAACGCCTAAACCACTGGACGTATCGAAGCCATGTTCACACCATATGTTCGTTGGTTCCCCGATAAGATTATATATTTTTTAACTCGGTATAGAAGACGCTGGGGTCGAGATATTTACAGAAATGTGTATTAATGGTCCGATTTAGCTCATATTCAAAATATATGTTAGTTACGCAAAAAGAAATATTTTTACAAAAAATGGAGTTTATTTACGAAAATGTGTATTTATGGCCTAATTTTTAAACAAATTATTTTTGGGCAAGATCCGCTAGTAAATATATATAGACAATATATTTACTTTATTTGTACACTAGTTTTTTTTAATTATTTTCATTTAAAAATACATTTTTTTAATAAAAAACTAAACATTGAAACACAAAAATATAAAAATACATAAAACAAATTGTGACAGACATATTTAAGCAACCCACAATTATTTTTAATAAATTGTTTACTTATTCTTTATATAACACTACATTCAAATTTCTATACACAAAAATAATTTGTTTGTGTATTTATAGCGACACTATTTCACGAAATAGAATTTATAATATTCCTAGATTTAACACACCATAAAAAACACATTAATAAAATTTAGAAAATTTTTAATTTATCTGCGAATTCTTAGCAATATAATTTTCAGTATGGTTGAGATTTTATAGGTTCGCTTGATATGTAAATAAAATATTTTGGCACAGATGTGGTCAATAAAGTTTCTCTGCTATTATTTATATTTTCTTGTATATTCTGTTTGTTACTCTAAATTAATCGCTTTTCGTTTGTATTTTTTGTATTTAAAAAAAAATTGTTTATGGGTAAAAATATATTTTTTTAATTTAAATTTAAATTGCAATCTATTATTTAAAACATTATATATCTTATAAAGATCATAATAAGTCAATATTTTATATCAACATGACAATATACAATATTTTTTTAACCATATTGTAATTTTACTAGCAAATTTTTGATTGCCCAAGTTTATACTAATACTAAAATATATTAACACGATTATATTTGATTTATTATAATATAATAAATTTAAATTTAATATATTATTATATATATTTTTTTGGATGTTATAACAATAAAATTACACAGAATTTTCTTTACTAGAAAACATTATAAAATGTAATATACTTCCTTGTAGAAACAGCATATTTCCACTTTATCAAAAATGCTCTTTTTATTTTGAAGAAATGTCTCTCAGGAATTGTTTTTTTTTTGTTATTTATAAAAATGTACTCCTGAAAGCATGTGTACGCTCTAAGTAATCAACATATTATATTCATAAATTATTATACACGATATTCGACAAACAATATGTACGAATAAATTATTCATATATTTTTAATATTACGCTATGAAAATGGTAAACGTACCTACGTATATATTTTGCGTACCGAGTTTTTTTAATACAGACTTTTTTTATTATTTTATAATTAACTCGTAGAAAACAAATATTTAGTCTTAACTTTGGAAATAATTGAAAACTTTATCAAAAAAATATGCGTGCTCTGATCAAAAATAAAATACAAAATCTTACCTTTCGGAAAAATCTGTATCGAGCACCACCAGCAAAATTCAAAAAAATCAAATCTTGAAGCAAAAAGTTTATATATATAACAAACGCAATACTCAATTCAACGATAGAATGAACCAACAATCGAAATTACAATATCCAATAGCAGAAATAATAATACACTTAATAACTTCACGTGAGTCGAGATATTCCCGATTATATTACAACTAACTCGGTACCGGCTGTGAGCTGTCTATCGGGACACGTCCACGCACGAACTGCCGACGTCGCGACGCTACTGGACGACGCACACTACGTACGAAACCCATTCGGCTGTACTCGGTAACGCTCGGACGCCGCACTTCATTACTACATACCTGCGTTGTGCGTGCTCACTCTTCTATATCTTACCTGTGTATATGTAAGCATGTATGTGTGTTGGAAACCTATTATAAAATTATGTTTGTATAGTTTATAACAGGGCTTCGAACCGTTATTTTTTTCGTTTCGGTTTTCGTTCCGGTTCGAGTAAAAAAATATATTTCGGTTCGGTTCCGGTTTTCGTTCCGCAAAAAATAACAGTTTTTCCGGTTTTCGGTTCAGCTCCGAGTGGTTAATTAAAACAAAAAAATTATTTGTATTAAAAAAAAATTTTATACCATAATTTAGAATATTTTATGGTACTTGTATGATAGTCCGAACGACAATTGAAGTTGGAAATCAGATCATGTTAACGCGCGTATTTTAACATGTACTGAACCGTAAACTGTTCCGGTTTTCGTTCCGGCAAAAAATAACGGTTTTTCCGGTTTTCGGTTCAGTTCCGGTTCGAAGCCCTGGTTTATAACGAACTAGCGCATTGGACCCCGTATTACCCGGGTTAATATCAACAAAAAACAAGCCTTGGGTTGGGGTGAGACCCTTTAGGTCCACACAAACAACTTCCCAGCATTGTATGATTATTATAAATACTTGAATGCTGATTATTTATTGTTTCCATATACATAGTATATGTGAATTTTTTTTTAAATATTTTTATGGAATTTGTCAGAATTTGTCACCGTTGTATTATGAATATTAGTTTTCTAATATCCTAATGTCAATAATATAACACACATTTTTAGAATACCTTATTTGACAATTAGAATTAAATGGTATTTGTTTCCAAGGCAACATGAATTGTAGACTTATTTATTAGTAATTCAAATTTTGAGGGTGGTTTTCACCATTCACCCCTTCAATGGCTGTTTTGGCACGTTTAACAAAAAAAATACTGAAATACATTTTTCATTATTTGTATTATAGAATATTTATGCTAAGTTTCAAGTAAACCCGACCAATAAAACTTTAAACACCTTCGAAAAATCCTTTCTTTTAGATCATATTTACGTCAAGACGCTTCGATTGGCAACCCAACGAAGTCAATAGCATTTTTCATTTGCGAGATTTCGTGCACGTAAAAAATCACACGCAAATACGTACGTACATACATACATACATACACACACACACACACACACACACACAGACATCTTTATAAAAATAGTGTAAATATACTATAGTGACCTTGAAACATACAAATATGTTGAAATTTTTTATTTTGATTTTCGGACCGACTACCGACTACAATAACTTCCAGTTGGGAAGTTAATAAATAGTGCAAACTATGTATGTTCTTTGTCATTCATTCAAATTGACATTCATATTTGACTGGGAATAATCAAATCCATGTATTTTTTTACTTTGTCCACCCAACATGCTCACAACAGCAGAATTTTTTTTCAACTTCATGAATTTTACACAAAATATCCACAAATTGCACACCTAACTCTAACCTATCCATTAGTGAAAACCGGAATAAAATCCGTTCAGTAGTTACTGAGAACATCGTGTAAAATTATATTATCAAACTTCCAGGAAACAGCAGGTCCTGTCGTAAAATTTTGTATGAAAAAAGGATATTCTTTTTGAGGTTTTCATAAAATATTAAAAACCATTTCTGAAACTATTGGATATTTTAGGAATGAATTTTATACCCAAGAAGAACGTGTTTTGATTTGTTTTTGTTAGGTTTTTATTGTAATAATAACTAATCGTGTTTGTACTTCATTCAACTATATTTTTTTTAATCCTAAAATCCGTAGTCCACGCGAGCGAAGCCGCGGGCATAGCTAGTATTATTATAATAATAATAATAATAACAACAGGTACCTTTTAAAAAGAAAATGTTAGATAAGAATAATTTTTTGAAGCTCTGGCCTAGTCCATTACTTTATAGTAATCTTACCTGTATCGTTGTTTATATCAACTTTTTGTGTGTTCATTTTATTTATCTAATATCAGAATTACGAGAGAGGGAGGGTTAACATGGCCAACGGGTTCAAAATAAATTTACCCTTAAACTTTGATGTCAGTGTGGTGAAGTAAGTGGTAGTAAAAAAACGATAAAATTATGTCGTTGTTTGATATAAGAGGTAAATATTAGATGACATATTTATTACAAAATGTAGTTTGTTATATGTACATTAAATTACTCAACATTAATCAAACTTATTATTTTTTTGTCATTTATTATACATAACATTCTAAATTTGAATTTTACAAAACGATTAAATAGTTAATACATTATCTTTATTTCTACTCACTAGGTATATAAATTCAAATAATTACTTTAGTCATTACATTTTTATTGGTTTTTATATGACTGCTTATTTTAAAAGTAAGAAAATTTATATATGAGGTATAAATACAATTTATTTGTGCACTAAAGTAATGTACAGTCACCTGCATTAATGGTCTTGCAGTTTGTATTCATTTTCGTTTATCACCAACTAAGTAGGCTCCTCCCATTTGATTATTATAATATTTAAATCGTTTCTCCATGTATCAAACAAAGAAAGATATTTTGAAATTTATTTGCTAGATAAAGAACTACTCTTCGTTTACAGTACTCATATATATTTGTGTAATTAAATTATTATGTAATCTATTGAAAATTGTATACGTTAATTTTGTGGCAATAAATATTTGATATTCCGAATTTTAGTATTTAAATATATTAAACTTGATAGAAAAAGATAACCGATGATGTTTGTCTTTAAATTTGGAATCTGTTGTAAGCGATTCTAGCCTTTAGGGTGCCAGACGAGTTCTGCAGGCGACTGTACATTCTCATTAATTTTAATTTTATATTTATAATAAAATTAATAATTATAAAAATGTGTAGGAACCTAAAAATTATATGCTATATAGTTAGTTATAATAATTATAATATGTATCTGTTGAAAATTATTCTTTTGTTATTAAATAAAGAATTGAACTACCAATATGTTACTACGTTTGAATGTTACCTTTATGTCATTTCAATAAATTATTTTTCGAGAAATAGGACGTTAAGTTTAATTAAATATAAAATTTCGATTTTCTATGTTATGCTGATTCTATTTCGAGATCATAAATAACACATTTTATTTTCTTTATCGTTTTTATAAGAAAAACATCGGCCAAGTAAATGCACAGTGCTTCCTCGTGCTCAATTCACCCAAGGTAGTTAATTATAGAACAATTTAAATAAAAACCGTGTTCAGATAAATTGCCTGGGTTTGGTTAATCATTTCATTTTTATACAATTTTACTAAAAAATATTAGTTCGAAATTTTTCTTAAGACGCATCTGATTATCTTTTCGTATATTTTTAATTTTTTAACAATTTCAATCTAAATCTAAATTTATGCAAACGTCAAAATGACATGTAATATGCCAAAGTAAATATCAATTTAAAAAAACAAAACATGCTTTTTAAAGCAAATTGAGATATATCTTTGTAAGGAAATATTTTACAACAAACGTTGTAGACCCATATTATACCAAAAATATTCTATACAATTTTCACGTTACATGCGTTGTTCTTGAGATATTTTGAAAATAATAAATATTTTGGGATGTCACTCTTCCCCTTTACACACGATTTTGATGATTTGGGATCATCCTCAAACCAGACCCAACCAACGATCCAAGTTTCATTAATATCGGTTCAGTGGTTCATGAGTTATGCGTGTGACAAGGACTCAAGGGACAGACGCAAAATTTTGAAATCGGAGTACAATTATTTTGTCTCATTCCAAAACGATCACAAAGCTGCTCGTATATTCGATATTAATAGGAAGCAATATATTTTTTAAATAAATTCAATTGCTGGTATCGATAAAATAACTGCAGTTTTATTAAAACACTCTATTCTATTAAATAATATTATATGTGCTGATAATTAAACAAACAAATTAGTTTAATTAATCACAATACACACAATAGCGATGCTTAAGCCAACTTTACGTTAGCAAGTCATAACACTTAACACTCTCATCTATTATGCGGCTAAAAACACATTAAAATAAATAAAAAATAAATAGTAAGACGAATGTTACGTTGAAAATTAGATGATTAATTGAACGATTTTGGCTAAAAGGCAGTTAAAAACCGTGTCTATTTTTAACATGATTTATTACATTATTACATGTTGGTTGGTTTACAATAGCGAGCAAATGTTACTATCAAATATTTGTATTTATTGATTTTTTATGAAGCTATATTTAAGTTCAAATGAATAAAAACATATTTTTGTGCCAATTTTGAACAAGAAAAAATTAAATACAATTTTATTTATTTATTAAATAAAAATATCTACCATGGGAGTCACGGGACTTTCTTATACGTAATCGTGACAGTGAACTGTGTGCGTGATTCTTATTTAATTAAAACATATTTCTGGCAAACTAATAAAAGATAGAATAAAATGAATTGGACATAAACTATAGATTTCTTCTTTCTCGAAATTTTTCTTAAAACACATCTGATTATTTTTTCGTATATTTTTAATTTCTTGACATTTTCAATATAAATCTAAATTTATGCAAACGTTAAAATGACACTTAAAACGTCAAAATGACATTTAAAACGCCAAAATGACATTTAAGACGTCAAAATGATATTTAATATGTCCAAATAAATATCAATTTAGAAAAACAAAACACGAATTTTTAAAATAAATTGAGATAAATCTTTGTAAGGGCATATTTTACAACAAACGTTGTAGACCCATATTATAGGAAATTTAATGCTGTACAAAAAATATTCTATACAATTTTCACGCAACATGTGTCGTTTTTAAGATATCTTGAAAAAATAAATATTTTGGGATGTCACCCCTCCTCCTTACACACGATTTTGATGATTTTTAAATGGGACCGTCCTTAAGCCAGACCCAAGCATCCGATCAAGTTTCAACAATATCGGTTCAGTGGTTCATGAGTTATGCGTGTTACAAGGATTCAGGGGATAGACACACCTGAAATGGAAAGATCAAATTTCGAAATCGGAGAAAATATTTTTTTTGTCTCAATCTGAAACGATCACAAAGTAAGGAAGCAAAATATTATAATTTAGTGAAGTGAAGTATATTGGTTCAGTGGTTCATGAGTTATGCGTGTTACAAGGATTCAGGGGACAGACACACGAACGGACAGACAGACAGACACTGAACGAAAAGTGTTTGTCTTGACCTGAAATGGAAAGATCAAATTTTGAAATCGGAGAAAATATTTTTTTGTCTCAATCTGAAACGATCACAAAGCTAGGAAGCAAAATATTATAATTTAGTGAAGTGAAGTTAGTCGCACTGACATCTGAACAACGCACATAACAATGCGTATGTATGTATTTGTAACAGTACGTGTACAGTATGTAAAGTTTATCATACTTGTGTATGCTAGGAACATCCCTCGCAGAATGTAATCTGTGGCTGTGACGTGTAAGTACTCCCATAGTTTTGATGTAATTTCCTTCATCTTGTTAGAAATGAATGTAACTTAATCAGCCGAAACAATTGGAATTGAGAGTTGTGTATAGCAGATAAGCACAACCGTTTCTATGTATGTATATGTATATATCTCATCTATGTGTAAACACATATACATACACACGATATGAATTATTGTCAAAGTATTTCAGATTACTGATTGTGTATTAACAAATTGACTTTAGTTAATTTCAAGTTTTATATTGTTCTAGCTGCTACCCGCGGTTTCGCTCGCGTGGATTTCGAAACCCCCATCCCCATGGTATTTTTTCCGCCGAATCGAATGAAACTAATTACAACCATTCATATGTAAAAGAGTGTGAAATATAAATTTTTTCTATATTTTGGTTTTCATTCATTATGCAAAATCGTAAATATCTCGATTGCTATGCGAGATAGGGGGTTGTTTTTCCTTCTAAAACCCCACCGTATGGTATTTTTCCCGCCAGATCGAATAAAACCAATTACAACCCTTCATATGTAACGGGGGGGTAAAATATTATTTACTAAAAAAAATTAAAATGTTTCAATTCCTTAGGGGGTAAATTTTCAAGATACGAAATAACCGCCAAACTTCATCAAGATCGGTTCAGCGGTTTGGCCGTGAAAAGGTAACAAACAGACAGACAGAGAGACAGATAGACACACTTTCGCATTTATAATATTAGTATGGATATGGATTATTAAGCTAGTGCCAATACCTTTTTGAAGAAAAAAAATTATTAACAGGCAAGGACCAGCCGGAAAATTTAGTAAAGGTTATAATAAAGAGAAAAAACTAAAACTAAACACGAGATAAAGGGAAATTGTTAAATGGGGGTGCTGTTTAGGGGTTGATAGTGGTTTTTTGCTATTTTCAGCGAAACGTGACCTCCTAGTGGAAAATATACTTCACAAAAGTTGTAGGTAATAAAAAAATCTTAAACTTTTATATAAGACATTTTTCAACATAACCTCAAATTTTATATGTAAATATCTCGGAAGCTACTGGTTTCCCAGATTCCAAAAAAATCATGCTTATTCAATGCAAAAAAAGGTATACTTTCACAAAATTTCATGTAAGTTGAATTATTTTTACGAGAGGAAAAAAATCCGAAAAATCGGTTTTCCGTCATTTTCTCGGAAAATTTGAGGTTATGTTGTAAAATGTCTTGTTGAAAGTACTAATTTAAAGCTATATTCTAGAATTTTTTCAAATTTTTTGCATCAATAGTTTAGAAACTAGAGGAATTTGAACGATATAATTTTTAAAACATAATGGTACCGAAAGCTCTTTCACTTGAAATAAAAAGATCCGCTATATCTGAAATACAACTTGTTTTATTTAAATTCAAAGATGTACCTATCTCGCTTAATGGATGACCCTTTAGTATTAATTTTTAAATGAATAATTAAAGTTTAATATATAAAATTCCTTATATTTCAAAATTTCTTTGTTTATTACCTACGTAAAAATAAATGGAAAAAAATATGTTTCTTAAAAAAAATCAATGGAGATCGAGATTTGTCTCGGCTCAGAAAATATATATATAATACCTACATATTATAATGTGTGCATGGAAATGTACAAAACTGCAGCGAAATATTATACCGAATAGAAAATTAAATTATTGATAATAAAAAATAAAAAAATCAAAATAAAATATACACTACAAATGGTTTATTTTCTACGAGACGAGACTGTCATGAGATTTACCTGTGTCTCGTTTTTATGTGCCTTATTTAAAGGTTTATTTACTTACATTATTATAAAGATAAATGCGGCAAAAAAAATTAACTCTCAATTGAAATATTTTTAGATCACAAAAAGTAAAAAGTTATGAAAAAAACATAAGTTTTAATAAACGTAGCAGGACGAACGAGGCAGAGAACTCTTCCACGAGGGTACAATAACTCTTAAACATTTGGCGGATTTAATTCTGTGAGGTGCGCCATTCTAAGGGCACGAATTAATAGACATAATGTAGAAAATGCACTGAGGAAAAAGCTTCTATTTAATATGCAATATGTGCTTGCAGCGGATTCGGATAAATGTCAGTGGAACAATGTATTAATTTACACTTGTTTGTATATACCCATGTATTATTTGTTTTGTAATTTTTATGCTACGAAAATTTTTGTGTGTTTTTATCAATATTTATTTGCTTGTTGTGTTTAAATAAATTTGCATTATTTTGTGTTTTTTCATGAAAAGAGATTTTTTTTAAATTAGAGCAGCATTTATCAACTTTTTCACAATAGCGGAAACTTTGAAAATTATATTCATGATTGCAAGAACTCCTACATAAAATTTTTATTGTTTTTCTAAATTGATATTTCATTTGGTATATTAAATGTCATTTTGACGTTTGTCAAAAAATTAAAAATATACGAAAATATAATCAGGTGTATCATAAGAAAAATTTCGAACTAATATTTTTTATAAAAAGGTATAAAAATTAAATGATTAACCAATACCAGACAATTTATCTGAACACTATCGATTTTTATTTAAATTGTTCAATAATTAACTACCTTTGGTGAATTTAGCACGAGGAAGCACTGTGCATTTACTTGGCAGATGTTTTTTTCTATCTAAAGGAATAGAAAACGCTATTCCCTCTTCCCCATCCTGGGTACACCACTGGTAAATAATCAGTTGATATAAGAGCCATTCAAAAGTCAAAACGATAAATTAAGCAAGTGTGAAAATCGATATTTAAATATGTCTCTACAAAATTATATATAAACAAGCTTTGGGTTGAGGTGACACCCTTTAGGTCCACACAATCAACTTCCCAACATGGTATGATTATAAATACTTGAATACTGATTATTTATTGTTTCCATATAATTTATGTGAATATTTTTTTAATATGTATATTTTATGAAAAATTTTAATGGAATTGTTCAGAAATAAAACTCACTTTTGTATTATGAATATTAGTTTTCTAATATCCTAATGTCAATAATATAACAGACATTTTTAGAATAACTAATTTGACAATTAGAATTAAATTGCATTTGTTTTTATAATAACTAATCTGACAATTTAAATTTAATTGTATTTGTTTCCAAGGCAACATGAATTGTAGACCTATTTATTAGTATTTAAAATTCAAATTTTGAGGGTGGTTTTTACCTTTCACTCCTTCAATACCTGTTTAGGCACGTATAACAAAAAAAATACTGAAATACATGTTTCATTATTTACATATAGGTATTGTAAAATATTTATGCTGAGTTTCAAATAAATTTGATCAAAAAAAATAATTTTATAGTACGTTTTACCCCCAATAGGGATTGAATTTCGAAAAATTCTTTCTTTCAGATAATATTCACGTCAAGACGCTTCGTTTGGCATACCAACGAAGCCAATATCATTTTTTATTTTCGAGATTTCGTGCACGTAAAAAATGACACGAACTACGTACAAACACACACATACATCTTTCTGAAAAGAGTGTAAATATACTATAGTGACCTTCAAACATACAAATATGTTGAAATTTTTGATTTTGATTTTCGGACCGATTACAAAATGGGAAGTTAATAACCAATAAATAAATCAAATATCGAAATTAAACTAATCAAGTACCTGCCTACTCAAGTACTAAATTTAAAAAATCAATACAAACTCCAATCAAAACATAACGTATTTGAATATTGCCTCCAATCAACGGCAATACATTTTAAGCAGATTTTATTCGATCATAAATTCATATACCCACATACATACACAATAAAATCTAGTATGATTTAATTTCTACTGCAGTATTTACACACACACACACACACATGTGTTTGTGTCGTTTTTGCTGCCCCTCGTTCAACGTACCCATGCAAAATTAATTGCCCCAGTGTAGTTACACGCACATGTTGCGCTTATTCAAAATTGTAAAAAATGAATTAGAGAAGCACACGGTCCGTAAGGAATGACACTCCGCGAATATTCAACTTCGACGCGAAGGTTGTTCAGTATTTTTAATTATTTTTAACATGTTTTCTACATGTTTGTATGTGTATGAACTGTATATATGTATGTATGTATATAAACATAATAATATATCCTTATTTTTTATTTTAATTTTTTAAATAACACCAGCAGTTTCATTTCAACTTTATGTAAAGTAAGGTTGACTATATTTTTATTTCGTTAGTTCTTCAGTTAAACTATATGACGGTAATGTTGTATGAAAGAAAGTATTTTTAATTATATTTAATTTTTGGCTTGAACTGGGTCATACTAAAATTCGCATTGATTTATTTTTGAATAAGTTTTGTTTATTAATACTGATACACTATTTTGAAGAACTACCGTTGGCTAAACTGTTCATTTTTGTAGAATAGAAAATAATATTTTATCTATTTTCATAGATATTTTTCTTAATACGTGATTGATTATTATTTTATACCGCCCCTTACCCAACCATAACACGATTTGGATGATTTTATATGGGACTTTTTATTATCCAAACGAAAGATCAAGTAAAATTTTGGAGTCGAAGAAAAAATATCTTCTTTCAAAAATATTCACATAGCTTTCAACAAATGGCAAGGAAGCAATAATATGTGGAGTAGAACTGGGCGCGTTAGTAATTTTTGCTCACGATCACGCACGCTCACGAGAGAAAATTTTTTAGTCACACCCGCTCACTCACGGTTACAAAAAAAGAATTCACGATCACGCACGCTCACGAATTATATTTTTTTACTCACGCCCGATCACGCACGGCGGGTCACACTCGTGACCCGATTTAATCTAATTGTTGTAAATTAAATTTTGAAATGAAGAAAATTAATGTTTTTTACGTGCAATATATTGTGTATATTTTATATTCATATTATTTTCTTCTAAATTACATTCTAGTATAGTAATAACAAAGAAAACAATAAGAAAATAAAGTTACAATGCATTTTTAAATTTTTTTTTGGTGTTTTGATACAGTTGGCAATACTGACCACGTGAAAGTGCTTCTAAAAATAACATTTATTTTTTATATTATATTTTTTGATGTCATAATTCGTTTTAAAACATTATTATATCTATGCATTATTAGTTCAGATATTAAAAAAAAGATCAAATAAGTTTATAAAAAAAATTATCTTCAAAATATACCTACTCACGGACTCACGCACGGTTGTTTTAATTTGACTCACGATCACGCCCGCTTACGATTCAAGATTTGAAAATTACTCACGCTCACGCGGGTCACGGTCGTGACCCGACGTGACCCGAAAAATTCACGACCCACGCCCAGCTTTAATGTGGAGGCATATATATTTAATATATTAGTATAAAAAAAATGTATTTTCAAGTAATTCAAAAACATTTTTTTGTAATTAATACCGAGTGTAGATAATCTTGAACAGAAAAGATTCTTATTAATGGATATAAAAAGTTTGTATTAATCTGAAATTACTTAAAATATTAGAACAGAAATACTCTGGGATGAATACAAGTTACGGATATTAAAATACTTAAAAAGAAAGTAATCTCTAAAACCGATGCGGAAGAATTCTAAATGAACGTTATAAAACATTAATGTATACCGGGTTTATCTTTGATTTGAATAAGAAGAAAGAAATAGGCACATTTATGTTATATACAATATTAAAATCTTAAGGTTTGGGTTATAATTTCCCTAAATAAAAATTTTATTTTTTTCTTCAAATATTCATATGGTTCGTATCAAACCCCTGTTGAGAGAACGCATAATGTCGAACGAATCTAGTCCTCTTCGTTAAATTTATTATTTATAATATACAGGTATTTAAAGTGTTACAGATTATTATTTCAGAACCATCGCATATTTGAAAAAAATGTTTATGCCAAAAAATAATTGGTTGTGAGAGGGTAATCGAATAGTAATATTTATTTGTTATTTTAACGTGGCCTTCAAGGATATTTGAAGTCAGCATCATTTTTTTTTTTACTGAAAACTTTTTTTTGAACAAGATATCTAACAAAACAATTTCGAGATTTTGAACATTAAAGATTTTTTTTACTCAGATATCATCAACTTTAGAGAAAAAGTATAAAATAAAATAAAATTTTATTTTGGTCTAATGAAACATGGAAAATTATTCTAGAATTTTTGTATATTTATTTTTGTTTTTGATTAAATAAAATAAATAGAAAAAGTTTTTTTAATTTGTAAAATATTCTCCAAGTTTTATTAGACCAAAATAAACATTTTTTGCATCCTGTACTTTTTCTCTTAAGTTGGTGATTTGTGAGTAAAAAATTCTTGAATGATCAAAATCTCGAAATTATTTTGTTAGATATCTCGTAAAGTTTAGATTGTTCAAAAAAAAGTTTTCAGTGAAAATTCGTATTTTTTCACGTAGAATAAGATAACTAAATAAAATCTATAGGTTCCTATTAAAAAAAAAATGATGTTGACCTTCAAATATCCTTGAAAGCCACGTTAAAATAACAAATAAATATTACAATTCGATTACCCCCTCACAACCAAACATTCTTTACAAAATATTATGTGTAACACTTTAAATGCCCCACCTTGTATATGGTATATTGAATTAATAAAATTTCGAGTATTTACTGTAAACAGGGTGTCCACTGACTTTCCTGACTTCCCTGACCACAGATTCAAAATTCCCTGACCACTAGAAGCTCGGGGGCAAGATGTAATCGAAAGGCCCCCAGAATGTGCAAAAAAATTTGAAGACCTTTTTTTTGCTCGTCAACTCAAATTTATACACTTTTTTCTTCTTCACTGACTTCCTAAGTATAATAAATTCCCTGACTTTCCAAAAAAAATTTTATAAATTCCCTGACTTTTCAGAATATTAAATAAATTCCCTGACCACTTTAGGCTTCCCTGACTTTCCAGAAAGTGGAAAGCCTGGTAAATTTTTTAATGTAAGTATCATAGTTTCCATTTTCTACAAACATCCATTCTCTGTAAATGTCAAAACCCACCAACACATAATTTTCAATTACGCGAAATACCCTTCATTAAAAATATTGTTTTGCTCAACAAACACCATTAGAGTGATCATCGCATAATAAAACTAATGTTTGCATACAACAATCACAGCGTGTCTAAAACAAACAACACCCACCCACCCATTCACATACACACACGTACATACATACAGGAACACAGTAGAGTAGCATTGTGTTGGTTATTGTATATGTAGTGCGAAATTTATAGCGTTTGTCGTGAGCTTAAAAGCCACACACACATTCCATGAGTAATTCAGTGTCTGGAGCTTTGCGGAGCCCCTCGGAGCTTTGGCAAGCACACAGATACTGCCCAAACGATCTTACCGCTCGCCCCCGTGAGGGACCACCTGTCCCGAATTAGCTGCGCCTCCCCACACCTCAAAGGACACAAAACTAATCTAAATCTGTCATGGACGCAATTAATCCCCGTTTCTTCATCAATAAATTAACTTTATTAACGCTACTACCTGGTGTGCTTTACACATATCTGTGCACGTGTGTAAGTGAGTATGTAGAGATGACTAGAATATCGGTTTCATAAAAAAATGTTTACTTTTATTTAAAACTAGCGCGTTGGACCCGGTGTTACCCGGGTTAATATCCACATAATCATAGTGACCTTAAATATTCAACATGCACACCCAACATACCCATCCAAAATGCCCACCACACACGGTTCACTGCGAATTAAAATTTACACAAAATAGCCACAAATTTTGTTCATTAGTGAAAACCGGAATAAAATCTGTTCAGTAGATAGAAATTGTATGAAAAAAATAAATAGGTAAGTAGAAATAATAATCAATTTTACCTTTCTTTGGAGTGAAATGTTTCTATATATTTCAATTTTCAATCAATATTTCAAAATAATTTATTGTTTACGTATGTCAAAAATCATCCAATTTTTCGATAAAATATTTGAAAAGTTCAATAGTGACTTCATAATTATTGAAATCTGTATTACATGGCTACTATGTTTTTATATAAATGACAATTGTATGCTGTGACATCATGGAAACAAAACACAACTTGACGAATATATTTTTATGTTAAATCTTAGGTTTTCATAAAATATTAATAACCACGAACATGCACAGGAAAACTATTGGTGAAAACCGCATTGAAATCGGTTCATTAACCAGGTGATCTTATTTGTTACTTGGCTTATGGGTTTAAGACACATCTTCTTGATTATATTTACGATAAATAACCACGTGGCTTACATCTAGAGGATAATTAGGTATTATTCATTATTTTAAGTTTTTGCGAAATTTCTTGGCTATCATTTTGGCACAAACTTCATTTATGTAAAAAAAAACATCTGCCAAGTAAATGCACAGTGCTTACTCGTGCTAAATTCACAAAAGGAACTTAATTATTGAACAATTTTTGATTGAAATGGGACCATCCTCAAGCCAGACCCTAACATCCAACCAAGTTTCATTAATATCGTTTCAGTGGTTCATGAGTTATGAATGTGACAAGGATTCACTGGACAGACACCTGTAACGGAAAGATCAATTTAAAATTTTGAAATCGGACCAGACCAATTTTTTATCTCATCCCGAGAAAAAATTTCAGATCTGCATTTTGAGACATCATAGTTTTCACTGGTTTTTGATCTGTAAAGATCTACAACGATCTACAAAGATTTCTAAAGATCGTTAAAAAGATAAGGGGTTGTTTTGTCCCCCTAATAACCTCACCCACGTAGTATTTTTCCCGCCGGATTGAATAAAACCACTTACAACCCTTCATATGTAACAGGGGATAAAATATTAATTACTAAAAAAAAAAATTTCCACCCCCTTGCAATTCATTAGGGGTTGAATTTTCCAGATATAAAGTAGCCTATGTCAGTCCTCGGGATGCAAACTATCTCACTGCCAAATTTCATCAAGATCGGTTCAGCGGTTTAGCCGTGTAAAGGTAACAAACAGACAGACAGTATTAATATGGATTATTTATGCTATGCTATTTGCATTTACCGAAACTGCAAGACTTTTTATCCGTCCCATAGAAGCACTCACACTCACAAATGCACATACGTGTAAGTGTGCATGTAATAATATGTAATGTTGTGTCGGCGGGCTCTACGTATATGATTTTATGTATGAGGACGTACATAATGTAACACTGTACATGTACATATATTTAGCTTGTGCCGGCGTGTTCGTTATTCGGCTACGTCGTAAAAACTTGTTCTCTGATTTCATGTTTATTAATCTCTCAAAACTTGTTTCACTTCCACGTACTTCTGCGGAAAAATATAACTCTGGCGAAACTGCATTTTATTACTCTCGTTTAAGTTACTCGTGTCGGATGATACCACTGTGCCATCACTGTCACACAGTATGCCTACACTTTTTCAAGATTTTCTGTTTCTACGTACAGTCACCTGCATTAATGGTCTTGCAGTTTGTATTCATTTTCGTTTATCACAAACGTAGTAGGCTCCTCCCATTTGTTTATTATAATATTTAAATCATTTCTCCATGTATAAAACAAATAAAGATATTTTGAAATTCATTTGCTAGATAAAGAACTCCTCTTCGTTTACAGTACTCATATATATTTGTGCAATTAAATTATTATGTAATCTATTGAAAATTGTATACGTAAATTTTATGGCAATAAATATTTAATATTCCGAATTTTAGTATTTAAATATATTAAACTTGATAGAAAAAGATAACCGATGATGTTTTTCTTTAATTTGGAATTTGTTGTAAGCGATTCTAGCCTTTAGGGTGCCAGACGAGTTCTGCAGGCGACTGTACATAAATCTAAATTCATCAGAAACGTGAAGTTACGTTGGTGTCTTTCTTTTATCACGTAAGTCCTCACTAAGAAAATATTTTCCGAAATTGAAACTCTAATGGGGGGTGGAGGGTGTTAAACTTTAATTTTATTTTGATACACTAATTTGCATAACTATAAAGTTGAATTAAATAATAATACACGCGATTTTAAAAAGTTTAACCCTAATAGGGATAAAAAATGGGTGAAACTGCGGACGACCGCTAGATATTTACTATACAAATTATAAATATTCCAAGTTGATTTAGACATAAGAAATTTAACATGGGGGCAATTAGAAATGTTGTAGTAACTTTTGGTCAAATTTAACGATGTGTCATTGGTACATTTTGAAATGCCGCCACAAAATTTAATAAAATAGTAATTAGTATTTTGTTTTCAAATTTCATTAATGTATTTTATTCTTTATTAAAATTGAAAACAAAATACTGTTGATTAATTTAAAATTTATCAATTGGTTTCGAGGCGGCAGTTTAAAATGCACCAATCACACATCCTTAAATTTGACCAAAGGTTAAATTTCCTATGTCTTAAACAACTTGGAATACATTGTATATTTATAATCGTATACATAAATAGTAAGTAAATTATTTTAAATTATTATTAGGTACAAAGCCAATTTCAAATTTCAATTTTCATACCTTCTAACAGAAGCATATTTAAAGATTTATTTTTACCTGACGTATCGTATTGATGAATATTTTATTAACATTTTTTTGTAAAGCTGTAAAAACCTTTAAAAACTTTTCAACTGAACGAAGTGCAACTCCATAGAGATTTATCATTATCTCTGGGATTTACACTTTATAATTTCACATTTTTTTATATAAAAGGACAATATGAATTATTTCTCCATATAAAAATTATTTGTTATCTAAAAAAAATTAAAACATTCTACTAACTTATATGTAGGTATAGTAAATATAGTCCTGCATTTTTTGATAGAAACATAAAAATTGGTATAGTTTTACATTAAACCTTCCTCTACAAAACTAGAAATGGTGACATTTCAAAAACCCGCGTGGTCCCCCTTTTAGGAGCAAAAATATCTCCGCGAATTTAGTTTTTCTTATTTATCTCGCAAATGGTTATCCGGACGACACAAATAGAAGACACCCAAAATAATCTTTATTATATTCTAAACAAAAGTTATTATTATAAATTTTACGATTAGGGTCACCGTTGCCGTATAAATGGAGATAAAAATTATTAGAAAATTTGCGCGCGTAAACGTAAAAGTTTTACCGCGCGTGCAAATTTTCTCATCATTTTAACCCCCATTTATACGGCAACGGTGACTCTAATCGTAAAATTTATAATAACAACTTTTGTTTAGAATCTAATAAACATTATTTTGAGTGCCTTCTATTTGTGTCGTCCGGATAACCATTTGCAAGATAAATAAGAAAAACTAAATCCGCGGAGATATTTTTGCTCCACACGAATTTTTGAAATATCGCCATTTCTAGTTTTTTAGAGGAAGGTTTAATGTACAACTATACCAATTTTCATGCTTCTATTAAAAAGTGCAGAGATTAGTCGAAATATCGCTCTTAACGTCCGGACTTATATATTTATAATATTTTCAAGGATAATTTCAAAACTTTAAAGACGAAAAAAATAAATAAAAATCCATAATTACACTTTTATTTTGAAACACCCTGTAGTTCCATCATCAAATAATACCCACACTAAAAAACAGAAATAAATTAAAAAAAGAATTAAATCAATCAAATCCAATTAATTATTGGACACGATTGTTGCATCTATAACGACACATTAACATCTAATGCACTTTTTGTTACAACCATATGTATGTGTGTGAACGTATATATATATATAACGTATGCAATTTTGGTTGGTATGTTTTCAGTGGGTTCGACAAAAACGCTGTAACAATATGTCGACAATTATGTATACACCAGTTGTCACATGTGCGCTAAAAAATGTTGAACGGAATTTAATAACATTATATTATACCGAATAGATTTAACCGACCGGTAATTATCTGAACTTTTTGTGTCGTTTTGTTTTTTTTTAATAAAATAGATTAAAATTTGTTTAAATGTAATATTAGTTTATAATATGTAGGTATAGTGTATTATCAATTTAATCAAACTTGGAACAATTAAGTTTTTGATTTATTATAAAGAAAAATTGAATCGATAAAATTATAAACTTTCTATGAAAAAAAACATTGCAGGTATAGTTTTAATTACAAGTACTTTTATCAATACAAACATATTATAAGCATACTACCTAGTTTTTTTTAATATATATGCGTTTGGAAACCTTACTTTATTATAAAAAGGATATCCGGCTTTATTTTATATTCGCCCGAATAAGTCCGTAATACGGAGGTTTTATATTTTATCGTAATCATTTTTTATTTTTTATTTATTCTTTTTCTCTTTTCAATACTATAATACTCGTACTTCAACAATTTTTGTAATATAATATCGTAAATTTCAATATTTAACGGTTTAGACAGCGTATTACAAAAGAGCGTGCTAGCAGCAAACTTTTTTCCGACTTGATTTACTATTATCATCATTGCTTATTCCTTACGTTACTTAACATAACAAAATATATCCTATAACCTAGCCAGAGAACATATCCATGAATTAAAAAAGAACACGTAAATCGGATAAGTGGTTCTCGAGTTATAAGCGCACTAACGGACAGACATACAGAGAGACATTGAGCTTTATATATATTAAGGATACGTGAAAGTACTATCATATCCAAACGTTAAAAATTTATTTTTATTTATCACCAACAAAATCTTCGCTTAATTAAATCAAATAAGAACGCTTGGTTTACTTTTCATAATAACAACTCAGAGAATATACAAAGTACATAAGATCCATTAAAAACTGTAGATAATTTGCAATGACAACAATATGGAATCGATCCAAGTGAACCACTAATAAAAGAGATATATCTGACCGGAGTTAAAGCTTCGTGAGATGGCAGAAAAAACAACAAATGCAGATAACAAGACGACGGTGGCGGCGCAGGGTATTGGTGTAGGTGCACTGTGTGTGCCCGAAGTGTTTTCCTATGCAAATTCCGGTAATGTTCGGGGTGTGTGGAAAGCTAATGTGTCAAGATACAATGTGGCTTATAAAAGTTTGTTAATTATGCACTTGTTTTGACTGGTTTTTGTATGGATTTAGTTAATGAGAGAGTTTTTTTATGATATACTGATTTTGTTTGTAATTAAAAGTATTTATAAAATATACCTTGATGTCATACATGACAATCCATTTGAAAAAAAAAACAAGCAAAGTTTAAAGGAGAGCTGACAAATAAATGTAAAATATGTCGCATTTCGAAAATTTATAACTCCGGAACTAATAATCGTAGAACTAAATAAAACGCCAATAGACAGCTTAAATAGTCCCATCTATAATTCAACCCTCTACATCTCAACCCTTAAATATAGTAGCGTAAAAAATCATAAAAACTTTATCTTTCAAGGGCTAAATAATCTTTTTTTATATTATTTAAATAAAAAATGTATTAATATTAAAAAGAAAACGATTTATTAAACTAAATTCAATTTGATCTCCTTTATTATTATTATATACACTTCATGAATAACACCCAAATTCCATTTATTCCCCTATAATATTTTTGGGTTATATATAATTGCACTCAAAATTTGATAGTATGCACTGTATACACTCGAACATTTAATGTTAATTAATAATATAAAAATTAATAAAAACAATATTTTTTTTAAATCGAGAATTTATATATAAAAGAAAATTTAAGTAACTATGCATTAGGCGATTATTTAAGGGAGGCCGGGATATGTAATTCCCACTAACATTCGTTGGTCAAGATAATCTATGGGGGTAAGAAGATGTTGGTTAGGTTAAAATATAGAAAATCAAAAATATGTAATAAATAATCATCAAAAAAGCACATTAATTTTTAGTGCAAAGTATTAATTTTTAGTGGAAACTATTTATTCAAAGCGACATAATCTTTATGTTCTATGTATTGGTTTTAAGTTCAATAATTTATCTTTCGTGCTGTATATTTGTTATTAATGAAAACGATTAAAAAAATAAGTGTTTATGATTTAAAAATTAATGAATAACTATTTATCAATAATAATAATAATTATTTATCAAGAAACAAAAAAAAAGTGTAATTGACTTTCGGTTTTCGGTAAAACCCTGTTTTACGGTTTTAGAAAATTTTAACAAAAAACCGGTTTCGGTTTTAACCAGTTTACTAGCCCTAATGATGATCTTTATAAAAATTTTAAAATTTCTTACAAATTTCCTGAAAATTATACGTGCAGTTTCAACAGTGTATTCCAAGTTGATTAAGGCATAGGAAATTTAACATGGGGGCAATTTGAAGTGTTGTAGTAACCTTTGGTCAAAAACAATGTTTGATTGGTGCATTTTGAAACGCCGCCACAAAATTTAATAAAATAGTAATTAGTATTTTGTTTTCTAATTATATCTGCCAAAAAATATAATTATAATTAATGTATTTTATTCTTTATTAAAGTTGAAAACAAAATACTGTTGATTAATTTAAAATTTATCAGTTAGTTTTGAGGCGACATTTCAAAATGCACCAATCACACATCGTTAAATTTGACCAATGGTTACTACAACATTTCTAATTGTCCTCATGTTAAATTTCCTATGTCTTAGGCGGCTATTACACTATCAAAGATCTTTGACAAAGATTTGATCATATTTCTTTGATAAAATACGAGATTTTGTTTTATTACACTACATAAAATATTTGATAATATTTTCTCAATATTATCTAGGGTTATTTTCTTCTTTTTTGGTGTATTTTGTATATCAGTGCGTGGATGTTCGTCAATAGACGCGATCGAGGTTTGAATTTACAACCGTGTTTTGTGGTTTTTATAATCAATAAGAAGATTATCATATAATACTGGATTTTATTGATATTCATATATTAATAATTATGTAACTGTAACTGTCAGTGATAACTTGGTAGTCGCCATTTTGTTATTGACATCAAAAAACTTTGATCAAATATAAGAGACTGTCATTAACTATGATCATAGAAATATTATGAAGGTAAATATTATAAAAGTTGACTTATTACATTGTCATATTTCTTTGATAGTGTAATAGCCGCCTTAATCAACTTGGAATACACTGTATAATATTATAATGCAATAATTATAATATTTTAGTTAACTCCATCCACACATGCACACACAGAAATATTATTCACAGCAAACGCACAGAACAATTTGCTCACCTATCCAGCACATTTATCATCGTCATTAATCATCCAGTATTAATTTTTATACGCACTGTTACTGAAATTTCCATCATAAATCCATTTTTGTGCATACACACAGAGAGGCTAGCGCATGTACATGCCCAGCCGAACATAATAGAGCTCTGATTATAATGAATCTATATCTGGCCGGCTTTTCACGGATCACCGTGTCCGCGCTGTGTCGCGCTTCACCTCCGCGTTGCCCTCGCTCACTCATCCTACCTTTCTGTTAGTGAAATACCACCCCCGAACACACACACACACACATATACGTACTATCACGCTGACCCCAGTGGCGTAGATAGGGGGGGGGGGGTATCAAGGGAATCAATCCCCCCACATGAGTCTACTTCATGAGAAAACTCAAAGACATTTTTTTAACTTAGAGACATTTTGCTTCCTCGCAATATCGAAGATACGAGAAGCTTTGTGATCGTTTCAGATTGAGACAAAAAAAAATTAAAATTGATTTATCCGTTTCACGTCAAGACAAACACTTTTCGTTCCGTGTCTGTCTGTCTGTCCGTCCGTCCGTCTGTCCGTCCGTCTGTCCCCTGAATCCTTGTCACACGCATAACTCATGAACCACTGAACCTATATTATTGAAACTTGCTCGGATGGTTGGGTTTGGTTTGAGGACGGTCCCATTTCAAAATCATCAAAATCGTGTGTAAGGGGGAGGGATGACACCCCAAAATATTTATTTTTTCAAGATATCTCAAGAACGACACGTTATAGAAAATTTTATAGAATATTTTTTGTAGAGCATTAAATTTCCTATAGTATGGGTCTACAACGTTTGTTGTAAAATATTCCCTTACAAAGATTTATCTCAATTTATTTTAAAAATTCGTGTTTTGTTTTTCTAAATTGATATTTGATTGGATATATTAAATGTCATTCTGACGTTTTAAATGTCATTTTGAAGTTTTAAATGTCATTTTGACATTTGCATAAATTTAGATTTAGATTGAAATTGTCAAAAAATTAAAAATATATGAAAAAATATTCAGGTGCGTTTTAAGAAAAATTTCAAACTAAGATTTTTTAGTAAAAACCAATGCCAGGCAATTTATCTGAACACTATCGGTTTTAGTGAATTTAGCACAAGGAAGCACTGTGCATTTACTTGGCAGATGTTTTTTTAAACTCTTCTAGTATGAAAAAAACAACTTTTTTTAAAATGCAATAGTTAGTACGAAAAGAGTCTAATGGAGTTTTATTTTCAGCTTTTTAGTCGGTTTTAGAAAGGCAAATTAATTTTTTTTAACGTTTTTTTAATATTTTTTATTATACATACGTGAAAAAAAGGTTTTCAGTTATTGCTTAATTTTCTAACTATATGATCAAAAAAAAAAAAAAAGTTATACAATTCAAAACTATAATAATAATTTTTTTTTATTTTTTTTATATTTTGGGGGGCCCTCAGCCACCTCTTGCCCCGGTGCCCCCGAGCTTCTAGTTACAGCCCTGCATGAAAAAAATCGAACTCGAGATTTTAACGGAATTACACGTATTGAGGGTCCCTGAACCAAAAATATGAGATTAAATACTAAGTCATATCCCCCCCATCGCAAAAAGCTATCTACGCCACTGGCTGACCAAACCACCCCCGTTGATGATGCAGTGGCGGACATTATGCTTAATGCATCCCCCTTTTAATTAGTTATGGTTTTTGTAGAAATTTTATATGCGGTTTTTTAATGTAATTTTATATTGTTGATATAACGGTAAATATATTTTTTTAAAAGCAATATTTGATTAACACAGCGCTGAATCCGAATTTGTGGTCAAATTATCCGATTCATTTTGAAAATAACCTAGAAAAACTTTTTTTATTTTTATTTTCGAAAATTTGGTTTTTCAAGGTTATTTTTAAAATGAATCGAATAAAGTGCTATTTGAATTTCAAATTCAGATTCAGCGCTTCAAAAAAAAAATAAGAAAGTGCTGTACCTTTTTTGTATTTAATTAAAATAAATATTTGTAACATTTAAATTCTTGCTACTTACTTATTGTTATTAATTTAATGTACAAAATATAGTTTACAACAAAATGTAATCCCATACATAATTCTTCGCATTCTTTGAATTTCAATCAATATATATTAGGGGTCTATTTAGGCTTACTGTTAATTTTTTTGAAATAATTGTACAGTTTTATATTCAAATTTCAATGGCATGACAAAATGGCTATCAATCGATTTCTTCATTTTATTATTATTATCTATATTCAGGCAGTCTAGGACCTATTAAATAAAGTCAGCAGGATCAGTTTACACAAGCCCTATGTAAAAAGAGAGCCCAAAGGAGACTGGTGAAATTTAACCGAAATTATTTAATATTTCAAAATCAGTTTCTTACGCAGTTAAAAAAAAGTTTTAAAAAGTGTTTATTTCTTCCTCACATTTTTTTTTAAATTACCTGTTTGGTATTTATTTCTTAATGCATCATTCCGCATTGACAATTTTTCCAACCTTAAAATATTAAGGTCACGCGTTTCCCCCCATTTCACCTGAGGTCACGCCGCCACTGCCCCACTCCACAGCAAACTTTCCAACAATATTGTCGCAGTAACATTTAGTTGGTAGAAATGTCAACAGTATTTTATAATGCACTCATAAATTATGCGTCCATGCGACAAAGGTCATTTATCTATGTTCACGTCTAATAAAATATCAGCACGGTTTAAGTGTACAATAGTTGGTTTCCTTTTGTTGCGCATACATAGATAACATACATGTGTTAGTTTCCATAATCTATGTTAAATTTATTTAGTAATAATGCAGCTATTTGCATAATCAACTATTTGTTTAATTAAGAAAAAATACACAGTGAATTTCAAACATCAAATTTTAATTTTATTTGGAATAGCAGCGCTTTATTTCCTCATTATATACATTCTGAGTGTACGTGTTTTTGATTATATTACTTCCTCGCAATATCGAAGATACGAGAAGCTATGTGATCGTTTCAGATTGAGACAAAAAAAATATTCTCCGATTTCAAAGTTTTAAATTGATTTATCCGTTTCACGTCAAGGCAAACACTTTTCGTTCTGTGTCTGTCTGTCTGTGTGTCCGTCCGTCTGTCCCCTGAATCCTTGTCACACGCATAAGTCATGAACCACTAAACCGATATTATTGAAACTTGGTCGGATTTTATAGAATATTTTTTGTAGAGCATTAAATTTCCTATAATATGGGTCTACAACGTTTGTTGTAAAATATTCCCTTACAATGATTTATCTCAATTTATTTTAAAAATTCGTGTTTTATTTTTCTAAATTGATATTTGCTTGCAATATTAAATGTCATTTTGGCGTTTTAAATGTCTTTTTGACGTTTAAGTCATTTTGACATTTGCATAAATTTAGATTTGGATTTAAATTGTCAAAAAATTTTAAATATATGAAAAAATATTCAAGTGCGTTTTAAGAAAAATTTCGAACTAAGATTTTTAAATAAAATTTGTATAAAAATTAAATGATAAACCAATGCCAGGAAATTTATCTGAACACTATCGGTTTCGGTGAATTTAGTACGAGGAAGCACTGTGCATTTACTTGTCAGATGTTTTTTTTAAATCTTTCTGGCTAACAAATATAAGAAATGAATGGGATATAAAATACAGTTTTGAACCTAAATATAAAATTTCACTATTCTGTTTTTTTTTTTTTTTAAGTCATACTGTCAATAGACAGACACACAGACATCATAACGAAAATAGTTTATATTTTATATATAATTTATTATCTTTAAAATATTACCTTTTTTATTATTTTCAGTAAAAAACGCAAAATTGAATTAATCGTATTGTCAACTGAGACGTTTGTGCTAATTTTACTTTTTTACTTTGTTCCATTAAAAATGAATGTAGTTTATTTTAATTAACTCTAAAATCTAGTCTGGCAAATTTTGTTATAACAGTTTTATTTATATTCAATCTATTTTGTAATTACCTAATTAAATATAATATTGTGTATATTTATATTTAATTAATAAAACACCAAATAAATTTTAATTAATAAATACAATTAAAATAACTTCCAATTACATCATAATTAAATACATCAATAACTCTTTTAAAAAAATGATCATACCCAATAAATTTAAAACAAGTGTTTAAATCAAAAAAGCAATTTTAATTTACGATCACAATTTGCTCACCAAACTGTTATCAATTTACAAAGTTTAAAAAGGTTTTATATAAATTAGTTTTTCCCAAAAAAAAGTCAAAAACTTGTGATGAAAATATAAATTTTAAATATTGCCGTTGCTACAAATATAACAGAATATAAAATTCAAAACTCATTTATACCACAAAAGTATTACATTAATCCCATAGGATTTTCAGCTGTACATGTATTCGAACAAATTTAAATATCGCATGACAAAAAATACTTAACAGATACAAACAAACAAAAACGGACAAACAATATCTACAATATGAAGGTGTAACACATATTCATATACAATATACATATATATATGTATATATTATATTGGACGTGTGTGAATGTATTTATGCTAATAAAACAGTAAGGGAAATTATTTTATTAATTTATTGTACCTGCATTTGATACAAGTATAAATGCATGGGTGTACTCGATAGAGGAGAAGAGGGTTCTTAAACATACCCTACCCATCCCTCACCCTAAAACCCTTACACTACTCGTAAAAGATGTTTGTTAACTAAAAAGTTATAAACAAGTTGTCTTAAGGGAGAAAGCAAGCTGAGATGGAAAAAATCGATTTATAGTTTACATATTCAAATATATGTATTTTATTAAAATTACGAAAATTAGTCAATTTAGGCCGGTTATGACTCTCAGAAAACTTTAAATGCGTTTTTTCCTTAAACGACTTTATTTGACCTTAACTGTCCCATCGATTCCGCAAAGACTAATGAACTGATTAAAAAAAAAGCAATTTTGTTTGTAATTGCAATGACTAAGTCTGTGCGTAGCCGATTTTTGAAATTTTCATATTTACTATTTTGTACGACCGCTGAAATTAAAAAAATCGTGTTCAAAATGAAAAAAAAAATTCAAACCGTCGCCATTTTATGAAAAAATAAAGTTAAAATAAAAAACGTCTACGCACAACCATAGCTACATTCATATAGATATTGATAAAAAAAAATCCGATAATCCATCCCAAAATTTCGATGGGACAATGGAGAAAAATATTTTTTTTGGTCATCGTGTAAATTTTTAATATTTTTCAATAAAAATTGGTATTGAATAAGTTGAATATATTCTTAATAAAATGTCCTTTACCCAATCCTAAAATAATTAGCTATACCAGACGTAGTCAAATAGTTCTTTGTGAGGAAACAGATGAACTTTATACATACATATATTGACTGTCAAAATTTTAACAATTCTTTTGACTTTGAGTAGTTGGGCAAAAACAAGTACAGTTAGAAAAACAAATTCATTGCTATTTTGTTTATAACGAATAATAATTGTGATGTATAAAAAATCATTAAATAAACTGACAAAATTTTATTTATTATATATTAAACTTTCTTCCTCTTAATAATTTTTTATAGACACCCATGTATAGCCATATAAACTATAAGTAGAATAAAACAAATGTAATAAAGAAAATTAACATTTACAACACAGAAAGGGTTGACTACTTTATTAATAACTATACCATTGTTGTTTAAATATGATGTTTTCTAGAAGAAAGAAATCATGCTTGCAGAAAACAACACAATTCTTGATGTAGGTACAATATTTATTACTATACTCGGAGTACCTTTTAATGAAAGCTGACAATTCAAGGAATTTTAATATGTAGATTTTTTTTTATTATTAAAATCAGCGTTTAACAAGATTTCAAAAACGGTGCCCAGTTGTATTTTCAGATATTGACGATGATTTTGAAAAAATATAAAAAAACGATTGTTGCTTTTCAATAAAATTAATTAAGTTTTTTACATCAATTTCTTTCAGATTTTCGAACAAATTTTGTTTTATGTTTTTTTTAGACATACTTATTTTTGTGAATTTTTGTTACGTAATTTTCGGCCTATTTTATGCATTCAGAAAATAATATGTAAAAGATTAATAAATTAAAAATTGAGTTAACTAATGACTAGATTTTGGAAAAATAGTTTTTCAACTATTGCGTTAAAATGCATTTATTGTAATTTTTATTACATATCTCCACCGTTTTCAGAAAACTGGTTTGATTGAACACAATTTGAAATGCAACTACCTTTCCAACTATTTTTGAACTATTTGCGACACTTTTTACTGCTTCGTTTGCACTAATTATTATTAAATCGTAAAAAAAAACTATTTATCAACTATTTTCCGAAAAAAAAATCAACTGGTAACTATTTCATTGAAAATAACAACTATTGAAATAAATTTTAGGTACTTGTGATTAAAAAAATGTTAAGAAAATTTTATCCAAAAAAGCATATAGAGAAAAAAATATTATTTACATACTGTTAAAATCAACCAAAATAAAACTTTGTTAATTTATTTTTATAACCCAAAAAAACTTTTGATAATATTTTTACTAAAAAGACATTTCTTCAATAACCGTGAAAAAGTACATAAGTAGATATTTCAAGCTAAACTCGGTGTGCAATTTTATTTTATTAAGGCAATATAAAAAGTTTTACTTCTCATCGTACCGACTTATCAGAGATGATTGTTATCACACAAATAAAACTAGGGGAAAAAATGAAAGTTTTAATCCACATATGTATAAGAAGTAGGTATACTTACATAATGGCATTGATGACCATAATTTCTAGCAGATAATATCTTATATTATAAGTTTAAATTACTAGTTTATCATTTTTATATTTTGTTTGTTTCAAATGCAATATTCACTCTTATGCAGTTGGTAAGTATATAGTAGGGCTTTTTACGCGGATTTTAATTTACGCGGTACGATTTTCATTGAATTCTCCATTTCAGCGAGCGGAGTATCTAATGAAAGCTGACAATTCAAGAAATTTAAATATGTAAACATTTTTTTTTATTATTAAAATCATCGTTTAACAAGATTTAGCACCGTAATAATAATAATAATAAAATATTGTTACTTTTCAATAAAATAAAATAAATAAAATTCAAAAACAAACTTATTTTATTTAAGTTTCACTTGCTGAAAACGTCAATTTTTCAATTGTTTTTTTTTTCATTTTAGAATATTTTTTAAGATGCATTTAACCTAATCTCAATAGAATTGTTTAAATGACCATAACTTTTCGAAAAAAAATTGCAGAGACCACAGCAACCCCGCGATGTTTTTGTCTTTGAAAGCCCTTTTAAACGAGCTCCAACTCAATCCCACTTACCATTTAAGATTTCTTAGCTCCCCCCTCCCCCCGACCATCGGGGTGTACAGGTGTGTGTTTTTGTAGTTAAACAATAGACTTTGTGATCCCATCGTATCTTTATAAATTTCAATACTATATTTTAAACCATTCAAAAGTTATTAAGGTGGTCCGGAACTTTTGAAATGCACTGTATATATTATATTGAATCCCATAGAACATTTATGGGATCATTAGATAGAGGGATACCGCAAGATAGGAAAACAAACAGGGATGATTTTATTAACGAATTGCAAGAAACAAGGAGGTAAATGAACCAAAAACGTTAATAAACTTCATAAAAACTATCCCACAGCGTTTACAAGAAATAATTAAGGCGAAAGGATACAAAACATTAAAAAAAAAATTTGTCTGTATTTTTATATAATTTTCTATATATATGTTAACTTACTTTCCGATTTATGTAAATTTCCAAAAAATATATGAAATATATAAAATATTTAATAAAAATAATTTGCATGTATATTTTTTGAATTTTCTGTCATTAATGATTAAAGGTGCAGGTAAGTAAAATAATAATTATAAAATATTTGTCATTAATTAAAGGTTTTGTTCACAATTTGTATTTATCATAAATTTTTTGTTTGTTAACTTACTTTCCGAGGCCACTGTATATATATACTATATATGTATGTACATAAAGAAAAATATTTTTTAAGAAATGAGATTACAAAAAATCTACAAATTTAATGATGCTTAAAAAATATTCCTTTCAATTTAAAATACTTTCAAATAAAACTCAATATGATTCATATAACCAAACTTCAATAAAGCATAAAACTATCCTAAAACTCAACCTACAAACAAAATACAAAACCATATATAAATAATTACACCATAAACTACCCATTTTAAATAATTACACCCGACTCACCCATCTATACATTATAAATATAAATGTAGAGATCATTCATATATATGTGAAAATCCCCCATCCAGATAACCATCGCAAAGCTTAAACCCTAAGACGCGTACGACGCATATACATAACTTATAAATAAATAGCTCTCGTCTCAAAATTCGACCGTTAGAAATTCGACCGGCACACATCCATCATACACACACTATCTCTCTCTTTGTCTGATACGAGTCCCTTGGTTAAAGAGCGTGCAGCGGCATGCTTCGTCTCCACATCGGCCGTTACTTTGCTATGCATTAAAGTGTTTCTTCCTGCCTCACAACGTCCTGATGCTACCGCCGTCGCCTCATCCTCGGTGTACCGTTTTCCCATACCTCTGCAGTTGCCGTTGGCACCTGAACACAGGGGTATGTAACGTCTGTTTTAATCACTGCCTTTTTCATATTTAAAAACATCTGCCAAGTGCTTCCTCGTGCTAAATTCACCAAAGGTAGTTAATTATTCAACAATTTAAATAAAAACCGATAGTGTTCAGATGAATTGCCTGGCATTGGTTAACCATTTAATTTTTATACAAATTTTACTAAAAAATCTTAGTTCGAAATTTTTTTTAAAACGCACCTGATTATTTTTTCATATATTTTTAATTTTTTGACAATTTCAATCTAAATCTAAATTTATGTAAACGTCAAAATGATATTTAAAACGTCAAAATGACATTTAATATGGCCAAGCAAATATCAATTAAGAAAAACAAAACACGAATTTTTAAAATAAATTGAGATAAATCTTTGTAAGAGAATATTTTACAACAAACGTTGTAGACCCATATTATAGGAAATTTAATGCTCTACAAAAAATATTCTATAAAATTTTCACGTAACATGTGTCATTCTTGAGATATCTTGAAAAAATAAATATTTTGGGGTGTCACAGACCTAACCATCCGACCAAGTTTCAATAATATCGGTTCAGTGGTTCATGAGTTATGTGTGTGATAAGGATTCAGGGGACAGACGGACGGATGGACACATAGACAGACAAACACGGAACGAAAAGTGTTTGCCTTGACGTAAAACGGATAAATCAATTTAAAATTTTGAAATCTGAGAACATTTTTTTTGTCTCAATCTGAAACGATCACAAAGCTTCTCGTATCTTCAATATTTTTTTGCTAAAGTACATCAAACTTTTTCCTTAAATCAGTATCGGATTAAATCAGATTAGAGAGGGGTCCACTCCAAGTGCTAAAATATGTGAGGGTACCAAAATAAAGTAGAAGAGCTTACTGAAGATTAAAAAGTAACATCTAAAAAATAAGTTACAATTTATTAAAAGTATTCGATTTACTTAATTAACTGTATCTTTTCTTTAAAGAAAATCATTTTATCTTCCTAAAGGCTTCAAAAAATACACTTTTTTATTATCTACAACATTTTAAAATATAGGTACTTTAAAGTATATTTGATCACTCAAAAAAAATGTATCCTATATATTTTTTTAATGTTATATTATTTAAAATACTATATTGGAGACCCCTGTATACAAAACACAACGGGAAATGCAAAGCCATCGCGATATCTCCCCAACACATTTCTGCTTTATTTTAACGCTACATTTCATAACCACATTCTGTGAAGGCACCCAACACTGCTGCCATCTTACGGTTAGCGTACGAACTAAAACACCTAAATAATGAATTATTTTCATACTAATTAGTAATTAGTTTATCGTTTTATCCTTTTTACTATAAATAAAATTTTATATTTTAGTTGCATTCTAGAATAATATGATTAACGTTTTATTATAAGCAAATTACTTATAATATTTAATTTTAATAATTTGCATCTAATTAGAAATTATTGTATAAAGAATTAGTATCATATTTGTAAAAAATAATGTAACAAGAAAACAGACCCTAAATAATATTTAAGGATTCTTCATAAAAAATGTATAAGAAACCACACATTTTGGTCCATAAACATTTATTTTGTATTACTTGCACCACAATAATCTTGCAGTTGGACTAAAACCGTAATACATATATTATGTATTTGTTATTCCTGTCTTTATATTACATAACTAGAAAATAATTTATGTGTGTATGTACTATAAATCATTATTATGGTACATATAATTATTTATATTTAACTATAATTTATAGTCAAAGCTATTTACTGCTAATAAAATTTATAATGATTATATTTAGTATGATCTCGTAATATTAATAGCTATTTAAGAATTTAATGCCTTATACAATATAATACACAATACATACTTTATATAGGTACATATAGGGTGAGCAGAGTTTAGTTTTTGTAAACCCTGACATGTAAATGAAGACCCCTTTTTATCCTTTTTATTTTTTTATAAAATTTATTAAAAATTTACTAACTTAATCTGTACTTTTGCGCCCCCTGTTCTATTTTTGACGACTTTTTTTTAGTCATCATTTTTTGTAAAACCCGGAGAAATTGCACCGAAATCTTGAGCCCGGAGAACCAGTAAGCAAACCCAGAGACTCTGGGTCAAAACCTGAGACCTAGTCGACCTATATACATGCATACGTTCATAGAGATGTATTTTATAATAAGTATATTATTATTAACGATTATACAGGTAATTTACAACAAATGTATAAACCCCTGTTAACAGTGGATTAAGGATGTTATTTTAAACAAAAAAACTTCATATGAACATGTGTCAAGAAAAAACAGCCCCTCAAAAATGATTAAATTTTATTTAATACATATTGTGATACAGTTATGAATTTAATAATAAAATAAAAAATAAATAAATTATTATTAAAAATTGTTGGCAATTTGTAGGCGCTCATGGTTCCAAACAAAACAAATATATGTATATCAGTATATTTATGTATATAGGTGTGGGCTGTAATCTAAGCTAATTGATTTTAATTGAAAGATGCACGTACCTGTAGATTCCAGAATTTGAGGTTAGAAAAAATGGATGACTGGCCCCCGGACATTTTAACATTATGTCTTAAAATACAACAAACTAAAAGTCATTTAAAACTAACAAAAAAACTAAACGTGATTTTATAACCTTTAAACAAATCTACTTGTCAGTACATTCTCGCACCTTAAATCAATCAAAACATTGTTGTGTCGAATGCCATCTATGGATGAAAGATAAAACCATTATCAAAACTAAACTGTTTTATCGGCTACCGGCTGATACACAATTATTGTTTTAAATATTTTATCATTATTAATTACATCACATAATTAAGAAAACAGACACAAATGCAACAATTACAATCATCACTTAATCACCAATCCCGTTTGTATCAGAAAATTATAAGTTCTACATAACAAGCAACTAAAGTTTGAGATATGTTATGTAGCAATTATAACAGATACCAAGATACAACAAAAATTAATAGTTTACTAAACTGATTTACATCGGTCTGAATGCAGCATAGTCTACTTGTTTAATTGATACTTCCCCACCACGTACATGTGTTGCAAGTTTCAGTCTTTCCGAGGTATAATTTTGTTTGTAACATTAGTGTAATGAATATGTTATCGTCTGTGAACTTACAGTTTGACTTGCGAACAAACAAATGATTATAAATAATTTAATTATTGAAATTACTTTACCTGTACATTAGGGTGTGTCAAAAAATGAACATTCGCTCTCGTTACGAAATAAATTTATGATCTAAAATAAATCCTAGCCGAAGGATTACCTGTAGTTCAATTTTAAGAGTTGCCACAATTTCTCATATAAATAAATAAATATATAATAAATTTAAACAGAATAAAAATCCAGAAAACAGAAGTCCGGAATTTTTTATATTTATTTATTGTTGATTATGTCGTATAGTGTTTATTTTAGAAAGGGTTACATATATTTGATTTTTGAGCCAGTAGTTAGAGGGGGGAGGGTAAAATAAAAGACTGTTTCTTAGCACTCTGCTGGTGCCATTTTTGAGTTAAAAAAAATAAAAATAGGGTTAAATTCTACCGATTGAAATCGATATTTTGATACCCTACACATTTTGGTTTATATTTTTTTGGGGGGGTTTGCTTTAAAGTCCCCTACAAGCACCATTTTTTATTTAGAAAAAAATAAGAAAAAGGTTCAAATTCCACTGGTTTGGTTATATATTTGGACATGCCAAATGCCTTGGTAAAAAAAAATTGTCTTGCTTTAGCGCCTTCGCGCTCCTTCAGAAAAATTATTTTTTCAAAAAATGTGTACATATTTTACTAGATAGCACCATTTTACAAGTTCATTGAAATTTCTAGCTTATATAGTTTACGAGATATTTTGCATTGACTGAAAAGGACGGACGGACAACAAAGTGAGATTAATAGGGTTTCTTCGGAACCTTAAAGAGTGCATTTAAATACAAGCCTTTTATAAACATGAATTATCAAACTTTCCAAAAAGAACTTAAATATCCAGCATTTCCAGGAACATCTTAATTTCAACAAAAAGAAACCCCTATATAACATTTCAACATTCTAAACACTAACCTGTCTAATTTAATATTTTAGCAATTTAATTCAAACATGGACAACGAACACAAACCAACTTGTTGATGGTTTGCGGAAAGGAACAATGAGAAACACTCTGAATAGCGCAAGAAAAGAGGAGAATTAAGGAAAAGGGACCAAAGGGGAGTGTTAGGAATGATCACACCACAATCTGTTATTTCTACGCCTTCTGTGTTTCTCTCAGAGACTTCTTTTATTACACTTCCTCATATATTCAATGCACGAGAGCAGTAAAAACTTAATTTGTGTACAAACGTCGTAAAATAGAATTAAACACTGTTTAACTGCAAGACTTATAAAGTCCAAGATCCAAACTTAATTTGATGTTTTACCATTTAGTTTATTACTAATTTTTTTCTACCCGTAAACTTTGTTTAATGTCATTGATTAGCACTAAAATATTTTATGTTGTTTTTAATAAATAAGCTGATTTGAAGACATTGACTGCTTATATTAATTTTTTACTGCCAACTTAGAAATTACTACCTTTTAATATAGATTGTAAAGGATCTGGTGAAATTTTACTATGCTGCATAGTAAAAATTAGACGTACTGTATTTAAAAAAACATTTGTTGAGACAAGTCTATCCATCTTTGTTCAGCAATGGACACACACAATAACAAATACATATATGTACACTTTAACATAAATTTTAAATGTATTGTAAATTGCCGTTTGTTTGGTTCTTCTAAAATCTTGTACTTATGAAAGCAAACTGAAAACACAGTGCGGACGAGAGTTGCGAGTTTGCGTTTTTTCTCTACATTGCTGTACACAATCGTAGTATTTACTGTATTGTCTTTTAATAACAAATTATCGGATTGAAATGAAATAATTTGTATAGAACTAAACAAATAATTGAACATGAGAATAATAAAGCATGTAAATGATATTTACGAATATAGTAAAAATTACCTATTATAAAAATTACAATTGAAATTGTTAAAACTGATAGTACTTTTTGATACAAAAATGAAATTTTTAATCAGCAACTGTAATTTTTAATAAAAAATCGACTCCATTTTTCTCCGTGTACGTTTCCAATTTAGTTATAAATATCTTACCACAATTATTTTAGAATTTCGGTTTTCGCAGAACCGCCAGGTTACGAACAATCGCATGCATCACGTACACACACAGAAACAAGTGAAACTTTTATGTAATTTTATTCCCAGTTTCAACAAAGTTGTCTGGGCGCTCGGCTGACATGTATTATAAAACATGTAGGCAACAGTATATTACATACTATGAAATCTCATCTTTTAGTGCGGCACATATTAAGCTCGCTGTAGTGTGTTTCTTAAGGTTAAATCCACACAATGCTCCGTCCCACAATTACATAAACAGGAACCTCTAACTTATTCAATAAGTAATATCCCGGGTCTCCCAGGAATACAAAGGAAATGCACCGAGTAAGTTTGAAAAATATAAACCCCGCGCTATGTGGAAGGAATGCTGTTAGCACAAGCACATAGTTCTGTAGATAATGTTCTTGTATCGGTGGCGGGAAAGGGTACGCACAGTGGCGTCTATCAGTACAGGGGGGATTGATAAAGTACCTAAATATAAACATTATTTATGTTAGTATTTTACTTTCTAACTAAACTTAAACTAATCAATATTAATAGTTATTATTTTTAGAATTAGTTATTGTAAACTTTATTTATTCTATCATTATACACTTTATATTAACAACGAACTGATCTCTTGTGCTATATTATGCAGACTCAAGGTTATTAAAGTAATAGGCAGTGTTGCCAGTATGAACTCCCTAAAAAGTACGATAGGCTTACCAAAATAGTACGAAATTTGACAAAAAGGTACGGTTTAGAAACTGTTGTGATTAAAGAACTTTTCTGTCACATTTTGCCGTCCCCAACCCCTGATACTATAAATGTTAAACTTTTTAGAAATGTATTTGAATTATTATTTTTTATTTAATTACACTCTTTATTTTATTTTGTGTTAAAATACATCAATTATCAAGTAATTAATGGACGCCCTCCGGAATACTATTCATGTTTCGTTAAAAACTGTCAATACTGAAAAGTAGATATAGACGAAAAAACTAAAGTAGGTACGATTCGTTTTTACTTTAATTTTTATTGGTTTGATTCATAATAAACATTTTATTTTTTAATATTTTTTTTACGTAGTGAAGCTGAGTAAAAGCTTGTGAAAATCTTTGTGGGGCAAAAGGTACGGTCAGAGTTGAGGTACGGTTTTGGTACGGTCGGGTCATGAATAGTACGAAAACCGTACTAAAAAGTACGTTCTGGCAACACTGGTAATAGGTTGCCTGGCGGGGAGTGGCATGAGAGGGGAGAACGCGTCATCGCGAGGAACTCTTTGATATTATAAATGGCTGTCAAACTATATTTACTCTCTATTTTAGTTAAGCTGATTTATTGTAAGTTGTACTGAGTTTTAAATCTAAAGTTTTATTATTTTATTATTATAAATTTCGTGTATAGGCAAATCGAGCCGACTATTCGCGGAATAATCGGCCCGATTTGACCACAGATTGTGTGTTGTTTAGGCGCGGGCCGTGAATTTTTCCGGTCACGTGACCCGACGTGAGCGTGCGTGAGTTCATTTTTCTCGTACGTGAGTCCGTAAGTATATTTTGAAGATAATTTTTTATATAAACTTATTTAATATTTTTTTTTTAATATCTGAACTAATAATGTATAAATATAATAATGTTTACAACAGCATAAAAAATAAATGTCATTTTTAGAAGTCAGCCATTTTAAATCGTGTCACGAGCGTGACCCACCGTGCATGAGTAAAATGGGATTCATGTAACCGTGAGTGAGCGGGCGTGACTAAAAATGTTTCTCTCGTGAGGGGTGCATTCTAAGAAAATTTTATTGAAAACAGAAAATTGTATGATAATGAATGCAACTGGGGTACAAATTTTAAATTTCATCCAGTATAGTTGCAACTATGGCCCCCTCATAGGGTGGAAGCTGCCAGGGCTATTGCCTGGAGGCCCGGCGTGGCGAGTCAACAAGTTTTTTTTCATCCTCGTCAAAAAAATTCTTATTTAACTTTTTTTTTTAGAGAGAATGGGGGACATGACCCCCTCAAACCTCAAAAATGAATGCAAATTAAATAGAAAAATGCTTATTAAATATACTAAAGTAACTTTTTGTCCATACCCCCTCCCCCACATTGTAAACCTAGATCCGCGCCTGTTTCAATGGGATTATATTGAATCCTTAGAATCAATACGTATGGACGTTTTTCCAACTAATACAGAAGTGTACTATTTAATCACAATTCTACGAAAATATAAGTCAGAAATAATATAAATAAATATACCAAACTTACGCCCTTGTAAAAGAACCGCCACTGGACGTATATACATGTGTATGTATCTCAGCAATAAATAATGGAACTGTTGTGAAATTCATTGCAACTGGGAAATAGTTGGCAAAACAATGTAATGGCCTCCTCAGACGGGCATCCTTGTTGTTGCTGTTTTGTTCTTCCATAAGCACCCATTTTTGTTTTCGTGCAATTTCTACGTTTGTTCTTCGCAGATTCAACATAATAAAAATGTAGGTACTTGTAAGCATAGTACACGTGTATCGGCCTTGTTAATTTTTTATTCTTTCTATGATTAAAAAAATATTCTTGGTGTTTTCAATTTTCAAAATTGGTTACTCCCATATAAAAAATACATAATATTAACCTTTGTGTGAAAAATTAAATTATTCGATATCATAGACTGGTAGCATTTATTATTACATTCTAAATATTCTTTGCGTAAATTGTTTTTTTAAAGTTATGTTTTATAGGTAATCATATTTACCTGCATATTAATATTTTAGATAATTACTTTAATTAATATTTAACATAATAAATATCTTATCAAATACAATCATATAAATCCGTTTATTATTATCAAATGGTAATTATACATAACTAGCTGCTACCCGCGACTTCGCTCGCGTGGATTTCGAAACCCTTCATATGTGACAGGGGGTAAAATATTAAATTTATCTTATTTTTAGTTTTCTTTAATTATACAAAATCGTAAATGTGTCGGCTCCTATGCGAGATAGAGGGGTTTTTCCGCCCTAAAACCCCCGCCCCCGTGGTATTTTTCCCGCTGGATCGAATAAAACCACTTACAACCCTTCATATGTAACGGGTAAAATATTAATTACTAAAAAAAAATTTTAATTTTCCTCCCCCTTTCAATTACTTAGAGGTTGAATTTTCGAGATACGAAATAGCCTTAATCCGTCCTCGGGATGTAAGCCATCTCACTGCCAAATTTCATCAAAATCGGTAAAGCAGTTTAGTCGTGAACAGGTAACAAATAGACAGACTGAGAGATACACTTTCGCATTTATAATAGAAGTCGCGACTCCTATGTAAGATAAGGGGTTGTTTTGTCCCCCTAATAATCCCTCTTCCGTAGTATTTTTGCCCGCCAGATCGAATGTAATCAATTACAACTCTTCATATGTGACAGGGGGTAAAATATTAAATTTTTCTTATTTTTAGTTTTCTTTCATTATACAAAATCGTAAATATCTCGGCTCCTATGCGAGATATAGAGGGTTGATTTACCCCCTAAAACCTACGCCCCCGTGGTATTTTTTCCGCCGGATCGAATAAAACCACTTACAACCCTTCATATGTATCGGGGGGTAAAATAATAATTACTAAAAAAAAATTAAAAATTTTCCACCCCCTTGCAATTTCTTAGGGGTTGAATTTTTAAGATACGAAATAGCCTATGTCCGTCCTCGGGATGCAAGCTATCTCACTGCCAAATTTCATCAAAATCGGTAAAGCAGTTTAGCCGTGAAAAGGTAACAAACAGAAAACAGACAGACAAACACACTTTCGCATTTATAAATATTAGTATGGATATCGTAAAATGTCCAAATATTACTTTACTTAATATTTTATTAACTAATTAAAATTTGAACAATAAAACTTAAATTTTTCCAAAAATTGTTCATTCAAGAATTTTGATTCGAAAAATTGTGATTCGAAAAATTGTGTTTCGAAAAATTTACACCAAACCTAATAATTAATTTCGATATTTTACCTTTCATGGAAGTGAAATGTTTCTTCATATTTAAATTTTCAATCAATATAGGCATTTCAAAATATTTAATTGTTAATATGTGTCAAAAATCATTTAATTGTTCAACAAAATATTTTAAAGAGACATAATCATAGTAACCTATATTAATAAAATAAAATATTGAAACCGTAAATTATAAAATTCTGTATTCCATGGCTAGGTACTATGTTTTTATATACCTAAATTATAACATACCTGGTTAAATTATTTCTATATCGTCCCCTCCAAGGCAAAGTATCGTAAGATACACTTTTTGCGAAATTGAGTTATCGATTCTAAAAATCTCATATATAAGCGACAAAATTCTCTTTTCCGCTAAAAAATCTGTTAAAACTTTTACTATCGTATTCCTCCAGACAATGAATTCTAAGCACCGATATCTATTTTATGAAATATCGTAACCAACAATAATATAGTATCGTAACCAGTGACGTAGTTAGCCCTGAGTGGATCCTGACTGGTCTATATGGTAGGTACTTTCCCGCGACGGAATAATATAGTGCTGTGACGGAGTGCTTTCTTATTTATTCATTAGAGCTGGGCTTTTATCAATTTTAATTTTATTAATTTTAAGATATTTTAGAAAAATCGTACCTGTTAAAACTTTATTGCACAAACTAAATATGGTTTCTCTATGAGGTTTTTTCAATATATTTTTTACCCTCAATAACTCAATTTGGTTGATATTGAAGTATGATGTAGAACAGTGCTTCCTAAACTTTTCCTACGACAGAACACTTCACAAATCCTGAAATTTTAATGGAACGTCGTGGTTATTTTGTATGTAATATATAAAATAATTAAAAAAGTAAATTTAAATCAGTCAAGCATGTTTGAACTTCTCGCAGCATTTAAAAACATTGAATATTAACTTTGATATTTTTTACGCTTAAACTGACAAGACATACGTTATATATCGTAGTACAGGTATTCCTCGACTTACAACCGAGATAGGTTCCTAGACATCGGTCGTAAATAGAATAAGTTGTAAGTTAACACGTACAATATGTACATATTTTTGCTTTTGACGTTTTCCTTGTCAATTGAATGAAGCTTTCGTAACAATTTGCAATAAATCAACATCTTGTTTTAATTTTGTAAATGTACATTTTAGGTTAGTATGAATACATTGGGTAAAGATGACAGATATACAGTTTCAAACAACAATTAAAATAATATCATTTAAAATTACAATGTTAATTTGAAATTATATAAATTCTTTTGATATTTATGATTACAAATAAATATAATAAAATACCTATACCTATGAAAGTAAAAATATTGATAATTCAATGACTTAAGATTAAAAAAATGTCATTATATACTTAATTTTTATTTGTACCGGGAACACATATCTATCGCCGAATGTTGGTCGAATTGTGTCCGAATGCTGTAATTGTTTGTCTTCAATTTTTTTGTCAAATTTATTTATGAAAATTTAAATTATTTATTACATAAGAGTTGTGCATATTTTTTCATTCGTTATGTTCTTTATATTTCTTTTTTGTTATATTTTATTGTTCATTCACTACAAAATTTCAAATGGCTACTGACATTTAAAAATTTAAAAAATAATCAATAAAATATAATGTATCCATAGTTACGACATTTACAATTAATTTAGTAGATGCTTAAAGCGCATTATATGTAAACGTATTTTGTTTATTTTCTCCTCTTTAACATATCTTTTTCAAAAATCAGACACGGGTTCATGGTTGTCAATTAACCGAAGTATTTAAAAAAAATAAAAAAAATCTAAAATCGATTTTCGTTTTGATAGTTTTTTACATCAAAACTTTTTTTTTCCTTTTTTTTTCTTTTTTTTTAAATCTGAAATTTGAACCTTACATTATATCGCCCAAGGAATATAAAAAAAATAATAAAAAAATTGTAACTTTTTTTTTGAAAAATTGGGGGCCCCTTGTTACCCCATTTATAAACTTTTTCAAAAAAGGCCCACTAGTTGTTATTTTTTACCCTCAAGGAATGTATATACCAAATTTCAAGGTTCTCCGATGAGTGGAAATGGTCAAAAAAATGATTATCAGTGAGGACACTTCGTTATATATAGTAGATTAGAGTTGTGCATATTTTTTCATTCGTTATGTTCTTTATATTTCTTTTTTGTTATATTTTATTGTTCACTTCAAAATTTTAAATGGCCACTGACATTTAAAATTTTTTAAAATAATCAATAAAATATAATGTATCCATAGTTACGACATTTGCAATTAATTTAGTAAATGCTTAAAGCGCATTATATGTAAACGTATTTTGTTTATTTTCTCCTCTTTAACATATCTTTTTCAAAAATCAGTCACGGGTTCATGGTTGTCAATTAACCAAAGTATTTGAAAAAAATTAAAAAAATCTAATATCGGTTTTCGTTTTGATACTTTTTTACATCAAAACTTTTTTTTTTCCTTTTTTTTTCATTTTTTTTAAATCTGAAATTTGAACCTTACATTATATCGCCCAAGGAATATAAAAAAAATAATAAAAAAATTTTAACTTTTTTTTTGAAAAATTGGGGGGCCCTTGTTACCCCATTTATAAACTTTTTCAAAAAAGGCCCACTAGTTGTTATTTTTTACCCTCAAGGAATGTATATACCAAATTTCAAGTTTCTCCGATGAGTGGAAATGGTCAAAAAAATGATTGTGAGTCAGTGAGGACACTTCGTTATATATAGTAGATTATTCAAAGATGTTTTTCAAATATATGCAGACAAAAATTAATAATCATTTAGCTAAGAACAGAACCATTTTCTTCATCAAGGATCACAACCAAATTAAAGATCTGTCATCGAAATGTCAAAACGTAGTATGAGATGTTAAATGCATGTTAAACGCATGATTAGTATATTTACTTTGTTAATGAAGGAGATATGAGACATATCTATTTAAATAAATGTAAAAAATATAATTTTGATATGAAAAGTTGACTAAATATATAAAAATAAGTGATTTAGTGTTAAATACAAAATGAACGCAGATACTGACAAAGGAAAGTTATACAATCAAACAGAATTTTATATAGGACTTGGACTTGCTATCGGTTCAAGCATATTTATTGGTTCAAGCTTCATCGTAAAGAAGATTGCGCTGATAAGACTATGTCGAGTAGGATCTTTACGAGCAGGTGCAGGAGGTTTTGGATATCTTAAAGAATGGATATGGTGGGCTGGATTGATATGCAGTATGTATATTAATTAGAGTATATATAATAATTAAAACTATAAAAAATCCTTGCAATTTGTGTTTTTAACCAAGCATTATTTCTGTTTCTAGTGGGCATCGGAGAAGCTGCAAATTTTGCAGCATATGCCTTTGCTCCGGCATCACTTGTTACACCTTTAGGTGCATTGAGTGTTTTAGTGGCAGCTGTAATGTCATCAAAATTCTTAAATGAAAAACTTAATCTACTTGGAAAGGTAATTTAACAATTTTATTTGAAAGCAAACAAATTATAATTTTACTTACATGTTTTTCAGCTGGGATGTTTCCTATGTATCTTAGGATCAACAGTTATTGTTATCCATTCTCCAAAAGAAGAGGAAATAGAGTCTCTTGCAGTATTATTGGATAAACTCCAAGATCCAGGTTTCATATCTTATGTTATAATAGTTATCGGTATATCATTAGGAATAGCTTTTTACTGGGGCCCTCACTACGGCCATCGCAACGTTGCAGTTTATATAATACTATGTTCAGCCATTGGTAGTTTAACAGTAATGTCTTGCAAAGGTTTGGGACTGGCATTAAAAGAAACGATTACAGGTGATAAATACGAACTTAATAATTGGTTGACTTACTTTTTCTTAATTACGGTAATAGTTTGCATCTTTGTACAAATGAATTATTTAAATAAAGCTTTGGATCTCTTCCAAACAGGAATTGTTACTCCGGTATATTATGTATTTTTTACGACACTTGTTATAATTGCTTCTACGATTCTGTTTAAGGAATGGCAACATTTAATGTTCGAAGATATTTTAGGGAATATGTGTGGATTCTTTGTAATAATTGTTGGTATAATATTGTTAAATGCGTTTAAAGATTTAGATGTAAGTATTGATGATATCAGAGGCATTATGGGACCAAAAAGGGAATTACTAGGGCCGGTGAAGGGACTAAGACAGAATAATGTTGAACAGACTTATGGAACTAACGAAGGACTGACGAGAACTATGTGACATTATATTAAAATTAGATAAGTATAATATATAATTTTAATAGTAAAAACTTTGAATGTACCTATATTTATAAATAGTAAGTAGGAATCAATGTTAATTTTTTTTATTCAATTTCTAAAATTAAAAATTTTCTTGAATAAGGAACTGGAAGGAGGGAGAAATTTTTAAACTTGTTTTAGATATCATAGGAAATTTGTAACCCAAACCTTTTTTGGAGAAACGGTTTTAAAAAAAATAGCTTCCAGAAGTTGATCAATGTAAAGAGTTTGGTTACTTATTCTCTACGATGCATAGAACATTTCAATAAAAGAGTTCCTTTTTTCCACTATTAAATAATGATTATAATTTAATACAAATACATATAGAATAAATAAGATACATATTTCTTTCTATTTCAATATAATTTATCTATACAATATTTCTTTATCATATTATTAAAAAACATTAATAAAATAAATATATAGAAATATCCTTGTCAATGTACAAACTGAATCATAGATGTATTATCTTATGTGCCAATCAATATTTATAGTTTATATGGCATAAATAAGAATATTTAAATGCATAGCAATGATGAAAATATTTTATCAACTATTCTGCTATGTATTCTTGCCAGTAAAGTGTGATTGTGAAATAGACATTTCCTAATTAATTAATTTATAAAATAACCAATTTTATTTTTATAAAACTCCTAATTTAGGCCAGGAGCCAAGTATTTTGGAGTAGAGTACATTCAACTAAGTCAGCATGGGAAAGAACAGTTTTTGTCAATTTCTCGATATTCTTTTTTTTTTATTATTATTTTTTCCGATTTAGCTGCTGTTCTAAATATCACTGTATTTAAAAAAATGTGATTACAAAATCAGTTATGTGCAAATTGAAGAAATATAATATCCAATTATTTAATGCGAAAAAAATAAACTGTGCATATCACTTTTAATTTTTCAAACAAGCTCTTACGGCCTAAAATTTGTACATTACTGAAATAGATCTCTATAAAAATATATACTAAAATCCATTAATATAAATAGATTAAATACTCAATTAAAAATAAAAATTGTTTATTTATGTGTGTATCTGAATTCCAAGAAAAAAATATTTAAATCAATAATATATCAATTGTACATTTTGATGTTTGTTCTGTAACATATTTTAAATTGTTATTATTAATGAATCAATTAATACTAAAATAATATTACGATAAGATTTGTTATTATTAATATTTACTCCTGTATACATAAATGAGCAATATTATATTTATACATTTCAATTTAAAATAAAAGACTGGTTAAATATGTTCAAATTTTTTAGAAACCCATTCTTTTAATTTGTCGATTTGAGATAACACTGCTTCCTTTCCGGTACCTCCAGTGGTTTGATATTGTTCAACACTTTCTTCAAAGTTCCAAATATTCATTATATCATCTTCAAAAGTATTACTAAAAAAAACGTTTTAAAATATTTAGCGACATTTTAAATAATATTGAGTTTACCATATATATCATTAAAATTGATATTTCAAACCATGCCAAATGGTATATTCAACATATCGCTTGTATTACAGTCAAGTGGTTGTCATTTGATTAAATTGAAAGAGAATTCGTACAATGGTACATATATCACAATGGACGTTATTCCATTAAATAATGCTCAAAAAAATATTAAAATAATAATAATTACAAATTGCTGGCAAAAAACTAAAAAAAGTATTGTTTTTTTGTCCTACCTTGCTTATTTGGTTTTAGCTATTGTTTAATGTTTATTCAAAGCATACCTTATTTCTTTATAATCATTTATAGAAAGTTGAGGTAAAGTAACGTGTTTTCTCTCAGCCAAAGCGACAAGTTTTCCAGCTGTATGATGAGCGTCTCTGAATGCTACACCTTTTCTTACTAAATAATAAGCAATATCAGTAGTCAGCATATCAAAGCTCAAAGCTTTTTCACAATTGTCTGGATTAATCTAATAAAGAATAATAATACATTATTATTGAGTATTGTATTTATCTCTGTACGAAGGGAGGCTGAAAAGTTCAAATTGTAGATACTCAATATTTCTTTCTCTTATTATTTATAATTGACGCTGAGTTACATAAAATGCTATGGCTCAATTAGTATATGTATAAAATGTCTTTGCTTGTGCTACCCCAGGTTGAGAACTTTTCAGCTTCCACTTGTATTTTATACTAACTGTCAAAGATTTCAGTACGCCTCCCATAACTTGTAAAGTACTTAGAAGTCTGTCATTAACTGCAAATGCAGATTCTTTATCATTTTGCATGTCTTTATTATACGTTGAAGGTAGACCTTTCATTGACATCATAAAACCTGTCATCTAAATTAATTAATTAATTAAAATAAAACAAATCTTTATATTGTATTAAATTAAAATAATTAATTGAGTCATATTAATATTATCAATATAGTTTATCTACGTACATGTCCACAAATGTAACCTGCTGTTCCTCGTATCAACTCCAAACTATCAGGATTACGTTTCTGGGGCATTAAACTACTCCCAGTCATAAATGCGTCATCGATATTTATGTACCCAAATTCTTTACTACTGAACAAAATCAAGTCTTCTGCTAAACGACTTAAGTGAATAGCACAAAGCGATGCCCAAAATAAGAACTCGACTATTAAAATAAAATTTATATTAATTACAATAAATATATTTTATTTATTTTAATCCGTACCAATAAAATCTCTATCTCCAATAGCTTGCATACTGTTCATTGTAACACCAGAAAAATTAAGCTCATCTGCTAACTTTTCTCTGTTAATATGAAATGGATTTCCAGCAATTGCTCCACTTCCAAGAGGACATATGTTCACTCTATCTTTAATTGATTCTAATCTGTCTACATCTGCCTTGAGATTCCATGCATGACTATATTTATATAAATATTATAATAAATTAATAGTTTTGTAAAAGCTTTATTTGATAAAAATACAAACCTTAAGAGCCAGTGACTCCATCGTACAGGTTGTGCACGTTGTAAATGTGTATACCCAGGCATTAAAATATCAATTTCTACTTTTGCTGTTTCGTTCATATTCTATTGATAAATATAAAATTCAAATTCAAAAAAGCAGTAACTACACAAAACACTAAAATTTAGCACTATAATCAATTTTGAAATAGATCTGCGCGAATCTATATGTAAATTTTAATAAACCAAAATAGATCTCTATAGATCAAATTCGATGCTGTTAAAAAGAGTTAAGTTAATGTTTTACCATAGATCTATTGTAATCGATGTAGATAAAAATTTTGAGAAAATTATATCTAATTTCATTTACGTAAATCTTATAAATTTTTTCCTGGGTAGTGTTTTTAATGCATTCTTTCAGTATGTACTTTAGATTATTACCACAATACTTATATATATGTATAGCTGAAAATATACTGCCCAATAAAAGAAATTTTGTGTTTGACGAGCCCAGTGTTCAAAATTATATTATATTGGTGAAACGCTAATAAAATTTATAATTATGTATATATGTTATATTATGTTATACTTACTTGCACTATTTTAATTATTTCGATTTTAAAAAGCTCTATAGTATTACAAAGCCATAATTTCATATCAGTAATAACTTGATCATTTCTACTTCTACCTGTATGCAGTTTTGCCGCGGTTGAACCAATTATTTCCTAAAATATTATTTATTTAATTTATATGATAATTATCTAAATATATATTATAAATACTTGAAGTTTTCTTTCATTTAAAGTATGAATATCTTCATCCCCAGGGAGAATTTCGATATCCTCTTTCTCCCAATCTTCCTCGACTTGTTCTAAACCATCACAAATATCTTTAACTTCTTGTTTAGATAAAATCCCAGCATCCCCTAAAGCATTTGCATATTTTTTACTCCCGAAGATATCTTCTCGAAATAATCGTTTATCAATATCAATTGAATTGTTAAGTTTTTCTAAAACCGGAGCTATCGATCTAGTAAATCTACCACCCCACATTTTTTTTGACATTTTTAAACAATGGAAAACTTATGATGTGTGTAATTTGCACAAGGGTACTTACTTACTGAAATTTACATAAAGAGATAAGAAGCAGTCGAAAGGTTATAAATTAAAGATAACACGTTTGTTAATAAATTCATTTTTATTACTAAATCACAAAGCAAATTTAATTTATATTTATTTTATATATATAAATGATATAAATAGCATACATGTTATTGTTAAATCATGTTACATTCAAAATGTATATATAATATGAATTATGTATTTGTGTATTGTTGAAATACAATAATTAATTAGAAGACAATCACCTAATGAAGATAGCACCAAATATCTTGATATTAAAAAATAAGACCACTATGGAAAACTGTTATAATTTGTTTCTTATATTATTTATAAAATAAAATTAAACTGCTTTTAAATTAGTTTTCATTACATATTTTGTGTTTAGGAACATCCTCTAGTATTTTTTATCTGCGTAATATCGGCAGATATTTTATATAATCATTATAAAGCATTACTATTGACACTTCTTTTAATTTATGGAGATCAGATTATTTATAAAAATGTGGAAACATTTCAGCGTTTTACCATGCTTCGGTCAGTGCGTTGCGACTTCAACCTGAAAAAATTAAGTGATATTAACATATATCAAATATCTAACTTTGTTTGTACATGCAAATTTTTATATTTCAATAATATTTACTTCACAGAAAAATATTTATATTATTTTATACAGATAACTACTATTTTGTTATATATCATATTTCCAATATATACAATTATATTATTTCTTATTAGAATTTAAATTATATTAGAAGAATAAATTATTATTCTACAAAACGTTGGTTAAAATCTATAATGAATTATTAAGATGGTTGGAAATTCATATTTTGTTTTATATTTCAACTTTCTACGTAATTAATACTTGTTATAAGTTTTTTACAGATTCTGCCAATTGTTTTTATCAAAAATATGTAAACGTCCTTAAAATCATTATGTGCGAAGATAAAATTTTGTCAAATATCATCAAATTAGAGATATTTATTCAAAACCTGTAAAAACCTATGGTATGTTATTAGATGACTATATACAAATATTAATCAAACGCATGAGAAGAATAATAATGTTTTATAGCTGGTGATTTGATATGGACTACGTTCTCATCCCTGAATGGTTACTATTCTACCTATCGTATTCGGTCGAGTGTCACGAGCAAAGGCAAGGACACTCTGACCGTGTCACTTTCATCATCGGAGTACACCTATAGGCCGATGTTACGTACAGAACATTACTGCCTGATGTAACGATCCTTTCTGCTCTAACGGCTGTTGCGGTTTGCTTGTCGCTCCGTTGAACTGACCGAACTCTAGCTGTTGTAGGCCTAGAACCTGTGCATAAAAATATTCATATATAATTATTATTTAATCCTTTAGTCCAGAGAACACATTTTAGATTTAAAATTTTGTTCTAAAATCGGTTAGTTATTTTTAAAGCCCACATGGAAACTTACTTCTAGCGACAGAATGTTGGTGCTGTGTTTCACTTTTTGATTTTCCTCTTGTATTACTTTTATCAGATACACTCTTGATTGTAGATACAACTATTTTATGATGTATTTCTGGTTTTGCAGTACTGTTAGTATTTCTAGAAAAGAATACATATTCATTAATAACTTCTTTAGTATTAAACCATAGTGGCAATTAAGACACTATTTTAGCAGTTGTCAAAACGACCATTGAAATAGACTTTACTATGCATTCCATTATACTTACATAGTTTTAGGCCTGCCTTCTACAATTGTTTTTAAATTTTTACTATCAGTTTGAAGATTAGTCCTTTTACTTCGAACTATTGAACTTGCAGTCACTGATCCATCACTACTTGTTTTTGTCCTTCTAACCACTCTTTGCTTACGAGCATTTTCTCTAATTGCACTAATATCTTCTGAAGAACTTCCGTTTGAGTGTAACAGTGCCTCTTTACTGCTAGCACGTTGGAGTAATCTTCTAGTTCGAGTTGTTTTTGCAGCTTGTGTTGAATTTTGTAATGATTTAGTTCTTGTTTTTTCTACTGTTACATTTTCATATTTGTTTTCTTCTTTTTTTAATGATAACGACCGCCTATGCTCAGAACCGACACTATCTAATGATGATGTAGAAGACGCTTGACATATTCGTACCCTTTCAGGTCCTTTTTGAGATAAGTTCATTTTTTTATTATCGTTTTTATTAATTTTTAATGAATTACTTTCAGATATAGTTTCTAAAACTTCTGAACTTTTTCTACCATACTTATACTTTTTCAGTTCGTCATCATCATCTGTCGTGTTAAATTTAAATGATTCTTCATCAGTATATCCATTAACAGCTTGAAGAATTTCATCAGCTGCTCTTGTTAATTCATCTAGAATTTTTTTCTCATTCTCTATCATTTCAGTTGTTTTATATGAATGTTTCACTATTGTATCTATATTTTGATACACAGGTGATTGAGACCTTTCAGTCATAGGAATTGGTGAATCACGGTGTATTTTTCTTCCACTACTAATTAAACGTTCATTCTTATTGAAAATATTTTTATTATCAACTCCATGACAAAGAAGATCTGGCTTGTTACTCAAATAATTTGATTCCGTGTTAATTTTATTTGTTTTCTCTACACTTGACTTCCTTTCTGTAACTCTGTTCCGACAGCAAGATCTTATTGGTTGTATTGTTGATTTTTTCACAGAGTTTTGATTTTCATAAACTGAATTTCTTACAGAAAAAACGGAATTTTGTTTTGCTTGTCTGTTATTTCTTAATAAATCAATATCTTGAGAAACTGTCTGTTTTCTCAACAGTTCATTAGTAAATGAATCTTTTTTAGCTCTTGTTATTACGTTACTTGATACTGAAGAAGTTTTAAAATTCCTTGTACCTTTTTCATAATTAACAGATGCTCCAATCAATGATGGTGAAGTTAAATTTTGAAGTTTTCCAACTATCGGTGGTTGTTTTGATACAGATTTATTTTCTTTTACAATATTATCAATGTAGTGAGTACAGTTACTGTCACTTAAACTTTTCTTTATTGCTCTTACAGGAACTTTATATGTTTTTTCCTTATTACTGACAAAATCTAAAAATAAAAATAAACATCAGTGTTTTGTATCAATAATAAGCTTACAACAAAAAAAATTAATTTGCAATGTTTAGATGTAATGGCTTATCTAGGTATATTATTTTTGAAAAAGTTATAAGTTAAATAATATAATAATTATCTATAATAAACGTATACATTTTAATATTAATAAAAAAATTATTATTTGTGGTGAGTAGAATTAGTATCTCATTTTTATTTAAAAATAGTAAATATGAATTTCACTCAGATAATAATAATACCTTGATTATCTGACAAAGTTCCATTATTCTTTCCCTCTGTAGTTAACATTTCTAAAGATGATTTTTCATTAACCGAAAGTTTATGTAGTTTGCTATTTCTCATAGCCCGCATCCTACTCCAGCTTCCTGAAACGACGCTACTCTTGTCTTCATCTTCCTTCAAATTAATTTGTTCAACAATTGCTCTCGGGCTCATGTACGAACGTACTTCTTCATCTGCCAACTCGCTATCTTCACTTTGTTCTCCGGCATCTTCGTAAAGCTTCTTCAGAGTTGCAAGTTGAATAACAGAATTATGTTGGACATGTTTCTGGGACTGATATTTATTTGGCACATTGTTTAAAATTTGAGCATTATCTTTCTTTTTTATCACATTGTATGTATTAGTTCTAAAACTATCTGATTTCCTAAAATATTCATTTCTATCTGAATTAAAACTCTCACTCCCTGAAGATGGACTTCTAAAACTACTTAAATCTTCTAATATATCATTCAACGATACATTATGTTTCTCATAATTTGTTTCATTTTTAATATCAATATCTGATTTCTTAACAAATGTTTGGAATCTGTTTCGTTTTATATTTTCATTTTCAGTTTTCTGATATGAATAACTTTTTGCCAATGGGCTATTTAAAATTTTGTTTTCTGTAACTGGTTTGTGAATAGTGTTCATAATCAATGAAGTTGATTTTAGACTATGGATTGTAGCTCTTGGTAGTTTTATAGTATTAAACATAGGGAACTTGAGCGTATCATTTGAGTGTTGCGTTTCTTTACCAACATAATCGTTTTTGAATGAATCGCTACTTAAGTGATCGTTTCCTATTCTGACAACAAGTGCTTTGTTTATTATATTAGAGAATCCATATTCATCTGCAAATACAGGTTTCTTTTATTTTTCTAGATTTATTATTTACAAATTACAATACAAGATATTATAGAAATTTCTACAGTGTTAAACAAGTCCATGCAATTGGAATCTCCATGCGTTTCTCTGACAATTACTGAGAGAAAGAATAACAAACTCAGAAAAAGAATTTAAGAGTGATATTCATATTAATTTATCATATAGATTAGTTTGTGTTAAATTAAATGTTATGCATTTAATAAATATAAATATTCATCTTACTTTAATGTTAACATTAAAGAAGTTACCATTAAATGCATAACATACAAGCAGAGTTAGTAAACAAATGGATACATAGATGTTATTTATTTCATGATACTAATTATATAATTAAGATAAAAAAATGTTGCATTAACGATATATGTGAATATTAAATGTTTGGATGATTTTATAAGGATTTTTATAGATCGAAACTTAGTTACAACATTCATAAATGCATGAATATTAATATTTTAAATATAACTTACCATTTATAGGTTTACTCTCTTCAATAATTTTATTGTTGTCCTTGGAAATTTCAATATCATTTACTTCATCATCATTTTCACCAATATTTACTCTAGTAGAGTATCCATTTGTTTCAGACCATTGTAAATTTTCAACTTGCTTAACCCGATCTGCAACTGACCAAGATGATCTTCGCATTGATACTGGTTTCTCTTCTAAAGTTGAAGAGCTAACATTTTCATCTTCAGTAATGTTTGATAATCGTAAGACCGATTGGAATCCAGTGGATATACTTTTTATTTCGGTTTCATTTGCTTCATTGATAGATTTTGACATTATGAGAGAATCTAATAATTGATTATTACTTTTCAATACTGGACGTAATCGTACACCCCAAATGTTTGAAGAAGAAGGATCTTCACCAAGATGATATGCCTTTAACTTTGGTTTTATGGGAGCACTTTTTAAAATACCTCGCAATTGACTATCGTTATCAAGTCCATATTTATCGATATTTTCAGATTCCGTTGTTAGTAAAGTACTTGATATATGCCTTTCAGGTTTTGTATCAGACTCCATTGTTTTTGCTTTATTTTCATTGTTTTCAGAGTTCTCATTTACACCAAAAAGTTTTTTATCAAGTAGAACATCACCAAAATGCATCAATGGCAAGTTGATATTTTTATTAATATTTTCTAAACTTGATGCTAAGGCACCACCAGAATTTCTTCTACGTCTTCGGAAGTTTTGTGTCGGAGGTGGTTTTTCATCTGTTTCAACTATATTAACTTTACCAGATTCAGCTGCAAAATGGACCTCTGTTTTACAAAACTCAACTTTTTTATTTCTTTTGTTTTGTTGTGAATCTTCTTCAACGGGCACTAGATGTGTTGAGGTCGTCGAAGATAATTCATTTTTAACATTATTATCACTGATATTTTTCTTGGTTTCAAAGACAGTATTTTTCAAGTAGTTGTACTCATCGGCAGCAATTGAGTGTCGCTTCTGTTCCTGTTTTTCAGTAGCAGTAATTGGCCACTTTGTTTCAAGTCGAGTTGAAATATCAGTGTTACCCAAAATGATCTTATTTTTCCAGCATGCTTCAAAGCCAGATTTCTTCAAACCATTACTACTTTCCCAACTGTCTTTATTTGTAACAGGAATTGTAATAGTTACTGGAGTACTGACATTTACATTTTTATCATCATTACTGACAGAGTTGATTGATGTTCTTTTATTCCATTTGTTGGTCAACTCAACAAATGTTTTCTTTCTTGAATCAAACTCTTCCACATGTTCCTTAATTTCTGAACTCGGCGTAAAATATTTCGATATTTTATGACTATCTAATATATCTGAATTTTTTAATCCCAACCCAATTTTCATCGATGGAGTCACAGTTTCAGATGATCTACATATCCCACTGTCTGTAGAAGATTCAACTTTGTTTTTCTCTCTGAAAGATATGTAACTACTTTGCTCTACTTCTTGAGAACTCACTTGCTCAAATCCATAAGATTTTCTTCGATTATACCAATCTTCAGTTCGTGAAACATTACAATTTTTATTTGATTTATTTGATTCTAAACTGCCTGTTCCATTGACTGGTTTCCTACTCATTACTTCCATTCCGAATATATAAGGACGCAAATTAGATTGCTTATGTTCGTCCATATTGATTGCGTCTTCATCAATTTTAAGAGTAGTATCTTCTGCTACGATTCCGTCGTCGGTATCATCACTTTTCTCTTTCTCAACTTCCTCACTTAATGAAGAATTTAAATGGCGTAACTTACTTCGTACTTCTTGTAAAGACTGAGCAGTTATGAAAGTATGCTTTGATGGATCTACTTTTAATGGTTTAGGAGCTATTTGTGTATCTCTTTCTGGAATTTCAACATGCTTGTTTATTAAATCAGAAGAAATACTGGTTGTTGGTGAAATTGTCTTTAAAATTTGATCAATGGCATATAAATCAACATTATTTCCTCGGAAAGCCGTGTTGAGACGTTTGCCAGTTTCCAAATCTTGTTTGATTTTACTCACAGTGCCTTTCAAATCTGGAAGATCTGTAAGTCTACTAATAGGCACATATTTTGTTTGTCTTGGAAATTGGAATGATCTACGAATCACCGACGTTCTTTTCCAGTCAATGGAATCATCATCATTTAATGTTTCACGTTCTGGCACACAATTTATATCATCACTTGAATTACTTTTTGTACGGGTTAATGTATATTTTTCATTATTATATATACTACTATTATGTGTTAGTTCTTTAAATCTATCATTTTCGTCAACTGTATCGTTATTTTCTTCGTTATCATTTGATGAAGTTGATAATCGTGATGTTAAATTACTACTAATTTTATTCGCTGTGTTATCTGAAGAAATATGTGACAATTTGCTGAGATCATCTGTAGCTTCATTAAATGTTTTATCTACAATACTACGTGGTCTGGAAGGAGGCCGTCTTGTGCTGATAGATCCACTTCGACCTACAGACGCACGTGATTTTTGTGAAGTTAAATCTAACGGATTTATAGAGAGCTGCAAATAATAAAACATTTTAATTTTATTTCACTGTATAGATTTGACTATAAAGCGATCAAGAAAATCATACCTGCAAATTTTCGAAACCATCATCAGTATCTTTTATCGCCGGTACTGAAGTAGTTCCTTTCTTTGATTTCAACGCCGAGTTTCCGCCGAATAAACTAGATGAGGTGGTTGTTGAGTTAGAACTCCACCTAGAGCTGGTTCGGGTCTGGGTGCGGATCACCTGGAGTGACCCACCCGTGGCTGACCTGCTCTGGAACACTTCTAGCTGTTTGTGTTGTCTCTGCTGTACGTTACCATCGGCGGCAGAGCGGGCTCTCGAATCTACTACCTGTAAAAATAAAAATAAAAATAAAATACTTTTAAATACTAGGTATATTATACATATTATTAATACTGTGATTTTATTGTAATTGATTAAAATAGCTATTTAGTGAATGATAAGGGAGTTGACCTCAATGAAATTATTTATTATTACTGGTTTCTAAAGAAAAATACCCCCTCTCTCGTATTCCTAATGATAGAATACTGAGTAGACCGTATATGTTTTTAAAACTCGCAAATTTTAGAAAACAAAACTAAACTTAAAAATATAATAAACATTTTGTTTTTTGGTCAAAAGTCAATTACCAATTATATCAAAGTCGTTTTTTTTTTAATATTGCATTTAATAGGTAGGTACTCTAAACTTTTTCAATGATCGCCCCATTAGCAATAGTATTATCGTTACACGCTGTGTGCAGTGGAGAATTATTAAACTACATATTCAGTAAGAAATATAAGTTTTTGAGACGTTAAAATGGAAATAATAAAACAAGTTAATTAAATAAAATGTATTTAAGTACCTAGATACAAGTACTTTTATGATAAATTGTGATAATTGTAAATGAGAAATATATTTAATATAAATCTAATTTTCTCGTATTTTTCTAGGTGAATTAATAAATGCTTTAAGGGGTAACACCACTCTAAGGTTTTGAAAAAAAATCGATTATTATTTTATTTTTTAAACAATGCTTTAACATCATAAAAAAACAAAACAAAAACAAAAACAATATTTTTTGAAACTCGCAAATTTTAGAAAACAAAACTAAACTTAAAAATATAATAAACATTTTGTTTTGTGGTCAAAAGTCAATTACCATGCAACTATATCAATATTGCATTTTTAATAGGTACCTTAAACTTTTTCAATGATCGCCCCATTAGCAACATCCTACTCCTTATTGTTTGACTGTATCTTAAAACAAAGAACACAACAGTACGGGACTGTCTGAAGAGGAAAAAATCCAGCAGACATAAAAATCAGAAGAAGGTATTTACAATATTTGCGTATCTTTGTTGCATAAAATTATTTGCATAAATCGTAAGTGAATGTGCAATGATAAAACAAACAGCATGAATCATTTTAATTTTTTTAAATGACATCACTAATGTTCTATACAGGACAGGAATAAAAATATACATACATGCTTTCAAAATTTATTAAATTAAAATATTAAAATTGTTTGTAAAAGAAATCTAAAATCCGCATGTGAAATAATGGTTTCTGTATCTATTAATAAAATATTCTCTAATATATTACAAATATCGTTTTATATTCAACAATGTGCAAAAATAAAATATCTTTACCTTTTACGTGAAAAGCAATTTAAAACGAGCGCACAGCCAACTCGATCGTCAAGCGTCACAAAGGCAACAATACACGCGAAGTATTAACGGTAACCGATTATAGATACATGTATTTTAATCATACGTAAAACGGTAACAATGTGTATTGTCACAACGGATTAGTGTGCGTCGACGGCAGAACTAGAGTGACAGATGCAATGGGTACGCGGTGGTGGTAAGAAAGAGGCAATGTCTTTACAGTTTCACTCCTACACGCAAAAGTGCATTTTACTGCAACGTTTACATTCAGTTATATCGAATGTATATCTGTCAAGCTCAAATGCGAAGAAAAACAGAGCTCGCTGATCCCCAAAAAATTTTGCTATCGTGAAAATATTGCAAAAAAATAGTAAAATTTATATCTTATGAATAATTTTTATAGATCTCTTCGAACCACGCTTTTAACTTTATATGCCTATAACTAGGGAACAAATGGTCGTATAAAATTCTAAGGGCAGATTTGGAAAACTGAAAGTATTTTGTTCTTAACTTGGTCAAAAATGGTCGTACAAGCAAATTGAAAAAAATCTGATCTACAAAAGTTATTTATTCGATTTAGTCAAAAATATTTATCACAACCCCTGGAGGCTTAAAATTGATATACATTTTTGTATAATTTGAGAATTAGCAAACTGTTTTATTATAAAATTCATTTTAAGCTGCAAAAAATACGTAAGAAAAACCTAATTCGGTTAAGAATACAAGATATTATTTTTGTGTGATTGTGTAATAATAACTTTACGTACCAATTATTTCATTTTAAAAAATATGATAAATAATTTTATAATAAAGTGCAATTTTTCGGTCTTGAGAGTAATTGAAAGTAAATTTTTGCTAAAATTGCGAGCTCACCCATTGAAAATTATAATTTATTTCGTTAAAAAAAAAAAAAAACTGTCATGAATTATTTCTATATAACTAATCAGTAGAGATTGGAAAAATAGTTTTTCAACTATTGCGAAAAATGTAACTATTGTAATTTTTATTACATATCTCCATTGATTTCAGACAACTAGTTTGATTGAACCCAATTTGAAATCAACTATTTGCAACTATTTTACCTTTCCAACTATTTTTAAACTATTTGCCTTTTTTTATCCAACGTTAAAAATTTTCTAGTTTTATATATTTTTAATTTTTATAGATATTTATGTTGTGTTTTTACATATTTATTTGTTTTTCCTTTTTTTAGCTTCTCAAATCTATCTAGAATCGCATAACATGTTTTTACTAATACGTTAATAACACTAATTATTGATTAAATCGAAAAAAAATTCATTATTGTAAAAAAATTTGTAACTATTTCACAACTATTTTGATTAAAAAAAACTATTTGCAAACTATTTTAAAGAAAAAAAATCAACTATATAGTAACTATTTCATTAAAAATAACAACTATTTTTCCAATCTCTACTAATCAGCAATTATTTCAGAATCTAAAATTAAACATAGTGAATTCCCCGTTATACCCCTTGATCGCCCAAAGGCAACCCCCTTTCCTTCAAGTAATCCTAGTCAAGTGTGGGGTAGAATCTATTAAATAAATAGATCTTACTGGCTGTATTGACAAAAATGCCAATAAATTTAAAAAAAAATGATTTCTATAAAACTCGTCGGAGACACAAATGCATACAAGACAACTGCATGCACTTTTCACGCTGCATTTGAAGCAGTGCGAGTGTGAACGTACTGCACGTGATTGTAAGTTTCACTTCGTGACGCGACGCAGCCAGGACCGGCTGCAGGAGTGGTGGGTGCAGACCACATCTAGGCCGCCCACCGCACGCGTATTATCGTTACATGCTGTGTGCAGTGGAGGATTATTATTAAACTACATATTCAGTAAGAAATATAAACTATCTTTTCTGAGACGTTAAAATGGAAATAATAAAACAGGTTAATTCAATAAAATGTATTTAAGTACCTAGATACAAGTACTTTTATGATAAATTGTGATAATTGTGAATGAGAAATTTATTTAATAGAAATCCAATGTTCTCGTATTTTTTTTAGGTGAATTTAAGGAGTAACACCACTCTAGGATTTTGAAAAAATTGATTTTTATATACACTTGGTTCTATAGTAAAAAAATTACAGTGCAGAAGGTGCTTAAGGTTATTCAAAAGGTCACCAGGGTACGCTATGTAAAACTTACTGCTCGTAAAACTTTAAACGCGTTTTTCTCGAAACCACTTTTTTCAATCTTAGTGAACACATTACTCCAACACGGCTGCATGGATCAGTTTGAAATTTTGACAGTAGCTTCACAATTAGATCCTTTATGTAGGGGTGTTTCAATTCGATGTAAACTTTTTATTTTATAAAAAAATTACTAAAATCGATTATTTTTTTTTCAAAAGTGCACCATTTCTACAAAAGATTAAATTAAAAATCTCTACGTACTTCTATAGCCAGTAGTGTATAGATTTAATTATTTTTTTTTTGTTTTTGTTCGAGGTCTTATATTTCACAAGAAATTTGTCCGCTACTGCAAGTCTTTTTTTAAAAGATCATTTCGAAGATTTGCTCTCTCGCCGCCATTTTGTACAAAAATAATAATAAAAAAAATGTATTTACTTAAATATATACTAAATAAACCTTTTAAAAAGATTTCCCATTCTTTTTATTATATTCCCAAAAAAAAATCGTTAAAGTTAGGCTTTTTTATAAGTGGATAGAAATACATTTCGACGCTAAGAAGCAATTTTGCTGAAAAACGCCAAAATTATAATTTTACAGTACAGACAAAAAAAACATTTAAATATTTGCAAAAAGTATTGTCCTTTAAATATTTGTTTCATCAAAATATTCTTGTAGAAATATTGATGTCAGATAATAAATATAATTATTATTATAACAATAAAAATTGTTAATGATGATTTTAAATTTCAAAAGTGGCTTTCAAGCTTACTTATTTTGTAGACCACTACTCAAAAAAATTGTTATATTTATTATTAATAATTATTTAAAATGACGGCCATATATAGATAAAGTAATTATTGTAAAGACCACAACCTATAGTTTTTAATCACTAAACTCATTTGTTTTTATGCACAGCCACCATTGTCTGCAAATCTGAGTGTGGTGTGTAAAGGTACATATTTTTATCAGCAGGTTATGGTCACGTGAGAAATTACATATGTGTGTGTATGTCTGTGTGTCCGTATGTAGCGGTATTAAGTCTGTCACAGGATAAGACATTATTATTATATGAATATTTATAAGTTGTCGGGACTGTGAGCGGTGGATAGAAAACAAAGAGAGACGTCGGGAGATTTAATGATAATGTCACTACTGTTATGTGGTATCTATAAAATAACTTGACAATTTTAAACACTCGAGTAAATGCAGTGTCTGTTATCTTCCCTCTCGCATATACATCATTTTATTTTTTATAAAGTCTGTAGTTCTGTGGTTTTTGTTTGAATTCAAAAACTGCATTTCAATGTATGGTAATAAAAAAAGAAATTTTTGCTACCGATACCTGAATAAACCATTTTTGACGTATTGAAATAATTATCGAAATATTGTTAAAAATTAAAATAACTTTTTTACGCCCAGAGCTAGAATATAATGTGACATTTGCTATATTTTGGCATTTTTAGGTAAAGATGTCACAAGAACCTGAGCTAATTGAGCAATTAAGGGAACAAATTCTGGTCTCGGCAGCAAAACAAAAGTATTTTTGTTATCCAGTGAAATAAGAATAAATATCTTAAAAATATTAAATAAAAGTTATCTTATTTACAGTTTGAGGTATTGATATATTATTAGAAATCAGTTATAATAAAAGAAAATCACGTTCGAACAGTTACACAATTATTTGCACATTTAATAAATTACATTTGTCAGATGTTTTTGATTATATATGGGTAAGTATAATAATATAAATGAAATAGGCCACGTATATTACAAATATCATCGATTTACCGTTTGCAAATTCCATTATCCGACAGTACAACGTGATCTTTAAAAATATCATAATAAATATTCACTGTCTTCATTAAGCGTTGAAATCTCCATAATACATCTCGTAATTCAATACTCTCTTTCAATGTTTCATCTATAAATCAATCATATATGTTTTATTTTCATGTTGGATCGTCAGCAACACAATACATAATGAATCTGCATTAATGATTTCATATATTAATCAATTTTATTTACTAACTTTTGTACAGGGTCATTTAAGAAATTTTTGTTTTCGAATAATTATGTCTATAATAAAGTCAATTTATTAAATTTTATTGATTATTATGAGCAAAACAAATAAAACAATTTAAAAAAATAATAAATAAATAAAGTATGCTAAGAGGTCAGTGTTAAACAATGTCTGGCGCGGCGGTACTAGGGGGTAATTTCAATAGCACGAATTAAACGAAATATGTCACACTTGGAAAACTTTATCTCTAGAACTAATAATCATATAACAATAAATAAAACACAAAAAAATAGTTTTAATAGTCCATTCTAACCCCTCATCTCCCAACTCTTAAATACAATAGCATAAAAAAAGTTAAGCTAATTTTCATAGGATTTTTTACATATTTATATCTGACCTAAATAAATATTTTCTATAATAAATAAATAAATAAATAAATAAATAAATAAATAAATAAATAAATAAATAAACGATGTTATTATTTATAGTATAGTTGCTACTGCAATATCGAAGATACGAGAAGCTTTGTGATCGTTTCAGATTGAGACAAAAAAATGTTCTCTGATTTCAAAATTTTAAATTGATCTTTCAACAAACACCTTTCGTTCCGTGTCTGTCTGTCTGTCCGTCCGTGTGTCCGTCCGTCCGTCTGTCCCCTGAATCCTTGTTACACGTATAACTCATGAATCACTGAACCGATATTATTGAAACTTGATCGGATGGTTGGGTCTGTCTTGAGGACGATCCCATTTCAAAATCATCAAAATCGTGTGTAAGGGGGAGGGGTGATATCCCAAAATATTTATTTTTTCAAGATATCTTAAGAATATAATATAGGTCTACAACGTTTGTTGTAAAATATTCCCTTATAAAGATTTATCTCAATTTATTTTAAAAATTCGTGTTTTGTTTTTCTAAATTGATATTTGCTTGGACATATTAAATGTCATTTTGACGTTTTAAATGTCATTTTGACATTTGTCAATAAATTAAAAATATACGAAAAAATAATCAGGTGCGTTTTAAGAAAATTTTCGAACTAATATTTTTTAGTAAAATTGTATAAAAATTAAATGGTTAACCAATTCCAAGCAATTAATCTAAACACTATCGGTTTTTATTTAAATTGTTCAATAATTAACTACCTTTGATGAATTTAGCACGAGGAAGCACTTACTTGACATTTACTTGGCAAATGTTTTTTTAATAACAGTTCAGATTTAGATGTAAAAAACAACTATTTATAAGGAAATGTATAAATAAATTGTATGGTATAACAGATCTCAAGTGGCCATTGGAGCATATTTTATGAACCACTGCTCTGCACACTGAACACCAATTACAAGATAAACATTATCATTAACTATTTAATTAGTCTTATCTCATCTGATCGACTTAATTCTTATTCAAGACACGCAGTCTGCGTAGTCGGCTTTTACAGCACAATATTTCAAAACGTCACTTTCGTTTTTAATTGTGGTGCCAATCAAATGACGTACGATTAAAATGTTATACATCTAATATGTAATGACTTTACAAATTTTCACACCGGTGGTGATTGGAGATACGTTATCTTATGTGCACATTGTATCTACAGGGATCAAATACTTTGTACTGGGAGCGTTTACGTCAGACATAGCCTGCTTTGATATGTTGGATTTTGTTATGTAATGGCCAGGTTTCTAACAGAGATATTTATGCACGATAGAAGAGATATACGTCTATTGTAGATATTAAAAAATAAAAGAGAAATAAAATATAGGGAAGATGTATTAGTGAAATTTTTCATAAAATTTTCTATAAAAATTTCACGTAACATGTGAAAAAATAAATATTTTGGGATGCCACCCCTTCCCCTTACACACGATTTTGAAATGGGACCGTCTTCAAGCCAGACCCAACCATTCAACTAAGTTTCATTAATATCGGTATAGTGGTTCATGAGTTATGCGTATGACAAGGATTCAGGGGACAGACAGACACGGAACGAAAAGATCAATTTAAAATTTTGAAATCGGAGAACAATTTTTTTGTCTCATTCTAAAACGATCACGAAGCTTCTCGTATCTTCGATAATGCGAGAAAGCAAAAATGTATAAATGTTTTTAAATATATTTATTCTAATCATCTCATGTACAGTCACCTGCATTAATGGTCTTGCAGTTTGTATTCATTTTCGTTTATAACAAACTTAGTAGGCTCCTCCCAATTGATTATTATAATATTTAAATCATTTCTCTATGTATCAAACAAAGAAAGATATTTTGAAATTCATTTGCTAGATAAAGAACTACTCTTCGTTTATAGTACTCATATATATTTGTGCTATTAAATTATTATGTAATCTATTGAAAATTGTAAACGTAATTTTTGTGGCAATAAATATTTGATATTCCGAATTTTAGTATTTAAATATATTAAACTTGATAGAAAAAGATAACCGATGATGTATGTCTTTAAATTTGGAATCTGTTGTAAGCGATTCTAGCCTTTAGGGTGCCAGACGAGTTCTACAAGCGACTGTACATCAAATATTTCAATACCTATATTAAAAAATGTATCAAAACACTTATTGAATATAACTAATTTATGTTATTATATTATTTATTCCTTTGCAAAATAAGAAACATAAAATTACGCATATAATCTTACAAAATCTCAGCTTGATAGCTGTCAGACAAACAAGTCGATGTAAGCAATTTCCCGAGAAAATTAAAAACAATTTGTACAACAATATCGAGAGAAAAGAACAAAAAAAATTGACGCCACAGCTTACAAACATTCCAAGAAACGCATACAAGTTGTCGTGGCTTCAGGCGAACCAAATTGAATTTCAAACAGGCAAGAACTTGTCTTTTCCTATTTTGGAAAATCCATCGTGCTCTCAACCCCACATAAATATTATATTTACTTAAGCATGTTTGAATTGGCTGACACTTCGATCATTTCATTAATTTTAATCTTTATTTTCTCACACACAGCATGATTTTCATTTTCTTTTTTTTACACAACTACATTGTTTAATTATAAAAATGAATCTAATCTTGGATTTTGACCGTATCTCCTTATTCACATATTGGATTAACGTTTTCTACATACCTATACATATAATGTGAACAATAAAACTCTACCACAACTAATAACGTAGAAAATAAAACATAATGTCTATTGTCACTTTTTTATAATAGAAAATATGTAATATTGCAGGGTTAAAATTCGAATAAAATCATTTGAAACTATTGTAAATAAAGAGAACAATATTAACAAAGTACATAAAATTAATATTCTTTACACATATCTTACTTACTGGATTGAAAAAACAATTGTAACTTTATTGTTTCATTTTTTGCTTAATTTTTTTATTCGAATTAAGAGTATATAATCACACTGTAGTTTCCCTTTACTAACACCCGCAATTCCTTTGACAACTAGTTATCCTTCGTAAGTGTAATGACCGATTCCTTTTAAGGACTGTTATTTTAATGACGCCCTTGACTTTAAACTATTTTTATTAAGAATATCCTTTAATAGAATATTTCAAAACAATATTTTTTATATTTTTATGTTTTTATATTTATAATTACTTCTTAATCTATAATTGACCTTATGCATTAAGATTTTTTAAATACAAATTTTACCTGTAAGTAGCTTAATTTTCTAAATAAACACACAATATATAAAATATTAATATTGCTTCCTTGCAATCTCGAAGGTAGATACTTTTATAGATGAGACAAAAATTGTTCTCCAATTTCAAAATTTTAAATTAATCTTTTCGTTTCAGGTCAAGATAAACACTTTTCGTTCCGTGTCTGTCTGTCTGTCTGTCTGTCCACTGAATCCTTGTCACACGCTTAACTCATGAACCACTGAACCGATATTAATGAAACTTGGTTGAATGATTGGGTCTGGCTTGAAGACGGTCCTATTTCATCAAAATCGTGTGTAAGAGGGAGGAGTGACATCCCAAAATATTTATTTTTTCAAGATATCTTAAAAACGCCACATGTTATGTGAAAATTTTAAAGAATCTTTTTTGTAGAGCATGTTTGTTGTAAAATATTCCCTTACAAAGATTAATCTCAATTTACTTTAAAAAATCGTGTTTTGCTTTTTTAAATTGTTATTTACTTTGACATATTAAAAGTCATTTTGACATTTGCATAATTTAGATTTAGATTAAAATTGTCAAAAAATTAAAAATATACGAAAAATAATCAGGTGTGTCTTAAGAAAAATTTCGAACTATATTTTTTTGTAAAATTGTATAAAAATTCGGTTTTTATTTAAATTGTTCAATAATTAACTACTTTTGGTGAATTAAACACGAGAAAGCACAGTGCATTTACTTGGCAGATATATATTTTTTTTTTTAAATTTACATGTATAAACAAAGATCGGGCCTTAAAAATCTGCATTACGGTTCTGTATACGCATATGAGCTGTCAATAAAAATAATTCTTTCATAAAATCGATTAAAACAGTTCATCAAATATTATACCATTAAAAGTAACATAATCTCTTCCTCCCATTATATTTGCATTGCAAATTATAGTTAAAAATAAAATCACAAATCTCTATTAACATTGTACCGTTAGTATACTTGTAAAATAATAACATAGTATGTACTTCATAAAACCGGAAGACGTGAATGTCGATATGTTAATGTGTACACAAAAAGTGGAGCCGTTCAAGCCTATTGAAGTAATATCGATGGAGCCATATATGGTTTGTTTTGCATCTTATTTTCAACCTCAGATCGAAGGCTATTGTCTAAGACACAGATACATCGTTGGATTACAAATTGCATTTCATTAGTAATCCAATGCTTTCACTTTTGACAACAAAAGCAAATTTGCTACTGTGTTTTTGTTGTTGCAAAATTTTAACCAGGTTCGGATTTATTACTGATATGATGAAATAAAGATTATTATCATTAAAAGGTTAACATACGAATAAGCTTTGAAATAAATACATAGTATAATTATATTTAAGATTTTATATAAATATTAGCGGACCCGCCCGGAGAGTTAATATTTCAACTCCTGGAGGGTTGTAATTAGTTTCATTAGATCCGGAGGGAAAATACCACGGGGTGGGGATTTTAGGGGGGGAAACAACCCCTTATCTCGCATAGGAGCCGAGATTTTTACGATTTTTTCCAACATTTTTTACTATTATCGTCACTGCTTATTCCTTATGTTACCTAACGTAACAAAATATAGCCTATAATCTGGCCAAAGAACATATCTATAAATTAAAAAAAAAACACGTAAATCGGATAAGTGGTTCTCGAGTTACGTTGAACTTTATATATATTAAGTATTTAGACATCGATTTAAGTTGAGAGTGTGTTATATATTTAGCAATAAAATAAGTATTTCAAACCGCCTTGAATGGTATACTCAACATAACTTGCGTTACAGAAAAAGAATCACATATGCATTACTACAGAAATTATTTCATTAAATAATAGGTGATTAGTTTTAGTAGACATAAGAAGAAAATTGCTGAAAAAAAATTGAAAGTAATCGTCTACCGAATTATTATAATCATACACGTTATTTCTAACTTACATATATAACTATGTACTATCATATAGGTATGTACAATAATACAGCTCCATTTTTTATTTCAACCACCGTATCCACAAGAGCACTTATATTAAGTGAATGGACTTTTTGTCGACATGCAAAATACTTAATGCCATACATACTTTTTTTCTTTCGAATTATCTTTTACAATATTTTATAATGACAGTCATTCCTATGAGAATAAATCTATTGTTACAGAATCACATCGCGTTAAGAAGATGAAAAGTTTCCGTGATTGAATTATACTAATTTTGTAACATAATAATATTAATAATAATAGTAACTACACTTTATATCAATGGCGCTCTCTTAAATGAGCTAAATGCATATATAATAGTATCGTATTTCTTTTATTATAATAAATTTTATTCATCGAAGAGTCACTTTTAGAAAATCAAAAATTGACATGAAAGATCAAATTCTTAGCAGATATGTATAATAATATGTACCTAAGGTAGTTGGCAAGGACCCCAGAAATGGCAATTTTTTAATTAAATGTACTGAATTAGAAATATGTGTTGATATTTGATTATTACCATTTCTGAATATTAATCTATATATACATTTAACTGTCTTACAACGTAATTTGATAAAAATCGGCCAATAGTCAAATTGGTGGACATTTAATTATTATATTATCATAGCAACTGCTTTACATTGTTTCAAATTTGCCGATTCTTTCTTTTATATCTTTTGTGTCGTAGTACTTATCATTTTATAATCATTAGCAAGTGTCCATTACTGCGTGCTCATTATTGGTTTTACTTTATCCATTACTGAAGAAAAAACATGAACAAATTAAAAGGCTATAATGTAAAAAACAAACTATATTTGGTGACTTCGGTAATTAAATTGATTAAATAAAAAATTACTTGTTTTATTAGTACTATGAGTTCATGAGAATTACAAAAAAAAAACTTGCTCTAATAGCGGCCATAACTGGTGCCTTTTCCTTATGTATATCAATAGTTAATATTTATAATATGTAATTTTTTTTTAAATCTATTTTATTCTCAATAAAGTATTAAAGAAATACAGTTTAATTTTGTATTTCCCTTCTGAAAAAATTCTCCGGGTACCCATGTTTTAAATTATGACAAATGCTTTGAGAAATATACCCAGTATTTGAAAGTAAAACTAATACATATTATAAATAATTGGTTATGAATAAATAAATATATATGTACATAATTAGTGTACGGAAAAAAATATTCAAGAAATAATTCTCATCATTTGAATGTACTTGAAGAACTGATCATTTGATTGAATGAAAAAGAAATAACATATAAACAATCGGAACGAATCTTTAATACGTGAGTATGTGTGTGTGGTTTTATTTATTAGAATCAATATATTATTACATCTGTAAAAAATAAATTGAGATGTTATTAAAATCACATTATATAATTTAATGTATTTTTTTATCGCGATACGTAAATGGATTTCGATGAAAATTGGTAGGTATGTAGAGTGAGGGCCGTGGTAAGGACAGGGTTAAAGAGTAACGACCTTATTTACAAAAATAATAAAAGTTATATGTAATGTTATGTTGTTTATAGTTTATTCATTTTTGGACTATGAAGAAATTGTGAATGATTATTTTTTGAATTTTTTTTTAATATAAAATATCTGCCATAGGAACTACGTGACTTTCTTATACGTAATCCTGACAGTGAACAGTGTATATGATTCTTATTTTATTAAAACATATTTCTGGCAAACTAATAAAAGATAGAATAAAATTAATGGGACATAAACTATAGATAATATTATTCTCTACAATATCTATCAAATGAATTTTTTAATAACTTAACCGATAACGAATATTTACTCTTGTCAATTTTTGAATTTTCGAATTATTTTTTAAATAAGAAAAAAAAGTTTTAGATAAAAACTGCCGAGTATGTTATTATCTATAATTTATACATTTTTTTCCAACATTTATGATTTAGTCATAAATTTTTTTTAAAATAATTATTTAGAATCACCCACACTGTTCACTCTCAGTATTACATATGGCAAATACACACACTATTCAATCTCTGTAATACGTATAAGAAAGTCCCATGACACTCATAGCAGATTTAGAATACCAAAAAAAACTGATATATCCCTATTTTAACTGCATATAAAATATATTTTTAAAACATCGATTTTTAATTACAGTATTTAATCGTAAAATAAAAAAAGCAAAAGAATACAATAAATCAAAAACATGAATATAGCTTCGTCAATGAATAAAGAAAGGTGAAATAAATAAATAAAAAATAACCAAGTGATATTTACAAAAGTCCATTTACAGAGACGTACAATTGAGTTACGAAAAAGAAACCTATTTATTCAAGATGCCAATCAGTTTCAATCACTGCTCGATCAGATCAGAATTAAAATTATTTTTCAGCCGAGATTTAAAATATTGCTCACATGCTGTTGTTATTATTGTGTCGAAATATCTGCGTTGGATTATTGCAAATCGTTCTGCTATTAATCCTCGATGACAAGTCCAATGCAGTAACGGGTTCAATAATCATGATTGATTTTATAGGATTTATATTATATTTACTACCATTATTTAAGAACATACCTATTGTCTTTTACCTTTCGATGTTGATATGCCTATAGTTGAAATTTAAATTTGGGAAAGGGACTAAAATGTAATATTTTTAAGAGGTAACACCACTCTACTGGCCGAAAAAATACGATTTTTTTGGTAGTATAATAAAAAGATTGGAAATTCTTTTTAAAAGGTTTATTCAGCATATATTTAAGTATGGAAAACATTTTTTTTATTTACAACCCTAAGCATATTGTTTTTATGATGTTAAAGCATAACTCTTAATGCACTTTTACTCTTTTTTTTACTCTGTTAAAATTTCGATACCTATTAAATTTTTATTTTCATTTAACAATTTTTTGGAGACAAACATGATTTTTTATACAAAAATGTCAACTTTATTACTTACTATCTTTAATAATTGTAATATTTTTAGATTAGAAAACTAATTAAACATATTCTTCTCTTAACGTTTCATATACAAACAAAAATGGAAGAAATTTTTATAAAAAAAAATAATTATATTTAAATCAAGTGATAATAAAAATTAAATTAAACTATTTTTTTAAGAATATTGCTTCATACATAAATGTATACAGCAAAAATATACATATGTAAATATAATTAACATAATCGAAACTAGAAAAAATTCACAAAATTGTAAAATACAAAAATTATAATTACATAGTTCCTATACTTGAAATTTTAAACTGTTTATTTTAAATCAATTTAACTTAATGAAGATTACTTTAACGGTATTAACGATATTGCGGATCTTTTTATTATTTTGTTGCAATAATGACAGGTTCGTATTAATCTGTTATTTTAAATGACATTAATTACTTTACGGTTAAATGATTTTAATATTTAGTTAATTAAATAAATAATATACTAACAAACGAATAAATTACCGTTTTAATGAAAAAAGGAAGTAAGACGAATTTTTATTACGTTATTATAATTTAAACATTTAGGTATCATAATATATGATTATTTAATACTATAAAACATCTCTTTAACTATAAAAAAAATGTATATTTCCCATCGGTTTCTTACCCACCATTAGTTACGTTTAACTTTGAATTTTGTTTTAAACTGTCAAATAAGTTTAAATCTTATATTTTTATATTTCATTTCAAAAATTTTTAAAATCGCAAATTGAAATATTAATGAATAGAATATGTTACCTGATTTATCAGAAGTTCTCAAACGGTAATTATAAAAGGGATGGATTGTAGGAAATATTTTAAAATAAACAATAAAAAAACGTTATAATTTATCATAAAGCCATAAAAATAAATAGTTATGACTGTAAATATAAAAATATTGACAGTAACAGTTTTAAAAATATTATGAAAGTAATGTAAAAATTGTATGTACTAAAGGCAGTAATAAAATTCCTGTTAAAATAAGCTATATATAATATATAAGTGTGGTTTAAATATGTAGACATACACACACACACAATAGCATGGGCGTTATGTTTACGAACAACTCAATGCAATTAAAAATTAATTATAGGCTTAGGTCATCATTAAATAAAGATCATTAGCACAACACACTCATGTGATGTATTTTATAAAAATGTTCAGGTATATAGAAACATAAATAAATAAATAAATTCATCAGCTGATAGCAGTATTTTATACCAGTTATTCTAATAATAGAATTGAGGTACTGGCACCAGTCCTGAACGCATTAAGAGTAATATATATTGTTTATTGGGACTGATAGACTACTTTTTTGTAATTTTCATGAACTAATGTTATTAATAAAACAAGTTTTTTAAATTATCGCCTTTTATTTTCTTTATATTTTTTTCCAGTAATGAACAACGTAAAACCAGTAATGAAAATGATAAGTACTACGACACAAAAGTTATTAAATAAAGAATCTTTGAATTTACTCGCTTCACTAATTATTTACATAAGAAAATACATTTTTCTTGACAGTGTGCTGAACCGCGATGTTTATTTTTCCACTATTTTTAAACAAAATGATCAGTTGTCATCAAATCACGCTGTAAGACAGTTAAATGTATATAGATTAATATCCAGTAATGGTAGTAATCAAATATCAACAAATATTTCTAATTTAGTACATTTAATTTAAAAATTATTAATCTTTTATTATTATAAACCAAAATATTTTAATAATATAAATTTTGTTACTTGTAGTTAATATGACTTATTCTACATTGTATTAAATGTAACAATCTTATGGAATAAGGTAACATTTATTTTAATTTTATTATTAATATCAACAACTGTATTATTAGCAAAAAATAAAAATCCTTGAATATTGAAATATAAATAATTGCCATTAATTGACATGATACTCTTGGATTTAATCTTATATTGTAGGTACTAATCATATATTAAATATATTAAAATAAAATACATTATATTATTTATACACATCAATATTATACAGGGTACTAAAACACATTGAAAATTTAGTACTGACTGAAAAAATCTATTGACGTTTTTCGCTATTTATTCAATATACAAAATTGTAAATATCTCAGGTCCTATGCTAGATATTGGTAAATTTTTCTTCTTGCATCCCCGAAGGAGGAGACAACTGTGACAGGGGCTGAAATATTGAGGCTTGCTATGTGAAATACATATGAAAATTAACTACAAAAAGCCACTGTGACGGGTCAAAAAATTGTCAATGTTTGGGAATTTTTTTCACAGGTATGACCAATTATTTTAGGATCGAGTAAAGGACATTTTATTAAGTATATATTCAACTTATTTAATACCAATTTTTATTGAAAAATATTAAAAAGTCACAAAGTTATTAGCCTCAATATGACGACCAAAAAAAATATTTTTCTCCATGGATCTATCGAAATTTTGGGATACGTTATCAGCAAAAACAATATTTTATCAATATCAATATCTATGCTACGGTGTGTTTTCAGTGATTTTTTTCAGTGTAGTGAATAAACAAATGATTTTTTTAATTTTTTTGTAGGGAACAAACTTAGGATATTATTCTAAACCATATTTGTAACAAATCCTGTAAGTAGTAAAACTGTACCTAAAAAAATTGTTTTAGTCTCCACAGCCTGTCACACATTGATTTTTATTCTCTTATTGTTAGTGAGTATTATACGCTCTTAAATGTTCTTAAATATTATTTTAATCACCCTGTATTACTTATTTGTAGTGTATGTAGGCAGTCGACATTAATTATTTATTAAATTATAAGAAAAATTACATGTCAAGTATATATTGCACTTGTTCATGAATATTTTTTTCGCTAAATAAGTTTTCTAGTTACTGTCAAATGTGATTTATATAACAAAGCAGAATAAATTTCGTAGAATTGACGAGAATGGTTTGGAGGAGTCTAGTAGAATTTTTATTATTTCCGGCGATTCGAATTTCAAGTATTTTTAATGATGATATAAAACAGCATTATTATTATTATTTTGGACTATAATTATACACATATTTTATTTTTTGCAAGTTATCAACCTCATAATGAGTTGTTTAACCCAGTGTTTGCAAATTCTGATAACCTTGACAAAGACAATTTTTCTACTCCGTTATTTTGTCGATTAATTAATAAAAATCAAACCATAATTAAAAAACGACACATTTTTTAACTATTAAATATATAGTTTCCTTTCTTATTTTTCTTTTATGTCTATTATTAATATATTATTAATTTAAAAATCAATTTTAAAATCAATATATGTATGCCCATGCTCACTTCCTTGATGAAACTGTGAATATCCCATCCAAATCGGTTCAGTACTATTCGATAAAAATCGTATATATTTCAATATAAAATGTATCTAAGAAGTTACAGTTAAAATTTCAAGTCGATCGGATGGAAAATAGCCAAGATACGTTATTAAAACCGTGTTTTCGATAAAAATGAGTTTAAAGTTTGAAAACTGTTTTACTATACATATGCAAACGTCGATGTTAGTTCCGACTTTTTTTCGAGACTATGTCGGTTTGGCGATTTTCGATTGCTTATTTTACTTCTGTTTTGGCTTGAGACTTTGAAACCGAATTTCGGTGCATTTTTAAATTACCATATACACCTATCCCCCGATTTACACGGCACTTGTTTTACACGATATCGCTTTTATACGATTTATAAATTGAAAATTTTCAAAAAACTAGTAAAAATGTTTATTCCGCTTCATATACGCCTATACAAAGATTTGATGGCATTTTTGAATTTTTTTCCTTCGGTAATCTAATGAAAAGAACAGGGGATTCCCGGGCTTGTAAAATATACATTTAGGGGAATCCCGGTAATCTGTGCGTATGTATTTCACAATACAAGTGGATAGCACAGGTGTTACATCGGTCCAATCGGTCGCTGTGGTTGCTACTGTAATAATATTTATTTATAAATATATTTATTTTTTGAACTGGTGCACATTTTTTTACACGATTTTACTTAGCAAAATCCAAGATTTCAGTTTACACGGTTTTGTGCAGAACGCATCTACCGTGTAAATCGGGGGATAGGTGTACTCACTACAACTCATTTTTCACCAATTTCACCATCTAGGTTTTTTCGTTCGTTCAGAGACACTTTGAAAAGTGAGCTCTAAAAATTAAAAAAAAAAAAAAAAAAAACTCCCTTATAATTCCTTTTGAATATCATTTTTAAGATGTTTATACATCATTTAAGCCAATAAAAAAAAATGTCAAAAATTAGTTAATACATTAGTTAATACGGATCTTGGCTTCTGGGTGTAAGCCGCATCGGTTTGGTCGTGTTATCGGCCAACGTGGACATCTTCAGGGCTCTTCTAAAAGTGCACTGAAGATGTCCACTGCAATGTGTGACGAAACGTTGGCCGATAACACGACCAAACCGACGCGGCTTACACCCCGAAGCCAAGATCTATATCAAGAAGCCTCAAGACTTGTACATTAGTTAATACATTTGTGGACTAAAACAAAAATAATGCATGTGCAAAGAGCATCATTCCATTTCTGAGGTAAATAATTGTCTATAGCACATTTGTTACCGTTAGAAAATTAGTACTGTCTAATAGAAATCATGTCGTATTGTTCGGTTGGATGAATACGGTAATAAACATGTAAAGATCACTGCACGCGATAAAGTGAAGTTGTAAAATGCATACAATCGTATTAAAACGCTATTGACCAACAATACATAAAAACTGTAATTAATTACTCGGTCTGTTTTCAAAAATGTCAGTGCCGAATTCAAACCTGTCATATTTTTTTCTTAAAATTACATATACAAGAAGTAAAACGTTCATTTAAATGTTTAAACTTGTTATTATTTCAAATGTTATGCTATTTTTAAATGGCAAGATGTGTTATTAAAAGTATTTTGAACTGAGAAAAAGTATAAAGTAATTTCCAGGCTCTGCAGTTGTGGTTGCGTAACATTTCTTTGAATAGTAGTAAAAATGTTACATAGATTAGTATTATTTTAATTTTATATAGAGTAAAGTAATTTGGACCATTTTTTTAAATTAAGATATTTTTAGTATACTAGTTTTAGGTTTAGACAAATTACTTTTTTATGAAATGAAACAGCAGTTTATAGATTTTGTTTTTAGTAAGTATTAATCAATATAATTAATAATAATAATACAAATCAACAAAATGTGAGATCGGAACTTTGTTTCAATTTAACCAACCGGTACTGTAAATTGGACTATGGGGTTGCTAATTTGGACTTTAATAGAATCTTAACTAAAATATACCTGTAATTATCATAAATATTAAAACAAAAAACTATAATAAATTAGTCTCGTTACATTATTTCAATTAAATTATTCAAGAAAGACAATCATCACATATGTCAGGATTATTGGTACAAGTTTCATGATTCCAATTATGGCAACTACGTGCGGTCCATTTAGTGTGAAAAGTGAGAAAAAAAATCACCTATCGTACGGTGTTACCGTTTAAGAAATCAGAAAACTACTTTTCGAGATATAAGGTTGGTCCAACTTAGCGAGTGGTCCAATATACCATACTTTCCCCTACATAATAATACGATTAATTAGTAGAAAATTATAAATAAATTGGCGGGATATTTTTAGGGTTCTGTAAATTAGCGAATCACTTTTGTCTGTCTGTCTGGAGCATAACTCAAAAACTACTGAACCGATTGGGCTGAAATTTTGAATTTATATTTATATGTAAACCATTCTACCCATTATGGGAGAAAAATATGAACATTCTCGAAAAATTAATATTTATCGAAAACTACGACAATTTTTTGTAATGTACAAGGGATGAAATTGTGAAAATTATGTAGAAATGATTTCTACGCCTGCAACTTTGAAATATATTTTATTTCAGTTTCATTCAGATCGATCAACAGTGAAGAAACGCGGATTTCTGATTTGTTATTTGATTTTTTTAAATGTATTCATATTACCTGCATATTTTATTTATTTATTATTTATGATACATAAAGGAGTTTTATAATTGTAGAACTGAAGGTTTAAAATTTCATCAGTCACCGCCTACGAAATTTCTTTTTTTTTTAATGAAAGAAAATGTTGCTATAATTTTAAATAAACATTTAAAAAACCTAACATTTTGATATCTATAGTTTGAAATTAACCCAACAATTCAAAAACACGAAGAATTGAGAATGCCATTTTTTTAAATTAATCTAAAATATTGGTCTAACAAAATTTTCCTGTCAAAAAAATGTATATTATTGAAGCTGACTTTTAAATCATCCTATACACGTATTAACATATTGCAGTACTGTCTATAGCTGATACTCGGTGTGAAATGAAGCGGGCAGCCCGGGGCGCGGTATTGTACCACGCGGCGACAACCCGCTATCGATCTAAGAATTATTGAATCTATAACCAGAAAATAGAAAACAGCCGCGTGATATATGACACGGGTCAGGGCGCACCGGAACGTGGGAAAGCGTGCGGAGATATCTCGTAACCACACATATAAATCACTCAAATTCATATTCTTACGTGTTCTGGAGAGAAAAACTTCAGAATCGAGTTATATCCTTTCATAGTTTTGACATTGATTTTTATTATTGTTATACTAGAATTTACCCAAGCTTATTTAAAAATCGGTGAATCCCCGTGCGACTATACTATACTAGACATGATGCCAGTAACAAAGTATCACAGAAATTATGATTTTAAATAATGAAATAGGTTAAAAAGATTCTAAAAAATGTATTTATTTTTATATTAAAAGCGAGATTAATATGATTTTTGTTAAAATAAAAACACAAAATACAGCAATCCACCATGTTAGATTTAAATTATCAATTTGCTCAGTTTTGTGTTACCAAAACTAAAACCGAGAAACGTTAGCGATGGAACAAGGATTTATTATTGTTGACAAGGAGTCTTTACATAGACGTGACGTCAAAAATGCGCCATGACATCTGCGAGCGTTTTGGCGTCAAATTCAAAATTAGTTTTAAAAGAGTCAATTTTGGTGATTAAACCTTTATTTTCTGCAGAAATAAGTATTTTTTTTTTAAATAGGAGACACGTAAGATAATCATAAAATAGTTTTTAAAAATTAGGCATCATGCCTATTCATTATCCACCAATACATCAACATCAGATTGGTATATCTTTTTCATTTTTATATAATTAGAAAATATCAATTGTAAATTTTCCTAAGTATAAGCCTTCCATAAATGAATTTCCATACACCAAAAAAGGCTTAGGTTTTCTTTCAAAATTGATTCAATTAATGGATTATAATATAATAAAAATATATTGTAATATAAACGATAATTTTATTTTGTCGTTCATTCCACAAACTTAATTATAAATTTATAAAAAATCGATTACTAAGTGTGCTTTAAAATTACTTAATTTGGCTTCTAAACAGCTTAATGATTCAATTTTTATTGTTTTTGGAATTTTTTATATATGTATTTGCCATTAAACTTACGAGTTGAAAAGAAAAACCAAAACTTCCGTATTTAATTTTAATACATTGGTATAAATATTAAGTATAATATGACTTTCGGAATATTTTTTTTTGTATATCTATATCTCATAACAGTTTTTTTTAATTATACTATATAAAACATGTATATACGTTTATTATAATATTCATATTAATGAATATTAATTGCAATAATAACCTTGTTAAATGCTTCCATATATAATCATAATATTGATATTAAAGGATATCAACACGACGTTTAACTCCTAATTTATAATTATATTAACAAAATACTATTATTAACACTTCAAATTTGACACCAAACAATTATCTCTCTAAGAAATATTTAACAGATCATTAACAAACAACTGCGATACACTACAAAAAATGACAGATGATATATCAGAAATAGAAAAAAATATATAGGTAGGTACCTATTGAGCTATAGAAATTTATAATTTGTTTTTAATAGATAAATTCATTCTGTCCTTTTTTAATTTTAATTTTATAATTTGAGACCAGCTTACAAGAACAGGGTAGGGTAAAAAAAATTCACTCATTTAAAAGTAAAAAAGTTTATTTTGAGAAAAATTATTTTTTTGATTTCTTTCACAATACCAAGAATACATAAAACAGTACAGTAGGACTCCTATAAGTTCGGATTCCCCTACATCGGAGGAGAAGTTGTTTCCCTCACCACTTACCGTCTTTTCATTGAGCATGCGCAAACGGTGAGAAAATAATTATTAAAGTGGTTTCATAATTACATAAATGGAAATACGCACAACGTTATTAAATAGACAGAAAAAAAACAATATGTAATCAAATACCTACATTAGTATTCAAATAAAACTCAAATATAGTCACTATATCTTCTTAAGACGCCATATATTACAAATGATGAACTGTCAGATAACTTTTCAATTTTACTACCAGAGTGACATCCACGTAAGTTATGTTAGATTTCTCTGAGTACAATGTGTGAGAAAGAGAGAGAATGCTATTCTCGTCTCATTTCATTAGATCGGTATTGTGGTGGAAATTATGATTTTAAATAATGAAATAGGTTAAAAAGATTCTAAAACATGTATTTATTTTTTATTAAAAGCGAGATTAATATGATTTTTGTAAAAATAAAAACACAACATGTTAGATAAAACACCAGTCAAAGTGGATGACGTCACGGCTAAGTAAACATCATTTTTGTTTCATTAATATCTGCACTGTTTATAAATTATTTCGTGGTTTTAAATTATCAATTTGCTCAGTTTTGTGTTACCAAAACTAAAACCGAAAATCGTTAGCGATGGAACAAGCATTTATTATTGTTGACAAGGAGTGTTTACATAGGCGTGACGTCAAAAATGCGCCATGACACCTGCGAGCGTTTTGGCGTCAAACTCAAAACTAGTTTTAAAAGAGTCAATTTTTGTGATAAAACGTTTATTTTCTGCAGATATTTTTTTTAAAATAGGAGACACGTAAGATCATCATAAAATTAGTTTTTAAAATTAGGCATCAGATTTTTAGGTTCCGTAGCTTAGAACTTAAGGTATTTCTCGGGGAGAAACAAGGTACGCTATATGTTAGAAAAGGAAAAAAAAGTGTAGTATAAAATCAAGACAACCGTGCTTTAAATTAAATTAAAATTTGGCAACGCTGAGCATATATTGCGCATGCGCGACTTTTGTATTCCCGATGACAGCTACATATTATTTAATGTTTTGATGTGATAACGTGTACTATTATTTGCAGCTGAATTTGTTATATATTATATAAGTTTATAATTAAGAAATAGTTTTTATTATTTTTATTATTCCTTGAAATTAAAAGAACAATATATTCAGCACGTACGATTTTTAACTACCGCGGCAATTGTCAATATTTTGCGGCGTTGTCATAGCTTGTACCGTGATATTTTTTATCAGAAAATAAGTTTTTATTTTACTTATAACTTAAAAACGGGGTGGTGAAAATATTTAAGATTTTTTATATTAACTCCAAATATATTAATTTAGTTTTTCTCAAAATTTCATAAATTTCTTGATCTTCCTTCGCATAAAATTATTTACTTTTTCATTGGAAATCCGCTTAAAATATCGTCATCCCTATACTCGCAATGTTACATTTTTTATTTTATTTTGACGATATCTTCGCTCACAGATGGTCAATCATTTTAAGATTTTGAATGAAGCTTCTAATAACCTTTTTTTAGTTTTTTACAAAATTTGAGCTTACTCTTGAGTCTTTTAATTTTTCCGAGAAATAGTAGTTCTATTGTATTATACTAAATCACTTACTTTTCCATACTTATGCGACGCATCCTTCGTGTTCGCCGCCCAATGTCCAGTCTCGACCCGAGCGCGTTCTAGCATCCCGGTCAACTTATCCATATGAGACCATTCCCTAACATCATGCCTTTGAAACGGTCCTCCACCTCCCGGGCCTGCACCACCTCCACTTCCTCCGCCTGCAACACTCCTGCTGAGCCTTCCCCTGCTGTCAGGTACTGACACGTTCTTGGTCGCTACAAGTTCCATCTCGTTCTCGTATCGTCTTCGTTGTCGTGGTTGGATCGGATCGCAATGCCGTAGTGATCTGCGTTTATGTGTGCGTGGGTGTGTGAGTCTATTCTTCAGTGCACGGTCTGTCACGTATATGTGACATTAGCCTGTAATGAAATAATATAATTAGTGCTGTTACATGATTTGTATGTTTAATGTTAGGTGTAGAAGATATTTCATAAGAGGTAACAAATTTCACTAATTATAAATATCACGAATCCTACATTGCAATTTAGTTGGATGAAAAGTATGCGAGATTGAAAAGTTTGTTTGTTTTGAAATTTAACCCCGGAAATATTCCTGCTAATTATTTTACACTTTCCAAATTTATAAAAATAAAATCGATAATTTTAAAATTTTATAATTTTAATAGTTCACTGCTACGTCTTAAGGGGCTATGCTAGTTTATCGGCCAAAAAAGGTGTTTTTCACGAATTTTTTTCCAGCAATCTATGACAGATATCGTTCTAAATCTTTTTGGATTTAATAAATGCACTATTGAAGTACACAAAATTTTTTTTTTAATTAATTTTACTATACATATATGTGTACAATGTAGCCATGTATGCAGGTATGAAAAAAAAACAGGTGCGCAGTGTCCCAGTGTTTTAGCAGGAACGAAACACCTGAAACACAAAACAAGATATGTCTTTTATTCAGTAGGTGGTTGGCTATGGCCTGAACTAGAATTTTAATTTTTGGGGAAAAAATAACAAAATGGCGGCTGTTTGAACAAACGGAATCGAAAAAGATCCTTTTTTTCTTGGTTTTTCCTTGTAAAAAAAATAGAAAAAAATTGAATTTTGACATAATCCTAGTTCCAGCCATGCCTATATAAATATGTAACAAACATGTGGTTAAAATTTCAGATCGATCGACCGAGTAGTTTTTGAGAAATCATTGGGACAGTATCGAAAAACATCATTTCGAGAAAAACTCGTTTAAAGTTGTTTTTTTTTAAATTGTTATAAAGTTGATACTTACAACTAATCAGTAAAGTATGAGAAAGTATACTTAGAAGGCTCAGATCACTCTAAAATTTTAACACAATATTTTCGAAAGTATTTACTTTAGAAAAATGAAGAAAAAAAACGATTTTTTGAAATGCATAAACTAGCATAGCCCCTTAACATAGAGATTTTTCTCAGAGTATACACCTATGGATATAACAGGAATCTTAGCAGGAACGGGTATTTTGACATAGGACTACGTCTAATCGTAAAACAATAAATAAACTGCCAATATAAAGCTCAAATAGTTAATAAAACGATTACACAGCTACACAAAAAAAGTGCGGAGCCAAAAAAGCGACCTATATAGCATTGTAGTATTGTTCGAGCATAGTCGAAATCTAAATTTTTGGAATTTTCTACTTACCAATTTTTTTTAGCTTGAATTTTGGGTTTATCCAACTTGGAAAAATTCAACCTAAACCCGAAATTCAAGCTCAAATAAAAAAAAACTGGTTAGCAGAAAATTCCAAAAATTTGGATTTAACTATGCGCAACTAATACTATATTCATATAGGTCGCTTTTTTGGCTCCGCACTTTTTTTTGTGTTGCTGTGTTATTAATCTTTTTTCTTTTATAAAAAAACGTTATTATTACAGTTGCTTCTGTGCTCCTTATTCTTTTTTCTTTTACTTAAAAATATTCATTTTATTTCAATTATTTCACATAAGTTTATTTCCCATAATACCTAGTTAATATAAATAAATAATGCCTCGTTGATTTAAATATATGTTTTAATATAAAAGTATATATTTACTAAAATATACATACAAAAATACAATATATAGTAAACTTCTATTACCTACATAATAATAGCTATTGTATAATCTTGTTCTGACGCTGTTTATCCTTTTTTTTGTCAGGCTTGAAAAATTTCTATCTATCTATCTATACAGACTATACAATGAATATTATTCTTTAAAATATAATTAAATGGGAAGGTATATGTCAACTTGAGAAACATAACTGTTAAGGTAATGTTACGACAGTTTTCTGCAAAATAATAGCACAATTTCACACGTCGTGCTTAATCTCAAAACGCATATTTTTGAAACATGGCACTACTTCATCCATGACGAAAGATTAATATATAACATAACCTAGAAATTATGTTCTGTTAATAAACATAAAATATTTTATAACGTCAGAACGTTTATGTATAACGTTCTAATTAAAATTAATTAACCAAGTTTATTCGATTTTATTTTCATAGCGGAAAAAAATCGTGTTGATTACAATACCATATACGTAACCCATTGGGTATATTTGCTTACGGAAGTCTTTAATTATTATGTGATTGATTAACTTTTAATTACATTTATATTATTTATTACCAATTAATTTTACGTTTGACCGAAGTGTATAAAGAAAATAATTATTTGAATAAAGATTATTTACAATAAGCTTTTATGATTATTCAATCAACTTTCTCATACGATAATAGTTTATACCGTTTTATTATGAAATTATTATTATTAAGTATATAAGGTACTGGCACCACTTATGGCCGCTATAAGAGCAAGGTTTACTGTACTTATGTTACTAATAAAACAAGTAACTCTTTATTTAATCAATTTAATTACCAAATTCCGCAAATATAGTTTGTTTTTTTAAATTATTGCCTTTTATTTTGTTTATGTTTTTTCTCCAGTAATGGATAAAGTAAAACCAGTATGAGCATGCAGTGATGGACACTTGCTAATGATTATAAAATGGTAAGTACTATGACACAAAAGATATAAAAGAATAATCAAATTCGAAACAATGTAAAGCAGATGCTATGATAATATAATAATTAATAAATAAATTATACTAATAATTAGTTTAAATGTCCACCATTTTGACAGCTATTGGTCGATTATCATCAAATCACGCTGTAAGACAGTTAAACGTATATATAGATTAATACTCAGAAATGGTAGTAATCAAATATCAACAAATATTTCTAAATCAGTTCGGTACATTTAATTTAAAAAAAACAAAACATTATTGGGGTCATTTTCAAGACTGGTGCCAGTACCTTATGTATATCTTCAGTTGTCGGCTGACATTATTCTCTTCCGACATGTCTTTCGTGTTGATATTATTGGCGAAATTATGTTATGTATTATTTAATATAATTTTCAAAAAAATAAGATTCCATGTTTACGTTCTTAAAAATACACATCGTCAAATGACAGCTACCGAAAATTACAAAGACCTATCTAAAAATGCAAAACATTATCTTTATCTGCCGGCTTAATTTTTTTATCGCCAGCTGACAACAAAAATAATATTTCATTTTTGGTAAAACGGCTTTCAAAATGACACAAAGATGAATTAAACATCTGTTGTATCGGCAGAGACAAAAAAAATCTACAAACGTAATATATGGTCAAGGTTTTTTATCTATCGCAAAACAGAATCCGGAATAATGATACAACAAAAATGTTTAATTGCCAACTCGATCAATCATTTTATTGAAACTGATCCATATATGGCACTAGTCATTTACACATGTACATATATGTGTGCGTTCAGGTGCGTAATAACGGTGCCAATTCATGAGAGATAATTCTAATTCTTTTTCTAAGCATTGATAATCTTAACTAATAAGTAACTCCGGTAGTTTGCTCATTTAAAATCACATATTACTTCTGGTCCAGTTGACTGGATTTGAAATCGACATAAGAACTAAATTTTTGCATTAAGAAACACTTTCTAATGTTACTAATTCGTAGTGAAAATAAAACGGCCAAGTGCGTGTTGGGCACACACATGATAGGTTTCCGTAGTCATTACGATTTATAAACAAGAGTAATTTCAACGGACGCTCAGATAACGACATTTAAATGCAAATATATCGTGACTGAAGGGTTAAAATCAAAAGATCATTTAACATTTTTTATTGCATTTTAGGAGACCTATCTAAAGACATCTCACTTAATGGATTAAGAAAATTTTTTTTTTTTTAAATACTTTTCAGTCTATGGAAAGGGGGTCCAAAAATATTTTTTTTCAAATATATTACCATTTCTGTTTTTGGGTTATCAGTCTTCGTCCGTATACCAAATTTCATCTTAATCGGCTTAAAATTTTTGAGGACGGACGGACGGACGGAAATAGCGAAACTATAAGGCTTCTTAGTTTTCTACGGAATCCTAAAAATGAAGAATTTTAGTTTATAACAAAATATAAAAATGTTATAAGAAAAAAAAATTACACGAAATAATAAATTACTATTTTTTTTACTTGATGCTTTATTTGCCTAGCTTATCCTTTTTTAAATATTTTTTTAAATAATAATCAATTTATATTATTTTATACAAAATACTTATTCTACAAATAAAGCCTCGAAAATTAACACAAAATTGAGTTAGTCACTTCTGGATACTGAATTAATCAAAATAATTCTAACCCCCCTGATAAATCTTGTACCACGCACATGGACAGTTTATTTTACCACTGCTGTCAGGTATCTATCTATACGCAGTGTGTAGGGTCACTTCAACTTGAACTCCACACAGACGTAAAGGTTCGCAGCAATATACGGGCTGGTCAAGGCCTACTAAATGTAACTTTGTAATATTTTCATATCTGATCCCATGCTGTCTTGTTTTGACATCCAGTCAAATGAAAACTGTTTTCCGTAATCAAAATAGACAGAATAAATATTGTACATTTTGTTGTTTGTGTGTTAGATTTATCATTCTTTGATTGGATTTGAAAGTATGCCGAATTTGGCTGAGTTAAATATTGATTGAAGATAGACATTTTTGGCAACAAATTCTAGTGAACATGGTTATTGATTTATCAGTAGAACATTTTTTTTTAAGTAAAAGTTTGTCAGTGGCGAGCCGTGAAATTTTTAATAAGGGAAGCATATTTTGTCAATCCTTCCCCTCCTATTAACAAAAAAAAACTATTTATGAAACACCTTAAGTTCAAGCTTTTACTTTTTTAAATAAATTCTTATACATATATTTATATAGTAACTATAAATGATTCTACGTCTTATTTTCTTGTATTTTAGTCGATATTTGTATGACGAGTTGAAGGAAATTTCACTTAATGACGTGAAAAGTTGTTTGTTTCAAACCGCAGGTCTGTATCTCAAATCGTTCTCGAGATATAGCCTCTCAAAATTTTAGTTTTATCAAATTTTTGGAGAAAAAAGGTCATAACTTTTGAACGCGTGGTCGGAATTGATTTTAGTTGACGGATTTGAAATCAGCGTGTCAAAATCTATATAATGACATGTATAATACTTTAAAATTCGACAAAAAAATTTTGGTCAAAAATCGACATTTTTTTAAGGTATACCCCTTTGAATTTTTTCGATTTTTCGCGAATTTTTTTTTTCTCGAGTTTTAAGGTATTATACATGTCATTATATAGATTTTGACACGCTGATTCCAAATCCGTCAACTAAAATCAATTCGGACCATCAGTTCAAAAGTTATGGCCTTTTTTCTCCAAAAATTTGAAAAAACTAAAACTTTGAGAGGCTATATCTCGAGAACGGTTTGAGATACAGACCTGCGGTTTGAAAATTTCAACTTTTAACGAAATCAAAAATTCGAAATTTTTTAGTGAAGTTTCCTGCAGTGAACTTCAACTCGTCATACAAATATCGACTAAAATACAAGAAAATAAGACGTAGAGGTATTATAGTTTTATAATTGAGCGTGTAAATTAATATTAAATGCTATTTTTGATTTTTGGTTAAAATGTTTGAGTTGCGCATAAAGACGAATATTCTAATAATATTTTTAATTTATTTATTAACTGATAACACAGATTTACCCATAAAGTAAGGGAAGCACTGCTTCTCCTGCTTCCATGGACGCTTCGCCACTGAAGTTTGTATACTTGCACCAGTCTTGGATCATACCTCAGTGTTGGATTCTTGTTTAATTAAATGTACTAAATCAGAAATATGATTTTTATGATTACTGTCATCACTGAATCATAATCTATAGACACTTAACTCAAAAACAGCTTAATTTGATAACAATCGGCCAATGGGTGTCAAAATGGTGGATATTTAAATTAATTATTAGTCTAATTTATTTATTTATTATCATAGTATCATAGCATCTGCATTACATTTTTTTACAATCTAACCGTTCTTTATTTTATAAATTTTGTGTCTTTGTATAGTACTTATCTTTTGTAATCATTAGCAAGTGTCCATCACTGGGTGCCCATTACTGGTTTTACTTTATCCATTACTAAAGCGGTACTTGTTTTATTAGCAACGTGAGTTCATGAGAATTACAAAAAAAGCCCATCAATAAAAAAAAAAACAGTTTACCTTGCTCTTAAAGGGGCCAAGACTGATGCCAGTATTTAATTATTAAAAAAGTTAAAAATTAAAAGCAATATGCTTATTTTCTAGATATAAATTACATCTTTCTTTAATCTAATATAAGTCAAAACGTCGGCGATATCTGATTATAAAATCAGCCATTATTTTTGAAAATAGTATACCTACAAGTTTCGATTATAGATTGATATACCTACCATAAGAAAAAAAATATCATGAATTATTCCCTCCAAACTGAGTTTCTTTTGTCAGAAAATTTGTTAGCAACTTAATTTTCGAAATAAAAAAATCGTAATCTTTTAATTTGAATGCCCAATTATTATATTACCTAGATAAATCGACAAAATTTTTTTATCTAAATAAAAAATAATAACCATAATCAATATTAAGCATTAATTTTCATGCTCAAGTAATACGAGGACAATGTTACTAAAAATATATTCCTCGGCGCCAGTATTTCGCATATTAATCAACCCATGTTTCAAAGACCTCTCGAAAATTAATTATTTAACTAATAAAATACCCATTGCGCATTTATATTTTCTAATTAAATTTCGATTACTAATTGTTTTTTTACGAGTACGTATCACATATGTAAATTAAAAAACGCAACTTTGTGTTCATAACCTGAGCGAAATAATAATTAGTACAATGTTATTTTTAAATATTAAATATGTATACACTTTGTAATTAATAAACATAAATTTAATCACAATATTAAATGGAGTTTGATTTTAATGATAAAATGATTGTAATGCAAAAAATAATTTTAATTTCTGTTGGAGATTGTTGTCTATACTATCATTAAAGTCTCCAGAACATTACTTCTTTTTTTAAATTATTTAAATTAAATTTCATAACAACACTAGTGTTAAATGATATTATAATTGTTTAATAAGCTTAACTGCTAGTTATAACTCAAAATTTAATTATATTAGTAATGTTTCCTTTGTACTTTAACTGTAAGAAAATAATCTTAATGTCGAAATTCATTTAATGTTTTCTTGATGAAAAAATCTCTAGTTTCAATGCCTCCTGAAGCGAAAATTATTGGTTTTCGTAGGTTGTGTTCATTACAAATTTTGATCAGCAGACTTTGAACCAGGGCTTCGAACCGGAACTGAACCGAAAACCGGAAAAACCGTTATTTTTTCCCGGAATGAAAATCGGAACCAAACCGAAATAAAAATATCGGTTTTTTCGGTTCAGTACATGTTAAAATACGCGTGTTAACATGATCTTATTTCCCATTTTAATTGTCGTTCGAGCTATCATACAAGTACCATAAAATGCAGGGTCCTTTTGGAAATTTTTCCTTCCAGAGTACTATGTCACCAAACAGGAAACGTTTGTGTTTATAATCAAAGAATAATTAAACTTATTTAAATATTCCAATCACACTGTAACCACCATAATCTTATCTCCATCAGCCTGCAGTTCCACTCCGCTGCACCACATCCCGTATTATTGTCATTTAAGGACACAGGAAGAAGAAGAACACAGACAATGCATCAAGACATCATCATCTGCAGACGTCTGGCCATGTTTCCGCTACGTACATACAGACACGGGGAGATGATCGGTGCTGAGGTTAGTTCAACGACATCGCCGCAGATGGCGCTACATGTACAGAGGTCGCAAGTGAGTGTATATTGTTCGCCGCGTTCTCAGAACTGCATATCGCTCGCTGAAAGAGCCTGGAGCTGTTTAACTCATCTTGTAGCGTGTATTACGTATTTGGATTGTACAGGGTAGATATATTGGAAATCGGTAGTGGTTAATGTGTGAAAAAATTCCATAAAATGAGCGGCTCTGAATTTACAATTTGGGGGGACGAAGTCGTGGTTCATAGAATGGACAAACAAGTTTCAAAATTCAAAACTATTTAACATTTTTTTTTTAATTTCGAAATTCGACCAATATTTTACCTGCCTTAACGGGTTTTTTGTGCACATCTATGGCACAATACCTAACAAAAAAAAAGTACGACAATTTTCGATGTTCACGTAGTAATATATAGATTTATCCCACGCAACCTCCCTCTACTGGACCTGCTCTTAGTTTAGATTGGGCATTAATACAATAACTGTTATTGTCTGATATATTTTGGATTATCCAGCAACCATTGCAATCACTTTAACTTATAATCAAACTAGCTGCTACCCGTGGCTTCGCTCGCGTGGATTATGAAACCCCCATCCCCATGATATTTTTTCCGCCGGATCGAATGAAACTAATTACAACCATTCATAGTTTTATTAAACATACCTCATAAGATCGATCCTGTTAATTATATATTGTTCACCCAAAGGATTTTTTTATTTTCATAATCCATATCCACTATAATATTATGTTGATATTAGAACTGTCACTTAGTACGCATCAAAACCATCTACAAAATCAAGTATCGTGTGAAACCAACACACATTGAAACCATGACAACAATCCAGCGCCAAAACACGCTTGAAAACCAGCATTGAATCTAGCAAACAAACCAGCAGCCCCTTAGGGGTTGTTTTTTCGGAATTCGAAGTAGCCTATGTCGGTTTAGCGGTTTAACCGTGAAAAGGTAACAAATAGACAGACAGACAAACACACTTTCGCATTTATAATATTAGTATGGATGTAGTCATATAAAACATTTTATCGTCTTCGTTTAATTAGCAATGACTCAAAACCTTTTACACCTCAGACCATTTTATTGAGTCCATATAGCAACAAAAAATAAGCAATCAATCTTTGTTAGTGCCATTATTAAGCACACACACAAACAGTCGTTCTGGACTGTTGTTTTTTTTTTAAATTGCATAAACGGAAACTATTTTTCCGTTGAACTTAAACGAAGGTTGCGAACAATCGAGTGAGTTATGCTATATTCACGCTGCTCATAAAAGCGTTTATTCTTACAAATTACCATACACTTGGATATAATTCATCATAATGAATCTCTTCTGCTGTAAGTGCAATTATGAAATAGAGATTTCAAAAAAAAAACATGCATTACTATTGTTGTTTAAAGGTTTGGTCTAAGAGTTAATAATTTATGTATAATGAATGAAATTTTTACAGTAATACAAGCGCGGATACAGGGGGATCATGAGGAACATGATCCCTCCCCCCTCCCGCCCATACATCTAAAATAAAAGCAAATTAAATTTCAAAAATACTTAAAATATATTCAAATTAATTTGTTTCTAACTTTCTTGTGCACTTCCTGGACAGTGACCTTCCTCCGCCCCCCAAATTGTAAATCTAGATCAGCAGTAATAAGTATTTTTTGGGTTTTAACAAATAGTCATATTATATTATACCCATAAAATCTTGACAGAAGCGTGAGTCGTGACCCTCCGCGTGTGCAGAATAATATAATTCGTGAGCGTTCCTAATATTCACATTATTTTGTATTAAATATTCTTCTTAGACATTTAGAAAATTAAACTATATGTATTCAAAATATAAATAAAGAAAAAATTCAATACAAACGACATATAAAATAATTTCGTTCTATAACTAAAACTCAACTACTTCTCCGCTGAAGGAAAGACCCTGACATTAAATTGTATTTTTCAACACATTTAGCATGAAACATACATTAAATGTATAGGATAACAGAATCCTTGTAAAAAAAGGTTAAATTGAAAAAGTGATTATTATAATTTTAAGCAGTGGCCTTGCTCCTTTCATCAAAACTTATAATAAATATATTCCAAATAAGGGTATAGAATCTTTTCTCAGTTCCTACTTGTGTTTGTGTTTTTAGAACGATCGTTTAAAGAAGGTGGACAGATGTCTTTTATGACAAATTTGTAAAACTGTTAGTAATTTATATCCAAAACAAACTGGTTCCTTGAAATGTCATAATGTATTAAACGGTTTAAAATATTATATCACATATTTGAATATATTAAAATCTCGATAGCTACAATCATTCAACTAAATGCAATTCAGTTTTATTTTTGCTTCTTCGCAATATAGAAGATACTAGAAGCTTTGTTTTTTAGAATGAAACAAAAAAAAATTTCTCCGATTTCAAAATTTTAAATTGATCTTTCCGTTTCAGGTTAAGACAAACACTTGTGTCTGTGTGTCTGTTCCATGCGTCACATGCATAACTCATGAACCAATGACCCGATATTAATGAAATTTGGATGAATGGTTGGTGGTGGCTTGAGGACGGTTCCATTACAAAATCATCAAAATCGTGAGTGAGGAGAAAGGGTGACATTTTTTAAGATAACTCAAGAACGACACATGTTACTTGAAAATTGTATATAATCTTTTTTGGAAAGCATTCAATTTCTTATAATATAGGTCTAAAACGTTTGTTGTAAAATATTCCCTTACAAAGATTTGTTAAAAAATTAAAAATATACGAAAAAATAATCAGGTGCGTCTTAAGAATAATTCCGAACTAATATTTTTTAGTAAAATTGTACAAAAATTAAATGGTTAACCAATGCTAGCCAATTTATCTGAACACTTTATCGGTTTTTATTTAAATTGTTCAATAATTAACTACCTTTGGTGAATTTAGCACGAGGAAGCACTGTATATTTACTTGGCAGATGTTTTCATTCGAAAAATTTTCAGTTTCGTCTTTTAATTACAATTCTTCTAATAAGAATGTTTTTGTTGGTGGTTTTAAAAATTGTCATTACTAAAACAGTAAACATAGTATTTAATTATTGAAACATGTAGTTAAATAGTAAGTTTTTATACATTTGTATATACATCATGTTTATACATGAGCGATACAATTGTTTCGTAGAATAGGCACGTATAATTTACAATAATATTGTATTGACAGTTCAAACAGGAATAATTTTCGTAGAAATATACCTATTTATTAACTCAAACACTTTTTAGAACTGATAAGGTACGTATTTTGTAATAGTATCTACTTATACAAAAATAAAATAATACAAAATTATTTATTTCAATGTTAGTATAAGATATTAACTAAAAGTAATATTAAACAAAGGCAAAATATAATATACATAAAAAAACATATGTGCAAAATAATAAATATACATATTTACCAATACAATATTACAGTAATTCTCAGTAAAAGTATATGACTTAAGTACGTACAGATATGTACAGTCCGGTATCAAAAGTGGTCAACTACTAATAGTACAGTCAAAGTGTCATTTAACCGTGCATTTTGGGTAGCCAGCGATTTTTTTAGGTAGTTTCGTAGGTCGTGAGTTTTCGGGACTGAACGATGCCTTTTTGGCGCAATTTTGAAAATAAGGATGCAGTTAGTTTACTTGTTTATCTCCATAACTGTGAGTCTGACAAAAATTTTGTAAAGGAAATTTTTGTAGATTAACCGATTCTCTGTAATTGTTATTAGTAACTTCTTGGCGTTTAATTTATAATAAAAAAGTTATGAGTAAAAAACAATGAAAAATAGGGGATGAAATACTTTGAGGTAAGATAATTATTGTATTTTCAGTCTTACAAAAAAAATACTTCTTGGTTTTTTTGTAGAGCGTTTATTGAGTTATTGTTATGACAAACAATTCAACTAATTTATTTTTTTATTCGGTTTATTTTTATTGATGTTTCAGCGTTTCTAAGGGAGGTAAGTTGAAGGTATGTGAGGTACGTAGGTATGTAAAAAAAATAATTGATACAAAATATTCACTCATTGGCCGGCAGTATCCTCACTAAAACTTGCAAGAACCACTTTTTATAACTGACTGTACACATAAATACATTATACACTATATTTCTGTGAATACCTTTCTCTCAAATGACATTAAAAATTAAATTATCGACTATTGAAAAACTTGTTAAAACCATTCTCCTCTAAAGCCGAAGGTTATGGGTTTGAATCCTGTTATAGATATAAAATACCTACATGTGTATATGATTGCAAAATTATGCTACACATAAATTGTTCTGAAGCCAAAGGAATTGACTCAACCAAAAAAATTTTAAAACCGATCACTTCTCCCAGACCAAAACGATCTCTTCCTGTAATTTTTTGGTAATTTAGAAAAGGATCACTGTACTTTGTAGTCACCATTAAAAATAAAAATAACTCATAACATGCGTACAACTGCTGAAAATATTTTGACGTAGAACGAAATCTTCCCTAGTGGTATTATGTAGGAAACTAAACACGAATGTAGTGAAATATGCTACACTTTGAATGCCTATATCTGTACAGCGATAAATAAAATGCCAATAGATAGCTTATGTAGTTTAATTTATAATAAAATTAGTTTTAACTTTCCATCCTTCAACCCTTAAATACAGTACGTATGCTAATATAATTAATATTACATATTTTCTATATCAAAAAAAATGACAACTTTATTACGTGTGACAAAACCATTACTTCTCTTAAAACTCAAAACTTACGACATAAAAATTTAATTGACAAATTATGAATTTATAATTAGTCAAATAAATGTTAATCAAACAATTTCATTTAAATCAAAACTAAATACTTGGTAAAACACTAGAACCACCCATATCTTCAAACCATTTATAGAAAGTTGTACCTTACCGAACCCACTAAGTTTGTTTTAATTATTTATTTGTAATGAAACCATTATTTCATGTAAATGTTGTTAACCCAAAAGCCCTTTGACAGTTATAGCCCATTATTTATAAAGGACATAAAGTACTATAATGTTAATTTACATTCTACTAAATAAACGTAGGTATTATTTTTAAGTTTATTCGCTATAAGACACTTTATTTTTTTATATAAACGTATGAGTCGTACTAGTGCAATGAAAATACTATTTAAGACAATGGCGGCCATATTATAACATTTAAAGGGTAATTTTTTTTTACAAAGAACAGTGCATAATTTTTTTTAAATAGATCTATTTTTCAATTTTCCAAAAAATATCGTCTAATTGCCTGTAAAGAAAAAATATTTTTTTTTTTTTTGACTGATGACAAGAAATATTAAGTTCATTTATATTAGCCTACACTGCAATACATATACAGTGCGTTCACGATGAAAGGAACAAATTCGTTTAAAATTCAGGTAATTATTTTGTGCAAAAACGCTCGGACCAGTCGATTTGTATTTTTAGTTGCGGATTTTTTGACATAAGAAAATTGTATACAGGGTGTCTGAAGAAGATCATATACAGTCATCATTGATTTTTTTAAATGGAACACCCTATATACTATACCATTTTTGAATTGTGCGATAAATTCTGAACACTTTTTGTACAGTATATCATATCTCTAAAATCAGTTGTTTTCGGAATAATGACGTTTGAAAATTGACATTTTGAAATACACACAAGTCAAATAAAATGTTTAAAGGAGACATCCTGGTTTTGCAAAAAAAAGAAGAAAAAAAAGAAAAAACATTGAAGTGTGTATTTCAAAATGTCAATTTTCAAACGTCATTATTCCAAAAACCACTGATTTTAGAGATATGATATGCTGTACAAAAAGTGTTCAGAATTTATCGCACAATTCAAAAATGATATAATATATAGGTTGTTCCATTTAAAAAAAGCAATGATGACTGCATATGTTTTTCCTGAGACACCCTGTATACAATTTTCTTATGTCAAAAAATCCGCAACTAAAAATACTAATCGACGGGTCCGAGCGTTTTTGCACAAAATAATTACCTGAATTTTAAACGAATTTGTTCCTTTCATCGTGAACGCACTGTATGTTATCATTATAACCATTAAGAAATTATAATATTATTGTTTAAGGTATTCTTTAAGTACTTCACCTACTCATAAGACCTGGCCTGCCAATGATTAAAACACCATTAAGTGTGTATGCACAATTGTATTTCAATCGTAAAATTATTTATTGGTTTGAAGACCACACAGACATTCCAAATATAGTCAAATTAATCAAACAGACATTGTCATTAAATTGATTGTGCATATATTTTATGTTCTTATATCTTTTTTATCAGAAGAATTGCTGTTTGAAGCTTGTCTATAAAAATAAATCATAGGATTTTTAAATATATAAATATATTGACATTTAAGACAGGGATTATACATTGTTGATTCGAATATAAAATTAACGATGTGGTTTATAGATAATACAAGAAAATACCATTAAATTGTACTTATTGCGTTTAATGTTAAAATAGAGAATTAATGTTTTTGATTAAAAGATGATAAACGAAACATGTTTCCCTAATTTTTTATTTTATTTAGATAAAGAACAAAATATTTATTTTTTTGAGCAAATCTAATTTAATTTTAAATATCACCTAACTCATATTTTTAAATCATTATTTACAAATTTAAAACAATATAAATAGTAAATTTATTTTAAATAACATTTAAAAAAAACTAGGATTGATAAAAAACTAAATAAATATCTATAAAAACATAAAGCATAAACAATAATTTTCAATGTCATTATTTATACCTTCCACGAATTATGGGTAAAGTGCATTGACATAGTGATATCTTTATTTCAGAACAATAGTGTAAAATTAATGCGGGTATTATTATTATTAATATGTAAACAATACCTTCTTAAAATTCTTTAAAAAATCTAAGTTCTGTTGTGTATACTTTTTTCCATAAATTGCCCAGTGGCGTTCCATACAAAAAAATGTTTTGAACATTTTGTATCTCAAATTGTTTACATTTTTAGTGTTCCGTAAAAAACTAAGAACCTTTATAGTTTCGCTCTGTCCGTCCGTCCGTCCGTCTGTCTATATAAATTTTATACTGACTAAGATTAATAATAATAATTAAAACAGAACTGATGTGATTTTTGATAAAAATATTATTTTTTAGACCCTCTTCCTATAGACTGAAAAATATTTTTTTTTTAATTTCATTTATCCCATTGAGTGGGGTGTTTTTAGATAGGTCTCCCAAATTGCAACAAAAATGTTTCTAGGACCATTTGAGTCTTTCAGTCACGATATATTTGGTTTTCAATGTCTTCATCAGAGCATTGCCCCCCCCCCCCCTCTAATTTCTAAACTATCGATGCAAACAATCTGAAAAAATTCCAGAATGTAGCTTTTAATTAGTACTTTCGATGAAAATTATAACGAACACTAACAAAAATAGTTTATGAAAATTTTTTAAATAACTCTTTTTTATAAATCGTAGTGAGAATGACTACGGAACCCTATCATGTGCGTGCTCAACTTGGCCGTTTTATTTTAAGTTCGTTATGTCGAGATAACCACTTGCTTCTGAACAATTATTATCTCAAACGTATCAATTAATAATTCTGAAAATTCCAACGTTCTAAGAAGTCCTTAGTTTTTATCTGCCCCTGAAAACGAACCGCCAATGATATAAACACAACAAAAGATTTTCCATCTGCACGACCTTCTTTCGCCATATAAGTATCCAATACAAATATTTGAAGATCGCTTTGTTGTTCGGGCAATCTCAACACCAACACCTGGTTTTTGTTATTAATATTTATTACAACACTATTTATTAGAGATAATGATAGCCTAATCGAGTTTTGATGAATGTCTGATACCCAAATCTAAATTAAATTATAACAAATTATATTTCAAAATTGAACATGCAGTACGCTCTTAATGAATACAGATTTTAATTTTCCACTCCAGACTTCCTCGCAATATAGAAGATACGAGAAACTTTGTGATCGTTTTAGAATGAGACAAACAAATTATTCTCCGATTTCAAAATTTTAAATTGATATTTCCGTTTCATGTCAAGTCGTTCCGGTCTGTCTGTCTGTCCCCTGAATCCTTGTCATACGCATAACTCATGAACCACTAAACCGATATTAATGAAACTTGGTTGGATGGTTGGGTTTACCTTGAGGACGGTTCCATTTCAAAATCATCAAAATCGTGTGAGGGCTGACACATGTTGAATCTTTTTTGTAAAGTAATGTAGAGAATTCAATTTCTTATACTATTGGTCTACAACACAACGTTTGTTGTAAAATATTCCCTTATAAAGATTTTTATTCAAGTGTTTTTTAAATTGATATTTACTTTGACATATTAAATGTCATTTTGACGTTAGCATAAGCTTACATTTAGATTGAAATTGCCAAAAATGAAAAATAATCAGGTGCGTCTCAAGAAAAATTTCAAACTAATATTTTTTAGTAAAATTTATAAAAATTAAATGGTTGACCAATTCTAAGCAATTTGTCAGAACACTTTATCGGTTTTTATTTAAATTGTTCAATAATTAACTACCTTTGGTGAATTTATCACGAAGAAGCACTATGAATTTACTTGGCAGATGTTTTTTTTTAGTATTTATGCCCCCCCCCCTGCCACCAGCACCCCAATTTTTTTTTTAATGTATAAAATTATATACTCATTTATAGGCCATCATTGGTGGGCTTTATTTTGATCTAATTTATTGAAATTTTAATTAAAATTGACGTTGCATTATTAAATTACCATATGTAATTCGTATTTTGAATCAATAACTCTCTATTGTGTAACTAGTAATAATTCTCTGGAGCTCTAGGCGCATCATTATTTATTGTAATTAGTATATACCAAATAAAAGCATTTCTATTATAAGTGTTGCTCAATTTTAATAGGATATAATAGTAGTCTACCAAAATCGGTTTATACATCTATTTATAACGTCGTCAGTTATACAGGGTGTTCGCCAGAATCGAGTGAGCATTGCTAACTTTGTTATTATTCAAGCTAGAAGGTCGGTTAAATGGGCAAAGGAACGCGGTCTCAAAAAAACAATTGAATTTCGAATTTCAGAGATATAATGAAATATAACTTTTTTTTTTAATAGAATAGCCTGTATATTATTATTGGATTTAATAGCTAAGTACCTGTTTGTTCTCTTTATAAAAGTCTTGTACATGTATGGTGGTAAAATTGTTATAATATTAGATATAACAAGTAATAAATTAATAGAAAATATCAAAAAATTAAATAAAACAAATGATTAAAATATTTAAAACAATATGTGTATTTTTACCATTTTTTCGAAGATTTTTAACGTTTTTGAATTTTATTGCTAAAGGAAAGTATTACTATTATAATTAAATATAATTTTTTATCAATTATACTCAAATACGTTAAAAATCTGCGAAATAAGGCATAAATACCTGAAATTATCATTTTAAAAATTTTAATCATTTGTTCGTATTTTATTAAATCTGCATAGCACACTATTTTTCGATATTTTCTTTTAATTTTATACTTTTTATCTATCCATTTTACCAAAATGTATTCATACATTTTGGTAAAATGTGTAATTCATTACACTTCTCAGCTGTAAAATTCATTAATATAATAAACAGATTATTCTATTTAAAAAAAATTTATTTTTCAATATAAAAGACTGATATTTTTCCCATTTAACCGACCTTCTAGCTTCAATAATAACAAAGTTAACAATGTTCACACGATTCTGGAGATCACCCTGTATATTTATAGCATTTACAATAGCATGATGCCAGTAACAAAGTATCACTGAAATTATGATTTTAAATAATGAAATAGGTTAAAAAGATTCTAAAAAATGTATTTATTTTTATATTTAAAGCGAGATTAATATGATTTTTGTTAAAATAAAAACACAAAATACAGCAATCCGTCATGTTAGATAAAACACCAGTCAAAGTGGATGACGTCACGGCTAAATAAACATCATTTTTATTTCATTAATATCTGCACTGTTTATTATTTTGTGGTTTTAAATTATCAATTTGCTCAGTTTTGTGTTACCAAAACTAAAACCGAGAAACGTTAGCGATGAAACAAGGATTTATTATAGTTGACGTCAAAAATGCGCCATGACACCTGCGAGCGTTTTGGCGTCAAATTCAAAATTAGTTTTAAAAGGGTCAATTTTTGTGATTAAACCTTTATTTTATGCAGAAAAAAGTATTTTTTTGAAAATAGGAGACACGTAAGATCATCATAAAAATTAGGCATCATGCCTATTATCATACATATGTATTAAATATTAAATAACACGCCCAGTCTTAATATTGACTACCCCTGTATATATCTAAAGGGATTTTTCTATTTAGAATACATACAATAATCACTGCAATTAAATGAATCGCTTCACTAAATCAAGACAATTTTTCCAACAGAACTGGTAATATAAAGCAAACACAGTCAGTTTACAAACACGGTGCATGTAATGTGTGTGTGTGTATGTAAATGATTTAACGCACATGTGAAGCTATTAATTATCAATAAGTTGTTCTCTGTCGAGATTAACGCACGCTGTAATGTATGCAAATTAATGCGGCGATGCAAGGAAACCGACAACCATGAAAATTCGCACAATCTGTGTGATCCACTTCGGTAACTCCCCCAGCTTGAAGTTCCAGATCAGATTCGTATTATTCTGTATATGTATGTCTAGATAGAAGCCGTGTCCAGTTCGGTAATTTTCCTTCCTTGAAGTTGATTTACTGATAAAGCATTTTAATGAAAATCAGATTAATAGTACAGTTTTACCGTTCATTTTAAAAACAATCTTATATCAACTTTAAATATTACACCTTTGGAACCCATATTTAAAATTATTTTCAATTAACAGTTTCATTAATAAAATATCGATATGGAGAACCATGCATGACTTCCATGTTCTTTCTATCTTTTTAAATAATTTTTAAATATACATTTTTTTAAATATTTTATTTATATAACCTAGTACTATGAATATACATATCGTAATACATTTAAAAAAACATATATACTTACGACGGTTACAGCTCTTTTTGCCATTTGTATATAAATATTAGTTTTCTAATGTCCAAATAATAATTCACATTCGTAGAAAAACTAATTTGACAATTTGAATTTAGTTGCATTTGTTTCCAAGGCAACATGAATTAATGACATATTAGTATTTAAAATTCAAATTTTAAGTGTGTTTTTCACCCCTTTAATGGCTGTTTAGGCACGTACAAATAATAAATGTCCCTTTGGTTCAATTGAACTACAAATGTACCAAGTTTTATCAAAATTAGTGAGATAATAATTGCAATGTTCGCTTTTTAGACGAAAAAAATTACAAAATTTCAAATATTTTCAAAACCCCTAATCCGATTAGCACCAAAATCAATAGGTCTGGAGTACTCACTGAGACAAACATTTTCCCCAAAAATATTTCAGATCGGTGCATTTTTACAGTAGTTATTGTGAACGAAAGAAAATTCTACATCCGCACAGACACACAGACACACGCACAGCCGCCATGCGGAAATTAACTTTTCTTTATGTTTTGAAGTTAGTACAATCAGAATTTGTCATTTTCTCGGACACGATTTTTCGATGGTATTACAATACTTCCATTTCCTTCGGAACATGGAAGTAAAATTCATAAATTTAGGCTGATCAAAAACAGTGAACAACGAGCTTTGATTGGTTGATTCATGGAATTTCTGGTGGAATGTACCAGAAATTTAAAGAATGTCATTTTTTAAAGGTGTAAGGAAGTGAGAAAGAAGTAACCAGAAAGAGATAAAAACTAGTGTTCTGGCAGAAACGCTCAACATGAAGTGAACATAAAAGTTCTTTGGTTAGCCTGGTCACTAGTTTCTATCTCTTTCTAGTTACTTCTTTCTCACTTCCTTATACGCTTAAAAAATGACATTCTTTTAATTTCTGGTACATTCCACCAGAAATTCCATGAATCAACCAATCAAAGCTCGTATCAGTTTATCATAAACTATAAATCCTAGATACATATTTAACATTTATTGTGAAGTAAATAATAATTTTTACAGACATTCAGTTTATTTAAATTCCAAGTTCTTAAAAAACGAAAATACATTTTATGTTAATACTAAAGAATCCAAAAGAAGCAAAACAATAATTCCAGCAACAACAACAAAAAACTCAAAATATAAAGAATATAGAAATGTCATTTTCATTAACAATAATTGTGTTGAAAAGCATACAAGCAAATGACATTGGTATTGAAATTTAAATGTTTATTTTATGACTAGTTCTCTTAAGGTTATATATCGTTACCATTTATTACAAAAAAACGAGAAAGGATGCGTGCTTGAACGCTATTCAAATTAAATACATGACTTCTTTCTTCGTGATACATAAAACATTTTACACTAAAGGTCATTGAAATATTTCCAGTGTTTATTTGTGTGTTAAAAGAAGACATAATTTTACACCTGAACGAAATTAATCTTCCTTGTCACTTTATTTCTTAAGATAAATTACGTTTGAATGTATTCGTTATCAATTTAAATAAACGTCTACGTACATAATGCTGACTGAAGCAAAATATTGAAAAAATATACAGTCGGGACTCGTTTATTCTAAGTCTTGTTTATCTGAAATACCGAGTTTTGTTTATTCTACAACACATACAATCAAAGAAGTACAAATTCGACATAGCAAAATCATAAAGAGCTGTCAAAATCACATAACGTATTATCAACTTAAGAATAGTAAAAATGACACTTTTCCGAATAAACAAAATTGTCTGTGATAGCTTTTTCATGATTTTGCAATGTCGAATTTGTACTTCTTTGATTGTATATGTTGTTAAAATATCAAAAAATACGAAGACAAGAATAAATAAAGGATTTCTTGTAATTGATATTCTATTATACATTTATAACATTTGAATACGTCTTCGTGGTGACGTCAATTCCCGCGCCAACGCTGATTGGTCTAGGATCTATACATAACTTTGTGGGAGCCCCTCTCGACTTCGAATAAACGCGACTTCCTCGTGTCAAAACGATTCAGAAGGCTTAGAAAAAACGAGTCGCGACTGTATATATAAACTTATCTTTGATAGATTTAAACTTGGGGTCATGTATTTATAGTAAAACTTTTAAGCATTTATATAATTTATAAAATTTAATATTGTATTGTTATTCAGAAACAATTGTTAACCCCTATTTTTAAATTACCTTCATAATATAAACAATTGCGCAGATAAATGTATCCAAAAAAATTAACTACCCCCGCCTTTAGGAATTGAATTTCGAAAAATCCCGTTTTACTGAATGCTTAAATCATAAAAGGAAAACACCCCTCACATTTCATATGTATTTTGAGTCCAGGGCTGGCCGTTGATGAGTCAGTCAGTTAGAATTTATTTCTTTATCTACCTATATATATTATAAAATCCAACATCTGTCTGTCTATCTGTCCGTTAGTTTATCACTCGAGAACCAATTTTGTGGTAATAAATATTTGATATTCCGAATTTTAGTATTTAAATATGTTAAACTTGATATATATATTTGTGTTTTTATTTAAAAGAAAAAGATAACCGATGATGTTTGTCTTAATATTTTCGAATCTGTTGTACGCGATTCTGACCTTTATAGTGGCAGATGATTTATGAAGCCCACACTACCTACTGATTTGTGTTTTAATTTTTTTTAAATATTACAAATCATTTCGAGTCTTTCAGTGGTGGATAATTACTGAACTTACAAACCACCCTATAGAATATACGTATTACAATCTTAATGAGAATATTTGCACGGTCAGTAAAAATTGTATGACTATAACACAACAGTGAAGACAGTTCTGAATAATCGAAATGATTATGTCCACTTGATCGCAGCTAATTACAATACCCAGCTGTGAATGCGTCTAGTGACATTTCATTACTGCGCTCGTTATTGTGAAGATGTAATCTTCGTTTAATCTACTCATTCTTTGTTTTATTTATACATGCAGACATGTAATTACATTTTAGAAAAATAATCTCCATGTTGATAGAAATGTTAAATCTTATACATGTTCCCTGACACGATAGTGTGATATTTTTATTTTTTTTATTTTGTATGAGTTCATTAATACAAGTAGGTAATTATTCCACACCTCAAGCAAGCTATGCATGCTTGAATATGTGTTCTATTATCGTCCTAAAAATTTTATCGTATGAAATTTGTTAAAATGAGCATTATATATTAAATTTCTTCAGTAACCCACTCAAACGTTTACATTTTCTGAAAGAGAACATTACAGTCTCCTTATTTACTTAGTTTACTATCGATTGGTTTTAATTTTCTGTTATAAAACCATAAATAAAATTCAATATGTCGATTTCATCACATTTTTAAGTGACGGCAACACACTACAGTTCGCAAAACGTAATAAATCAATAGAAATCATTTTGAATTCACTTCATCTACTATCAAAATAGAAACCCGCATTAAAAATGTACTAAAATGAAAAAAACAGAAGAATAGAATTTTATTGATAAACGTCAGTTTTTCAATTGGATCTGTTTTTTCATTTTAGATCATTTTTGAAAATGCGTTTAAACTAATCTCAATAGAAATGTTGAAATGATCATAACTCTTCGGAAAAAATCGTAGAGACCATTATTTTTATCTTGAAAAACCCTTTCGAACGAGCCCTCACTAAACCCCAAGTGCCATTTTCTCCCCGCTCTACGGGGGTGTGCAGGTGGGTGTTTTTGTAATTAAATAATAGACTTTGTGATCACATTGTATCTTTATAAATTTCAATCCTATATTTTTAACCATTCAAAAGTTATTTAGGTGGCCCGGAACTTTTGGAATGCACTGTAGTATAAGTTAGTATAAGTAGTATAAGTGCGATGAAAACAAGTCCATTGTGTGCTGTTGTGCGTAGATGGACTTTCCTTAAAATCTGTGAATACTAAATTAATCTCACTGCTTACTGTGTAAAATTATTTACATGCGAAATTTCTTCAAGTCCTCGGAACAATTATATTCCGACCGCATAAAGGTTTTTTCCAAGAATGTTAAATTTTCTTGAAATCGATCTTATAAAATGATATTTAATATGACTCATTTTGTATTGATCTATCATAAGTATTAATAATAATTACACATACTTAAAACTTAGTTTCAATATGTAATATATTACGTTGTACATTGTGGGCATTTTAATATTACTCATTAGTAATAATTATAATGTTTTTTATTAGTGTTTCGTAACAAAAACAAAAAAAAAAGGTACACGTATTGAATCAATACTGTATCGACTGTCTGTCAGAGTTTAACTATAGAAACGTTGGCTAACTATAATAAATAGGGGACCGATAATAAACCTGTGGTTATAAAAATAAAATTTTATGTTACCAAAATATTGTTTTTTTTATTCAACCCCAAAAAATTATCAGCATAGCGAATAAATTGAAATTAAATGATACGGGACACTACTACGCAACTCTCGACTTTTTTAAAATGTAATTTTAAAGAAAAACAACTTGACATACTAGTAAAAGATATAAAAAATCAATGATGAAAAATGTACCTACTTAATCCAATAATTTATGAGTATACCTACGAATACTATTTTTCTTAGTTGGACACCTGAATATAATAATAAAAATCTATTAATAAATAAATAAAATAATTTTCAGCATTTTATACAACAATAAATAATAACTTAAGTGCTACCTACTTGATAATTCCTACTTAAATTCGAATAAAAATAAAATACGATTCAAATTTCACAAACACAATATTTTCATAAAAATCCCATAACTAATCCGTACAGTGAATTCGGTTGACCACAACAACCAGTGGCGTAGTAAGCATAATTGGCGCCCGGGGCACGATATCTTTTTGGCGCCTTCAAAAATAATTTTTAAAAAATAATAATATTTTTTTTCATAATTAATTTGAATTAAAATTTACGTGACTAAAAAAAAAAAAAAAGGTAATTGAGTATTTAATTTCTCAAATCTTATTTATTAAATACATTCTACATTTTCACGACTAAAAAAAAAAAAAAAAAAAGGTGTTCAGTTGCATATTCTAAAATTAAGTTTATGCGGTTCAAAACGTTTCAGACCCTTTTGGCGCCCCTTTATAAGTAGCGCCCGGGGCGTGATAACCCCCCTTGCCCCCCCCCTCGCTACGCCACTGACAACAACGTACATTTGTAATAGGTTCATTAGACATTGTACGCACAGATCGGATTTACGGGCACACAGCGTGTATCTGATAAAATGTGTGAACACAACGACATGGTTATTAGATGTTTCGTTAAATTATCGTTAATTTATTTCAATTCCGGCTACGTTTCTGTAAATTCCAAACATCTGAGCGCGGCGGACGCAATCACCAGTGGGCTGGAGACAAGTGGGTGTCAGGTATTTCACCATTCTAATGATGTCACACACACACACACATGCACACACGCACAGAGAAGGGCACGTGTGTGTCACAGACAAACAGACGTGATTGAATTGTAATCAGGGAAAGTATTTTATAGGTATATTATGTTAGGTGATGTAAAAGCCATTTAAAAACTTATAGTTATAGGGCTTCATGCTGAGAGTCGCGGTTTTAATGGATTATCAATAATTAGTATTTCAATATGATTCTAGACTAAAAATAATTCATTTACACGGTTTGGATTCTCGACGAAGTCGTGACGTTACAGCGCTGTCTTATTTGCCAAGGCTTTCTCTTTTTCTATTGATTTTTTTAAATTGTAAATACCCAAAGATGTTTATACAGATTTTGACACTCTAATTTCACATTCGTTGGCAAAAATCAAATCCGATCACTCATTCAAAAGTTATGGCCATTTTTCTCCAAAAATTCTAAAAAACTAAAACTTTGAGAGGCTATATCTCGAGAACGATTTGAGATGCAGATCTGCGATTTGAAAATTGCAACTTTTCACGCCATTTTCTATACAATAAACATACTTTTAACGAAATCAATAATTTCAAAAATAGAAGGTGCACAGAGTATACAAAAACCTTAAGTTTAAAATTTCATGTTTGTAAGTCTCACTGTTTTGGCTGTAGATCGTCCACAGACACACAAACAGACGTCATTGAGATAATGGTCGTACGTGATTCAGGAACACTCAAAATGTGTAATTCCGTTAAAATCTCGAGTTCGAATTTTTCCATGATTTTTATAAAAAAGTAAAAATATATATAAAACACTATTTTTACTGTCACTTTCATTTAACGCACCAATAAGTTTGTCACAATAAATCTATTTCCAAAAACCAAACATTGATAAATAGGCAAATTAACTTTTTAATTACATAATATTAAAAAAAATTGAAAACAAATATATGATCGTAGGCGATGCTGGTGGCAACCAACCAACGTGCTGCTGATGACGGCATGGCAGAGCACTGAAATACCGACTTGTTCTTACTTGTCAATGTTGACAGTATTGACATATCCCCGTTGATCTACCTTGTATTGCTATTTGTGTCGTGTTGGACCACACTGCACAATTAGTTGTATAACAATATGCAATGTAAATATTGCATGTTTTTTTATTTATTCACTTGTCCATTTTTTCTCCTACGTACTTATTTATAAACGTTTGGGTGAATGCTCTGGATTTAAAAATGGCAAGAATATCCGTGCTCTTTCAGAGTCGTAAATACTAACTATACTTTTTGCGAATAATCTAATGTTGGTAAAAAGTCCTTAAATAGTTTTTGAAGCAAATATTAAATTAATTAACGATTCTTAGCAGAAGAGATCCCGCCAGAACTTCCAGAACGGGGGCCATACTTACAATCATTATTTAATCTTATAAATATGAGTACCCTAGGGGGGGGGGGTCGTCCCGGGTGGCACCCTCAATTGGGTGATACATGTGTAATTGTTAAGAAATAAAGCCAATTTACCTTATTGTTTTGTTCTAGGGAGTAAAAAAAAATGTTTGGTCATTATTCACTTAAACTAAAAATATACACCTTAACCACAATTAAGCAATGTCACTCGACACATGTTTCGACTTCACAAGAAGTCCTCATCAGGAGCCTAACAGTTCCAGTAGTAATCCAATTTATTAAAAAAAAAAATCTGTCGTTAAAAATCACAAGGGTGACACCCGCCTAGTGTGCAAAAAATAAAACCAATAGACTTTTTTGCGGGGAAGGGGTGACACTCTCGATTTCCGCCCCGGGTGTCATCCCCCCCCCCCTAGCGACGCCACTGTACATGGGTGTATTTAATTTAAAGAATAGATAATTCATATCTATGCAAAAATCATACATGTACTGACAAACAAAAGCACATCAAAATCTTTCTACGAGGTAATCACAGGGCGACTAACAGCTGTTTATACACATATGTATGAATTTAACAGTTTTGCCAAAATATATTTATTTTATTTTGATTGAAATAAAATCCTTTATAATACCAGATATTAAAAGATACTATAAACCGATTGCAAATTAAAAGTCAGACAGGCCAATTTCGAGAAAATGTAGACCTTCAAAAAGTAAATAATAGTGGTTAAAATCTGATATTGAAATATAGCTTTTTTATTCATAAAACAAAAACTACATTCCTCCGCATATCTGTTGTACATGTAGAAAATATCCCAAAACAAAATATTCAATGTAGGTATGTTACATCTTGAATCAGATACAATATGCTTATGAGGTACACATAAAATCAAAAGATACATATAAATGTACATGCATTTTTATTATGGATGCATATATGCATGCATGCAACAGTTTAGTGAGCCGATGAATTATTTATAACAGACGTACAACATCAACATGAAAAAAAGGCAAAGAAGTTTACCATTGAGTAAAATATACGGTGAGCTGAAAGTATAATAATTAAATAATACACATATGAGTACTAGGGTGATTTTTTTATTTTTATTTTTTCGGTCTCGCAGGCCTATGTTTTAACTTTGGATCAAAAGTTAATTGTCCCAAAATTTCAGATTCATAGATCAAACCTGTGGACGGCGCAAACCTATTTGATTAACATGGGAAAAATTACTTTTACCTACGCTTGAATATCTTGTTGAAAAAAATTTTTTTTTGAAAATTTATCAGGGGAATATTTTGTAGAGAATTAAGTTCTCAATTCATAAATCCAATAAATTTAATGAAATCTTTGTTTAAAAATTATCATAAAAATTGGATTTTACTTTTTATGATAATGTTTAAACGAACATATCTTTAAAAATATTCGATCTATGAATTGAGCACTCGGGATCTTTTTTGTAAGAAATTTAATTCTCTATGATATGCTGCTATAAGAAATTAAAATAAATAAATTTTTCAACGAGATATTCACGCATAAGTAAAAAAGTAATTTTTCCCATGGATGTTAATCAAATGGGAAAAAAACTCGGTTTACGCCGTCCACAGGTGTGATCTATGAGTCTGAAATTTTGAGACAATTAACTTTTGATCCAAAGCTAAAACATAGACCTCCGGGACGAAAAAATAAAAAAAATACCCTAATGAGTACACGGCAGAAAAAATTATATAAATTTTGCTAATTATTATCTCAAAAACTATTTCTTCAATTTCATCCAGGTTTGTTTTATTCTAAAGTATATATATTGAGGTATGCTTACAATTTTTTTCATGAATATATATCAACTGGGGGCGCTGCTGTCGTGGTCGGCGTAAAACATGTGCCAGGATTACTAACAGTCGATTGATCTAAAACAGAAATTTCAATGATTTTCTTGGAAGTTAATGTATGATGCCTTTCGCTACGTAGGATTTTTTTACTCAATTAGCTTTTTTTCAAAAAATCCTACGTCATCATACATTAACTTCTAAGAAACTCTTTGAAACTTCTGTTTCAGGTCAACCGACTGCTAGTAGTTCTGGGAACCGCATCGAAGGACATGTTTTACGCCGGTCACGATAGCAGCGCTCCCAGTTGATATATATTCATTAAAAAAATTGTAAACATACCTCAATATATATACTTTAGAATAAAATAAACTTGGATGAAATCGAGCAATTAGTTTTTGGGATAATAATTCCCAAAATTCACCTAATTTTTCTGCCATTTACTCATACATATATTCCCCCTTAATAATTCTTTTTATATTTATTTCGATAAGATACTCTACTAATAATTTAAAGATGTAGGTAATATTTTTTTTAAATGTCAAGTGCGAGTCGAACATTGCGTATTAGTGTCCCGTACTGTTTAGTTATGTTTACATAAAATATTATTAATTTTTATATATATTTCTATAGAATGCTCTGCTAATAATTTAAAGATGTAGGTAATATTTAAAAAAAAAAAGTCAAATGCGAGTCGAGCATTAGGTATTAGTGTCCCGTACTGTATAAATTTTCAATTTATTCGATTATTATTAAGTTATATTTAATATTTCGTCTATTAGAACACATATGACTCCAAATGTACTATATATGTATATTTAAAATTACATAAATTTTGATGATGTCATAACGCCTTCTATATTTTGACCATCCTGTATATACAACTGACAGTTACAATATCGCGGAGCATTTTGTCTTTGTTCTTGTCATATTTACATAACCACTACCCTTTCAGATTTTTTGCCAAGTCAGAACGGTTTACTGATTGCTGATATCGAGACGGCTGGGCGAAAACATATGCATTTATCTGCACTCCTTCAATGCACAGCTATGTCTTATAGGTTAGGTCTACTCTTATATGTGTATTATAATGTATATTATATTATTGTGTAAGAGAGTCAAGGGCATTTTAGATTAGTTAATAACTGTAGAGTGTTGGGACTATCAATTGTAAATGACAAAGGTAATAGAGACATTGTTGCAGTTTATGAATCTATTAGATTTGGTTTTGCAATATCGTGATTTTATTGAAATTGTGTGTAAGATAACATTATAGTAATTTATTACTATACATGGACTCCAGCTTTTATTTTAACTTGTAATCATTCTTAAGCATAATATGCTAGGTTTTTATAACATGCGTGAAGTAATCTTTGCAAAATAATATAATATAATATAAATATAATAGAGTATATTAAAAAACTAGAGCGCTATCTAAAACTCACATTTGAGTTTGAGGAGCATATGTTGCGTGTTTTAAAAACCTCATTAGGGAGGAGGATGTAGTAAATTGATAAACTTTTTTAAAAAATTAGTAGAATTCTAGAATTCACTATTTAACCTAAACTTGCGGTAATAACTTCAGATAAGTGTACTTTTACAAATTTCAAAAATAAATTAGCAGTAATTTAAACAGACTGTTTTGTGAAAGATTGAAGTAATTTTCTCCTTGCAATCTAGTTACTTGCAATAGCAATGTCATTTATCTCCAGATCTTTTTAAACAATCGAGATCAAACTCAAGCGACAGATTTAAAACTAGGTCAGTACAACATACATACACACCAATAATGATTATAAACTTACGGTAACATATAAACCGTTCAAAATCCAAAACAACTTACGACCCAAACTTTCTCAAAAAAAATTTTTTTTGAAGGCTAATTTAAATTAGAAAAAAAAGTTTTACTAGATGCCTTGCTTAAATTTAACTCTATAACGTCCTTCTCTGAACCCCCTAAAAACAATTTTGACGGACAGACAGACAACATAAGTAAGCAAATCAAAAGTAACTTTTTCTATGGAGGCCAATTTAAATAAGAAAAAAAAGTTTTACTACACATAGATGCCTTGGCATCAAAAAAAGTATTATCTTTTAAAACTCTATATCGTCCTTCCCTCTACCCCCTGAAAAACAATTTTAGCGAGATATTTTGATGGACAGACAAACGAATAAGTAAGCAAATCAAAAATAACTTTCTATGGAGACCATTTTAAATTAGAAAAAATAGATGCCTTGCCATCAAAAAAAGTGTTTGCTTAAATTTAACTCTATAACGTTCTTCCCTCTACCCCCTGAGATATTTTGACGGACAGACAGACGTCATACATAAGTAACCAAATCAAAATTAGATACGGTACACAAGTACAGTTCATTCTGACGTATCTACAAGATGTTTATATTTATTTTTTCAAACAATAAATTAGAATTAAAAATCTGATGATTCTATCGTTTTAATTATGGGATACATTACATAATACTATAGAGAATAAACTATACAAAATCATTACTTGTTATGTATAATTATGTTCTATTTACGGTATCAAGTATTAGTTCATTACACTGATTAGCTACCTGACAAGTTACTGTTACACACACACATACAGTCGCTATTGTGACGCGTTTCGGGGTCACAAGATCGACAAGAAAGTGTGTATATAGTGTAGAGCAGGGGTTCCCAACCCTATGTCTGTGCGATAACGATAACAAAATTATTTCAGTTGTTTTTAATATTTAGTAACTAATTTGAGAAATATAAGCGTATTTGATTGCAAATAATTATTTGTTGATAAATATATTAATATATATGGATCTTGGCTTCTGGGTGTAAGCCGCGTCGGTTTGGTCGTGTTATCGGCCAACGTTTCGTCACACATTGCAGTGGACATCTTCAGGGCTCTTCTAAGCTGAGACCGGTGTACGGCACGAGGGCACAGGCTCGAGCGCGCACCAATCAGGTGCGTCCGAGTCACCACTGACCGCGGCCCGAACTAGTATTTAACGAGTGCGGACCCTTGCCTCCGTTGCACTTTTAGAAGAGCCCTGAAGATGTCCACTGCACTCAGAAGCCAAGATCCATATCAAGACCACTGCGGAAGCCTCAAGACTTGTATATTAATATATAATTTTTACAACATTTCTTCTCTCAATCTTAAACGTATTTAAACATATAGACCAGTACAATTATAAAAATTACGAATTCTAAAGGTAAAATAAAAATATTCTGTTGTCAAACATTGCGCAAATTGTTAAAAACAATATATAAACAATGATCAAAGTTTCAAAAATAGCATTTTACTTGTCACGGCATACATAAAAAGAAGTAAGCAATAAACGAAAAAATGTCTCAAAACCTTTTTTGTAGATCACAAAATTTTTTATCAAAAAGTCGCCGAGGACATGTATCTAACTTTTTCAGTTTAGGCGTGAGAGACACCCGAGTGCCCGCGTTAAAAAAAACGCGATTTTTATATGGGCACCTTGAAAAAATAAATAATGCCCCCCGCCCGATCGGTATTCTATTTAGAATGCGCTTTTAGGTACACAAAGGTTGAGAACCCCTGGTGTAGAGTAAAATAAAAAACCGTTTCACGCTTGTACACATGTTTACGGAAAAATCAATGGCACATTTACGTTTTGTATGCTACAGAAAAAAATCAAGTCCATTCGTGCTTTGTATAAATGTAAAATATGTACTTGAATAAATACATTTGTTTGTTTTTTTTTACAAATCTGCAAAATGCAAGTGACCTAATCATATTATGTCGTAATCTTAGTGCGAATAATATATAATAAGTAGTGCAATTTACATTTATTTTAGATTATATAGTTAATTTAATATACAGGGTGAGTCATCATATTATCAGGTGGAAGAAACTTGAACAGTTGATCGAGAAAAATATTTCAAGAAAAAAACTCATATAAACGTGTCCAGAAATTAATTTTTTTTAATTATTTTTTTGAAATATTTTTCTCAATTTTTTTTATTTTTCTCTGTTCAAGTTTGTTCCACCTAATATGACTCATCCTGTATATTTACTCCTGTAAACTATTTTTAATTATAAGCAGTTGTATATTTAAATTAATTTCATTGCGTTCGGAAACCTGACCATATTTTCAATGTTTTTTATATTACTACTTATTAAGTCACTATTTTAATATAACCATTTATCATGTATTAAATTTCTACATATCACTTTACATTACGTCACGTACAATATTAGACTGGCGCATTTTTTTCCGGCTAAACTTTATACTACTAAAATCTTATGTTCCTATCTTTTACACGGCAAGGGCATTTTGATATATTCAAAGTAATAACATTTTATTTATGATCCCGTAAGTATGGACCTATAGCTATTATTTTTCCCTATGGGTCCTGACTTATAGGACAGCCTGTAGATAATTTTCCGTTCCTACTTAATTTTATTGCATATTTAAAAATATCAAATAAAATAAAGATTTCTAATAAATGAAATAAAAAAAATTTATATTATTTTAAGATTTGCTTTTTGTTCAAGAACATCATTAAAAAATTGTTGAACAACGATTAAACATCTACATTTTTCCCAATGTCAGTCTGATACATCCCAAGAAACAATTTTAGATCTGAAGTGATCAAATCAGATCTTGATAGATCTCATATTTTTTCACTGGTTTTTGATCTGTGGAGACCTGCAAAGATCTAGGACAATCTACAAAAATCTTCAACGATCTACAACGACCTACAAAGATCTACAATAATCTACAAAGATCTCTAAAGATTTACAACGATCTACATCGGTCTCTAAAGATCGTTGTAGATCGTGATAAAGATTCAAACATTGAAAAATCATGAATTTTTGTATATCTTTGCAGATCAAAAACCAGTGAACAAATATGATTTTGTCTTAAAATGCAGATCTATCAAGATCTGATTTGATAACTTCAGATCTAAAATATTTGAAATTGAAATTAATAACAGTTAAATTAAGGATGAAACAAAATGGGGCAACATGTATTAATCTGCAAAAAAAAATTTACTAGAGCAAAATATTTAATTTTACTTACATATTAAATTACCCATCATAATTTGACTAAAATATAATTCAAATCATTTAATTTTTTACTATATGTACTTAAAAAAAACGAAACCTACACGATTCAAAATAACTCTGACAAAATTATTTACAAATTACATTGAGCGACTGTAGGTAGCAATATGACATAGGTAATTAAAATCATATAAAATACACTGCCGCATTTCTGCAATTTAAACATCTTGACACAAGGCTACTGCCAAATCAGGAGCAATATCACACACATAAAGAGACCGCTAAGGAAATTCACGCTTCCCTTTAAATGTCAACAAGCCAATTTGTCAAAAATCAACAAAGCTAATATTACTTATCATTCGTACGTTATTAAATATGAAATATTCTTATACCAAAATGGTAAAAAGATATATATACAAATAAATATTTAATCACAGCAGTAAAATTTATCGTATTAGGAAATATGCATTGAGATTTTAATAAAGTGTAAAAGTATGTACATTCATTGGCACCGACAGCTTTTTTTACTAGGAGGGTTCAAGATTGATTTAATATGAAATAAGCATTCGCGTATGCTAGACTTATTTAATTTTAATATCGATTTTGTTGATTGTAGATTATATTGATTCTTATGAAAATTTACTTGATTAAAATCATTTTTAAGGGGTAACACACTAGTGGCCGAAAAAAGGCCTAATTTTTTTTGGGAGTAAATTAAAAGGAATGGGCATTTTTTAGAGGGTTTATTCAGCATATATTTAAGTATAGAAAAAAAATTGTTTATAATTTTTTTTTTACAAAATGGCGATGAGAGAGCCAATCTTCAAAATGATTTTTTTTAAAACACCTCCAGTAGAGGACAAATTTTCGTAAAATATAAGACCTCAAACAAAAAACCAAAAAAATTCAATATACTTATATAATATTACAATTTACAATATTTTTAACTGAAGGAATTTGGTATTTTTTCTCCTCTTGCACCCTGGTATCGGCGCCAATGGTGCATGTATAGTATTTAATTGATTTATGAATAAAACTAGGCCAGTTTTGTTATACTATTACAATAATGTTTACGTTTGGAAAAAAATGTTTTATATACTTTTTAACTTGTTTGCACTATTTATTTTTCTTGTAATTATTTTATATAATTGTGAATGTTTTTATATTAATACGGAACTGAAATATAACAATTTAAAAGTTGATACCAATTTTTCTGATAATTACTATTATTATTATTAATATGCATAATTTTTAATTTAATCATGTATAATTATTTTTTATTGCAGAAATACAATACATATATTTTCTTCTGCTATTTTAACAAAAAACGCGAGTTTTACAAAGTACTTAATCCAAAAAAAAATTTTATAGTATCTCCATCAATACAAAAAATTCATGGAAGTAATTCCAATAAATTTTAAACAACTTCATTTACAATATACAGGCAATATTTTTATAATATCTGATCTGGTTATAAACCTTGTTACCTTAAGATTGCATCGAAAGTACCTAAGTAAATCATTGGTTAATGTTTACAACAATAGGTACATTACAAAAATAAAAAAAAGTTCATCAGTATTGAACAATGCACAATAAATAATCGGGTAACTGGTTTACGAACAACTGATTCAAAAAATTAACAGAATCGAACAATACTGCACGCCATCTTCTCACTTATTTTAACCGCACAAAAACTAAAGGCGTTATCAGCGTTAACAAACTTACCATATACATTATGTATACATAGATCTAGGGATGTTTACTTTAGAAGATCACTCACCTGTAACAAAAAAAAAACAAGTATGATAAAACTCGTATATTATATTAAATAGATTTAAAGAAAAACTTAATTTAAATACATATATAAATAAAACACGTATGCACGCGAGACAAAACAAAACAAAAATTAGATAAGTCTCGTCTCAATATCAAATTTTATATAACGCCGACATATAAAAATATGTATTTTTACCTATACGCAAAATATAGTCATATAATATGTAACCGGAATTTTTTAGTACTATAAATAAATTTTTTTACCCTTACAGCGATTTTTGTTCTATTTTAAAATGTTCTATAGGGATCAATGATCATAAGAAGTACATTTCCACTTATTTTCATCAAAATATTCATATTTGTTGCAAAGTAATTGAGAAAAAATGAAAAATGAAAAATGTTTTCAGCGCAGTTTGTAATTTTTTTTTTTTGAGGTAAGAAATTAAGTTATAGTATTCCGCCTCCCACAGGTCGATAGAGGGGTACCTTAAGAGTGACCCTATTTTTTTTGGTCGATATTAATTAAGTAGAACCCGAGATATTCAAAACCGAACCGCAAACAGGAAAAACTTTCCGGAAAAGTTGTGAAAAAAGTACCACGCGGAAAACGGATTAATCCACAAATTCAGTTATGAACTTCTCTTGATCCCTAGAACATTTAAAACCAAAAAATCGCTGTAAAGAGATCTAACCCTATGAAACCGAGTGGTCGTTGCTCAGGAGCTCAGGATTCAAAGGGTTAAATATATGCAAAATATATGTTTTATATATGTATTTTACTTGTCTCAAATATTACAGCGGGCCAGAATTGTTTATCAGCCTGGCCCGGTTTTTACTAGAAGCTGTTAATAAACTCATTTAAATTGTCGTACCTCTTCATTAGAAAATATTAAATAACATTATTAATACCTAATCCTAGACTAGACTACCCTGCCGTACTGTATGTCGAATCCTGCCCTGACAGGCACAGAGGCAACCTCCATACCATATTTGTGTTCCCGTTTTTATATGTTATACGTGTAGGCGCTTCTCTCACATCAGGAAGAAGAAACAACATTTAAGAAAAATTAGAAGGCTGATTTTGTAAAGAAGAATGCCAAGAAATTAAAAAAAATAATTAATTCTCTTTATATAAAAGATGTACCAAAGAATATACGACAATTACATGCTAAAAAAATACAACGTTTTTAAGCTTAAAATAAATATAAACATGTGTGTTATAATATTTAAAAATTTTAAAACCTGTTTCTATAAAAACTTTACTTTCGTTGCATTAAATAACATTGCAAAAAACGATAATGACTTGAAAACATGCAACATGCAACCCATTCAGCAATTGACTCAATGATGACATAAATTTTTGACCTATAAATAAAAACTGAAAATATTTTAATATTCAGTGTATAAAAAGGCACTCATATAAATTTTAATGATTGTTTTTATGAAGTTACAGAAACTAATTAGTGACATAAATGTATTAATTACATATTAGTTTTTTTGTATTTTTAAAATAGTTATTTAGATTACCAACATAAAATTTATACATAAGAATATTGGTCAAATCAACAAGTTAATGTCATATTTAATTCAAATTATTTCTTTGTTCTCTTATCATTTCCTGACAAGTTTTGACAAATGTTCGGTGTGCTCGTTCTGTTCGAATTTACTACGTTCGGTTCGTTCAAAGTAAAATACACCAGTCTTGGATATGACCCCAGTAATGGCTATTTTTTAATTAAATGTACTGAATTAGAAATATTTGTTGATATTTGATTACTACCATTTCTGAATATTAATATATATACATTTAACTGTCTTACAGCGTAATTTGATGACAATCGGCCAATAGGTGTCAAGATGGTAGACATTTAAACTAATATTATTAGTATAATTTATTTATTAATTATTATATTATCATAATAACTGCTTAACATTGTTTCAAATGTGACGATTCTTTCTTTTATATCTTTTGTGTCGTAGTACTTATCATTTTGTAATCATTAGCAAGTGTCCATCACTGCGTGCTCATTACTGGTTTTACTTTATCCATTACTGGAGAAAAAACATAAACAAAATAAAGGTATATAATTTAAAAAATAAACTATATTTCCGAACTTTGGTAATTTAATTGATTAAATAAAGAGTTACTTGTTTTATTAGTAACGTGAATTCATGAGAATTACAAAAAAGAAGCCCGTCAATCACAAAAACAGTAAACCTTGCTTTTATAGTGGCCATAACTGGTGCCAGTACCTTAATGCATCGAATAAATATTTGCTATTAACGAGGAAGTCTTAAACAAATACATTTATATTAATTTCTGGTCTAATATTTGTATAACATTACTCGGATAATTTCTCACCAGGGAAACATCTGTTCAACATACACTTTTGCAATATCTATTTCGTGTATAAAAAACTTTACGAATAAACATTTCTAAATTATTTTAATGATTCTACTTTCATTTTTTTGTTATTAATTTTATATCATTAAAAGTAAATATTAACTGTTCTTTAATAGTTCGATTTTGTAATATTTACTTAAATTTCTTTTTAAATATAGTTATTGTTTCATAAACAAACGGTAAAGAACTAACGGCTTTAAATTTTGAAATAAAAAATACTCCTCTGAAACTTCGTGAATGGATTAATTTTGGCGTAACCTACAACTTTTTAGCTTCGAAAATTTTAAGAATTGGGGCGTTATTGATGTGGTATGCGTCAAACATGTTTAGGGCGTAGGTCAGGGTAAAAGTCCCTTGATTTTTGTAGGCCAGTATAACCATAACATTTTACTATTATTTATCTAGCAATTGTGCAAAATTCAGCCGGTTATTATTAAATTACATAACATCATGAATTTGACATGTTGAGGGTGTAGATCTCGCTAAAAGCCCCAAATTTTTGTAGGTCAATATATTTTCCGATGTTTGCATTATAAAATCTTGTAATTCAAGTAAAAAATAAAGGGTTATTCGTAAATTTCCTATAACAATCGTTAAATTAACATGATTGACGCATGCCACATCAAAAACGCCCCAATTCTCAGAATTTTCGAAAATAAAAAAGTTGGTTACGCCAAAATGAATCCACTCACGAAGTTATTTATTTCAAAATTTAAAGCCGGGATCGAGGACTATAAGCAATTAACAATTTTTTATCAAATATATAATTTTTTGTAGGTATAATCTAGATATAATTTTAAAAATATGATAGTCGTTTTGGTTTCTGAAATCTATTACGTTATACATACATGACTTTTAAATGTACTTTATTTAAGTGCTATTTAATTTGCGATATTTTATCGATTAAAATTCACGAAGGACATTTAATAGATAAACATTTTAAATAATTAAAAACACTACAAAAAGTAATTACCTGCTATTACAAAAATGCAATTATAATAGTATGCATATACAGAGTATAATAATACAGCTATTTTATTTAAACGAACCATCTGGTTTAATTAATTTATGTTCACAGCACGTGTGTCTAATAACTCTATTATTCAGAGCAAATGTTGTAAAAAAAATCGCAATATTATTATATAGATATTAATTAAGTAGATTGATACATTATTTTCTAACCGACTTTAAAAAAGAAGGAAGATCTTAATTCAATCGATATATATTTTTACTTTCTTATACTCATGTATATGAAATATACTTATTATAGTAAGTATTGTGAAGCCGATTTTTTTCGAAATCCGAATTTAGATGGAATTATTCATTTTTTGACCTTCCCTGAATCCATTCATGATGACTTTGTGTCCGTCTGTCTGTTGGTCTGTATGTAAGCGCTGTAATTCAAATACGACAAATCGTAGAAGTGTGAAATTTTATATTTAAGATTAATTTTTGTCTGGGAAGAAAACCTCGTCTTTTTGAAAACGATCTTTTAACCGGAAACGGATGTTTACTGACGTCGATTTTTGAATTTTTCTAATTACTTGGAAACAATGCGAGTTAAAGAAAAATGGTCAAGTTAAAAAATTGTAGGTAATATTATTATCTATAATTTATGTTCTATTCATTTTTTCTGAAAAGTATATAATAACGGTGCCAGGCCAATAAAATATCATGATTATATATATTGAGTAATTTAACCCTTTTTATATTAAAAATCATTAAAAAATACTAACTCAACATATAACATATCTTCCAGTCTCTAAAATAAAAGTTGTGTTAAGAGAATATCTAATAGAAAAATGTCACTACAGCTTATATGAGTTTTTCGACAATGCATAGATCATTAACTTTTAATTAAACTGTAAAATATTTCTTCTGACTTATTCAATGTACTCTGCACCGACTGAATAAATACACACATTATTATGGCAATGTATATACTGTATATTGTAGAATAATAAAAATAAACAAATAAAAAGTTTATAAATAATTAAACAGCATGATACATTTTCGATTACGTAAAAAGTTTTTCGGTTGAATATCCAACAAGCCTTCTGAATTAATATACAACTTTTTCCCCACACTTTAAAAAGAATGGTAATTTAAAAGACCTCAAAAACACTAAAAATGGTTAACATATTAACATACTGCTTTTTTACACTTAATACATATGTATATATTCTTACGTCAAATCGAATTACATACATGTACAAAAATCACTCATGTGTTAATGCTATAAACAAACATATTGACATTAAAATGAACGATTTCGTTTCATTTAATCCGGCTGTTGTGTTAGATCGACAAGTAAATCTATCAGTTCCATAAAACTTGTCAGTAGTGGAACACTATAATTAATAGCAGAGATTTTTGTCAGATGTGATACAGAAATATATTCTGATTGATCTAGATGACCTGTGTGATATTTCTCGCGTTATTATAATTACAGGTTGTTTCTTTATTGTATCAGAAGTTAATTGACAGTTGCATAAAATAAAATACAAAATGTAGTGCGATTGGAATCAATATTTTAAAAGTGAATGCTTTTGATTGGAATTCTTAATTTTTTGAGATTAAGTAACTTTCATTTCAAATTCATACATTTGTACCAATTTATTTTTTCGATTTATATCTACTTATTGCAAAAGTTACTGAGATATATCGACCTAAAATTTGTATCTGAATTTTATCTGAATCTGACCGTAGAAGAAAGGGGTTTTCAATTTGGTTGTAAATTTTTTTTAAATGTATTTTCGGGCATAACTCCGACAAATATGAGTCGATTTGGGAATTTTTTAGTTTGTTTGAAAGAGTATACTTCCGTGATGATCCCATATAAATTTCATCAGAATTTAATCATGAACTTCGAAGATACGTCACTCACAAAAAAAAGAAACTTTAAAAACAACGATATAAAAAACAAAAACTTAAAACACTGAAAAGTATACCTACAAACCAATAAAAAACTTTTTAATAAAGAAAAAAATAAAATCGACTTCAGTGTTTTTAGATTTTTTTAAATTTATTTTTTAAGTTTTATAATAAAATTTTTACTACATATAAAAAAAGATGTTTATAGTTTATAAGAAAAAGTTTATATGCATTACAAATTATAAATGTCTATTTTATTATAAAATAGACATTTATAATGTCATATGTCATCTGAGAGTGTAGGTGACAACGTGTAGGACAACTGAAAACATAATACAGCACACGAATCATAGTAACCTCTTGAAAACCAGTCAAATGAAATATATTCTAATTAACTGCATAGAAAACAAGCCTTGACTGACGCGAACAATGGCTCCAAATGTCTTGTGTCTACAGAGAGACTTCGTTCTTGGAAACTTATTTTGAATTTTTTTTACTAATTTCAGCTTGCGTCCGGCCTAGATACGACCAAGGGGCAACCGGAGGCCCAACCAAAACATAAAATATAATATTAAAACAAATTGCAAATTATTATATTTAGATTCTTGAAAAAAAACTTGTCAAAAAGTGCACTATACAGATTTTTCCAACTTCATTTTACCCATGGAGGTGAACTTTTCATAATCAGTGTTGAATTCAGGGTAGAGCAGTGCACGGTACGTGATTTAAGATCTAAAATATTCTATATAAATATTGCTTCTTCGCAATATCGAAGATACGAGAACCTTTGTGATCGTTTTAGAATAAGACAAAAAAATTGTTCTCCGATTTCAAAATTTTAAATTGATCTTTCCGTTTCAGGTCAAGACAAACACTTTTCGTTCCGTGTCTGTCTGTCCTCTGATCTTTGTCACACGCATAACTCATGAACCATTAAACCGATATTAATGAAACTTGGTTGGATGGTTCGATCATTAAAATCATGTGTAAGGGGGAAAGATGACTTCCCAAAATATTTATTTTTTCAAGATATCTCAAGAACGACACCTGTAACGTGAAAAATTTATAGAATCTTTTTTGTAGAGCATTCAATTTCCTATAATGTAGGTCTACAACGTTTGTTGTAAAATATTGTCTTACAAAGATTTATTTCGATTTGTTTTAAAAAATCATGTTTTGTTTTTTTAAATTAATATTTACTTTGACATATTAAATGTCATTTTGACGTTTGCATAAATTTAGATTTAATTGAAATTGTCAATAAATGAAAAATATACGAAAAAATAATCAGGTGCGTCTTAAAAAAATATCGAACTAATATTTTTTTTAATTGTATAAAAATTTAATGGTTAACCAATGCCAGGCAATTTATCTAAACACTTAATCAGTTTTTATATAAATTGTTCAATAATTAACTACCTTTGGTAAATTTAGCACGAGGAAGCACTGTGCATTTACTTGGCATATGTTTTTTTAAGCACTTATGATTAAAAACAAAATCAGTACTGAATAAACGGACCGGATAAAAAAATCAATAAATTAAAAACACATTTAAATAATGCATTTCAATTATGTTACAAACCTTGAACACAATAAACAATAGCGCCATATGGAGTCAAACGTCTAACACGTTTAAAACAAAAACCTTTTGTGTAATTTATAATTAGCCGGATCATTGCAGGTCGTACGGTGATTTTGAAACCTGGGTCGCAGCGCGATACACCCACACTGCATGTGTATGTGATTGTTTCCTAGTCCGCCCAGTTGTCACACGTCAATGCACATCTGGACACTTCCGGTCTATGGCGTGACGTCATTCGTGTGCATATACAAAAATCTATTGTTGTTTTATTTATTCTGTTTAGAATTTGGTTTGTTTAAACTATTGTTATGTTGAAATACTATTTATTTGTACTACGATTTAATTAAAATACATAATATTTTCCTAAATGTCAACCAAGGACACAAAGCGTAATTCTGTTTTCCGTGTGCCATTTTATTTTTAAAAAAGTTAAAATTTTATACGGCTCCTGTCATATTCATTAGATCCCGATATTATAAAGAATTTGTTTGAGTGCAAATGCAAATTTGGGGGGCAGAATAAAATACTGCTTTTAGCCCCCTACAGGCGCCATTTTAGAGTTAAAAAATAAATAAAAAATATGGTCAAATTCTACTAATTGAGATGTACATTTTGACATGCCACACGTCTTGGTATACAATTTTTTTGTTTTATTTTGGATTTGCTTTAAAGCCCCGTACAGGCACCATTTTTGATTTAGAAAAAAAATAGAAAAAGGGTTAAATTCCGCTTGTTTGGTTATACATTTTAACGTGCCACATGCCTTGATATAAAAAAAATATATTTTTTTTTACCTAGCTTTAGCTGAAAAATTATTTATTCAATAAATTTATACATATTTTACTAGAGGGTGTCATTTTACATGTTCAGTAAAAATTTCAAGTATCTAGCTTATATAGTTTACGAGCTATTTGGCTTTGAGTGAAAAGGACGGACGGACGGACGGACGACAAAGTGAGATTAATAGGGTTTCTCCGGAACCCTAAAAATGAATAAAGTTCCATTTATAAATTTATATTAACCTAGTAGCTTGGTGAGTAGGTATTAATTAGGTCTCCACGTCTCCGTAAACGACTTTTTACGATACATTAACCAAAAATTTCGGTATATTAGATCCAGTACTAATGTCTTTAAAGATAAAACCAACCAAAATTTTTACTTAAGTACGTATCAAAAATGGTTCCAGTCTTCTTCTATCGCGCGAGTTATACTTGTTTAATCTCCATCAAAAACCACGTGTTATTCAGAACGTTAATAACCACCGAACCCAAACAAATTCATCGAAGCATTTTATTATAAATCCCTATCACATAATTCAATAATCAATCAATCTCTCGGAACAATCACGATACGTTTAACAATACAAACAATCCCCATTATACTGGAAAGTGAAAATCGAATTGCAATCGGCACGGGTCGGTCGCGCGGTGTAGAGTAGAGTGCTCTAAGAGTGCGCACTTAAAGTTTGAAAATCACAAATTTTTATTTAAACTCTTTGGTTCTTTAATAAGATTGTTGAACAACCCTTGAGAAGTAATTCTTAAACAATTAGTAAATAAAAATAAAAATTTAACAAAAGTCATTCGCGCACTCTTACAGATACCAGTCTGCGTTTTAAGAAAAATTTCGAACTAATATTTTTTAGTAAAATTGTATAAAAATTAAATAGTTAACCAATTCCAGGCAATTTACATAAACACTATCGGTTTTTATTTAAATTGTTGAATAATTAACTACCTTTTGTGAATTTAGCACGAGGAAGCACTGTTCATTTACTTGGCAGATGTTTTTTTATTTTTTTCGACAAAACTTCATCAGTGTGACTTTGGCATTCCATATGACAGTTAGGAACTGAAGTTACCTGCAATTCACTACTATATCTCGAGATATGGCGAGTGCTCACTCTTAGAGCACTTTACCCTACCTTCGCCGTCATTGTCTACCGTTATCTGCAGCACTGCACGCGTTCATTCTGGGTCAGATCACAGCGGCCATGTGATGAGATTACCCATAATATCAGTCCGACTGTGTACATTGATGTTATATGTACAGTTTACTTGATGTACTGTACTGATTTTGTAGTACAGTGGTACTTAACAAACATTCAATTATCCGTCGTTATGTACAGTTTGCTATTTCTGATTTTGTAGTATCTACATGTGCATTTTCAGTACAATGTTATTTAACCTTGTAGAGATGGCGCCAAGTCTCATAAACCCAACTGGTTTTCTTTTTTAAATAATTTAACAGTGGAGGATGCTACACTTGAGTTCTTCTCAGATTTATTCATATATTTCATAAATGTTTTCGCGAAAAAGATGTACAAAATGTAATTATTATATCTTAAGGTTAAATAAATCTAAACAAACTTTTTTTGTACAATTCAACAAATTACTATTAATAATTATCAGCTTATTTTATATAGTACATAGTTTAAGTACATATTATTTTTTGTATGAACCATTTGAAATTAGTTTATGAACAAAATGATTAATGAATTTAGTTCAAAATGTTAATTGGCCCATCAATCAACATCGAAAAATATTCCCAAGTTAATACTTCAAAAACACTGGTAGAATTTTGATTCTTTTATAAGTAATTCGTGAACGTTTCTTTGTATCATCAAAATCTATAACAGCTTCAACATACTCACTTTTAAAACAGTGGAGGCAATAAATAAATAAATATATAAATTTTCATTTTTATTTCGTAATTTTTTCTAGTATTATAGGTAACATTATAATTACATATTAATATAGTTCTTTCAATTGTTAATTAATTGCTATGTATCAAAATACAGGTGTTGCAATTTTAGTATAGAATAACCTTCGCAGTTCCAATTTACTGCACCACTAAATTATATACTGATATATGTACTTATTTTATGCAATTGTAATAGGGTACATTGAATGTACTCTTTTTCACTCAATTAAAGAACATTACATTAACAAATTATTTTTAAAACTTTTCTTTTAATACTACGTTAGGTATAGTTTTAAAAAGTTTCATAAAACATTATTAAATGCATAAATATAATTAAGAGTTAGCAATTTTATAAAATAATAATTCTTAATCCAATAATTTTCTTATAACAAGCTAGACTTATAACGATCTCTATAAGATTTTTATATGTTGATTTCAAATACGCCAACAAAAATCAAATCCAACCACCACCGGTTTCAAAAAAAAGTCACAGACATTTTTCTACAAAATTTTTTAAAAAAGTAAAACTTTGAGTGGCTATATCTCGAGAACGGTTTGAGATACAGATCTGCGGTTTAAAAAAAAAACTAAACTCTCTAAAATAAACATACTCGTACTTTTAATGATATCGAAAAACATATGTATCAGATTTCAATTTGTAATAGAATAGAAAGAAATAAAACATTTTAAGTTGCATTTATTATTAATTACTTTAACTAATATTTAATTTAAATTAAATTAATGATTTATCATAATACAATAAAACGGTCAAGTGCGTGTTGATAGGTTTCCGTAAATTTTTCATGAAGTATTCTTGCTATAGTGTTCGTTATAATTTTCATTAAAAGTACTAATTTAAAGCTACATTCTAAATTTTTTTCAGATTTTTTGAATTGATAGATTAGAAATTAGAGGGGGGTTAGAAACGACGCAGAAAAGAAAATATATCGTGACTGAAGGGTTAAAATCAAAAGGTCATTTAATATTTTTTGTTGCATTTTAGGAAACCTATCTATGTATAATGACTCAATGGGGTTAGCGAAGAAAAAAAATGTGAGTACACTTTGTTTGACTGCATTCGTTATAATTTTCAGTGAAAGTACTAATTAAAAGCTACATTCTGGAATTTTTTCAGATTTTTTGAATCGATAGGGACGCTCTGATAACGACTTTGAACGCAAATATATGATTTAAGGGTTAAAATTAAAAGGTCATTTAACATCTTATGCTGCATTTTAGGAGACCTATCTAATGACATCCCACTAAATGAGATAAGTGAAAAAAAAATTGAATATATTTAACATTCAGACTATGAGAAAGGGATCCAAAAAATATTTATTTATTTTTTCAAAAAAACTCATCATTTCTGTTTTTGGGTCATCAATCTACGTCTGTATACCAAATTTCATCTTAATAGGTATACAATTTTTATATAAGAGTGAAACTATAAGGGTTCCTAGTTTTCTATAGCATAGGTGTCCAACCTTTTGAACCTTCCGGGCCGCATAGCAAAAATTTTACTTAATTTGGTTTACTAAGGGCCGCAGGTTATAATATAAAACTGAGGACCTTTTTTTTTTTTTTTGGTCACGTCAATTTTAATTCCTAATTTTATTATAAATATATATTAATTTTATATTAAGAAGACCTTTTTTTTTTTTTTTAGCCGTAGATACAATTTCCTATGTACATTTATTATCATAAATTTTTTTTTTTTTTTTAATTATGCTCGCGAGCCGCACCGAGGGTCCTCGAGGGCCGCATGAGGCCCGCGGGCCGCGGGTTGGACAAGCTTCTATAGAACCCTTATCAGAGAAGCGTTAAATCTTACATATCTCTAATTATTATCAAGAGTTTGCGCACTTGTATAATATATTACTTTACACAGACTGCGGCGCAACTGGTTACAAAATAAAAACAAAAAGAACCGTATTGAAACAAAAATACCACCCGAAGCCCGCCGACCGGCAAACTGGATCGTGAGCGAAGGTTTTTTTTATACACAAGACAAAAGATCGGTGCAGATATTTTGCGGGGCAGTGGACAGTGGCCGGTGGCCGACCAGATCGTGGTCAGTCTGTGGGGACGCCCTTCGGGTAACCGTAAAAGGTGTGGCCTTCAGCAAGTCGCTTATATTTATTGCTGAATTTTATCTCACCGTGCGTTACAATTTTTGTCGATATTGATATATTCAGAGTTATATGTTAATTAAAAAATATATTGTACATCAGTGGTTCTTAAACTAGGGTCCGCGAAACGAAATGTTTGGAATAAATTAAAGTACTTTTACATTTCTATTAACCAGTGGCGTAGGAACGGGGGGGGTTTTGGGGTCGAAACCCCCCCCGAAATTTTAAAATATATGAAATTAGTATAACAATTTTGAATTTTTGTGATAATAACCCCCCCGAAATGTTCAATGCTGTTAAAATAAATATAAAAATTTTGAACCAAATGATCTTTTTTTTTTTTTTGATCATATAATTCATCATTCTTCATAATAATTATAATTTTCAATTGTGTGACCTTTTTTTTTTTAGTCAATAAAAGTCATAATCAACTAAAATTTTTGCTTTTTCAATCAAAAAAAATTCGCATATTTTTTGGAATATCAAAACCCCCCCCGAAAATTTTTCTTACTACGCCACTGCTATTAACTAATGATTAATTCCTGGGAAAAAATTTTTGATCGGAAGTGATCAAATCAGATCTTGATAGATCTACATTTTGAGACAAAATCATATTTTTTTCACTAGTTTTTGATCTGTGGAGACCTGCAAGGATCTACAATGATCTACAAAGATCTCTGTAGATTGTGATAGAGATTAAAACGTTGAAAATGTATTAATTTTCAACGTTTCAATCTATCACAATGATCTTCAGAGATCTTTGTAGATCATTGTAGCTCTTTGTAGGTCTCCGTAGATCAAAAACGAGTGAAAAAATATGATTTTATCTCAAAATGCCGATCTATCAAAATCTGATTTGATCACTTTAGATCTAATTTTTCTTCCCAAGTAAATGAAGATCTCAAATGCAATGTGTGACGAAATGTTGGCCGATAACACGACCAAATCGACACGGCTTACACCCAGAAGCCAAGATCCATACAAATATCACCACGGAAGCCTCAAGACTGGTATAATGCATATGTTATAAAAATCTAGATTTACCATAAACTTAAAGATAGCAAAAATGGTAAAAGAATTTACAATGATTTATCTATCGAAAATTTACATAAAAAATATTTTAAGTATTTCAAATATAAACAAACATAATATGTTATTGCAAACACAAAAGGTAAATTCAGCAATAAATTAAGAAAGATAAGGTTGGTGCAACTGGAAAACATATTACTCCACGACACCAAAAACAGCATTTCCTTTCAAGAAGTAGCAGTGATTTATTAGATACTAAAAAAACATTACCTTCGTCTACAAGTATACCTAACCTCAAAATTACCGTCCTTATTTACGGATATAAATAACGTTATAATCGGCTTAGACCGCGTGTCCGAACAACATCGATAAATCAAAGGAATCTCAGTTATTTTCTACGCAATATCGTGTCTAAAATTACACATATACGAAATTAAAACATCTATATTTTATATACGTGTCATAACTTAAAACAGCGATTTTGATTTTGATATGAGGTGTTTATGGGCTATTGCCTTTAATAGTTATCGCAAAGATCTAGGTAGCTGATGTCGTAATATCTGGAAATTCTAACCTCCGGCGTGAGTGACAATATTATTTATTTATTTTGTTTATTTTATTAAGTGTTATTTTTTATTGTGCGTGTACCAATGAGAAGGTTTAAGTAGATTTCAGGGCCTTAAGTCAGTTCTTAAGTAGGTATGGATGTTACACTGTCCTAGATTAAATTGATCGTAAAATATAGAAAGCGCTAAAGATATGGATGGACATTTTAGTATTTTTATTATTATTCACTATAATTTAGGTAAGATATAATTAGATACCTAATAATAGTATTTAATTACGCTAACTAATATATGCAAGTATACGGGTATATTTTTGTATGTATTTATATATGTCATATCTTTAAAAAAAAAGTAGTTTTGATTATTTATATCTTATTGTTAGTTTAGAAAACGAAAAACGATGACGACCATCTTTTATAAAATATCAAATTAAATGTATACTGCTTCCTCGCAATATCGAAGATACGAGAAGCTTTGTGATCGTTTCAAAATGAGACAAACACTTTTCGTTACATGTCTGTCTGTCTGTTTGTGTGTCTGTCTGTCTGAATCCTTATCACACGCATTATTCTTGAACCACTGTACCGATATTAATGAAATTAATTACTTACAACTAATTGTATACAAATTTAATAGTTAACCAATGTCAGGCAATTTATCTGAACACTTTATCGGTTTTTATTTAAATTGTTCAATAATTAACTACCTTTGGTGAATTAAGCACGAGGAAACATTTACTTGGCAGATGTTTTTTTAATAACTGAATAAAAAATTTATTATTTGATGTTCATCTATTAATAAATTATCATTGGAATACTTTTAAAGACAAATTCAAACAGTTATTATTAATTCATTAATTTTATAATTATATGCCGCTGATTTTACGGAGTGCACATTTACGGAGCGTACTGGTTTCAATTTTAGTCAAAAATAACATTTAATAATTAAGAATTTCTAAATAGTCATATAGTATAATCGCCCTCTGAAAAAAAATTTGTTATATAATTTCAGGAGGATATTTCCTGAAAAAGTTTCAGTATAATAGCACTTCTATAATTTACACCTAAAAATACAATAAATTCAATACAATACACCGTAAAACCATAAAAATTAAAAGAAAAATGCGTCAATTCATTAACCAAAAATAACCGAATACCTGAATGTGAAGAAACTGCTTTAAAAATGTACAACAAAACAATAAAGTCTTCATTATAAACGGTAAATAAATTTCGTTTAGTGAAATATAATCGTGGATATAAAGTAATTTGTCGTAATTAAAAAATTTAATAAATTATAAAATATCCAATAGCATTGCTAATTAAAAATGCAATAGATGTTTCCAAAGCCTATTATATTTTGACATGCAACGTCAAAATATTATTACCTACTTGTTTTTCGGATTATAAACTATACATATGCACTAATACCAGTAATACCTGCCACCTCGGGTCAAATAGTTCTCGAGAAAACGCATCACTGAACAAATATGTGTACATTCGAATTTCGTTTTGTTTGGTGATTTGCATTACCTACTGGAAAAATGCCTATTAATCATAGACATAGAGAATGGACAGTGCATTCTGTATTAACACAATGGTGTAACATCTGTTCAAAAAGTGAGAGAGAGATACAGTGTAGTTTGGAATATATCTATCTCTTTTTGTAAGAATCTGATTGGTATAGCTTCCGTCCGATATATTTTTGTATATCTATTTTGTGATTTTTGTGCAATAAGTTTTTTATTAGAAAAGTAAATAATACATATAAACAATAAACATACTATAATAGTTCATTTTTCATCGAAGAAATTAAAAAAAAAATCAATTGATCTGATAGAAATTTGCAAAATTATGAACGGATATTCAGGGAAAATAACATTTTTTAAATCAATTCCCATGTGGTTGCTACAAGATGATGAGGTGGATTGAACTTAAAAACAGCACACATACAAGATTTACTTAACAAAATTTTAAATATTTTTTTGATATTAGGTTACATTACGAGGCTACGAAAAAGGAAGAACAAAATATTAAAATTGGGTAAAAAAATACGAAACTTATATTATTTAGAAATCAATAATTGTTTTTTAAGCTCTTAATATGTATGTATCTATGAATATTTTTAATGTTCGGGGCCAAGAATGAATAGTTACACTCCTGTTTATTTTTTCTTACATACCTAATTATTATTTTCTTATATTTTTGAAATATTTAGTTTTCAACTATTTCAATCAAAATCTAATTTTTTTCTGCTTTATATGCGTCAAAATTATTAGGGCTATCGAAGATACAATTTTGCATGTAATAAATATCAACAATTGATGTTTTAAAACTAGATATAAATATAATATAAAGAATTTAACAAGCACATTCATCTATCAATTACTTTTTTTTAATTTTTTGTATAAATTCATGTTATACCTTTTTAAAACGTGTCTTTATTATTTTATAAAATAAAGAGGGGTAGAACGCCAAGATTAGATTTTTTTTAAAGGGAGGCGTAGTAACATAAAGCTATAAAATTATACGTCAAAAGGAGGAGTTATATGAACAGCGTAAAATTGTACTAATTATGTGTAAATATATTTAATTAATAATACATAAGGTTATTTAAAGCCAAACATATCCCATCTAGCATATTTTTGCATTAAAATTTATATAATTACAATAAACTGTTTTTAATGAAATGTCTTTTAAATGAGATATTACACCTTAATAAATCTAACCTAACGTTACTTCTACATATTTAAATTAATTATTTCTACTGAAATTAAAACGGCATATTTTTAAAAGACGCAAGGTCAAAATCATATATAAATAATATATTGTTTCATAACCGAAAGAAAAAACATCCTCTGTTAATTATGTAAACATTAATAGGGTTTTGAAACAGTTGATTTTTCGTGATTGCATGAACAGGATGACATGAAGGCTGCTCTGAAGTCTGTATTGCAAATCAATGCTTCCGTTAAAACCAACAATAATAATAACAAAACACTAAAGGTCGTTATGACCAACACCTAATTATGATCTGTACCTAATCCATCCAAATAATATATTAATCTATTTGGAAATTAAACAAAATCAATCATTAATCACCTAACGCTTGCCTGCTTGTTTTTTTTTTAATTAGTGTTATATAATCAGGAAAAATAATTTGTAATCTGTAACAGCAGCATGTGTTACGGTCATTGGCGTCTCATGAATAATAAAAATAAAATTAACTGAAGTAAATACATGAAGATTGATTAGTAACTGATCAAATTTAAATTTGTATGTAGTTTATAATCAAATTAGGTAAAGGCACCAGTTATGGCCGCTATAAGAGCAAGTTTTCGGTTTTTTTTAATGGGCTTGTTTTTTTGTAATTCTCATGAACTCGTGTTACTAATAAAACAAGTAGGTAACTCTTTATTTAATCAATTTAATTACAAAAGTCCACAAATATAGTTCGTTTTTTAATTTATAGCCTTTTATTTTGTTTATGTTTTTTTCTCCAGTAATGGTAAAGGTAAAACCAGTAATGAGCACGCAGTGATGGACACTTGTTAATGATTAAAAAATGATAAGTACTACGACACAAAAGATATAAAAGAAAGAATCGTCAAATTTAAAACAATGTAAAGCAGTTGCTATGATAATATAATAATTAATTAATAAATTATAGTAATAATTAATTATAAATGTCCACCATTTTGACACCTATTGGCCGATTGTCATCAAATCACGCTGTAATGCGGTGTTCACACCAAAGAAAACAAAACAGCAACACGGTGTTTGAAAACACGTCGTATTTAAAAATGCATAGGCTTTATTGCACTTTTGTCAAAAAGACACGATGTTGCTATTTTGTTTTTTCGGTCTGAACACGGCATTAGACAGTTAAATGTATATAGATTAATATTCAGAAATGGTAGTAATCAAATATCAACAAATATTTCTAATTCGGTAGTCTTTGCCAAAACTGGTGCCACTACCTTATAGTAATTATGAACAAAAATCGAGAATTACATATTTTGAGGATCCCTGAGTCGAGTAAACCCAGTACCTCTGTCGTTTAGTGAACGCCCTACAGTCAAAACATAAAATTTTAAACTTTTTGATTTTTGTATTTTTTGAGAATATGTGCACCTTAATTTTTGAAGACCATCTCTAAACCGGAAACGGATATTAACTCATGTGAATTTTTGATTTCGGTTAACCGAAAAAATATAATGATGAATAAAAAAGTCTTGTGGTGGCCACATCAGTTTATTTTATAATAGGTAACATATGGATATTTATGTTATCAATTCAATCTAATAAAGTTTTTCAATGTAATAGCAAATTAATATAATATTAAACTTTTTTTTTAAAATACTCCAGCTATTGTTAAAATTATAAAATTAACCAGAAAGTTGAATTAGTTGTATTGACTTCTGAACGGATTTTAAAGACATCCTGTCAAAGAGCTACAACAAAATTCGATAAAAAACTGGTTTGGATGCAGCTGCTCCCATTTTATAAAGAATAACCAACGGAAACATTTTTTTTTATAAATAAATAAACATCCCTGGTAAAGATATAAATTATTGATGTGATTTAATTTTAACCAAACGAGAAATAAATAATTTTTTTTATACACTAATCGATATTTATATCAACTTTTTTTGTATGTATTTTAAATTTTTTTTATTTTCCAGACGCCACTGATTGTGGTGTATATTTGATATATTACTCTTATGTTTTAAATTACTTATTGCTTTCTCATTACCTGGATGAATAATGTAAAATGACGCAATAGTTGTAGAGAAAATAGTTTTAAACAAATTATCTATCGCTTCCAGTTTTTAAAAAGCAATTGTCGATTACTTCTTATTTATTTTCTTGCTTACTTTCTCTACAATTTCTTCAATATTTTTATTTATTTTACATAATGTACCTCCATTAGTTTTCTTATTTACTAATTTTTTAACATTCGTTATATTTAAATTATTCATATTCATGTAAATAATTATTTAAGAGCACTTAAGAATGACTTAAGGTAAATGTACTTAATTTAAATCAGCTATAGAAAGTAAGGTTAGGTTAGTCAAAGTAACTTAAATTAATTATTTTTTTGTTTATGTAATTAATTAAATATTCTAAAAACTTCCTTTTTCTTAACAAAAATATATTTTTACTAGAAAGTTGAGGAAAGTACTTTTTCGTTTTATAAATGTTTTTGTTATGAATACATAATTATTACCAGAGCAGCTGTATGCTGATAAAAAATTCAAAAAGTAAAATATTCTAATGTCGCCAGCCTACGGAAATCCTACGCCGAAAAGAATCAGTAATATCAGTTACTGTTTTGATTATATTCAAAACAAAAAAATAAGCATATTCATTTTCTAATTGTTTTTTGTTAGTGGTTAAAATACGCGATGATATAATTCATGAAACTTGTACACTTGTTTTCCTAATGAGTTTTTTATTTTACTAGAAATATAGCACACTTAACATTACTTTTTAATATTTTACTTGAAGTTATTTTTAATTTTTAACTTGTAATTCATATAAAAAAAATTGTAAGGAGTGAGTCGAGCCTCGCATATAGTTTTTCAATTTATTCAAAAATGATTATTTAATTTAATTTTGCAAAGTTAATAGTTCGTCTATTAGAAAACATACAGCTCCAAATTTTTTTTATTTTGAACTATTTTTTGTAAAAATACGTAAGATCAGCGATTGCTAATAATTTATCTCGGAATCATTATACCAATTATTTTCCAAATATTACTTTAAAAGAAATATGGGCAAAGGACAAATATTTTGTATGTGTTTCGAGTGTAAAAATAATACAATTAGTATTTATTTTTTTTAAATATAAATGACCCAACAAGTAGCACATCGTCATAATAAAAAAAATATTTAAAAAAAACTTATTCAAATATAACCACTACTGTCTAATAAAAAAGATTAAAAAAATATTTATGTCAAAATATTTGTATACAAAATCTCATATCGTTGTTTGTTTTTTAAATATATCTTTATTTACATTCCAATAAAAAATAATTGCATCCACTGTTGTTTGAGTTTAAAAAAAACTCTCTAAATAAATACCTGACTCTTTTTATTTCAAGAAACAACCGGTTTATTATTTTTAAATTTCTGATAAAGTTAAAACGTTCTGAAAGTCGAGGGTATAAAACAGTAATATACAATTAAATGCTACTCTTACAATCAGACATACAGAAGCCATCAAGTCAAAGGTTTATTGTTTGTTTAAATATTAAATAAACCTGTACAGTGTACATATTATAAAAATACTAACTTAGTTAATATTCTTTACAAACGTATAATTATAAAATTTACTATTTATATGTTGGTAAGCATGAATTATACTATACAGTTTTATTTGATATTACTCCTAAAATTTTTAACAATAAGCTGCCATTAAAGTTTACACCTTAAACTTCAATTGTTCCATATTGATTTTATTTACCTACCTAATATAAAATTATTTTGTCGATCAATAAATTTAAAATACACTATAATAAGTAATATGTAGTAATAGGTACGGATGAAACTATAAAAAATATTTTGTAATATCCATTAAACGTTTTTATGTGTAACAAATCACATAAATTGATTTTTTTTATTAATTTTTAGTTTATACTTATTTATAAATGAATATTAATAATTTATTTTATTACTACGAACCAGTTTTTAAGTTCATTGTTATTATATTAAATTATAATAAGCCATTTTTAACATAAAAATACGTCCATTTAATAATATGTTATGTGTAATTACTTTATTATTTGCATTGAACAAAATAATACATTTTTTGTTATTTATTAACAAAAAATGGAGAATTGTTTTTCTTTTCTGGAAAGTAAATAACTAACCAAGTAAGGTACTGGCACCAGTTATGGCCGCTATAAGAGCAAAGTTTACTGTTTTTGTGATTGACGGGTTTATTTTTTGTAATTTTCATGAACTCATGTTACTAATAAGACTTGTAACTCTTTATTTAATCAATTTAATTACCAAAGTCCGCAAATAAAGTTTGTTTTTTAAATTATAGCCTTTTATTTTGTTTATATTTTTTCTCCAGTAATGGATAAAGTAAAACCAGTAATGAACACGCAGTACTTATCATATAAAAGAAAAAATCATCAAATTTGAAACAATGTAAAGCAGTTTCTATGATAATATAATAATTAATAAATAAATTATACTAATAATTAGTTTATATGTCCACCATTTTGACACATATTGGCCGATTGTCATCAAATCACGCTGTAAGACAGTTAAATGTATATAGATTAATATTCAGAAATGGTAGTAATCAAATATCAACAAATATTTCTAATTCAGTACAGTTAATTTAAGAATTGCCATTTCTGTGGTCATATCCTAGACTGATGCCATTACCTTACTTTGGTAGCAAATTTAGCAAATCAATAAAGATTAATAATAGTAATTTCAAATATCTATATACGTAATTCTTTATTAACCATACCATTAGCTCCAATCGATTATAGGTAAATAATTAAATGAAGAATTTAATTATGTTTCACCATATTATAAGCGAACAAACCTATAATGTAAAAAATGAACAGCAAGGACAGAAGCCTGATGAAGTATAATGAGCTGACATAAAATTCTATGTCGTCGTCTAAACACGATCCTGCGGCCAAAATAAATAGAGTGCCATGGATGGACATTGTTACAGAAAAGTTTCACTCGCCATATGTTGCGGAATAATAACAAGTGACGATCAATATAAGTTTTAAATATAGAAAACCTACTCACACAGCGTTTGTGGGAGAACAGGTTACATGTTTCAAAAGATTTGTGTATAGAAAATGAATTATATTATTATACGTAAATTATTGTGTACGCTGTGTTGCCGCCTTTGACAGATGCACATAACGCATTATAAAATATATAATTCGGTGTATATATTATGTTTAATTCATACAAGTAATTATCTGATTTCATTTTAAATGCAATGTACGACAAGCATGTTTAAAGTTAGGAACGCAATACAAGAAAGATTTATCGCAATGATGCATAAAATAGGGTTAACTGGGGTAAAAGTGAAACAAAATACAAATCTTTCATGTTTTTTGACAGTTAACGATACAAAGATGCACTTATGAATAACCATTTTAAATACTTACGTCATTTGAACTGTACGATACAAAACGGACTTTAAAAATGAAAAAAGTGTGTTTCATTTTTAACCTCTAATTTGGGAAAAAGTGAAACAGGCCTCTAATGGAAAATATTTCTCGAAAAATTAAAAGAAAAGCTACAAAGGCAACTGTATATGTGAAATTGTAACTTTAATTAATATCTGAGTTATACAGAAAGTTATGTGTATAGAATTAAAATTTAATTCACACGTTTTGACATCGACTAACAGGGAAATCTGTAGGGGTGACACATCACTTCATATTTTCAGGTCGCTTTAACAAACCTTTAATGATGATGTCAGTTTTTATAATTCTCCTATAAACAAATTAGTTTTTTAGTTGCAAGCTTGTTTCACTTTTACCCCATTTTTTTGGTGTTTCATATTTACCGCGCTCGACCCTAAACAAATAAACTCAAGTCAATGTTCGGAGCTGGGAAACTGCCCAGGATTTATTGTTATTGCACAAATGCTGATTCATAACTAAAGATCAAAAAATAAATTTCAGAAATGCTGGGAGATTTTGTGACAGCTATATTACCTTGATCAAAGTAGATAAATTAGATACCAATAAAAAATTACAGCATGAAGTTATGTTATCTTTTATTGATTTACTTAGTTTTTCAGTCATGTAGAAATTGCTCGCTGTTATTTATTATTAAATAGTAATATTATTGTTTATACATATAAGAATTTTTATTTTATTGCTAAAATACACGAAACAGTTATTTAACTTATTTTTTTTATTTTTAAACTTATTTTCCTAGTGTCCCCATACATTTGACTATGCTTTAATCAACTTTAATGTATAATACATAAATTAATTTTATTGAATACAGTGGCGCCGGAGACGGGGGGAGCATGAATCTAGTCAGAGACAAAAAAAAGTGAGTACAGTGAAACCTCGTTACTTACGTTTTGATTAGAACGTTTTTTTAATTTTTTTTTAGGTCCCAGCATTCTTTTATAAGTCCCCATGTTAAAATATTGTACGTGTTTTCCCCAGTCCCTTTCAAAACTTACTAACAAGGTTATTTCTATTTATTTTTATTTTTTATAAAATAATACGATATTAATCAAGCTAAAAAAAATTGAAGTCAATTTTTTATTTTATGTAAAATTAGGTCAGATTAATTTTTGAGATTCGTACTGCCCCCCCCCCCCCCCCCCCACTCAAAAAAAATGGTACCGGCGCTACTGATTGAATACGTTCGTATCAAAAATATACATAGTAATAATGCCACATTAATAGAATAATTTATATTCAAAAAGCGTACGTAAATTCAATATAAATTGTTGTGTATCCATAAAATTGTTTTGGAGAAAGCACATTTCTTAGTACACAAAAATTTTATTTGTAAATATACAGTATTTTTAAATACTTGTCACACTTACCCATATTATAAAATCAAATGGTAATAATAGTATGAACATAAATATATAAATACCCTACTCCAGCGATTCTCAACCAGTGGGGCGCGTGATAAAACTAAATGGGGGGCGCGATCATCTCGAGAAAAAATATTATTAAAAAAAAATTAATTTACTGAAAGAAAAGCAATAAAATACATTCTGATATAATAAAAAAAATACAAGTTTACATTTACACTGATATGTACATATAATACACTTATAAATAGGATTGTAACAATGTATTTATTAATTAACTTATCAATATTAAATTAAAAATAAGATTAATAATAATTATTAGTACCTCCCTTGGACATGACTTGCAGAGCAAAGTTTTTCGAAAGAAGGTTTAATATTAGATATTTATTTCGGTAAAAATTATTGTATGAGGGGGGGGGGGGGGAATGAGAATTGTGATTGAAAATTGGGTCGCAAATACTAACAGGTTGAGAAACGCTGCCCTACTCACGTATTTATTATTTAATTAGAAAATTAATTCAGTTCTATTTAATTAAAATTTCCATTAATTTTATCTTCATTTTCTGTTGGGCTATTTTTAATTAAGCGAATCATTATTATATGGTTTTATAATGTACTGTTATTTACAGCGGCAAATTAAAGTTGTTGGCTGCCCTAGTTCAAGAAATTATTTCTACCTCTTGTAAAAATATTTTTTAAATCACTAATGAAATTTTTTTCGCCCCATGAAATCTATACTATTTTAAAGATAGTGTAACCTATTCCAAAATATCAACTGAAAAACCCTAATAATATTAGGAATCTGAAAATTCAAAGAATCATCTAAATAAATCATAATATTTATCTAGAATTATTCAAATATATTCAATAGAGATTCGATTTTTTATGTAGATATGCATATATGCAATATACAGATTGTTCAATGTTTCGGAACAGTTTCGTTTTGGGGGTTTTACAGGCTTTGTTTATTATTTATTTATAAACTAGAGATCCATCTGCGGCTTCACCCACGTTGTTTTCATTTTTATGAACATTTATATAATTTATAAAATTTAATATAATTTGTAATGTTAATCTGGAACAATTTGTTACCCCTATTAGTGTTGAACTTGAAAAAAACCGCAATACACGTGATTTTTATTGTAATAAAATAATATTATGCCTCAAATTTATCTAACCTAACCGGCTCCCCCCCCTTGGGGGTTGAATTTCAGATAATCACTTCTTACATCATAAAAGGAAAACACCCTTAAAATCCCACATTTTTTATATTATCCTTAGAATGTGAAAATTAACCTAATTAATATAAAAAGGAATACCTATTCAAAAATCTATATTTTACTATAATTAGTTGAATTTCAGATAATCACTTCTTACATCATAAAAGGAAGACACCCCTAAAATTTAACATTTTTTATATTATCCAAGATGTGAAAATTAACCTAATTATTATTATACAAAAAATTATATTTTACTAATTATTACCCTATTTTAAAAAGTTACATATAAACTTCAAAAGTTTTAAGTTGTCACATTTGATAATAATTCTTTTTTAAATTCACAACAATGCAAAAATTACATATCATGTTAACAACTTAATTAAAATAATAAAAACATAGTACTAATGATTAGTTAACATTTACAAATGAGTTATAAATTCCTCACCTCTATAAACAATGTCTAATATCCAGTAAATGTACAGATGCACTGGAATTCACACTTTACTCGCTATATTTCACACACTAGTATAATAAAAAATAACATAAAACAAAACGAACGCTATTCAATTGTCAAAGGAGCACACGAATTGCCAACACTACGGTCTAACACGCTAGTTGTTTGGCTGGCCGCTAGATGTGGCCACTCCGCCCACGAGCACTGCTGCCTTCGGACTGACTGGTCTAGGCATATGAGACACCTTTATCAATATATTATTGCATTGTACGCGCGGCGCTTTGAACGCGCGTTACGTGTATAGAGTGTATTGTGTTTATGTGCGTTATGAATTGGTGGTTGAGATGGAGGTTATATTACAGTAGGAAGAAATTTTGTTGGTAAATTTCTGACGCACTTTTTAGCAGTTCTTGTTATTGAAATTGTCATTTACTTTTCTGGTAATTCATATGTGTTAAATTATAAAGAATTTTGTGTACGTTATACATTTTGCTGCTACCATTTGCCAAAGAATTGAAAATTTTTACTTTTTTATGGTGCGAATCGATTATATAAGTCTTTGAGAACACATATAAACAGTTTTACAAAAACTTTTATTGTTAATCAAAGACAAGCATGATTCCATTATTAACAATTTAATAAAACAAAAACTGTTGAAGATATCAGGTCTTAATTTTCAGTGAATGTTCTGTACCACAAAATGATTATTTTTCAGAGGTATCTACTTAAAAAACGTTAAACTTTATTAGTTATTACAGCTTAAAAAAAGTGTGTTTTCAGCCATTTTAATCAGCGTAGCGGATAAACAAATGATTTTTTTAATTTTTTTCAAAATGGAGGTTGTAGGGAATTTTGTAGCGACTAACTTGAAACTTTTTTTGTATAATACTTATTTAGACCGCTATTTAGCAAAAATCAGAAAATCTTTTTTTTTTTGCAATTGAACCATGGATAACTCCTGTCGCGGACCACCAAAATTGGAGCAAAATTAGAGTAATATTCTACACGACTTTTGTAACATATCCTGTAAGTATTAAAACTGTACGCAAAAATTCCTATATTAGGTACTTTTTAGCTTAGCCAGCCTGGACTATTAAGTTCAAGCTTTTACTTTTTTAAATAATTTCTTTTATATTTATATAGTAAATAAATGATTCTAAGTCTTATTTTCTTGTATTTTAGTCGATATTTCTATGACGTCATCAAAATATCGACTAAAATACAAGAAAATAATACGTAGAGGTATTATAGTTTTATAATTGAGAATGTAAATTAAAATTAAATGCTATCTTTGATTTTTTTTTTTAATATTTGAGTTGCGCATAAAGATGAGTATTCTAATAATATTTTTAAATGAAAATAAGGAAAGCACTGCTTCCCCTACTTCCATGGATTTTGTTACATCTCATTCTTAATTTTTTGTAACTAATAATTCTATATAAAAACATCAATTTTCTCTACAGTTAATTACTTTGACATACAAACGGATCAAATAATAACCGTAATATCGATTAGCTGTACTGAAAATTAATAAAATAGCCAGTTATTTATTTCGTATAAAATATCACGTACTCTATTTTCCAGCATAATTTTTTATTACAACTATATACACAAAACTCTTACCTACATATCTGGACAATACACTACGTGTCCATAACAAACGTAACATATTTGAACTTATACAGTGGCGTAGATAGGGGGGGGATCAAGGGGATCAATCCCCCCCATGAGTCTACTTCATGAGAAAACTCAAAGACATTTTTGAAACTCTTCTAGTATGAACAAAATAGTTTTATAATTTTTGGGGCCCCTCAGCCACCTCTTTTCCCGAGGCCCCCGAGCTTCTAGTTACAGCCCTGGTCATATCCCCCCCCCATCGCAAAAAGCTATCTACGCCACTGAACTTATACATATACCTGTGTAATCACTTGAATATAATTCGCGCAGTCATAATTGCACTGACTTTATGGAGTATAAATGGTTTTCAAAAAGAGTTCGTTGAACCCCATGCCCCTAGGTTATCATTCTAATAAGCACAGTTTTGTGTACGGGGTCTAATATATATGATGCTGGTTGCTCTGGTACATTTTAATAAAACATGAATTGTTTTATCAAGCTGGTAGTTTTTTGACAAAGAAAAAATCATTTTTAAAATTTTATCATCGTTTTTTTAAACTGTTAAAAAGTTTACATTGTTTCTTCATATTAGTAAAAATATTCTGCTATATTAATGGTGGTAGACCTAATTTGTAAATAACAAAGGTTATTTAGATATAATCACCCACTTATGGATCAAAAAAATATTAATATTAATATTATTAAATTCGATTAAATCGATCCATAAGACTTTTTTAGTGAAACCCCGATTTACGGCTCTTTAACTTACGTCGCTTTGTATTTATGTACATAAATTTTTGATGTTGCGGCGCTTGCTTCGATGTTATGTCTCATTTCCGGTATCAATTTGTTCCCAATCGAAAATTACTGCGACTATCGGACATTTTTGAATTATGGCCTACTTATATCCCAATATACCATAATAATTTGACAATAAACTCACTCATCTTCAAGAATATTAAAAATGTTAAAAAAAATTCGAACATATTTATTCGAATTATTTAAACACGAATTCAATCTTATTTAATAAGTAGAATCATTTCATAAAATATTGAAACCTGTTATTACAAGTTTCATCGCATCATAAGAAAAAAATGTATAGGTACAAACGTAGATATACAATCAAATTACAAAAAAAGACCATGCACGCAAACTTAAACGAAATAACAATATTTAAAATTTATCCTGAATCATGAAGGTTGACCTTAATGATGTCTTATTACCAAATATAGACGAAAAAAACATCTATCTTCCTTGATCTTAACATTTATATTAGAATCATTGAGTCAGTGACGTATGTGAAAGCAGGGCATTGAGTTTGATCAAATAAATAAAAATAATATTTTTTACTGTAAATATTTATTATCAATTCAAATTCACAATAATATTTTTCCAGTTTTTTTTTTATTTCTTTTAAAACTTAATTAAACTATTTATGTGGGAATTTAAACATTTTGCTTCCTCACAATACCGAAGATACAAGAAGCTTTGTGATCGTTTTAAAATGAGACAAAAAAAATGTTCTCCGATTTCAAAATTTTAAATTGATCTTTCCGTTTCAGGTCAAGACAAACACTTTTCGTTCCGTGTCTGTCTGTCTGTCTGTTCCCTAAATCCTTGTCACACGCATAACTCATGAACCACTGAACCGATAGTAATGAAACTTGGTTGGATGGTTGGGTCTGACTTGAGGACGGCTCCATTTCAAAATTGTATGTAAGGGTGAGGGGTAACATCAAAAAAAAAATTTTTTCAAGAAATCTCAAGAACGACACGTTATGTGAAAATTTTAAGAATCTTTTTTGTAGAGCATTTGAAAAATTTAAATTAATTAAAATGTAAGGAAGCATCCATTAATAACGTTAGTTTGATTTTTTTAAATTTTTGACGACTATCCCTCACCCTTGTAAGGATTCGTAAATATGAGTGATCCTTCCTCCCACTTTTTTAATTGATTTAATATAATAAAAACAAATTTAAAAACTGAAACTGGATTTAATTAACATATTCTAAAACCTAAAATAATTAAATAGAAAAAATCCTTACTTAAGTAACACTGAAAAAAAAGCAAACGTAATTAATGAACGTTCTGAATGAAAATAAAATAACAAATTGCCTTTAATTTTTTCTCTCTTCCATGCAAATAAATTGTATTAAATTTAATTAACATATTCTAAAACCTAAAATAATTAAATAGAAAAAATCCTTACTTAAGTAACACTGAAAAAAAAGCAAACGTAATTACTGAACGTTCTGAATGAAAATAAAATAACAAATTGCCTTTAATTTTTTCTCTCTTCCATGCAAATAAATTGTATTAAATTTAATTAACATATTCTAAAACCTAAAATAATTAAATAGAAAAAATCCTTACTTAAGTAACACTGAAAAAAAAGCAAACGTAATTACTGAACGTTCTGAATGAAAATAAAATAACAAATTGCCTTTAATTTTTTCTCTCTTCCATGCAAATAAATTGTATTAAATTTTCACCAAAAATATGTAATTTTATATAACCCTACTCTACTTTTCTGACAATTTCAACTATTTTTTTTAATGAGATAGGATCGACTTAACCATTAAAATAATTTTAAATTAAAATTCACAGTAAGACACATCTCAGACAACAAAGAAATGTATGATTTCATCAAAAGGATAGGGAAGGTGCATTTGTATGAGTAATTTACATATGCAATAAATATTTATATGATACCCTTTATTTCGTAAGGCAATAATTTTTTTTATCAGACATATATTATTATGTTGATCTTTATTGGTTTAAAACTTTGACAAAGTTATATATTCCTATCTAATTTTTCTGAAAGCAATATTAATAAAACGGTTTATGTCTTAATCTGATAAATAAAAAATATAAATTATCTATAACTCAATTGCAACAAAAATAAATATATAAAAGTATATATTACAAAACCTTAAAAAATTCACCCCAGGCGTGCGTGAATTTAAATCGAAATGCAACACGAAACAATAAACTAATATAATAGACAATGAACGTGTGATATGATCAATAAATGTGGTCTTCATACTCTAGACCAGTAGTTCTCAATCAGTACATTATGTGCAATGTAAACCCCAATTACTTTACTTCAGAAAAATCACGAAACTCAATTGTTTTTCTAATGTCCGGTATCAAAAAGGACCTAACAAATTTGTTAGCTAACAAGCACTTTCAAATGAGATGTCAAACTTATATGACAGTTCTTTTGGAGTTTGTTGATGACTTTGACAAGTTGCGCGCACGCGTTGTAGGTAAATACAAACGGTATTAAAACAGTGGTGATGTTATGAAAATTATTTTGTACGGTCAAAGATGCCAACTGTGTTACAATTAGTTGAAGTGTCACTGCTCTAAATTCCATAACTAATCCATAGATACTAGTACAGTATTAATACCCCATTTGAATGTAATTGCTAGCTAACAAATTTTGTTAAGTCCTTTATAATACCGGACATAAATTAACTAAATAATATTCTTTCAAGGGCTGCCAGTTGACCTATTTAATAACTTTAACTTTATTTACTTCCATGTTCTGAAAGAAATGGAAGTATTGTAATACCGTCCAAAAATCGTGTCCGAGATAAGAGCTAATTCTGATTGTACTACCTTCAAAACGTAAAGAAAAGTTGATGGCGGCTGTGCGTGTGGCTGTGTTTGGATGTAGAATTTTCTTTCGTTCACGATAACTACTGTAAAAATGCACAGATCTGAATTATTTTTGGGAAAAATGTTTATCTTAGAAAGTACTCTAAACCTATTGGTTTTGATGTTAATCGGATTAGGGGTTTTAGAAATATTTAAAATTTTGTAACTTTTATCGTCTAAAAAATGAACGTTGCGAGTATTATCTCACTAACTTGGTATATTTTAGTTCAATTGAACATAAGAGACATTTATTTTTTGTACGTGCCTAAACAGCTATTGAAGGGGTGAAAACCACCCTCAAAATTTGAATTTTAAATACTAATTAATACGTCATTAATTCATGTTGCCTTGGAAACTAATGTAACTAAATTCAAATTGTCAAATTAATTATTCTACGAATGTGTATTATGTTTTTAACATTAGGACATGGAAGTCATGTGTGGTTTTCCATACCGACATTTTAAGATTACTATTACTTCCTAAGTATCCAAATAGTCAACTTTTTTAAATGTGTAAAAAAATTGTTGGGCAAAACGTTAATATACCATGATTCTAAATTTTTATTTATCTTATTAATCAGTTATTGATATTAAAAAATTTTGGCAACCTTTTTACAAAATCGAGCACGATTGTTGCAGTTTAAAAAACTACCAAAAAAAAAAAGTTAATTTTGTAAAAAAAAAGTTTAAGCATCGGGTTACACGAGTTAAAACAAGCCAGCAACGACGGACCTTGGTACACTTATCTCATTAACATCAGTGATTGGCTGTGAAAGGACAAGCTGTAAATGAGTTACACATGCATTTTAAATACCAAATTCGTACTCGGCGTCGTCGCGACATTCTTCTACCGCGTATATGGTAACGGAATCGGACGAGAACTCGATCTATACTCAACATATACGATCATTAGGGCTTCAAAATTATATATACATATTAATTATCAGTTATCAAAAGATTTTCTGAAACGTTGCAGAATATAATAATTTAATTGACCCCTGAAACTACCCTACTAGCCCAATATCTCTATTTTCGTTGCACTCATTGGCTGGTGACATCACCACCATAACTGTTGAGAGAATTAATTGAAAATTGAAACAAGAAATATTTCAATTTCAAGAAAGGTAACCTATTTATTTATTTGTTTTTTATTTTCATCTATCTAATTGTAAAATATACATAAAATTATCGGAAAATATTAAAATTTGTTTATTTATCCATACTTAATATTATACACTCACGGAAAAAATTAAAGGACCACTTTTATTTTTCGAAAAAATTACTCATTTTCAAAGTAATGCCGATAGGTCAAATATGATCCATTTTTTACTTATAGGATATGAAAATTGAAGGAAATTTTATCATCTTTTCGAATTTAGGGGTATATTTGTTTTATTAAACTTATTATTGTGACCAAATCGCGGTTTAACAAAAAATAAAAAAATTGATTTTTTTTTGCAATTTTGAAAGATACCCACGGGGATGTTAAATTTTTTTTCTAAAATTTCAAGATAACCATTCTGTAGGAAATTTGTTCAGCTTTAAAACGCTTTTTCAAATTTGTTTTATAATTTTTTGGCGTTACGATATTCGAGTTTGAATGAAAAAAGTACCAAAAAGTTTTAAACGACCATAAAGGGCCTAATGTTAGTCGCACAGAAAAGAAAAAAAAAAAATATTAAAGATTAATTAATCACCTATTGTCTAGTAGCATTTATAAAATGTTTAATTTTAACTTAACCCTTCAAATACGAAAAACAAAACAGTGTTCGAATTTAAATAGTCCTGTAAAAATAACCTTTTTTTTAATCATAGATCTAATGTTTAGAATGTATCCAGAAATAAAGTTCTATCAAAGAATATGAAAATTAGACTTATTACCTTCTATGTGAACAAAGGTTCCAGTAAAAATCTTTTAATTTGGCTGAGAAATTGCATTTTGAATTTTTTGTATACGTTTAGGATTTGACCGTACTTTTTATAACAAGTTTTTCTTTGGGATTTTTTTTTCGAAAAACAATCAATTTTTGAGAAAAATTGTAAGAAGGAAAAAGTTTTTCTTTCTTGTTAAAGAATATTCATAATTTTTTTCAGATGTTTTATATGAATATTATGGGATTAAATTTATTTTTAATAGGGTACTTTTTCATTCAAACTTGAATATCTTGGCATCAAAAAATGTGACAATCATTTTTTAAAAAGCATTTTGAAGCTGAGAAAATTTACTAAATGATGAATATCATGGAATTTTGAAAACAAATAATCATACATCCCCGTGTGAAATTTCTATAACTGCAAATAAATAATTAATTTTTTTTTAGTCAACTACGTGTGGACCAAAAAAATTCAGTTACTTTGAACGAATAAGCGGTGAAAATTCAATGAAAATTAATTTAACTGTCGAAATCAAGAGTCTTTAATATGTTGTTGAACGTTTTTTCATGACCACACGCAGTTGACTGAAATTAAAAATTGAAATTTTTTGTAATTATGGAAGTTTCACACGGGGATGTATGATTATTTTTTTTTCAAAATTCCATGATATACATCATTTAGTAAATTTTCTCAGCTTCAAAATACTTTTTAAAAAATGATTGTCACATTTTTTGATGCCAAGATATTCAAGTTTGAATGAAAAAGTACCCTATTAAAAATAAATGTAATCCCATAATATTCATATAAAACATCTGAAAAAAATTATGAATATTCTTTAACAAGAAAGAAAAACTTTTTCCTTCTTACAATTTTTCTCAAAAATTGATTGTTTTTCGAAAAAAAAATCCCAAAGAAAAACTTGTTATAAAAAGTACGGTCAAATCCTAAACGTATACAAAAAATTCAAAATGCAATTTCTCAGCCAAATTAAAAGATTTTTACAGGAACCTTTGTTCACATAGAAGGTAATAAGTCTAATTTTCATATTCTTTGATAAAACTTTATTTCTGGATACATTCTAAACATTAGATCTATGATTAAAAAAAGGTATTTTTACAGGATTATTTAAATTCGAACACTGTTTTGTTTTTCGTATTTGAAGGGTTAAGTTAAAATTAAACATTTTATAAATGCTACTAGACAATACGTGATTATTTAATCTTTAATATTCTTTTTTTTTCTTTTCTGTGCGACTAACATTAGGCCCTTTATGGTCGTTTAAAACTTTTTGGTACTTTTTTCATTCAAACTCGAATATCGTAACACCAAAAAATTATAAAACAAATTTGAAAAAGCATTTTAAAGCTGAACAAATTTCCTACAGAATGGTTATCTTGAAATTTTAGAAAAAAAATTTAACATCCCCGTGGGTATCTTTCAAAATTGCAAAAAAAAATCAATTTTTTTATTTTTTATTAAACCGCGATTTGGTCACAATAATAAGTTTAATAAAACAAATATACCCCTAAATTCGAAAAGATGATAAAATTTCCTTCAATTTTCATATCCTATAAGTAAAAAATGGATCATATTTGACCTATCGGCATTACTTTGAAAATGAGCAATTTTTTCGAAAAATAAAAGTGGTCCTTTAATTTTTTCCGTGAGTGTATTATAATATAAATGCGAAAATAACTCTATCTGTTTATTTGTAACCTTTTCACGGCTAAACCGCTGAACCGATCTTGATGAAATTTGGCAGAGACATAGCTTGTATACTAAGGAAGGACATACGCTATATACTTTATATCCCGAAAAATTGATTAGATAAAAAATATACAAAATTTTCCACGTGGACGAAGTCGCGTGTAATAACAGCTAGTATTTTTTACTACTTCAAAAATTTTAGTAGCCCTGATTTAAATCTATGAAAATAATTGAAATAGTGAATGAACCGGCGAAGATTTCGTAATAATTGGCTTACGATGAATAAGCGAAAATTTTACAATTGGGTAGATTAAAAGTGAAGAATGTCCCTATACAAAAAACTAGGATTCTTTACGAAAAAAATAATTGGAATCTTTTCATAAAATTTGACTATGAAATTGAATTTTATTTCAAAATATATAAATTTATTTTATCTGTTCTTTATTGTTTGTAAACAAAAAATCGTTGAAACTATGTCAAAAATTGATATACATTAATGATTCATTGTATTTTGAAATATGTGTCCCCAGAACTTAAAAATACCTACAAATTTTAAAACAATTACAATTTAGATTCTCAAAGTTTTAATATACTATACGTTGACAAGTTTTATTTGAATTTAATCTAGATTATTCTAGATGACAGTGATGTTACTGTAACAAAATCAGAAATATGTTGAATATACCATTCGATACGACTTGAAATATTGATTTTAATCAGCCAAAATGCTGCTTATTTGGACTCAGGTTTCCACCATTCGCGTAGAAATAATGTATATTTAATAAAACTAAAAATAAAGATACATCATTGTACATAATATTTTTATTATGATATCTAGAAAACATTGCGTTTCTAAGGACACCCCCTTCTCTAAAAACGACAATGACTCCTAATGACCTAACATCTGAAGAGTTATTTAGGCTCTGACCTTTTATTTATCGTTCCTAATGATGAGCAAATAAAATACGTTTTTGATATCGCATAGCAATAAATAAAATCAGTCACGATTCTAACGTATCAAACTGGCATTAGAGCCAGCGTGTGCTATTTTTATAAATACTAACGAAACCTTTTAGATTCTAACTGAAGATAAATGCACTAATAAACTATCAAATTATAAGTCACCATTCATTTTCTTTTATATAACACATTGGACCCGGTGTTACCTGGGTTAATACCTACAAAATCATAATGACCTAAAATATTCAACATGCCTACCCAACATGAACATCGAGACTAACATATGTCGGTTGGTGGTTTTCGATTGCTTATTTTGCTTTTGTTTTGGCTTAAGACCGAATTACGGCGCCCCTTTACATTACCCTATTCTCATTATCACTCATTTTTCAACACTTTCACCCAGTGGCATAGCAAGAACAAATGCAATGTGGCAAAATTGTGGTAGCAACCAAAAAAAAAGGGACCAAAAATTCTCGGAATTAGAATTTACGGGGTACCCCTTCCACTTCCATCACAATACCGATCTAATGAAATGAGATGGGAATAGCTTTCTCTCTCTCGCACACATTACTCAGAGCGATCTAACATAATTTCCTGGTGGTAAAATTGAAAAGTTCTTTGACAGTTCATCATTTGTAATAAATGGCGTCTTCAGAAAAAGGTATAGTGACTATATTTGAGTTTTATATGAATACTAATGTAAGTATTTGATTACATATTGTTTTTTTTCGTCTGTTTAATAACGTTGTACGTATATTTCTATTTAAATAATTGTGAAACCACTTTAATAATTATTTTTTCACCGTTTGCGCATGTGTAAGAAGTGAGGGAAACAATTTCTCCTCCGAAGAAGGGCAATTCGAACTTATAGGAGTCCAACTGTATAATTCAAGAGGAGTAGGGGGCGGCAAATTTTCCATCTGCCTCAGGCGGCAGAAACCGACGGTACGCCACTGCTAAAATTACCTACATTTCACAACAAACTTATTGCACAGTAATTTTTTTTTTTTCATGTCAATATACCACAATCCCTCAATTTAAATAATATCCATCAATAACATTATCCACTCACTTATAAACAATGTCAATAACCATCGGCTATTTAAAACAGAAAGTAGATAGCATGTTTGCTGTTTGTATTATTTTACTGTTATTCTTTTTGTGCGATATCAAAAGACACAAGTATCATTATTATTCCATTGTAGCAAACCAGTAAAAAAAATTATCATTTGATCTTATACAAGTCGCCACATGTTCGTACAATATGTAATAATTAAAGGTATATAGTAATTATCTTTCTATAACAATAGAGTTCATCTTCAGGTGAAGACAAATCAGGGTGACCAATTTTTTAACAATTAGTTTCATATTCAACAGGGCTTCCAAATACAAAATCAATTATATTGTGTATGTATTGTTAAATTAATTTCCATTAATTTTTAAGTAATTAAGCGTTATATAAACAATTTTTATTTAATGATGCTTTTAGTATATATTATTCAGTGTCACACCTCATGAAATATTAAATTATAATTAATTGATTAGGTGCTTTAGTCACGAATATGCGTGTCTATATTATTAATAATTAATTATAGTTTTTAAGATAATTGAAAGAAGCATCAATACGTGAAAATTATTATTGAGTAGGTAGGAAGATATTATTTATAAATTATTTTAGGAAATGCATAATGAATTATATATTATTATATCTTTATAATTATTATGAATCTATACAAATTTAAGATTCGCTAATTAATTAATTGACTGAAAGACAAATACAAACAATCATATTTTATTAAAAAAAATTTATCTTATTGCATTAAAAGCTAATACGAAAGTTGGGTAAGTCTCGTCTAAAATTTGTAACTGACAAATCCATCGTCTCGAATTTTACAATCTCGTCTCGGTTTCGTCTCGTATACGTAATCGAGATCAAGACGAAGCTGAAAAATACTGTACCAAAACTAATAACGTATGTGTCCGTCCGTCCGTCTGTCCCCTGAATCCTTGTCACACGCATAACTCATGAATCACTGAACCGATATTATTGAAATTTGATCGGATGGTTGGGTCTGGCTTGAGGACGATTCCATTTCAAAATCATCAAAATCGTGTGTAAGGGGGAGGGGTGACACCTCAAAATATTTATTTTTTCAAGATATCTCAAGAACGACACATGTTACGTGAAAATTTTATAGAATATTTTTTATAGAGCATTAAATTTCCTATAATATGGGTCTACAACGTTTGTTGTAAAATATTCCCTTACAAATATTTATCTCAATTTAATTTTAAAATTCGTGTTTTGTTTTTCTAAATTGATATTTGCTTGGATATATTAAATGTCATTTTGACATTTGCATAAATTTAGATTTATATGAAAAAATATTCAGGTGTGTTTTAAGAAAAATTGTATAAAAATTAAATGGTTAACCAATTCCAGGCAATTTATATAAACACTATCGGTTCTTATTTAAATTGAATAATTAACTACCTTTGGTGAATTTAGCACGAGGAAGCACTGTGCATTTACTTGGCAGATGTTTTTTATATATTTTCAAACAGACATAAAAAAATATAATCCTTTCACAAATATCAAAAATAGAAAACCAAAACTCCATAAAAGTAAGCACGGAAACGCAAAGTTCGCGGCATTGACACAACGTTATTTATCCACATATATTGTTGATATTAACAGGTGTCATTCAGCTATCTAACCTTTTGTTATGACCACATTTGGTAACTCTCAATCAATACAATACAAGTGTACAATGGATAGATCTATAAGATAACATACGGGCACTACGCACGCACGGCTAGAGGAAGTATGTTAAATGACGGAATATTTATTACTGCAAATGAACTTGTAAAATAATATGTATATATGATAGTAGTAGAATGCACAGATTACAATCTACACTTGGTGAAAAAAAATACAATAATGTGGCCAACTCATGATTTTTTTTATTTATCTGTACGGTATTGTTTAAAATATCTGCAGATTAAACTTTCAGCAAATAGAAAAAAGGTACTGGCACCAGTTATGGTCGCTATCAAAGCAAGGTTTAATGTTTTTGTGATTGACGGGTTTATTTTTTGTAATTCTCATAAACTCATATTACTAAGTAACTCTTTATTTATTTATTTAAATACCAAAATCCACAAATTAGTTTTTTTTTTTAATTATAGCCTTTTCTTTTGTTTATGTTTTTTTCTCCAGTAATGGATAAAGTAAAACCATTAATGAACACGCAGTGATGGACACTTGCTAATGATTACAAAATGAAAAGTACTACGACACAAAAGGCATAAAAGAAAGAATCGTCAAATTCGAAACAATGTAAGGCAGATGCTATGATAATATAATAATTAATAAATAAATTTTACTAATAATTAGTTTAAATGTCCACCATTTTGACACCTATTGGCCGATTGCAATCAAATCACGCTGTAAGACAGTTAAATGTATATAGATTAATATTCAGGAATGGTAGTAATCAAATATCAACAAATATTTCTAATTCAATACATTTAATTAAAAAATAGCCATTACTGGGGTCATATGCAAGACTGGTTTAAATTTTTTATTAAGTTTGTGTTAGAAAAAGTATTGACTATAGTTGAAAAATGACCAATTTAGAAGGATATTTTCTTTTTAATTATGGAACCTCGCCCCCCTCCCCTAGTCGGTATAGTATAATCACCTATTGTGTAATCCTTAAAAAAACTCTCCGTGAATCGAAAGGTCTCATAAGTGTCACCTGCCCTGATTACCCCAGGGCACATTCTCTTTATAACTGGCTGCATCTAATTATTGTAAAGCCAAAAAAGAACAAAAAAAATTTACAATCGTAACCGTTTATAATTTTTATTTTTATCTTCAATTGGTATTTTTTAAACTCAAATGTGGGATTTTGAGATCTCAGACAAGTCAACATAAACATCAAATGGAAAAATTATGAGAATTGGTATTCTGCCATTCATAAAAAAATACGTCGAGTAAAACCCCCACATTAAGAAAATTATGCGTATTATATGTATCATTATGAATATCTAATTATGTTTATTTATTGTTCTACTCTATTGATTTTCAAATAAAACAATTTACATGGAATATCGCAAAGATCTGAAAAATCCTACATAATCATAACTCATTATTATCCTTAGTGTTCCTAATAAGGAAACCACGAGGATGTATATTCTCTGTCGAAAAAACATATAAATATTAACTGATCGAAGGATTAAACATTATTTATGATCAAAATATGAGTCAGATCAAATCAGTATTATGTTTTTCTACAATATTATAATCGTGCTGGCCTTTTATGCGAGGCAAAATATCTATGTTTAATTATTTATATGCATCTATTTTTTAATTGATAGAGCAAGGAAAATATACATATCTACATATATTGATATATTTATGCACTAATAAATAAATACATATGAATGATACTTCTATTATAATAGATATAAATATAAAAAATCGAGAACAAATATGTATGTAGATGATATACTTATTATTATTGTTATACTGTCTATTATATTAATATTAAAATCTTCCATACCAATAAAGGTATGATATGATACAATTTCAATTATCATATTACAGTTGAAAATATAAATAAATAATATTATTATTCTATTAGACATTACAATCATTAGTTTTCCCTGCGTTAAATTCAACTTAACTATATGGGATGAATATAAAACCCAAGATCATTCAATTGTGGATCATTATACAAAATTAAAGCAATATTATATTGTTATAAATAAGTTAAATCACATAGCTATTTTCTGTTCTTGAGATAAACAAAACAATTATCAATTATTTTTGAACGTCGACTTCAATTGTATAAACTTTTTATTTTTGGGTTTTATCCCGCGTCGCACTTTAATATCACTTGACGTTTCGACCAATATCTCGTGGTCTTCTTCAGAAGAAAAACGTCAACGCATATATAGGCAGCTACACCTCCTGGATTCGACACTTCATTTCTGAAGAAGACCACGAGATGTTGGTCGAAACGTCAAGTGATATTAAAGTGAGACGCGGAATAAAACCCAAAAACCAAAAGTTTATACAAACATATGTCCGGTATTATAAACGAGCTAGCAAGCATTTTCAAATGAGGTTTCTAACTTATCTGACAGTTCTCTCAAAGTTTCATGAAGTGTTGGACAATTTTCGCGCATACGTGGTATGTAAACACCAACGGTATTAAAACAGTGGCGATATTAGAGTCGCTTACTGTGTTACAATAAGTTGAAGTATCACTGCTCTAAATTCCATAGCTAATCCATAAATACTATCACAGAATTAATACCCTATTCGAAAGTTCTTGCTAGCTAGCAAACTTGCTAGCTCCTTTATAATACCGGAAACCAATCGAAACAAACCCGAGGTAGCTTTATATTTCCTGAGTCGATATTTTACTTCAAAAAATCCTTAACGAGGCGGGATTTACCCTATTTTCAATGCCTAACCTTCACACATTGCAAGTGACAACTGCAAAGCGATGCAGTATGCACGATGTCGAAAGGTTAAAACAATAAAAATCAAACGCGAGAACAATAATAATGGTATCTAATTATTTCCCCCTCATCAGTGATGCAGAAGCCACATAGACGTTGGCTATGAAAATAATAATAATATGTATTTTAAGTATTTATTTATAATTTCAATATGTATTTACAACAAAAACTTATCAAATGCATACAAATAATATAAGTGGATCCTGACTTCTTGGTGTAAGCCGCGTCGGTTAGGTCGTATTATTGGCCGTTTCGTCACACATTGCAGTGGACAACTTCAGGCCTCTCCTAAAAGTGTACTTTTTATAGTTTTTATAATAACAAGTGTGCATTAAAGAAGTTATTAACTAATTACACAGCCACATAAAAAAGTGAGTATTGGTCGAGCATAGTCGAAACCCAAATTTTTAGAATTTTCTGGTTACCAGTTTTTTTTTTATTTGAGTTTGAATTTTTCCAAGTTGGATACTAAACTCTAAAATCGTTATTTGAACTGTAAAGTGGATTTTGTTATAGCTTTTATTTAAAAAAAGATTTTCCCGAGTTTTAGCCGTGAAAAAAAAAATTTTCGCAAAAGTTATAAACAAGAAAATTATGTATAATGTAAATACAACCAACATTTTTTTTTTGTAAAACAAATTCGATGTTTGTTTATCCATTGTAGAATGTACGTTCATAAAAAAAAATTAACATCAGAATTGTTGATATTCGTTTAGCGTAAGCACTCATTAGAAGGAATTTTACTCAATTCGAAAATAAACATTAGTTTATAATTATCTATGTTTTTATTTTGATCAGTAATAAATTTTTTTGTTTCAAAAATTATCAGACTCATAATTTTTAAAATACATGTTTTCACGAACTGGTTTACCTCTTGTTTGAGCTACGGACGCCCATGGAAACTAGACAATCACTGTCGCATTGTGGCTCGGATGTACCGCAAATTATTTATTATGTTTCTATTAACATTTATTAACCTTAATTTACTCACAGCACGAAACAGATTTTTCGTGTCTAGTTACTACCAGGGCAGTAATCAAAATATTGATAAACATAAATACATAACTAAAATTTTATATTAATAATAAAAAATCGTTTTGATGAAAGTATTTAAAAAAAAAACTTATTAAATAAATATATTACAACTGCTAAAAAATATGTAAATAAAATGTTCTGAGTTGCAAGAAGTTATTGTATTCAATATAATTAACTAAAGAATTATATCTAATAATTAATCTTTCACAGAAGATTATGAAACAATTTTAACACCAACAACTTAAAAAACACTTTACCTTAATTACTTTATTTTTTGTGGTACACAAACGCAAACTTATGATTAAGAAACATCTCAGCATACTTGATTAGGTTGCTTTATGAAACAAAAACGACCAACTTTATCATTTAATTTTCTTCTCACAATCTTCAACTTCAAGGGTATATTTTTGTATACATTTTAAATATTGAAAACTTGCTTCAATGATAAAAAATAATTTACCCTTTATAATTCAAAACTGTCTTTTGCTGATTTTAATTTAACCTCGATTATCTGGAAAAGTCCTACGAAAAAAATTTACCAGACTTTTTTTGAAATTTATTCTATGAAGAATTCCGTATGGTGGTACACAAATCCGGTCGATCTGGAACACCCTGTATATATACAGTTATATTTCTCGAAATTGAGTCGAATTGAAAGAACCATTAATTTTTTTATATACATTGTATTCCAAGTTGATTAAGACATAGGAAATTTAACATGGGGGCAATTAGAAGTTGTCAAATTTAACGATGTGTGATTGGTTCATTTTGAAATACCGCCACAAAATTTAATAAAATAGTAATTAGTATTTTGTTTTCAAATTTATATCTGCCAAAAAATATTATTATAATTTTATCTAGGATGCTTACTTTAATTTTATTAATGTATTTTAATCTTTATTAAAGTTGAAAACAAAATACTGTTGATTAATTTAAAATTTATCAGTTAGTTTCGAGGCAGCATTTCAAAATGCACCAATGACACATCGTTAAATTTGACCAAAGGTTACTACAACATTTCTAATTGTCCCCATGTTAAATTTCCTATGTCTTAATCAACTTAGAATACACTGCATGTTAATGTTCTGAAAAAATTTCACTTCTGTTAGCAACTGTTTTTAAGTAACCTTAGGTTTCAGCTTAGAAAACTTCCACTGTATATAAACAAATACGGGTCTGGTATTATTACAATTAAAACAACAATAAATACTAACACTATTATGAACCTTGAAAGAACCGAAAGAAAATAAAATAATTTTTTTTATAAATAAACATTTGCTCCTATAAAAATTCGTTGCGTGCATCTTTTAACTGTTTATTTTACGCCTTGGAACATTAATACTTGTTCTACAGTGTTTTATTAGTTTAATAGTGCTTTGTTAATTATTCATTAAGTACTTAATAACTGTTAATTGTATTTCAGTGTAAAAACGAAGTCAATTATATGAACCGCATAAATTTATAATTAATATTGTAACTTTGTAACTCCACTCTTTATCAACTTTTTAATTTTTTTTACTAGAGTAAGTACCTGATTATAAAAAGTACTATTCTTAAAAAAAATCTCTTTCATATACAATAGAATTTCGCAATAACGGCGTAATTGGGACTGGACCCTCACGGTTAAGTGAAAAACGCCGGTAAGTGAATTTAGGGATTTTTTTTGTGCTTCGCGAGTACCTGTAAGCAAAACTACGTACTATGTAGAAATCTATTATTATATTAAGAGTGCAGAAAGGGAAATGTATACAATGTTTACCTTTAAATAGTTATATATTTAGTGCGTTATAGAGTAGGTACATGATTTACAACTGAAAATTTCGAATATGTTCAAATTGTTATTTATTTTCAAGTTATAGAACTTTTTATTATTTTCGATTTATGTACTCAAATTCAGTGGCGAGGCGTGAAGTTTTTAATAAGGGAAGCATATTTTGTCAATCCTCCCCCTCCTATTAACAAAAAAAAACTAGTTATGAAACACCTTGTATTTTAATCGATATTTGTATGATGAGTTGAAGTTCACTGCAGGAAATTTCACTAAAATTTTTTGAATTTTTGATTTCGTTAAAAGTATATTTATTGTATAGAAAATAACGTAAAAAGTTTAAATTTTCAAAGCGCAGGTCTCTATCTCAAACCGTTCTCGAGATATAGCCTCTCGAAGTTTTAATTTTTTCAAATTTTTGGAGAAAAAATGCCATAACTTTTGAACGCGTGGTCGGAATTGATTTTAGTTGACGGATTTGAAATCAGCGTGTCAAAATCTATATAATGACATGTATAATACTTTATAATACGACAAAAAAATTTTGGACAAAAATCGACATTTTTTTAAGGTATTTGAATTTTTTCGATTTTTCACGAAAAATTTTTTTTCGAGTTTTAAGGTATTACACATGTCATTATATAGATTTTGACACGCTGATTTCAAATCCGTCAACTAAAATCAATTCCGACCACTCGTTCAAAAGTTATGGCCTTTTTTCTCCAAAAATTTGAAAAAACTAAAACTTCGAGAGGCTATATCTCGAGAACGGTTTGAAATACAGACCTGCGGTTTGAAGCATTCAACTTTTCACGTCATTTTCTATACAATAAACATACTTTTAACGAAATCAAAAATTCAAAAATTTTTAGTGAAATTTCCTGCAGTGAACTTCAACTCGTCATACAAATATCGATTAAAATACAAGAAAATAAGACGTAGAGGTATTATACATATGTAGTTTTATAATTGAGAGTGAACATTAAAATTTAACAATTTCTTCGATTACAAACAGTTCGTTCGAAATCTTAATTTTCATTCATAGTTTTTTTATTATTACTTTATATTAAATGAATCGCAAAAAAATATTGTCAAAAACAAAGCAGAACCAGCTACTTGGCCCTCCTCAGGCATCCGAAGCTAATTTCTCACGTATACACACTTACACACCCATCTTCCGCTGGCGTTTCCATCACCTGCAGGATGTTGTTCTAGGTTTGTGTAACTCGTCACTAAATCATCATGTCTGTTAAGCTGAACCCTCACTTATCAGTCAAGAAAAGACAAAATAATTATATTTGGATTGATAAAGTAAAACAGTGCGCAGTAATATCTATTTTAAATATAACACATTAAACTAAAAATACACATTTTTTTAAATAAAATGTATACATCATTGTGTTTAAAAAAATTAATAAAAAACCGAATCAAATCTTTTCTATACATCTTACTAGAAAATATCGATTGTATTTATTTTGCCTGATCTGAAATATATTAATTATAAATTTTCCTTAGTACAAACCTGTTATAATTTAATTCAAAATTATCGATAAAATCTCGATTTTTATGTTTTTTAATCGCAAAAAGATACTAGAATCATACAACAATATTAGACTCTTTTTTTAATTAAATGTACTAAATTAGAAATATTTGTTGATATTTAATAACTGCCATTACTGAATCATAATAAATACACTTAACTATAAAACAGCTTAATTTGATGACATTCGGCCAATGTGTGTCAAAATGGTGAACATTTAAACTAATTATTAGTGTAATATATGTATTTATTAACTATTATATTGTCATAGTATCTGCTTTAAATTGTTTCAAATTTTACGATTCTTTATTTTATAACTTTTGTGTAGTAGTACATTTTGTAATCATTAGCAAGTTTCCATCACTGTGTGCCCATTACTGGTTTTACTTTATCTATTACTGCAGACAAAAAATACACAAAATAAGACTATAATTTAAAAAAAAACTATATTTGCGGACTTTGGTAGACTTTATAAAATTGACATATAAAAAAAAGTAAATTTGATTTTTTTTAAATTGCGACCCTGAAATGTGTTGCAGTCCATTGATTGCGCAGCACTGGTTTATAGTGTGCATTGAGCTTTATCAACGCCGCCTATGGCGCTGTTTTAACTACACAGACCAGATGAATACCGGCCTACCAAATACACATTGTATTTTTAATGTTCGTCCCAATTGCTTTCTGTCTGTTCTTGAATATTAAATCACTCGCGACAGCTATCGCGAAGATTAATCTTTCCCAGGCAGTGATGTTGCTTAATATACTTATGTACAATGTATTTTATTGTTTTGTACTTATTGTTTGTTTTTTAAATTGATTTTATAAATATATTCGATACAAATTAAATTTAAGTACCTACCTACTTATTTAATTCGATAATAAATTTTAAATATTTATGGAATTTTTATAATTAGAGGGTAATTAAAAATACATCTTTATAAAAAAAATAAAGAAGAATGATACATTTAGCACATCCTGTATTTGATATTTGTATGTAAGGTACTGGCACCAGTTATGGCCGCTGTTTTTGTGATTGACGGGCTTGTTTTTTGTAATTCTCATGAACTCATGTTACTAATAAAACAAGTAACTCTTTATTTAATCAATTTAATTACCAAAGTCCGCAAATAATTTTTTGTTTATGTATTTTCTCCAGTAATGGATAAAGTAAAACCAGTATTAACACGCAGTAATGGACACTTGCTAATAATTACAAAATGAAAAGTACTACGACACAACAGATATAAAAAAAAATAATCATCAAATTTGAAACAATGAAAAGCAGTTGCTATAATTAATAATTAAATTAATTAGTTTAAATGTCCACCATTTTGACACATATATAACCGATTGTCATCAAATCACGCTGTAAGACAGTTAAATATATATAGATTCATATTCAGAAATGATAGTAATCAAATATCAACAAATATTTCTAATTCAGTACATTTAATTAAAAAATAGCCATTATTGGGGTCATATCCAAGACTGGTACCAGTACCTTATATCAATAATAATTAAAGTAGCATGTATAAGATTTGTTATATTTCAAAATTTTCTTTATGTTTGTTACACTAATGTCCGGTATTATAAAGGACCTAACAAAATTTGCTAACTAGCAATTACTTTCAAATGGGGTATTAATTCTGTACTAGTATCTATGGATTAGTTATGGAATTTAGAGCAGTGACACTTCAACTAATTGTAACACAGTTGGCATCTTTGACCGTACAAAATAATTTTCATAACATCACCACTGTTTTAATACCGTTTGTATTTACCTACAACGCGTGCGCGAAACTTGTCAAAGTCATCAACAAACTCCAAAAGAACTGTCATATAAGTTTGATATCTCAGTTTAAAGTGCTTGCTAGCTAACAAATTTGTTAGGTCCTTTATGATACCGGACATAAAATAAATAGAAAACATTATTTTAAAAAATAAATAAATAAGTATCAAAATTATATTAACCAATGTATTTTACTGACCTATTGTTGCTTTACCAACAATCAGTATTTACTTTTTATAATATTTTTTTATACGAATCATGATAAAAAAACAATGCCACGTATTGTTATGTATGTATATTATATTGCAAAGGTTGATTGAATCACGGATTAAATAATAAAAGACAAGTAAATTATGTTTACGGTCAGGTAGTAAAGAAATCGAAACCGTAAAAATTCAAAAACCACATATCCCAGACGCAAAAAATCAGTGAGTAAGGGAACAATCAATTTATATAAAAAATATAATAATAATAATAATGAAATAAGTCTGTTGCTTATTGTTAGTGCAGGTGTTTATTGTGTGTCCTTGGGTTACACTTTTCAGTGTAAACATTACTTAAATGCTTTTCTAAATACGGTATTCCCTCGAGACAAGTAAGTACCAGACAGTGTGGTAGATGTTTTTTTTTATTGTTTATGTATGTATTATACAGAAAACTTACATGACTGCCGGTGTATTGCATAAAGTAAAAAGAACCAAACTAACCTACAAAACGCAATATCTGACATAAGACAAAATGTTGAGAAAATGGTGAAAACTGATAACTGGTCAAATAAGCGGAGGAAAGTATTCAAATTTTCAATACTGGAAGATTGGACGTCGGTAATTAATCTACTAAAACGAACAAGAAAAAAAAATTGGAAATTTTTTTATTAAGTTTTTGATTTTTACTTATTGCTTTTTGAACCAAAAGAAGGTAGATATTGCTTTTTGAACCCAATTTAGATTACCAAAGAGTAAGATTTGTAGACAAGATTATTATTTTGATTAATATAACATATTTACAAAATAAACAAATTATTACATTTTTTTAAACGTGAATTTAGTAAAATATGTAATTTATAATATATTTATTTTGCACAGATATTGCGTTTTGAAACAAAATTAACACTTAAAGTATTAAATATGGAACGCATTGCATTTTAACCCATAATTATTTATCAACGAAAAAGAGGCTGCAAAGATGCATCTTATTCCAACTTTAGGTGAAAAATGAAACTTTGTGCAGATATTGCGTTTTGATACTAACTTCCTCACATGGATTATTTTTAAATTAACTTGCTTGAATAACATATCTTTCGCTATTTTAATTTAAAACCCCGACTAGAAAAAATTGTTTGAACAAAATCAGGACCAGGCGCGTACACAGGGGGGTTCTAGGAGTGAGCCCCCCCCCCCTCCCAAGAATTAAATAGATACACTGAATACAATGGCGCCGCAAAGAATTATTTTTTCTGGGAGGAAGGGGCAGTACGAGCCACAAAAAATTAAGCTGACCTCACACTACTTGGCGTTCATAAAATTCTAAATTGACTTCAATTTTCTTTAATTTGCTTAATATCGTATTTGTTAAATTTAAAAAAAATTAAATTAAATAGAGATACTAGGTTTTTATTTATTTTAGTCTCTGACTAGACTCGTGGTTATAATATATAATTTGTTTTTGGGCTTTAACATCAGTTTACAAAAATTACAGAATTTTTAAGAGTAAAAAAATTACAAAAAACCATCCTAAAAAACAGGATCAAAATTTTGGGGGAGCAAAAAGTAATCATTACGCCCCCCCCCACTGAATTTTTTTGGGGGGGAGGGGCAGTCGAAATATAACACAAAGATAGTTATTTTACATTTTTTTAATGAAATCAACAAGGTTTAAAAACACTAAAATAACCTCACCATTGTTTTTTTTTTTTAATTTATGTACTGGTGTAGTTTTAATTGTTTATACAAAATATAAAAAATTAAAATTTGAAAGCAATCACATTTTTATTGAAAAATTTTTTACTTCGAAAATAGTCACATATATAAAAAAAATTATAAGAGGCCCCACGATCATTTCTTGTGCCGGGGCCCCAGATCCTCTAGTTACGGCCCTGTTTCTACAGTAGAATAAAAACTATTTTTACTATTTTTTATTTGATTATATACGATACGATCTACAAACAACTCGAATTAATTTACTACAATACAAAAAAATATATATTTTTTTAATTTTATACAGGCCGTTGTATTCCGTGGGTAGGAAGCAGGCACTTCCAAATATATTAAATTACACTTCGTTCTTGTTTCCAGCTAATCTCAGTAACACATCTCACACAATATTGACAGTAAGCATTTGATTTTAAGTCAAACCCATTTTCACACATAAAACACTGTCAAATTTTGACATCCCGTTAATTTTTTTGTGCGTATCGCGTGATTGAATCTATGAAATTAATTCACTCATTAAATATTAACTAATTCTCTTTCATATACAAATTAGAGAAATTCCAAAGTGGATCATTTTTAATTTACGAATAAAACGGCGTTTGAATATTTGCATATATAAACAGATAGCTCAATATTGTTGTCTATTATTTGAAGAGAAAGAAAGGTAATATTTAGTTAGTTCATTAACCTATTTAATTTTATATTAAAGTTTAACGTCCTAATATTTTCTAAAATAATATTACTTACAATTAGTAATAAATATATATTTAACTTTTTTATACCTGCCTAAGGCTCATATAAAAACAGTTCAATTATTCTTAATCATATTATATTTTTGTGCAAAAGAACTTTCCTATTGTACCATGCATGTGTTTTTTGGGGGGAAGAGGTGAATTTTACTGTTGACAAAACGAATGATTATTAATTAATTAATATGTATATCTTATACTTACAAGGCAACCTTTTCAAGTGGCATATTCATATCGAGTTTAAATTTTGTATATAGTTATCTTAGCTGCAGTAAAACGGTTTAAGGGGGTGAAATACCCCTATGAAAATGTGCAAAATAATCATATATTTCAAATAACTTTGAAACTAATGAAGATTTAAAAAAATCTATAATACGAAATTTGTATGATTTTTTTCGCTCTTTCAAATGACAACAGTAGAAATTCGAAAAAATAGAAGTGTAATAAAATTAAGTAGTTCAAAATACTAAATCAAATATTTTACTTTTTTCTTTAGTAGATACATCGTGAATTACGATCAAAAAATTTCAAAATTTCTTAACGAAATTCATGACAAATACACCTCAGGGTGTAAAACTAACCAACTAGTCTGACATTTGTTCAAATTGTAAGCATTATTGGTGATTGTGTATATTTATCGTTTAAGGTTAATTACAATAAATTATTTTTATTGACATTTATATTACTAGTTTTTGTTTGTAGGAGAAGGGATTTTTTTGTTTATCAAACAAATCAACTGATAAATATTGTAATAGAAAATATTTTTATTTAACCTTCCGTGTGATAACTAGGCCACAAATATGATTCAAATGTTTGTTATTGAAATAAAGAAAAACTGCATTTTTTCTGTGACAGTATTTCATTTACATATACATTATTTCTTCATGCAATTCAAAGTCATTGTCAATTAATGCCTCATAACACTAGTGACTACTGAATATATTCTTTGTTAATACTTACATTTTTACTTTCTTATACCCATATATACATATGAAATATACATATAGTATAAGTAAGTATAGTTACTATTCTGACTATTTTCGTCATGATGTCTGTGTGTTTGTCCGTCTGCCTGTCTGTCTGTAAGCGCTGTGACTCAAATACGATAAATCGTAGAAAGGTAAAATTTTATATTTATAAGATTAATTTTTTTTTTTTTGGAAGAAAACCTCCTATTTTTGAAAACGATCTTTCAACTGGATTCAGATGTTTACTGATGTCGATTTTTAATTTTTCGAATTACTTTGAAACAGTGCGAATTAGAGAAAAATGGTCAAGTTAAATATTATTATCTATAATTTATATTTCGAAAAAAAAACATTTTAAAGAAAAATAATTTAATTAATATTCAAATGGTTCATAACAGAGAAGAAATCTATAGTTTATGTCCCACTTGTCAGAAATATGTTTTAATAAAATAAGAATCACGTACACTGTTCACTGTCAGAATTACGTATAAGAAAGTCCTGTGGCTCCCATGACAGATATTTAGTTTTACATGTGTAAATAATTATGTAAACAAAACATTTAAATATAAGACTTAAATATTTAAATTTTTTAAAAATCTTGGCAGAAAATATGGCGAAAAATCTGCACCCTTTCAAAAAATCTAATAATGTTATACTAAAGTGATCCCGAAATCTACAATGATCTTCATATTTATTACTATTTAATAACATAAAATTTAAAAAATACTCTGTCATTTAAACAATATAGATTTTATGTCGTCCATATTAATTAAAATAATATGAATTATTATTAATGGAAATATAAATTCATATTTATATGATATATTACATCGTATAATATTATTTGCATAATTGGTCTTTTATATCATATTAATGTGTTTTCTTAAACTGTGGTCATCGTGAGTAGCTGTAACTTGTTTCAGAAAAACGATCTAAATAAAGCAACCCAAGTCAAAATATGTAGAACAACTACTTGTTAAAGTTGGACAGGTTTTTTTTAACATTTTTGCATAATTAAGTAAACTTTTATAATTTTTTAAAATATATTCAAAATGCAAAATAAAACTCACAGTTATTGCACAAAGTACATTTACATAAATATTTCGTTAGTATTGCACATTTCAATAAGTAAATTAAAAGTATTCAATTAAATTATTTTATTTATTGGATATTATTTAAAACGAACTCAAAAATCACTAAAATTATAATATAAAAAATTTGCTTGAGTGCAAATGCAAATTAGCTCCAAACTAACGCTATCTGCTAGGTATTAAATATAAATGACAACTACTGACAGATGTAGCTAATGGAATCGTACATATGATGACTTTGACGCATGCGTATTAAGTAGAACTCAGCGACTTAAAATAAGTACTGCCAACATTTACATTCCTATACATTTATTACCACTTCTTTAAAATACCGAGCAATTTCATAACAATTTTACTCCTAGCAGATAGCGTTAGCTGGAAGCTAATTTGCATTCACTCAAGCAAATTCTTTATAATACCGGACATTAGTATTAAAATGCTCATTTTAATATAATCTTAGAATTTGCGACACCAATTTTTATTGCAATTTAATCAAGTAGGTAGCGGTTATATGTATAATTAAAAACACACATTTGCAACTAACAAATCTTACTTTCCGGTAATTATCATTGACTCTCCTTCAACTCATTTCATCCTAGTTTTGTTCAACAGCTACTGTAAACAATTGACCGCCTACCTTCAGCCATGGGCCCAAATTAAAAAACAATTACACACAAATATCAAATCTATCAACACAGCCAATTCAATATTTTGTAATTAACAAACCAAATTATTTACAATACAAAAAAATATATATTTTAATTAAAATGAAACCAATATATTTTCATATTTCTAACAACCATAGTTCGAATTACTTCTTAAAATCAATTAAGAGCTATATAAGCCATCGATATTGAATTAGGTGATTTTTCTATTAAGAAATGCACTGCGTCAAATATTCTTGCAACAAACAATTTAAATCGTTAAGAATTATCTTTTTAGAGTTCCGTAGAAAACTAGAAACCCTTATAGTTTCGCTCTATCCGTCCGTCTGTTTAAATTTTATACCGATTAAGATGAAATTTGGTATACGGACCCAAAATCAGAAATGATGAAACTAAAAAAAAATTTTTTCGACCTAATTCCAATAGACTGAAAAGTAAATTAAAAAAAAAATTTACTTATCCCCCTGAACGAATTTTATTTCGATTTTTGTGTAAATTTCGGAAAAAAAACAATTCGTGGTGAATTTTGTATCGTGGGCATGTTGGGTGGGCATGATTACTTTATATTTAATTGAATAAGTTTTTTATAAAGAAAGAAACGTCAAGTGCAACAATAATGCAGCGCGGGATAAAAGCCAAAAATACTTTAAGCGTCATTAGAAAACTAATTTAACATTTCGTAATCTTTGTCATAATAGCTAATTGATTTCTGGGATCTATAGTTGCATGACATTTGTATTTCGAGATAATAATGAAAATAAAAACATGTCTAATTCATTCTGAATCTAGCCGACAAAGCAGACGTAGGCGGGCAAAGACATGAGCGAAGGTTAAGTAATGAAAATCAAACGATTGTGAAAGAGGCTTAGACAAAATTAGGCGAACAATAGATGTACACCTGTTAGTACGAGATGCAAATGCAAGGTGAATTGATTTTGATCGAGACAAAGTATCAATCAATTCGATATCCTACGTATATAATGCAGATGTAAAAGGTTATCAATTCGTAAATTTATTTATGTGATTGTTATTTTTTTATTTTATGAGGTCGTGAATTTTAATCATGTGTACATGTGTTAATAAAAAGGTAATTTTTCTAAGAACTAGCAAATCGTTGTTAATAACTTATGTTAATTAAAATAATACATGATAGAGTAAAAATATAACAAGCGAATTTTGAATGGAAGGATGCGAATTTCGCTGTAAAATTTTAGGACGATATTTTATGCATGTTTGACTAACAGTTTATGTAAAAAAAATTAAATTTTTAAAGGTTATAAACAGGGACTTGAACTCGAACCCGAAACTCGACCAAACCTGTATTTTTCATTAACCTGAACCCGAACCTTTTCATGGATAACCGGTAACCATAAATTTTTAAAAGGTTCAAAGTAATATTTTATAGGCTATTAGTTAATTGTACAGGCAAATTAGATTTTAATTAAAACAAAATTATTAGATTAAAAATTACTTCGGAAATATATCCAGTAGTATTTCTCGTTAAAGAATTCAATGAGTCCCAGGTCAAAAATTTCTTTCGTTTAGGGGAAAGTGAGGTAAAATGGACATGTTCGATCAAATGCATGAAAATAATGAATGTCCCTGTATTTAATAGTTTTAACGTACATTAAGTAATTAATGAGGTCAAAATTAATGTTGGGAAGAGTACTGAGGGTTATAGGTTGTCAAGAAAACAAATAGTGAGGCAAAACGAACTATTTTGTAACGGTAAATATTTGCTTATTACATAAAATTGGCACGTACAGTAAAATTAGGTTTTAAGAAGGAAAAAATAATGTTTTTTTTTTCGAAAAAAATAATTTTCTTTCAATTACAAACTAAAACCCAAACCCGAACCCTGAAAAAATAACGGTTTTTGAACCCAAATATTTTGCATCATGCTGAACCCGAACCCGAGCCAAATTTTATATTTAAACCTGAACCGAATCTGAACCATAAATAAATTCCGGTTGAAACAACGTTTACCTATAAAACGCGATACAGATGTATTTATAACTACGACTGTGAAGTAGGTGGTGGTCTAAACTCTAAACTAAAATTTTAGATAGATAATTAATTTACTACGTGGGATAGAAATGCATAAAAAAACCAATAAAACATATTCAGCCAATTATTTAATTTAAAATTGCAATTCGAACAAATGACTTGATACTTATCCCAATAGGCATGATGCCTAATTAAAAAATAAACTATTCTATGATAATCTTACGTGTTTTTTTACCAAAAAAATTCTTATTTCTGCAAAAAATAAAGGTTTAATCACTAAAATTGACTCTTTTAAAACTAATTTTGAATTTGACGCCAAAACGCTCGTAGGTGTCATGGCGCATTTTTGACGTCACGCCTATGTATACACTCACTGTCAACAATAATAAATCCTTGTTTCATCGCTAACGTTTCTCGGTTTTAGTTTTGGTAACACAAAACTGAGCAAATTGATCATTTAAAACCACAAAATAATTTATAAACAGTGCAAATATTAATGAAACAAAAATTATGTTTACTTAGCCGAGACGTCATTGGTGTTCCATCTAACATGGTGGATTGCTGTATTTTGTGTTTTTATTTTAACAAAAATTATATTAATCTCGCTTTTAGTATAAAAAAAATACATCTTTTAGAATCTTTTTAACTTATTTCATTATTTAAAATCATAATTTGTGATACTTTGTTACTGGCATCATGCCCATTAAGCACTTTAAAAAGTTGATAACTACTATAAAAACAAATGCTTGTATTTTCCAACACCGATTAATATAAACATAATAATCATTGTTTAAAAGGATATCACCCGATTCATTCTAAAACAAAAAACCGCATCCATTTCACAGTGAATTTATCGCTCGTTCTTGAGATCATCAAACCAATGATGGGTAACTAATCCGTGATATGAATCATACCAAAACAAGATAAACAATGCTTCTAACAACTACGACCTTGGCGTTCCTCCGGGGTCGATGCTGAAAACCGTAACCATTTGGAACATTGTCACTGTATGGCATAACTTCACGCCATTCTCTACAAAAACCATACAGACTGAACTAATTGCAGTTGACGTCATCGTGCCGGTGGTCATTAACTTGATGTAGGTCGGCTGTGGCCTCACAGAGCCCACTTGAGATAGGTCTTTTGCAGGGCTGTACACAGTGGTTCTAGGTGCAATCCGCGACTGCATCATTCTAATTTACATATAACCAGCGCCGGCTTTAGGGGAGGGGGCGAACCAGGGTTATTGTCTTAAAGTTAATGATGTAAGCTAAATTCTTTTAAAAATTGAAGTCTGTAGGATCGCGCCAAGCTAAGATATTAACTATTTTTGACTTGAGATAGGTCTTTTGCAGGGCTGTACACAGTGGTTCTGGGTGCAATCCGCGACTGCATCATTCTAATTTACATATAACCAGCGCCGGCTTTAGGACTATTGTCTTAAAGTTAATGATGTAAGCTAAATTCTTTAAAAAATTGAAGTCTGTAGGATCGCGCCAAGCTGAGATTTTAACTATTGAACTTTTTTGTTAATTTATCAATTTTAATTTGTTAATAAGAATGGAAAGGGGTGTCTACGGTCTTAGGGTATTTGATAGTCTTAAATTTAATGATGTAAGCTATATTTTTTTTTAAGTTGGAGTCTGTAGGATCGCGCCAAGCTGAGATATTAACTATTTTTGACTTGAGATAGGTCTTTTGCAGGGCTGTACACAGTGGTTCTGGGTGCAATCCGCGACTGCATAATTCTAATTTATATATAACCAGCGCCGGCTTTAGGGGGGGGGCGAACCAGGGTTATTGTCTTAAAGTTAATGATGTAAGCTAAATTCTTTTAAAAATTGGAGTCTGTAGGATCGCGCCAAGCTGAGATTTTAACTATTGAACTTTTTTGTTAATTTATCAATTTTAATTTGTTAATAAGAGGGGAAAGGGGTCTCGACGGTCTTAGGGAATTTGATAGTCTTAATGTTAATGATGTAAGCTATATTTTTTTAAAAGTTGGAGTCTGTAGGATCGCGCCAAGCTGAGATATTAACTATTTTTGACTTGAGATAGGTCTTTTGCAGGGCTGTACACAGTAGTTCTGGGTGCAATCCGCGACTGCATCATTCTAATTTACATATAAGCAGCACCGGTTTTAGGGGGGAGGGGGCGAACCAGGGTTATTGTCTTAAAGTTAATGATGTAAGCTAAATTCTTTAAAATATTGGAGTCTGTAGAATCGCGCCAAGCTGAGATTTTAACTATTGAACTTTTTTGTTAATTTATCAATTTTAATTTGTAAATAAGAAGAGAAGGGGGTCTCGACATGTAAGCTTTTTTTTTTAAAAGTTGGAGTCTGTAGGATCGCGCCAAGCTGAGATATTAACTATTCAACTTATTTGTTAATTTATCAAATTTAATTGACATTTTTGGTGATTTTTGAACATTCCTTTAGGGGTCTCGTCCAGGGTGCCAAACTTGTTAAGACCGGCTCTGCATATAAGGTACTGGCACCAGTTATGGCCGCTATAAGAGCAACTGTTTTTATGATTGACGGGCTTCTTTTTTGTAATTCTCATAAATAACTTAAAATTTCGAATTTCTTTATTATTATTTTTTCAAAGAATTTTTGATGCAGATTTGTATGATGCTTTTAAAAAAAAAAGATTTTTTTATATCTTCAGAATTTTATGAATAAACATGATTTACAAGCAATATATTTCTACATATACAGAACGTCCCGTAAGTTCAGACCCACTAGAAATACAACGACGAACACTTGAACAAATTCTGTAATTTTGTGGACTATTATTTTGCTTATGAATCCTGACTTACGGGACAACCTGTAGAGATGAGAATAAAATTTAAAATTCATATAAAAATGTCATCAAACTTGATCTACTAGTTCAGTAGTATTATATTGTTGTGACATAATAATTTTGAATTGAAATTTATGTACATAATGTTTATCGTATAATAAAATTAATTATTTAATTTGACATCCTTGATCTATAATACTCTTAATAATAGGTATACATTTTATAGGTACTAATATCACAGCCTGCTTTTTATTCATTAGAATATTTCAATATTATAGTAACACGTTTGTTGGTGGCTTGAATCGATATTATAGGGCAATAAATATTTAATGAAACTAAATAGTTTTAGTTTCACTTGGTTTAAATGACATAAATATATATCTACAAATTATTACATTTTATACAATTTATTTAAAATATAGTTAGGCACATTCCAGTTTGCCCTGGTCAGCACAAGACTTTTTTTATACATCATTAACAATTTCTTACATTATATGTTTGGGATGTATTTTAATTCTATTCTGTGATTTTATTTCAAAAGTTTTTGTTTTTATTATACATCGTTATAATAATTTTTCTGTTTAAAAAAATGTTGTTTTGTCAATGGTTTCTTAGACGGCTATTACACTATCAAAGAAATATGATAAAATTCCTTTGATCAAAGAAATATGACAGTGTAATATGTCAACTTTTATAATATTTACCTTCATAATATTTCTATGATCATAGTTAATGACAGTCTTTTATATTTGATCAAAGTTTTTTGACAGATAAATCAAAATGGCGACTGCCAAGTTATATACTGACAGTTACAGTTAATATATTAATATCAATATAATCCAGCTATTATATGATAATCTTCTTATTGATTATAAAAACTGCAATACATAGTTGTAAATTCAAACCTTGATCGCGTCAACTGACGAACATCCACACATTGATTATCAAAATGCACCAAAAAGAAGAAAATATCCCTAGATAATACTAAGAAAATATTATCAAATATTTTATGTAGTATAATAGAACAAAATCTCATATTTTATCAAAGAAATATCATCAAATCTTTGTCAAAGATCTTTGACATATTTATTTGATAGTGTAATAGCCGCCTTATTCAATTAATAATTATTAATTTTACTTCTACATTAATTTGGAATTTGGTTTTGTTCATCTAATTATGGCTTTAGGAGTAGAATCAGTAAATTGCTACTGCATACCAATTTAGTTTCTCTTTAATTGAAACCAGTCTGTCAATTATATCGATAGCAAATTGTAATTAGATACTGCAGTTTAGTAGCTAACAACTGTGTGGCCTATTTATCGATATACTATAATTTACTAAACGTCATATTTTCTTCAATCTTTTTAAAAAAAACTGAAGCAAGTTTCACATATTAATTGCTTTATTAGGTACATAGCTTATATAGCATTGGAAACAACATTTATATGTAAATGGCTGTATTTTGGTTTCTAGATAAAAATCAAAACTAGATAAACGTGATTGTTCTTATAAATACCATTTTTAGCATCATTACAATTCAATTTAACTATCTTTTTATTCATATAAGTTGTAATTAATTCTAAATAATTTCTTGGTGAAGCTTGGTATAAATTTATTAATAATAATCGATTTCTATAATAAAAAAAATCTAAAAAATAATGTAGATTCGTACTACAAAACATTTGTTGGGGAAGGGGTCTCGACGGTCTTAGGGCATTTGAAAGTTATAAAATGGTGTAAGCTATATTTAAAAAAAAAAAGTTGGAGTCTGTAGGATTGCGCTAAGCTGAGATATTAACTATACAACTTATTTGTTAATTTATCAATTTTAATTTGTTAATAATACAGAAAGGGGGTCTCGAAGGTCTTAGGGCATTTGAAAGTCTGAAAGTTAATGGTGTAAGCTATATTTTAAAAAAAAAGTTGGAGTCTGTAGAGTCGCGCCAAGCTGAGATATTAACTATTCAACTTATTTGTTAATTTATCAATATTAATTTGTAAATAATAAGAGAAGCGAGTCTCGATGGTCTTAGGGCATTTGACAATCTTAAAGTTAATGATGTAAGCTATATTTAAAAAAAAAGTTAGAATCTGTAGGATCGCACCAAGCTGAGATTAAATAATTAAAATTTAAAAGCCTTCACATTTTAATTGAATTTTTTTTTTAGTCACATGCATGAAATTTGTTAAATAAAAATTTATAAAGGGCATCTCGATCACTTGCTGCCCCGGAGCCCTAGATCCTCTAATTACGGCCCTGTTAGAACCCCAGATTAATTTTTTTAGTCACATGCATGAAAATTGTTAAATAAAAATTTATAAAGAGCTCCTCGATCACTTGCTGCCCCGGAGCCCTAGATGTTCTAATTACGGTCCTGTTAGAACCCCAGATACATTTCAACTTTCTTCTCTAAATAGTGACACACAATTAGATATAGATGTCACTGCGTTGTTCATTATATCAATACAAAACGCCGCCGATAATAACAGATCCAAACTGATAACAGTTTAAATTGGTATATTTTATCCTTGAGCTATATAGCTCCACCTACAAAATCAGACGCAGTGCGACAGATCAGACCGTCCGCTGATACACATACTTGTTATCGTTATGAAATAATAAATAACATAATTGACTACGGCCTTGTTGGTGCTCCGTGGGCCGCTCTAGGATTATTGTTTATATTTCGCGAATACATAGCGAAATGCTAGCATGTGGGATTCGTTTCGAAATTTAAGTGGTTTGTTTTATTAACATTTTTATCTAGCTCTAAATATCGTTCGACCAAGATTGCTTTCACTGAAGTTTTTTTTGTGAGTTATTTTAATTATATATTTTAGAGTAATATCTATAAATAAATCTTAATGTATCAAATTCAAGATCAAATATCAATAATATAAATTGACAGTTCTGGACTTGTCATGTCCACATGTCTTCTTATAACTAAACAATACAGGTTATTATAAATACTTTAAATCAGAATAGTAGGTATAAACTTATAAACATAATATAATGAACCTACATAAAATACTGGCACCGGTCTAGGATCATTTTTAATTAAATGTACTAAATTAGAAATATTTGTTGATATTTGATAACTGCCATTACTGAATCATAATCTATAGTCACTTAACTGTAAAATAGCTTAATTTGATGACAAACGGCTAATGCGTGCCAAAATGATAGACATTTAAACTAATTATTAGTGTAATCTATTTATTAATTATTATATTACCATAGCATCTACATTACAGTGGCGAGAATAGCTTTTTGCGATGGGAAGGGGATATGACCAGGGCCGTAACTAGAAGCTCGGGGGCCCCGGGGCAAGAGGTGGCTGAGGGACCCCCAAAATACGCAAAATAAAAATAAAAATATTATTATAATTTTTTTTAATTGAATGACCATTTTTTTGATTACATAGTTATATAAACTGTAGTTAGTCTACTCCTTATTACTAAAAAAAGGTCATTCAGTTGAAAATTAAGCAATAACTGAAAACCTTTTTTCCACCCAATTTTTACTATTTTGTTCATACTAGAAGAGTTTAAAAAAATGTCTCTGAGTTAAAAAAATGTGTGTTTTCTCATGAAATAGACTCATGGGGGGGGGAATGATCCCCCCCCCCCCCCCTATCTACGCTACTGCTACATTACATTGTTTCAAATTTTGCGATTCTCTATTTTATAACTTTATCACTGAGTGTCCATTACTGGTTTTACTTTATCCTTTACTGGAGAAAAAACATAAACAAAATAAATAAAATAAATTTTTAAAAACACTAATATTTGCGAACTTTAGTAATTAAATGGATTTAATAATTAGGTACTTCTTTTATTAGCTCTTAAAGACTGGGGCCAGTACCTTAGTTACTGCACAAGAAAAATTACCCATTTTCTTATGTAGTATTTTACATAGATCGAAATTCAGATGATTGTAACTAAAAATATTTGCACCAGCATACAAATTATAAAGAAGTAAATAAAATAAAAACTCGGAGATTTCAACGATGCGTTAAGAAACAATCAAAATATTAGCGGTAAAGAAAAAACCTGTATTACTCTTACTACTTTACTATAAACTAAATATTGTTAATCCAAACTTCTCTAAAATTATAATTTTTACATGGAATGAGTTTTCATCGAGTAAAGGCCGCGAACTTTTCAAATTTCCCTCCTATGTTGTGGTAGAGGCAAATATACTTATTTAAGATTGTTAATTTTCAAGCACTTGTAGAGTTTAAATGCATTTGTATTATTTCTATATTTGTATCAATTTTTATTACAGGTGTCCCGTAAGTCATAGGACCCATATATACAACGACGGACTCTTTGAACAGATTATGTTATAAATATTTGGACTATTATTTTTCTCTATGGGTTTAAACTTGATAATATTCTAAATTTTTTAAAAATAAATCGATAAATTTAACAGCCAATAAATGGCAATAATAACTTGTATAAGAAGTACCTATTAATTACTTTGTATTTTTTCCACCTATGTACTTTATATATATAATTTAACATCATTGTAAATTACATAATACAGGTTTAATTTCATACATTATTACCTATTAATTTTTCATTAAATAAAAATGTAAACACCATTAATACAACGTAATTTTTATATGACTAACTAGATAATGTGGTAACAATATTAATTACAATTATTTGATTAATCATCCACTTAATTAAGTCAAGTATTTTGAGTCATAAATTTAAACCATATAAAAATTTCTTTGTCTATTTTTATATACATTTACAATATGTCTTTACCTAATTTTTATTTAAATAAGTTCTCGAATATATTTTGTATATTATAACTGGTATTAAACAAATTTAAAGCTTGGCTTTTGCGGTTGTAATTCATTCGTAAATCTTTTTAAAAAACAGACATGTACTACAAAAATACATAATTTATATTCAGTACAAATATTCTCACAAAAATTTAAAACAAAAACACAAAACTCACCTGAACTGCAGACTGCACAAAAATAACATCTGAATGTCGGAGAATCAATCAACCAAACTCAAGTTTTTGTCACTTTTTTTAGCATTAAAAACTTGTGTGATTTTTACGGACATTCAAGAGAACAACAACGTTAGATGTGATGATAATTATTATTTGTTTCAATAATGTTTTGAGTCAATCACCTTTCGTAGCGGTATCAAAAACAAAAATTAACTGTCGTGAATTTTTTCATACGCACTTCAGACATAACATGCAGTTAGATTATTATTGATCTAGTAATACGTAATAGTAAAACACTTCAACCTTATATGTATTCAAAAAGAAGGAGCGTATTCAGGATATATGTTAAGAAGACATAAGTAAGGTGTAAAAAATAAAAGCAAAGAAAACTGAATTCAAAGTTTTTGATTTTTTTAAAACTGAATTAATAATATGTTTTTTGCATAAAATTTATTTAGCGACCAATGATGAGTTACATGGCGAGTGTAATTTTGGTTTATAATTCATTAAATTGTCTTTTATTTCTGGAAATTTAAAAGCAGTAAGATATGGTTTACTGCCTTTGTACTTTGTAAAACATAAGTACTGTTTTTTTCCACTGTTTTAATTATTTAAATAGTTTTTTGTCAGAAGTAAAACGCAGTAATGCAGAATAAAATTTCAATTTTATATCAATGTATTTTATTCAATCAATGTATTTATATATTAATCTCTGTCTAATGAGATCGAATTACAAAAACTTAAATAGTAATTGACATTTATTGATCTTTGTTGAACACATAACGAAAAATTAATTTTTATGGCACTTAATAATTATAAAGTTATTGGAGAATATTCACAATAAAAAATCAATTTAATGTATTATTATATTATAATTTTGAAAACTGTATTTTCGAAATTATAAGACCTTGGAATGATTTTGAATATTGTACGTACATTTTTCAGTGGATAAAAGCAGTATAGTTTAAAAAAAAAACATTTTTTCTAAAATAAAAGTTTTTTTTCACGTGCAACGGTGTTTTTTCTACTATATAATAGTCGATTTTCGCGTCGAAGGAAAAAATACAATCGACGTTTGCGTCCAAAAGGATGGTTAGATATTAAGTCGAATGTTAGTAAAATTACGTTCTACTTATTGTTAGCAGTAGCGCACCGATATAGGGGCAAAGGGGGCGCTCGCCCTTGGCGGCACTTTAATAGAGACGGTAAAATAGTGGATTTGGAGCGAAATTTTGAAGGTAGCAACGAAACAAAGGTCATCAAAGTTAGTAGAAGGCGCAAAATTGTCATATTTAGTATATAGTATAGTGGGGGAGGGGCGGCAGAAATCTACTGATTGTTAGTAAATATTAAATAAAAATAAATACAATAATAATGACCTAATATCTTTTTTATAAAAATCACAATCATTACTTGTAGTAATGACTTCTGCCAAATACAAAATACCCGTTATTTAATAATAATCGATAAACAGTTAAGAGCAGCAAATGAAAAATTAAGAATGAATTTTTGCTACCCAGGTGTCCATCATTATTCCTTATACATAATAATACACCCACACAACTTTTTGGTGCAATATTATTAACTGTTACTTTAACCGCAATCATTATCATTAAAAATACAAACATTCATAACTGTTTCACATATTGACACATATTTATAATAGGCGATTTTTTTTTACAAAATTTAATAGGCTTGTTCGGAATAATTTTATCGCCATAAAATAACTATCGTAGTTACTGTTACAGAAACCACAAATATATTTTAAATTGTGATTTATGTTCTCATATATGGCTTCAGGAAATTGTATATGTATAATAAACAAGCTAAATTTGGAAATTGAGTAACTGTGCTTACACTTATTGAAGTGAAAGGTAATAAAGTAATAAACAAATATCAAACAAATTTCTTAGACAGTTATAACTTTGCCTTGTAGGTCTAATCATCAAAAATCTTCAAATTATTTCTTTAATCGTTATATTGTGAAAGCAGATAATGCATGTGGCTATAATTCATTAACTAAATAGGTACATATAGGTAGTTTAATCAAATATCTAATTATCTATAGGTTACTGTTGGGATCTTTAGTTTATGGGTTCAATTACAAAAATTTTAATTGGTGTTTTATTACATAATACTTATCGGATAAGCCGTTGTGAATCTATAGTCATTTATTAAATATTATTATAGAATCGCTCATAAGGAACACATTATTAGATATATATTATACCGGGTGTTTTTTAAAGAGTTTCCAGCCGATTATTTCCAAATTAACGAATTTTCAGAGAAAAGTTTTATGGTTCTTTTTCAAATCTAAACGTATATATTTTGTTGCAAATTCGTAATTTACGAGGAAAAATAAATAACTAACTTTTACATGCAACATTTTTCTGAAAATTTTTTATGATATGGAACAAAACAAATAGAAATTTTTTGATTTTCAAAAAAATTTCACTCGAAAACTATAAATTTTTAGGAAAAATCATAAGAAGAAGTACTTAAAAAGTAAGGAATCTCAGAAATTTTTTTATTTATTATTATCTTTTTATGCAACTTTTTTATACAGTGTATTCCAAGTTGATTAAGCCATAGGAAATTTAACATGGGGACAATTAGAAGTGTTGTAGTAACCTTTGGTCAAATTTAACGATGTATGATTGGTGCATTTTGAAATGCCGCCACAAAATTTAATAAAATTATCAATAGTATTTTGTTTTCAATTTTATATCTGCCAAAAAATATTATTATAATTTTATCTAGGATGCTTACTTTAATTTCATTAATGTATTTTATTCTTTCTTAAAGTTGAAAACAAAATACTGTTGATTAATTTAAAATTTATCAGTTAGTTTCGAGGCGGCATTTCAAAATGCACCAATCACAAATCGTTAAATTTGACCAAAGGCTACTACAACATTTCTAATTGTCCCCATGTTAAATTTTCTATGGCTTAATCAACTTGGAATACATTGTATAATAATTTTTTTGAAATTTTTAAGAAAAAAATTAATTACAAATTAAAAAAATCTCTGAGAATCACTACCTAAATCTAACCAATTTTTACCTCTTGCGATTATTTTTTTAAATTAATAGTTTTCAAGTAATAATGGTTGCAAATATTAATTCAAAAATGGCAGTCACAGTTATTATAATTGAAAATTAGTATTTTTATTTATACATTGATACTAGTTCACCTATCTGTACAATAAACCCAAAAAACAGAAACTTGCTTGATATTATCAATAATTAATTACCTCCCCCCACCCCTCGTTATCATTATAAAAAAAAATTGTATGTTACCATCTTTAAGTCACTTTAATTTCTAAATATGACTTATACATATGTAAGAATAAATGTCAGATATTGTCAATAGCCAAAGTATCAGTCATTGGACCACATCAAATTATTGCTCATTATTGAATTAACTGTATTACAAGACTTTCTTATTTGCAGTGTAATAAATCATTTGAACGTAATATTTGTCATAAAATGCAAACAATAGTTTTCACTTTTTTTCTCCCGTATGAAGAATTGTAGTTTTTATTACAACTAATTTAACATGAAATTACATAACAATGGAAATAAATCACTTTAATATTAATGCAATACAAACAAAAGTAATTTATAGGACAATAAAAATCTGAAACATGCGTTTGTGAGTACTTAAAAAATAGAGCATTTTTTTATTCTCAAAATTTTTACTTTCAAAAAATGAAATGTCTTACTATTAAATATATGCAACATGTCAAAAAATAGTTATAAAGTGCAGTATAAATTCAGAAATGTAGTTAAAAATTACAATAAATAACATTTCCCTTTCTCCTAAGATTCTACTTTTGCATCCATTTTATTTAAGTATTTGACATAGTTGTAAAAATAAACAAAACCATATTCGCTCTCCTCGCTGAAGGATTACCCTGTAGTTCAATATTAAGAGGTGCGGCAAAGGGGTATCACGTTTCCCATTTAAATAACATGGGGAAATGAATCTTTAGTACTAAAGTTGGTATTACTGATTCATGAAAACTGTTGAAAATTTTTTAAATAGATCATTTTGTAGAAGATAAATTTCATTACAAAAGTGTCTACAAAATTATGTCTTTCAATTCAACGTATCAAAAGTTACAGACATTCAAAGTAATTTAATTAAAGCTGTCGAAAAAAAAATGACCAGGCCATAACTAGCATTATTAGAACAAAATTTTATTCTCTACAAAATGACGTCTTTAGATTTTTTTTATCAGTTATCATGAATCAGTAATATCAACTTTAGTACTAAAGAATAATTTCCATGTTATTTAAATAGGACCCCCCCTTGTGTCATATCTTAAAATTGAACTACAGAATAATCCTTGTGGGGGGGGGGGGTATTTTGGATCATAAACTACTTTATTTCGAAACGAGAGCGAGGAAAAAAATATCGATTTTTTTGACAAACTACACAATAACTTACTTTTCAATTATCCTTTTAATCGTCAATAAAACATTGTTTCATAAATGGATTTAATCATTTTAGCTTCTGAATGGCACGTTCACATCTCTCTATTCCAGTATTTCCCAACCGGGGTTCCCGGAACCCTAGGGTTTCACGAAAATGGTTTAATGAAGTAGCAAGAATATTATTTCTGGGTACCGTTCGAGTAAAAATGTTAAGAATCTCTGCTCTATCCTATGCATATGCACATTTCCTTACTACGTCATTAAATCTCCATATTAAATATTTTAACTCACATGTACATCATAATATATTATTATACCCATAAAAATAATCTAATTGTAAGAAGAAATAACTGAAGCAATCTCATGCCTATAACGAAGATAACATTAATTTTCCAAAGATAATTTATATTCTATTATTGGATTGACGTTTGATTAGTTTGATGTCTTCTTAACTTTTTGCATAAATAAAACAGTAGCTGTGAAACAATATTTTGATGGCAATGACCTTTCATAAATTAATATCGAAATCATTAACCTTTTGCAAAATATATACATGTGCTCACTAATACATACAAATAAACATACACACGCCAAACATATGTTAGATTCAGTAGCGGGCTAACTTTAAATTAAGAAATTAGATCAAAGTAATTAAAGTTAATTAAATTCTAGATTAAAAAATACCCAAGAAATTAACCTAAACGGTATTTTTAAATTTTATAAATTTTTTTTTTTAAATGAAAAATTAAAAAGCTTATAAGAATTGTAATATAAACTGAAATAAAAATATATATTTAAAACACCATCAATATGACCTCATTATGCTGATCGACTCATTAGCATTCTCCCATTCTGTCTTATTGCTGTCTGCAAAAGATCCGAACCAGTGGATAATAATCGTAAATTGAAAATTTTTAAGGTTCCGAAGAAATCTTATTAATTTCACTTTGGCGTCCGTCCATCCGCTCGTCGGTCCTTTTCAGTCAAATCAAAATATCTCATAAACTATATAAGCTAGAAACTTGAAATTTTTACTGAACATGTAAAATGATGCCCTCTAGTAAAATATGTATAATTTTTTTTTTTTTTTTTAATTTCAGAGGGGGCGTGAAGGGGCTAAAGCAAGACAAAAAAATATTTGTTTTATACCAAGGCATGTGGCACGTAAAAATGTATAACCAAACCAGTGGAATTTGACCCTTTTTCTTATTATTTTTCTAAATCAAAAATGGCGTCAGCAGGGGGCTAAAAGCAGTATTTTATTTTACCCCCCCCCCCCCCTCTAGCTCGGTAACTACTGGCTCAAAAAATCTGAAAAAAAATTGGTAATGAGATTTTGGTGGGACTACCAACGATAAATATTATTTTTGATTTTGGATAAATAGAGGGGCGTCATAGATTTTTTTATTTTCATATCTAGGCATGAGGAGTGTCGAAATGTAGATCTCAATTAGTAAAATATTACCCAATTTTTATTTTATTTTCTAACTCAAAAATGCGCCTGTGGTTTCAAACATTATTTTTTTTGCAAATTAATTTTTGTATAAAAAATTATGTGTACCCACCACTATTTTTATATTTTTTTCTAACTCAAAAATGCACCTGCGGTTTCAAACAGTCTATGTAGTACGTACTTCGGGACCCTTATGACATACACCCGTGTATGTCTTGACAGAATTATTTTTTTTGCAAATTAATTTTTGTATAAAAAAAATTATGTGTACCCACCACTGGTGACGACAGAGACTAATTCAATTTTACAGAAACATTTTGTTTTAAACACAACACGCATTTAATTTATTAACTATAAGAGGTGTCATTAATTTTAATTTATTCATTAACCATCAGTTGGCTACCACAATCACCGTAATAATTATTTATAGTATATCGTGTAGAAATCGTTTTTAAAAAAACCGCGAGACAGAAAAAACTCGTTCAGTCACAAAACTGTAACCAGACACTTCAATACTTACTACCTTACGTAATTATTTGTCTCGGATAATAAATGGAGTAAATTTATTTTTATTGTATATATTTTTTTTATTTAAAATGTAACAATTAGCAATTGACTCGTTTCTTACATTTATTAATAAATTTTCTTTTACGCAGCGTTTCAAAAATTTACAAAAATAGGTGTGAATTTTTACTCCACACCAAAAGTTTAAAATTTAACCAATTAGGTTGTAGATCGTTTACAGATCGACAAACAGACAGACGGACGTCATAAAGGTAATGGTCGTACTCGAATTTTTTTATGTTTATTTCGTATGTAGATATGTATAAAAACAGTAAAAATGAGAAAATTTAAATTAACAATCAATAGATATTGTACCATTACTAATTGTATTTAATAAGAAACATAATTTAATACATAAGAATGTAAAATGAAATACATGTTACTTAAAGGTCAAATATTAGTTATATAATATCTTGTTAGTACAGCTAATATGATTTCTTGATCGTAATTAATATTAATATATACATACATATAGTAGATATATATGTATTTATATATGTACCTACATATTATCAAATTTATTTGACATACTTTTGACTATTCTAAATAGAAATTGTGTTTTTATACTTTATCATAGTTCATAAATATAATTTATAGATAATGGTGTTTTTATTTTTTTTATTACCTTCATCCATAAATTTTGCAGTTGATACAAAAACCAAGCAATATGAGTAACAATCCATAAGAACATAGCATAATTTGAAAGATTTTTTATAAGTCTCTCCAGAAAAAAATAAGATACTGGCACCAGTAATGACTATTTTTTAATTAAATGTAGGTACTGAATTAGAAATATTTGTTGATATTTGATTACTAACATTTCTGAATATTAATCTATATACATTTTACTGTCTTACAGCGTGATTTGATGACAATCGGCCAATAGGTGTCAAAATGATGGACATTTAAAATAATAATTTATTTATTAATTAATATATTATCATAACAATTGCTTTACATTGTTTCAAATCTGACGATTCATTCTTTTATATCTTTTGTGTCCTAGTACTTATAATTTTGTAATCATTAGCAAGTGTCCATCACTGCATGCTCATTACTGGTTTTACTGGAGAAAAAACATAAACAAAATAATTAAAAAACAAACTATATTTGCGAACTTTGGTAAATAAATTGATTAAATAAAAAGTTACTTGTTTTATTAGTAACAGGAGTTCATGAGAATTACAAAAAAGCCCGTCAATCACAAAAACAGTAAACCTTGCTCTTATAGCGGCCATAACTAGTATCAGTACCTTATGTACCTATGCCATATATGCTCTAGTTAAATAATCAGTTTTGCTGATTTATATAAAATGAATTGCTTTGGATTCAGAAATGTGTTAAGTATATAAAATTAAAATGATCTAGGTATAAAAACCAGCACCGAAACCAGTTAGTAGAAGTTACAAGCAACATATAAAAAAAAAGTCAAAAATCACGTCAATACCTAACAAAATGTCACTTTCAATAATACACTGCACACATAAAAGATGCGAAAATATCGCTTATGAATTCATTTACGCGGTCTTGAAATAATAAACGAATAATAAGTGGCCGGATGACGCGACACGTGTGTCCCCACTCGGCCAAACTCCGAGCACCAACTGGCTCGCAAGAAAGTCTGAAGAAAGAATATACGAAGTCAATGCACGGATCGCTGCAGAGATTGGTAGTGGGACGTATTCTTGGGTCTGATTAAATAAAACCCTTACAAGTAGTGCAGTGTTGAGAATAACTGCTTTCAAGTTATTCTGTGATTGGTTTTAGATAACTTTTAATTACATCAACAACACAACTATCAGTGTAGTCAACTTTGTAGCCCTAGGCAAAGACGATTTGCCTCCCCTCTTTCGGGGTATCCTTAATATATATAAATCTGTCCGCTTATAACTCGAAACCCACTTATCCGATCTACGTGTTTTTTTTTTAATTCATAGATATGTTCTCTGGATAGGATATATTTTGTTACGTTAGGTAACATAAGAAATAAGCAGTGACGATAATAGTAAAACAAGTCGGAAAAAAGTTTCCCGCCAGTGCGCTCTTTTGCAATACGCTGCCTAAACCGTTAAATATTGAATAAAATAATGTAGTAAAGAATTGCGTAGAGTCAAAAGATCTTAAATAAATCTGCGATACCATATATCTAACTTTTATATTTAAGCCACAATGACTGCTTTTATGTTATATTGTTACAAAGAAAATTTTAAATGTTTAAGTTCTGTTTACGTGTACTTATGACCTGCAAAACATTAATCCTTATCGAAATAAATGATTTCGTCGTCATAAGTACTTAATGTAGATATAATTTGCCCTTTAAAGCATCCAATTTGGTCTTTTAGTTTAGGAAATAACTTTAAATAAGTTATATACGAACTAAAAAAAAGTGCCGCTACGAGCGGGGTAAAGGGAACGATTTGCATGCGCTGGGCCGCCATTCGGACTCCCTCGGTTCGACCGTTGTCTTTTGATCGTCAATTGTTTATTTTGTTTTCAATTATTTAATTATTAGGTTCCATAACGTTTCAATAAAATATCTCGAGGCATATTGATTCACCATTTTTGTTCGATAGATATATATAGGTGGACAAATAATATACCTACATGAATACAATCTACCTGCATCCATTATAATTTTGAGATGTGTCAAACAATTATATAAGTATATTAAGATCAAAATCGTTTTAATAGTAGATAAGTGGTTTTTTGATATATCGATAAAACGTCAACTTTTGAAATATTTTGTCCGATATTTGGAAGTTTGGTTATAAAAAAGAAGTTATCAAAGTATACGTTCATTTTTTATCTACTAGTGTATTATTCACAATAAAACCCCAAACTGATTTGTTAATATGATAAATTTTATGTCAGTTATAGTTTTGATGTAAACGATAGATAAAAATCATTGCAAACATATTTTCGAATTAGCTAGTTTTAATTCTTTAACAATGATGTAATCGATTTTTTACCATAACTGCTATAACTAATTGTAAGTTGAAACGTTCGGTAGCTAAAACTACTAACTCCATAAGACATATGCATCGATTTCTTTATAATTTATTAACTAAGGGGCACAGTACTAACTGTGCCCCAGCTAATAACGTAGAACTATATACGTTAATTTTCACTTTTATTATTTTAGGAAATAACAAATTCTCCGCGCAATTTTCTATTTCTTTCTCCTTTGCTATTAACACTGAAAAATTCTATATTTCGTCGTATACGGTCTACAACAGCGATTCTTAAACTAGGGTCCGCGGAAATTTTACCGGGGGTCCGTGAAACATGTTTGGCATAAATTAAAATAATTTTTTTTCATTTCTATTTACCAATGATTAATTACTATCTAACAACCTTCTTTGTTTTTCTGTCAGGGAGGCAGGTGTTATTTTAGTGTGTAGTTGTAGCTTATTTCTGCAGTTGTAAAATATAATTTATGCAGAGCAAAAAATTGAAAAAATGTATAATAAATAAATAAAATAATAAAATGTGTGGAGAAAAAGGTCATTGCAATTGTAAAATCAAAAAATATAAGAAACGTAGAGCAAAAAAAACATTGCAGTTGTAAAAACAAAAAATGTAAGAAATGTAATGCAAAAAACAAAGGTCATTGCAGTTAAAAAGCAAAAATTGTAAGTATGGAGCAAAAAAATAAGGTTGTACATTTTTTTTTAAATAACCCCTGCAGGGAGGGAGTCCCTAGACTACATAAGTTTAAGAACCGCTGGTCTACAGTCATGCAGAGAAACTAGGGGTTATTTTACGATATAAGTATCATTCCGTCATTTGCCATTCTTCATCTAAAAATCTAAAACGACGAAAATTTCAAGCACCACAATAATATTGAACTAGCTAAATCTCGTGTTTCATCAACAACAATATACAAAACAGAATATTGCATTTCCTATTTTGGTGCATTCACATATAAAGAAAATAACCAAAGGTCAACGAAAGGTATCACGACAACGCTAAACAATGCTTTCACAAACATACCAACGACCTTTGACCTTGGTGAAGAGGTTGTTTAATCAGTCTAACGATATGACGTCATCATAGGTGTACACATCGCAGTATGTTACTTAAAAATAGACAGCTGATAGACGCACAGTGTTAAAGTGGCTACACACGTAACTGGAAACTTGACAAGCATGCATGATTCATATTTTTGTACAAGCAGTCTGTAGCGTCTGTAGGACAATTTTGCGCAATCATTTTAATTGTACAAGCCGCCTGAAGATGGATTGAATTTAAATCATGCAAGCTTGACAAACTTAGCAAGCCGCGCTTGCACAAGCGAAACTGAACGTGTGTACTAAGAACGTGCAGGTTTGTACAAGCAAACGTCAGTCGTAAGTGAGCTCTACAGGTTGGGGGTACATGATATTATTATTTTATCTTATATAATGGAGGAGAGAGTCCAAAAAAATTGGGCCCCCCAATATTTTTAACAAGTCGGCGCCCCTGATTACGTAATAAAAGGAAGACACCCTTAAAAAAAATGTGCGTCTGTAGGATCGCGCCAAGCTGAGATATTAACTATTCAATTTACTTCTTTTTTGTTAGTTTATGAGTTTTAATTTGTTTTTAAAAAAGGAAGGAGGTCGCGAGGGTCTTTAAGTGCGTGATACTCTTAAAGATAATAGTGTAAGCTACATTTAAAAAAAATTGAGTCTGTAGGATCGCGCCAAGCTGAGATATTAACTATTCAATTTACTTCTTTGTTAGTTTATGAGTTATAATTTGTTTTTCAAAAGGGAATGAGGTCGCGAGGGTCTTTAAGTGCGTGATACTCTTTAAAGATAATAGTGTAAGCTACATTTTAAAAAAAAAATTGAGTCCAAAAAAATTGGGCCCCCCCAATATTTTTAATAAGTTGGCGCCCCTGCCGTGTGGTGGTGTCAGGGAAATTGTGCGTGCTTGTATAAAAAGATGGATCATGCATGCTTGTCAAGTTTGCAGTTACGTCTGTAGCCACCTTTAGAGATACCAAGAACTGGTATTCTAATTTATAAAGTAGGTACTTGCCGAATGACGAGCACTTTAAATGATAATGGTATAATTGGTCTAAAATCCAAATCAGGTTATTTTTTTCAAGAAGTAATTAGTTTTATTGATTTTGACATGTCACTTTCTTCTTTAGAATTGTCTGTAGATAAAATAAATACCTAGGTATCATTATTTTATTTGATATTAATGAGACAAGTCCATAAAATGTGTTTTTTGATGCTGAAAATAATTTTGACAGTTAAAAATCTTGCTGACCCCTAAAATTGTTTGCTATCGTCAAAAAAATTGAAAATGTGTATCAATTTTGAGAGCTTCCTCGGGCAGTTATAAAGTTTTTGAACAGACTTAATGAATGACTTTTATAGATCAAACTTTTCTCTTCAATTTGCTTTTTTGTATTCGCCATATGATTATTCTTGACCGAGTTTTGAGCGATCAACGCAAAGACCACACGTTTGACTTTATACGCCTATATATGTATGACTGAACAGATTTTGTTGGAACTTTCACTGTTAAAAAGACAAAAATACTAGAATAGACATAATACCTAATTTTATGATGATCTTACGTGTCTCCTATTTCCAAAAAAATACTTATTTCTGCAGAAAATAAAGGTTTAATCACAAAAATTGACTCTTTTAAAACTAATTTTTAATTTCACGCCAAAACGCAGGTGTCATCGCGCATTTTTGACGTCACGCCTATGTAAAGACTCCTTGTCAACAATAATAAATCCTTGTTCCATCGCAAACGTTTCTCGGTTTTAGTTTTGGTAACACAAAACTGAGCAAATTGATAATTTAAAACGACAAAATAATTTATAAACAGTGCAGATATTAATGAAACAAAAATGATGTGACGTCATCCACTCTGACTGGTGTTTTATCTAACATGGCGAATTGCTGTATTTTGTGTTTTTATTTTAACAAAAATCATATTAATCTCGCTTTTAATATAAAAATAAATACATTTTTTAGAATCTTTTTAACCTATTTCATTATTTAAAATCATAATTTCAGTGATACTTTGTTACTGGCATCATGCCTATTAATTTAGGCTAGATATCACGCTACTCAAGGGTTGAGAAATAACGTATCCTATTCATAGAGCTTATATATTGTGCACCCCTAAGCAATATTTTTGTTTGCACTTAATCTCGTCACTTACAATACACATATTTTTATACAGTTACAGTTATTATGACGATTTCAGTATAATGAATAGCGGCAATAACCTTCAACCTTGAGACCGTGACTAACGAATGGTGACGTCACTTATGTCCGAGCCGCTCGTGAAAAAAGAAAAACGCGAAAATCACTTCAAACACGTAGTCACAATTATAAATAAATCTGTACAATTTTAACGAATTTTCCGGTATCGACTAAAAAAACATCTGAATAATTTTATTAACAATATCGTATTTTTAAATCTGCATGGTTGTTAAAATGATAAAACTTTTATCAATAAATTAATCTACATGTTTCTTTAAATGTAAAACATCTCTTTGGATTTTACTTAAAAATGCTGAACATATCTAGTATATAGATCCACTGTAATTTATTATAAAACGATAATTTCAGATTTATCTTATGTTAGTTTGATATTTGTATTTTTTTTATATGTAGAATTAGATAACTATTTCAGGTTTCTGTAAATGTCAAATATGCTAGCTTCACTCAAAGCCTTGAGTAAGATAGGGCCCAGGATAATTATAATTTGCGGGGCCTTATAAATAATGAATAACTTTTTTTTTGTTCCTATACTTCTTTGTCAGAAAATTAGGTATGCTAGTGAAAAAACACATTCTTTTTCTAGGTATTTCTCGGACGATCATCAGAATTTCATCTACTGACCCCCCTCTAAAAGGACCTGTAACATTAAATAATTATTATCTAGTAGTAGTTTTCTAAAATCAACAAAATTTCAATATTTCGATTATTTGTCAATATCCAAAATGATTTTTTTATGAAAAACGGCATTCTCAATTATATAGGTACGTACTATATCAGTGGTTCTTAAACTAGGGTTCGCGGACCCCCGGGGGGCCGCTGAACTTTTGCCAGGAGTCCGTGAAACATGTTTGGCATAAATTAAAGCACTTTTACATTTCTATTTACCGCAGTGATTAATTAGTATCTAATGACCTTCTTTATATTTTTTTTCGGGGAAGGGGCTTGAAAAATAATTGTTCAAAAGGGGTCCCTAGACCGTATAAGTTTAAGAACCGCTGTACTAGATAATTGTAAGTATAGGTATTGTATTATGTATCTGCTTTAAATTTTGATTGCTCAGGGCTATTTATTCATTTGAAATATAAGGTACTGGTACCAGTTATGGCCGCTATAAGAGCAAAATTTACTGTTTTTGTGATTGACGGGCTTCTTTTTTGTAATTTTTATGAACTCATATTACTAATAAAACAAGTAACTCTTTATTTAATCAATTTAATTATCAAAGTACGCAAATATAGTTTTTTTTTAATTATAGCTTTTTATTTTGTTCATGTTTTTTGTCCAGTAATGGCAAAGGTAAAACCAGTAATGATAAGTACTACGACACAAAAGATATAAAAGAATGAATCGTCAGATTTGAAACAATGTAAAGCAGTTGCTATGATATATAATATAATAATTAATAAATAAATTATACTAATTATTAGTTTAAATGTCCACCATTTTGACACCTATTGGCCGATTGTCATCAAATCATGCTGTAAGACAGTTAAATGTATATAGATTAATATTCAGAAATAGTAGTATCAAATATTAACAAATATTTCTAATTCGGTACATTTAATTACTCGGGTCATATCCAAGACTGGTGCCAGTACCTTATTTAAATATTTCCAATCGTAAAAATTTCCAATTGTATCTAAACCATCAAGAAAATTAAGAAATAACAATTTTTATTTTATTTTTCTGTTATTTATTTGCGGCTATAATATCCAAAGCATGAAAAATTAACATATTTATGTCTTTGTTATTAAAACAACACACAAAAAGTAACTTTCAACTAACAATTCTAATGCAAAAAAAATCTATCATACGATAGACGGTAAGAAAGTTACGTAGGTATCTCATTTTGAATACAGATTGTAGAATTTCCATAACGTAATCGCACGCAAATAAGTTTTATTCGCAAATCATTTGCATAAAACTAGTACAATGATCGGCAGAATTACATCGACCTAATTTTGCGCAAATATCGAATGTTATATAATCATATCTATTTACATCAACAATTCATTTTACTGTTTTCTATTTTATTCGGATCTTAGAAATGCCCCCTCCCCCCTGCAAGATACATTCAATATTACATTTAATATTAAAAATACCATTCGATGAAAATTATCATGTTACCCCCCCCCCCCCCCCTCGAAGTAAAAAAATCCGCCACCACTGCTTAAATCAATATAGAGGAAATTGACGCTTGTTACGAAGACTAGCATCAAGGTATATAAAAACAAGGTAGTCTCAATAGCTCCTTGACCAATCAACGTTTGTATATCTTCAAATGTTCTAAATGTACAACTAGTACAAAAAAAATAGATTTTTCGAACACAATAATTCCTTTACCAACGAAAATTGGTATAGCGATAGTTTGATACCTACACTTTAAGAAACCAATGAGTGTAGTCGATCAAGGGGTGCAAAGGTAGTTTTGCCGGAGGTTCATGAATTTTTTCCTGAGTTGGGTACTTGTAGAAGATTATATGATACAAAATACACAAAAAATACTTGATAAAAATCGGTGGGTCCACTGGCCCCATACACCCCTGGTCTAAATTATTATTATTTGATACTGGATATCGATAACACTTATTAATACCAATCTCTGTATCAAATTTCATAACTGTAGCACAATGGGTTCTCTAGATATTAAATAAACACTAATTTTGGGTAAAAGACTGTAGCTCCCTCACAAAGAATTTTTGGACATAGGTTCACATAAGATTTTTTGCTTAAAATTACATCCTCCATCTACTGTTAAATTTTTTTACACTAGTTGTAAATCACCCTGTCAGGATGTCCACTGTTTTTTGAAAATAAAATTCCCTGACTTTCCCTGACCACAGATTCAAAATTCCCTGACCACTCGGAAACAAGAAGTGATCGAAGGGCCCCTAGAAAAAATACCTTTTTTTTCTTTTTTGCTCGTCAACTTAAATTTATACACTTTTTTTTTCTTCACTGACTTCCCAGAATTTATAATAAATTCCCTGACTTTCCAAAAAAATTTTTATAAATTCCCGAATTTCAGAATTTAAAAAAAAATTACCTGACTTTCCCTGACCACTTTAGGCTTCCCTGACTTTCCAGAAAGTGGACACCCTGCCTGTATACCTAAGGCTAGCATGCTTTATTATATTTCTTTTACGAAAACTAACACTAAACTTGTATAACCAAAACTAGCATTTTTGAATTTACATCGCGAAAACTAGCTAGTAAAATATTTCGTCGCAAAAAGTAGCACATTTTATTTTTCATCACGTTACTAGCATTTATTTTTAACGTGTTTAAAGATGAATATTCTTATCAAATGAATAAATTTCAATTTACTAACCAATTTGTTTATATTGTATGGAGGTTTTACGTGAAATCATACAAAAATAACTACAATGTAGGAACAGTTTTGTTACCGCTGATGTATGTATATATGTGCCTGCAAGTATCTCATCCGCCTACCGCGCAGACTGCAGCCAAAAAAGGCAATTCAACTATTTCATGTAGAAGAACTTGTTGCGAGTTGTGACAATAGCCCCTTGCATAGCGCGCACCAACAGCACCAGATTGGAAATGTGCAGGCACGTAATTATCAGGACCGTAATGCACTGCACGTTGCACCACGTCATCAGTTTTAAATCTATATGAAAATGCGTTTTTTACATGCATTTTGAAAAATAAATTAAAATTATCACTTTCCTAATTTTTCGGGAGAAAATATAATACTGAAAATTCTGTATTTATGGTCATTTTCCCCACGAGGGTGAGATTTTTATAACCTGTGTTAAATCTACGGTAGAGCTGGGCGCGGGCTGTAAATTTTTCGTGAGCAAATGTATTTAACGCGTTCTATTCAAATAAATTTGATTCAAATGAAAAAAATGTTCTACAAAATTTTGAAAAAAAATTATTTGAGGCCATATTTTGAGAACGATTTGAAGTATAGATCTGCGGTATGAAAATTTCAATATACATATTTTTAACCATTTGATTTTCACCCTTCAGTCACGATATTTGCTTTTAAATGTCGTTATCAGAGTATCCCCCCTTCTTTAATTTCTTTCTTTTCGCTTCGGAATGAAATCAATAAATAATTTAAGTATAAGAATATTTTTTAATATCATGCATAATGAGGGAGCATACAAATTATAGTTACTAAACTGACTAAATACATGCATAAATCTCATTTAATCCCACTAAAATCATAGGATACGTTACAGAAAGCATAATAGTAGTGAAAAGGAAATGTAATTTCAAATACATTACTCATTTTTTTTCTGAAATTGTAACCTATGACTAAACCAAACCTAGGGAATAGGCATGATGCCAGTAACAAAGTATCACTGAAATTATGATTTTAAATAATGAAATAGGTTAAAAAGATTCTAAAAAATGTATTTATTTTTATATTAAAAGCAAGATTAATATGATTTTTGGTTAAAATAAAAACACAAAATACAACAATCCGCCATGTTAGATAAAACACCAGTCAGAGTGGATGACGTCACGGCTAAGTAAACATCATTTTTGTTTTATTAATATCTGCACTGTTTATAAATTATTTTGTGGTTTTAAATTATCAATTTGCTCAGTTTTGTGTTATTAAAACTAAAACCGAAAAAACGTTAGCGATGGATTTATTATTTTTGACAAGGAGTCTTTACATAGGCGTAACGTCAAAAATGCGCCATGACACCTGCGAGCGTTTTGGCGTCAAATTCAAAATTAGTTTTAAAAGGGTTAATTTTTGTGATTAAACCTTTATTTTATGCAGAAATAAGTATTTTTTTGGAAATAGGAGACACGTAAAATCATCATAAAATAGTTTTTAAAAATTAGGCATCATGCATATTAAATCAGAACTTAATTTTTCAAATAAGATACAGTTCATAAAGAATCAGCGGCGACGAAACGTTTTTTTCAACACGTGGCGAGGAGGTTAGAAGGTAACTTGATAATTTAAATACGAATTCGCCATTAATTCATTTTAAATGTAAAATATTGCCTCCAGTTCCACCCTGGTTTCGCCGCCACTGTATAAAAATATTAAAATAAGTTATATAAAAATTTAGTATTTTTAAAGAAGAAAGTCTAATAGAAAACTACCAAACTACAATAAATGAATCACTTTTATCAACAAATAAAATTATTTTTAATTACATACAGATGTGCCATTACTCATAATAAATAGTAAGTATTGGATACAATATATGTTTACAATTATTTTTTGTTGTGTTCTTGGGTTCTGATAACCCAACGTCGCAAACGTTTTAGAACTCTACAAGAATAAACAATTATAAGATTTTTTTTCAATAATTAATTAATATACAAATCACTTACCTTGGCGAAAAATTATAAACATTTTTCCAATCTAGAAATTAAAAACAAAAATTAGATTCTAACTAAAATAACAACGTAAATAATTTTACATTGCCTATTTAAAAATATATCTACTACTACAACATAATATCACACAGGGACGTCTGCAGAAAATTTTCCAAGGGGGGCAAAGCTTGTTAATAAATAATTATATTAGTTATTTTTTCACACGTAGATTATAAAATGAACTAATGCATCAATTTACTCGATCCCTGTGAGGAAGGGTCGTTTACCCTCCTCTGCAGACGCCCATGATATCAGAAATGAATTTAAAATATCGATCTTTATTTGAAATATACAAATTTATTGCTAAAACTTATCTCTATAGATAACTTAATAATCCTGTTGAAAAAATAGTCCAAGAGCTAGGGCTTTTTTTAAATCAAACGGTAATAAATATGTTAGAGACCACGAAAAGGGGTTGTAAGTGCAAGAGAGAGAACATTGTGCACTTACGCGCGTGCAAGTGAGAACATTAATACGTATTTTTATTTTATGTCCGGTATCATAAAGGACCTAACAAATTTGTTAGCTAACAAACACTTTCAACTGAGGTATCAAACATATATGACAGTTCTTTTGGAGTTTGTTGATGACTTTGACAAGTTTCGCGCACGCGTTGAAGGTAAATACAAACGGTATTAAAACAGTGGTGATGTTATGAAAATTATTTTGTACGGTCAAAGATGCCAACTGTGTTACAATTAATTGAAGTGTCACTGCTCTAAATTCCATAACTAATCCATAGATACTAGTACAGTATTAATACCCCATATGAATGTAATTGCTAGCTAACAAATTTTGTTAGGTCCTTTATAATACCGGGCATTAGTGTTTTCAGCCCCACCGATGCAGCGCTGTCAAATATTCTATTCCTTGTTCAGTTAATTTCAGTCCTTATTTTTAAAAACCCACTAGCTCTTGGACTATACCTCAAGGTTCAAGTTTTGGCCATTTTCTATCTAGTCCAGTAAAATTAGGATTTCTGTTTCAAGTAAATAGAATTATTATTTTAGAACAGAAGTCATATGTATACCTAAATTTACTGGACTAATCACAATCTATAAGTTTTTTCAAATATAAGTAAATTATTTCATATATTTTGTTATGCTTTATGTGGATAAAGGTAATAATTCAAAAGAATATCTTATATTTTATTTATTTCACAAATTAAATAACAACTGGCAATATATTGAACTTAATCAAGTTGTATGAATTCTAACAATCCAATGAGAAATTGTCTATTATACAAAAAATGTTAAACAATATAAGCGTTTGTTTTTAATAAATGTTTTCAAGCCATTTATTGTACTTTAAAATAAAATAAATATAATATAGCTCACTACCATTATTAGATATATAGGAATTAATACTAAGATCTAGAAACGTTTCATTAACTGTATATATCGTTTATTGTAGCTTGTAGCGTAGTTTATAAAAATTTCTTTAAAAAATTTTCTATAATATTGAGTATGTTTACACAGCACTGTTATACCGGTTTTACTGTAACCGATGTGTAAAACCAGGTTTTAAAATGCCTGTAGGTGGCGCATTACACCCGACATAATTAATCAGGTTTAGTTATCTTATTCCTCTTGATCTACAGTAATGGCCTGTAATAGCATAACTAAACCAGAATAAAGACGTGTGTAAACTACATGGACATAGTTATATCTATTTAGCCAACCTCAAAAAATATAAATATCTACGGAGTATAGGGATTTTATCGTAATGCACTTCACATTAACATTTGAAAAAGCATCGTCAGTTAAAACATAGTTAAAACGAAGAGATGGAAAATAAAAGAAAGCGTGATTCGTTGGACGTAGAGGAGACAAAGTATTTTTGAGATTTCTTGTTGATACGCTATCGAACTAAAAGCGTACATCAAATCGGAATTATAATTCCAGCTAGCGTTACTTATTCTCGTATGTATAAACAGTACTGCTTAAAACGGTTTAACTACATCGGTTACAGTAAAACCGGAATAACAGCGCTATGTAAATGTACTCATTGTTTCAAATTTTAAAATTCATTTGAATCAAATCAGACACAAGGTTTAAAAAAGATTTTAGGTGGTAATGTAAAAAATATTTATAAAATAATAAATAACACGATACAATTAAACTGTAATTAGGTATAACATAATATAAAATCTTGTCATTTTTATTAGGTCATTACGTTGAAAATTCAGAATCTGGAAATTTCAGTACTCACAGTACTTTAACATTACCGTTTTTCTACCGAACAACTGACACCTAAGAATTTATTAACATATTATGCCATATTCACTAAAAAAAAACACCGTAGTTTGACTAAAATGAACCGATAATGACTAAACGTTTTTATTCTGTTGTAACCATATTTCCTTAGGGAAAATATTTATAACTCCGGGGGATGGGGTAATAGTAAATTTTATTATAAATACAGTAGAAAAACGGTAGAGTGAAAGCGACTTTGTACATGTTAAATCTTATCATGATGCCATTTTTTCACTGGACGGAAGAAAAGAGATAGATTGGAAAGGCCCGAACTATTTAATAATTAAAGTGATATGTTACACTTTAATTTTAAAATTTTAGCTAAAAATGCTGACATCTTTAATAATACTAAATATATTACAAGATATACCACATTTTGAATAGTTTCATCAAACATTATTTGACAATAAGAAAAAGATAATTGAGCGCACCACTGCAGTATGTCGATTTTAACATTTTTTTAAATCATTCATACTTGCGTAACTTTTAGGTTATATTAAACATTATATTAACATGCATGTATTAGACAGAAAGTTAGCAACGATTTACTCCAAGTTATTTCATATTAAAAGAATTGTTTGTATGTCCTTACTTTGGAAACCGATAAGTCTGACACCGAACACCTCTTCCATTTAAGGGCTACGGAAGATTTGGCAGTATTATAATTCCAAGATCATTGTAATTTTTAAACTTCATATTATTATTATTCAACTTTCATATTAATTGATATGACTGGATCAGTGGCGTAGTAAGAAAAATTTTCGGAGGGGGGAGGGTTAAGGTCGTCACACAAATGAAGACCTTTTTTTTTATGTCCGGTATCATAAAGGACCTAACAAATTTGTTAGCTAACAAACACTTTCAACTGAGATATCAAACATATATGACAGTTCTTTTGGAGTTTGTTGATGACTTTGACAAGTTTCGCGCACGCGTTGAAGGTAAATACAAACGGTATTAAAACAGTGGTGATGTTATGAAAATTATTTTGTACGGTCAAAGATGCCAACTGTGTTACAATTAATTGAAGTGTCACTGCTCTAAATTCCATAACTAATCCATAGATACTAGTACAGTATTAATACCCCATATGAATGTAATTGCTAGCTAACAAATTTTGTTAGGTCCTTTATAATACCGGGCATAAGTCATATAAAAAAAGAAAAGTCTTTCAATTTAAAATTATTATGATTATTTCGCATATTTTAAGAACATTGAATATTTCGAGGGGGGGGGGGGGCTTATAATCACAAAAAAGGTCATTCAATTCAAAATTATAATAATAATTCCATATATTTTAAGAACATTGAATATTTCGGGGGGGGGGGGGGGGTTCGACCCCAAAACCCCCCCCGTTCCTACGCCACTGGACTGGATAAGTCAAATATGATGGCTGAAATTTAAATATTTCCTAACTGAAACAGATTGTGCGCATGCGTCAACAGACGTTCAAAATTCAAATTTACTAAATGTTAAATATATAAATAAATACATACAAATTCGATTGGATATCAACTACAATACATTTATTAATCTCGCGTATACCTGTAAATAACTTTAATTATCAAATCTTAATTGAATAACAGAATAAAAACCATAGATGAATGTTAATTGTTAACTGTCATATCTGAATTCAACAATTGAATAAACGAACGCCACTGACCTCTATCTCTATACTACATAAGGAAAAATTAAATTTAACCATTCGGTTTAATAGTAATTCCATAGGTCATCCGCTTTCCATATATATTAATACCAGATCAGTGTTCATAGTACAAAATTGAGAGGAGTCTGAAAATTACAACGTTGCACAATGTTCTACATCTACTCTTGCGTTTAAGTTAGTCCTTAAACACAAGAGATGTTGGGTGCCAAACTCGTTGATTTTCAAAGTAAGAAATTTTTTTATGAAACGACATGGGGTAAAAGATCACCAACTTAAGACTATATTAAGCTTTTAATTGTATATAAAATCTAGTAAATAACTTACATAATATTATGTATTGAATTGTTTATATTTACGTATTTCTAATTCATCGAATGGAATATGCTAAATATAAATACTAATAATGACAATCCGAGAGCAACAACCAAAAGTTTGCTCTTATTCATACATAATATAATATTTAATTTAATTATGATTTACATAATTATAAATGGTTAAAAATTATTATTAATTAATACTTTCAATTCGTATTTATTGGTACCAAGAACATACAAATATTTTATGCTAATTTTAAATTTCTGTACAATGGCTGCAGTTCGTAACAATTATTATTACTTATTTTATTACTAAGCGCTTAATTTTTATATTTTATATAATGTATATGTATATTGTATAATCAATAATTGCTTTTTACATTCGCTGTAAATTAGCTTGATTATTTTACATATAATGTAATATAATCCAATACATTTGTACTTATGCATTATAGCCAAAATGGACATGGAAAACATTTGTATCCATATTATTCACACAACACAAAAATCAAGAGTATAATTTTTTTCACGTATAGCAAAAATGTACAAACGTAAATCTATTTATTATAATCGAAATTACAAAAATGTATAGTACAAAATAAATAAAACAAAAATAAAAATTTTACATTTAAATTTGTAAATTAAAATCAAGGAAACGTATCATCACTGCATGAGAATTTGGACAACGTAATATAGTTTCCAAAAAATAATTATACATAGTAATAACGTGATGGTAGTGAGCACGATACTAATTACTCGTCACTTGCCTGACCACTGGTGTGACCTATCAGTTAACGGAACGTATATAACACCCATCAAAGGTGTCCGTATAATTGATCCGTCTTCTCTCTTGTCAACTTGTTCTAATTGTTGATCACCACCTTCGGGTCCAACAGGAACAATTAATCTGCCACCAGGTTTCAGCTGATTCACTAACTAAAATATTATATACTATACTTAATCAGCGCACGTTTTAAGGTCCAAAATAAAATAGTATCATTGCATGTAACTAACCAAACATTTTTGTAAAATATTACATTTATTTAAATTAGTGCAATATTACTAAATATTAACCCTTAAACACCTCACCACATTAGCGTAACCCAGTGTGGTGTTCAAGTGTTTAGAAAATTAAAAGGATGTCCTGTATGTACATTGTGTTAATACTTATATGTTATATGTTAACTCACGTGATGTGGTAAGGTCGGAGCTGCAGCTCCAACATGAATAGCATTATAAGGACCTCCTTCCTCGAAACCTAATCGACCGTCGCCAACTATTAAAATAAAAATTTCATAAACATACAAATATTTGCATAATACAGAATATACATACCTACTAATTTGACTCTTTCGCTCTCTAATAAATCAGGTTTATCATTCATTATATTTGATTTAGCGAGGTCTATCAGTTCTGGAATATGGTCGATTCCAATTGCTTGACCCCTTTCACCCAACATGAGCGCCATACACACAGTTAAATAACCACTCCCTGATCCAACGTCTAATGCTTTTTCACCATTGACTAATTGGTCTTTTAGTAATTCTAAAGCATACGCGTGCATGTGAGGTGCACTTATTGTGACACCGTATCCAATTCCTTGCGGAGAGTCATAATATGGATTACGTGGTGAATAAAAACTACGGTCTGTACTGACCATTGCTTGTTCAACTGAAGAACTCTTTATAATACCATTTGCTTAAAAAATATGTTTAACAATGAATAAGTAACGAATTTGCTGTGTTTATTATTATTACCTTTTAAATTCCTAATTAGTTCAGCATTATTTTTCCCGTGCGATCTCCAAGCCATTGTAACAGGATTTCCAATATAAAATAATATCACAACATAACCTAACATAAAAAAACGCATAAAAGTATGTGTATAACCCATGTTTGCAACGACTGAAACATCGTAATTGTCTGTTTTACAAAGTAAATATTTACTAAATTGTTTATAATTAGATTATCTGACTGTCAACGAATATCTACTTTAAAAAATTTAAATAACAACAACTTAAAAATAGATTTCTTCTTCCTCTTTTTAAATTTTGATCACGAATGTCAAACATGAAATTGATATTATCACAAATAAAAACTAAAAAAAGATATTTTGATTTATACTTACACGTATTTTTTGATAATATTTTGGTATATTTTCTGTAAACAAGGTTATTTGATAAAAATTATATCTATTTTTTAAATTATTTTATTATCACAGAAAAATAACACAACTACATGTGCATACCTTACATAAGTAAAATGGTACTATTTTACATAAAAATTATACACCAGTGGGGTAAAAATAATGGCATACTACATACTCTGCAGTGCCAGCATATGGAAGCGAATTAATTACCTCGTTTTGCCTATCCGATTGTCCCCCCACAATTTGGAAATCGCGGTAGTTCGAGGAGCCGCAGGTAGACTCTACCGTGCGATAACGGGCCGACCCATTGCACCGGGAGTCTTCCGCGGCTACTAGAAGCGACCACCACGTGACGTCACGGACTGAGCAGATCTGCCTAAAATCTAGAGCGATCAATGTTCAGCTGTGCCATCACAAGACACACACTTCCAAACGAACTGTTGCCTACCTTCTATATATACAGACTAAAAGTAAAAATACAGGACTAGTGAGAGCTAAGTTGATGAAACTTTTAAAAAATATTTTTTATCAAATTATGTGTTTTAAAGCTCACAAAATTTATTTAAACACTAAATGTGTAATTAATTTCTATATAAAATATCGATTTTGTACAAATATCAGGAATTAACCGAAAATTTTGTTTTATAAAAGCTCATCTTCAAGTTATTAAATATAACTGAAAATGAATGAATCCTGAAAAGAAAAAAATGATTTTATCTACCTACAATTGCAAATTACTTTCTATTTATTACTTACAAAATATTTTATATCAACAGTAAAAATCCAAAACCAATAAGTAACATATTTATTTAGGTTTTTTGTCAGTATTTTATTAATTTTTCTTTATACATCTACTAAAATCTATAATCAGTCACATTTAATATTTGTTTGAGCTTTATTTATGTCCGGTATCATAAAGGACCTAACAAATTTGTTAGCTAACAAACACTTTCAACTGAGGTATCAAACATATATGACAGTTCTTTTGGAGTTTGTTGATGACTTTGACAAGTTTCGCGCACGCGTTGAAGGTAAATACAAACGGTATTAAAACAGTGGTGATGTTATGAAAATTATTTTGTACGGTCAAAGATGCCAACTGTGTTACAATTAATTGAAGTGTCACTGCTCTAAATTCCATAACTAATCCATAGATACTAGTACAGTATTAATACCCCATATGAATGTAATTGCTAGCTAACAAATTTTGTTAGGTCCTTTATAATACCGGGCATTAATGAAATAATGTCCATTGTGACATGTGATGTCGTTTATTGATGGGGTTTTCTTTGAATTTATTCAAAATGGTCATTTTCTGAAATACAACCAGCATATTGAACTATGTTAAAACTATGTTAAAATTCAGCTTGGCTTGAAAGTTTACTGATTTTAATATTTTACATAACTCAAATCAGCCAAAATGATACTTATTTGGTTTTAGGTTTCATAACATCATTGTTTTTATTCTTTTTAAATGTTTCTTGTTTTACTGCTCTGAAATAAACGTACACTGTAAATTAATAAATACGAAAATAAAAAATAAAAAAAGATGTGAAAAATATTTATTAAAAATTAAAATAATATTAAAATAATATTTTTTTATGTGTTTTTCGGTGCACTGCTAGTGCTCCAGATTGTGTAAAACTATGTCCGCATTCTAAACATGAATACGGTTTTTCTCCCTTATGTATTCGCATATGGGTTTTGAGACTTTGTGACTCGATGAAGCTTTTACTGCACACTTCACATGTGTACTTTCTTTCTCCTGTATGGGTACGCATGTGAACAGAAAGGTGGCTTGACGTGATGTATTTTTTATCACATATGTAGCAAGCAAATGGTTTTTCACCTAGAAAAATATATAAATGTCATAATTTATTTATATTCAAGACTGTTTAAAAAATTAAAAAGTTATATAATTATGTATATAACTTGATATTTTTTGGTAATTCCCTGACATTCCACACCCACCAGTATGTGACCGCACATGAACAGCAAGATCACCTGCTCTTGCAAACCGTTTATAGCACAAACGACACGAATGTGGTCTGAGTCCCGTATGTACACGCATATGCATATTCAGTTGACTGTTCTGGGCAAACTTTTTGTCGCACTCCTTGCAAGCAAATGCAAGGTTCCCGGAATGCAGCTGCATATGAATCATCAGGTAGTGGGACTGCGTGAACCTCTTTCCACAGTCGGTGCACAAGTATGGTTTATCTCCTGTGTGCACTTTGAGGTGTTTGCGCAAAACAAACGAATGCGAAAACGACTTGTTGCAGATATGGCACAAGTGACTGCGTTCGCCTGTGTGTGATTTCATGTGTGCACGAAGACCATTTGGGTCGGAGAATTTTTTTCCGCAAGAAGTACAGACGATTGGTTTTTCTCCTAGAAATAATATACATTTAGAATTTTTCCAAAAAGTTATATTTATTTCTCACATGAAATATTATTATTTGCACCTGTATGTATTCTACGATGAACGATTAATACGTTATTTTCATAAAATCCCTTCCCGCAATCTTTACAAATATATTTCTTCTCGCCGCGATGTCTTTGCATGTGACGAGCCAAATTTCCTGATTCACTGAATTCTTTTTTACACTCTGAACATTTATATGCCTTATATTTCATATGTGTTCGTATATGTCTTTTAAGTACTTTTGTATTAGTGAATACTTTACTACATTTAATACAAGTTACTCGTTCTTCTGTACTGTGTATAATCATATGAAGATCTAAATCACACTGTAAATTAAAAGATTCGTTGCATTTGGTACAAATACACTGTTTATTGGTTTCATTTTCATCAAATGTTTCTTGTTCATTTAAATTAAAATGTATGTTTTTTTCTATAGGATCCTTGAAAACTAAACTTAAATTATCATCTTGATATATTTGCAGGTTATTATTATCTACATCATTTATTTTACTGATTGATTTGTCGTTATATATTATGTATTCTTTTAATGTCTTATCTGAATTTTCACATTGTCTTTTAAATAAACAAAAATGATTTACTAAATTAACACAAGACAAACATATATGTGAAGGAAGACTATCATCTTTTTGAATCTAAAATTTAAAATAATTAAATACATATTATTATGTACAATTAATTTTAAAGTTTGCAATATATTTTACCTGTACAGAAGCACATAACATTAACATATCTGCTATTTCAAAAACAGATTTCATTTCATCTGCTTGTAACAAACATACTCTACATATTTTATTAAAATCTAAAACTGTATTTTTAAACATTTTTTTATAGATTTATAACATATTCACTTGATTATAAATTATATTAAAATATGAGCTTAAATTTTCAATACATACATACGTCAATGTCAAAGATTTGTGTCAAAACAACTAGGTACACAGAATATGATGTATACAAGCAAGATAAGTAATTATTAGTAATACCTACATATTATTTTATTATAGCTAGGACAGCATTATAAAAATCTGATTTTAAATTTCCATTATTATTAATTTTTAGATTACCATTAACTTTATTATTATACTTACCTACAAATTTTTATGGAAGAAAACAACAGACTAGGAAATTTATGTAAGGTAGTAATAAATACAGTAAAACGATAAAATGATAATACAGTTATATTTTAGTCATCTCATTGCAAATCTTAGAAATAATTAAACAAAGTACATATACAGCGCGCGCACAAAAATATGGCAAATCTTGGTCCTAACAAATCTCATATATATTTATTTATGTATATATTATACTTCATTCATTTCATCCCTATATAAAAGCAATTAACCAAAACCTTAGCATAATAATAAGATGTTTGAATTCCATATTAATAGTAAATCATTTATTTCATTGAAATTTAATCTTAAACCATTACAATCAGGTAACTGCTGGTTATCATGAATACATAAAGATATCTTTAATTAAAATATATTAAACACACGTAACAATTTATACAGCATATCATAATTCAAACAAATGTTTTAATACTGTTTATATATATATCATATTTTATACATTCATTACACGCTGCTTCACAAAATTTCAATTCACAGAAAATATAAACTCTACACTGTGAGAACAAATATGTATTACAACCAATCATTTTGCTTCCTCGCAATATTTTTTATATAATGGTTCTTTTGAGTTACACTAACAAATTCTGAAGTTTCCCTCCTCCTGGAAGGGGGAAACTTTGAGATTTCTTAGTGTCATTTATTATGTGAAAACAAGTATCCAGCCTGAATTGCTTCTATCCTTGAAAAATACTTAAAAATAATTTTTAGTATCACAAAAACTATTAAAATTTTAGAATATTTTTTTATATTTATAACAGAAAAACTTAACTTTTATCCTTTTATTGGTTGTAATAAATAAAAAAAATAATGTAAAATTCAGGAACAAAAATCAACAAAAATAAAAAAAATTCATATTTTCTATTAAATCTTGTGACAAATATTTTTACATCATTTGAACTGACAACATAATAAAATATAGTAAAAAATAAAAATAGGTATTCTTTCATAACACAAGTATCAATCACTATTTTCGTGAACAATAATTTATTCTCTCTCTCTTGCAATTAAACGATTAAATAAAATGTCTGAATAATTATTCAGTTACAAAAGTTAAGACATATACAAAGTCATCGACTAAAAATATTCCATGCGAATAATCTTAAACATATATATATTTACATTTTACAAACTAAAATAAAAATCTCTACTAACTATTGGAAACAAGTTTCATTTTATTATCTATTATGCAAGAAATCGGTAATCACTATCAACCACGCTATACAGAAATACGAGGGGTGGTTGAAAAGTTCTTGGCCTCGGATACTTCTCGTTATCGTAATTGCCCACGGTATGGATCACTCGTTTAAGGCAAAAAAAACAGAGTTCGAGAACTTTTCAGCCTCCCCTTGTATCTATTCAATGCCGTATTCTACATTGAGAGAATGTTACTGTACATTTTCTTTCTTTTGGCAACTCTTGTTGAAAATAAATCTCTTCCAATTTCTAATGAACCATCAAACCTTTTATTTATCGTTACATGTACAGTAACACTTAATTATATGACCACTACTGCTTTAATCAAGAGAACTATGCAATAGAAAATATAGTCTATGTTTCATCCATTACATTGAAATACAAATTTAAAATTATGTTCTCTACTCTTGAAAATTTACATACTAGACCAGTCTGCAAAATCATATAATAGATACGTTAATTTATACCGTGCCAGTTATTGGATAAATGGGCTCATCCCAGCCTGAACTTGTGATTCCAAGTGAATAAACCACGCGCTATCTCCGATCCTATCATCAAATCCGAGAAAACTATAGAATATAATATAATTATAAAGAAAATAAACTCACTATGATAATTTTTTTCGGAGGTATGGTGAATCGAAGTTTGACCTTAAATGCTTTAAAATCACTTTTCGTATTTCATCTCATGAACAGTTTGAACGAACATTTCTATTTACCGGTGATTAATTAGTATCTATCAACCTTCTTTGTTTTTCTTGTTCAAAAGGGTGTCCCTAGATTATATAAGTTTAAGAACTGCTGCCATAGGATATTTAACTTCAGGCTAGAATGAGTTAATTTATCTAATAATTAGCATGGTATAAATTAATGCATTTTTATTAAACCTGAGAACTGGACTATAGATATTCTGTGAACGAACACCCAGTTATTATTAACGACTAGTTGAAGGAGAAACGTGATCAAAGTGCGATACATTATTTATATAAAATGACGATAACTTTTCATTTAAAATATCAATCACAAAACAATTATAAAATTGAGAAACATTAAAAAAACATCAACCTTGACCTTCACACAAATAAATAAGGACCGTTATAAAAACCTATTAACGTCCGAATTCAACACATTACAGCTGATCAGACGAAATATCATCTGACCAGCTGTAATCCATTGTCTCAGAGTTTGCCGAACCGGTCATGATCGCTAGATTCTCCTGCATTTGGTTAGTCTTGCGAGTGATCGCGGCCGCCGTTTTAGCCAAATCATCAGAAGTCTCCATGTCGCTGACGCTGTGAGAACGGTCACTCGAGGTGCTGGTAGAACACTCGTCCTCGGAGTTGGACTCAGAAATCATTGCTTCCCCCGCGGAATGTTTGGGATACTTGACATGTAAAAGTCTTAGATCCTCTGCAGTCGGAAGATCCTGTTTCTTATCCTGCTGGCTTCGAGTCAGTTCAGACGGTAAGGCAGGCAACGACATGTGAACATGCTCGCTTAGTTCCAAGTCAACGTCATCATTGTCATCGTCTTTGTGATTACTTCCGATTATGAGATCTTCATTCATTGAATCTAATTCGATTTCGGACGGACCGAGTTCGACTCTACGGACCTCCTTTCTTAAATCAAGCAGCAGATTACACGGCGTGCTTGTTACGTCAGGGGTCCAACTATTGGATAAAAAATCATCCTTTCCGTTTGGGCTTTCATCAAATAGTTTCGCTGAGACAGATTGCGATCTTACTCGTTTATCTGCTTGATGAGTTTCAGCGCTGACTGTTGTAGCCGATGAAGATAGACTTAACGGATGATTAGTTTTACATTTCTGTCGCCTTGGCGTTGGGGATTTCGATGGGGTGTTTTTTGGTGGTGTTGGGTTACGAAAGCTACGACGATATATTCTGTTGGCAAGGACTTCGGGCGGTTCTTCCATTTCCAAAACGTAACTCACAGAATCATTCTTTTCAACAACGGCTTTTATTTTTGGAGAACTAGGCGGTGAGATATCTTCCAGTTGGAAATTATCAACCGTTCGAAAACCTTTATTTTCATCATCGATTTTACGACCCGCAGTTGATGACGTTTTCTTTTCTGACATGAAAGAGACTTTTGCTAATCGCGCGGAGTTGTTACGATCCATAGACCTTGAATGTTTTTCACTGAAGCTTGAACTTTGTAATAATGTCCTGTTGAAAGCTCTAGGACTCTTTGTTAGATTTTCTTCGATTAATGAATGATTTGAACCGTGTAAAGATATAAAAGTATTTAGGAATTCAGAGTTCTGTTTTAATTTCCACTGCAACTCTTCATTTTGTAACAAGATACGGCTGTTTCGTTGCGTTTCTTGTTGGACTGTTTCAATTAAAACTTTATTTTCATGAGTTAAAGTTCTGAAACAAAAAATATCAATTTTAAGTTTCAATAGTTTAATGTAGTGGAAATTTTTTAATTTATATAAAAGAAATTATTAAAGTAAATAAATTTTGTTGACTAATAGGTCGAAACGATAAAAAATAAAATGGTTTCTATATCACATTTATTATTGGTATTCATTTTACATAAATAAATTTTGTTAAAATATGTTGGCAGGTTTGTATAATATAATTTTTTAAATCAGTGGATTAAAAATTTCGTTGAATAAATCACTTAAATAACAATCGACAAACATAACTCGTAACAACGGTGACACAAAAAAAACCAACTGATCCAATAAATACTAACTTTTCTAAATTATTTTTTCGTTCTAACTGCAATTCTAAATCTTCAACACGAGCCTGCAGGGCTTGAGTTCTGACTTGAGCAGCTAGAAGTTGTTTCGCTGCTTCTTTTGTTTCTTCGTGAGCGCGACGAAGTTCGGAAATTTCGTTTTGTTTCAACTCCAGGACCGTTCGGAGAGATTCAGTTTCATCTTGAAGTTGCGTACAGCGACTTAATGCAGTCTGGAAACAATAAAAAAAGAAACAATGCAATAAACCCTTAACTTTGATAAATTCTTATTCTTACCTGTAATTTGGTATCTTTGGTTTCGTTTTTAAATCCTTCAACGATTTTCTTTGATTGCTCTTCTAATAGAGCAACCCTCTTTTCCGCAGTGCACAATCTATTTACTAATTCTATCTCTTTCATTTCGAATTCTTCTTTCAACGTGTTATATTTTTTAATATACTCATCACATTTCTTTGTCAACTGGTTCTCTTTTTCATTGAATCCATTCTTCAACTGTTCTACTTCATTTTTATAGCAATCGTATTCTTCTCTAATATTTCCGTAATCAATTTTTAATTTGTCATATTTTGTGATCAAATCATTTAACTTTGATTCGTGATCTCTTTTTATTACTTCAATATGCGATGAAAATTCTTTCTCCTTGTTCAATAAACTATAGTCGTATTTACTCTTCTCTAAGTCTAGCCGTTCTTGTAGGCGTTCTTCTAATTCGGATTTTTCAATAGCTAGATTTTCGGTTACTGTAAAAAATAACAATGTATATTTAGTTGGACCCTCAACTATAAAAACTCTCGAGGGAATGACGCGAATACGTAGCAGTGGGGTTAAATAAAACTCAGACTAGTATTGTATAATATAGTTTTTTTTATGATAGTACGAACATAAAAACAATTAATTAAATTACGAAATTTACTCTTTTTTTATACTCAATTTAAAAAATATTATTCAAAAAATTAAAAACGTTACTGCGTAGCGAATATATTTTGATATACTGATTTTTTTAAATTGATATTTTACGAAATTTACTTTTAATTTTTTTATTCAATTTAAAAAACTTTAATCAAAAAATTAAAAACGTTAGGTCGTAGAGTTTATCCTTATATATTGTTATATTTTTTTTTAATTCAATTAATTAATATTTACAAGCAAAATCGTGGAAATTCGATTTTTTTTTTATAATATAACATTTTTCACTCATTAAAACTGGTTAAATGTTTTAATTTGTACTTGTACTACGTAGATCTAATCGAGATCTATAATTTGAGACCAAAACCTGCGTGGTAGCTGCTCTGAGTTTCGAGATAAACTAATTATAAATTTTCGCTAGCGCGCAAAGTGATCTCAGCGCGTTACATCAAGTTTCTGAAATGCCCACCCAGTATCTGGAGTAAAACATTAAACGTTATTCACGTCAAAATAACAACAATGAACTTACACTGTGAGATTGTGCTCTGTTTTTCGTCCTGCAGGTCGCGTATCTCGGCGATGTGCCTGATTCGTTCGGCGTCGAGCTCGTGCTCGGTGACCTCGTGCGCGTCCTCCAGTCGACGATACGCGGCGCGGATCTCCTCCAGTTCCAGCCGCGATGACACCCACTGGTTGCGCGTCGACTCCAACTCGCGCCGCAATGACGGCGTCTTAAACACGTCATACTGTAAATAATACAATTACAGTTAATACTTTAATCGAGAAAATCTAAAAAACATTCGCGAAATTTTCATTCATGTTTTTAAATGACGTATGCCGTTTTATAAAGAATTAAATCAGCTTTCAGTTAAGGGGTTAGGGGTAGTCAGAGACACGAAAAAATGATAATTTTCAGTAATTTTTTTTCGCTATTAAATCATTTTATTTTACAAAAGTAATAATATGGCCTTATTATACAATGTTTTGACTTGAAGTCACGAAAATTTGAAAAAAAAAAATTTTTAATTTCCAAAGTTATAGCTGTTTCTGTTGACCCAGTCCAAAAAAAAGGTTCTTGCGGTGACAATGATAAGTCCTTGGAGATTCATCTAAAATCAATCGGATAAGAAAAATTAGTTTTATAAATAGATAATCCTGGGCCTGATCGAAGCTTTTTTTTTTTTTCAAAAATTAAAAAAATGGCGGACTCAGAAAATTTTTTTCTAAATTTTTGGGAAAAAGTCAACAGTTAATTGGTCTTAAAAAATCGAAATATTTTTAAGATATTATACTTAAAGAAAATGCAAAAAAAAAAAAATCGATTTTTTGAAAATCCTGACTACCCCTAACCCCTTAACGCTATCTGCTAGATATTAAATATAAATGACAACACAACGCGAATAAAATCGTACATATCATAACTTGACGCATGCGTGATAAGTACAATCAGAGACTTAAAATAAGTGCTGCCAAGTGTACCTCATAATTATACATTTATTACCAGTGCTTTTAAATATCGAGCAATTACATAACAATTTGACACCTAGCAGATAGCGTTAGCTGGGAGCTAATTTACATTTGCACTCAAGTAAATTATTTATAATACGGAGCATTAAACATTTTAGTATGTTTTATTAATTAAAATAAAATATATGCACGTGTAAACATAGGCGCCGACATTTCATTTTAACTGTTAAAGCAAGATTATCATAAATACAGTAGAACTGGGCACGGGCCGAAAGTTTTTAAATACAAAATAATGAAACATATTGTCGTTCAAATATACTCACATCCAAGCAAGGCATTTTGAAAAATGGCCGTATATTTTATATTAAATTACGCCTCTGAAGACAAATTTCAACTTTGGTAGAGCACAAGCGGTCAATAAATGTGTTACAATGCTGAAGAAACTAATAATTTGTTAAACAACCCATGTAGTGCTCAGGTAGTAATACACTGACCCTAGTTCAAAATAAGGCTTTACATATTAATTATTCTGTGGAAAGTACATCGAGACGGTATGGAAATTACAACAAATAAACCTCAAGAATAATCCCCCTTTAGATTTTAAGCTGATACCGAAAAGTTTGGGATTTGAAACAATTATGTTGTAAAACTAAGCAATTGGGGATTTTAAATTCTGTGTAACAGCTGGAATTCAATTATACCTACAAGAACTTGTAACTTTTACAGCAAAAATTTACGTTCGTTAAAAAATTTAATATATCTCTATTTAATAAATCAAATAATGAATAACAAATTAATATTAAAAATTGAAATTTAGTTTTTAAACAAATTTAACATATAATATTTAACTACTAATATTCGGAATATCAAATATTTATTGTTAAAAAATTTACTTTTACAATTTTCAATAGATTACATAATAATTTACTCGCACAAATATGTATGAGTACTATAAACGAAGAGTACTTCTTTATCTAGCAAATGAGTTTCAAAATATCTATCTTTATTTGGTACATTGAGAAATAATTTAAATATTATAATAATCAAATGGGAGGAGCCTACTAAGTTTGTGATAAGCGAATTTGAATCAAAACTGGTCGACCACTTATGCATGCGACTCAACATTTGCTTGCAAGTCAATCTACATAATATAACAAACTATATAAACATCGCGAATATTATTTTTTATATTTAAAAGTTCCGAAAAAATAATATATTAATAATAATATGTATAAATGAGAAACGTGGTTAAACCACACCGCAAAATTATCTACTTATTACTTGTTAATTGAAAATAATTGAAATATATAATATTTACTGCACCAAAATGAAAGTTACTTAATTTTAATTTATGTTCAACTATACAATTTAAAATTTAATTATAGATAATTATGAAAAATAATTAAATTAAGAATGTATAAAACAAATTTGCACAAATTGCGATGAAATATAATAATGACAATAAAACTATAAAAAACAAAATAAAAATAACCAAATAAATAAATAAAAACTTACAAATTCCTTAATACGCCTTCTAAGTTTAGATTTTCTTTTTTTGGGCACTTCGCTCTTATAATTAGTTGTATCGTCAACTAAATCATTAAAATCATTCTCCATTTTCTCGCGCGTTAAAAAAAACAATCTTATTTGTATATAAACGAAATATATATACCACAAACAAAGCACAAGAGGAGACCCAAAGGATTGTTAGAACAAACAAGAAGTGTTAAACAGAAACTAAAACGTTGAAGCGTAACCAAGATTCGGTTGGGTAGGTGGGGATTTTGTTTAAACCTTGCCGGTCATGAGAAGAAGAGTTGGCTAACGGTAAGGAATAACAATGAGATTTACAATATCGTGTAATAGATAACATTATAAACACAAGGGCCGTAATCAGAGAAATGGTGGCCCTTTTAGAACTGCATTAGTTATACGTGTGAGAAGGATTCAGGGGACAGACACACAGATATATAGAGAGACATACACACAGACAGACAGACATACCTGAAAGAGAAAGATCAATTAAAAATTTTGAAATCGGAGAACAATTTTTTTGTCTCATTCTAAAATGATCACAAAGCTTCTCGTATCTTCGATATTGCGAGGAAGCAAAATAAGGTAGTGGCCCCAGTCTTGGCAAGGACCCCAGTAATGGCAAATTTTTAATTAAATGTAGTGAATTAGAAATACTTATGTGTTGATATTTGATTACTACTATTTCTGAATATTAATCTATATATATACATTTAACTGTCTTACAGCGTGATTTGATGAAAATCGGTCAATAGGTGTCAAAATGGTGGACATTTAAACTAATTATTAGTATAATTTATTTATTAATTATTATATTATCATAGCAACTGCTTTACATTATTGTTTCAAATTTGACGATTCTTTCTTTTATATCTTTTGTGTCGTAGTACTTATCATTAGCAAGTGTCCATCACTGCGTGTTCATTACTGGTGTTACTTTACCCATTACTGAAGAAAAAACATAAACAAAATAAAAGGCTATAATTTAAAAAACAAACTATAGATTTTGGTAATTAAATTGATTAAATAAAGAGTTACTTGTTTTATTAATAACATGAGTTCATGAGAATTACAAAAAAACAAGCCCATTAATCCAAAAAAAACCGAAAACTTGCTCTTATAGCGGCCATCACTGGTGCCTTTACCTTAGATAGATTTGTATGTATATGGTTCATTATAGTAAATTAATTAAACGTTATAAATAATTATAAATACGGTACTGCAAGTATTGCTTTAGTTAGAACAAAACCGAACTGTAGATTTCTTTATCAAAATATTCTCGCAGATAAATCATTCTGTTAAGAAATTACTTTGCTCAATTATTCTTTTATGATCTATGAACGTCTCAAATAAAGAAATATAAATAAAATAATCCATTGTTCGAAAATCACGTTTAAGTGTTATAATTGCTTAATGGTATTATTATTATTAACAGATTTGCACCAATATTTATTATAATTTTACAAAATTATTTATTGTTGTACAGAATTTTTTTCCATAATAAATGAGTATTTCATTTATTTTGAGCGAGGTTTGAATTTACAACCGTGTATTGTGGTTTTTATAATCAATAAGAAGATTATCATATAATACTGGATTTTGTTGATATTCATATATTAATAATTATGTAACTGTAACTGTCAGTGATAACTTGGTGGTCGCCATTTTGTTTTTATACGTCAAAAAACTTTGATCAAATATAAGAGACTGTCATTAACTATGATCATATAAATATTATAAAAGTTGACTTATTACACTGTCATATTTCTTTGATCAAAGAAATTTTATCATATTTCTTTGATAGTGTAATAGCCGCCCTACATAGAACTTATTATTTAAATCAATACAACCCTGATTTAAATATGTCAAAATTAGTAAATCTGACCTAAATCAGTCGAAAAAAGATCACCACTTCCAGGTAGTTAATACGAACATATCCACACATTTAGCATATTACCTGTAAAACCAGATGCTGTAAAAGTACTGCCAGTGCCTCGACGCCGAGCGCGGCGTGCCTGGCCGCCTGCTGACTTTCGCGCTCCCGCAGCGACGGTCTCTGTACCTGCGACGTAGCAGACGTGTTTGTCGGCGCAGCGCCGCTCACCACGACAACGGCAGTGGGCGTCGCGGCACCGCCTCCAGAAGCTTGTGCAGCACCGCCGCCTCCACGTGTCGCGCTCTGCTGCTGTGACGCGACACCGCCGCGACCGCTACCTTTGCCGCTGCCAGATGTCACCACCCGGTTGGAATCTGTAACAGAATTATCGTTGTTATTTTAACGTAATTTTTTTTTTATATAATATGTGATGTGTGACATGTAACAATGAGACGTTTGGAGACAACAGAAATTCGAGAGGATTGAGTTGACGGTATTTTTAAAGGGACGCTCAATCACAAGATATAAAACATATGTTCAGTACCCATACATGAAATGACTAAAGCATAGTATAATGTAAAAATAATTATCAACTATGAGTCAAGTATAGGGTGACCAGATTTGAGTTTTTGTAAACCCTGACATGTAAATGAAAACTCCTTTTTTTATTTTATTTTATCCTTTTTATTTTTATTTTCGTAAAATTTATAACCCTAATCTGCACTTTTGCGCCCCCTGCTCTATTTTTGACGACGTTTTTTTTACTTGTCATCATTTTTTGCATATCCTGGAGAAATTGCACCGAAACCCTGAGCTCAGAGAACGAGTATACAAACCCTGAGATTCCGGGTCAAAATCTGAGACCTGATCACCCTAGTCAACTGTCACACGTTCTATACCTTTTCAACTTCAAATTGAGACTAATCAATTTCAAATTGGGAATAATCAATTTCAAATTGAGACTAAACAATTTCATATTGGGAACAATCAACTTCACTTTGAAATTGATTATTCCCAATTTGAAATTGTTTAGTCTCAATTTGAAATTGATTATTCCCAATATGAAATTGTTTAGTCTCAATTTGAAATTGATTATTCCCAATTTGAAATTGATTAGTCTCAATTTGAAGTTGAAAAGGTATAGTGTCCCGTACTATATTAATTATATGTAGTTTTTTATTTATTTGATTAAATTAATTTGACTTAGGGATCATCTATAAATTACACCACACAAATTTCATAGTTTTTTACCCCCCCCCCCCCCCCGGTCTTGTCACATTCGTGTGACCCCCCTTGTTGTGACGTCACACAAGTTTCGAACAATAAATCAACGAAAAAAAAAGAAATATTCTTTCCTTGTCCTTGGCTGGTAATATTATTTTTATTTATATAATTTTTTTTCGTTTATTAATAAATATTAAGCACGTTTGAAAGTTTCCCAATAACTCTTCACCAAAAGAAATTTTGCTCTAAATATTCATATAAAATTAATTGTATTGATTTTTTAGATGTGACGTCACGAAGCTTGTGACTCCTGTCCCCCTTGTCACACTTTGTAGACCCCCCTTTCCCCTGAACGTGTAACGTAATTTATGGCTGACCCTTTACACACAAAAATAAAAATCTGAATGGTTGGTAATAAAACATCATAAACCTACAAAATGTAACCGCCTGAACCTGTCTCGTTTAAATGACACACTGACGACCCGAGTTTAGCCAAAAACCAACGTGGAAGTAATTTTGCGCAGACAGACGTAAATATTTACAAACATTTTATTTTACGATGTGCGTCCATTTTTGTAAGAAACATTAACATTATTTTTGTCATAAACACAGTTTGCTATCTTGCCATATGTAGACAAGAACATAAACCATGTCTCGCATTTCTGATTTTCATCACTTTAATAATAATATCCACCGGAAACGAAGAAATTACACTCTATGATATTATTTTAATGATGTAAACATATTTTAATAATATATTTATAAATGAGATGAAATCAATTTCACGCTCAATTAGTCTATAGAAATTAGTTTTCTTTAATTTTCCCCAAACTAATTAAAATATACTATCGTTGAATTTAAAATTTGATAAAATGTAATTATAAAATTAAGAGTATTGTCAGGTTCGATTCTGACACCCTGGGCGAGATTCCCCCTCCCCAATAATTAAAAATACATTAAATTAATAATTATAATAATAAAATTATTCAACTTTAAAAAAAAATTATTTATTTAAATGATAATGGTATGTATAATTTTTTAACCAAAAACAAAAAAACAGTCTTCAAATGAAGTCTCATACGATGATTAAATATTTACTAATTTTGAGCACTATAAGAAAATCGGTTCCAAATTACAACGTTTTTTCTTAAAAATTTATGATTTTTACTCAAATTTGAGTTTTCTCCGTACAGCCGTCCGCCGCCCCTTCTGACGGGCTTTTTTGTAATTTTCATGAACTCATGTTACTAATAAAACAAGTAACTCTTTATTTAATCAATTTAATTACCAAAGTCCGCAAATATAGTTTGTTTTTTAAATTATAGCCTTTTATTTTGTTTATGTTTTTTTTCCAGTAATGGATAAAGTAAAACCAGTAATGAGCACACAGTGATGGACACTTGCTAATGATTATAAAATGTTAAGTACTACGACACAAAAGATATAAAAGAAAGAATCGTCAAATTTGTAAACAATGTAAAGCAGTAATCCAATATCAACAAATATTTCTAATTTAGTACATTTAATTAAAAAATAGCCATTACTGGGGTCATATCCAAGACTGGTGCCAGTATCTTATTTAAATATAAATTGAACAAATCTAGCTTACGTGAACTGTTTCACACCTATTTCATAAAAAAGAATCGTGCTACATTTTCTTTATTCTTGAACACGAGTTATGCACATAATATTTGCAACTGATTCGAATAACAGTATCAAATCCATCCATCCATTTCTTACAAAAAAAAGAAAGTAAAAGCAGACGCCCACGCCGAAAAAAAGCAACAGCACAATGGGAAAAATATCATAACATTATTAATATTGTATTACTATAAATGTAACAAACAAATAACATTATTTATTTCTTTGAGTACGTTTACACAGCGCTGTTATTCCGGTTTTATTATAACCGATGTAGTTAAACCGTTTCAAGTGGTGCTGTTTACACATACGAGAATAAGTGACGTCAACTGGAATTATAATTCCGATTTGAAGTACGCAATAAGAAATCTCAAAAATATTCCCACGAATCACGTTTTCCATCTTTTCGTCTCAGGTGTTTTAACCATATTTTAACTGACGACGCTTTTTCAAATGTTAATGCGAAGTACAGTCCCCTGCAGAACTCGTCTGGCACACTAAATGCTAGAATCGCTTACAACAGATTCCAAATTTAAAGACAAACATCATCGGTTATCTTTTTCTATCAAGTTTAATATATTTAAATACTAAAATTCGGAATATCAAATATTTATTGCCACAAAATTTACGTACACAATTTTCAATAGATTACATAATAATTTAATTGCACAAATATATATGAGTACTATAAACGAAGAGTAGTTCTTTATCTAGCAAATGAATTTCAAAATATCTTTCTTTGTTTGATACATGGAGAAATGATTTAAATATTATAATAATCAAATGGGAGGAGCCTACTAAGTTTGTGATAAACGAAAATGAATACAAACTGCAAGACCATTAATGCAGGTGATTGTACATTACGATGAAATCCCTATACTCCATAGATACTTATATTTTTTGAGGTTGGCTAAATAGGTATAACTATGTCCGTGCAGTTTACACGCATTTTTATTCCTGCTCTATTTCGGTTTACTTATGCCGTTCCCGTAGACCAAGAGGAATAGCATAACTAAACCTGATTAGTTATGTCGGGTGTAAAGTGCCGTTTACACGGACTTTTACACCCGGTTTTATTACATCGGTTATAGTTAAACCGGAATAAAAGCGCTGTGTAAACGTACTCTGTGTAAGAAACTTTCACAGAAACTCTACCTCCCCTTTTTCCCTTCACACCCCCGCCGTCACACAACCGCCTTCACTGTCGCACGACATTCCGGTGTTTCCGATCTCGGTAAAGTTCAAAGCGATAAAGGTAAATGCCCCAATTACCTTTAGATTTGCGCGTCGGGGCTACGAACCCTTGCTATCTTAATAGAGGATCGTTCACACAGAAAAAAAAACTAGACCAATGAGGTAATATATTAGGCTACAAAAAATAATAACACGCGTGTTCTCGAGAACGGAACTAGAGCAGACGGGAAATTTATTGTCAAATGTACCTTAGAGCACATGACATAAATATGTTATTAGTTTTTAATATGTAAATTAAGAACATATGATCGGTGTATAATTAATTTGATTGTTATTGATTTTAAATGAGGAATATATCGAGGCCGGAAAGAAATTTTGCTGTAATTGCACCAAAACCCAAGTTATTAACGTTGTTTATTGTTCTAATATCATACATTCATTGTTTGACATAACCTAGTCACCAGGACAATATTGCTTCCTCGTAATATTGATGAAACGAGAAGCTTTGTGATCATTTTAGAATGAGAAATAAAAATTGTTTTCCGATTTCAAAATTTTAAATTGATCTTTTCGTTTCAGGTCAAGACAAACACTTTTCGTTCCGTGTCTGTCTGTCTGTCCGCCCTCTGAATCCTTATCACACGCATAACTCACGAATCACTGAACCGATATTAATGAAACTTGGTTTGATTGGTTGGGTCTGACTTAAGGATGGTTTCATTTCAAAATCGTGTGTAAGGGGGAAGAGTGACATCCCAAATTTTTTTTTCAAGATATCTCAAAAACGATACATGTTACATTCAAATTTTATAGAATCTTTTTTGTAGAGCATTCAATTTCCTATAATATAGGTCTACAACGTTTGTTTTAAAATATTCAAAAAATGTACGAAAAAATAATCAGGTGCGTTTTAAGAAAAATTTCGTACTAATATGTTTTAATAAAATTGTATAAAAATTAAATGGTTAATTAATGCCAGGCAATTTATCTGAACACATTCGGTTTTTATTTATACCTTTGGTGTATTTAGCACGAGGAAGCACTGTGCATTTACTTGAAAGATGTTTTTTAATTTAACACTTTATTTTTCTTATACAAACAGTGGTATTATTTTGAAAAATGTAGTAGGTTCTTTTAGCTAGTTAGGAAACAGATTAATAAAATACTTTTTATCAAAAATAGTATAGAGGCCGACTGCCGACAGACATACAAATTAAAGAATAACAATAAAAACTGAAAGAGTATTTAATTTTTTAATTTAAAATTCTATCATATAGGTACTACAATCAATAAAAATTACGACAAAAAAGTTATAAATAAATTTAAAAAAAATGTGATTAAAAACTATAGTTTCTTAATTTTTTTTTAATTAATAGAGGAATATTTAATTTTTAATTATTTACAAAAAAAAAAAAACATTAAAAGGGTATACAAATAAACCAAATAAAAATATTATACCTACGCCACTGAATATTCTATAATATGCGCTTAACTTTAAACTAAACACAATATTCAAAAATAGACGAGTGACCGAATGCGTTATAGGTCAATCTAACTAATTTGAGCCTTGTACTATATAAATATAGACGAACACACACACATCCACACTGACTCCATTACATGTGGTTTCCAGTACGACGAGAAAAAGGCAAACAAAACACTAACTAGTTACAAACACAAATAGAGACATCATTGATTATGTGGATAATTGAAAACATGTAATGGACCGGAACGCTCCGCCGCCGCGAGAAGGCGATCGCGATGGCGCTATTGAAGTCCGATTGTAAATCTTTCACCGTTAACATCGTCGTAATAAGTATAATTATTATAAAACCCGTGTCCACTGCGTTAATTAATATTGGAATTGTGAATTGATAAATGCGATGCGAAAAAAATGATTCGGTCTGAAGAGCATTGCCGGATATGATTTATATGAAATAGCTTTATTTAAAAATAAACATTTAGTCCTCGGTCCCGGTTTGAAATTTTGAAATAAAAAATACTCCTCTGAAACTTCGTGAGTGGATTCATTTTAGCGTTACCTACAACTTTTTTATCTCTGAGAATTGGGGCGTTTTTGATGTGGCATGCGTCAAACATGTAAATTTAACGATAGTTATATGAAATTTACGAATAACCTTTTTTTTTACTTGAATTACAAGATTTTATAATACAAACATCGGGAAATATATTGACCTACAAAAATATCGGGGCATTACAACGATCTTCAGAGATCAAAAACCAGTGAATAGATATGATCTTGTCTCAAAATGCAGATCTATCAAGATCTGATTTGATCACTTCAGATTTAAAATTTTTTCCCGGAAAATATCTATTGATCTTAAAAATGATTTAATCCAAAAAATTGCCATAGAAAAACCTAACTCGAAAGAAGCGGGGTTCACCTGTATTAAATAATATTTATGCCACACCAAAATAATTATTATATTCTATTCGCTTATAAACTACCAAGCCTCATTTAGACGGCTATTACACTATCAAATAAATATGTCAAAGATCTTTGACAAAGATTTGATCATATTTCTTTGATAAAATATGAGAATTTGTTCTATTACACTACATAAAATATTTGATGATATTTTCTCAATATTATCTAGGGATATTTTCTTCTTTTTTGGTGCATTTTGATTATCAGTGCGTGGATGTTCGTCAATTGACGCGATCGGGGTTTGAATTTACAACCGTGTATTGTGGTTTTTATAATCAAGATTATCATATAATACTGGATTTTGTTGATATTCATATATTAATAATTATATAACTGTAACTGTCAGTGATAACTTGGTAGTCGCCATTTTGTTTTTGACGTCAAAAAACTTTGATCAAATATAAGAGACTGTCATTAACTATGATCATATAAATATTATGAAGGTAAATATTATAAAAGTTGACTTATTACACTGTCATATTTCTTTGATCAAAGAAATGTTATCATATTTATTTGATAGTGTAATAGCCGTCTTAGACACATCAACTCTACCACTTCACTACAGTTACCTGTTAATAGCAGTACTCGTACCTACATCTATTTTAATAAGTAATACGGAAAATAAATAACATCATTCGACACGTCTCAGCATAAACTATTTTTCCACTAGCCATTTAATTTGACGTACACCGCAATCGAAATAAAGTATTGCCCGAGTATATTGCCAAGAGGTAACGCGAAATCTGCAACACCAGCTCGTCTAATGGAAGCCACTTGTATCAAAAATAATATATAAATGTGCGCAGTTCAAGTGCGGTCGTAAATCATCCGTGTATTTGAATCGCACAGGCGATTGGGTTATCAAAAAATAAAAAATAAAAACCTGCTCCGTGGCATTTGAAATTGGAGCAGATGGTAAAGTGTTAATTTATTGTTGCTATTTATTCTTCTAATGATATTTTACAATATGATGAGATGAGTAACAACTTTTCATCACTATTGTATTTTTATTGATTAATTTTACATTGATTATTGAAATCCATATAGAGAAAATTATGTGATTATACCTACTGATACATATTTAAAAAACTGTTTGAATTTACTAAATGGCAGACAAAAGTAGCGGCCATGTTCTTGGCTCATTATTTTTAAATAATAATATTGCAAAGACGATATTTTTACATTTAGTTATTCTTTAAATTTTATCAAATTTACAATTTTACAAAAAAATGTTTGATGCTTATTTGCAAACAAATCATTTCAATAATGAGCCTCAAAAATAATAACACGCATATAATGGATGAACAAAGTTTAATCCAAATATGGACTAAATACAGTAGTCGACTAAGAAAGTAGTAATTATTGTTATTTAAACAGAACGAAGGAAATTGAAAATTGTGTCAATAAAATGAATTTTAGAACTTTCAGGCATAATTTTAATTACAAGTATGTACCGAGATATGGACGCTAGAATTTTTCAATGCCCCCCTTCGAAAAATCTTAGATACACGACTGATATTTATCATTTACACAATTAACAAAAAACGGTTATGTTAGTTTTCCAATATTAATGTCTAATGTCCGGTATTATAAAGGAGCTCGCAAATTTGCTAGCTTGCAAGCACTCTCAAATGAGATATCAAACTTATATGACAGTTCTCCTGGAGTTTGTTGAAGACTTTGACAAGTTTCGCGCACGCGTTGTAGGTAAACACCAACAGTTGTGATATTATGAACATTATTTAGTACGATCAAAGTCGCCAACTGTGTTACAATTAGTTGAAGTATCACTGCTATAAATTCCATAGCTAATCCATAAATACTAGTACAGAATTAATATTTATTTCCGGTGTTAATAATATTTGGACTGTCCTTTAAACGTCCGTCTAATATCCGTGTGTCTAAATATAAACAACGGCCGATAGAAACATCTAGACACGAAGACTCAAACCCACAACCTTTGGCACTGGTCACTGAGAACCCCAGCCAACAAGCAGACATACATATCGTCTGCGGATCTATGTTAATATGCTGCTCTTTTGTTATTAATAGCCGAATGCAACTTGGGAGTTATTGCCGTCTTTCTACGAATTACACAAAATTGAATACATTTTATGTGAAACAATACAAATATATATTTGCCAAAAAATCTTGTTTTATCCTTTTTTTGAGTTACACGCTTTGGCTGTTTAATGACATATCCAAGATAATCGTGAAATATATAAGGATTTCCTAAACGGTAAGAGATACAACGTCAAAAAATATTAGTAACTGAATGTGGTTTAGGCGGTATACCTAAAAATCTGAAAATTCAAAGTAGAGTGGTACTTTTTGTTTACGGTTTCTTAAAGTACTTTTTGTGTAGAATTGATTGATGTATTTAGAATTTTTATATCACTTTTAGTTTCCGAGTTACAAGTTCTAACTTTAGTTTTTCTTATAGACCACTAAGTTGGCTATAGCATATTTGAACGTGTTTTTTTACTCTACTTTACAATGATATGCCACTTGTTATATTTTTGACAAAAAAGTTATAGCCATTTGAAGAATTTCTGAATTTTTAGTTTTTTGGGTATACCGCTTAATTAATATCTTTTGATGTAGTAATACTCACCCCTTCCATACAAATGATTAATCTCATTTATCCGAATCTGCATTTCACGCTTATCTTGGACATCCTATATAAAATACAATAAACATTTCGACTACCTATACCTTCCTAGGTTTATTAAAAATATTTTCCATGTAAATATAAAAACATGTACACTTTTCTTGCCAAAAAACAACCCAAAAGTTGGCTACGTATCTGGTTAGATAAAATTGAGAAATGTATATCTAATGCAGTTGTTTATATTAAAATAAGTACACAGTACACCCACCTAAAATAATCTGCAGTAGATTAAAAATATTGCAATATTTTCAATTTTTTACTTGGCACTATCTGAATTTTTATATGAGATTTATGCATGAAGAAATAGGTATATTGCATGCATTCATTTATATTATTATAAAGAATAATTGCATCTTTCTAGGTACTCTCTAAAACTGAATTAGTAGTTATTTCACTAATTGAATTAGTCACTTTAAATTTCACTAAAAGAATAGTGATTTCGAATCGAAACTGACGCCATTACGGCATTTATTCTTACTTCGATTTTCCAACGTAAACGAATTAACTGCTTTTTAACAATAAACTAGGTATTCTTATTATTTTGTTATTTATAATAAACGTTTTTCATTAATTTCGATTCCTTCATAAATTAGCCTATGATAATCGACATATTCATAACTGACATTGAAGTTAGGTTATGAATGGTTAAGAGATTATTATCATGCGTGATGATTTTATTTTTATCTATGCTTATTAAATAATGAAATTTTTTTTTTGATTGCTCCAGTTTTTGACATCAAAAATAAATAAAATAAAAACCTTTCAGAAGCTTTCAATTAGTGATTTCTCACTAATTCAATTTTAGAGAGTACCGATTGTTCAAAAAATAAAAATCAATCGAAAACTCCGTTAGAAAGACACTATAATTTTCAATTAAAGCTTTTTTTGCGACAATTACGTTCTAAGTATGCCACTGACTATTCTGATTGAAATCAAGAACAATGAGGAGGAAATTAAGAAACCTTTGCAGAGACTGTAACATAATACATGTTGGCTTCAATAGAATTAATATCAATACCGAGAAATACGCAAATTCTTCACAAAGTGTTTTATAATGAAAATTTAAATAATTGTTTTTTTTTTTTTATTGTAAATATTGTTTGATATTTTTTATATTACAAATTTTCCATAGAATGTGAATGCCACATTAAATTTTAATATACAAAAAAATATTACAGCAAACAGTATTCATAAGACAATTTATTTCATTATAATAAATACTAAAAATTTATTAAATTCTACGTGCAATACTTTGTCTACCACGCGTACAAAAAGATATTTTATAAATATAATATAAGACTAAAAGTCCAAATAATTAATTTTAAAATATTTGAAAAAATATAAATAGATTTTATCATGAGATAAATAAAAGACTCATGCCCGGTATTATAAATAATTTGCTTTGGAGCAAAAGCTGAGATAACGCTATCTGCGGAGTATTAAATATAAATGACAGCCCACTGACAGTTCTAATCAATGACATGGTTTATTATATGACTGACATTGACGCATGCCCACACGGAGAAAAATGAGACTCAAATTTTAGGAAAAATTATAATTCCTAAATAAAATTTTACTATCCTTATTGCATTGTGTTTTTAAATAAAAGATTATAATTTTTATAATAAGTTTCTAAATTATTACAATACGGATAGTAAATTTCTATTGAGGAACTGTAATTTTTCTTAAAATTTTAGTCCCAGTTTTCTCCGTGTAGATATCAGCAATCTAAAAGCAGCCGTGACTTCATAAAACATAGAATTTACATTATACATATATTTAATACCACTGCTCTTAAATCTCGAGCAAATTATAACGCTTCGACCTCGCAGATAGCGTTAGTTTTGCTTTTGCTCTAGAGAAAATTCTTTATAAAACCCGACATCAGTCATTTGTACCAATATTTAATTTATTTATCAATAAAGTACATACCTACAAGTCAACTTATACAACAATGGCCACGTTCACGACTGACCAAAAACAGTGAACAACGAGCTTTGATTGGTTGATTTATGGAATTTCTGGTGGATTGTACCAGAAATTTAAAGAATGTCATTTTTTAAGCGTGTAATGAAGTGTGACAAAAGTAATCATAAAGAGATAGAAACTAGTGTTCTGACAGAAACGCTCAACATGAAGTGAACATAAAAGTTCTTTGATTAGTCTGGTCACTAGTTTCTATTTCTTTCTAGTTACTTCTTTCTCACTTCCTTACACGCTTAAAAAAAGACATTCTTTAAATTTCTGGTACAATCCACCAGAAATTCCATGAATCAACCAATCAAAGCTCGTTGTTCACTGTTTTTGGTCAGTCGTGAACGTAATCAATGATTTTTTTTTACTCAAATGTGGGATACAAAAATAACCGTATTGACAAATTAACGAACGACTTATATTTATTCAACAATTTCTTTTGTTTTCTATTGTTTTCCTTTTTAAGTACTTCACTAATCAAGCATTAAAATAGATCGATTTGGTTTCTGAACCCATCAAACCAGAGACAAATAACAAATTAAAACAAAAGTCTTTGTGTCATCAAGAGACATCAATACGTATATAAATCGCACTTGAAAGTTTCTTGAACTTCCCGCGTGCTCCAACTAGACCGAAATACAGACACACGATCCATATCCCCGCAGTTACAAATGATTGCACTCCACCGTGAGCAAACATTGTGCGGTGTGTGGTGACATAACAACCGCGGGCTTCGACACCATTGTCTCCTAACACCGAACGGATGTGGCTCAATTGGGTGGTGTAGTGTTACACACATCGCTTGAAACCTAATGATAACAGTGTGGCATCAACAGCCATTAGATATTTGTCAAGTCGGCAGTGTAATATTTCGATCGCACTTTGTTTTAGAGCGAATATTTGAGTCAACTACTGGAAAACGGAGAAACTGTGATTTCTTGTTTACAAAAGTAAATATCTACACTTACACCTTGACCACAAATAGTTGGTCTCCTGATGAGGACTATGAAATCGAAACACGTGTCGAGTGACATTGTTTTTTGTGGTTTAAGAGTACCTAGATATTTAATTTAAGTGATTTGAGTAAATGTACGTCCAAGTTCTGTCAATTTGCTGATTTTGGTACCAGTAGGGTAACAAATTGATCAATGATGTAAATACTTTCTAAAAAAACTTCGTTCGAAATTTCATACATTTGATAATAAATTCATCAACTATTACATTTTGTCGATTTTCTCAAATATATATCAAGTTACTTACTTATTATGTTTTACTATAACCGATGTAATAAAACCGTTTTAAGTGGTGCTGTTTACACATACGAGAATAAGTGACGTCAGCTGGAATTATAATTCTGATTTGAAATACGCTATAAGTTCGATGGCGTACCAACAAGAAATCTAAAAAATATTTCGTCTCCTTTACGTCCTACGAATTACGTTTCTTTTGTTTTTCATATTTTAACTGACGACGCTTTTTCAAATGTTAATGCGAAGTCCATCACGATGAAATCCCTATACTCTGTAGATTGTAGATACTTATATTTTTTCAGGTTGGTTAGACTTGCTATAGTATCTAGTGTAACGCCATGAAGAAAAACAACAATGCTACAAAACAAATCTAATGTTTACAACATTACATAAATATCTGTCAGTAAAACACTACGTGAATATATCTCAAACAAAAAATATGCATCCAGCAACCTTCATCCTTAATATATATAAAGCTCAACGTCTCTCTGTCTGTCTGTCTGTCTGTCCGTTAGTTACCTTATCACTCGAGAACCACTTATCCGATTTACGAGTTTTTTTTTTTAATTCATAGGTACGTTCTCTGGCCAGGTTATAGGCTATATTTTTTTACGTTAGGTAACATAACAACAAAGCAGTGACGATAATAGTAAATCAAGTCGGAAAAAATTTTGCCGTCGGCGCGCTGTTTTGTAATACGCTGCCTAAACCGTTCAATATAGAACAAAATAATGTATTAAAGAATTGTGTAGAATCAAAAGTTCTACAATTAAGTCAGCGACACGATATGTCTAACTTTTATATTTAAGCCACAATGACTGCTTTTATGTTACAAAAAAAACATAAAATATTTGGGTTTTGTTTACATGGACTTATGACCTGCAAAACATTAATCCTTATCGAAATAAATGATTTCATCGTCATAAGTACTTAATGTAGATATAGTTTGCCATTTACAGCATCCAATTTGGTCGTATAGTTTAGAAAATATCTTAAAATATATTTATAAAGGTAACATTTTAAATGTATGGTGTCGTGCCGCATCGAAGCGATGTACATCAGACTGGATTCGCTTACGTTCGGTAGATATTCGGAGTCCCTCGGCTGACGTTTGAGTTAATTTTGTTTTCAATAATTAACATTTAAATTTAAACAGAACACAAATTATTTGTACTTTTTTCTTCTGATTCGTTTTTGTTAGGTAATTTAGGTATTGATAAATTATTATTACAATAATAACTAATCGTGTTTGTACTTAATTAATTAAACTATATTTTTCAAAAATCCTAAACAATAATTCCGTAGTCTACGCGAGCGAAGCCGCGTGGGCCCAGCTAGTCCTTAATATATATAAAGCTCAACGTCTCTCTGTCTGTCTGTCTGTCTGTCTGTCTGTCTGTCTGTCCGTTAGTTACCTTATCACTCGAGAACCACTTATCCGATTTACGAGTTTTTTTTTTTAATTCATAGGTACGTTCTCTGGCCAGGTTATAGGCTATATTTTTTTACGTTAGGTAACATAACAACAAAGCAGTGACGATAATAGTAAATCAAGTCGGAAAAAATTTTGCCGTCGGCGCGCTGTTTTGTAATACGCTGCCTAAACCGTTCAATATAGAACAAAATAATGTATTAAAGAATTGTGTAGAATCAAAAGTTCTACAATTAAGTCAGCGACACGATATGTCTAACTTTTATATTTAAGCCACAATGACTGCTTTTATGTTACAAAGAAACCATAAAATATTTGGGTTTTGTTTACATGGACTTATGACCTGCAAAACATTAATCCTTATCGAAATAAATGATTTCATCGTCATAAGTACTTAATGTAGATATAGTTTGCCATTTACAGCATCCAATTTGGTCGTATAGATTAGAAAATATCTTAAAATATATTTATAAAGATAATATCTTAAATGTATGGTGTCGTGCCGCATCGAAGCGAGTACATCAGACTGGATTCGCGTACGCTCGGTAGATATTCGGAGTCCCTCGGCTGATCGTTTGTGTTTATTTTGTTTTCAATAATTAACATTTAAATTTAAACAGAACACAAATTATTTGTACTTTTTTCTTCTGATTCGTTTTTGTTAAGTAATTTAGGTATTGATAAATTATTATTACAATAATAACTAATCGTGTTTGTACTTAATTAATTAAACTATATTTTTCAAAAATCCTAAACAATAATTCCGTAGTCTACGCGAGCGAAGCCGCGTGGGCCCAGCTAGTATTTTATAAATTAAACACAGTCATTTTTAGAGGATTTCTTACATATTTCGAATTCATGAAACGCACTGTGTGTGCATAATTTAAATATAAATCGTATAAACGTTTCGTTTAAGTGAATTCATGTAAAACACGAATTTATATCAGCCGGAAAAATGTACGTGTTCTTTGAAACAAATAAAACTTTTTGTAGCACTTAACATGCACAAATGTATTTCCTATTTGATATTCACAACAATATTATGTTCTTATGCATGTGTAAACGTATCATAAAAAACGATCCTCATAAAAATATTTGTACGTGCACTATTCCTGAAGCACAAGTCACAAACGCTGAAGATGAAATTTTTCGGTTTTAAAAAAAAACTAATATCATCTACGGTCGAAATTCTACCAATATTTTACCTGCCTTAACGGCAACGTACACACATGATTTTTTTTGTTCAAATCTATGGCACAGTACCTAACCTAACCGGCTTTTATAACAAAAATGTCCAAACAAAAACACTGCAATTGAACTCGAATCGAAATCTCTATACGCATTTTCTACGTTTAACAGAAACCCAAAATTATTTATTTTTGCTGCTTGGTGGCACTAGGAGTATTGTTATGCTGTTGAACGATGCAAGGGGGAATAAACAAACAAACAGCGAGAGGGGAAATCATGTGTGTATATTAACTTTATTTTACCTGCCTTAATAGCAACATACACACAATATTTTTTTGTGCACATCTACGGCACATATCGAATGATATAAGTTTCATTCACCTGCTTTTATAAAAAATATCAAAAAAACGTACGAAAATTTTCGATGTTCACATATTAAAATATAGATATTTTATTGAAAATACAACTTAAATAAATAACAATTTTTTTTGTATTGTTTATGTTGACGGATGCCACTGTATTAAATGGTTATGGGATGAAGGGTTAAACGTTTTATTATAAATTGATTGAACTACACAAGCTCAATATTGGCGATTTATTTATTGGAGATATAATTTTAAACATATTTTATAAGACATACTTTTACGTCAAAACAACATTTTTTAGATTTAATTAAATAATCTAAAATATTTTAACTGTACCTACAGACAAAACTTACACATTTATGTATTTGCGCTTACTAGTTCGCCTACGTAAATAATCTGCACTTACACCCATTTTAATAATATATAAGTATAATAATTATCAAAATCTGTGAAGTACGGTACTGATTTAGAAAATAAAAAAAAGTATATTATATATTCATTTATCATCAGTTTATTACCGGTAAATATGTTCAGGTAGTTTACAATATATAATATAATAACCATGATAATTACCCCCTTTACTGAATCTCCATATAAATTAAAACTATTTCTACTTTCGCTAGTTATTTACTATAATAACGTAGTTTTAATATGCGTTATCAGCCATTGGAACATTTACCACATTTCATTCAAATAATAACATTCATGAGCACACTTAATTGTAAATCATTGTACCTAAATAAATACAGACAAAACAAAATATAACATTAATAAAGTACCACTTTCAAATTTTAAGAACAAATTATGTTTATCGAAAAAAAACATGAAGCTTTCTTGAATGAAGATTTAATTAATTAAAATAATTATTATTTATTTTAATAGTGGTAAAATTATGTTTCATCCATAGATATAGAGCATGGACTGCGCATTCTATATTAACATAATGGTGTAACTATCTCTTTATGTATCTATCTCTTTTTCTGATAAGAATGAAATAGACACTCTTGATTAAAAAAGGACAAGTATATCCCAAACTAGTTTCTATCTCTTTCTTTTGACACGGCTCTATTTTCGAGTCAAATGCGTGGTCCATACTTTGTTTATGATTTCATCTGTATATAGAATCTTGTTAGGTTTATAATTGATAACGTTCTTTAACTATATTGTAATATTTTAAATCTAATCTCATACAACAATATTTAGCAGGGCGTAAAATATACGATAAGATAAGCTATTTACACAAAACCTTGATTTCAATGAATAAGTTGTTATAACATCTGTATAGCGTGATAGAAAAAAAGCCTTACCTATAGAAATAATTCCGTTTTTTGTTCGTTGTAAAATCAATACCTATACAGCGTGAAAATTTTGCGTTTGTTTTTGATTTTATATGGAATATTTATTTCTGCACGCAAGGAAGATTAACATTTTTCAAAATAAATATTATTTATTTTAAAAAATACTAGGTTATTAGCGAATAAATCAATAATTAAACATTTTAGCATGTATTAATTAAAATTTAACATTTCTTAAGAAAAATACTTCGAATAGTTTTAAAAGTATAGAGGGGTGTAATTGAATTATAATTAGGGATGAAACTCGTTTGGCTTTTTGGATCTCAAGTTCGATTCTGTCAAAATTATTTTTATAGACAGGCCCGATATATTATAAAAAAAATATTTAAGATAAAAATAAAACCCTAAAAATACTGAAAAGTTTATACCTAATAATTAAATTTAACAGTTTTTGAAGTCGGTTTTCATTTTTTTTTTATTAAAAATTATTTTTATTAGCTTAGCACTGACTTCAAAAACTGTTAAATTTAATTATTATATACTTTTTTAAAAGTATTTTTAGTTTAAAAAAAATTAAGTTTAAAGTTGATTCTTTAGCTCATTGTGAGTAAAAAATTGTACGGGAAGATAGACCCCACCTTCCCGTACAATTTTTTACTCACAATGAGCCAAGGAATCAGCTCTTAAAATATCTGTATCCCAAACCAGACCACCCTGTATATAAAAAAAATATATTGATTGAATTGAGTACATCCTCCTTTTTCGAAGTCGGTTAAAAACTGCATCTAAATTACAATAAAACAACAACCAGCGACACCTACTTCCTATCACTTACAAAACTTCTGTATGTAGAGAAAAATAATAATTCAACAAACACAATAGATCTCGACCGGCGCAAGTCTAGAAGTCCGTATCCGAAACTCTTGGGGGATTCTATCAATTTAAATTTAATGTTTCCGCTTTACAAATACTTTCTACGAGAATGAGTTATTGTATTGCTGTTATTATTATCATTACTATTGTGATTGTTTTACTGGCATATACGAGCTGTGAAATTGGTTGTGCATTTCATTGTATCACTGTTTGACACGTCGGTGAACTGCAATACTTACATTGTATCAACTACGATACTGACAAGTTCAGAAAAAATTTTTTTTTACAGTTCTTTATTATGAAGAAAATACTATCAATTTCCCTCTCTCTCTCTTTAAATAAGACCTATTTTTCTAAATATAAGATAACCCTAAAACTCCTTTAATGCTAGTACCCAGAACACTGAAAAAAGATTGAAAAAAAATCTGCCAATTAAATACACAGTGCTTCATCGTGCTAAATTCACCAAAGGTAGTTTTTATTTTAATTATTGAAAAATTTAAATAAAATTAACCATTTAATATTTATATAATTTTACTAAAAAATATTAGTTCGAAATTTGTCTTATTATTTTTTTGTATATTTTTAATTTTTTAACAATTTCAATCTAAATCTAAATTTATGCAAACTTCAAAATGATATTTAATATGCCAAAGTAAATATTAATTTTAAAACCCAAACATGATTTTTTAAATAAGCAAATTGAGATAAATCATTGTAAGGGAATATTTAACAACAAACGTTGAAGACCTACATATATTGTTTATAGAAAATTAAATGCTCTTTCCACGTAACTAGTGTTGTCCTCAAGCCAGACCCAACCATCCAACCAAGTTTCATTAATATCGATTCAGTAGTTCATGAGTTATGCGTATGACAAGGATTCAGGGGACAGACAGACGGACAGACACGGAACGAAAAGTGTTTGTCTTGATCTGGCACGGAAATATTTATCAATTTACCCCCTACCCCTTCTTCAAATAAGACCTATTTTTCTAAATACAAGATAATCTTTTAAAACTCCTTGAATATCAAAAAAGATTGAAAAAAAATTTAACTGACAGTCTAAGAACATTTCATATTTCCCCCCACATTCTGATGCCTTTATAAATATTAATATTCCGTATTTTTTTTATTAATTAAACATTATTAACTTTGATCATTATGAATTTTCTTTAAAAATTAGAAATAAACAATTTTTCCAATTTGATAAAATCAATACACATACGTACAATTTTTGCAATGCATTAATTGATAAATATAATCAAAAACAGTACCTTCTTCATGTTTATGCAACAACAGTAAACATTTCCTCTACCTAATCGGAACAAATACGGGCCTGTACAATTTGTTACAGTTACACCCGTATGACATTTGACACAGTACTGTTACTTTTGCAAAACAAGCAGGTGAATAGCTAGCTACGCATCTATGCGTGCGAATTACAATACGTCTATAAGAGTATACGTATACAGGATGTTTAAGAATTGAAGAGTTTGCAGCAACAAGGAGTTAAATCCAGTTTTTATAATTTGTAGGAAAATAGAAAAAACTGTTAAAAAAATGGAGAATGTATTTAAATCGCCTTTGTCTTCGTCTAATTATTATTTGTCACCTACTTCATGTTTTGGCCAAATTCCATTGAAATATTCGTCAAATTCGCAAATATTCGCAAAATAGTTGAAAATTATTTTCATTTTAAAGTAAGGAAGCATTGAATAAGAACAATTTTCAAGAAAATTGGTTTATTTCAAGAAAGAACACAGTAACGAGTGTATTAACTAAATTCTAAGTCCAAAAAAGAGTCAGCTCCTGGAGTTAACTTCATTTTGACCCAAGCGAATGAAGCAGCTAACTCATTCTAGCGGATACCTTGAGAACTATCAACGGTAGGTAACTCTTTGTTGAACCAAACAAAAGAACGATTTTTTCTCCCCTGTTTGACCTAAAAATGGAGTTAACTCGTTGTTGCTGCAAACCCTTCATTAACTAATTAACAAATTTCCATTAATTAAGTATTACAAGCCAACTTTGTGCCCCATATGAAAAACTACACTGGGCTTGTAACTCGAAAATGAAGTGAAATTCTAAAAACACTAATAAATTCTATACAAAAAGTGCCTTAAGAAATCTCAAACGAAAAGTACCAATCTACTTTGACAAAAATGTCATAGCGATTTAAAAAATTTTTTTTTTTTAATGTACCGCCTAAACCACATAAAATAAAATCTGGGACACCCGGTATACTAATACTAATGTAGTGGAACCTATGAAGATTATTATCTGTAAATATGGGCTTACTTTTTGAGGGCATTAAATTTCTTAGGATGCATATTGAATTCATGTTTATGTGAAAAACATTTATTGAATTTTCCTTCTAAAAAAACATCCTGTATGCACTCGTGTATATGTGTGTTTGTTTGCTAATGCAAATGACACGTTGTTTCGAATGCCATTCAAAACTTAAATTTGTTTCTTCACCGAGGAAAAATGTGGGAGCCGCGCTTTTGCCACTGACACACGCACACACACATATCTATATTGTAATTATGTGTTGTTAAACAATGAAACTTTAGTTCGGTGTTGGGAAATTAATCTGGTGTATTTATCATTACGCCGTTTTAAATAGAAACAAATTACATTTGATCATGCACGGAATAGTTATTTTTTTTAAATATAACAGTTTTTTATGGTGTTAATTAGTTAGAAAATAGTTATAGAAAAGTAATTTAAATTTGATGTTGAATGCGTTACTATTTTAACCCTTTTTCTGCCAGTGGCGTAGATAGCTTTTTGCGATGGGGGAAATATGACTAAAGCCGTAACTAGAAGCTCGGGGGCCCCGGGCCAAGAGGTGGCTGAATATGCAAAATAAAAAAAAAATATTATTATAATTTTGAACTGAATGACTTTTTTTTATCATATAGTTATATAAACTGTAGTTAGTGTACTCCTTATTACTAAAAAAAAAAATAGTTCATTCAATTGTAAACTATAAGCAATAACTGAAAACCTTTTTTTTTTTTTACTCTTAATTTACCCAATTTTTCCTATTTACTTTTACTATTTTATTCATACTAGAAGAGTTTAAAAAATGTCTTTGAGTTTTCTCATTAAGTAGACTCATGGGGGGGATTGATCCCCTTAATCCCCCCACCCCCTATCTACTCTGTTTTCTGCGCATATTAAATAAGTAATTTATCCTATGAAATTAAGTTTGCGAACTCTACTGAACTATACTAATAAATTAATTAAGATACAAATTCAATAAAAAATGTTATAAATAAACAGTGTTTATATTTAAACATACCAATCGATTTTATTCAAATATAATATTTGTATCAACTTCAGTTACAATAACAAGACTGTTTTTAGTTAATATTTTTCTGAGAAATCAATTGACATTGTTCCAAACCTAAAGAGAAACAAATAACACTACCATCGATTACAATTTCTGAGCGATTAGTAATTGCTTTTAAATATTTTATAGAACGTATTAATTATATTTTTGGAACAACTGACAATAATTTCTTTGAATGTTTTTACCAATTATAAACATATCGAAGAACAGAGGGGTGCGCCCCACAGGTTGAGAATCACTGATGTACAGTATTAAAAAAATTTTGTAGCGAAAACTGTTTCCGGGGGGTGGGATAAAAAGGGCTTATACTCCTTGCTCGCCTTAGACACCATTAACATAGGGCCGGCTCTGTCAAAGAATTATAAATCTAACATTACTTAAACACGTAGGTATCAGGGTGTCCACTGTTTTTTGAAAATAAAATTCCCTGACAACTCGGGGGCAAGAAGTGATCGAGGAGCCCCTAGAATGTGCAAAAAAATTTGAAGACTTTTTTTTACTCGTCAACTTAAATTTATACACTTCAAATTCCCTGACTTTCCAAACAAAATTTAATAAATTCTCGAACTTTTCAGAATTTTAAAGAAATTCCCTGACCACTTTAAGCTTCCCTGACTTTTCAGAAAGTGGACACCCTGCGTACGGATTACGTACTACTACTAAACCGATTCTAATGAGACTTTCATTATTAAACAGTGTCAAATCGGTGACAAAACATACATTTTCAGCGACGGATTTAGGCATGGGCTACTGCCCAGGGCGGCAGATTATGGGAGAATACAACTTTTTTTAGTTTAATACACAACACTCTAAAAAACGAATATAAGAAATTACACCGATAAAATTAATTATCACTTCTCAGTTCATATGATAATTCTGAAACTTATATCAAAAATAGGTTATATTTTCCCTTGGTAGGGGGCGGCATTTAACGTAAATCTGCCGCTGTACATGGTGCAGTAAATCGTAATGGGCGTTCAACGAATTCTAAATACACGTAGGGGGAGGGGGAACCCTAGTCTAAAATAAATCGACCAATACTAAGACATCAAAGATAGTTACATTTTACCTACTTAATTTGATTATATTATCATTACATCATACCAATAAAAAAACATACTATAAACAATTAAACAGGATATAAAATATCAGCATAACCCAGCATATTAATTAATTACCGCCATCATCATTGTATCATTGAGCGGTTAATTGAGGAAGTAAGTACGTAGGACCGGCCAAATTAGGTAAAGGCATCTTAAGGGACTACGGGAGGTACTTGACATTAGAATGCGTGCGACACGCTTCGGGCAGGTGCTACAGGTGGCTCGCACTATGAATAATTCACACGGCCAACGCATGCTCGCCCGCGTATGCAGTTTGTTTACTTTTGTCTGTTTGTCCGGGTTCAAGACAGTGTCTTTCAAGATTTGTCATTTTAACCAGATTTCTACCAAACTTTTAACAATATTACCAGAATATCAATTTTAAATTAAATTTTATTTTCTATAGTTAACTTAGAGAGACATTTTAGGGTGTTTTTTATTTTTATTTTTTCGGTCTCGCAGGCTGTTTTGTCCCAAAATTTCAGACTCATTGATCAAACCTGCGGACGGCGCAAACCGAGTCTTTATCATATTTGATTAACATGGGAAAAATTAAAAAATAAAAATAAAAAAACACCCTGAATTAAATATGTTATGAAGACATCAAAATAGGAACCATAAATTTAAAATAATATTTTTGGCAGATTTTTAACTCCGACATTTAGCTATCAATATTTATTTTTATTTAATAATCTTGCTGTATTACCCAAGGCGACGTTATCCGGGTGGATGTCGAAATGTCACCAGATTGGTTTATATTCTGTTAAAATTGCGTATGGAAGGAGGCTACTAAAAAACGTTTTGTCAATTTTTTTTATCAGCGAATCCCATTGTATGTAATCTCAACGAGCTCTAGCTTGCGCCACATTACATATCCTATGTTACCCGAGGGATCATAAGGAACACGTTAGTAAAAGTTTCATCTAAATCGGTCTAGTACTTTCTGAGATTAACGTTAACAAACTTTTTATTGTACTTTATAAAAAATATTGAACAGTTATAAAAAATACATTTCAATACGAAAAAACAATCAACAAATTTCATTACCTTTCAATCGATACATGTAAATGTTTTTAACTAAAATAAATCCGTATTTCTAGTTGATAAAAAATCTGTAGCTGAGTTATACATTGATAATTTTAATTAATACAGTAAAAAATATTCCCGAAAGTTACATAGAAACTAAATAAGATTAAAATATTAATATACAGAAAATTCATACTTGATAACTCTATAAACCGTTATGAATAATATTTAGAGATTTCATATTGAACAGATTAAAATAAATTACTATTAAGCAGGATATTAACATATATTTTAATTGAAACAAGACATATTTAAAATATAATTAAACAAACAATTTTTTTACGATTGTTCCATCCACATAATTAAGTTAATTAGAAAAATAATAAATTTTCTATGAAGATACTTTTAAATCTACACCTACTATATTTTATTTTTATGAATTATAATGTTAGGTTTCTCAGGTTAATTACCAAAAAAGCGTAGAAAAGCTTCTTAAAGTGTTGTTTATGAAATACACACAATATAGACTTCGTTACGCTTCGATAAAATTTCTCAAATTAATTAATGCAAAAATATTAACTTCATGAGAAAGATAAGAAACTGCAGCATTGTTGTAAAAGTTCTAGATCTTCGTCATGGTTACAGGACATTAGGTTAAAAGAGTTTTTTCAACTCGGTAGAATATACCTATTTAGTAACTTTTTTTAAATATAGTAAAAAAAATTCAAGCACGTATGACTAAATTCAATAATTAATCAACATTTAAAAATTACATCCAAATTATTTTACAATTAGCTGAACGAATTGTCTACATACAGGATTGGGGTTATGCATAAAGAAACTCAATTTTGTTGTTTTATTTCTCCATGAAAATCAGTCGCATTGACAGTTTGCCATCCCCCCCCCCACCCACCAACCCTTCCTAACTCATTTTGTGTTATTATAGTTTAACTCACCCCTCTTTTCAATAATCATTGAGCACAATTTTTAGATTCTTTCTACCCCTACAGCATTCCTAAAATATATTTCACAGTTGATTTCATTCTTCTCAATTAAGCCTCCATCATTATTTCTACACATTATAATTTATATTTGTCACATATTTTTGCATCACAAGAATAGAAACTCATTTTTCACTAAAATGTCACGCACAAATTAATTATTGTATTAATTATCTCCTATTTGAAAAAAAACACATATTTACATCATCTTGTCACCTAATTACATGTATTATAATATATATAACATTAACAAATAATTATAATTAATTATTATGCGTTCTAACTCGAATTTTTAATTTAATTTATTATTTTGCATGTATATCACAAATCTGTTAAATATTGCATAGAAAAATACAAATTAATATAGAACGTGTAAAAATAAAAAATACATGAATTTATATAAACAAAACATTTCAATGTTTACTTTAAAACCGAGTACATCTCACAAGATATTACAAAATTATTGTAATCCGTCATAATACATCTCTAGAAACAAACACTGAAATATAACCAAAACAAAACAATACTGTTTCAAAAGAATATCAATAATCACATATTTAAAAACTAAACAAAATTTAATTGTTGACTTCAATTGCAAAACAAAACACAACCGTTTTTTTTTTTATTGTTTTAACGGTAACAAAACCGCAAAGATGCCCGTCCGTTCAATCACCGAATCGACCGGTGGTTGAAGAAGTCGTAGCGACACATTTTTTCCTCCTCCTGCATTTGCTTTTGTTTTTATTTTGACACAAAATGCGGACACGCACAGCAGAGCCCGGCGATGCGTTTGGCATTCTACGATATACTGATTTAGCGCGCTAATTTGTTCTTCGCGCCAGGCGCTCGAGGTCTGTTCGTAGGGACGCATTGTATTGTTCCGAGTATTATCATTATTATTATTATAGTAAAGGTCATGGAAAATTTTTAAACCAATAATTTATTTGTTTTAAACGGATGCTATTTTCATTAATTTATTTTGCTTCTAGAAAACTTTTTTCAGCGTATCACGTTATATGTGACCTGAATAAATTTTTTTTTACTGCTTATCTAGCTAGCCTAATAGTGTGTTGTTTGTTAGTACTATCCGAGATTAGTATTAACTGCATTATTTCTATTTCTTCCTCGCAATATCGAAGATACGAGAAGCTTTATGATCGTTTTAAAATGAGACAAAAAAAATTGTTCTCCGATTTCACAATTTTAAATTCATTTTTCCGTTTCAGGTCAAGACAAACAATTTTCGTTCAATGTCTGTCTGTTCCCTGAAGTATTGTCACACGCATAACTCATAACCCAATATTAATGAAACTTGGTTGGATGTATATTATGTAGATATTTATTTTTTCAAGGTATCTCAAGAACGACACATGTAACGTGAAAATTTTATAGAATCTTTTTTGTAGAGCATTCAATTTCCTATAACATATGTAGGTCTATAATGTTTGCTGTAAAATATTCCCTTACAAAGATTTATCTCAATTTGCTTTAAAAAGTTTTTTTTAAATTGATATTTACTTTGACATATTAAATGTCATTTTGACGTTTTAAATGTTTATTAATTAGATTTAGATTGAAATTGTCAAAAAATTAAAAATATACGAAAAAATAATCAAATGCGTCTTAAGAAAAATTTCAAACTAATATTTTTTAGTAAAATTGTATAAAAATTAAATGGCAATTTATCTGAACACTATTAGTTTTTATTTAAATTGTACAATAACTAACCTTTGGTGCTTTTAGCACGAGGAAGCACTGTGCATTTACTTAACAAATGTTTTTTTTCTATCAATTATTTAGTAAATATCTTAAACAAATCTATTCTAAACCTTTCACTAAATAAAAATATTACTCTCAATCATTTTATCAAAATGGTCATAAAAACAAATCACACAATAATAAATATTAATAAATAACATACATTAATACCGCGTACATTATTTTAAAGTATTTTAACACCTTTAATAATGAATAAATTTCATAATGCCATGTTCGATATTATTAATTAAAATATATTTAATGCATAATAAAAATAACAATAAATACAAATATACTTGGCACAATTTACAACGCAAAACCCTTCAAGAACGCACCGGCCATGTTTATATATGATTTTTGAACGCATGCCAAAATTAAGTCAATGCAATCATAAGTAATAAAGAAAAGAAAACTTAAATAAACACTGTGTGGTGTTTATTATATACGAGTATAAACAAAGCTGAAAACAAGGGGATGCCCGTAGAACAAATAATAACGTATGAATTTCAAATGTGACGTCATCGGGACGTATGTGTACAAATATTTGATTTGTTTTATTTTTACAAAGCCGTGAGGAAATGGACAATGGAATTTTCGGGGGGGGGGGGGGGGGGGGGGTAAATACATATGAGTTAAATTTTTTGAAGGTATTTTTAACTGATGTTTTCTCAAAACATACGTTTTTTAAGAACATTAAATATTTCAGGGGGGGTTAGGTTCGACCCCCCCCCCTCCCGTTACTACACCACTGACAATGGATATTAAATAAATGAAAATTTGTTTATAATGTATTGGCACCAGTCTTGACAAAGACGCCAGTAATGGCAAATTAATTAAATGTACTGGTAAATCATAATCTATATACATTTAACTTATTATAGCGTGATTTGATGACAATCGACCAATAGGTGTCAAAATGGTGGACAATTAAACTAATCATTAGTATAATTTATTTATTAATTATTATATTATCATAGAAATTGCTTTACATTGTTTCAAATTTGACGATTCTTTCTTTTATATATTTTGTGTCGTAGTACTTATCATTTTGTAATCATTGGCAAGTGTCCATCACTGCGTGCTCATTACTGGTTTTACTTAATAAATAAAAGGCTATAATTTAAAAAAACAAAATATATTTGTCTTATCAGTAATATGAGTTCATGAGAATTACAAAAAACAAGCCCATTAATCCCGAAAAAACGAAAACTTGCTCTTATAGCGGCCATAACTGGTGCCAGAAATAAAACCAAACTTTATTGAAAATTTTCGATATTACAGTATCATATATTTGAGAGTCTTCATTGTAGATACCAAATATAAAGAACTGAATTATAAACTCAGGCAATTAAAATAAAATAATCTATTTGCTATTAATTAACGTCAAATATAATTGAATGTGTTTTGTATATCAGAATATTAATTAATCGAATTTAATTAAACGCACATTTCCAGAAAAATCACTTAAGATATACATACATAAGTACATACATACTCGAAAACGAATTTCAATTTCTATAATTATCCCAAATCAGTGATTTGAAAACTGAATAACAATTAAATTATTCAGATTAATTTTTAAAAATAAACATATATTTGATAATTATTGATTAACATTTAAAACCTACATTCTTCAATTAAAAACATATACCCAGTGTATAAATTTTATTAAAGCCCACCAAATCGATTACCATCGTATCTCTATATCATTTAGTAGCTAAAAATATCTAACAATGAAATTACTTGCTTATTGTTACATACATACAGATACATTGACTTCTGCTACACCCTTGAAAACATCAACAAATCATTTATAGTCAAAACGTATTGTTCAGATCTATTAACCTAACCTAACCTGCTTTTACAACAAAAATTTCCAAATAAAAATTGAACGCGAATTGGAATCTCTATACGCATTCTCTACGTTTGACAGAAACCCAAAATTATTTATTTTTGCCGCTTGGTGGCGCTAGGAATATTGCTATGCTGTGAACGATGCAGAGGGGAAATAAACAACCAGTGAGAGGGGAAATCATGTGTGTATGTTAACTTTATTTTACCTGTATTTACATTAAATACAACATACATACATGATTTTTTTGTGCACATCTATGGCACAGTACCTTTCGAATGATATAAGTTTCATTCACCTCCTTTTATAATAAATATTAAAAAAACGTACGACAATTTTCGATGTTCACGTATTAATATATAGATGAGCTAGAATACTTCTAGCTTAAAAACATTCAAATATACTATATTTGAATGTACTTACCATATTTAATATAGATAGTATTCACGTTACATAATATATTCTATTAAAAATACGTTATATACCAAAACAGTTTTGATAATCCATTCGCCCCCCTTAAAGCGCCAAGAACTTTATATTTTATTTTCATAACTTAGGTTTATTATTTGATGGGTATTCCATTTACTATAATTATGCCAAATCTCAGCTTTCTAGGTCAAACACGGTTCAGTAGTTAGATGGCTGCGACAGACAGACAGACACAGTGTTCCTTTTCGATACAGAACATTAAAAATTATAATATTACCTATATCTACCGATAATAAATAAAGATATTCAAATTGGCGTTGGGGCTGCTTATTGTTAGAAAGGAAAACCCGGAATATCTTTAGCGCCAAAATTGTGATATATGATAATATGATATAATATGAATGCAGCAATGTAATGGTAATTTACATTTTATAAAATATGGCTTCTAACGAACAATTACAAATAAATCAGATAGTTGTATCACTTCCCCAAATAAAATAATTTATGAGTTAAAATAAACAATCCAAAATATACACAGTATCTCACATTAATTTTAAGTAACGTTCTAGTTTAAAAAAAAAAAACGCATACAACCGGTATAAAAATTATAATAAAGTTTTTGTCTTTTTATTACAGTTTCTGCGGTTTGGTTTCCATTGTTTTTATTTCTAAAACACTTCTAAGTAGTTTCCCAATGTTGAAAAAGCCGGGTAGGCATTGTCTACACAAAATGAACGACTTTGATGTGGTAGACAGTTTATTTTACATTGCATGTACGATTGTTACAGCCATTTTAAAAATAGAAAATACCCCGTTTTATATAATAACTAGCTGGGCCCACGCGGCTTCGCTCGCGTAGACTACGGAATTATTGTTTAGGATTTTTGAAAAATATAGTTTAATTAATTAAGTACAAACACGATTAGTTATTATTGTAATAATAATTTATCAATACCTAAATTACCTAACAAAAACGAATCAGAAGAAAAAAGTACAAATAATTTGTGTTCTGTTTAAATTTAAATGTTAATTATTGAAAACAAAATTAACTCAAACGTCAGCCGAGGGACTCCGAATATCTACCGAACGTAAGCGAATCCAGTCTGATGTACATCGCTTCGATGCGGCACGACACCATACATTTAAAATGTTACCTTTATAAATATATTTTAAGATATTTTCTAAACTATACGACCAAATTGGATGCTGTAAATGGCAAACTATATCTACATTAAGTACTTATGACGATGAAATCATTTATTTCGATAAGGATTAATGTTTTGCAGGTCATAAGTCCATGTAAACAAAACCCAAATATTTTACGTTTTTTTTGTAACATAAAAGCAGTTATTGTGGCTTAAATATAAAAGTTAGACATATCGTGTCGCTGACTTAATTGTAGAACTTTTGATTCTACACAATTCTTTAATACATTATTTTGTTCTATATTGAACGGTTTAGGCAGCGTATTACAAAACAGCGCGCCGACGGCAAAATTTTTTCCGACTTGATTTACTCTTATCGTCACTGCTTTGTTGTTATGTTACCTAACGTAAAAAAATATAGCCTATAACCTGGCCAGAGAACGTACCTATGAATTAAAAAAAAAAACTCGTAAATCGGATAAGTGGTTCTCGAGTGATAAGGTAACTAACGGACAGACAGACAGACAGACAGACAGACAGACAGAGAGACGTTGAGCTTTATATATATTAAGGATAAACTTATCATTTATAAAATAATTAGATTTATTTTGATAAGTTAATTGAAGATCAAAAGAGATTTATTGAACTGCTAAATTAAAGTACATATACTAAGGCGAATCGGATCAATGAAGTTTTGAAACTGATTTCAGTTGTAACTATTTTTAAACGTGCTGGCTTATCATGCAAGTCATTTTTGCGTTCTCGTCAGTCAGTTTGCGTAATATTTAGTTCTGGCCAGCGATGTAGCGTACCGAGAGGGGGAGAAAGGGGGCAAATTTGAGGTAGCAACGGAAAAAAGGTCTTCAATTTTCATATTTAGTATAAAGTGTATAGGGGGGAGGGGCGGCAAACCGAACGCCACATAGTGCGCGACTGAAGGGTCGACCAGTTTAAATTACGTGTTTCGGACAAAAAATGATCGAAATTTCGCTACCATCGTGTCTCAGTTTTACTTTTCAGCCTCGACTCCATTCGTGACATGAATTGTAAAAATACGATATTTTTTCAATTTCTATGAGATTTTAATGGCAATCCATTTTGCCCTCTATTTCAGGGCGTGTCAGAAAATACCTTTAATTATTTCGTTATTTTATAGCATGAAACCAGAGTAAAAAGTGTATAGTTTAAGAATTAACAATAAAACTTGTATTTGATTTTTTGTTATTAATGAAAAATTGAAACGATTTGCTCCGGTTTACTCTACACATGTATAAATGTACAAAAATATAGTGAATTACTTATTAACACGTTCGCTGCCACCTTAAGAAACGCTTAACTCACAAGTAAAAGATATTTTGATTTTTATCTAAAAAACGGTCGCAGAATACGGTGATTTTTCAAATATAATGTTTTGTATTATTGATACTTAAAACCTTTTCTACAGAGCTACAATTTTATATTTATCATTAAAACATAAGCCTACTGTGATGACCATAGCAGCAAAGGTATTAATTAAGCAATAAAAGCAGTAAAAAATTATTCAACTCCTTGCAAAAATATGGAGGTGAAATCTGATAAGAAATAAAAAATCTGAATCAAAAACCTGTATACTTACATTATTTATAATTTAATTTAACAAATCTAATTAGCTAAATTTTATAAGATTTCAAAGAACATATACATAAAGAATATAGCCTAACCCAAATACTAATGTAAACTAGACCAAAATTTTACTTTTAATCGACTTTCCGTTTTTTTAAACATCCTCACGTGCCAGTAATGCACTTGCACCTTACTGACGTATAAAAGTAGAACTTAACCTTAACTTTCAACAACGGCGATCACCTACTTTGTCTCGCAAAAATAACAACAAACACTAGTTAAAAATCACCACACTCAAAGAAAGTGATTCACATAAAAATCATTAATTAATTAGATTGTATATATACACATACCTTAAGTTTCTTTTTCTATACTCAAACGCGCACGGAAAGTATTTACTGCTAACAGGTGCATAACGCAATAAGGAGAAGATTAAATAAATTCTATTATCCGATTGGAGAAAATAAAAAACCAAAACTACTAATAAGTTGTAATATCTAAACATGAAATTTCATATTCAGTAAATTCCTACCCTACTGCCTCCATTTTATGTAATTTTTTTCTTAGTACGTGCCTAACCTAATTAAATTATTGGTTTAATAACATCATTACAATATTTTCATTTTTTTTTCATTCGTACTATTTTTTATGCAAAGCTACTGTGATGAATCAAAAAATTGTCAATGTTTGGGAATTTTTTTCACAGGTCTAACAAATTATTTTAGGATCGGTTAAAGGACATTTTATTAAAGATATATTCAACTTATTTAGTAGGTACCAATTTTTATTGAAAAATATCAAAAATTTACTATGTTACGAACCTAGATATGACGACCAAAAAAATTATTTTGTCCATTGTTCCATCGAAATTTCGGGATGGGTTGTTTTTAATTCAAGCGGTCTTAAAAAATAGTAAATACCGAAATTTCAAAAATCGACTACAGATTTAGCCATTGTAATTACGACAAATTAGAAAAAAAATCGTTTCATTAATCTTTCAGGAATCGCAGGAACCAGGTCGAAAAAAATAGTTTCGAAAAAAAACACATCTAAGCGGCCAATCTATCTGCTCTTACTAATTGAACTGTAATTTTTTTTTTTTGGAATTTTAACTTACATTTTTTTTACATATTTTTGTATACTTTAAAAAATGCATAAAAATAGATTTTTTTTTCATCAAAGTGGTTTTTCCTCTAAAAAAATTAAAATTTTACTATCATATAGTCTAAACTTATTCTAGGGTCTTAGGCTTCGAACAATGAAAGTCCCATTAAAATCAGTTAATTAATTTTTGCGTCAAATAGGAATAAAACAGATAGACAAACAACAATTCTAAGAACTATCAAATAAAATGATGAATATTAAAAAGCACTGGAGTAATGTTTAGAAAACAGTATAAATTCACAAGAGTTCATAAAACAGGCAACAGAAAATCAATTAAGATGCAAAACCGACAGTTGTTTCACAAATCTGTTTTTAGTTAAGATTGATTGCCACTAATCTGGTTTAATGAAACCGAATAGCTGCTGACATTTACTACCATGATTGACAACGGATTTATAGAATTTCGGCAACAAAACTTTCTTTTCAAATATTTGTCGTGTTTTATATAAACTCTGTTCCGTCCTAGTAACTTCCCTTGTCTATTAGCTTATATAGAACTAATTATAAATAAGATTCTACTATATATGTATACTTGTTTTCAAATTAATAATTAAAAGTAATTATTTTTACATTTTGTCCTACAAATTCAGTCTAAAATGATAACAAGAGAAATTTAGAAATTTTGGGTTTTCATCAGAGAAAAATTCATGTCCTAATTTTTCAAATAGGAAACTAATAATAATATTTTTATATTTTTTCATCTCTTTAATTTTTTTAGTGTATAAATTTTATTAAGCACAGTAAGTTTCAATTCTGATATTAAAAGAAAAATATAAAATACGTATATGTATTGTATACATCTGTTACTAAACAGCCTAATTAATACCACCATCTGTTCTGATCGCCCTGGGCTAACTTCTCATTCTATACGTTGTTGTTTGGTGGAATATTATTATATAATTTAAGAAACTGGATTTACTATATTAACTTTTTATGTAACTGTAAAATTGAATTTTGCAAAAGCTAATTCAAAAATGTATATTCATTATTTAAGGCTACAAATAAATAAATTAAAAAAAACTCACATTTGTAATGGTTTTGTCGTTTAACGCACTCCGTCATTCTGGACAATTTTTTCTCCAGTTTTTAAAACTAATTACTTTTGTTGAATACAAAATATTATCACTTAAATTACAACTGACAGAACGAATGACATTTTGTTGTTTTACTTTTAAAGTGTGCGTTGCTTTTTTAGTTACAAAAAGTTTTTTTTGGTGTTATTTCAAAGAGATTGGTAGATTTTTCTTGTAAATATATACATCCCGCACTTAAAAATGTTTATACACTTGTAAAGCGTTAGAAAAAAGGACAAAAAGTTATTTAAACATCCTGTAGATAGTGAAAAAATTGGCGATTTATTTTTTAGCATTAATGTTTACATTAATATCATAATATTTAGAAGAAAGTAGTATACATATATTTTTTCATGTGTCATATAGAAGCAATATTAGTTTGCGAGTATAAAATAAGCGGGGGGGGGGGGATATCTTTCTCATATCAACGTGAGCATTATATAAATTTAATTTAAAAAATATGCATATGTTATTTAATTGAATTAAATTTTATTAAATTTGAATAAAAATTAGAACACATTGTATAGGAAGTGACAAAAATGGTTGAAATATTTTACGAAATAACTTGCAATAGAATACATTTATAGTATAAGTATGTATGTGCGTATACATGAAGTTACAATTAATTTGGATTTCATTTTTATTTCAAAATCTAGTTTCTATATTATGATTGTTATGTTGGTAATCACTGATCCATATTATTATGTATTTCTCAATTGATAGACAACAATTATTTTATACTTATCATAAAAAAGTTTTAATAAAAATATTTAATTAAATAATAATAAAATGCGATATTTCATAAAATAAATACAAAGTTGACATAAAGATAACAATAAAATGTATAGTTTTAGAACCACTGTTTTAAAATATTGTATGTTATAGTGTTGCTGCATTATTAAAAAATAATGCAGTTATAAGTTATTTATAGTTTCATAATATTCTATACTTACTACTACCATACTAGAACTAATGTTACTATTACAATATAAAATTACTTCCTATAGTATTTGACCTTAAGGCAATGTGTACAAACGCAATTCAATTTATTTGAACTCTTTGTTTACATTTATACTTAATTTCCCATTTTATTCAATGCATAAAATAATTCATCCTTAATATATATAAAGCTCAACGTCTCTCTGTCTGTCTGTCTGTCTGTCTGTCTGTCTGTCTGTCTGTCCGTTAGTTACCTTATCACTCGAGAACCACTTATCCGATTTACGAGTTTTTTTTTTTAATTCATAGGTACGTTCTCTGGCCAGGTTATAGGCTATATTTTTTTACGTTAGGTAACATAACAACAAAGCAGTGACGATAATAGTAAATCAAGTCGGAAAAAATTTTGCCGTCGGCGCGCTGTTTTGTAATACGCTGCCTAAACCGTTCAATATAGAACAAAATAATGTATTAAAGAATTGTGTAGAATCAAAAGTTCTACAATTAAGTCAGCGACACGATATGTCTAACTTTTATATTTAAGCCACAATGACTGCTTTTATGTTACAAAAAAACATAAAATATTTGGGTTTTGTTTACATGGACTTATGACCTGCAAAACATTAATCCTTATCGAAATAAATGATTTCATCGTCATAAGTACTTAATGTAGATATAGTTTGCCATTTACAGCATCCAATTTGGTCGTATAGTTTAGAAAATATCTTAAAATATATTTATAAAGGTAACATTTTAAATGTATGGTGTCGTGCCGCATCGAAGCGATGTACATCAGACTGGATTCGCTTACGTTCGGTAGATATTCGGAGTCCCTCGGCTGACGTTTGAGTTAATTTTGTTTTCAATAATTAACATTTAAATTTAAACAGAACACAAATTATTTGTACTTTTTTCTTCTGATTCGTTTTTGTTAGGTAATTTAGGTATTGATAAATTATTATTACAATAATAACTAATCGTGTTTGTACTTAATTAATTAAACTATATTTTTCAAAAATCCTAAACAATAATTCCGTAGTCTACGCGAGCGAAGCCGCGTGGGCCCAGCTAGTCTCTAATAAAATCATGAGTGACGCCCATCTTAAATCCCTGAACCTAGGAACGTGAAATTTCTTTTTATCACGTAAGTAACTAATAAAAAGGGGTTTTCCGAAATACAATTCTTAAGAGGGGGAAAAGCGTGTTAAATGAATGATATTATATTTTATAAATTACTAGCGCATTAGACCCGGTGTTATCCGGGTTAATATCCACAAAATCATAGTGACCTTAAATATTCAACATACCCACTTAACATGCCCACCCAATATACCTACCCAACAGGCCCACAACACACGGTTCACTGCGAATTTTCCGACTTAATGAAATATCCACAAATTATACACCTAAACCTAACCTAACCATTAGTGAAAAATATAATAAAATCCCTTCAGTAGTTACAATTTGTATGAAAAAAAAATAGGCTAGCAAAAACCATAATCAATTTCGATATTTTACCTTTCTTGTAAAAATATTGAAACCGTTGTAAATTATAGAATTCTTTATTCCATGGCTACTATGTTTTTATATGAATGACACTTGTATGATTTGACATCATGGAACAAAACACGACTTGATAAAGAATTTTTTAGTCTTTTGATGTTAAATTTAAGATTTTCATAAAATATTAATATCCACGAACATGCACAGTAAAATGATCTAACTATTGGTGAAAACCGCATTGAAATCGATTCGGTAATTCCCGAGTCTATAAGCCTAATACATGGTTGCTCAGAAGCCAAAATGTTCAACTCAAATTTTTTTTTAAAGGATACGTATAATCTTCAATTCAACAGTAATAACAATTAAATAATAAGATGTAAGTAATAAAATTAATTATGTTTAATACGCAATTAAATTTAAAAAAAAATCAATAAATAAAAAATTTACCTTTACGCCTTTTTGGTACCCTCAGCATCCATATATTATTTTTATTTTTAGTTTTCACTTTATCCTCGCACACATACATGTCCAGATTAAGATCACTGTTAAAATTCCGTTTGATTTTTTTACCGCGTCGCGGTGGCTGGTCGTCCAGCCCATCGTTATTGTTAAGATCATTCGTGCTACCGTTAAAGAAATTGCCGATCTTCTGCAGAGGACCCATGATGGTGCTCTGTCTTCCGCCGGCTGACAACTGCGGCCGATTGTGTATTTTTTTCTACCGGCAACGCGACTTTCATTCGCCTACCACCTTGCCAATATCTTATTTCTGGTGAGTGTACATCATATTTAACAACGTTGTACTTTCTAATGTGTTCACCCTACTCGTATGTATGTGTGTGAAGTTTATAGGTGTTATTGCCCTTATAAAAAACATATCTATGTAAGTGGTTATGTAGTTTTATCTCGAGGAAGGAAATGGAATGGATTTTTTAATGTTCAGTTCAGAATATGATATTCGTGCGATTTTTATTTATCTTAGTTTGTTTCATTTCAAGTAGCAGGGGCGTTAGCAAAAGATTTTCCAGGAGGGGAGATATTTGAAAAAAAAACTACCCCCCCCAAAAACATAGATTAGGTAATATAATGTAATATAAAATAATGTATGCACATTATAGATAGGATTTTTAAACTAAATATTGTATTCACTTTAAAATATACAAGGGGGGGTACGGGGGTAACCTTTAAAAAAAATGAAAAACAATACATAACTGTTCCATTACTTTAGGGCTTAGGATAAGTCATACCTCAGGAGGGGGGGGGGGGGGGGGTAAGTTTTATATTTTTTTATCTTTAGTTAATGAAATAATGTCGTTTATTTTTTTTTTAAATTTTATCAAAATAACAATCGACGTATTTTTCATCAATACTGATTTCATTATCGATCAAATTCTCGTTTATTTAGTTTCAGTTTTTCACTGTCAATATACAATATGAGATCAGGATAGTATACATTTATTTTCTCAGTTAATATTGATTTTAAATTAAGTATCATGAACATGTAGAATCTTAATCTAGATTTATGAGTAAATGCTGGCACTTAATCTTATTTCCTAAATTTTATTAAACTATGTTAAGTGGGTAACATATAGATACATAACGGGATATTTAATGAATATTTAATATTTACATAAAAACTAAATATATAAAATACAATTCATTAGTTTCTTTAATAATTACACTTAAAAATAACATTTGGTTTACTTTAATATAATAATAAACCTTATCGATGTATTTTAATAACATATTCCTACCTCAACATTAAGTTTTTAATTAAATAAAAATTAATATTACCTACTCAAAATACAATAAATGATCCAAATGAATAACCCACACATAAAATTTTAACGGCCATATATTTTCATAATTATTCTCCTTTTTCGGAATATGAAAATGTTTCGTATTATAAATACATTAATCGATTCGCCAGACCGTGTCTAATGATTGGCGGATTCCCAGATAAATGAAAGTATATTAAATAGATGTTTCTCAAAGAGCAATTGTGTGTAGTAATGGATTAATTTGATCAAGATTAATCTGTTAATGTGTTTGTTAGTATACACTAGTATTTATATGTAGAATACACATTTATAATAAGTGTGTAGTTTAATGTCACGTTAGAATTATACACTGTTATTATTTTAAAATTTTAAGTACATATTTAAATGTATAAACTATTAAACAGCCACACAAAAAAAATTCTGACCTCAGGTCACAATTTTTTTCTACCCTTAAAAACCTTTATTTTGATCTCTCGTAGAAGATAATTTAGTAAAATAATGATAATAAAATCTAGTTGATTACATAAAATGAGTGTATTATTTACTATTTATAAAAACTAATCTTTAGTGGGGGGCTCAAATACCCCATGATACTAGTTACGTTTGTAAAATTTACGGTACCAGTTAAGGGTTAATAAAAATGGTTTCTAACTTGGGAAAATATTGACGTCACCATGACTACAATATCATTCAAAACTTAGACCTTAGACAAGGAAAGATAAAGGACAAATAACACATTACCTAGCGTTGTTACCAAATCGCTCCACGAGTCATTGGCGTATTTTTTTTGAATTATAAAATTAATTAATAATAAATGTTTTATATTGTCTTTAAAAGTAATTCAGTGATAATTTATTAATATAGAAACGTCTATTACGTCATACGTACTAAATTCAATTGTAATTTTAAAGCATATTTGCATATTGTACATTTTCAACTGACACCTCTGGGATAATATGCATGGAAATGACGATAGTGACATTTAAGAAAAGATGGCCGCCGTAAAATTTTGGTACGGGTTTCATATACGGACTACCATTGGTTATGTATCTATACAACGGCGGATTTAGGCATGGGCAACATGGGCTAAATTTAGAGGGGGGGCGGCAGATTCTGGCAAAATACAACTTTTTTAGTTTAATACAAGTTTGTCCAGCCCGCGGCCCACGAGGATAATTAAAAAAAAAAAATAATAATAAAAAAAATCTGCATTAAAATTATCACGACTAAAAAAAAAGGTCTTTAATTTTTATTTTTCCTAATTTAATTTTAATTATTCACTAAAAAATTAAGAATTGACGCGACAAAAAAAAGGTCTTCAGTTTTATATTCTGGCCCGCGGCCCTTAGTAAATTGTTAAATATGCTATGCGGCCTAGATAGTTCAAAGGTTGGACAGAGGGGCGGCAATTTTTTTTGCCCAGGGCGGCACTTAACGTAAATCCGCCGCTGTATATATAGTCTTTCTTAATCTAAGATTCAAAACATCAACCAAAATCTAAAATACCGAATGCATCTTTGCATATGTTAAACATACAACAAATCAAATTTATTAGGCGGTACCCAAGTATAAAAGATACACTAAAATATGAAAGAAAATACACATGGGCTTGATGTTTTGTTGTTGGCAGAACATGTGGCAGCGCAATCAGAGCGGCAGTAATTGGTTATAATCCATACACATTTAACATGAGTGATTGTTCTCTGTGCACGCAAGAGAGTCTCGTGGAGATTGCCCGGCTCTTTAATGGAATAATATTAATATATGGCACGTTACTTACGATTTTGTTCTTAAATTGTTAAGTTTCGTTTATTGAATCTAATGAATGTAATTCTTAATGTTCATGATTTAATGCTTCCGTTGTTGCTTGGCTTCATGGTGTAGGTTATATATGTCTTCTTACTTACGATTTTGTAAATAAAAATCAGTAAACTAACCTTTTCAGAGATATGATTAATTATTGTTATCGATTCATAATAAGTTATACCTAGTCCATTATACGAAACTGTTACCTAAACTTTTTTTCATGATACGTCCCATATTAGGTACTGGCACCAATTATGGCAGCTATAAGAGCAAGGTTTACTATTTTTGTGATTGACGGGTTTCATTTTTGTAATTCTCATGAACTCATGTTACTAATAAAACAAGTACCTCTTTATTTATTCAATTTAATTACCAAAGTCCGCAAATATGGTTTGTTTTTTTAATTATAGCATTTTATTTTGTTTATGTTTTTTCTCCAGTAATGGATAAAGTAAATACAGTAATGAGCACGCATTGATGGACACTTGATTACAAAATGATAAGGACCTATTGTCATCAAATCACGCTGTAAGACAGTTAAATGTATATAGATTAATATTCAGAAATTGTGGTAATTAAATATCAACAAATATTTCTAATTCTGTACATTTAATTAAGGAATAGTCATTACTGGGGTCATATCCAAAACTGGTACCAGTACCTTATTTCCTTGTTTAAGCTTTTGAAGCTCGTATTTCCGGAAACGCGTTGTTTTATTACTATCGTTCATTTGTTACGCATAATCATAATGTTTTAATTTTCAGCCAAGATACGAAAATGATAACTTTCTATATTAGCGAATAGCGATTGTAAAAATTACCATTTTCTATCACTCAATTCCATAGTTTAAGCTATTCAATAGCAATACAGGTCTAATTCTATTTTTTGTCGATAATAATCTAATTTAAATAACTGAATTATTAATTAGCGAAATTCTTGTAAAAAAAACTGTTTATACTTCTATTTTTTGTATATCATCTAAAACTAAATAGATAATATAGTCATTTTTAGGTTAGGTAATTTCAAGAACTCTAGCTAATTGAGCAATTTGGGCAGGGCAGTAACTACCACTGGAGCAGTGCCCCGAACCACCCGACCATAGGGGGGGGGGGGGGCAGCGTAAAAATTAGAGTGATTAAGAAGAACAAAAAAATGAAAAATATATAAAAACCCTTTTTTTATTCCTAACTTGAAAATGTTTAAATTTAAATTTTAATGACATTTTTTTCATTGTAAACTTTTAATAATTAATCAGTAATTAATTAAATTGACATTGAAAATTTTTTGCATAAGCTGGGGGGCTCTCAGTCACTTCTTGTCCCGGGGCCTCCGAGCCTCTAGCCACTGCTCTGAATTTAGGGGTAGATTCGGTTTCAGCACGCGAAATCTTCTATAGACGTAATGCCTGCAAAAATTATATTGACCGCAACTGTTTATAAATGTATTTCACAAAACTCAATAGAGTTGTAAATAAATGAAAAGTGGTCAAAACATGAACTTGTTTTTGATCTGTCTGTTTTCAACATAACAAATCGTCGAGTTTAAACAGAATGGAAATAAATTAACTATAAACAACATTGTTTTCAACGCCTGCATATGTGCAAATATTTCTTACGAAAATATGTGTAAGAGAATGCATGGCTGGTTTAGATACGAATTTATTATAGCATAAATAATATGTATTTACAAGACATTAGTTTTGCTTGGATTCAGGAAACCATGCAAATTATTTAAAAAAAAATTTATATTAATTACAGGTTTTCCATTTAGAAATCACTTTTCAATACAATTATTTTGGTATAAAAAATAATAATTGGTATATTGTAAAATCAATTATCTATATTTAATTCCACTATCGTATAGATGAGCAGTTCTTAATCTTTTTATTTTAATAAATTCAAAAAGTAAAAATTTCAATAACTAAAAAAAATCTTAAATTTTTTTTTTCTAGTCACCTTAATTTTTTTAAAGTACTTATAAACCCGGTAACCTCGGGAGCAGTAAATGCAAAAAAATATGTCTCCTTTTGAAAACTTGTATCCCCGAAACTAATAATCATACAGAAATACATAAAACAAAATACATATGTACCTATGTCACAAAATTTAATATATCATGTTACAAATTAACTTTTGTATGTATTCGAGTTGATATTTCTATGAACAGTGAAATTAAAACCATGAAATTTGACTAAAAAATTTTGGATTTTAGATTTCGTAAAAAGTATGTTTTTTGTATAGAAAATATGTGAAAAGTTGAAATGTTCAAACCGCAGGTGTGTATCTCAAACCGTTCTCGAGATATGGCCTCTCAAAGTTTCAGTTTTATCAAAATTTTTGAGAAAAATAACTCTATCTTTTGAACGCGTAGTTGAAATTGATTTTAGTTAAAAATTTTGAAATCATCAAGTCAAAATCTATATAATGACATGTAAAATACTTCAAAACTCGACAAAAAAAAAATTCGTGAAAAAACAAAAAAATTTCGATTTTTTATCAAAATTTTTTGTCTGATTTTGAAGCGTTATACATATCATTACATAGATTTTGACACTTTGGTTTCAAATTCGTCAACTAAAATCAATTCCGACCACGCGTTCAAAAGTTACGGCTATTCTACCCCAAAATTTTGAAAAAAACTGAAACTTTGAGAGGCTATATCTCGAAAACGGTTTGAGATAATCTCATTTTCTATACAAAAAACGCATTTTTAACGAAAGCTAAAATTCAATAGGTATTTTTTTTGTCATATTTCATGCTTTAAATTCCAACTTCATTAGAAAACTTTAAGCTAACAGTTACTTTGCTGATAAGTTTGGTAGGTACTTAGCCTGTTATTTCATATATTAAAAATCAGCCAATTATATAACCAGATTTGTTTATTAACTTAAGACAATAGGGCAATAGTTAAAAACAAGCGCATACAAAATCGAAAGTTGAATAAATTAGAATTGATTTAAGTGCCCAGAATAATTTCCCGCGAAAAAATACACACACACAATGAGATTAAAACAAAAGACCTAAAAGAAAGAAAATGTTTTTTGTTAACATTATAAAACGCTCTGACGCTTTCACTGAAGTTCACATAATCTTAATAATATGTTAATAAGTTAATTGTAATTATCATACACTATTAGTCAGGTAAGTTCAAAAGCCTATTTCAATGTTAAATACATTCATAGAAATACATTACCCAGGACCGTAACTTTTTTTTTTAGTAATAAAGAATAGACTAACTACAGTTTATTAACTATACCTATAATCAAAAAAAAGTAATAATTTTTTTTTAATTTTGTATATTTTGGGGGCTCCTCAGCCACCTCTTGCCCCGGGGCCCCCGAGCTTCTAGTTACGGCCCTGGCATTACCCATTATACATTCAAATATAATGGGAAATATGTATCTTATAAATGTATATATAATATTACTATAATATGTAGGGTCGAGCGGGGTAAATATGAAACACCAAAAAAATGGGGTAAAAGTGAAACAAGCTTGCAACTAAAAAACTAATTTGTTTATAAGAGAATTAAAAAAACTGACATAATCATTAAATGTTTGTTAAAGCGACCTGAAAATATGAATCGCCTAATATGTGTCACCCCTACAGATTTCCCTGTTAGTCGATGTCAAAACATGTGAATTAAATTTTAATTCTTTGCACATAACTTTCTGTATAGCTCAGATATTAATTAAAGTTACAATTTCACATTGATATGCCACAAAGAAGATAAATCAAAGTTGCATTTGTAGCTTTTCTTTTAATTTTTCAATAAATATTTTCCCATAGAGGCCTGTTTCACTTTTTCCCTAATTAGAGGTAAAAAATGAAACACACTTTTTTCATTTTTAAAGTCCGTGTTATATCGTACAGTTCAAATGACGTTATTCATAAGCGCATCTAGTAGAAAAAATTAAAGTATGAATTTGTATCGTTAACTGTCTAAAAACATGAGATTTTTATTTTGTTTCACTTTTACCCCAGTTGACCCTATACATAATTATAATTAAAGAATTAATGAGACAAAAATATTGATAACATTTCTTTTTATTTGCACACACCAGATGAAAGTGATTAATACAATTTTCTGTACTTTAATTATTATTACATTATTCGTAGATGGTTCCTTTTCAAATACTTTGTGAATAGTTATTATCATGGGAATCCACAGGTGGTAGGAGGTGACGAAGGGGGGGGGGGGCAAACGGGGCACTTATTCTCCTCTTAGATGTAATCTAACCTATGGTAACGGAAGGAAACGTAATTGTTTAGCACAAATTTCTAAAAAAAATGGCAATATTGCCCCCTCCCCCCTTGGGTTGTAATTACCGAACATATCGTAACAAGGAAGACATTTTTTAATTTTGTCATTTTAAATAATTATTTTTTTAGCCTCGACTTCTTCATTAATTCAATTTTCTATATGGATCATTCGAAAGTCGAAACTACAAACTTATTTTCTTGTATATTTTTATATTTTGTAAATGACTAACGAAGGAAATCACTAAACAAAATATTAAATAATTTTCAATAATCCCTAAACATCTTCGTTGAATTTTCTGAAAATATATGCTGATCTTAACATTTTTTAATATTGTATAATTTGTAACTTTTTTTTAAATAATGAAATTTTTTATTTCGAACTTTGAACATTTTGTTAAAAGTATTAAAATTTCTATATCAACATCAAAGGTTTCCTTTGTATTAACTCTACTTCCTGTAAACTTCAAGACATCATCGAATTTCTGACATTCACGTGGGTTTTAAAATATTTTCCGTACAAATTACAGTTTTATATTTAGCTAATTTTATTACGAGCATGCTTTTTGCCTGTATATAAATATAAATATCTGTCTGATACAACATACATTTTCATATTAAAATTATAATTGCGAGAAAATTTTCAGACGTCAGTGCCTATAATATTTAAATTTTACTGTCAGACAGATTTTTACATGCAGTGTTCATTATAGAAATAATATTTCTGTAAAAACATGTAGACATGAGTGATTTATTTTTAAATGAGCTGTGAAAATAGATTAAATCGCATCAAATACTCCATATTTAAAGATTCTATGGTGATCTACAACTTGCACTGTTAGTTTAAAATATGTCTGTCTGTTTGCTACATCTTCACGGCTAAACAGCTTAACCGATCTTCATGAAATTTGGCAGGAAGATAGCTTGCATCATGAGGAAGGACATAGGCTATTTTTTATCCCGAAAAATTTATTAGATAATAAAAATGGGGGTGTGTACTTTTTTCTAGCGTACAAATGCGAAACTAAAAACCTGTTTTATCGACTGTCATCATAACAGAAATCTGTATTACCACCCGAATGAAGTTGCGAGTAGGTAACAGTTTGTTTATAATAATTAGTTTATTACATAATCTAGTAACTTTATCCTAATTGTAAATATCAATGAGGTCCCAGAAAAAGACAGTAATGAAATATAAATATATATCTTTTTTTATAAATACCAATTTAAATCGGAAATAACTGTACTATAATTATTTTAATAATTATATCATTTGCATACATTAATTTACCATAACTATGTTTTAATAACATATTAGTATAAGCTAGGCGTTTTGACACGAGTTAGTTCATAAATGCATTTAAGTACTTTCATATTAGATAGAAAATTTCCTTCCTTATTAAGTATGATAAATGTGTTCAGATTATGAACACCCACTGGTATATGTAATTTTAATAATGTGCATAAATTTGCAACTTGAAATGCAGCTAATTGCAATGCTAATTTTTTTCGTGTTTTGTTATTAATACTTGATTTATTACAGATAAAATTCATTATTTCACTTCTTTATTTATTTAGTACTTATTAGTTTTTAAAATGATAAAATTGTAATTTTTAAGTAAAATTTTTTTTATCTTTAAATTTTATGTCGATCTGTTAAACCCGATTTAGCAAAAAATATTGCTAAATATAAACAATGTAAATTTTTTTAAATCTAAGAAAAATCGATTGTTTGGTAGCTGCAAATTAACAAATCCTTGTTCAGCAATCCAGAAAACTTTTTATAAGGTATTTTAGGGCAATAGTTAGTTAAAGGTTGATGTTTTCAAACTATCTATTTTTCTTAAATATTTTCTTCAAATTCTTGTAAAAATGATTAATTTTTATGAGCACTGTTAGGACAATTTCCAGAACTAAATTTCACGACAATATATCTCCGGTTCTATTAGTGGTAAAGAGTTCAAAATCTGCTTATTTTATTCATAATGTAACATAGTCTAGATATAAATTAAAATTGAATTTTTTTCATCAGAGTCGTTAAAAAAACGAGTGAGATGATATACTGAGATATTAATTTATCAATTTTAATTTGTTAATAAGAGGGGAAGGGGGTCTCGACGGTCTTAGGGCATTTGATTGTCTTAAAGTTAATGATGTAAGCTATATTGTAACAAAAATTGGAGTCTGTAGGATCGCGTCAAGCTGAGATATTAACTATTCAAAATCGGTGTGGACAATCAATCTGAAATTTACAGTAAACATTTGATGTAACTATAGTTATCTTTCACTCCTCAAAATTTCAGATTTATGGTAATATTTTCAAAAGTACTCCCATTCCTTCTTAATTCATCCTCAAGCCAAACTAACATCAACAAACACAGATAGCTACACATACACATATGTATGTATATGTAGCAGTAGACATTTGAACAAACTTACCCTTGGCGGGGGAGGCGGGTTTCGAGGACACTTGCGACACTGCTGGCGTGGCGCCACGTCGCGAGTTCACTCGTCTGGACGCCGCGACGCCGCCGCTGTTCGCGTTGTTGTTCGCCTGGATAACGGACGACTGGGATGTTTTCTTCGCTGTAATGTGAGAACACATATTGTTTAAAATGGGTCAATTACGGGGCTGTATTGTGGTGGCATTTGTATGTTTTAATGTGTTTTCTAGTATTGTAAGAACAATATCTATGGTCTTACCATATATAAACCTGTATTACACTTGTCACTTTGCAAAGTAATTATTAATTAATAGTCAAATTTTATGTTCTGTTTTTCTGCCCATTTTGTAGTAATTTCTAAAATATTAACAGTTAGTTGAGTTTACGGATTAATTTAAAAAAAAAATAAGGTCAAATGAACTGTTGGAAAATTGACCAATTTAAGGTTTTAAAATTCATGAAAAAAAAATGTAATACATACTTAAGTCTTAATATGACAACTGATAAAATGTTATTTCTCAGAAAACGATTTAAAAGTTTTAATTTTACCTGCTTAATTCAGATATTTTATCGTATCGACGAACACAAACAATTAAGTAAATCGGATAGAAAATGGTCCAAATGTCAGTTAAGACTCAAGAGTCAATATTTATCGATTATAAAATTATTAATGCAATTTATTTTTAAAATCGAACCACTAGAAGTGAATTTACAGGTGCTGCTAAATTAAGTCAAATTTTCTACTAATACAAAATCACACAAGTATAACTTTTTTTCAAAACTGCTTAACTTACTTAACATTTGACTTAAAAAAAAATGATGATCAGCGCCACCTATCAGTCTGCCATGGAACTAATAGTTCAGTTACAAACATGCATGCAACAGTTACCTGTACAACTTTCACAGCATTATTTTTAAATGTACAGTCGGGACTCGTTTATTCGAAGTCTCGTTTATCTGAAATGCCGAGTTTCGTTTATTCGTAATTTTTTCTCCTCCTTCATCTCCCACCATTCTCGAGTCATGGCGTAAACGAACATATTTTTGAAACTTTTTGTAGAATGAATTAGAGCATTTGTATTCATCTCATTGACTGTACAATATTATTCAAAAGTTTTTAATTTTTTAAATATTCATTGCATGTTACGAACGCAACGAAAATCATATCTATAGATTTGAGGTTAGGTCAGATAGAATACATAGGGGAACGGCGGCTAATACCGTACTTCTTGACCAATCAGCGTTGGCGCGGGAATTGAAGTCACCACGAAGACGTATTCAAATGTTATAAATGTATAATAGAATATCAATTACAAAAAATTCCTTCATTTATTCTTGTTTTTGTATTTTTTGATATTGTAACAACACATACAATCAAAGAAGTACAAATTCGACATTGCAAAATCATAGAAAGCTGTCAAAAATCACAGAACGTATTGCCAACTTAAGAATAGTAAAAATGACACTTCCCGAATATACAAAATTGTCTGTAATAGCTTTTTCATGATTTTGCTATGTCGATTTTGTACTTCTTTGATTGTATATGTTGTTAAAATATCAAAAAATACGAAGACAAGAATAAATAAAGGATTTCTTGTAATTGATATTCTATTAACATTTATAACATTTGAATACATCTTCGTGGTAACGTCAATTCCAGCGCCAACGCTGATTGGTCAAGGATCTATACATAACTTGGTGGGAGCCCCTCTCGACTTTGAATAAACGCGACTTCTTCGATTCAGAAAGCTTCGAATAAACGAGTCCCGACTGTACTTCAATTTTCTTACCACACATAAACTATATTTAACACGTTATGAGCCATGAAATTTGTACAAATAATAATCATGTATTAAATAATTATATACGTCGATAAAGGTGTTAAAAAAATACCAACCTGAGATGCCATTGGTACGAGGTGAAGCTGTGATTGTCCGGGAGGTTTGGATACCTCCAGGTGGACTGGAACATCGTGTTACTAAAGCTTCTCGCTTTTTAGCTCCTGTAACAAAAATACCACATTAGTTGGATCTTATAACACTAATTGTACAAAACATTAAGCAACTGAAATCATAATACATCTATCAATAGTTAAAATTTCAATTGACATGATCTTACAGTACGAGCAAAAAAATGATTAAAATTCGCATATCTCTATTCTAATAATATCAAAATTATTAAATGTCTTTTCATATTGAAACCTCCAAAATGTTTGGTGTAAAACACGAATTTTAAGAGATAACGAAATTTTAAATATACAGATTGATAGAGAAAGAAAAACTGAGCAAAATTACCAGTAGTTTAATTGTTTCTGCAGGTCCAAAAATGAAAACTGCAGTTGTAAAAGCTAATTTGTGTAGTTAAAAAATTGCAAGTAGAAAGAATTTTTTTTTAAAGTTTAAGTGTAGAGCAAAAAAATGTAACAGTTGAAAATTTTTTTTAATACAACCCCTGAAAACTAAACTAAAAAGTAAAAACTAATTTACACATTATTGCCACTTATGAGAATTGAAATTTTAACCATTGATAAAGGTAATTTTGATTATAAATATAAATATACATAATTTAACATCCCCCCCCCACACTAAATACACATACAACTCTCAGAAGAAAATTAAAATACGAAAAATTTTATAATTTTTATTATCACTTTAATTATTCTTGAACTCACAGAAAAATAAAAAAATGTATTAACTTTTTTTACCTAAACTCGTTGATCTAAAAGTACGTCTTTTCATTACTAATTATTCACACATTTAAAATAATTACAATTATTCCAATAATTAAACAAAACACTACAACAATCAACGAAAAATATTTAACACACATTGTTAAAATAACTGTTGACAACTCGTTTTCTGTTGTAGTAGAAATTAATATTTGCATTATTACTTGGATGAAATATTCCGTATTACATAACGTTATGAGCTTTCGTATTTTAATGAAATTAGGTTATTGTCCAACCATTAGCCTAAATTATAAAATCGAACACGCCATAATTAAATTAATTAAAGTAATGTTCGCGAATTGTTTATTTGCATATTTTTATAATTTACATCGAATACAGAGTTTGATAACAAGTTTTATGGCATTTGCCGTGTGTTTTAGGTATTATGCAGGACATAACAGTGTCGGCATAAGCCGAACATAATATACAATCTAAAAAAAAAATACAACTTGATAATAAAAGACCCCTTTTTAAATTTACTAAATTGCAAACACTTTGAACAGGGTATTAAATCTGTGATAATGTCTATTGATTTATTGTGGTATCTTTTTATATATATCACCACTGTTTTAATACCGTTGTTTTTATTTACCGCGCATGTCTTAAAACATAATAAATGTTTGATACCCCATTTAAAGTGCTGCCATTTAAGAAATTTCATCGGACACATGTTGTTTTTCCCTCATCAAGTTTTCTTTCTTGTTTTGGAATTAATCCAAAATAATAATGTTTGTAAATGCATAAAAAAGGTTTTTATCGTAAGTAATAAACAACTTTAACGGCTTGAAATGAGTTCTTTGCGAATAAAAATAAGCATAATAGTAAAAGCCGTTTGTTTTACTGACACAAACTAGGAAACATTATCAGTAAAGGTAATTGTTTATTATATTATTATTTTCAAACACCATTTTAGTAAAATATTACTTAATTTATATTTTTGTAAAGATATACCGGGTGTTTTTTATAACCTGAAACTTTCAAATATCTCGAAAAATATTTTAATCATAATTTATAATCAATCCGCGGGGGAAATACATTATTGCAATAAAATAGTCCCCTCTCTCTGTAGGTTGGTGCAGGGGTAACTTTGAATCTTAAATAAGAACCTCAATTTTTTATTGCAGATTCTACGGCTTAAAGTACGTACGATTTGACTAAAATATTTTGTTTGATTCATGATAGATGGCGCTGTAATCGACGAAATTCAATTTTTTTCGTTTTTTTCTAACAAAGGGACAACCAGATATCAGACGCATCAATTTGTTTTAAAAAAATAATAGGGTTGTAGTAGTGGCATAGACAAAACTACACACCGAGCCAGTTGACTGGAAACTCGTAAATAATCGAGAAAAAAATTTATGAAATACCTCTTTAATTAAATTCGCATAACTTATGATTTTTGCTAAAAAAATTTACAGTTTAAAAAAGTTCAAAATTTATCGCTATTTGGGTTCATCGAGAAATAAAAAGATATTTGCTCGTCAAGCAGTCCAAATTTAAAGCCAATCGATTCAGTTGTTTCATAAATTTCATACTAAACATCCGGAAAAAGGGGCATTACAAAAGTAAATAAATAAACACTTAAAGTTGGTATTAACTCTTTAAAAATACACACAAATGAATAAAACTCAGTGGCGTAGTAACGGAGGGGGAGGGGAGGAGGGGGTTGACTCCCCCCCCCCACTCCTCGAAATATTCAATATTCTTAAAAAACGTATGTTTTGAGAAAACATCAGTTCAAAATATGTATAGGGTTGCCAGGTCTGTTTAAAAAAAATAGCGAACAAACGAGGTGGGGGTTAGATAGTAAAAAATTAAAAAAAAATTTTTTTGATTTAATTAGAACACAGTAAAATAGTATTTATAATATTATGAATTGAAATTGACGGCTAAAAAAAGGTCTTTAGATTTTATTTTTGCATATTTTAGCCTGCGTTTATGCCTATGCGGCCCAGAAGGTTCAAAAGGTTGGACACCTATGCTTTAGATCAAGCTTGTCCAACCCGCGGCCCGCGGGCCTTATGCGGCCCTCAAGGACTCTTGGTGCGGCCCGCGAGCATAATTTAAAAAAAAAATTAAAAATTTGATAGAAAACGACTTAAAAAAAGGGCCCTCCTAATTTAACTGTATTTATATATATAAAAATATATACACAATAAAATTGAAGGAATTGAAACTGCCGCGGCAAAAAAAAAAAAAGGTCGTCAGTTTTATATTATAACCTGCGGCCCTTAGTGCACCAAATTAAACAAAAATTTTTGCTATGCGGCCCGGAAGGTTCAAAAGGTTGGCCACCTATACTTTAGATTACGTACCATTTCATCATAAAGCTTTTGAATAAAAAAAATAATGTCCACTATTTTGTAAAAAAAAAAATTCTTACTACGCCACTGATAAAACTAATTTCAAATTACCTCTTTTCCCGAAACTACCGAACCTCTCTCGTCGGTGATCGGGTATTGCGATTTTGGTCGCAGACACCGACCTGGACAACTTATCCTTGGAGCTGTGAGCTCCCATCCTAGCCGACCATCTCACATCACGTGATTAACAATTTCACTCACACTCACGAAACGACAACAATCACGAGTTGGTCACGTTTCTTCCATTGTTCACATATGTCATAATGCCTGTTACACTCCAGCACTTTCAATTTATTATTATTATTATTATTAAATACTATTCATTGTTTTAACACGGTGTGATAATTTGTAGACAATAACTGTTTGATGATGAGTAAAATTAAGAATTAAATAAAGGTAATAATAATGATGGTAACACGGGATTTGTTTAATTAAAATATGATGCATGCGGATGTACAATTAAGTGTTTTTATTGCATATGTAATTATATTTGTATAACATGTTATAGAAGTGTGATAATTTTAAATTAAAAGTTATTTTTCGAATCATTATTTTATTGTACATAGTTATGTGTTATATTTTTTATTTTAATATATATCGGCTATTCCTCTAATTTTTGTAATAAAAAAACTAGTTTTTCCCAATGCCCCTATTAGTATGGGACACCACTTTTTCACAAAATCTGTAAAAATAAACAAATGAATTGCCGTAAGCTCACATAAATGAGACAGAAGTCGTGAATAATAGATAGAAATACCTTGTAAAAACTAAGTTTTGTTATGCCCGAAAAAGTAAGTGTCCCTATAAGTTTGCGACAACTGTATATATCCATTTAACATTGTTTTTAAATACCGCTTTTTATAAAAAACAATTTCATTCAATCCCGGTGAGTGTCAAATGAAAGCTATTTTTATAAATTTTTATTTTCTAAGTTAATCCATTTTATTTAAATTAAAATCGAAGTTTTTAGCCCCATAAAAAAGTAATAGAATAAAATCTATTAAACATTAGAAATAACCTTTTTTACGAATCATTATCCATAGTGACATTTCTTTCTCTGATTAACGTGAAAGTAACGAAATAATTTCCAATATACATTCACTCTATACAAGGCAGAGAACATAAAACAAGAACGAGTTCCTTATACGAAATACACATATACTCGTAAATTGCAATAAAAAGCGTACACAGTTGTATGATATCGTTTACACTTGTAAACAAAAAAACATCTTGTTTGGTTTCGATTCATCAGTAACGTACGAACGGTAAAAAGCAAGTTTCAATTACAGTTCACAATCAGTTCCTTATCGTTTCGTGTTGGAAAATAAAAATACGTGAATGAAATTCATTGTAAGATTACTATAATATAAATTATGTGAACCACATTTATACATATTATGTATTTTGTCACTAGTTACAGTAAAACTTCTCCAAAACGACGCTTATATAGTAGAACTACTTTTGAGATAAAAAACATACCATGGGTACCACGGATATCTACTACCTATATAAAAGAAATATTTCTAGCTAACTGATAAAAGATATAAAAAAATAATATAATATAAATTAGGGAACAAAATAAACGCCCACTATTTTAAATGAAATGTAATGAGAAATAGTGTAGAGCATTAAATAAATTATTTTAATGTCCGGTATTATAAAAGAGCTAGCAAAATTTGCTAGCTAGCAAGCACTTTCAAATGAGGTTTCTAACCTATCTGACAGTTCTCCTTTAGTTTCATGAAATGTTTAACAATTTTCACGCACGCGTGGTATGTAAACACCAATGGTATTAAAACAGTGGCGATATTATGAAAATTATTTTGTACGGTCAGAGTCGCCAACTGTGTTACTATACGTTGAAGAATCACTGCTCTAAATTTCATAGCTAATCCATAGATACTATCACAGAATTAATACCCCATTTGAAAGTGCTTGCTAGCTAGCAAATTTGCTAGCTCCTTTATAATACCGGACATAACACTTAAAGTACTTTTTTTGTGTTTAAGAAATAGTTAATAACATTGCATTCAAAAAATTAAAAGTAATAAAATTAAAGTAAATTCAATAATGCAATTATTGTATTTTTTAAGGAGGGCGGGGGGTAATGGAACATATTTTCTATTTGAAAATAGAAAAATTGATATCTATACAAGAAACATGCATGTAATTGAATCAATTAACATCAAAATTTGCAAATACTTCAATCGATCTAATCATTAAAAATTACAAACTCGGCCTTGTGACAATATCCCTCGAAGTGAATTCAAGATCAGCAAGCTAACTTTAAAGGAGATGTGTGGCAAGTTCACACACACACACATTTGTCAAAGAAAGGAGCAGCAGCGGTATTTACTCGTTCATAAATCAGGTATCTTGGAGGCCATGGGCATACATATGTGAGTGTGTATGTTTCTCACGAGATCAGAGGAAGCTGTGATTGTCTCACGTATGAAACCGTTGATTAAGATTGATAAATTAGAAAATTAAATACAAACGTTATGTCCGTGTAGATTCAATCGTTGATATTTTAGTATAGTAATGGTAAATGGGCAATCGGGAATTTAATTAATACTGTTGTACCTGTGTTAAGTTAGCCCTCCTTTTGTTGAATTTCAAATTTTTTAATTTTTTTTTTAAATTTGAAATTCACCAAAAGGGGGGCTGGTTAAAAATGTATTTTTTTTCTGGTGGGCCGAAATAAAATTATATTAGAGCATTGCTGTTTTGGAACAATGTTAGGAACAATCAGTACATTTAGCACAAATTTCCTAAATTTGATTTTCGAAAAAAAAGGGGAGGGGGCTACTGAAAATATTTGTTTTTTTGGTTTTTTCTAATGTTTTTAATTTATGGGGGAAATATTTTGGAACAATGTAGCACAAGTATAGCATAATTTGAAAAATTTGAATTTCAATAAAAGAGGGGGTTAACTTCACACAGATTACTGTTATGCAATCTTTTGTCTAGTTCAGTGGTTACCAAAATGTCTTAATTAATATCTCAATGCCTATATTGTACAATTTTGAATGAATTTTCAAATGCTTGAAAATTTCGTCAATTTTTTGCAGTTAAAAAAATATATAATCTATCACTAACATGCCAAATTTGAAGCCAATTGGTTCAGTAATTTTTATAGATACGGTTAAGAACTCATAACTCTAGTAGTTTTACAAATTTCAGCTTAAAATTTTGTACACAAACTTTCAAGATTTTATAGTAGAAGTTAAGTAAAAAAAATCGATTGAATTTGCCCCAAAAAAATTACAAAACTGATAAATACAATGTTCACAATTTTTTCGAATATTAAATAAACCTTAATAAATCTATAGAAATCGAGACACATTCACGTAAACATGGGGAAGATGTTTATCTACGCTCCTACGTATCATAGATAAATCTAATTAAATTGAAATTCGTACTATAAATCAATTTAGATAATTATATTTATTATCTATTTTTGCGAATCAATCATCTCCAAGACAGGATATGATACTCGTATAATGTTAGTAACTAATTAAATAATAACAAGTCTAGAATAATTAAATTAATAATAACATCATTAAACGTTTGGGTACATTTATATAAAAAAAAACTTCAAATCTATCGTATTATTGTAGCGCACTGTTTCTTTAATTCCATACGTTAATAGTTTTAATATCATTAGGTTAGGTACATAGTTTGCATCATTAAAGTATTTCTACTCATTTTAATTAAATTTTAAATCACCGTAACAAATATAAGTAAATACGTTTTAATTACAGAGTTAATTACTGCTGTAATTTCTTATAGCAACAAGTATGTAATTTTATGAATGCAACTATTATATTATTTAATTTTATTTATAAAGATGATACAATATCTACTTCTACATACTAAACATGACATGCGAATAATTTTATTAGTTTTTAGTTTTTCTTGCACAATGCATCTTTTTTCTTCGACTGATTCCATGCGCTTGATCATTTTTCAATTTTAATTTTCAAAACTTCTGTCGAGGAGTACGACATACATATTTTTAAAATTATTTTTGTACAAATCTTTTTTTTACTAACCAAATAATACAAAAGTTCTAAAATCGATTAAAAATATATTACCCAATTTGGAAGAATAATAATAAATGTTGCTGACGCGGAGCAAAATGAAACTTTTACGAAAATTTTACAGACTTTTTGTATTTTTAAATAAAAGATTATAATTTTTATAAGTTTGTAAATGATTGCAATACGGATAGTAAATTTTTATTTAGGAATTGTAGCTTTTCCTAAAATTTTAGTTTAATTTTTCTCCGTGTACTTACAACTTCAAACTTCGAAATATTGTATTGTAGAAGTCGTCTGCCACCCTAAATGTCAGAATTGCTTACAACAGATTCGAAAATATTAAGACAAACATCATCAGTTCTTTTTTTCTAGGGCGGAGCTTATATAGTTACGTCATAAAAACAAAAATATACGTCCATTTCGTTAATTAATTTTATATCAAGTTTAACATATTTAAATACTAAAATTCGGAGTATCAAATATTTATTGCCACAAAATATACCTACTTATTCAATCTTCAATAGATCACACAAATATAATCGCACAAATATATTTGAATTCTTCTTTATCTAGCAAATGAGTTTCAAAATATCTGCCTTTGTTTGATACATGGAGAAATTATTTAAATATCATAATAATCAAATGGGAAGAGCCTACGAAGTTTGTAATAAGCGAATTTGAATGAAAACTGGTCGACCACTTCTGCATGCGACTCTAATATAAAACATATAGTATCAAAAATACATTAATACAAAAAATCATGAATGAAAGGGTTAATACATTATGCATTCAAGCTCAACTGCATTTTAATGGACACCTGATGTCGGTTTCTCGCGAAAACCTGTCCTACGATTACATAAACAAGTACACACACACACACAATGTGTTTACATACCCACCCGCTGCACTACAGGCATATTCGTGGCATAAATGCATACTTTAACCCTTCCCCGCTTTGATACTTCCACACACACATAGGTACATGTAGTATGTAGAAACACCTGTTTTAGGTAGTTTATTCTTTCTGAAGGCGGTTTAAAGTTTTGTTTATTTATTTACTGTCTACAGGAATCCAACTATAACTTACTATTTAAACGAAGAGTTTTAAAAATCGATTATTTCTTTACTTTTATAAGGAACAAAACATAAATTATATACATGGATATTAATATTTACTATATCGATCTGCCACAACTTATTTAACTAACTATTTAGACGAATAGTTTTAAAAATCGAATAATTTTCGGTAAATTACATAGATAATAATATTTCTAATACATCGCTCTTTTACCTTAAACATTTTTTTCTATATTTCACAATTAAAATAAATAATTCGAAACATTTAAAAATTGACAAGAGCAAATATCCGTTTCTGACGTCTTATTTTCTTGAATTTTCGTCGATATTTATATGAGTTGAAGTTCACTGCAGGAAATATCACTAAAATATTTTGAATTTTTGATTTCGTTAAAAGTATGTTTATTGTATAGAAAATGACGTGAAAAGTTGAATGCTTGAAACCGCAGGTCTGTATCTCAAACCGTTCTTGAGATATAGCCTCTCAAAGTTTTAGTTTTTTCAAAATTTTGAAGAAAAATGGCCCTAACTTTTGAACGAATGGTCGGACGTGATTTTAATTGACGGATTTGGAATCAGCGTGTCAAAATCTATACAATGACATGTAGAATACCTTAAAACTTGAAAAAAAAAATTTCGCGAAAAATTGAAAAAAATCAAAGGGGTATACCTTAAAAAAATGTTGATTTTTGACCAAAAATTTTTTGTCGGATTTTAAAGTATTATACATGTCATTATATAGATTTTGACACGCTGATTTCAAATCCGTCAACTAAAATCAATTCCGACCACCCGTTCAAAAGTTATGGCCTTTTTTCTCCAAATTTTTTTAAAAACTAAAACTTTGAGAGGCTATATCTCGATAACGGTTTGAGATACAGACCTGCGGTTTGAAGCATTCAACTTTTCACGTCATTTTCTATACAATAAACATACTTTTAACAAAATCAAAAATTCTAAATTTTTTTGTGAAATTTCCTGCAGTGAACTTCAACTAGTCATACAAATATCGACTAAAATACAAGAAAATAAGACGTAGAATCATTTAGTTACTATATAAATATATAAGAATATATTTAAAAAAGTAAAAGCATGAACTAAAGCTGTTTTATAACTAGTTTTTTTGTTAATAGGACGTGGAGGATTGACAAAATATGCAACCCTTTTAAAAATTTTACGCCTTGCCACTGATTATCTATCAGTATTATTTACCTAACCTAACTTCATGGTGTTGTTTTCACTAATCTAAATTCCATGCGAATAAAGTGGCGACAAACAGATAATATGTATAATGTATATAGTATATATATATGTATATCTCACAAATTAACATGATTCAGTTAATATAACATAACTCGACTGCTCCAAATTACAAACATAAACATCAAAGCCACAGGTTCTGTTTATAAATCAGTGCAGTGCATACTTATAATTTGTAGCAAGATAACAAAATAAATTATTATCTTTTATACCGACCTCATGGAGTTTAGTATCTCCTTGCCTCTTAGATCGTTAACATAAGCTAACTAAATAAATACCAGTTATGTTTCAACTGTTCTTTATCGTTCACGTTTCCATTATGTGTACATTATAAATGTCACTGTAAATGTTATAAATATTTAAACAAACAGTACGTTACTCTGTGTTATGTACATATTTGTTTTTAAATAAAAATAATACCTTTTATTTTTATTCGAATCTGGTAGTTTTGTGATAACAGAATAATAATTAACAACCTTGTATTATGTTTTTATATTTATTAAATACTAAAAATTCTTCACCGGAATTTATTTCAAAATCAAACAGGGGTTATTTTAGTATGTAGTTGTAGCTTGTTTTGCAGTTCCAAAAATGAAAACTGCAGTTGTAAAAGGTAATTTGTGTATAGTTGAAAAATTGCAAGTAGAAAAAAAAAATTAAAAATTGTAAAGGTCACTATAATTTGTAAGATAAAAAAAAGGTATTTGCATTATATTTTTAAATAATCCCTAAAATCATTTTTATACATTTTGATTAAAACATATCAAATGTATTTTTTTTTTACTATTTTTACATAGAACTACGAGTACATCTAGCCCAGTACTCGGTACTATAAGGGAATAAACTTGGGGCACTACAACGAAAAAATATATTGAAAGCTTATATTCGTACATCAATAAATAAAATGCCAATTGATATCCTATGTAATCCCATTTATAACCCTCCATCCCTCAACCCTTAAATACAGTGGTATAAAAAGTGCCAATTTAATAGACACAGTTCAACTTTACAAGTTGTGGCACAGTAATTACTGTGCCCCTAATTTGTTTATCTTATGTCCGGTATTATAAAGGAGTTCGCAAAATTTGCAAGCTTGTTTTTAACAGATAATTTCATGCGCAACAAGTTGATTTTTGGTTTTTACTCAAGATCAGTAAATACACTTTAGTAAATATACTTTACATGCCTTTGTTTTTACTTCCTATGCATGAAACTATCTGACAAAAACTCCAATAGAACTGACATATAAGTTTTATACCCCATTTGAAAGTTCTTGCAAGCTTGCAAATTTGCGAGCTCTTTTATAATACCGGGCATTAGACTAAAACTAGTATATATTTTCTATTTTCGGAACTATTAAACAAATAAAATACACATATTAAATAACTTAGTTGCACAACAAATGACACACATTTGTATATTTTTCCAACGTTTATGAACGAAGAGTTATAAATATCCACAGATCGTATGACAAAAGCGACAACATTCGTTGATGGCCCTTCATTAGCTGCAGTAACATTTCAATATATTTGCATTCAGCAGTGACCCAGTTTCTAGCATCTACAACACCTACAAGAATGTGTGTAGGACGAAAATAAAACATAGTGCAAAATTACATCGTGCATTTGTAGTATTGCAGTAAAGAGAAACACCGATTCTGATAATGAATAATTGATTTTGTACAGAAATACTGACGTTCGAATAAACTTCACTCTTTCTTCATTTTTATATTTTTTACTTGATATCCTTACATATTATAAAACGCAACGTCTGTCTGTCTGTCCGTTAGTGCGCTTATCACCATTTATCCTATTTACGTCATTTTTTAAATTCATTTAAGTTTTTGGGTTTTAGTATATATTTTGTTACGTTAGGTAACATAAGAAATAAGCAGTAACGAATAAGTCTCGTCTCATCTCGGTCTCCAATTTCACAGCCTCGTCACATCAAATCTTCAAGATCTCATCTTAAACTGCACTAAAAAGAAATTTTCGCATATTTCACCCTTACACTAATTAAAAATTTAATCATCGATATTGTAAAATCAATTATTAACGATGTCCTATAACTGAGAATCTATGGGAATTAATAAATAATGCCAATATCATTTCCGTTTCGTCTCGTCAAATTTCAAACTGTCTCGTTTCATTTAAGAGACTAACCTTGGTTTGCATAAAGCAAAATTAACCACGATTAGTTAATCAGTTGTTTTCAAACCATGATTAATGTTAATTCTAAACTTAATTTCGATTTGTAAAATTTATCATAACTGTGATTGTTTTTTTAGAATTAATGTAATAATTGCTTTATGCAACCCAAAGTAAGAAAAGTTTTATCTCTCATTCAAAAGAATGTTGGAGATAATTATAACAAAATTTCATTGAAAAATAAAAATATAATACGGTATCAGTTAACCCAGATCTTCTTCAACAGAATGGCCATAGACACAGAAATAAAAACAACTGCAAAACAGAATTAACATCCCGTAGCCAAAGTGTGAACGAGAATATGAACAAAGCGACACTGACAAATATTACCACATGCTTTACAACACCGTAAATAATAAAAATAATAAAGCGTACTGAAATAAAAGGACTGTGGTTTTATGGTACTTTAATTTTGTCTTGTCACCAATTCTTGCATCAAAGCATGTCTATGCAAAATGTAATATTCTATACAAAAATAATTTTATTTTATCGATAGTTTTGGACACTAATGGGTTAATAATAACGTATTAAACTAAAAAAGTAGGGAATACATATAATATTCATTTTTTTAAAATGGGAAAAGTATACACATACAGGGTGGGGCATTTAAAGTGTTACAGAAGTGTCTCAGAACCATCGCATATTTGAAAAAAATGTTTCGGTCAAAAAATGTTTGGTTGTGCGGGGGTAAACGAATAGTAATATTTATTTGTTATTTTAACGTGGCCTTCATGGATATTTGAAGGTCAACATCATTTTTTTAAATAGAAACCTATATTTTCTATTCAGTAATCTTATTCTGATTTTTTTACTCAGAAATCATGAACTCTAGAGAAATAGTACAAAATACAAAAAAATGTTTATTTTTATTTAATGAATTTTTTTTAACATTTCGATTTTTTGTTGTTTTTGCTAAAATAAAATAAATAGAACAAGTTCATTAAATTTTTTAAATAATTCTCGAAGCATTATTAGACCAAAATAAACATTTTTTGTATTTTGTACTTTTCTTCTAATGTTTATAGTTTCTGAGTAAAAAAATCTTGAAACTTCAAAATCTCGAATTATTTTGTTAGATATCTTGGAAAACTTAGGTTGTTCAAAAAAATTTTTTTAATGAAAGATTCGTGTTTTTTCACGTAGAATAAGATTATGAAATAAAAACTATAGGTTCCTATTTAAAAAAAATGATGTTGGCCTTCAAATATCTATGAAGGCCACGTTAAAATAACAAATAAATATTACTATTCAATTACCCCCTCACAACCAAATATTTTTTGGTTGAAATTTTTTTTTCAAATATGCAATGGTTCTGACATAATAATCTAAACACTTTAAATGCCCCACCCTGAATAAATAAACTCGAATTTTAAATACATTTTTTAATGGAATTTACTCACATATAATAAAAAATACATATAGGGGAGACCGGGGCAAAATGAGGTTCGGGGCAGGACGGGAAATGTGCTAGTGTGCGTGACTCGTACACGCACATGAGCCGACGACAGTGCTATTAGTTCGAACTTTAGTCGTTTTACGTCAGTCAGTTGAAGAAAAACGTGTCCCTACTTGTTTTGGCTACGCTATGAGAAAAAACTGAATTTGTTTATAATTTTATAAAATTTTGTGACAATCATCGATGTGTTATGAGGTAAGTAAGCAAGTTTTTACAATATTTTCAACCAAAGACCGTAATAGTAGTATCGGATTTTGATATTAGGTACTGTTTATAGCTTTCACTGTTTTAGGTTAGAAATGCTTGGTTTAATAAAAAAATATATTGTTGGGGCAAAACGGTCGGGGCATAACGGGATACTGTCCCATCTTGCCCCGTCTAACTAATCAGTCTAGATCTTCAATGTCAGTTACTGTGGAGAAAGAAAAAACTCCGGAAAGACAAATGACAAATACCTCGTTTCTGGTCAGCCCGGCAAACATCATAGCAATACCAAAAGAAATTAGGACTCAAGAATGAAAGACTAGAAAACGAGGTAAAACTGCAATACTCACGGATTCTCCGTATAAAAATGAGCTTAAGAATGACTTAGAAAATAAAATTATGAAAAATAAGACTAGTGAACAAAAAACTGAGAAAAAAAAAGAATAAAATTAAGAAGCGCAAGAAAAAAAGTGAGACGAACTCTGATTCATCCCAAGAGGAAGATAATGATGACTGTGCTTGCATTTACTGTGGGTACTTATATTCACGGTCAATCGAAGGATGGGTGATTTGTAACGTGTGCCACAATTGGGCTCATAATTCTTGCGCTGGGGTTGATGATGAGGACGATGAAGCGCATACTTGTGAACGTTGCCAGCCTGACTAAAATATGTGCTCTTTTTACCCCGTGCCATTTCCCATTATGCCCCGATCACGGGGCAAAACGGGAAAGTTGAGTTACTTATTGTTGTTCCTAATTACCAAAAAACTATTATATTTAGCCTGTAAAACAATTTGATTATATAAAGTTGATATATAAATGTTGCTATCTGAGTAAAAGTTATTCTATTAAACAGTTTAATTTTCTTTATATGATGATTTTTTTCTTAAGTATCCCATTTTGCCCCGGTCTCCCCTACCTATTTAAATATAACATTTTGAAAAGAAAAATGATCTTTGATCTTTACATTTTCAAAGGTCAATGGTTCTAAAAAACAATGTAAATGTTAAAATAAACAACAAAAGAATTAAATTTTGTGAAATTTGTAAAAAATTTAAACTAGAGATAAATAAACAAAACGAAATTTCCTTTTGAGTAATTTTTTTAATTATGAAAAATAAACACGCCTACGTTAAAATTTAAATATACTTTACGATTTATCATTATTTAAATTAAAATGGTTTCATTTTTTATTTAACGATGTAACACGCATATCATATTTATTTAAAACATTTAAATAACGAAAAATAATTTACTATTGTATTTTATGCATGCTGATAAATTATTTTTAGATTGATTCATAAAAAACAGCTGGCATATATATTATATGTATATACATAAAAAAGCTATTATTTAAAAATATACATAAACACTTCATTCAATTTTGAAAATCTATATAAAATATTATAATACGATTATTTTATAATGTAAATATCAAATTAGATGGTAATTAAAAAACAGATGTAGGTTTTTGATGTAGAAAAGAAAAAAGAAAATCCATGAAAATATTACCTTGAATTTCCTCATTTAAAAATGTCACTTTTAATGAATTCATATATTAGTAATGATCTATAATCTGTTTTAATAATAGATCTATAAACAAAAAAGAAAACCAAACAAAACATTGTTTTCAAAATATGAAATTAATTATGTAGACAAACGCCCATATAACAAAATTGTTTGTTTATTCTTTGTCAATATATTTATATTATACTATACGTTTTTTAATCAAAATAAATTTGAAAAATATTTTTAAAAAGAAATAATAAATAACTTCACGTTTTGCTTCCTACTTATATTCTAAGGATAGAAGGAAGCTATGTGATCATTTCTAAAAGTAGAAAAATGTAAACACTTCGTCTGCCTATCACACACATAACTGAATGGATATAAATGAAACTTGGTTTGTTAGTTCGATCTAGCTAGCTAGATAGTACATTTTAATAATTTCCAAAATATCTCTAGAACGACGCATTTTACGTCCAATTTGTATACAATCTTTTTTGCTTCCTCGCAATATAGAAGATACGAGAAGCTTTGTGATCGTTTCAGATTGAGACAAAAAAAATGTTCTCCGATTTCAAAATTTTGATCTTTCCGTTTCACGTTAAGACAAACACTTTTCGTTCCGTGTCTGTCTGTCTGTCCGTGTGTCCGTCTGTCTCCTGAATCCTTGTAAATGTCATTTTAACGTTTGCATAAATTTAGATTTAGATTGAAATTGTAAAAAAATTAAAACTATACGAAAAAATAATCAGGTGCGTTTTAAGAAAAATTTCGAACTAATGTTTTTTAGTAAAATTGTATAAATGCTTAACCAATTCTAAGCAATTTATCTGAGCATTGGTTTTTATTTAAATTGTTCAATAATACCTTTGGTGAATTTTGCACGAGGAAGCACTGTGCATTTACTTGACAGATGTTTTTATAGAGCATTCATTACATTTTCTAGGCCTGTACAACATTTGTCGTACAATAATCTCTAGAAGAATTTAATATGAGTACATTTTTTTATAATATACCATGATTTTGAGTAATTTATTATATTGATAATTTTTAACATTTCTTGAATAACCTACTTTTCATTTATTTTATAACAACCTGTATACATATGTATTTTTAAATATCACAACTAAAAAAGATAACTAAAAAACCGTCTCCATTAGGATTGGTATGCAAGGCCGACACTATATCTTTTAAGTCATCAAATGTAATTTTAGAAAAGTGTTACCCTATAAAAATTAACAGAGCTCGGAATATTAGGCTCTAAATTATATTTTAATACACGGTTTATCATTTAAGGAACTCGTCACACAAAGAACAAATACATAAAAAGAAAGTAAACGCATTGCATGGAAACTGATTTTTGGTTTGTATACGTCTAATTATTTCTTACGTTCATGACAAATACAATAGGGCTTAATTTTGGTTTGTATTGATTTAATTATATACTTAACTCATTGACGTGGTAATAAACAATGAATTCTTTCTCATTAATAATATTAATATATACATGCTAATTGTCAAGAACATTTTAAATATAAATATTTATTTATATTGTTTTAATTCTTATATCAATCACAATAAAAAAATTTGTCATGAATATAAATCACTATAAAAAATATTAATATTTACTTTAACTTTTTCAATATTAATTATATTAATTGAAAAAAGCTGCAATAGGTATGACGAGATTTTTTTATATAATTTTACTATGTAAAAAATTTTTTCGGGCTAACTAATAAAAAATAGAAAAAAATGAATGGGATATAAAAAATAATCTTTCTACAACTTTTATTGTAAACATTTTTTTCAGTTGCAATATAACTTAAAAAATCGATTAACTTGTGTGTGAACCACTTCTAGTTTAGGTACCATATTATTAAAAATATTTCAACATATTAGCACAATTATCAATTTCACGGATACATATTTTAATAAATACAGATGTTCGAAACTGTGTTTGAAAATTGAGAGTTATTAGATATTTCCGCCTTCAAACGACACAAATGATCGGTTATTAATATAATCTAGCCAACATAAGAACAAGAAATATTCAACGGAATTTTGTCATAGAAATTAATTAAGTAGGTATATGACACAGGAACTTTTAGTAAGGTTCTCACGAGTTTTACGATATTTTTATCAGATAAAATATATTAAATATTAATGAAGACTAATGCTTTACTTCCTCTAATTTGTCTTACATATGCACTTAATAATCATTACCTATCCACAAAAAGTTAAATAGATTAAAAAAAGAATAATGACATCCAAATCTTAAATGACCTTAATAAAATATTTCAACTATTTCGTTCATCAAGATCTGTTATAATCGGCCCGTTAGCAACTTCCCGATCCTTATGTCCTCGTCAACCCCCACGAAAACAAAACATGACACTAAAAATAAATTTTACACCTATTGTAGGAGCGATTTTGCCGACATAAAAAAATGTCAAGTGCGAGTCGAAACTCACATACTAGTGTCCCGTACCGTATATTTAAAATAGTACATTTTATTTTACATTGTATTTTCTATTTGTATTATTTAGATTATAGATAATAAATTTATGTCAAAAAAATTTTTTTTTGCTCTCGTTACGAAATACGTTAGTTTTTTACCTAAAATGAATCCTCGCCGAAGTTCAATTTTAAGAGGTGTCGCAAGGGGGGTGATCCCGTTTCCCATTTAAATAACATGGGGAAATGGTTCATTAGTACTAAAGTTGGTATTACTGATTCATGATAACTGATGAAAATTTTTTAAGGACATCATTTTGTAGAAGATAAAATTCTCTACAAAAGTGTCTACAAAGTCATGTCTCTCAATGCAACGTATCAAAAGTTATAGGTATTCAAAGTGATTTATTTGTTAAATTGTACGTCTAAAAGGCTCTCACGGCTAATTTCGACTTCTAAATGTCAGCTGAAATGTGACACCAATAAAAAAATCTTTGAATCGAACTAAATCACAATTTAATTAAAAATAAACACCACAACACAGTTGATTACAACTTACACCACTAAACTGCCTAAACACTTGATCACACTATCAACACTCCGACGTTTCGTAGACACTGACAACAATTCGCACCACCACTGACTGTAATCTGTGATTTCCTGCCCGCCGTTAATCCGCGTTTAATCTATGCATGCACTGAGCAACATCACACAACAAGTGAATATTCTATGCGAGAGAGTGTGGTGGTGAACGGCGTTCTGTACTGGCGATACGGACTCGACGCGCGGAAAACATGATGCCGTCATTGTTTATAATTTATTAAGAATGCCTACACAAATTTTTGATGTAGAACAACGTCTAGAGGGTAACCTCAGAAATATGCATGCAACGAAATATGTCACATTTTTAAATCTTATATCTCCGGAACTAATAATCGTATAGCTATAAATAAAACGCCAAAAGATAGGTTATATAGTCAAATTTTAGCCGCCCATATCTCAACTTTTAAATACAGTAACATAAAAAAGTTAAACTTATTTACTTACATAGAATTTTCTACATTATTAATTGCGACACATGAACCACTAAACCGATATCAATGAAATTTGGTTGGATGGTTGGGTCTGGCTTGAGGACGGTCCCATTTCAAAATCGTGTGTAAGGGGTAGGGGTGATATCCCAAAATATTGATTTTTTCAGGATATTTCAAGAACGACACATGTTACGTGAAAATTTTATAGAATCTTTTTTGTAGAACATTCAATTTGCTACAATATAGGTCTACAATGTTTGTTGTAAAATATTCCCTTACAAAAATTTATCTCAATTTGCTTTAACTAATATTTTTTAGTAAAATTGTATAAAAATTATATGGTTAACCAATATCAGGTAATTTATCTGAACACTATCGGTTTCTGTGCATTTACTGATTTTTATAAAATCTCACAATTATTGAACATTTTGTTGATTTATCACTTATCTAAGTTTCTCCTAACTTCTGGTGCCTTTGAATACTTATCATCTGATAGAATCAGTTCGTCTCGCTACAATGTTTTTTCCTCCCACATTCTTGTTGCTATTTCACAATATTTTTGTGAATGTCGCTTTTCTTATTCATTCTATTTTATTCGTCGGGATATTTTAATTGACAAACATGCAGTTTTTTCCATTTTAAAAAAATTACATTCATTCATTCGTTTATTAAGATCTCAAAAAATTTAGTTTTTAACCAATTTTGAAAATAGGCTATTTTTTAAATGTCCCCTTAATTAATGTGCAGAGTTTATATAGAACTTACATAAAACATGTATAATTATAGTTACATGCATAGTAGTTAAATGAAGTAATTATTAAAATGAAATTTATAGCAGATTTTACCAATCATTGTGTACCGGTCATGTGGCACGGGTGCCAACGGTTACCGACCTCTGCTCTACAAAAATAGTAGCGAATAATTACAGTTTAATGTATGATTCTTTTGAAAGTAAAAAAAGAAACATATATCACATATAATAAGTATAATTTTGTACCATTTATCGATTTGCAAGCTGTTTTCATTTACGTACAATAGTAAGAAAAATGAAAGCAGAGTGCTATAAATAATAATATAGATTATATATCAATAAATGAATTAACAATATAAGTATGAGGAAGTGATGGTTGAAACAATAGACGCCGATATCTTAAGATGTGAAAAACAAAATAAATTTACTCACGTTGTTATCATAATATCAATAAAACAACTGTGAAATGTGTGGATGTGAAAAAGTCACTTGCATGCATTGAATACATTCAGGAGTCGATGTAACTAAATCCATATTTAATTTACATTCCCGGGAAAAAATTTCAGATCTGAAGTGATCTCGGTTGATCTTCATTTTGGAACAAATCAAATCTTTGTAGATAAATAAACTTTTGTCTACCTTAAATAACAAATTAATACACATATACTATATAGAAACCTTGTTTATAATTTAATCAATTAAAAAAAAATTGTACAGAAACGTATTGAATGATATTTGAGGCCCGTGTATTAAATTAATAAATAAATTCACAACACACCCCCTGTCACAGACGAAGGGTTGTAATTGGTCTCATTCGATCCAGCGGGAAAAATACTTCGGGATACTAGGTGAATTTTTCTCTGTTTCGCTACTTATGGTATTCATTATAGAAAATCGTAAATATCTCGACTCCTGTGCTAGATAGAGGGTTGTTTTGCCCCCCAAACCCTAGTATCCTGAAGTATTTTTCCCGCTGGATCGAATGAGACCAATTACAACCCTTCATCTGTGACAGGGGATGAGTTGTGAATTTATTTATTAATTTAATACACGGGCCTCAAATATCATTCAATACGTTTCTGTACAATTTTTTTTTTAATTGATTAAATTATAAACAAGGTTTCTATATAGGTAGTATATTAGGGTGTTCCAAAAAAAGTCGATAATTTTTTTTTTTCGATTGCATGTGAAATTCTTGTTATATATGCTATAAAAAAAATTCTGTAAAAATTTGAGCCCTTAATATCAACTTGAAGAACTCCATCACCGAATTTGAAGATTTACCATTGATTTAACATGGAAAAATGATTTTTTAACGTTCATTTCTCCTGCAAACTATGTAGAACATTATTTTTCGGAAAAACCATGACTGATCCTTCTTCAGTATTAAATTCTGTAAAAAAAAGCTCTTAGGGTCCAGTCTCTGACGTCAACAAATTCAAAAAATCTGTATTTTTTAACGCAAATAAAAACGAGAGGGTTGACGTTAGAGACTGGACCCTAAGAGCTTTTTTTTACAGAATTTAATACTGAAGAAGGATCAGTCATGGTTTTTCCGAAAAATAATTTTCTACATAGTTTGCAGGAGAAATGAACGTTAAAAAATCATTTTTCCATGTTAAATCAATGGTAAATCTTCAAATTCGGTGATGGAGTTCTTCAAGTTGATATTAAGGGCTCAAATTTTTACAGAATTTTTTTTATAGCATATATAACAAGAATTTCACATGCAATCGAAAAAAAAAAATTATCGACTTTTTTTGGAACACACTATAGTATATGTGTATTTGTTATTTAAGGTAGACAAAAGTTTATTTATTTACAAAGATCTGATTTGTTCCAAAATGAAGATCAACCGAGATCAATTCAGATCTGAAATTTTTTCCCGGGTTATTACAACTAATCGTCACTTCGGAAAATGATACATTTGTATGATTTTTTTTAGAATAATAAAAAAAGCAATTAAATGAAATTTGGAGTTTAAAAAAAAATGAAATATAAAACAAAATGGTGACTTTAGCGTTGCCTCACTGAATGCATCTTTTTTGCTGTGCTCCAATGCGGAAAACAGAACTTCCATGGATCAACATCCAGAAAAAAAATGATCGTTATTTACAAGAATTTTCACACCGAAGTACCTACAAACGATTATTAAAAAATATCGATTTTTGCAAATTTTGTATCACTTTGAACAAAAAATCGCTTTATTGACGAAAAAACTACCTTAAATTGTTCATAAAAACCGTAATTGTTAACCAATCGTAAAAATCGTGTGTACTTCGATGTAAAATCTATCTAAGAAGTTACAGTTAAAATTTCAAGTCGATCAAATGGAAAATGGTCTCATTTACTTATGTATATCAATATCGATCTACCTTTTCGTAGAATTAATCGTTTTGTTTTACTTCAAAGGTACTTGGTATTTCGATCGACATCTCGTAGTTTTTATACTTCAGATGATATGTCAGTTAAAATGTCAAGTATCATCATCACATAAATAAAATAAAATAAACAGGTTTATTGAAGATAATAACCGAGGAAATACAACAGGTTTTTAGTTTCGTATTTACACGCCAAAAAAGTATAACTTATAATGCGTACAAATGTCACACACCCATTTTTTTATCTTTATTTAAGTAGCCTATGACCTTCCTCAGAATGCAAGCTATCTCCCTGCCAAATTTCATCCAGATCGGTTCAGCGGTTTAGCCGTGAAAAGGTAATAGGCAAGCAGAGAGACCAACTCGCATTTATAATATTAATATGGATTTACCAGAAAAGGATCTTAAAAAGAGAACATATCTACTAAAACTATTCTATTTATTTAAATCCTTAATCAAAAATGTATAAAAATATCCCTATTACTAATTCAAATGTTTAAGCCCGAGGAAACCTTAAAAAAAATCGAATAATTTTGGGAACCTAATTTTAACTCTGGTATATTGTATTATTATTATGTATATTTATTTTCAAATTAAGTATACCTACTAAAAACAATAAAATTACTGTGTTATTCGCTTCAATAAATTCACCTACTAATCAATATATTATAATATATTTTAAGATATATAGCGACCTGAATATACAGTAATAAATAATATTTCCATTTAAAAACGTGGGCGAGAATCCAGTATCTGTTATTTATTGCATAATAATGCCGATATTTAAACAAGTGCTTTGTAATCTAAGACCACGATATATTTATTTAAACAAATAAATAATACCAAAGACTTAAATACATCCTGTATAATAATAATATAATAATTATAGTAAATAATACAAGGAAATAATATTGCTTGACCATAAAATGCACACCCCTTTAACTTTTTTAATGTAATAATTTTTTATACAACTAAATACGGTACTCAAAATTAAGGGGGCAGACCCAGTTGAGACTTGCAAAAAAAGCTCTTTTTTAGGATTTTTTTTTGGCCACGCATTAAAATAATTAATAACAAATGTTTTTCCACATGAAAGATATGTATTTACAGAAAACATTGTAATTTTTTTATGGCAAAATATTAAAAAATAAGTGGAGTACAGCAAATTTGGGAGGGGTTAAAAAAAAGTGTTTTGCCGTGATCACTGCTGCTCGTCACTAGATCATCTGAAATAAAAAATAAATAAAAGGGATCAAAAGGGAAAGTCAAAGTTCTTTATTTGACTAAAATTTCACTCGCATTTTCAGCTATAAAAAAATAATAATCGTCCAAAAAAATCCTTCGTTTATCCGGATTACAATTATGTATAGAATAAGTGAGAAAAATTTCAAACCGATCGGCAGAGCCGTTTTCAAGTTACAGTGATCACCGACTTCGAAAACATGGTTTCGAGAAAAACGCGTTTAAAGTTTTGAGTACGATTTGCATGCAGATAAAAAATGTATTTTGGACTTACACTGAATCGTCTATGGACAGGACATTTGTCTGAAATTTTCAGAGAATACTTTTGAAATATTCTACTTTGAGAAAATGTAAAAAAAAATGAATTTTTTCAAAATTCTAACTGGGTCTGCCCACTTAAAATATGAGTTGAGGTCGAGAACCAGTCGATATCAGTGTTAAAAAAAATGAGTTGCAATACTTGCAAATTACCACAGAACGAGTAAATTCCATAAACATGGCCCTCTAGCTCGTTTAACCTGCAATGATCGGCCCATATGCAACATCCTTATCCATCTGATTATCCTTTAATAAAAAATAAAAAAATAAAAAAATACACACACCAAATCAAGAACTTCACGAAGGAGCTGTCGGTAGAGGACAACATCCAGTCGACATTTAAAGCTATAACCATACCATACCATAAAATTTATTTTAATTCAAGATGTAACGTAATGAAACTAAACTCAAGATAAATGGGTTTCATAAGGGGTTGCTTAATTTTTTTTTGAGCTGATATTTTTCAAGATAATACCGGATTATTTTTTTACAATTTCAATTAATTATTTTAAGCTTATCTCGTCTTATTTCAATTTTTGATATAGTAAATCCAGAAAAAATATTTACAATAGGATATATTCATAAGGAACGTATATCAATCGAAAATTCAGAACGCACAAAAAAGCAGTGGCAATGATGACCGGTAGAGATGCTGTATACAGTTCGGGTTGTACAGTTATACCAACTTGGTGCTCGCGGAAGACACACACAAACACACATACACATAATACGTGAAATACCGCGAATGCTAATCGGTCGCGTATTTTACCTCCCCCTACCTCCCACTTCAGTTATTTCTCCATCCACCCCCTTGACATACAATTATCTATGATGTATGATACATTAGTTGTCATCTGGACACTGATTTTATTCAGGAATTTCAGTAATGCATAATTGCTGCTGTCGCTCAAGAGATAATTTAAAACGTGTGAATTTTAGAAACCGTTAGATTGTGTGCATAGAAATACGGTGTATTTATTGAATTTAACAAATTATTTGGTTCATTACCGTACCTTGTTCATCAAGAATCGATCAATTTGGAAGTTTTATTACAATGGCATTGTCAGTGAAGATTTTCTATTATGCATTTCTGAAATTACTCACAACAAATGAAGAGCAATATTGAAAATTTGATTGATTTTATAATTTATAATTTCTAGTAATAAAATTATTATTACTTCATGGCTAATTATTAATCGTAATGTAATACATGTAATTTAAAATATCTTTTGTTTGTAAATAACTGATGCACACTATTTTTTACAGTTAATAAATACAGACAATTCGTTTTGTAATGATTACAAAATAATAATGAAATATATTAGAAATGATTTTAATTATAAACGTATTGTTGGAATCCAATTTAGGATAGTTACGAACATGGTAAATAGTAAATCAGGAAATAATGAGAAATTAATAGAAATAATTGTTTGTATAATTTTATTTATATTCTTCGTAATTTATAGGTACACCTACACATTAAACACACGTATTTCTGGTCAACGTTTCGTAACACATCGTAATAGATTTATCAACGTAGTCAAGAAAAGTATATAAAAATTAAAAATAAAACCTTAATTTAATTTAATTCTAAACAAACAAACAAAAAACTTTACTGGGACAGAAAGTTTTTCAAGAATTGAAACTTTTGTATGTCTTTAAACACGAGTTTTAAAACCAGTCTACAAATAAGTTAGTTCCTGATTTAATAACTTTTGTTATTAAGAAGTTTTAAAGACAATAGGCTTATCGATATTTCGTTTTATTAAGAAAAAAAACATTATTTAATTCTTGAATTGAAAAATAATTAATAAAACTTTATATTTTGTGTATTGTTTCCGACAAAAGTACAAGAAAAAAAATACAAAATTTCAATAAGTAAAACACTGAAAGTCTACGACCAAAAAATAAATTCTATTCGGTATCTACGAACATCTCACTTTAAGTAATACATCAACTGTTTTATACCTAACTTCACACCTGTATTTATAGTCACTTGTTACCTATCTGACAAGTGTTTTATTTTATACCAGAGCCTTTCTTTCACTATATTTTTTAACAGAATTTGAAGATCTACATCTGACAAGTATTGGCCACACAGCTATATAAGATACTATTGCTTTAAAAAAACACAACTTTTTTTCAATTTTAATAACACATATCACTCAATTAAGTAACTGTCATCACTGTACAAGACACTTCCTATCCAATCAATCATTCACAAGTTAGAAGTTAACACTCACACTCACACTAACACACACACACACACACACACACACACACACACACACACACACACACACACACACACACACACACACACACACATAAATACACACCCTCTTCCAAACACATATTCACATGAAAGAAGGTCAGTATTCTACAAGTATACAAACTATTACAAACCTCCACATGTCCTTCGTGAAGTATTTTTGTTATTCACTGGTTTTGTTAAAAACGAACGCCACACTCAGGTGTGCAACCATTTTTTTAAATGGGGGGGAGGCAGTAAAATTTATTCGATGTAAAAAAGTAAAGTTTAAACTGTTTTCATAATACGATAAAAATCAATAATGAAAATAAGTACATAGATCTAAAGTTTTTTTCAGGGCTTCGAACCGTTATTTTTTTCGTTTCGGTTTTCGTTCCGGTTCGAGTAAAATAATATATTTCGGTTCGGTTCCGGTTTTCGTTCCGAAAAAAATAACGGTTTTTCCGGTTTTCGGTTCAGCTCCGAGTGATTAATTAAAAACAATTTATTTGTAGATATTAAAAATTTATTTTCTATCATAATTTAGAACATTTTATGGTACTTGTATGATAGCCCGAACGACAATTAAAGTGGAAGTAAGATCATGTTAACGCGTATTTTAACATGTATTGAACCGAAAAAACCGATATTTTTATTTCGGTTCGGTTCCGGTTTTCGTTCCGGCAAAAAATAACGGTTTTTCCGGTTTTCGGTTCAGTTCCGGTTCGAAGCCCTGGTTTTTTTTATAATATATATGTGACGTACACGAAATTGTATCCCGCCTATTTCTTTTGGCTACGCTCCTGACGTTTTATACGTACACGCCCTCTGTAACTTTTTAATCTAATTAAATATAAAGGTGAATTTATACGGGTTTCTATCTAAATGAAATGGCATGTTCCATAATAGGAATTCTTCTTTAAGTTTCATTATTTGACCTACTTGATCATATGATTAAAAATTAAATAATTTTATACTGAATTTAAATAAATGATTTGGATATTATAATTAATTTAAAAATATTTGATTACAAAAATTAAAAATCGTTTTTTAGTTACCTATACTATAAAAAAAATTATATATTATAATATGCATGAAAATATCAACAATTATTTTTTTTGTTCCTGTCCATTACATTAAAACAATTTTGAAAATGTCCACTGCAATATTTAACAAAAATATTTACCAAAAATAATATACATTCTAAAATACTTAGAATTTCCTCGAAGACGTTTATATTTAAACCCAGAAAATATAAATTGTGTATGTAATAAAATATTGAAGTACGTGCTTAGTTTAAGTTTTATAGAATATTCGCTAAATTTATTGGAAAGTTGTATATATATAAGCAGGATACTTCGCTGACATAAATTATCCAGAAAAATATTTCATATCAAAATATACGTGGTGTAATTATTTTTGTACATGGAAACAGTTTTTGGAACCGCCTGTTTTATTTATATCAAAGTAATTGAACCGGAAAAGAAAATATTTGTATGTTTTCTTTTAATTTGGAAATGCATATAAATAACACATACGATATTTAATTTCCTAATAACAAAAATATTTTTGTTTTTGCACCATGCGAATTAAAATTGACTTATGACAGTAGATTTGTTGAAGCAATTGTTATTTATTTCGTTCCATAATTCAAGGCGAAAGTTAATTTATCAAAAAAGTGACATCATTAGACCAAAATTCAATTTCTAAGATTAAACAATAATTGAATTATTTAATTTGAGAAAATATCTTATAATACTTCACTAATGAAATAGGTACCCAATTTGTTGTATTAAATTTAAAAATTGATACTAAAAACAATTGTAATTAGTCGTTTTTCGTTGTATTTATTCAATTCACTATACAAAATCGTACATTTCTAATAGGGAGTAGATTTTTCCTCTAAATTTCCTACATTCTCGTAGGATTATTCCCATCAAATCGAATGAAATCAATTACAACCATTCATCTGTAACAAGGGACAAAATGTACAACAAACTATATGTACAAAATAATACTGGCACCAATCTGGGATATGACTCCAATAATGGCTATTTTTTATTTAAATGTACTGAATTTTGAAATATGTGTTGATATTTGATTACTACCATTTCTGAATATTAATCTGTATACATTTAACTGTCTTACAGCGTGATTTGATGACAATCGGCCAATAGGTGTCAAAATGGTGGACATTTAAACTAATTATTAGTATTATTTATTTATTAATTATTATTTTATCATAGCAATTGCTTTACATTGTTTCAAATTTGACGATTCTTTCTTTTATATCTTTTGTGTCGTAGTACTTATCATTTTGTAATCATTTGCAAGTATCCATAACTGCGTGCTCATTACTGGAGAAAAAACGTAAACAAAATAAAAGGCTATAATTAAAAAAACAAACTATATTTATGACTTTGGTAATTAAATTGATTAAATAAATAGTTACTTCTTTTATTAGTAACAAAAACAGTAAACCTTGCTCTAATAGCGGTCATTACTGGTGCCAGTACCTTATATTATTGTATTTAAGAATTGAGAAACGAAGGGTTAAAACTTGTTTTATTATAAATGGGACTATATAAACTACCTGGTGTTTTATTTATTACTCTACTGCCCGATTTCTTCTGTGCACTTTTCAGTTTGTTGGCTGGTATCACATCCGTTAAGTAGAAAAATGCATTTTATCAACATAACAGGCTCAGTTATCTCCCAATTAAAAGTTGCAAAAGTTCTGTCATCAACCAGTGATACCACCCGTTTTTTCCTGATAGGCTAGTTAAGAAGCGAAAAACGAATGTAAATTAACACAAGTTATCACAGCACCTATTTCAGCCGGTATCTGGCCTACAAGTATTAATTCCGGAGATATAAGATTTCAAATTAAAAAAAAAAATTACAAAATTCCGTCAGGGAATACATAGTTCTACGTCAAAAATCAGTCGTAAATAATGTGATTCACATAATCTCAGTTTTACTGTATACATAAGGTACAATTTGTTAACATCTGGAGAAATTGTGCACCAAAAAACAAAAAAATGAAAGAAAAAAAACACAACTGCGATTGTCTGAAATAGCCATGATGACATCACTGGACGCAAATAGCCCATGTGAGTAACTCGATTAAACCAATGTAGATCGTCTAAGTGTGATCCACATAATAATATAGCATAATTGAATTTTGCATATGAATTGCGATAGTTAGTTAAAATCTGCATCTGCTAAGCGGAGGTGTTTTTAAATCATTGTTAAGTGATATTATTATTAATACACTTGTTATTATGAATGGGGTGATGATATATTAACAACACAATTGGTTGTTTGGTTTTTTATATAGACAGATTCATTTATTTTAATGATTATTTATTGTAGTTATTATGCGATGTTCATTCAGATGATATTTTTATAAAAAATTAACATACTTAAATTAGGTGTGCTCATTTAATAAAAATTTGTCAAATGCGAGTCGAGCATTGTGTATTAGTGTCCCGTACCGTATAGTTTTTCAATTTTTTTAACTTGTACTTGTAAACACTATAGCAACATTAGATAACACAAACCACACAAACTTTAAATATTACTGAAAAAGTGGCAGCACAATATATTTTATATTTATAGTGAATGTTGATAATCTTTTATTTGATCTCGTCAGTTTTCATTTGATACCCTACTCGCCAGAATTTAATTTAAAAAAATTGGTAACCCATTTTTCCGATTTCTGTACATTGAAAATTGCATTTTTATTTTCAATTAGTGCCATACATACTACATAATATGAGACCAAGAAATACATATATGAATACTAATATTTTTACGAAGCACCTATAAATAGAGCAACATATTCTCAAAATAAGTATCAAGAAATGCACCGTGGTCCAGAGATCAATCGGCGCAGTAAAATACATATATAAAGTCTACAATTTATGTTGAATGTTAAAATATTTCTGTTGGCAAACCACCTAACGTAAACAGCGAGTGTAATGTGCGTGCAATATCGAATCTAGTCCAATGAACTTTAATTAATGCTATTGTACCGAAAACCAAATGCAATGCATGCGTTAACTTTGCGGTTTCCGCGGTTACTATTACTCACAGAACATCTATTACTGTCAATTGTCTATCTCATGATACACTGAATATCATATTATTATGTTAGTAGAACATTATTTACTATATTGGCTGAAAAGTCTTTGGCCTGACATACAGATGGCGACATAAACAAAATACTCTTATTCTTATGCTTCCCATAGAGTACCAACCTTAACTAGAATACTGTCAAAATTTCATGACATTTCATTGTTCAAGTTACAGCCTTCGAATTGACGCAACTTTTGTTATTTTTAAGTTAATTTTGTATTTTTGTTTTTTGATGGGGAAAAATACCGTCCAAACAAAGGAATGGCTTGATAAGTGTTACGGCACATCTGCCCCAGCTAATTCAACCGTAAAATATTGGTTCGCTTAGTTTTGTTGGATCGTACAGCACAAATATATATATCTCAAGAACTAATACTCGTAAAATAATAAATAAAACGTTAATAGTTCAATTTATAATATTTTTAACTCTGCATCCCTAAACCCTTATATATAGTATAGTAGCAAAAACATGTTAACTGACGGGAAAATCCTATGGAGGCGTAGGGATTTTAGAGGAAAAATATTTGTGATTTTGTATAATGAATGAATAGTGAAAAAGTGACAATAGGCGTAGCTCTATTATACATTATCAGTTGCTACTGTGCCCCTAGTTTATCTCATCTCGATTTCATCTTCTACAAATGACAAAATATTAACCTTAAATATGATAATAAAAATAGGACGTTTTCTTCCCAGACAAAAATTAATCTGAAATATAAAATTTCACCCTTCTACGATTTGTCGTATTTGAATTACAGCGCTTACAGACATACAGATAGATAGACAGACATACAGACGGACACACAAATGGATAATTTCATCAAAATTCGGATTTCGAAAAAAATCAGCTTCACTATACCTATTGTATATTTCATATACATGGTATAAGAAAGTAAAAATTATGCATTAAAATCATTTTAGTATATGTAGGTACTATCGTTAGAACTGAAATTTAAAAATTGTTAATAATGTTACGAGTAAAATTACATAAAAATTATATTAATGGATAGGTACTAAAAATATAAAACACAAAAAACGTTTTAAATATAACTGGATTATAAACAAAATAAATGTGACATTTAAAATACAACATAATAAATTATATCTATAATTATACGGCGTGCATAATTCGTTAGAATGAAAATAGAACACTTTGTTTAAACATGCAGTCAAACGAAAAGTCATTATTCAGTGCAGTTATTGAAGTGCGAACTCACTAATTATTTATCAATATTTCTATTTACAGAAGAAATGCATTCATTAAGATGGTATTCGCAGAATTTCGAAAGGAAGAAATGTGATCTATTTAATTTCACTAATTAACATAGTATATATGCCAGATTTAATTATTGTAATTTTGATACCGTAGTACTGTCAAATTATGTTTTGTTTCATTCAATTATGTTTTGCTTCCTCGCAATATCAAAAATACGAGATGCTTTGTGATCGTTTTTAAAATCAGACAAAAAAATTGTTCTCCGATTTAAAAATTTTAGATTGATCTTTCCGTTTCATGTCAAGACAAACACTTTTTGTTCCGTGTCTGTCTGTCACCTGAATTCTTGGCACACGCATAACTCTGACTTGAGGACGGCCCTATTTCAAAATCATAAAAATCGTGTGTAAGGGGGAGGGATGAGATCCAAAAATATTTTTTTCTTCAAGATATCTCAAGAACGACACATGTTACGTGAAAATTGTATAGAATCTTTTTTGTAGAGCATTCATTTTCCTATAATATAGGTCTACAACGTTTGTTGTAAAATATTCCCTTACAAAGATTTAACTCAATTTGCTTTAAAAAAATTCATTTGTTTTTTTAAATTGATATTTACTTCGACATAATATATTAAATGTCATTTTGACGACGTTTTTATTTAGATTTAGATTAAAATTGTCAAAAAATTAAAAATATACGATCTTAAGAACTATCAATCGAACAGGCAATTTATCTGAACACTTTATTGGTTTTTATTTAAATTGTTCAATAATTAACTACCTTTGGTAAATTTAGCACGAGGAAGCATTGTGCATTTACTTGGCAGATGTTTTTTTTATAATTGCACTCTTCAATACTGACAAGAAATGAATGAAATGTATGTAATATATACAATATACCTTAATATACATATAACACTTATTTACGTTTCAAAATCAAGTTTAAAAAGGATCACGCAGATACCTGTAACCTTGTAAAACCTACGTCAACATTGCTAATTCTCACGATCTACCTACCTTCAAAATAAACAATACAACAAATTGACTGATGTTTGTAGAATACAGGAAGCAATCACATTCTAATGAGATAATGTATGCACTTTTGCATGTTTACTGTACTTATAATTTCTATACAACGGTTAATCGGTTCCGAGGAATAATCCTACTAAAAAACTGTCTTCTTTATGTATCTACATAAGTAATAACTAGTATCTATATGTACTACATGTGTCTGTATGCATTAAAGTCATTATATATAATGCATATGTTTATATTGACAGGCCTAGTGTGTGTATGCAAAAGAAAGAAAGTACTTTTTTAGATGCGTCGGCATATTTAAGTATCTGTCACGCAATGGAATTATATTTTAAAAAAAATAAAGGGTGAACAATTTATTTTGATAATTCTACTCCAGCTATAATTTTAAATTATTTTTTTATTTCATCAGGAAGTTGTTATTTTTAAGATGTTAAATAAATATTATTTTGGGGATTTTCTCAAGCCACTGTGACAGATCAAAAAATTTATTTATTAAGTTTATATTCAACTTATTCAATATCACTTTTTATTGAAAAATATCAAAAATTTACAAAGTTATGAGCCTTGATGTGACGACCAAAAAAAAAATTTTTTTCGTCGAAATTTCGGAATGGGTTCTCGTATTTTTTTTTTCAATATCAATATCTATATTGTTGTGCGTAGCCGTTTTTTAATTTAATTAATGTTTTCACAAAATGACGACGGTTTGATTTTTTTTTCATTTTCAAGTGATTTTAAAAAATAGTAAATATTAAAATTTCAAAAATCGACTATGCGCAGACTTAGCCACTGCCATTACGAAAATTTAGAAACAAAAAAGTTTTTAATCGGTTTATTAGCCTTTGAGGAATCGTTGGAACCATGTTAGAAAAAGTCGTTTCGAGAAAAACGCGTTTAAAGTTTTCCGAGAATCAGAACCGACCACGCTATCTGCTCTCCCAAAATTGACTGTAATTCGGAATTTTAACTTAATTTTTTTTTTGATATATTTTCGAATATGTTGTATACTTTAAAAAAATATACTATAAGATTATTTGAGTCATGCTAGAGCCCAAACGGGTGGACCGATTTGTATGAAACAAACGTTAAGTAATTCCTTTTAATTCCTGGAGTCACGCTGAATATACGAAAACATGAAAACCCAAAAGGGCGGATACTAAGCAGATATTAATTTACTTTTTAATTATATAGGTATCTTATACTTCTTATTTCGAATTAATCTAACCGTATTTTCATTCTAAAAAATACTTGATGAGAAAATTTGATTTATATCATATTTTTTATTTCTCATTTAGCATGTTCACTAATTTGCCACCATAAAATTAAATGCAAAACTTAATGTATAAATTTAAAGATCAGCGCACTAATATAAAGGCATTGTTCTAAGCACAATAGGTACAAAAATTTCACTTGGATGTATTCTACATATTATGTATTTGTATTGTCTGTAGATTTAAGATAATATATAAAACTAGAGTGTGCTAATGACCTTATTTTTGAACTCAATTAATCAAAAGAAAAACATCATATAAAAATGTTTTATAATTACTTAAATCTCCATTATTGTGATACTTGAATATGGACATAGTAAAGTATAATCGAAATAAAACACATTAGAAAATTTTGATTAAAGTTTGAATAGAGCTTTAATTTAAAAAAATACGGTTTAAAAAATCGATTTCAAGCTGAATGAACACTACATACCTACATTTACAATCCTTTCGAACGTCTAAAAATCTATCGATAACTAGTTTCTTAACAGAAGAATTCTATACTATGTGCTTTTCTCAGTAATCTATATACATATAATAACATGTCCTGACTGACTTATTGACTGATTTTTTAAATTTTGATATATTTCTTTACATGACTGTTTATGATATTAACCGAGGTATTTACGATTTTGTATAATGAATAAAAAGCAAAACAAAAGAAAAATTTAATATTTCACTCCTGTCACGTATGGAGTGTTGTAATTAGTATCGATTAAAAAAAAAAAAGAATATATTTGATATTTGTGTAATTCAGTTATCAAAACGATTTACTCCAATTTTTTTGTGTCCAAATTTTCATTTACTAATAAAATATAAATATTTTTAAATTGCTGGTTTTGTAGGTCGTGACCCCAACTATAATTTAAAAAAAATAATAATAATAATATATGCAATAACAGTACCATAGCTTATCTTAAGTAAGCTGACACACTAATCGCCGCTATTTTCAAAAGTAACAAAATGTTTAATGATCATGTAAATAAATTTGTATAAAACGATAATTATAATTTACGAGTATGTAACTGTCCATCCCTACGAGTACGTGTGACTAGAATTAAATTATCTATGAGAACATCTCGGATTATGCGCGGTAACTCGTTCACAATCGCATAATAACATTACGACACACATACACACACACACCGGAAGTGATGGGTATTTTTCCAGATTGTTCGGCGAGATTTTTAAAGACCTAAAAGCAAGGCTTGGATCATTAGGTACATGTACTACAGGAGTTTCCAATAATATAATGGTTATATTTTTTAATTGCAGATTCTTATTAAAAATTAAAAATTGCTTGCAAACACATTTTTTTATGGAAATTAAAAATAGTCTTCAGGCTTTCTCGGTGATCTCGATATGGATCTTGGCTTCTGAGTGTAAGTCGCGTCTATTTGGTCGTGTTATCGGCCAATGTTACGTCACACATTACAGTGGACATCTCAGGGCTCTTCTAAAAGCGAAACGTTGGCCGATAACACGACCAAATCGACGCGGTTTACACCCAGAAGCCAAGATCGATTAAAAAAAATAGTTTTTAATACATGTTAAATGAGAGAACTCGCTGGAAGTGCTCTATTTATTGAAATTCATTGCAGAGACGTTTTAAACATTGATAATTCGAAACTTCAACCCTTTTAAATACTATAAAAATTATACAACACATAAATTCACGTATAGTTTCAGAACAAGGTTTATTCAAAGTAATGAAGAACTAGTAAGATAACACTCTGCCATGACAGCGTTGGTAAAGACGCATCCGTGAAAGTAATAGAGTACGACTTACAGACAAACAACATGTGCAAGAAGTAGTGCAAGTGTAACAAATTACAGTTGGCGAGGCCATAGTATATATTAAAGATATAGTATATACATATATATATATATCCATTCGCTGTTGCACAATCTTTTGTATGAGATATACTTATTAACAAAGTAAAAAATGATATTCAATTTACATGTGTTCTGCATATAAATTAAAAACTAAATTTTTCTAAATCAAATTTTTTTTTATTGAAAAAAATATGAATAGTTCACAATTTACGGGGTGCTAGGACAATAATCTTGTGAAGGTAAAAATTGATATTTCCATCAAAATCTCGAATTCATAAAAAAAAATTTTGTTTAACATTAGTTAGGTACTTATACTATAAGTAGTTTATAGATATAATAATTGATATTTCACAATATAATTTTCATGGTCCATTAAAAATTAATTCATAGACACCAATTTTGGAACCGCTGATGCAACACAATCCCTGATTAAAAGAACAGATAAGCCGTGGAAGACGTGCCCATAATTATAAGACAATAATTAATAACCATGCTTCATAATGAGCCGTATCTATTTTTAAATATGTGCTTTGTGATATTCAACGCCCAAACGTTAAGTGAAAATTCACCCACAATTTTTGCTTGTAGATAAATGCGCAATGTATATAATATATTAAATAAAAAATATGTAAATTTGACCTTTGACAAAATATGTTCACAAAAATGTACTGACAAATAAACTCGCATCTGTTTGAAATACTTATGTATTTTTATGTATGTATATGTTTTCAAACATGGATCGATGAGATGAATGAAAATTTAGATCACCCACTCACAACAGAAGGAACGTTTTTGCAATTCACTGGTTATCATATAGACTCTACTGCATATTATATATTGATTGAATTGAGTTTGAAGCTTTTGTATCATATTTCAAAAATGACATGTTATGTATCCTGAACTGGCTTTAATATTACTCAAGCAGGTTTATAGCCAGAACATATTTGCTAGGATTTGTTATTCTATATACGAGTATATCAAGGGTTGCCAACAAGCATGGGCGCCGGGAGGGGGGTGCAAGGAGGTGCACTTGCATCCTCTTGGCAAAAAAGAAAAAACTAAAAAATTAAGAAATACAATTTTTTTAATTCAGGCCAGAATATAAAAGTGGGGACCTTTTTTTTTGTCGCGTCAAATTCACTTTATAATTTTATAAATTTAAATAAAGTTAGATAAAGAAAAATAAGAACTGAAGACCTTTTTTTTTTAGTCATGCATTGCGAAATTTATTATTACAGAATAAATTTTGTTTTTTTATTATTTTATATGTAATTTAATTTTATATATCTAGATGCACCCCCCTGAGAGAAATTCTGCCGGCGCCCATGCCAACAGCTCTATCGGGGCGAATTTGAACTTGGAAACGCACTAAAATCCTCCCGGGAAAAAAATTCAGATCTTAAGTGATCAAATCAGATCTGCATTTTGAGACATCATATTTTTTCACTGGTTTTTGATCTGTGGAGACCTGCAAAGATCTACAAAGGTCTACAACGATCTATAAAGATCTCTGAAGATCGTTGTAACATTGAAAATTCATAAATTTTCAACGTTGAAATTTCATAAATTTTAAACGTTTAGAAATCTTTGTAGGTCGTTGTAGATCTTTGCAGGTCTCCACAGATCAAAAACCATTTAAAATTAATGATGTTGTCTCAAAATGCAGATCTATCACGATCTCATTTAATCACTTCAGATCTAGGCTTGTAATTAAATCCGGACATTTATTAATTTTTATTATGTTGAATTTAATTTCTAACATAATAAGAGTTGTCATAACGCATCGTTCATTCTTCTTTAAAACTGGGACCAAATTCCACCAGTCTCCTTTAGTTCGTCGTCTTTATTATGTGTATATATTTATAATCTATCAAAAATTTTATTATTTATAAGATCTATGTTGTATACAAACGAGCCGTTCAGAAGACACAAAAATTAACGTAAATATTTATGGATTTTATCTGTTATAAAATCAGATTTTAAAAACCCTGCTATTCCTTTCGGAAATATTGAAAACAAAAGATGACACATCATTTTCGTGTTAGATGTGTAATATTTTGCGCTGAAATCTTTTTGTTATACGTATATTTCACAGCAGTGAGTCAGTGTTCTTCCTCTATTTGTCTTTCCACAAGTCATTTCGTATTTTTCTCTAGTTTTGTAATTTTGATATACTTTTTGCTTCGCATGCGACGCAGTGTTTTATGGTATACAAATGTTACTTTTTACGAACAAGTTTATAGTGTAAAGTCTGCTGAAAACTTTTCTCTTATTTTTAAATAAAACTGTCACGAATGTGCCAAGTCATAAGAATGACTAATGAATATTTTTAAATTAAAATTATTTGGATATTAGTTTTCATATACTACACTTTTATCGTTTCCATTTATGTTCGTCTGATACCTAAGTGCTATGATCGAGCTGAAAATAATCTTTTTCATCCCAGTATTCTTTAAAAACATAAAAATATTTTGTATTTGAAGTTATTAAAATAACTATAAATAATTACATATCTTTTAATTTATAAATTAATAGTTATGTATATTTATATATGTGAAAAAAATCATGTATATTAACATATCTAAATATATTCAAATAAATAGATACTAGAAATGCAAATTTATATTTTAATTGCAAGATGACGTTAGAAATTTTTGCCAGCTACTCTTTAAAAAAAAGCAATTGAATAAATACAGTACACTGATAAATTAAATTGCAAACACTACCTAGAAAGTATAGAGATTATTTGATATATTTGTTTTATTATTTCGTGATTCTTTGATATTAAAAAAATGGGACATGTTATTTGCATTATTGAAAATAAATATTTATTTTTTCATTTAGATATATTTTTTTTTGTTTATTTGAATTATTAGCTATTGGAATTTAACTCTCAGGCAGACAAAAACGGTATTTAATGTAGATACAGGTAGTCTTCGACTTACGCGAATTCATATTTACGCGATTTGAAAAAAAGTTTTTTTTTATTTCGCGGCGCTTTGTATTCCCGAGATTGTCAAACACCTCACCCTTTCCTCATTCTCCCCTTGTCTATATGCTCAAATTATAGTTGGCACAATAGGGAATATATTTTTTAGGGTTTTTAGCACTTAGTTGGTACATTTTGTTTACAATTTTAATTATTTTTCTCTGCTGCGTTCATTTGTTTTACAAAACTGTCATATTTTTTGCTACAGTAAGTCCTCAATTTACATGATTTTTCGACTTACATGAAAACCTTTGGAACGAATTAATCGCTAAATCGAGGAGTTACTGTACTAATAATATAAAAAGATGAAAAATTATTAAATAATAGCAAAATATATTAAATTATTTAATAACACAAATCTCCTGATAGATTACAAGCTAAAATAATAAGAAATATGTTTTTTTTAATTATTTAAAACAAATATTTGTTTTCCTATAAAAATCTAGGCCTACAGCCAGAATATTTTATCACGTTTGGCACATTTATTTTAACTAATTCGCTCGTGTTTTAAATTTGATATAATATGAAAAAGATATATTCGTATTCTCTAATGTAGCGAATAAAAATAAATGTTTAACTACTTCGCGAATGTTCTTACTTCCTAGTAATTTATATTTGTTATACGACGAAAAAGAAACGCTGGTTGTAACAAAGAGTACGTTTACACAGCGCTGTTATTCCGGTTTTACTATAACCGATGTAGTAAAACCGTTTTAAGTGGTGCTGTTTACACATACGAGAATAAGTGACGTCAGCTGGAATTATAATTCCGATTTGAAGTACAATATAAATTCGATGGCGTACCAGCAAGAAATATCAAAAATATTTCGTCTCCTTTACGTCCCATTGTTTTCCATCTCTTCGTTTCAGGTGTTTTAACCATATTTTAACTGACGACGCTTTTTCAAATGTACATTACGATGAAATCCCTATACTCCGTAGATACTTATGTTTCTGAGGTTAGCTAAATAGGTATAATTATGTCCATGCAGTTTACATGCATTTTTATTCCTGCTCTATTCCGGTTTACTTATGCTATTCCTGTAAGAATAGTATAACTAAACCTGATTAGTTATGTCGGGTGTAAAGTGCAATCTACACAAACTTTTACACCCGGTTTTATTACATCAGTTATAGTAAAACCGGAATAACGGCGTTGTGTAAACGTACTCATATAGTAACATGCCCACTATTATTTTTGTTTCTCTGGACACGACTGGTTTTACACACTAACATTTTCCTGTATTACCAATCTATAAATAAGACCACGCTCTATTAATTACATAATTTATTACATAGTAGATACATAACATAAGAAATATAAACTGCATTTTCTTTTTGGTTGGTTTAATATTATTTGAAAGTAGACCGTATAAGACAGTATTAGTAAGTCGATTTTTTTCGAATTTGGGATTTTTTGACCTGAATATTTACGTTATGGTATCTGTCTATCTCAAGAGGCTGTAACTTATAAACGACAAAACAACATAGAATGTTGTAGACTGTAAAGAACGTTATTTTCTATGTCAATGTCCTTTCTTTTTTACTATCTTTTATCAGTTAGCCAGAAAGATTTTTTTCGTACACTGAACACTTACTACTGCGTATAAGAAAGTCTCTCGCAGCACTAGGTTGCAAAATTAATTACAATTAGTCGATTGTCCATTTTCAAACCAAAATTAATTTAATCACAGTTAGTAAACTAACGATTCCGTCAAAATCATGATAATGGTTTTAAAAAAAACGATTTTTATTACGAGAAGCTTTGTGATCGTTTTAGAATGAAACAAAAAAAAGTGTTATCAAGACAAACACTTTTCGTTCCGTGTCTGTCTGAATTCTTGTCACGCATAACTCATGAACCACTGAACCAATATTAATGAAACTTGGTTGATTGGTTGGGTCTGACATTTCAAAATCATCAAAATCGTGTAAAGGGGAGGGATGACATCTCAAAATATTTATTTTTTCAAGATATCTCAAGAACGACACATCTTACGTGAAAATTGTATAGAGTCTTTTTTGTAGAGCATTCTTAATTTCCTTTAATATAGGTCTACAACGTTTGATGTAAAATATTCCCTAACAAAGATTTACCTCAATTTGCTTTAAAAAATCGTCATTTATTTTTTAAATTGATATTTACTTTGACATATTAAATGTCAATTTAACGTTTTAAATGTCATTTTGACGTTAGCATAATTTAAGATTTAGATTGAAATTGTCAAAAAATTTAAAATATACAAAAATTATCAGGTGCGTCTTAAGAAAAATTCCAAACTAATATTTCTTAGTAAAATTGTATAAAAATTAAATGCCAGGCAATTTATCTGAACATTTTATCAATTTTTATTTAAATTGTTCAATAATTATCCACTTTTGGAGAATTTAGAACGAGGAAGCACTGTGCATTTACTTGGCAGATGTTTTTTTAATGCAACTCATTTTCAAATATCGAACTTTCAAATACCTAAAAGGTTTTAATTTTAATTTTACATCTAATACTCTTATTAATTTTTTATATTTATTTATTTTTAAATCTAGATTAAATCTAATACCAACTAAACAATTCCACTTGTCACTTCTATACACAATCTAAAAATAAACTTCAATTCAATAAAAAAATAAATAACTGTTACAGGTAATTTATTCCGTGCAACAAAACAATAAAAAAAAAAAACATCTAAAACCGTCGGGTTTTTTTCTTCCACATAATGTTTTTATTAAGTTAATTGCATAGCAGACGTTTTTAAAAAGCGACTCTTTAATTGTCAAATTGATTGTTGCTGTCGTGATTTCTGATACGTCTAACAGTTGATGCCAACATTGTAACACGATATTGTTTCTGATGTTACACGCGCTGCCATACTATACATTCATTGGATGGACGTAGGCTATTCTTTTTGTGCAGAGGGGTGAAAATACTGCATGTACGTTGAATGTCAGCTGTTATCAGAGCCGTCTGAAAATTATCTACCGCTCAAAGAAATAATTGTTTCACGGTTTATAACGAAAGAACAAAATAATTGGAAAACGATCATACAAAATAGGGTGACCAGATTTGAGTTTTTGTAAACCCTGACATTTAAATGAAGACCCCCTTTTTTTTAAATATCCTAATCTTCACTTTTGCGCCCCCTACTATTTTTTGACGAACTTTTTTTTTTTAACCGTCATTACAAAACCTGGAGAAATTACACCGAAACCCGAAGCCCGGAGAAACAGTGTAGAAACCCTGAGACCTGATCACCCTATTTACAAAATAAACAGTTGAGAAAACTGATATTTTTATCGGCAGACTTGAACAAGTGTTCATTTCATAGGAAAAAAACGTCAATATTGATTTGGCTTCCTTTTTTTCTGCAAAGTGTCTACCTCTTAATCTATTAAGTAAAATTAAATTAGAAATTTAACAAAAAATTAATGTAGTCATTATATTGGTAAATGATCCTCTCATTCAGTACTAGATCGTTTATGGCGTGATGGAAGGGGGGAGGGTAATTATTAAATAAATAATGATTCACGTCAAAACATTTTTTTTAAATACCTATATCAATTTTTATCATCTCTCAGGAGACCAACATATTTTAAAATGTCGTATTACCCTCGTTGTATCTCTAATTGACAGGAGTAGCATCTTAATAAAATAAATATATACTTTTATAAAGGTAGTTCATGCGCGTCCTCAGAGTAGGGCAAACGAGGCAACCTCTCTTTCCAATGAGATCAAATACATTGATGTAATACTATAACCTACTTGTGAAAAATCTCCCAAATAGAAAATAGCTAACTACAAATTCTGTCAACACCCTCTGGAAAATTTTCTGAAGACGCCCGTGGTTTTATCACTCAATTTATTCAAAAGTACATATTTCCAAAAAAAATCTCTCATTGAAAAATAACGTACTAAATCAAAAATGTGTTCATATTAATAATATAAAATTTCAGTTATAAATGTGTTAATTTTTATTGTTAAGTAAAAAATGCAATGTTATGGTTGATGCAGAATACTTAGTTTCTGTTAAAATTATCAGTAAATATAAAACACGTAACTAATTCACTAAAACACGTTAAGTTAATTAGACTCTTGTTCAAATATATTACTTAATTCAAGGACGTCATATTTTTTATAATACATGTGTACCAGTATTAGAATCTGAAAGTGAAGTAACAATATTATCGAAATCTATTTATAAACTGTTTTTGCATTATGTTTGCAAATTTTATTAAATATTTTTAACGATATATTATACATTTATGTATTATGCTTCCATAATTATAATAAAAAATGTGTATGGTCGACGTATTTTCTACATAAAAATACACATAAAAAATGTTTTTTATTAGTGAATAAAAATTTTACTCAGTATCTCTACTTATGATATGGACAGATATAATAAAAATATATCTATATATAAGGTACTGGCACCAGTCTTGGATATGACCCCAGTAATGGGTATTTTTTAATTAAATGTACTGAATTAGAAATATGTGTTGATATTTGATTATACTACTATTTCTGAATATTAATCTATATACATTTAACTGTCTTACAGCGTGATTTGATGACAATCGTCCAATAGGCGTCAAAATCTAGGATATTTAAACTAATTATTAGTATAATTTATTTATTAATTATTATATTATCATAAAAAATGATTTACATTGTTTCAATTTCTATTCATATATTTTGTGTCGTAGTACTTATCATTTTGTAATCATTAACAAGTGTCCATCACTGCGTACTCATTACTGGTTTTACTTTATCCATTACGAGAAAAAACATAAACAAAATAAAAGGCTAAAATTTAAAAAAATAAACTATATTTACGGACTTTGATAATTAAATTGATTAAATAAAGAGTTACTTGTTTTATTAGTAACATGAGAATTACAAAAAAGAAGCCCGTCAATCACAAAAACAGTAAACATTGCTCTTATAGCGGCCATAACTGGTGCCAGTACCTTATTAAGATATGGTATTTCTTCAAAAAAAAAAAATCGATGCTTCATTTAGGAATGTAAATAATGATTCGAAAAATTAAAACAAAAATTTAAATTTCATAAATAATGATAAATAAGATATAGATCATACCAACTACCTTGGAAGTATGAATTTCAAAATATAAACATAAACAAAAATCCTCGTTTTGAATGAATTGTAGACCTTTAATTCACAGAAAACACAACACTTTTTAGATTTAAATCAAAAGAAAATAAACCTTTTATCACAATATTATTAATGTCAATATTATATGTCAATAATATCACAGTTCGATGAAAAACAGTCGAAATTATTTCTTTATAAAAACAATATTCCAGTATAAATGGTTGTTTATAATAAAAAAATCTTATTTTACTTATTTTTAGTAAAAAATTACACCTAATATGTTTATTTGTTAATTATAAATTAAAGATATAAAAATACTAGTTTATTAAAATATAATACGATGACCTCAAAACTACAGGTGTTAATATTTTAATGCCCCATTCGGAATTTTTATTTTTAGATCAATAATATTTCACATTATTTTAATTTTTGCAATATAATTTTTTTTTAAACTGAGACAACAAATTTTCTAAACGCTAGATAATTATTCTTTAAATTAAATCAAACCATTACAAATTTTAAAAATCACTTTTTTATTAAACAAATTAATTATCTTTTATTATTGTTAAGCACTCAACACTTTACCAAAAACAAATACAGCAAAAAAACTCGCGCACGAACCGGCAAAAATGGTTCGAGTGGAAGACGAAAGCGGTATGTAGTGGGAGGGGGGAGGGAGGGTAAATGTGTATAAAAAACTATCCAAAACTGAATAATGCAATATACATCAGACAGACAGCTGACTGACAATAGTACGCGGCGCAGCAAGTTTGTGAGGTTAACTCTTTGGAAGAAGGAAGATATATAAAGACGGAAGGTCGCCAACAGCTGCGGCTATGTAGACATCGATGGCTGGAGTGTGTAAGAGAGAGATGCGATGACGTGGACACGTGCGGTAGTGTGAGAGAATAGACGGCACATGGCACAGTTCCAGTAAGTACGAATGTTCGCGATTGAATACTTTCGTACGAATGGGAATTTTCATTTATTTGTTTTTAGGGGGCAGTTTTGTATCGCGGGGGAATTTATAAATGGGCAGTGTAGCTGAAGGTAACAAAGTGGAATGAAATAAACGATGCATTGATATAGAAATGTTTTGATTCTTTTCGATAGTTAATTTGATTGAAAAAGATTTCATTGGTTAGAAGATGAACGTTAAATCGATATAAAATATCTGCCTCCATGGGTGACCATATTTTAGTTTTTGTAAACCCTGACATGTAAATGAAAAGCTCTTCTTTATTTTCATTTTATTCTTTTTTTCATGAAATTTATTACCTTAATCTGCACTTTTGCACCCCCTGCTCTATTTTTGACGACCTTTTTTTTAGTCGTCATCATTTTTTGTAAAACCCATAAAAATTACACCGAAACCCTGAAACTCCGGGTCAAAACCTGAGACCTGGTCACTCTACATGGGTGCCACTTACATACATACATCTACAACAGTCCTGGCCAACCCAAATTGCTTCACGAGCCGCATAGACAACCTAAAATTGGTAATAATTCAAAAAATTTTTCTCATAATTTTTTCGAACGAATTTTTTTTAAGTAGAACTACTTATAAACCCGGTAACCTCGTGAGCAATAAATGCAAAAAAATATGTCTCCTTTTGAAACTAATAATCGTATAAAAAAAGAAAAAAAATACATATGTGACAAAATAATAATAATAAACTTTTGTAATAGTTTTTTCCGATATACGTATACAGATTTTAAATATAAAAATTAACTCTTCGATGTTTTGTCTTTTTTGAGTTATACATGACATCATGGTGAAAATAGTTAAAATGTATTGAGGAAAAGAAAAAAATGGATATTTCCATCAACATTTCTTTTTCTTATACTTACTTATACCTTTTATAGTTTAAGAAAGTAAAAATATTTCTAAGCCAAAATAAAAATATTCTAAGATAACGTCAAGAAAATAATTTTATAGTTCACTAATTGCACTGCTGTAGACGTAATTGTTTGCTATTATAATGACATGTTTAGTTGGAGTCATTAAAGAACCATTAAAGGATATATAAATACAATAATTAGCAGGATTAAGGTCTACAACCTATTCTCCGGAAATATACAAAATACCGCTTCAATAATTTTTTATTATCTTTCATATCGCACTCTTTATTTGGACAAAAGTAATTTATCATTGTTAATTTTTTTATAGCTTTATTCGGATTGTATCGATGAATAATTCTCAGAATTTTTGATGGATAATAAAATTATATTTTTAGAAATATTAAATAATAAAGATTGCCTATATATATTTTTTTAATATAAGTAGGACGTAGCAATATTTTCTTTATATCGTACATTTTTCTTCATAAATTAAGTAAAGAGGTGTCCAATGCAATTTGTCCGGTATTATAAAAGAGCTAGCAAAATTACTAGCTAGCAAGCACTTTCAATGAGGTATTAATTCTGTGATAGTATCTATGGATTAGCTATGGAATTTAGAGTAGTGATACTTTTTAGCAACTCTGACCGTACAAAATAATATTTATAATATCGCCACTGTTTTAATACCGTTAATGTTTACCTACCTCATGTGCGCGAAAACTGTCAGATAGGTTAGAAACCTCATTTGAAAGTGCTTGCAAGCTATCAAATTTTGCTAGCTCGTTTATAATACCGGACATTAGGCGGTGTTTATTTACATTTTGCTATCATGTATTGTACTTTAAGAAACTAAGATAGATATCTTAATCGGGCATAAATGTAACAATACAAAAGTTTTTTTTAATGGCCAATAACTTTTTAAGATTTACAAGAAAATAAGTGTTTTACAGGAATCCAAAAAAAAGATTTCTAACTTTTTACAAAATTTCATTGTGATTATTTTACCAAAAGCTATACAGCTTTGAATATTGCATAAATTTTTACTAAAATAAAAAATCATACTATAGAGAATGGAATCACGCCTAGAGGGGCAATCGTCCCCCCCCCCTCCCCTGCCGATATAACAGTACATTAACAGAAGATGTTCGCAAAACACATAAATAATCCATCGATGTTATTGTAATCTCAGATTCACCGCTGATGATATATTATAAGAGATAGATACGTCGAATGATTATGAACTGCAGTGTGCATGTATTATATATACAATTAGTAGTGGTGCGGCTTGTGTGACTTCAGGGCACCGAGTTATCTGCGACCCAGCACAAATAAATAACAACGCACTTCAAAGTGAAATGCACTCTCCTAGATGTAAATCATTCTCAGCGTGTCTGGCATTCTAGGCAAAACCACCTACAACAGCATCTCCAGATGTTATACATGGTACAGACTGGAGTCACGTGGATCACTGGTTTATAGATAGATAGATAGATTTTTTATTTCTTATAGACTATTTGTACAGTGTGAAATATGTCATATAAAGAAATTAAACCTACATATAAAGCAAAAGCAAAATTTAAAAACAAAATACAGTATTGTACAAATTTATCATTTGTGCACACATATTAACAAAAAAATATATTATTATTATTAGTCAGTCATCAAAATATTCGGCAATGCTATAATAATTTTTAGATAACGAATATTCTCTTAATTTAATTTTGAACTGACGAAATGGTAACGTTTTAATATGCTATTTTTATTATTTGACTCACAATCAGTGGGCCTTTTTGGAAAATATACAGAGTCACCATAGGCGGAAGAAGATTATGTTTATTACGTGTAAAGTGATCATGGTTAAATTTATTAATTTCAAAAAGATATTCGTATTTTTTAATAAAAATAGCACATTCTAGAATGTAAATATCAAAAATAGTTAAAATAAAAAGTTTTTTGTAAAAAGGACGACACGATGTACGTGGATTTATATTGCAAAACATTAAGGTACTGGCACCAGTCTTGAACAATACTCTAGTATTGAACATTTGTACATACTGAATTAGAAATATTTGTTGATATTTAATAACTGCCGTTACTAGATATTAATCTATATTATGCATTTAACTGTCTTACAGCATGATTTGATGATAATTGATCATTTTGTTTAAAAACAGTGGACAAATAATTATCACGGTTCGGTACATTATCGAGAATAGTATATTTTCTAATATAAATGCTTTACATTGTTTTAAATTGTACGACTCTTTATTTTATAACGTTTATGAATCATTTTGTAATCTTTTGCAAGTGTTCATTATTGGAGAAAATATATACACAAATTAAAAGGCTATAATTAAATAAAACTATATTAGAAGATTTTGGTAATTAAATTGATTTAATAAAGAGGTAATTGTTCTATTAGTAATATAAGTTCATGAGAATTACAAAAAAGTAGCCCATCAATCCCAAAAAACAATATTCTTTGCTCTTAAAGCGTTCAAGACTGGTGCCAGTACTTTACTTACAATTAGTTGTATCGAATGAACTTGGTTACAGCCTTTAAAAGGCGAGCGGTAAGAGGGGATCGCCTAGGTTGATGTTTCGATTACCTACAGCAAGAATAAAATATTGTTATCTGTAATTTTAAACAATTTTCTTTAGCAATTAGAAACAAAAAAGCTATCCTAATTAAATAAAAATCTAGTAATTTTTTAGTGTGATAACAAACAATTTCTTTCAGTGTTACGTAACAATATGGATCTTGGCTGCTGGGTGTAAGCCGCGTCGATTTGGTCGTTGTATCGGCCAACGTTTCGTCACACATTGCAGTGGACGTCATCAGAGTTCTTCTAAAAGAAATAACATCCCTGAAGATGTCCACTGCAATGTGATAACAAGACTAAATCGACGCGACTTACACCCAGAAGCCAAGATCCATATCGAGATCACCGCGGAAGCCTCAAGATTTGTATAACCCTGTATAGTTTATTTCATTTTTATTATCATACGTTTAAATTTTATTTGTCTGTGTTTGTACAGACTTTTTACTAGGGATAATTTCAATAAACGTAAATGAGTTTCCAATAAGATCATTTAAAATTCCGAACGCTGAACTTCTATTTTACTGCAAAGTAATCAATAATGGAACTTTAGTTGTGACAACAAAAGGTTAGCTGGCGGTCAAAAAATAACTAATATTACAAAAAGTAATATGATATAAATAACAAATATCTGAATTAACTAACTAAAGATAAAATTGGTGATCACACACATTTTATTGACAGTGATTCAGATAACGCAGTGATCTATGGAACGTATCGTTAAGCTTCGTACGCATTTATTTCGAAATCACATTTTGTTAGAAAACACTGATTGTAACTTTTCATTAATACGGACCTGATTTAATTCAATTATAATGGAGATATCCATCTTGTGTTTCTGTTTTACCAATCTAGACTATAGAGTCTAGACGTTAGACAATCTGACGCTATGACAATACGTACATCTAACAATAAATAAAAATACACCATAATATCTACACGAATGACAAGGTTAGTAAAGTACAAGGTTGCCTCATAACTCTGTGCGGGGAGTGGCATGAGACGGGAGATTGCGTCATCGTGAGGAACTCTTTGACATTATAAATGGCTGTCAAACTATATTGTCTATATTTACTCTTTATTTTAGTTAAGCTGATTTATTGTAAGTTGTTTTTAAATATTTTCATTTGATATTGATAGTGTACTGAGTTTTAAATCTAAATTTTTATTATTTTATTATTATAAATTATAGTTTTAAACAAGTGTTTTTTTATGTGTAACCAACAAATGTATTTTCTTTGATTGATTTCTGACATCATTTTTAAATTTTTATGAAGAAATATTATATGTAATAATTTGTGCTTCTGTAATAAACAATAATATTTACTTTTTTTAAATACAAATATCAAAAAATTCGAAATAATTTGAAAACAACTTTAATATATGAAACAACGTTTGAAAGGTTCCTCAGGCTGACGTCATCCGACGCAGCCGCTGATTGGTCAAAAAGTTATGAGACTACCTTGCCTTTATATACCTTGCACGAATGAGCTATAAAGGATAAAATCAAGCTGACAAGAATTGATAAGTTTACATCCATAACAGGTTAATTAAATAGATATAATCTTAAAAATTCTATCTATGATGCCAAAAAATCTTTAAAATGTATATAGGATTTTTTTTAAATGGCATAAGTGCCACGAGGCTTTATTTACATGTTCACACGATCCTTATTTGAAAAGTTTCATATAACCATCAGAATTTAAAGTGCCTGCATATATCCACATACATAAACATTGTCATATGTACACTGGAAAAAAAATTAATGGATACAAATAACTCAAATTATTTGAATCATATTTATTAAAAAAAAAAAGTAAAATTTATATTTGATCCAAACAGCCTAATTTATTGATACAAATAAATGATTTTTTTAATTGGATAAATTAAAACTATTCGATGCAACTATTTTAAACATTCAGTCTAGATGAGAATTTCTGTTGATACAAATATAAATTATTTGATGTCAATAACATAGTATCTTGGACCAACAAAATACAATTATTCCAGAGTACGCAAGTTACCTCTCGTTAGGGAACTGTACTTCTGCTCCGTATATAGGTACGTATAAGACAGCCAAATTTTTAACCGACTTGGGGAAAACCCAGTTGCATAATTTGGAAATGTGACACCCGCTTTCTTAGCTTCTATCAATTCCAATTGCTCGTAAAGTTGGGCTCCTCTTCAAGATTTAAGGGGGCAGACCCAGTTAGAATTTTGAAAAAATCAATTTTTTGCATTTTCTCAAAGTAGAATATTTCAAAGGTATTCTCTGAAAATTTCAGACAAATGTTCCTGTCCATAGACGATTCAGTGTAATTTCCAAAATAAATTTTTTATCTGCATGCAAATCGTACTTAAAACTTTAAACGCGTTTTTCTCGAAACCATGTTTTCGAAGTCGGTGATCACTGTAACTTGAGAACGGCTTTGCCGATCGATTTGAAATTTTTCTCACTTATTCTATACATAATTGACCTTCGGATGAACGAAGGATTTTTTTTGGACGATTATCATTTTTTTTATAGCCGAAAATGGGAGTGAAATTTTAGTCGAATAAAGAACTTTAACTTTCAATATCCGCCATTTTGTAAAAATTTAAAATATTTCAAATCCCTTCGTTCATCCGGAGTATTATTATGTCATTACCTAATGATCCCTTTTTTTTCAGATGATCTAGTGACGAGCAGCAGTGATCACGGCAAAACACTTTTTTTTTACTCCTCTCAAATTTGCTGTACCCCACTTATTTTTTAATATTTTGCCATAAAAAAATTACAATGTTTTCTGTAAATACATATCTTTCATGTGGAAAAACATTTGTTGTTAATTATTTTAACGCGTGGCCAAAAAAAAATCCTAAAAAAGAGCTTTCCCAACTGGGTCTGCCCCCTTAAAATAATTTTGAACTTGATCGTATTAAAGCAAATTATTTCGATCAAAGAAATATTTATTTAGCTTTAATACGAAATTATTGGCTGCTGCACAAATACTTTATTTACTTGAATCAATTAATATTTATTTGTTCCAACAATTTTTTTTCAGTGTAAGGTAATACGGTACATAAGTGGCGATGTGAAGAGTCCCTAAGGGCAATAAACCATTAACGAGTGCCCTGCACACATTCAATCAAACCAGCTGTACAGACACACACACACATACAAACACATATATGTTCACAACTGCACTGCAGGCACTCCACAGCACACTTCTCGCGATATAGGTGTACCTGTAATAGCCTGTATAGTAGTGCTATCGATCATGCACAGATCGGACGCAATCGGATATGTCCGTAATCCCGCACTAATAATAAATTAATGTGCATGCATGCATTCAAGGTTTGTTTGTTTGTTTCTATATAGTAATGAGCGATCGTATTGTTTATTATCTACTTTTATGTCCGGTAGCTCGCAAAATTTGCTAGCTTGCAAGCACTCTCAAATGAGGTATTAATTATGTACCTACTAGTATCTATGGATTAGCTATGGAATTTAAGATTAATTTTTTTTTTGGGAAGAAAACCTCCTATTTTTTCAACCGGATACAGATGTTTACTGAAGTCGATTTTTGAATTTTTCGAATTACTTTGAAACAGTGCGAATTAGTGTAGTTGAAAATTATAAATGAAGAGCAAAAAAAGGTCATTGCAATTGGAATATTTATACAACAAAGAAGATAGATAAATACAGTTTAAAAAGGCAAAAAAGGTCATTACAATTGAAACACAGAAAAATACTTAAAAAAAGGTACATCCAGTTGAAAAATTACAAGTAGAAAAAAAGGAAAATGTGCAGTTGAAAAATTTTCTTAAAATAACCCCTGATAATCCGTGAGACATCTGGGAACCTTTCCTAATTAATAAATACAAAAATAGACAAAACATTTTTTGTCTTTGGCTTCTAAAATGTTAAATACGCCTCTGTAAATTGAGGGTGATTTTTTATTATGTCACCGTAAACATTGGCGCTTCGTGCACAATAGCTTTTCAGTTAGATGAAGCGATACAAGTTCAGATTTGGAATTTCCTGTGATGCCTCAACCGTGATCTGCTTATGACTCATTTGTAACGTCAGGGCTGTTAAAATAAGCTAATCTCATACTACTAGAGTCTATGTATAATTTAATTAGTAAAGAAATAGGAAATATAAAATTTATCTGCATATATCAAACATAATACCTACTGCTGTCATAGAAATAAAAAAAAAGGTAGTTTAATTTTTACTATCTCCAAAATTGTGTATCCTAAAAAGCACTGATTTTTAGGGTTCCGTAGAAAACTAGGAACCCTTATGATTTCGATCTGTCCATCTGTCTGTCTAAATGTCATTTATTTATAAATAATTTGCAGTTGAAATATTATATAATTTTATTAATCATTAGACTTTTAAATACATGGCAATTAATATAATGATGTATAACGTATTTTAATCATTATTAAATCAAACAATATTTATATATTACAACATTTTCTATATTTAAAACAATGTATATTATAATGAATATAATATACATTAATATTAAATATTATATAAACAAATAAAATAAAATTTGTTCTTAGTCTCCCTGTTTAATACCCTGTACAAAGTGCTTATTAGTTAACAAATTTTCTTCAATTTATTTATAATATTGAACATTATAATTTATATATAATATAATCTACCATACAGGCGTGATATATTTTTTGAATCGATGCAACGTTCTAAAAATGTCACAACCCTAGAGTATTTTTTTAGATTTCTTTTGTTTGTGTAATTTATGGTGCATATAAAACAAGGAAACGACCTTCTGAACTCTTTTTTTTGATACCGTATAATATATTTTTGTTCGAACGTTCTCGGTTTTTTATACATATACCAACATGAATATTTTTAATTTTATTTTAAATAAAAAATAAAACACCATAACTCAAAAATAAAGTAATACATTTAAAATTTAATAGAAACTAAAGAGAAACATCTCTAAACATATACAGGTACACAAGACTTTGCTTTTTTGTAAAAAGTATATTTCCCTTCTACCCCACCAGGTGTTTTTTTTTTTTTTAGAAATATACTTTTTTGCGCGAAAATAAACTATAAAAATAATAGAAGTTCATTTGTTTTTCGATTATATCAGTGGTATTGAAATGGGGTACCGCAGTGCCTATCTGGAGGTTTCACAGGTCAAAATAAAAATTCGAAAAAAAATATTAAAATAAAAAATATTAAGTTATATTTAAAAATTAATGCATTTAATTGTCTCTATCTCTACATAAAGAACCTATGATAAACATTGATTTTCATTGAATATTATTTTAAGATGTATTTTTCTAAGGGTGGGAAAGGTTTCGTGAGTCGACAAGTTTGAAGACCACTGGATAAATGTGATACTTTTCAAACTGTGACAGTAACAAACAAAATTTTTTCAAATTAATCATAAAACTTCTGTCTAATTTTTTAGTTTTAGATATGTTTATACATTTTGAGATTATACTTTTAGAGATGTTTTACTATACAGCAAAAACAGCTACATAATTAAAATATTACAGTCACTCATTTTTGATTTTAATTTGTTAATAATATGACGTTTTAACAACTCTAATTTTAATAATTAAACTATATTAATATTAATTATATTAATATTAACAAAAAAAACTGTATCAGGTTTTCAAACCAGCTATATATAGGACCGTGGACATATATGGGTTAAGAAACTATAGAATATACATATATGTATACGCAATTTTTTTGTCTGACCTTTGAAAATTCTACTTGTATTCAAAATTTCAAAAGACATTTAAAAATTTCTTAGACTACGCCACTGTATAATTACACACGTGGCAATGTTTTTGTCCAAGTTCGCGCAGTCACGGTGTAATAGCGTCGAATTAACTAAAACTTAACCTACAATATCTACACGGCCACACCTACGCTAACATGTTGTATGAATGCCATTCCATGAAAGGTATACTGCTATATTATACTTTGTGATTATTGTTTGACGATAACTTCAAAAATGAAAGGTCACTGTCGACGCCATAGAAATTTTGAATTATTTTTATGTATTAGAAAGCATCAAATTAATATCAATTGTATTGAAATTGAAATACAAATTTTTATTCATACGATTATTATTAACTTTTTTTATATTTTTTGAGAAAAGAAAAATAGTTTGTTCTAACTTTTTTTTTGTAAAGTACGATTTCGAATTTCCATTTGAAAATCAGTCCTCAAAGGAGACTACCAAACTTTATCAATTTTTCCATTCATTTTTTCCAAAATGTTTAATTTTATGTTATTAGATATTCCTTTATTTGCATCAATTTTTAAAATGATGAATTTTTTCGAGGTTCAACTTTATTTTCCCTGGACTATTATACTATAAAAATCAATACATTTTTATGCTAGCTGCATTCATGTATGTAATAGGTACACCCAGCGCTGGATTTAACTTTTTGGTGCCCTAGTTTTTTCTCTTTTTGTTGTTTGTTGTTAAATTTTCAAAGAAAATTATTGCATTGGATTTTTTTCATTTTGAATTATGTTTCAAACTCGACCAAATATAAACGCATTTAATTGTTTTTGAGTGACTAGCAACATGATATTTTTCCCATAAAATACAGCTTATCAATTATTATATTATCATAATAACTCCTTTACATTGTTTCAAAGACGATTCTTTCTTTTATATCTTTTGTGTCGTAGTACTTATCATTTTGTAATCATTAACAAGTATCCATCACTGCATGTTCATTACGGGTTTTATTTTATCCATTACTGAAGAAAAAACATAAACAAAATAAAAGGCTATAATTTAAAAAAACAAACTATATTTGCGGACTTGGGTAATTAAATTGATTAAATAAAGAATTACTTGTTTTATTAGTAATATGAGTTCATGAGAATTACAAAAAAGAAACCCGTCAATCACAAAAACAGTACTGGTGCCAGTACCTTAGCTCTAACTAGGAAAAAAATTATGGTGCCCCCTCTGTGATGATGCCCTAGGCCAGGCCTGCACAACTCAAAATGTAATACTTTATGAAAAACTTGTGCGGGCCGAAAGAAAATAGAGCAAGCTATTAAGAAAATAATAATAATAAAGAATATTTCTTTTATTTGACGAAAAAAATTATAAATTTATTGATTATTTACAAATGAAATAAATATTTATATTATTTTTCTGTGTATACGAATTTCGTAATATTATAAATAAATAAGCTAGGGAATATTATTTTTAATTTATAATATTATGAACTTTCACCAATGTCTTCGCGGGCCGCATGTGGCCCACGGGCCGTATGTTGTGCAGGCCTGCCCTAGGCTGATGCCTAGTGTGCTTTATTAAAAAATCCATCACTGGGTACACCACTGGCAAGGTGCAGCAGCGTTTAACCTAGCAACTTGCGATACTTAATAGCGATAAACTGTGAGATCATTGTCGTCACGGCAGTCGATAATCTCAGACACTAAATAATAACACGCCGTGAAGATCTTGCCAGAAATTACAAACAGGTCACGATCGGCCGCATATACTCAGTGCCGATACAGGAACAAATTATACGAAATTGGTTCTGTTCTTAAATAATACGTAAGTACTATGTCTCAATACAACTGATGTAATTTATCACTGGGTTATAACAACAAGTGAACGCCAATTATTCTTTCGGTATTAACAAATAAGGATGTAAATAACTGTTATAGGTATTGGTTATCCAAACAAAGAAATGTCTAGTTGATTGAATACTAACTATTTAAAATATTATATTTTTAATTTTATTACTTTAACAAATTTTTAACGTTTTCCCCTAGCGGTACTAGGGAGTAACCTCAGAAGAATGCATGCGAGAAAAATATGTCACACTTAGAAAAATTTGTTTCCTCGTAATATCGAAGATACGAGAAAATTTGTGATCGTTTTAGAATGAGACAAACAAATTGCTCTTTGATTTCAAAATTTTAAATTGATTTTTTTGTTTCAGGTCAAGACTTACGTTTTTCGTCCCAAGTTTGTCTGTCTGTGTGTGTTTGTCCCATGAATCCTTGTTGCATAGCTCATGAACCATTGAACCGATATTAATGAAACTTGGTTGGATGGTTAGGTCTGGCTTGAGGACGGTCCTATTTCAAAATCATCAAAATCGTGTGTAAAGGGGAGAGGTAACATCCCAAAATATTTATTTTTTCAAGATATCGATTTGGTCGACCAAATCAACGCAGTTTACACCCAGAAGCCAAGATTCATATTCAGATCACCGCAGAAACATGAGTTCTTTTTTTAAACCTTACGTCTTTAGTATTTGTATGCCCAAATACTTTTATCAAAAGTAACTTTTACTGATACATATAGATATAAAATGCCAAGGCTATTATTTGAATTACGAATTCCATCTTCTAATAAGGTGCAGCAAAAAACAGACACAAGATAATGCTATAGCATTGTGGCGAAAGTTAAACATATCTGACGAAAGTAAGATCGTAAGCAACCTCCTCAAATCTTACAGCTCTGATTTATAATTTTAGTTATAAAAGTCGCAGCTTATATCCAGAAGTCGATACACAACATATATACGTAAAAATAAATCATCTAAAACTGAAAACTTACAACAAACAAAATACAATAAAATCCGATTTGTGTACTCATAAATATACCGACTTCACACATATGTACATAAAGTCGTAGGAAATATTTCCCATTACAGTGTGTTCCCTCTCATTACACTGGAAAGAATTTATGGGTTGTAAACAGTCAGCGTGCGTATAAACACACAATCACTGAAATACGTCGTGGATAATCAGCTAACGCGTAAATTGCAACGTAACGCGCGGTATTTTTAGTTAGATTTACACGGTGAAGAAATAACGATTAGGGTGCAAACACAATAACAAGTTATAAAAGATAACTTATTGTTAATTTTTTTTAATGCATAGACCAGGCATCTGACTCGAGAGCAGAGTCGTGCCAAAAGAAAGAGATAGAAACAGGTTTGGAATATACTTGTCCTTTTTTTAAACAGGAGTGTAACTATTTCATTCTTGGCCCTGAACATTAAAAATATTCATAGATATATATATTCTTCCTTTTTCGTAGCTTCGTAATGTAACCTAATATCAAAAAAAATATTTAAAATTTTGTTAAGTAAATCTTGTATGTGCTGTTTATAAGTGTAATCCACCTCATAATTTTGTAGCAACCACATGGGAATTGACAGGAATTGATTTAAAACTATTTTATATATATATATATATATGTTGTATACTTAATATTGTTGGTAGCAAAAATGTTACTTTCCCGGAATATCCGTTAATAATTTTGCAAATTTCTATCAGATAAATTGATATATTTTTTTTAATTTCCTCGATGAAATATGAACCATTATAGTGTGTTTATTGTTTATATTATTTACTTTTCTAATAAAAAACTTATTACACAAAAATCACAAGATAGATATACAAAAATATATCGAACAGAATTACTACCCTGAACTATAGTAAGCTACCAATCAGATTCTTAGAAAAAGAGATAGATATATTCCAAACTACACTGCATCTCTCTCTCACTTTTTGAACAGATGTTACACCATTATGTTTATACAAAATGCATTGTCCATTCTCTATGTCTATGGTTTAATGCATACCGTAAGAAAAATATATCTTCCATGGGTGTAACGGGACTTTCTTATACGTAATACTAAAAATAAACAATGTATATATGTGAATCCACTGATATTTCTGGCTAATTAAATAAAAAATAACATTGTTTACAATTTTTATTTCTGCTACATTAAACCTTAAGAAATTCGTGAATGATTGCGATTTGAAACTATAAAATTTATTATTTACATATATTATTTTTACATCCCTGCTTTGATCGGCCCATCAGCAACATCCTTTTATTCCTGTTGAATAACCAAAAACCCACTCACCCTGTCGGACTAGTCTAATGCCTACCGACATTAAGCGCCAAAGAAAAAAAACTATTCTATAAAAGAAGAGTCGCGATACTAAATGCGATTTTTGCAGAAGAATATACGGAAATTAGTATAGATGATCGAACAGAATAAATAGTCTATGAAACACTGCGGAAGAACATAATTCAACAATAATAATAAATATAATATACATATGTATAATTAATAAAAATATAATAGTAGTGACGTTAAATATAAATAAAAACAAACTTGTTTGTCTAAACGTCAAAATTTATTTATTTAAGAAAAGGTAATCGCAAGCTTTCGATTCACAGAATCATCGTCAGGCTATTAATAAAGATTTAAATTTGAGAACGATGAATATTATTGAGATAACGACATCGTTCTTAAATTTAAATCTTTATTAATAGCCTGACGATGATTCTGTGAATCGAAAGCTTGCGATTACCTTTTCTTAAATAAATAAATTTTGACGTTTAGACAAACAAGTTTGTTTTTATATCTATATATATAAAAATATTTAGATAATTTTTACGAGCAGTATCGTGGCTAATAATATTTTATGAAAATCTAAAATTTAACATCAAAAGATGAAAAAGAATCTTTTGCACAGCGTCTTTTGTTTCTATGATGTCAGAGCATAGAACTGTCATTTATAGAAAAACACAGTAGCTATGGAATATAAGACGCTGAAAACAATTACTATATGTGAATGTCAGTTAGAATCATGATACCTACAAATATATATCTTTCCAGCATTTTACAATATAAATAAACGGATTATTTATTTATTTTTGATTTTCATACAAATTCTAAGATAAGACCTGGTGTTTCCTGGGAGAAAATATAATTTTATACGATTTTTTCAATAACTACTGAATGGATTTTATTCCGGGTTTCACCAATGGATAGGTTAAGTTTAGGTGTATAATTTGTGGATATTTTGGGTAAATTTCATGAAACCGGAAAAAACAATTTGTGGTGAACCGTTTGTTGGTAGCATGTTGGGTGGGTATGTTGGGTGGGCATGTCGGGTGGGCATGTTGGGTGAGCATGTTGGGTGGGCATGTCGGGTGGGCAAGATTACTTTATGTTTAATTAAATTAATATCCCGGGTAACACCGGGCCAATGCGCTAGTAATTAATAAATAAATGTATACGTAAATAAATCGATTCCTTAAACACAAGTCTGGCTCTTTATGGATAAATTAAACATAAGTAATGCTTTAATTTACATTTATAACGTGGAAACATGTGCGAACATTTAATTTACGTGAAGGCATACCAACAGCTCCACATGTAACTGAATGCTGCTAACTCGACAAGATATGGAACACGACTGATGTCAACGTATTTGCTCATTAGAATGTTTTCTACGTCCAAAGATATTTACTGTGCATCGTTTTGTCGCTAGTGGGATCCTTAACTAAAATATTTGTTGGATTAACCGAATCCTCTAGACTCTAGATATTAGGTGCATCTCTAAAAGTCATAACTAAATATTACTTTTTATAGGTGGAAATCCTTGTTTTTTATATATAACGAAAACAATATTTTCTTAACCCAGTCAGACAGTATTTTTTTTCCCATAAAATTAAAAAAGTTTACCACAATATTTATTGCCTCCTCGCCATATTGAAGATATGAGTGGTCGTTTTTTAAAACTATTTAGGTGTAGAGGAACAAGACAATAACATTCTTAAATTGCTACTTTGAGAATTTGTAATCTGGGAGCTTAGACAATATGTATCGGAGGATTGCAATCGGGAGAGCTTGGTGACCATTCATTCTTTAACAAAAAATCAATCAAATTATCCTTGCACCATTCTTGAATAATGTTTGCTGTGTGGGAGGGGCACCCATCTTGTTGAAATCAATAATAATCATCTCAAAAGAAATTTTTGGCATTTAGCATGACTTTTTTCTTTAAAACTCTTTTACGCCTTTTCCAATAAAAATTAAGGGTAATTTGCCTCTTGGGTTGATGGCGCCCCAAACCATGACCGACGCAACATTTTAGAATCTTGGAACGTGTCTTTTGTCTTCCGGGATGTCCTTAATCCTAGCAAACCAAACTCTTCATACTGGTAGTTGTGGAATTGCTCCAGAACAAATAACTTCTCATCAGAAAATATAAATTCATCACCAGCGTGCCAAGCTATTTTTTAAATATTATTTCTCGATATACTTTCATTTTAGATAATATAACGGTACTTTAAATTGTTTTTTGGGAAAGAATGGGTTACTAAAATAAATCGTCGATGAAGAGTTGTATCAAAATATTATTATTAACCAAAGAAACGCTCCTGAAAGATTTTTATAGCTTAAAATATACCAACAATGAATTTCGTGAAGTTAAGGATCCCATTTTAGTTACAGTATGAAAATGTCATTCCCGTAATTATTGTACCAGAGTGAATGAACAAACACAGGCACACATATATTTATTTTTGTGTGAGTTTTTTGTTCACAGACTAAATCTGTGAAAAACTTCCCCGGTGACATTTTTTACTATAATAAAGGAAACACAGCAATATAAACTGAAGTTAAAGTGCTTTTTTCTTTGTTTATTTGGATGAATACGAGATGTGCTGCATTTGAACAGAAAACAATAATAAAACGACAGGATTCTAAATGTCTCATTATTGTTGGAACAAAGTAAAAAAAAAAAATACTTATTTAATATTTGTTCACAATAAATATTTTAATTTACAATTTTAAGTTTTTGTTAACAATACAGTGTTCTTTAAATTTCGTTTTTATACAAATAAATATTCGTGCATATTACGTATCTAATATATTTTATAATATCTAGTTTGAGCAGATATCAATATTTTATAACCGATTATTTTTTTAATTCTTATTATTTCGAAAAAATGTAATTTTTTACTATGATCGTTTGATGGCACATGTTTAGAACTACTGTATTAATGTAATAATTAAATAAATAATTTGATAAAAATTCAAAAACATAATAATATCAAATTCAAGACAAAATACATACATAAATTTCCTAACGTATGCAACCAAATAAACCTTCGTGTAGTTTGGATAGAAGAAATCACTTTAAAAAAAAGGAAAGCTTACTGTTTCGATTCGATTTCGTCAATGGACGTTCGAGGGGAGGAAAAATGCCCCACTTCCCCTACCCATGAATAACCTAACCTTAAGTAATGTAATAATCTAACTTAGTTTAGTACTTTTTTTTTTAACATCGCGTAAAATTCTGGTCTCACATCTACAAGCTTTATTGATAATTTATATTCTCTATAGTGAAAATTAATGGATGTTTTTAGTTACAACTGAAGGAAAAACAAATACACATTTACTTGTTCCCTATCTCTTTCAGACATCTGATCCGTAGTATAGAAGTTATCCTTGTTCGACTTTTGTCGCCATTGTTACAAGTTTAATAACGTAAATTACCATCATCTCTTTACATTTTGCTACCCAGCCTATTCAATTCATATTTCACTAAAAAACTAATAACTCTCTGTCACAAAACGAAAGCAATTCAAAACCAGTCATTCATCTTTACAATTTCATCTCGCATAAAAAAATCCTAAGAGTATTTCCATGTAAATAAATAATTATCGATTTCCAGACTGAAAAGAATCCACCCCCATCCCCAAATCAAGTATGTATGGTACTCACTGGCCGCAGGAGATTGGATCAGCGTGGAGGTGGTCGGAGATGCAGCGGAAGAGGCCGGAGGACGCGCAGGCGCACTGCAGCTATTGCTGATGTCACTCAACGAGCTGTTGATGCTTCCGGAAGACGCCTGCTGGTGCGCCGCGGCCGCGCTGCTCTTCGCACACGCGGTCTCGTACGAACGAGTGCGTGTACGTCGACTGTAATTCATCACAATTGTAATTTAAATACTATATTTTTACGAAACAAACTGTAACAGCTATAAACAAGTTAAGTCTTGAGGCTTCCGCGGTGATCTTGATATGGATTTTGGCTTCTGGGTGTATTAGCCATGTAGCAGGAGTAGCAAATGCTACGGGCCCCGCGTCCAATGGTTGATACGGGGTGTCGAAATCTACAGTAATTAATAATTTAATTTTAGGGTTTCCAATCTCGATCTTTGATTTTTGTAATCGAATTTTCTGAATTTGCCCACATTAAATTGAGAAAAATTTGCCTGTAAAAGTGGTGTTTTATTATACACTCCTCAAAAAAGTAAGGGATAATTAAAAAAAAGTAAAAAAAATTCAAATTTTCAAACAAATATATCGCCGCGAAATATTATTAGATTTCCATGATCCAATGCTTATTCAAAAGTTTGCACTTTCTAATTTTTTTTAGAGGGGTGGTGACACTATCGATTTCCACTTCGGGTGTCATCCTCCCCCAATCCTAGTGACGCCACTGCCAAAGGCCTCTTTATAACATTTGCTACCGGCCCCGCGCTGGCTTACACCTAGAAGTCAAGATCCAAGTTATGTACTATTTTCAAATCAGATTGATGGTAAGAAAACTGCATTTTTTATACATTTAGTGGAAGCATATAAGCGATTTTTTAAAATAAGAAATTGAAAAGAAGAAGCAATTTTTTGGACCTTTTTGAAAAAACGGTCTTTTTACGGTTTCTTTTGTACATTTTTTAAAATATCAACATTTCCTTTGGTCGGATTGCAAAACTAAAAAATTGTCTTCGTTATGAATTTTCCTACAAAACTGAATAGTTTGCTGGGTATTATTGATTTTAGTAAATAAAATATTTTACTTAGGTACTTTAAAAAAAATCAGAAAAAAATTAAAATATGTTATACGTTAAAATCAATAATATTGAGCAAAAAATTAAGTTTTAAAAACATTTGTAGAATTTTCTGTGATACCATCATAAAGTACATAAAAAAATCTGCAATATAAAAAAAAATGTCCCTTGACCGTATTTTTTCCACAGGTTATCACAGAGTCAATTTTGATTTTTAAATGCATTTTTTAGCCGTTATTTATAATCATAAGGAATAATGGTACATCATTTTTTTAAATTCGATTTTGTTCGGAATTTTATCATCTTTATAATAATTGTCTAATATCATAAATATAAAGCATCATCAAACTGTTTTAAGCATTAAGAAAATGGTATCATTATTGGAATAAGTAAGTTAATTTAGAGTTCACATACAAAAATACAATAATTAAAAATTTAATTACTGCAAAAAATTATATTTGATCAGTTATTTGATTTCTCTTTTAAAATCAAGGCTAAGACAATATAATAATTTCGTGAATGTACTATTAAAAGTTATGTAAGTTAATCGATATAAATGTTTATGAGTGTAGTTTAAAATAATAATGAAATTAAATGTGAAACTGTTAATTATAGTATCAGAAATAGTAAATAGATACAATATGTTACTTTTGTTTTCATTTCGTAATAGATTGTTGTTACAAGTGAGTGTAAATAAAAACATAATATTTACCTTTTCGGTTTCGATGCAGTATTTGTCGATTTAACATTACTACTTGAACTTTTTCCTAATACAGTTTTTCGAACACTACCCGCACTAGAAATACTCGCCGCGACTTTAGATTTCACTTCTTTCAAGTTCGGTTTAGACTTCCCGTCAGATATTTTACTCATAACAGCATCCCATTTGTTATTCACCTTTCTGGGTGTTGGTTTTCTGTTCTCCTGATTCTCATCATTTGTTTTACTTGATTCCAACATCGACTTAACCTTAGACACTACATTTCTATTGGGCATTTTGTGTTTTTTAACAACTGTTTCATCATTTATTTTCTTAGCACTCCTTGATGAAATACTGCACTGACTAGATTGCCCTGATGAATTTTTCCTACCTCTGCTAACAATGGAGTTTCTAGAACTGTCTAATCTATTTGTATCCATTGCTACGTCATCTTCTAATAAAATATTATCATTCTTTTCTAAATTATCGCTCGAAATGTCCTGTGTTTTTGGTATTTCTTGACTATTTTCTGATATAGTTTTTGTCGACACATCAGAAGGAGATTGATCTTCTTCACCATGTACTGGTAGAAGCTTGTCGACATTGTTTCGATTTCGTTCCATATCAGATAATTCGTCAGCACGAGTATTTGTTTCTAAATCTGTAAATATTCCACTCGAATCCATTTCTTCTCCGATTTGATTTTGATTGTTTACAAACATTTCTTCGGGATCGGCTTGAATATTTTGAGCATTAAGCCCATACAACTGACCATCGATTACTTGTACTCTTCGATCACCTCTCGGAGCGTTATCATCATGGCCATCAGCATCGCTTTCTGTAAAAAAATCTGAATCCGTCATAGGATCTTGCCTCCTGGACACAGCCCGATTCCATTGATTATTAACAACACCAACTAAACCGGGATTTGATGGTTTATGGACAGTTGGTGAATGATCTCCTCCTCTACTTGCAGGTCTTGACATTTCACCATCACCTTGGTAACCAGTGTCTAAGCTCATGATACTAGTGATACTAGTTATGAAACTATTCGAAGTTTTTGTTGTTGATTTAGATGCATCTGTTTTAGGTTCCTGATCTATACTTGCATTTCCAACTTCAACGTAATCAGTTTTAACTCCCACAGGATCCAAAGGCAATTCTTCAGGAGAAGGCGTTTGCTCACAACGTAATGCTTGTTTTAAAAGATTACCTTTAGAATTACCCTCGACTGAATCGAAAGGAAGATCCATATTTATAGTGGTATCTAAGTTACTGCCAGTACAATCTGATATTAGCCTAGTTTCTTCAAGCATCTCTTCATCTAACAAACCTAAACTCAAATCAACAGTACTGTTTTCAGCAACATTTGGGCTTATGAGTTCAATTACATCACATGTCTTAAACGGTCTTATAATAAAAGTATCATAATTTTCATCTTCTTGTATTATAAGTTCTACCTTATTGTCTTTTACAATATCTACAGTTTCGATATTAGCACTATTATTTTGTACTAAACAGTTTTGAGATGCAGCAGCACCAATATTTTCTGAACTGGGGGTAGGAGAATGATTAGATATTGTTTTATCAGATTGTTTTGAATCTGCAAGTAATGAACTTAAATCGTCTGTTGATGGTGTTTTAGGAAATTCACACATTTGATCGGGTGTCAAAATACCCAGCGATTCATCATGTTCAAACGAATTTTGTTTACTTAAACAATGCGGTCCTGGTAACGGATTTTTATTAGTTTTAGATACTTTTTCTACTTGATTTAATTCACTAGGACTTAATGACGGAAATGATTCGTTAATGATTCCCGATGCGTCAGGTGAATTACCCGATAATTTTATTATTTTATCCAAAGAAAAATTTAATCTACTTATTGGAGATATTTGTTGTACTTTTTTAACAGCCCCATTTATTGGTAACTCTAAATTTGGCCTTTTCAATGTTAAACTCATTGGATGTGTATCCATTGGCTCCACCAGTATCTTAGGAGCATCATCATTTTCATTTGCGTTTTCAGATACACGAAAAGTTTCGACGATATTTAATACAGCATACGTTTTATCATTTATCAAATTATCAACTGAAGGTTTACTTGCTTCAAGTTGAGATGGTAATATTATAGGATGTTCGATAGTATGGGTCATCCGTCTTTCGTTACTGATTTTTGGAAAATCATCTTCCATTATATCATCTTCTACAGTCTCTGTTAATCTTCTTTTGGGATCAATTTCTTCAACACTGTATTGCTGTAATCTTTTTAAACTACGTTGTTTATCTATATCATTATTTGGAATATAAATCACAGTATCATTTCTTGAAGTATCGCTGGCACTGGACCCACTATCCATTAAAAAGATTTGTTCTTCTATACAATCTGATTTGGAATTATTTGGGTTTATTTCAAGCAAACTATATGGCCCAGAATCAGTGTGATCCGTATTTTCGAAATGTATTATTCGTTTTTCACTCTTATCTTCAATAATTTTCGTTTCGTGGCAATCAACATTAGGCAATCTTTTCCTTGCGGTTAGTACGGGACTCTTGCCGTTATCTCGAGACGATGCTTTTTGTTCAAACTTTGATTTGAGTTTCGCAAATTTCGATTTTGAATCAGATGCAAGTTGTACTTTTGAAAATGGAGCTATGATTCCATGGTTTTCTTTACATGAAAAGTAACGGACACCTTTCACCATTCCATTATGTTTCCCTACAGAATTTTCCAACTCAACTCCGCACCATTTTGAACCTGATGATTCAAACTGAACCGACCCCAAGTACAAAAGTGTTCCGTATTCAGACTCTCCGACCAATACTCGTTTTCCAATTGCATTTTCATTAATTTCGTTATAATCATCATGATCTTTATGGGTAAAAGAAATAGATGAATTTTTAAACGACTTTAATAAGGACGCCGTGTTTTCTTTCAATGATTTTAATGAAAAACCACTGGACTCTTGATCGCAATTTGTTGAACTATTTGATTTGAATATCACAGTATTATTTTCTTTTGGTTTTATATTTAATGAATAGGTCACGTTGTTGTGTTTCGGTATTTCGTAAATGTTATCACTAGCTGTAAATTCGACATCAAGTAATGTCGAGTTTAATTTCGGATGAAATATCAAAGAGTCATCCTGGGATAACCTACAGTTTCTCGGTTCGATTTTCGATTCAATCGGTTCGCTAAAGTTCGAAAACTCGGATGAAGGCGATGATTTAAGCGACTGATATTTTTTGAACACAGGTTGTCTAAGTTTGCATTGTGTCGATGGTGAGATGGAATCTAGTTGTTGATTAGAATCAGAATGCTCGGTTCTATTTATTGAGAGCGATGCCGGTAGCGTCAGCTGAGTTTTAAGCCGAATTCGAGGAATGCCGCTAGATGGAGGAGTTATCAATCTACTTCCCCCGAGTGGGATTCTAGAAGCACCACACACCGGTTGAGGGATCCGTGCTTCACTCGGTGGCTGTAACAAAAAACATATTTTGTTAATGAAAATTTGTAACAATAAAATAAATATCGTATTTTATTGTCAGGGGAATAAAAAAAAACACATTAATTTCTCATTCCAATAACTAGGAAACAAAGGTAGATTTGAAAACTGGAAAGCCTTTACTCCATAATTCGGTCAAAAATAATCGTACAGTGAATCGAAGAGAAAAAAACCTGATCTACAAAAGTCAATAATTAGATTTTGTCAAAAAATTTTAACACGGCTCGTGGAGGCTCTCAAAAATGATATACATTTTCTATTTTTTTGACGATAATAAAAAATTTTGAGGATCAGCAAGCATTTTTATAAAATAGGTAAAATACAGAATACAGGAAATGTACATAACTCAACTCAATATCAAAAGATGTGACGAACGACAACTATAAACGGAATTAAATTTTGTAATGGAATGTTCCCTCGAGGGAGGGTGTGTGTGTCTGTGTAAGTGTGTGTGTGTGTGTGTGGGTTAACGGGTGGTGGTATGCGGAATTCCTCAAGCGGATATGAGACTTCACGCTAGATCGATAATGCGTGATGTGGTGACATACGGCCCAAAGGTACAGACGACCTCCTAGGTCAGGACGACTTGTTCAAGTGTTTTACGCATCACAACATTTAAAAAAAATTGGGATATACTCGTAATTCGTAATAAAAAATGTACCAATAATACAGTAGTTTAAAAATGTTATATTTTGAGACATTGAAATTGCCGGCAGAAAAATTCTATCACGTTGAATTTTTTAGATGTAGCAAGTTTATATCGACCTTTTATTTCAATGTTTAGTAATATATAACATATATTTTACTGCTATACAAATAATTTGTTAATTATATGTTTACAAAAACACCGGATATCAATACGAAAAAAAAATCTAGTCCGACCTATGTATACATAATAATTTTACCCACAGTACCATCTTCAGCGGAAATCCAATCTATGTTGATTGCTTTAATGATTTAATTTCACGCCGGTAGCACGTTATTATTTAATGAGTTTCATAATTCGATTTACTCCAAAACATGCATTTACAGGGTTCAACAAAACTATAAAACTTTATGTGACAGTTGATGGCAGTAATAATAATATTTATACGACCAGAAAATTGCTTTATTGTCTACAGAAATTGTTAAAAATAATGTCTTTATACAATTGATACATTTTTCATAACAATAAGAAAAACATTATTATTGTAAATTTATAATAATATAGATTATATTAAAGAAAGCACTTTTGATGTTAATATATTTTTTATTGAATAAATAAATCTAAATCAACATTATATGTATAATGTACATATATTAACTCCCAACAATTGGCATCTTCTAAGGATTTTAATGAAATACTACAAAATGATTAATTATATATTTCTTACAAGAGAACTTTTCCATTAGTATCAAATGAAATGAAGTCAAAGGATATTCAATCTAGAAAAATAAACGCTCAAGTCAATATTGTTTGAGTTATAAATGATTTTCTCATAAGAATCTGATTTCTATTTAATAAGAACTTCTCACAATCCGTAGTTCATTTCTATTTCAATTCAACAATATAGACAATATATAAAATCATCCTTGGTAAATTTATTATTTCAAAAATAGAAATAGAAATATATGTATACATTATTTTCGAAATATTAATTTTTCATTTTAAACAATAGTAAACACAAGTAATAATTTTTCACTATTGAATTGCATTTTATAATTGATAAATCGTGTATTGAAAATAGACAAAAAAAATACTAAGGGCATAGTGGCAACTAGGAAATATTTATCTATATTATTATGAAGATGGAAAGTTAATTACTCGAAAATTTCAAATGTTAATTTATAATTCAATATAACATATTTATTGAATTTCATTAAGGTGATTTTATCACGAGATACGTATGTATAATAAATTATTATATTTTTCTGTTTAATGACGCATCATAGACAGTTGCAACATTTATATTTTTATTAACTTCTCAAGCAGAAGAAACATTTAACGTTTTCTATATTTAATCGCTTCACGATTTCTACCAACGTTTCGTCAGACATAATAATAAAGAGCATACGACCGACCACGAAGACGTAAGTACCAGAGCTGGGCGCGGGCCATGAATTTTTCGAGTCACGGTCGTAAGCGTGTGTGATCGTGAGTATATTTTGAAGATAATTTTTTTATAAACTTATTTAATCTTTTTAATATTTGAACTAATAATGCATAAATATAATAATCTTTAAAAACGAATTTAGAAATTAAAAAATACAGTATAAAAAATAAATGTCATTTTAGAAGCACTTTCACATAGTCAGTATTGCCAACTTTATCGGAACACCAAAAAAGATTTTAAAATGCATTGTAGCTTTATTTTTTATTGTTCTGTTTGCTATTAATTGTACTACAAATTCAGTTTAGAAGAAATAATATTAATATAAAATATACACATAATATATATTTGCACGTAGAAAACATTAATTTTCATCATTTCAAAATTTAATTTACAACATTTTTATTAAATAGTGTCAAAAAACTCTTAATAAATAAAATATATTCATGCTAAAAATATAACATTAAAATATTCAATAAACAACATTTTTTTCAATTAAAATGTCACCGTTTTGTACATGTATGTACATAATTTACTATAGTGCATCATTATGTATGCAATTCTATTTCGCAACAAGGATGTTTTATATAAATAATTAATGGATTGTTCTGGTTTTGGTTCAGTTCTCAACAGCCTTGAACTGATTCTCGAGATTTGTCTCGTATTGTTATTGATTGTTAAATGTACATATGTACAAAAATAGATTTTGTTGATGGATTGCCTAAATTGTATTATTCATTTGTATGATATTATATGTATTTGAAATATATTGCTTCTTTGCAATATCGAAGATACAAGAATCTTTGTGGTCGTTTTAGAATGAGATGATGTTTGGGTACATAGGTGTATTTTATAAAAAAAAATGGTGATTGCCCTCTGAGTAGAACATAGTTTTTTTTATTTTTTAAATTTTATTAATTTTTTCCGGTTTACTATGTATACAGGACCATAATAAAATAACCTCTGATGAGTCATAAGTACCTCTTTAATATACTACAAGCACCATCAAATTCAATTGACAGATTTATTAAAAAAAAATTTTTTTTCGAAAACTATAAATTTTTGGAAGTTAATATTTGGTCAGGTTGAAAAATAAATAGAAAAATAAAGGCATGTTTTGCATTCTTACCCGACTATAGCCTTTAGATTAAGATTGAAATTGTCAAAAAATTAAAAATATACGAAAAAATAATCAGGTGCATCTTAAGAAAAATTTCGAACAAATATTTATTTAGTAACATTGTATAAAAATTAAATGGTTAAGCATTGCCAGGCACTTTATCGATTTTTATTTAAATTGTTCAATAATTTACCTTTGGTGAATTTAGCACGAGAAAGCACTGGGCATTTACTTGGCAGATATTTTTTTTACAAGCAAAAATAAATTATATAATTACTGTTTATATGTCATAATGTGATATAAATACTGCAGTCAGAAAAAAGGGACTCGATCTCCAGTAGACCGCATACGACATGATTATCAATACTTTTTATTTAAAAAGTCTCTTTTCAGTGTAATTGGTCGAATATACTGTAAAAACTTCATAACATGTATAAAAAGGCATTAAAATTATTATTTAATAATGAAATTATATAACCTTGAAAAAGTTGTATCCTTGCACTTTCTTGAAAGGTTAAATTCTTTAACAGTTATAAAATAAACTTGCGATTTATTTACATCCAAAGTCTTACAACTTTTTATTATAGAAAATAAAGGTTGTATTGAAATCAATGCATTCCTGTAGAAATATTAAAGTATATTTCCTGACTTGAACTGATACAACACATAGCAAAGGTTATATTAACCAGGGCTTCGAACCGGAACTGAACCGAAAACCGGAAAAACCGTTATTTTTTGCCGGAACGAAAACCGGAACAGAACCGAAATAAAAATATCGGTTTTTACGGTTCAGTACATGTTAAAATACGCGCGTTAACATGATCTTATTTCCCACTTCAATTGTCGTTCGAACTATCATACAAGTACCATAAAATGTTCTAAATTATGGTAGAAAAAAATTTTTTAATACAAATAATTTTTTTACATTAATCACTCGGAGCTGAACCGAAAACCGAAAAAACCGGAAAAACCGTTATTTTTTGGGGAACGAAAACCGGAACCGAACCGAAATATATTTTTTTACTCGAACCGGAACGAAAACCGAAACGAAAATAATAACGGTTCGAAGCCCTGATAAAAAGGCATTAAAATTATTATTTAATAATGAAATTACATAACCTTGAAAAAATTGTATCCTTGCACTTTCTTGAAAGGTTAAATTCTTTAACAGTTATAAAATAAACTTGCGATTTATTTACATCCAAAGTCTTACAACTTATTATTATAGAAAATAAAGATTATTATTTAAAAATCTAAATTCTGTGTAATTTAAATCAATAATTGAAATCAATGCATTCCTGTAGAAATATTAAAGTATATTTCCTAACTTGAATTGATTTATATAGTATAAAGACGATTTTACAACACATAGCAAAGGTTACATTAACATTAACCGCATCACAAATCACATCTATGTACAATTTTCTTAGACTAGCGCGTATGCATATTGCACCTTGCACGTAATATAATAATACATATTACACATGTATTAATTAACATCATCACATCTTAAAGAACTGACGAATGAATGTCGCAACAAGCAGGGAGTAGTCTAATGACAAATAATTGAACATTCGTTCCCACGTAATAAGCGTTTATCAAATTATTCTTAACTCGATTCCAGGCTATTCCAATTATTCATATTTCACACTAGCGGACAAAGGTCATGACGTAATTATACCGTCTATTTCAAGCAGTACAACATTGAAATTGAGAGTATTAAAGAACAGGCCGAAATAATAGACTTCGGTCATCGTTATTTAAAAAAATGTGATTTGGAGTGACGTTAATGTTCTTATAGTATATACTCGTAGAGACGTCTAATATATGGACCATAAAACGTATATAGCCCATGATTCCTCTATGCACAGTCAACGATACATAAAAATATTTCTTCGCATGAAATTAATTAAGGAATCACGTTATTTCTAAAATATCTGTCTTGGCAGAATCGGGACTTTCTTATATGTAATCCTGACAGTGAATAGTGTACGTGATTCTTATTTTATTAAAACATATTTCAGACAAACTAATAAAAGATAGAATAAAATGAATTAGACATAAACTAGAGATAATATTATTCTCTACATTATGTAACAAATTAATTTTTTTGAACGTAATAACTTAACCGAATTATTTTTGAAATAAGAAAAAAATATTTTAGATAAAAAATGTCGAGTATGTTATTATCATTAATTTACTCTCCATATATTTTTTCCAACAGTTATGAATTTTTAAAAATAATTATTTAGAATCACCCATACTCTTTAGTATTACATATAAGTCCCATGGTACCTATGGCAAACACTCACAATGTTCAATCTCTGTAATACGCATAAAAAAGTCCCATGACACTCATGGCAGATATTTCTTCTCTTATAAACCATTTGAATTATAATTAATTTTTTTATCGATTTTTTTCTACGATTTGTCGTATTTGAGTTACGCGGTTACAGACAAACCGACAGACATCATGGCGAAAATAGTCAGAATGGATTCAGATGGATAAAATCGGCTTCACTATACTTACTTATACTATATGCATATTACCATATATATGGGTATAAGAAAGTAAAAAATAGACAATACATATTTAAAATTCTCTACGAACTTTTCGAACAACTTTATAAAAATTAATAAAAATTATAAAAACTACGCAATATGTACCTGTACAATATTATGTAACATCATAAAATTCCCACGTTGTATTTTAATAAAACATAAAATATCATTTTATTATTAAAAAATTACCAAACTAGTATAAGAAGGTCAAACTAGTCTATTGTTCGTCAACTGATATCAAATATTTAATCTTAAAAATTGAAACTTCTATCAACACTGGCCAGTGCAAGTGGCGTGAATTAAATTAATAAAAAGTTTATCTCAACGCATAAGCCTTGATTATTCATAAGAATTTAAACTTAAAAAATTGTTGACAGTATTTTTAATTTTATACAAAAAAATGTATGTAAACATTAAAAGCAAAAAAAAGATTTCAGACGTATACAATAATATTGACTTTGTATATATTAAATTTGGTTGTGTTCTCACCAAAGTTTCGTCACACATTTCAGTGGACATCTTCAGGACTGTTGAAAGAATGCAAAGAAGAAAAGTAGGTATAATTGTCAAATGATATTTAGATCAGAGGTTAAATTTGACGCAGCTTACAATTACAAGCCATGTGAAAATCTTTTTAAAATCTATTATTTATTTATCTGCTATTTAATTTCTTTTTTTTAAATAATGTTTCTTTGCACAATCCACACTGATTAGCAAATAATTAAACGGGATGTTCTCATTGAGCCAATTAGTGCACATTATTACAAAACAAAAGACCAATAAGTGTTGTTAGGAAATAGGTTAAAGTAAGATTAATCTTATAATTGTACTTATAATTAGTGAGACCCGTGCGAAAAAATTATGTGTAATTTGTGAAAACATACAAAATATTCTAATTTTACTTCCATGTTCTGAAAGAAATGGAAGTATTGTAATACCATCGAAAAAGTGTGTCCGAGAAAATGACAAATTCTGATTGTATACTAACTTCAAAACTTAAAGAAAAGTTAATTTCCGCATGGCGGCTGTGCGTGTGTCTGTGCGGATGTAGAATTTTCTTTCGTTCACGATAACTACTGTAAAAATGCACCGATCTGAATTATTTTTGGGGAAAATGTTTGTATCAGACCTATTAATTTTGGTGTTAATCGGATAAGGGGTTTTGGAAATATTCGAAATTTTGTAACTTTTTTCGTCTAAAAAATGAACGTTGCGAGTATTCTCTCACTAATTTTGATAAGACTTGGTACATTTGTAGTTAAATTGAACCTAAGGGACATTTATTATTTTTTAGTAACTAACATTTGAGCACAATGCAATATTACACCAAGTCTATTTTTTTTCAATTTTTTTGTCATTTGAAATAGTGCTTCTTCGTATATTCTAATCATCCCTAACTTTAAAAGTCATCTGCAGGTAGCAGCACTTTTCCTGTTGTCCATAGTAAAAATAACTACGTAGATGATTTTAACAAAAGTTATTAATTTTTAAACTATTTTCCACGAAAGAAGCATTTTTATGTCTTTTCAACCCTCTAGAAAGAGTAAATTTGGTCCCAATCGATTCGTTTGTGTGTCTCCAACAAATATCAACCATAAAAAAACCACGTTATCGATTTAGATATTGAGATAAATTGAAAAAAAGCTTGGAAACGGAGTTTTCACCCTTCAACCCCATTTTTACGGGTATTGTACCACTCTTCTTCAGTCCAGGTGATTTTTTCCAAATTCTACGCCTAAAAATCTATAATAATCAAATATAAAATTGCTTGCCCCCCCCCCACTTTTCACATTTTTTGTTTTATTTGATAATCTATAATGTCATATTACAAATACTTTTGTTTTGAATTCAACAGAATAACAAATGAAAACAGATTATGGTCCTAAAGAAACACTGAAGGCTGAAAAAATCAATCATCTTTAATTATAACAAATTCAACATTTCTCAAAAATGTAAGATGGAAATGTTTGCAATTGCAATACTCCCCCATAATTTATGTATGTATAATAATATATTATATATCGTTATTCACATGAGATCATATGTACCTACATTTATTTATAAAGCACACATCATCTTTATCAACAATATGCAATAGAAAAAAAAAACAATATCAAAAACCTTGAACACTACTACTATACTGATGAAATACATTTTTTGTTATCTGGTTTTCAAAAAACCTGTTTCATTTAAAAGTGAACCCATATAGTTAATTATCTACATCAATAGACACGAGCTAATAAGTAATGGTCGTGTTCAGCCGAACTAAGTCCTGAGTAAACTTAGTAAGTTAGTTATGCCCGTTTGCACCGTATTAATCTTAAGTCAGGCTTAGCTAAGTCTGGATTAAGTCTGAGTAAAGCTTAAGTTTTGTTTCGTTTGCACCGTCTCCCAAGCCATCATGCTTAACTATAAAACCGTTAAACATGACAACACTGTAAAAATCTAGTAACTTTTTATATCTTACGTTTGTGTACTTACATCAAGAGGCTGATTTTTCAAAAACGCAGCTGTCAAATACATATTTTAGTCGAAATTCAAAACAGAGGAACATAATTTCAAAAGAGAAATGTATTTACTAAACATAAGATATAAAAAAGGAAACATTAAAAAAATGAAATAATAATTTAAAGTATTTTTATTTATTTATACATATTTATAATAGTCATCAAACGAAACCATCAATAAAAATTAAATTCATCCATATCATTAAAATAATTTGAACGGGTATAATTCAGTCTTGGAAAGCCAAACTCAATAATGTCTATAATATCTAAATCGTCCTCAAAAATATCGTGCATTCAAATATCCATGATTGAATTCAACACAAAACAAATAATACTTAACACAAAGAAACAGAACTATGTGACAGACGTTTATAGGTTATGCAGTAATGTCCAGGTTATGTACAAAGTATGTCATTTGTCGATGTAATGACCATGCGCGAACGCTTGATTCCTATTGGTTCCTTACTTTAAGTTTGACTTAAGTCCTCGTTAGCAAGGACTTAGATTTAAGATAGACTTAAGAAATTGTGGAGAACGGTGCAACAAAAATCGTTGTCTTAAGATTGACTTAAGTTTAAGCCAGACTTAACTAGTACGGTGCAAACGGACATTAGAGTAAGAGAAAGTTTGCCCTAACCGTCTAAGTACAGTGTGTTTTCCGCCTGGACACACTTACTACTTTGTGATAGTTATAAGACTCATAACCTATATATTTATGCTCTATCTTGTATGTTGATGACATTATTTATTATTGTAATTACACTCGTCCATTTTGTAAAGTTCAATTTTACACAAAAAAAAATATTTTTGACTCACAAATCGTATTATTTTTCCTTTATTACTTATTTCTTGTTGATAACGTTTACGTGAGTATACTAAGTAAAATGGCGGCGAGAAAAAAGTTCCTTAGTATCTTAGTATCCGTAAAGTGTCCAGGCCGAAAACTTAGCTTAGTGCACTTACTAACTTACTAAGTTTACTCAGGACTTAGTTCGGCTGAACACGACCAATGTCAACATGAACAATAACTAATTTAAACTGCCTTCGAAACTTATTTCATTAAAAACGATTCATAAAACTTGCTGTTTATCTTGTTAATATTTAATGAAATTATGTACATAGTTATTAATTTTTCATCAAGAAAGTTTTTTTTACTGATTGTGAGAAAATATACTGGATAGATAAAAATAATTCAGTCAAGACATAAGGGTTCAGAAGTACGTACTACGTGGACTGTTTAGAGCCACAGGTGCATTTTTGCTTTAGCTTCTTCGCACCCCCTCTAAAAAATTATTTTTTCGAAAAATTTGTACATATTTTACTAGAGGGTATCATTTTACATGTTCAGTAAAAATTTTAAGTTTCTAGCTTATATAGTTTACGAGATATTTTGCTTTGGCTGAAAAGAACGGACGGACGGCAAAGTGAGATTAATAGGGTTTTTTCGGAATCCAAAAAACGCTTCCCGTTTGGCGACATATTACTCTGGAACTATAAATCTTACAAACTGCGGGATTGGTTTAAAACTTTAGTTATATAATGTAGTTTTACTTACTAAAATTTCAAACCAATCCAACGGTTACTTTACTGTTTATAGACTTTTTAAGTAAAGTACATCAAAATCACTGGTATTTATCCGAAAAATGAGATATTTCCTAAGTCGATCTCAATATTCCAATTGTTTTTGACTCCAGTGAGTCTACGGACCGCATGCGGCCCATCAGACCCTAAATTCCGGTCCACGACCCAATCTACACTGAGAAAAAATATTATTATTATAACAAATATTTTTAAAAACACGCCAACAAAAAATATATACATTTATTTTCTATAACTAATCCTTTTTCTCAGTGTAATAAAATGTAACTTTACTGGCACATTATGTTTAGTAATATCCATATAAGGCAAAAATCCGTACACGTAAAAATAAAATTGCCTTTATGAATTTAGGTCATGTCAGATTTTTAAGCAAAAAGTAAGATGATTTTATTTGATCGTCGCATTTGATAAAAGTACAATATTAGATTTCTAAACCATATTTAGAAGTATAATAGGAACATATTTTAAATTAATTATTCGTACAAGCAATTAACAACTGTCAAAAAAACTTTCACAACTATATTAACAAACTAAGGGCTCCTGCATTATTTACAGTTTGTAAAAACAGTTCATGAATGTGAAAGTTATATCGGCAGATCAAATATTTACAAAATTAACACATGTTAAAATATTTTAGTAATGAAAACAAATAATAAAAGTGAATTTTGCTATGTCATTTATAAATTAGCAACTTTAAGCTGACTTCACCAATTAAAAAGTTAAGTGATCTTTAAAAACTGAAAGGGAATTCATACATATTCTCATACACATTAATATCATATTTTACATTGATTAAGTAACATTAATTTTAGTACAATAGTTTAAGCTAATCGCTTGTGTTTTGAATCAGTTCATTAATACTTAATACCGGTTTCACAAACAATAATTATATAAAGTTTATCTTTAACTGTTGATTTAATCAATCCATATTTAATAAGCAGTTGGAGGTAAACTTTAGATCTATGGTATATATTAATACGTGAACATCGAAGTTTGTCATACCTTTTTAAAGTATTTATTATAAAAGGAAGTGAATGAAACTTATATCATTCGAAAGGTACTGTACCATAGATGTGCACAAACAAAAATCATGTGTATGTTGCCGTTAAGGCAGGTAAAATAATGTTAACATACACACAAGATTTTTCCTCTCGCTGTTTTTTTTTCTCCTCGCATCGATCAACAGTAACAATACTCCTAGCGCCACCAAGCGGCAAAATAAATAGTTTTGGGTTTCTGTTAAACGTAGAGAATGCGTATAGATTTCAATTCGCGTTCAACAACATTGAATAAAAGGTTTGCATTCTTGGTCTATAGTTACAAAAAATCGAAGTCGTGATTTTTTTCATATACGCCACTGTATGCGTTTTAAATTTCAAACATTTTGAAAATAATTGAAAACCTGTTACCGATACATAAATTAAATATTTTGTTTAAAAAAATACGTACCCATACGCAGAAAATTTCATAGGAAATTTGCAAATAAAAATGCAAATTTATAAAACTTTTCACTGAATAATAAAGCACTTAAAATTTCACTTTGGCTCCCTCTTTAAATTAATTCAAACTTATGATTATATAATAGGCATGGTTTATTAAATTAATTTTAAGTACCTACGTATACTTAAATTTTAAATAAGTAACAATATAATAGTTTCAATAAGTATGCACAAAAACTAACCCATTAAATTTAATTGGGATTCATTTTCATAAATTATGGTTTATTTGAAACATAAGGTGTATTATATATATATAAACATATTGCTATTATGTTACAAAACAAATATACACATAGGAAAGAATAGAGAAATGAGGAAGAATTACAATTGTGTCGAACTGCAAATAAATATGTGGTGCTTAATTAAATTACTTAAGGATACACATTCTAAATTAATTAATTTTAAGTATACGAATTTGAATACACTTTCTTGATTTTTTTTATAAGACAACTCATATTCTTAAATATTGTGAACCGATTTTATTCATATAAGGTACGGTCATTTTACCCTCAATTATTATTACACATACCAATTATAATAAATATGTCTGGCTAGGGTGACATGTATTCTATTTAATTCTTTTCATTTTCATTTTATTCTTTTTATTTTATTTTTTCATAAAATTTATTAAAAGTTAATTACCCTAATCTGCACTTTTGCGCCCCCTGCTCTGTTTTTGACGAAACCCTGAGCCTGGAGATCCAGTATACAAACCCTGAGACTCTGGATCAAAACCTGAGACCTGGTCACCCTATGTCTGGCTCAATTGGGTACTGCAACGAATTCATACTTCTATTTTTTCCCTGATAACTCCAGAGCAACATCATTTCAACCTAATGCAAATATACCTCCTCGAATTTTAAATAATAAATAAATAGAAAAATAGTAAATAAAACGCATTTTCATATTGATAATCAAAAAATGTCTACAATAAATAATATGTATATTCAGAAAAATATTATTGATTTATAATTAGACATTATTTTGATTGCATGTCAGCGTGAATTAAAATAAATGTCAACAATAAAAGTGGAAAATAATAATACTGAATAATATATAAAAACATAAATATATAAATTTATTACTGGCCATACAATTCATATTTATGTATTATTTTTTTATAAAATTGTTTTTGTTGTAATTTTTTTGATAGAATATCTTCATAAAACGTATGTAATACATTAAAAATTGAATGCAAATTCACGATATACGAAAGTTGTTATATATAAAATAGGAGACTTTCTTATTCGCAGTATTGATTATGATCGAGTGTACAGTGTAAGTGGCTAATTACACTCGTATATAACAAATTTTTCTGGCTAACTGATAAAACATTTAAATGGGACATAAATTATAGAAAATAACTTTTTCTCTACATTTTTTCTAATACATATCGTTTCAGAAATAATTTCAAAAATTGTAACTTTTTTCCAACACAAATACTACTCTTAAATATAATATTTCACCTTTCTATGTTTTGTCATTTTTGAGTAACAGCGTCTACAGATAGACACACATACTTCATGGCGAAAATAGTCAGAATGGATTCAAGAAAGGTCAAAAGATATTTTCATCAAAAAATACAATAAAAAAACTATTATCTTTCTATACAATTTATTGTTCAATATAATAAGTATTATATATGTTATGTAATCACACCATAATAAAGATTAATTCAATTATAAACATTGCGATTAAATGGCATTCGTGTTCACTTCTTTCTTACCAAACTTGTTGTGGCAGGATTTTTTTATAATTTCCATATTGAGTAATCATATAGCGGATCGCATTGGCAAGTAAACATATTGAATACTATCCATTAACTTTTTATTATCAGTTTTAACAATAGATATTGTAACATATTCATACTAGGAGACATTTAGAGGTCACATAGGAACAACTGTAGACCTTGAACTGCTTGAACTCGTGCTTCTAAAGGAGCAAACATGTAAAGGAAATGGTCATGATAGAGCGAAAACACATTACAAAAGGAAAATGACGAAAATGTATTTTGTGATGTGAATTTATTTTATTAAAAATTTAAAAAAGAAATAAGCATGTGGGGATGATTTTTGTTTAATTGTACCATGTTCTACTCGTTTGATCGATTATTCTTTGTCACCCGGGCAATTTCAGCAGGTCCGTGTTTCATTCAAGTGAAAAATATATATGGATATTTACATACAGGATGATTTACAACTAGTGTAAAAAAAATTTACAGTAGATCGAAGATGTAATTTAAGCAACCTATGTCCGGAAATTTTTTCCTTTTATCCAAAATTAGTCAAAAGTAAAGACCAGACGATTTATTTTCGATTTTTAATAATATAAAAAAATTACGTGTTGTTTTACGCCAGATACTGGGCGGACATTTCAGAAACTTGATGTAACGCGCTGTGATCAATTTGCGCGCTAGCGAAAATTTATAATCAGTGTATTTCGACACTCAGAGCAGGTTTTGATCTCAAATTATAGATCTCGATTAGATCTACATGATACAAGTACAAATCAAAACATTTAACCAGTTTTAATGGGTGAAAAACTTCTATTATAAAAAAAATTATAATAAACTTTTTTTCACAAATAGATTACAGTATTCAATTAATTTAGTCAATCCCGGTGGGAGGGGGGAAGTCCATAATGGCTGTTAATTTTTATTCTAAAATTTAATATCAACATCTTTTATAATATAATTAATGAATACTTATTCAAAACAAGCTAGTCGAAAACTTACTTAATAAGTAAAAGTTTGGATTAGAATTTGTGTGTACGGATATGCGTTGATAGACTTCATATATAACTTCACTTCAAACAAAAGTTTACTAGAAACAGCAGAACATAGATAGGTAAATTATGAAACAGAAGATCTCCTTAAATTAGTTTCAAAAGTAAATGTACGAGTTTTAGAAGAAAGTTTTATATATGGCACGCAAAAATTAAAATATAAATGTATGTGCATATATAGTATGTAGGTATATCATAAATGAAATATGAATATAAAAAAAACTAAGGAGCAGCTCTTTTATGTCTTTTATACAAATATGGATACTTAAATTTAACAAGAAAGGAAACACACTCTTTTCTTGAAAAAATTTCATGTAGTATGAATTTATTTACAAACTATTGTTGTATGTCTATTGATAATGAAGCAAATAAAAATATTTCAAATACTGTGTGTGGGTACATTATCAACCCACACTATACTCCCTCGCATTTTGTACACCCTACATATAAATTACACTAAACAACAATTAGAAAAAATTGTATCCGCGAAGATGCTTTATTATTAATATTATGAAATTTATTGCCATGATATAATTTGATTTATAACTTTGTTTAAAATATAAAATTGTGTCGTCAACAAATTTCGCAGAGGTTGTAAATTATGAGTATACCTTAAATTATACCATGATATTTAATTTCAGAATAAATGAGGGAAATATTACAATTTTTTTCAATATAAAAAAAGATTTGATTTCGAAAAATTTAGTTTTTAATTTATATGCAGAACACATGTACATTAAATGGCATTTTTTGTTTGTTAATTATTAAAAATTAGATATAATATATAGATTATCTTTAATATACATATACTATGGCCTCGCCGACTCTAGTTGTTGCACTCGCACACGATGTTTGCCTGTAAGTCGCACTCTATTACTGTTACGGATGATTTGTTTACGCGTCTTTACAAACATGCTGTTATGTATTTCTAGTTTTTCATTACTTTGAATAAAGCTGCTTCTAAAACCACACGTGAATGTATGTGTTTTATAATTTTTATAGTATTCAAAAGGGTTAAAAATTCGAATAATCAGTTTTTAAATTTCTCTGTATAAAATTTCAATAAATAGAGCACTCCAATTACTAAAAAAACCATACATCCAATATTATTTTTTTAAATTAGTAAAATATATGAGCTATCCATTTATAACATATTAAAATTTTAGACTTTTATCTATAAATTGCTCTAATGATCGAATAACCTTAAACATATAATAAAATTTACATTTCTATGTCTCGTTTTTTAGTAACAGCGTCGAATTCGATTTTGAAAAAAAAAATGCTTAACAATATACAAAAAAATTAAACCTATTTCATATAAAGGCTTCCACAGTGTCCTAGTTAATTTTTCTCTTTGTTTCATGAACCCTGAAGTTGTATTGGCCAATAAAGAGTTTAACTTATTTAAAAAACCAAAAAAATTTTACACAATCTTGGTAAAATTTAATTCACGGGTCATTGTCCTTTCTTTTTATTCCTTTTTCTATACACAAGAATGATTGATCGCTTTAAAAACTAACAGAAACGTCAAGTCAATTTCATTTTAAAAAGATCTTACTAAAATATCAAATAACGTTTACAAATACATACACGTGTGTATTGATCTAAACTTTAGAAAGGAGAACTCCAATGACCTTTTCAGTACTCTTTCTCTCTCTTTCTTATCTTGTTACATCCCTTATTGATCAGATAAAGAAGGAAAGCTTGATACATATATCACGTGTATGCCAGTATGCATGTATGTGTTATTTATATATTAGATTAGGTTATGTAAGCTTTATACATATCCGACTTTACGTAAATGCTGAAGATACATTTTATGATAGTAACTCCCAAGGTGTGTTGGTAGAATTGTAAAATGACAATCGTTATTTCTAAATTCAATTTTTATGTCTGAATTTATATTTCCAGTCAAATATTGTTATCGTGTTACTTACATAACCCTCTAATTTAATGTAATGAGAATATGTAAAATTACTGATTAATTAGGTTAACAGTTATATGTTTTATTATAAATACGACTATATAAATGATCTATTGGCATTTTCTCAATGCTCTACGATTATGAATTTCGGAGATTTTAACATATTTCGTTGCATTCAGTTATCCCCTAAAAAACTTTTTCAACTGCAAAAACCTTTTTTTTGCTTTATTTGCAATACACTTTGTATATTTCTCTTACAAATTATAGTGATCTTTTTTTTGCTCTACACTTACACTTTTTTATATTTCTCTTTCTACTTGCAATTTTTCAACTACATACCTTAGCTTTTACAATTGCAGTTTTCATTTTTGGAGTTGCAGAAACAAGCCACACTAAAATAACCCCTGTCCCTTAGTACCTAAATACTATCGGAGAAAATGTAATTATACGTCTTAGGTGTATAAAGTCATCAAATTTTTAATTTTTAATTGCTGGATAAAATTGCAGGGGTTATTTTAGTGTGTAGTTATAGCTTGTTTGTGCAGTTCTAAAAATGAAAATTGCAGTTGTAAAAGTCAATTTGTATAGTTGAAAATTATAAAATATAGTATATGCTTATGTAGTATAAAAAATATACTACAAAAAAGGTACATCCAGTTGAAAAATTACAAGTAGAAAGCAAAAAAAAGGAAAATATGCAGTTGTAAAATTTTCTTAAAATAACTCCTGATGCCCCGTACATTGTTAAGCCGGCAAAAACCAAGAGCCTCAGGCTTTAGAGGGTCCCGTGACAGGTATATATCTTTTTTTGATCATCTTATTCCCTGAATTGCTAAACTTTTTATTCTTTAGAGAACCCCATCTTAAAAATTTACCAAAGGTCCCTAAATTTGTAGTTATGCTACTGCCCTAATGTAACAATATAAAAGAAATAATACATAGTGCAAGTGGAAAGTTATTAAGTCCCATACTTTATAAAGCATCGTTGTACTGCACGTACACAAAGTTATAATCAGTAGTTTTAAACTCCAATCAAACTCTATCAGAACTAGAGTATGTAGAGATATAGGTATATCTACCTGTATTAAAACGCCTGTCTGGTTCCGCTGTTTTTATCGTTGCTTCAATTACATTACTATTTTTAGTCGTACAAACAAAGTTTTATTGGAGAATAGCTAAACGATCAATTTGTAATCTATTTTTTATGATAGTCTCATATATAAGTAGTATATTAAACTATTGCAGAACATTTATAGAAACGTTTATTTATACCATCTAGTTAGAAAGTTGAAAAAGAAATAGATATAAAAGTATGAAAAAAAAACTAATCATTGTATTCTCATCCTACTAGTGTAAATAACATTTACTTACTAATTAAAATAGAAATCGATACTGCAATATGTAATAAATCCACAATTATGCATAATAAAATATTAAGGGGTAACATCACTCTAGGATTTTGAAAAAATCGATTTTTTTTGTTTAAACAATGCTTCAAGATCATAAAAATAATATGTACTTGACTCTATAGTAAAAAATTACAGTGTAAAGGTTACTCAAAAGGACACCAGGGTACGCTATGTAAAACTTACTGCTCGTAAACTTTAAACGCGTCTTAGCGAACACATTACTTTAACACCGTTGCTTGGATCAGTTTGAAATTTTGACAGTACCTTCACAATGAGTTCTTTTATAAAAGTACGTAGGGGTTTTTCGATTCGATTTAAATTTTTTATTTTATAAACAATTTACTGCTTATTTTTTGGAAAAAATCGATTTTTTTTTCAAAAGTGCACCATTTCTACAAAATTTGATTAAATAAAAAATCCCTATGTTCTTCTATAGCCAGTAGTATATAGATTTAAAAGTCTTTTGGTTTTTTGCTCCAGGTTTTTTATATTTCACGAGAAATATGTCAACCACCGGAGGTGTTTTTTAAGATCATTTCGAAGATTGGCTCTCTCGCCGCCTTTTTGTACAATAATAATAATAATAATAAAAAATGTTTTCTATACTTAAATAGGTATATGCTGAATAAAACCTCTAAAAAAATATTTTTCGGCCACTAGAATTTACCCCTTAAGTAAACATTGAACGTAATTCTTAACAACGATGCATCTATTTTAATATTTCATTCACATTATAACATGCAGATTTGATAAAGTTTTGATTCCCTGAGGATTAATCAATTTATGTTAATTCTAAACTATGTGCAGCAAATACATATCAGCATTAATAAATATTCGGTTGTTACTTCGTTACATGGGTCAACCAACTAATTCTATGACCTGGTTTTTCGGCAATTGTTTGCTTTAATCAGTATATCAAATACCGCTACAAATGCTCCCTGTGAATACTAATTGAAACTATAGGTGTTGTAATCGTAAAAGTGCCCATTTATAAATGTTAATGTTTCAATGAATGAGATCTACATATTTCATGGCTTTGTTGTATTGTAGGGTGTCACATTGAGATTAGAATTGCCAGAAACTCGAGATTTAAAAACATTTAAAAAAGAGGACTTTTATTTTGTATTAATTATAAATATTACTATGTAACTTTCGTTTAAAAATAGTTTAATATTTATTCACTGTTACCAGCAGGGGCTGACTAAGGAATAATGGGGCTCTAAGCAATGCTGGCTCCGTTAAAAAAAAAATCCAAAATATTTTTTTAGCAAATTTTAATTGTCCGTATTAATATCTGAATATCTTCTTTCTCTTCCACGATTATCATCAAATTAAGCTGTTTTAGAGTTAAGAGTCTATAGATTATGATTCAGTAATGGCAGTAATCAAATATCAACAAATATTTCTAATGGTACCAGTACCTTATTTTTGACTGAATCGGCAAGATCGAAATAACTTTATTGCCCTATAATAATTGAAAGTATAAGCTATAGGGGGAGGGGGGGGGGGGGGTAAAATAGACTGTAAGTTGTTAAAAACAATTTTAACAGAACCGGTTAAAAACTAAATCGTATATATAAATACTTTGCACCAAATGTGAACCATTATTTTTTTACAAAATATCCTGTATCGAAATACACGCAACAGGCAGCACTTTAATCTGAGCTCTGATTGGTGGACGGAGTGAACTGATAGGTCATAACTCTATGTACTAAAAACATTGGTTTCGCACGATATGGTGATAACCATAGACATAGAAAATGGACCACGCATCTGACTCGAAAACAGAGCCGTGTCAAAAGAAAGAGATAGAAACAGATTTGGAATATACTTGTCTTTACATTAAAAATATTCATAGATATATAATATATATGTTTATAAAGAGGTTAAAAAACAAAAAATAAGTAATGTTATAAAAAAAAATTATTTAAAAAAAACGATTATTGATTTCTAAATAATATAAGTTTCGAATTTTTTGACCCAATTTTAATATCTTGTTCTTCCTTTTTCGTAGCTTCGTAATGTAACCTAATATCAAAAAAAATATTAAAAATTTTGTTAAATAAATCTTGTATGTGCTGTTTGTAAGTGCAATCCACCTAATCATTTTGTAGCAACCACATGGAAATTGATTTAAAACTATTTTTTATTAATATATATTTAATATTTTTAGTAGCAAAAATGTTATTTTCCCGGAATATCCGTTCATAATTTTGCAAATTTCTATCAGATCATTTTTTTTTAATTTCCTCGATGAAATATGAACCATTTATTGTTTATATTATTTAGTTTTCTAATAAAAAACTTATTGCACAAAAATCACAAGATAGATATACAAAAATATATCGGACAGAAATACTACCCTGAACTATAGTAAGCTACCAATCCGATTCTTAGAAAAAGAGATAGATATATTCCAAACTATACTGTGTCTCTCTCTCACTTTTTGAACAGATGTTACACCATTGTGTTAATACAGAATGCACTGTCCATTCTCTATGTCTATGGTGGTAACCATGCAAACAACTGAAACATTCATAGGTTGGAGAATAGAAGAAGCAATACGGTACACTGGAATCTATTTCTATCAGCACGCGCTCTCAAATTAGTTATCACTCCAATAATATGGGTAGCACTTGTGTTATAATAATCTAAATAGTTGTTTATCAAAATTTACAAAGGTTAATGTTATATCAATAAATACATAGAAGTATTGTCGATCTATTGAAGTCAAGTGTGATATTTTTATTAACTCAATGAGTATAAATTAATAATAAAATAGATTGTTTAAACTTGTGATTATTAGGTTTTATCCCGCGTTGCACATCATTGGTCGAAACGTCAAGTGATATAAAAGTGCGACGCGGGATAAAACCCAAAAATTAAAGTCTAAACAATTGAACAACCGCGAAAGTCTACGTTCAAAAATAGATAGTATTATAATACAAATATTTGCCAACTGTCTCTACTTTTTAGGGTTCCGAAGAAACCCTATTAATCTCACTTTGTCGTCCGTCCGTCCTTTTCACTCAAAGCTAAGTATCTCGTAAACTATATAAGCTAGAAACTTGAAATTTTTACTGAACATGTAAAATGATACCCTCTAGTAAAATATGTACAAATTTATTGAATAAATAATTTTTCAGGGGGGGCAATAAGAAGCTAAAGCTAGGTAAAAAAAATATTTTTTTTATACCAAGATATGTGGCACGTTAAAATGTATAACCAAACAAGCGGAATTTGACCCTTTTTCTATTTTTTTTCTAAATCAAAAATTGTACCTGTAGGGGGCTTTAAACAAATCCAAATAAAAACAAAAAAATTGTATACCAAGACATGTGGCAAGTCAAAATGTACATCTCAATTAGTAGAATTTGACTATATTTTTTATTTTTTTTCTAACTCAAAAATGGCGCCTGTAGAGGGCTAAGGGCAGTATTTTATTTTTAATAAAAATGATATCTACTATATTACGCTAATTCTAAAACGGGGAGCTTCATATATAGACTATAATAAATAGATGATAAAAAATGAAATTTTACAATGGCATCATAGAAAAGCCTCAAATTAAAATATATTTTTCAATTACCTTTACCTATAAAAATTACTTTGTCAGATGTGCTGTTATAATAAATAATATATTACTATGAAATGTCATTTATAATAAAACTTTTAATATTTCTCAGAAATACTTATGTTTGTGCTATCATTGATTTTATTGAATTATGTCGCTGTCTACGTAGTACATAACAACAGTTTTATTGCGCTTGAAAGAAAGAAAAAACTGTTTCAAACAACTGGATGTGATTGGTATAGTGAATTATTATGTAACATATATTTCTTTTTTGTACATCGATTTTATTTTATTCTCAAAAAACTAGAACCATTTATTATGAATTAAGAAACGGGACAACTGGAATACGTGTTTGGAATAATCATACCATAAGGTACTGGCACCAGTCGTGGCCCCTTTAAGAGAAATATAACACACATAGTTTTTTGGGATTGATGGGCTTCTTTTTTGTAATCATGTTCCTAATAAAACAAATACCTCTTCATTAAATCAATTTAATTGCCAAAGTCCGCATATATAGTTTATTTTTTAAATTATAGCATTTTATTTTGTTTAAATATGTTTTTTCTCCAGTGATGGACATTTGATAATGATTTCAAAATGATAAGTACTACGACACAGAAGTTATAAAATAAAGAATTTTTGAAACAATGTAAAGCAGATGCTATGATAATATTATAATTAATAAATAGAGTACATTAATAATTAGTTTAAATGACCACCATTTTAACACCCACTGGCCCATTGTTTATAAATTAAGCTGTAGATTATGATTCAGTAATGACAGTAATCAAATATCAACAAATATTTCAAATTTAGTATATTTAATTAAACAACAATCCAACACATTATTCGTTAATATTTTTAGTTTATCATTTAATATAATTATTTCATAATAACTTATTGTAAATATCGTAACATAATGAAATATTACTATTAAAAACATTATCGTGATTGGAAATTAAAAAATATATAATCAACAGCATGTTAAAATATATTAGTTTTTTTTAATCAACAATTTATTGTTATTTTTTACCTATGCATATAATTTTAAGAAATCATTAAGAATAGGTAATCCGATCTATAGAAAGCACCACGACTTATTCTGGGAATATTATTATCTTTTTATAACATTTGAAAGTTTTCCATAAGGACTCAAATGCGTAATTTGCCTGTAGTGTTAAATTCGCGATTGTGCCAGAAATATAAAAAAAATGATATCTCAATATAAACATAGTAGAAAGATTCATCGTCCAACCAATATCTTAGAAGTCAACAAAATATCTATTGCTATGGTTCTGATTATTTCTGATGAAATGTTTTTAAACACTGTATCCTTAATATATATAAAGCTCAACGTCTCTCTGTTTGTCTGTCTGTCTGTCTGTCCGTTAGTTACCTTATCACTCGAGAACTACTTATCCGATTTACGTGATTTCTTTTTTAATTCATAGGTACATTCTCTGGCCAGGTTATAGGCTATATTTTGTTACGTTAGGTAACATAACAACTAAGCAGTGACGATAATAGTAAATCAAGTCAGAAAAAAAATTTGCCGTCGGCGCGCTGTTTTGTAATACGCTGCCTAAACCGTTCAATATAGAACAAAATAATGTATTAAAGAACTGTGTAGAATCAAAAGTTCTACAATAAAGTCCGCGACACCATATGTCTAACTTTTATATTTAAGCCACAATGACTGCTTTTATGTTACAAAGAAAATTTAAAATATTTGGGTTCTGTTTACGTGGACTTATGACCTACAAAACATTAATCCTTATCAAAATAAATGATTTCATTGTCATAAGTACTTAATGTAGATATAATTTGCCCTTTACAGAATCCAATTTGGTCTTTTGGTTTAGGAAATAACGTGAAATATACATAAAATAACATATTATTCGCGGCAATTCGCGCGAACTATGTTGAAGGTCGCGGGGACAGGGAAGATTCAGCGCTCGGCCGGCAGTTGTTTATTTTGTTTTCAATAATTAACTTTTAAATTTAAACAGAACACAAATTATGTGTACTTTTTTCTTCTTATTCGTTTTTGTTAGGTAATTTAGGTATTCATAAGTTATTATTACAATAATAACTAATCGTGTTTGTATTTAATTAATTAAACTATATTTTTCAAAAATCATAAACAATAATTCCGTAGTCTACGCGAGCGAAGCCGCGTGGGCACTGCTAGTTCTAATATATAATTGAATAAATAGAAGGAGTTACAAACAATGAAATAAAAAATATTCTCATTTGTATCGAGCAAAATAAGTTAAGTTCGGTCAAAATTCCACCCATGATATTAGAGACAATACCACCCCTATCTCGTGTCTGCCTTACCGGTCATGCAAAATTTCCACATTTCAACGAACTCTTCTACTAATTAAAACAACAAACTACCCAAATTTCGAGCGATAACCTTTGACCCGACGAACTATTTTAAATAAAATCAATGTAATCAATAGCAAAACTTCTTTTAGCACAAACGTTAAATAACAAATGAGCGATCCGTATCGACCACTACCTTGCTCAACCTATGTCTGATAAATAATTCAGCACATGTTACAAATACCCTGAGCGCGCTTGTGTTCGATCTCCGGTCAGGTAAATCAAGATCTGTGTCGCTCTTTTATATGTATACAACGGTTATTTGTAAATGCCGACAGTTAGAACATGGAAAAACGTGATTAATGAAATCGTTAGTAAAACGTTGATAAGGATATTATTTTGGATATTCAAACGTGTAGGTGGCTCACAATGGAACCTTTTCAAGTGGCATATTCGGATCAAGTTTAAATTTTGTATATAGTTAGAGGGGGTCAAGGTAAGTAAGAAAAAAATTATCTTAGCTGCGGTAAAACGGTTTAAGGGGGTGAAACATTCCTATGAAAATGTGCAAAATAATCATATATTTTAAATAACTCTGAAACCAATGAGGGTTTTAAAAAATCTATAAAAGGAAATTTTTATGATTTTTTGTGCTCTTTCAAATGACAACAGTAGAAATTCAATAAAATGTAAATATCCTTCTAAATTGGTAACTTTTCAACTGTAGTCAACACTTTTCTTATCTCTAACGTAATAACAAATTTAAATTAATATTTTTCGAAATATGATAATGTGACGATGAAAGGGTTAAAAAAATTTTTGTCAAATATGTCTTATATATTTGAATTGCTAATGTATACTACAATACATTTTAGTTAATAGAAAAAAAAATTAAAATAAATAATGGGGTGGGTGGGAGGTGACGGTTTCATTTTTTTCGATTTTCTACTGTTGTCATTTCAAAGAGCACAAAAAATCATAAAAATTTCATAATATAGATTTTTTTAAATCTTCATTAGTTTCAGAGTTATTTGAAATATATGATTATTTTGTACATTAAAATTTTAGTTTTCTATAAAACCCCATTGAATTGAAATTTCCCTGTAGATTACGAATTTTAGGTGTCAGCAAAACACAAAGAAATAAATTTTCAATCAGGACAGTTTTTTCCCGTTTTTTTGTCAATTTTAGACGATTTTGTTTTTACGAATTTCTTACTAAAACAAAACACAGGTTCATATGCTAATTGCAAAATCTTAAATAAACATTTTTCAAAGTTGTACATAGTTGTTTTTTATAATCTTTCGAGATATTTAACTTGTTTTAGAATTAATTAACTTGAAGTTGTTCATTTAGTTAATAAACAATTTTTAAACTCATTTAATTTTAAAGTTATTTAATTTAGAAGAAAAAAAATCATTAAAAACATATATTCAAGCGTTTCCAGATTGGAAGATTTACTAAACAAAATCAACTTTAAATAAAACCACGAAAGTAAAAATACGCAGAACACGTGTGTGCGATCTACAAACGTGAAATGGTTTATTCAGGTGAATTGAGATATGCATAATGTATGTCCCTCCCTCTACAGTTATTTGGTAAACCCGCTTAAAATGTCTGTTGAGACGAGCACAATTACCAAAGTCAGGGTCTTTTTTTTAAAACGTTCGTGTAATGTCAGTTCTATTTAATTTGTAATAAGATTGAGTTATTAAATATTTCATTTTAGAAATCTAATTTGCATGACTTAGATAGAAATTCAGCGAGTTCTGAAGTGCTATACATTACCTACTTTGCATAAGAGATAATCCTATTAGTATCTGAGCTTCATTCTAATCAGGTTTTCTTAATAGAATAACGTGTAAATATAACATCGTGTAAAAAAATTTAAAAAAAAATCTAATATATTAAATACATTATTAAATGACCTTCACTTTGATACGTACATATATACTTTTTCTGCAGATTATCAAATTTAAATGGTATTTATTAATGAAATAAGCGTTTTAAAAGCAGTAGTGATCGATGTATAACATAAAAATGATAGCAGCTTTAAATTATTTTATATTTATTACCACTGCTTTAAAATCCAAACGATTCGACACCCTATAGAAAGCGTTTGGTAAAGTTTTGGTCTAGATCTAGACTAATGTCCGGTATTATAAAGGAGTACTTTCAAATGAGGTTTCTAATTTATCTGACAGTTCTCCTTTAGTTTCATGAAATGTTTGACAATTTCGCGCACGCGTGGTATGTAAACACAACAGTATTAAAACAGTGGCGATATTATGAAAATTATTTATTTGTGTTACAATACGTTGAAGAATCACTGCTCTAAATTTCATAGCTAATCCATAGATACTATAACAGAATTAATACCTCATTTGAAAGTGCTTGCTAGCTAGCAAATTTGCTAGCTCCTTTATAATCCCGACATAAATAAAACAATAAGTATATTTCTAAAACAATAAACCATAATTTAAAATATCATTACATATATCCAAAATAGGCAATGAACTCAAAATATTTAAATAATAATTGCTTCAATGACATTTAGATTTTCAATTTAGCATATACATAGGTATATACATATGTATCGTAGAGAAGGTATTATTTTTTCATTACATCAAAAAAAATCACACCTGCGGGCGTTACTTATATGTGCACAAAAATAATTACTTCATATCAATATATATAATTTTCTTACAGAATTCAGGTTATCGGCTCAGCGAGAAAAAAATTATCTGTACTATCACCGTAATTTATGTATGCGAAATAGAATTGTTAATTATATATTTCTACAGTATTTTTTGCAATAAGCAATAAAATGTAAATAAAAATTACATGTAAACAACAATATTTTTCCGATTCTTATTATAAAATAGCTGGGCCCGCGCGGCTTCGCCTGCGTGGACTACGGAATTATTGTTAAGGATTTTTGAAAAAATATAGTACAAATACGATTAATTATTGTCGTAGTAATAACTCAGAACAAGAATTACAAATAAATTTTGTTGTTTTAATTGAAAACTTGCCGAGCGCAGAATATTTCCCTCTGCCCCGCGACACTTCATAATAGTTCGCGCGAATTGCCGCGAATAATATGTTACTGTATGTATATTTCATGTTATTTCCTAAACCAAAAGACCAAATTGGATGCTGTAAAGAGCAAATTATATCTACATTAAGTACTTTTGACGATGAAATCATTTATTTCGATAATGATTAATGTTTTGCAGGTCATAAGTCCACGTAAACAGAACTCAAATATTTTACATTTTCTTTGTAACATAAAAGCAGTCACTTTGGCTTAAATATAAAAGTTAGACATATGGTGTCGCGGACTTTATTTTAGATCTTTTTATTCTACACAATTATTTAATACATTATTTTGTTCAATATTGAATGGTTTAGGCAGCGTACTGCAAAAGAGCGCGCTGGCGGCAAACTTTTTTCCGGCTTGATTTACTATTATCGTCATTGTTATGAATTTAAAAAAAAACACGTAAATCGGATAAGTAGTTCTCGGGTGATAAGCACACTAACGGACAGACAGACGGACAGATAGATAGACAGACAGAGAGACGTTGAACTTTATATATATAGATATAATCTAGAAAAAAATTCGGAGGGGGGTTTAAAATATTGTTTTTGAATATTAAGAAGAATCATCACCTGATTATATCCAATTAAACAATATTTATTTGCCTATAATACAGACGAAATAACTTCACTTACACCCACGAAAATAAATTCGAATTTATTAAAACAAAAATAAATATATATCATTTGAGATGTTCACGCAATGTATTAATAATTCAAAAAAATGTACATTTGTAGTTTGAAAAACTTTTACTTTGCTCTAGAGAAAATTACACATAAAAAGTTAATTTACTCATACATATGACGTACATTTTTAAATTAATAATTATGTTTGCCTACAAAAACTAGCTCATACAACACGCAAGATATTTGCGTGACCTGGAAAGACGATAATATAGTTATAACTATTGTACTTTCCTTAGGTTCAATAACATTCATGATAAGGTAGAATTAAATTATGATAAAATACATACATAATATTAACTTCCTTTTTATAAAAAAAGGTGATACCTATATATTGAACATTGACAAGTTAATATGATGTTGATATTGTATATGATAAATATGATAATAAAATGTGCCTTTAACTTGATAAATCTACCACATGTTACATAAGGTACTGGCACCAGTTATGGCCGCTATAAGAGCAAGGTTTACTATTTTTGTGATTGACGGCTTTCTTTTTTTTAATTCTCATGTACTCTTGTTACTAATAAAACAAGTAACTCTTTATTTAATCAATTTAATTACCAAAGTCCGCAAATATATTTTGTTTATTAAATTATAGCCTTCTCCAGTAATGGCAAAGTAAAATCAGTAATGAGCACGCAGTGATGAACACTTGCTAATGAATACAAAATGATAAGTACTACGACACAAAAGATATAAAAAAAGGATCGTCAAATTTGAAACAATGTAAAGCAATTTCTATGATAATATAATAATTAATAAATAAATTATACTAATAATTAGTGTAAATGTCCACCATTTTGACACCTATTGACCGATTGTCATCAAATCACGCTGTAAGACAGTTAAATGTATATAGATTAATATTCAGAAATGGTAGTAATCAAATATCAACAAATATTTCTAATTCAGTACATTTAATTAAAAAATAGTCATTATTGGGGCCATATCCAAGACTGGTGCCCAGTACCTAAGCTGAAATCGAATTTCTGGTTGAATAAATCTAATCCGATGGAACTGACAGAAAAATTAGCTGTAACTAATGATATAAATCATAAAAATGTATTATTTCTTTTGTAATTAATTTAATTGTTCTTGTTTGATCATTGTGACAACCACAATTGTATATAAAAAGAATTTTAGTGACGTTAGTACAACCTGTAACCTATTATTACTCTAAAATAAGTATAGATTTCAGAGCATGCACTTATTTTGTAGGTTGTAGGAAACCTTTTTTTGAACGTACAGTAATTTAAGTTTGTTCACAGTTCTATTTTCATAATCGATTCCATATCAATTTTATTCAAGACTAGCGCATTGGACCCGGTGTTACCCGGGGATATTAATTTAATTAAACATAAAGTAATCATGCCCACCCAACATGCTCACCCAACGTGCCCACCCAACATGCTCACATCACATGGTTCACCGCGAATTGTTTTTTTCCGGTTTCATGAAATTTACACAAAATATCTATTAGTGAAAACCGGAATAAAATCTATTCAGTAGTTATTGGAAAAATCGCATAAAATTATATTTTCAAACTCCCAGGAAACACCAGGTCTTGTCTTATAATTTGTATGAAAATCAAAAATAAATAAATAAATAGGTTCTTGGAAGTGAAATATTTCTTTATTTTTCAATTTTAAATTAATATACATATTTCAAAATATTTAATTATTAGCATGTATCAAAAACCATATATTTATTCGACAAAATATTTGAAAGAGACATAACTGCTCGTAAAAAAGATTTAATGATTGGTGAAAACCGCATTGAAATCGGTTCAGTAAGTCACACACAAACGAACATTAATTTTTATATATATAGAGATTACATTTTTAATTTAGTCGACTTAAGAAGTTCCGAATCCGAGAATTACTAGGTTAATGAACATATGAGTAATCTTATAAATGTGAAAACAACTGCATGTATATTTTTTTATTGAAACGTCCCTGGAATTGCACTTCCACATGCGTCCTTAACAACAACATAGGTTCTATTTCAGTGCACATGATGCACATGATAACAACATAATTATAATATATACAATAAGTTATTTAAGCACTTGCGATTAATTAATTAAAATTACACAATGGCCGGGCAGCCTGTTAGCACTGTATACACTTGGATTAAATCTCATGTAGGTATATGTACAGTAATTCAGTGGCGAAGCGTCCATGGAAGTAGGGGAAGCAGTGCTTCCCTTTCTTTATAGGTAAATTAATACAAATCTGTGTTTTCAGTTAATAAATAATTTAAAAATATTATTAGAATAATAAAATGCGCAAACCAATCATTTTAACCAAAAGTCAAAAATAACATTTAATATTAATTTACACGTTCAATTATAAAACTATAATACCTCTTGAAGTTCACTGCAGGAAATTTCACTAATTTTTTTTGAATTTTTGATTTCGTTATTTATGTTTATTGTATAGAAAATGACGTGAAAAGTTGAAATTTTCCAACCGCAAGTCTGTATCTCAAATCGTTCTTGAGATATAGCCTCTCAAAGTTTCAGTTTTTTCAAAATTTTGAAGAAAAATGGCCCTAACTTTTGAACGAATGGTCGGAATTGATTTTAATTGACGGATTTGGAATCAGCGTATCAAAATCTATATAATGACATGTATAATACCTTAAAACTCGAAAAAAAAAATTCACGAAAAATTGAAAAAAATCAAAGGGGTATACCTTAAAAAAATGTTGATTTTTGACCAAAAATTTTTTGTCGGATTTTAAAGTATTATACATGTCATTATATAGATTTTGACACGCTGATTTCAAATCCGTCAACTAAAATCAATTCCGACCACCCGTTCAAAAGTTATGGCCTTTTTTCTCCAAAATTTTTTAAAAACTAAAACTTTGAGAGGCTATATCTCGAGAACGGTTTGAGATACAGACCTGCGGTTTGAAAATTTCAACTTTTCACGTCATTTTCTATACAATAAACATACTTATAACAAAATCAAAAATTCTAAATTTTTTAGTGAAATTTCCTGCAGTGAACTTCAACTCGTCATACCTACAAATATCGACTAAAATACAAGAAAATAAGACGTAGAATCATTTAGATACTATATAAATATGTAAGAATTTATTTAAAAAAGTAAAAGCTTGAACTAAAGCTGTTTCATAACTAGTTTTTTTTGTTAATGGGAGGGAGAGGATTGACAAAATATGCTTCCCTTTTAAAAATTTCTCGCATCGCCACTGCAGTACATACATGTATGTGTATATGTGCACATGCGTATTAATAATAATAAATTGTTTTCGCGTTTTTTGCCGTCATAATGATACTTTTCACAAATTGGTGTGAAATTGATAGATAGCTATATACAATGTTAGAAAAAAAAAGTTAATATTATGATGTTGACAGTTTTTTTTTGGCCTTCCATCTTCGATGATTTAAGACTATTTTTTTAATATCTCATTCTGATGTTGACAGTTGTAGGGTAATATTATTTTGTCTTATAAGTAGGTTACAGCGAAACTCTAACAATTCAAATGAAATAATTTGTATAGTACTTAACAAATAATTCAACTTAAGAATAAATAAGTAAATGATATTTACAAATATAGTAAAAAATGCGTATTATAAAAATTACAATGGAGATTGAATTGACAGTACATGTTAAAACTGAAATTTTTAATCGGCAACTGTAATTTTTAATAAAAAATCGACTATTTTTCTCGGTATACTAATATAATATAATATAATGTACTCGTACATTAATAATACTTACTAGTCGTCAGTACCTCGACCTTTTTGCAAATTTATTACCATACTTCGGAAACTTCGTGAGTGGCTTCATTTTGACGAGTCTAACAACTTTTTTATTTGCGAAAATTCTTAAAAATGGGGCATTTTCGGACGTGCAGCCGCGGAATCGTCCGGGCAGCGGCCTGGAAAAATGGCCCAAGATATTTGTCGGACAAAATGACCAATGAATTGTAAAAATAATTGGTCAAATATCTTGGGCCGTTTTTCCAATAGGTACGCCGCCCGGAAAATTCCGTGGCTGCCCCATTTTTAAGAATTTTCGCAATCAAAAAAGTTGTTAGACTCGTCAAAAAAAATCCACTTACAAAATTTCAGAAGTATGGTACCTAATAAATTAAGAGTCGAGGTACTGAGGACTATAAAATATCATGCATACCTATTTTATTATGGTTTATTTCCAATAATAATTTATCACAATTGTATATAAGTACATAATATAATATTTGATATATTACCTACACATATCAATAAGTACAATATAAAAACTAAAACAACAATCAGATAAAAACATAAACCACATTTTACTTTACACCAAACACTCACAAAACAAAAGAACTTCACAATTACTGTTAAACATCAGAGATGCACTGACACAAAACTAAAATAAACGTTTCGTTTTAAGTTAAAGATTTAATTTGAAATTACACACGTAATAGAGAATATTTCCATAATTAAACACATATGTTTTAATGTGTACATTGATACATACATAATACATATACAATATACATACATATATATGTGTGTGGTTGAGTTCAGGACCGTGCGATTTTTTTTAATAATAATTCATAATTATTACAACAATCAGTATATTAAAAAAAAATCAAAATTTATTTAACAACAGCTTTTAATGATTTTTCGTTTAGATCAATCTTTTTTGTTTATTTATTTCCCGAAGAACTCTATTTTCATCACAACAAGCAAACCAAGAAAAGATTGTTTAAAATCTGAGTCATTTCTGATTTCATTAGTTTCCTATTTCAGTTACTTTTAACTGCATGAAGTTAGTCATTTTTGTCATTATGTAGTTACAATAGGATGCCCTTCAGACTATACATATACTTAGTTTCAATTAACAAACAGAAAAAAATGCATTAGCCATTTACCTGCGACGGTTACCTTTGCTGTACAATTGAAATATTTTATCATTTTTAATGTACCTAATGAAAAAATGGTAACTTCTGAAATGGAAAAGGGGAACCCAGAACCCCGAAAAAAAGCTGACTTCAAATCAAAATCTAACTTTAGAGTAAGTGGTCAGGGCAATATAGAATATCCTATCAAAAAAAGAATAATCATTTTTAAGGTTCTGTAGAAAACTAGGAACCCTAATATTTTCACTCTGTCCGTCCGTCTGTCTGTCTATATAATTTCATACCAATCAAGATGAAATTTGATATACGGACGTACATTGATAACCCAAAACAGAAATGATGAGATTTTTGAAAAAACAATTTTTTTGGACCCCTTTCCAATAGACTGAAAAGTATATTCAAAAATTTTTTTCAGATTAAGATAGGTCTCCTAAAATGCAACAAAAAATGTTAAATGACTTTTGAATTTTAACTCTTCAGTCACGATATATTTGCGTTCAAAGTCGCTATCAGAAAAAAAACTAAAATGTAATTTTTAGTTAGTACTTTCATTGAAAATTATAACGAACACAATAGCAAAAATTTTGGAATAACTCCTTTTTATAAATCGTAGTAAGAATGACTACGGAACCCTATCAAGTGCGTGCCCAACACGCACTTGGCTGTTTTATTTATGATTTAGGTTGATTCAATTCACCTTATTTAGGTTATCACTACAATAATAAAATAATAATAAATAAAATATCTAACGGCCCGAAAATAATATGTTACGGACTGGAGCATACAATATATATATTTAAGTATAGAAGTGTGTGTGTAAGCATTCACTGTGAAACAAAAAAAAATGTAACCAGCAAGAGTCGCAGTGAGTAATCATATAATCATACTGTGAATCAAAGAACTACACTCTTTCGAGAATGTAAAAGCTTTTAAACGTAGCGCTTTCAAGCAACACCACTTAACAACGCACAATTAAGTTATTTAGTCAGAACTAAATTTATTCTCTAATGTTAAAGTGTGAACCGCTGTACAAAATAGATGGCTTGATTTATTATTTCTCAGCTTTATTTAACTCTACGTGTGTCAATTGTCAAACATCTTGGATATAGTGGGTTGCTATTGGATGAAACAATAGAAATTGAAATAGGTACAGTAGGAATTGAGTATTCACAGAAATAAGTTTTTTTTATCTCTTTTTAGGGTTCCGAAGAAACCATTTTGTCGTCTGTCCGTCCGCCTTTTCAGTCAAAGCAAAATATCTCGTAAATTATATAAGCTAGAAACTTGAAATTTTTACTGAACATGCAAAATGATGCCCTCTAGTAAAAGATGTACAAATTTGTTGAAAAAATAATTTTTCTGGGAGGGCGCTAAGGAGCTAAAGCTATATAAAAAAATATTTTTTTTATACCAGGTATGTGGCACGTCAAAATGTATAACTAAACTAGTGGAAATTGACTCTTTTTTATTTTTTTCTAAATCAAGGGTGCTTTAAAGCAAATCAAAAAAAAAAAAAAAAATTGTATAGGTACCAAGACGTGTGGGGTATCAAAATGTACATAGATCTCAATCAGTAGAATATGACCTTTTTTCTAACTTAAAAATGGCGCCAGTAGGATCTAAAAGCAATATTTTATCCCCCCCCCCCCCCCCCCCCAATGCTAACTCGGTAACTACGAGTATTGGTTCAAAAAAATCTGGAAAAAAATTGGTAACGAGACTTTGATGGGACTACCAACGACAAATACTAAAGTCGTCAACAATTCTGTTTATGTAAACATCAATTTTCTCGACTTAAAATAAATCTATTTTGGATTCATTCTTCGAACTTAATAATATCATGAACAGGCTTCTTTGAATCAAATCCAATGCTTAAATCAACGTAACGTATACAAATAATAATAATAAACAGTCATTATCTTATAATTATAAATGATCCAGTAATTTTATCGCATAAAAGCATGAAAAAACTCATTAATACTAAACTATTATATATCAATACAATGCTGATGATTTTAAAACACTTAAGAATTATCCGCTAGTCAAATAAATCAATTAATAAATGATCGCCTGACATTTATGTACCTCTACTATTACAGGTACCTAATCAGTTAGACATACATTATCTTATACATTACAAAATAAATTAACATTATCAAAACACTCATAAAGTTACTCAGATATGTATTTACACATCATTTTTTAAAGAATTTAATTATCTAAATTATTTTTGTTCTATTAAAATATTTTTATGTAATAACGTACTACTGTATATTGTATGTGAGTAAATATTGAAAAAAGAAGTCTAGCAACACTGCATAATAATGCTTTTGGCGTCAGACATAACTAAGGTAGTGGCACCAGTCTTGGCAATAGGACCCCAGTAATGGCAAATTTTTAATTAAATGTACTGAATTAAAAATATTTGTTGATATTTGATTACAACCATTTCTGAATATTAATCTATATACATTTAACTGTCTTACAGCGTGATTTAATGACAATCGGTCAATAGGTGTCAAAATGGTGGATATATTTAAACTAATTATTTATATAATTTATTTATTAATTATTTTATTATCATAGTAACTGTTTTACATTGTTTCAAATTTGACGATTCGTTCTTTTATATCTTTTGTATCGTAGTACTCATAATTTTGTAATCATTAGCATGTGTCCATCACTGCGTGCGCATTACTGATTTTGCCTTTGCCATTACTAGAGAAGGCTATAATTATACAAACTATATTTGCGGACTTTAGTAATTAAATTGTTTAAATAAAAAGTTACTTGTTTTATTAGTAACAAGAGTTCATGAGAATTACAAAAATAAAACCCGTCAATCACAAAAATAGTAAACCTTGCTCTAATAGCGACCATTACTGGTGCCAGTATCTTATATGTCACTAAAAATTACAATACAAAAAAGGTTTTTAATTATTCATTAAAATATTAAAAATTGGTCCGCTTCATGATAGATAACTATATTATAAATACAAAACTTTATTTCTCAAAACTATACTTATCCAAAATTATACTAATTTTTGTTCTTTGAAAATCTTAGCTTATATATTAATATATTGCTTAAAGATTCTTTTTGGTATTTTAAAACAAGATTTCAGATTTTGAAAAAACCATGACATATAGGCCACACTGTAATTTTCTCCTAACAAATACATAATAATATATGAATTCGTGTCGTAATTAATAACAAATATAATATTTAAACTTATTGTTTGTTCTTGTGCATATGTACACAGTTATTTTAAACTCAATGCACAATTAGGTCACTGTAATTTCCAGATGTGTCAAAAGCCATATGTTATTTTCCAGACTGTTAATTTCACCAAAATATATTTTCACAACAAAAACTAACGACTTAAATGTTTAAATTATACAGCTAGAACGGCGACTTAAAGTTTAATTATCATTAGTTTTTAAATGAACATAATGGCCAACGTTTCGTCACACTTAACAAAATTATACGCCCTTAATTTACAAATTCAGTTTTTTTCGGTCACTCCAAAATCATGACAGATGGAATAAAATTACGACGTACACCGTACATTCATTAATACATATTTGTGTTTTAAAGTAAATAAATCTGATGACATAATAATGAAATATGAAAACAGTAGCTAAAAATAAAATACATAGATGTTTCGGCATGAGCTATAGTTGACAATTAAATTGATTTATAAATTATTCAACACACGATTCCAGTACGAAGCGCGTTAACATTTTCCAGAACAATTATGTAGTTGTTATTATTATTCTAGCACTAATTCTAACTCGAGGCTCCTCGTACTCACGTCCTTCAGAAGTCATACAATGTCAAATTGAAGATTAGATCAGGACTGGCTTACAATTACAACAAATTTTCTGATCATATTGGAATAATATCTACGGCTTTCAGGTGCGCATCTTCTAGAATTGCAATTTGAGGTGGTGACGTCCTACAGAAGTCACACAATGTCAAATTGAAAATTAGATCAAGACTGGCTTACAATTATCCTAAATAAGACCCTTTTTATAATTTTTACAACAAATTTTCTGATCATATTGGAATAATATCTACGGCTTTCAGGTGCGCATCTTCTAGAATTTCAATTTGAGGTGGTGACGTTCTTCAGAAATTACACAATGTCAAATTGAAGATTAGATCAGGACTGGCTTACAATTATAATAAATATGACCCTTTTTATAATTTTTTACAACAAATTTTCTAATCTATTGGATTAATATCTACGGTTTTCAGGTGCGCATCTTCTAGAATTTCAATTTGAGATGGTGACGTCCTTCAGAAGTCACACAATGTCAAATTGAAGATTAGATCAGGACTGGCTTACAATTATCTTAAACTAGCTGGGCCCACGCGGCTTCGCTCGCGTAGACTACGGAATTATTGTTTAGGATTTTTGAAAAATATAGTTTAATTAATTAAGTACAAACACGATTAGTTATTATTGTAATAATAATTTATCAATACCTAAATTACCTAACAAAAACGAATCAGAAGAAAAAAGTACAAATAATTTGTGTTCTGTTTAAATTTAAATGTTAATTATTGAAAACAAAATTAACTCAAACGTCAGCCGAGGGACTCCGAATATCTACCGAACGTAAGCGAATCCAGTCTGATGTACATCGCTTCGATGCGGCACGACACCATACATTTAAAATGTTACCTTTATAAATATATTTTAAGATATTTTCTAAACTATACGACCAAATTGGATGCTGTAAATGGCAAACTATATCTACATTAAGTACTTATGACGATGAAATCATTTATTTCGATAAGGATTAATGTTTTGCAGGTCATAAGTCCATGTAAACAAAACCCAAATATTTTATGTTTTTTTTGTAACATAAAAGCAGTCATTGTGGCTTAAATATAAAAGTTAGACATATCGTGTCGCTGACTTAATTGTAGAACTTTTGATTCTACACAATTCTTTAATACATTATTTTGTTCTATATTGAACGGTTTAGGCAGCGTATTACAAAACAGCGCGCCGACGGCAAAATTTTTTCCGACTTGATTTACTATTATCGTCACTGCTTTGTTGTTATGTTACCTAACGTAAAAAAATATAGCCTATAACCTGGCCAGAGAACGTACCTATGAATTAAAAAAAAAAACTCGTAAATCGGATAAGTGGTTCTCGAGTGATAAGGCAACTAACGGACAGACAGACAGACAGACAGACAGACAGACAGACAGACAGACAGACAGACAGACAGAGAGACGTTGAGCTTTATATATATTAAGGATAAGACCCTTTTTATAATTTTTTACAACAAATTTTCTAATCATATTGGATTAATAACTACGGCTAATTTAAGAGGGTGGGAGTCATGGTAATTTAAATTGTTTTTATTTGTAACCCCCCTCTCCCCCTTAGTTATAATATCTGCAGAAATACAGAGACTTGAAGTATCATCTTCTAAAAAAATAAGCTAATATCGTTTTGCAAACATTTATAAATAATCTAAGACATAGCATATCTTATCATATTTTCTTTCGAGTGGGGGGGGAGTGTTGATAATTAAATAAAATAGGCATCGGTATCGAATAAATTTTAAAAAACGATTTTAAATGTTTTAAAATCTAATATTTGTATAGAAAAGAACAACACTAAAATTTTAAGAGTGGTACTTAATTTTTAGTAAAAGAAATCTTATTTACATTAATTATGAATTCAAGAGGTAATGTGCATAAGTCAATAGAAATTTTCTAAATGAACTTCGAAATGACATATACGTGTATACCTTTACACATAAATTTTTTTATAAAATCAAGATAAAAAATAATTAATCAAGTCTCCGAAATATTTACAAAAAACCTAAAAAAAAAACTCTAGCGCCCTTTCCAACCTACCAGAGCCGCATTAAGGTACCTAAAACCGCAACGTAAAACTTAGAGGAGGCCTAGTTTTTAATTTTTTTTACAACGGTAATAACCAAGAAATAAAAATTTTGAAAAGTTAATCTTAGTAAAAAAAATTTGGTGGAAACCCTCTTATGAATCTACTTTTATTGTTAATGCGGCCCTGTAGCCAACACTCTATCAGAGTAGTAATTTCGTTTCACACTTTTTTTTTAACAAGATAAAAAATGTAAAAAAAATAGCTTCACATAAAACCGCTTACCCCAGTTCAAACAAGCCCTCCCGCCTTGCCCAAGGTAAAGCACAGTACGAGTACATATTGATATTGATTTGAATTTCACTTCGTATGCGGTGTAAACAGAACCGACCTATACATATATAATGTGTGTATGTATACATAGCTATAAATGTGTAGGTGAAAATGTCTGTACAGGTGTTTGTATGTAGGTGTGTGTTTACTTACTTCAATATGTGGGTAAGTAAATGTATTTAAAAATGTGTTGATGACCGATTTCTGTTTCATAATAATAATAAGATAATCTATACTACCATTAATAAATTAATAATATGTTTCTGTAAAATTAATTACTATTTTTAAATGAAATACTTATATATTTTTATTTGTTTTGTTAATTAATCCTTAATACATATATATAAAGCCCAACGTCTCTCAGTCTATCTGTCCGTTAGCGCGCTTATAACTCGAGAACCAATTATCCGATTTACGTGTTTTTTTTAATTCATAGATATGTTCTCTGACCAGATTATAGGATATATTTTGTTATGTTAGGTAACATAAGGAATAAACAATTCCTATAATAGTAATCTTTTACAATACGCTGCCTAAACCGTTAAATATTGAAGAACCCCCCCTCCTAAAAAACGTGTTTTGAGAAAACAGTTGAAAATACCTTCAAAAAAATTTTACTCGCATGTATTCACGAAACAAAACGTTTATATAAATCAATTTTATTTGAATTAATTAATGTAGTTATAGTTACAAATACATAGATGGAAGAAATAAAATTTGATGAAAGTTAAAGTCAAGTAAGCAACCACGAAAATCTAAGATTTAAAATAAAAAATTATAAATCAAATCCGTACATTTCCATATTACCCATAAATTCTAAAGCAAAAATAAACGATAGTAAGTTTCAAACACTTTTATTAAAAAAATGTATTTCTTATACCGTGAACAAACCAACAAAAAAATTTTGTCTACGCAGAATATTCACGGTCATGTAATTGTAAACATTGTTAGGGTCTTATGCATATATACGAGAGTACATGCACAATATACAGAGTGTCCCGTAAACATACCGACAAACTTACAGGATTTGTAGAGAACATTAAAACAATCCCTTTTTGTTAATAAACCCTTGTCCACAGTGGGTAGAGTAAAACTTTTTTTTTATTTGGTTCTAACTTCTAACTTCAAAACATTAAATTTATTATTCATTAAAATTAGGAAGAAGTGTAAAATTCAAATTGGCGAACAAAAAAAAATGGTCTTCAATTTTTATTTTTACATATTCTGGGGGGGGGCACTTCTTTCCCCAGGGCCCCCAAGCCTCTAGTTACGGCCCTGCTTGTCCACAAACCGGCCGTAGAGTAAAAAAAAGGACCCCGTACAAAAGCAATGGGTTTAATAAATTAATAATTTGAATATTTTTTGATATGTTCGTTTGTCAGGAAAGGGTTAATGAGAAAATATGTCTATTTTCAAGAGTGCTATACAGAACTCTAAACAGAAATTACAATAGTGAAATTATGTCAATACCGAAAGTATACTGTGTTTTTGTAAATCATTTTTTTTCGTGGGGAGGGGGTGTTTAAATTGATAGAACTATTTTTATCTTACGGGAACTCCCCAGTACATGCAGTGTTATCCCAAAAAAGTATTGTTTGTTCGAGACTGCTGTTCTGTGTAATTTTAAAACTGTATTTTCAAAACCCTTTTTTGAGGGGTTCAATTGCCAGAATTCTTTTTAAAAATATAAGAGAACTCCAGAACTCTAAAATTAAATTGAATTTTTCGAGTTTGCGGTGCTGCATGAAGTTAGCACCCCATTTTGAAAAAACGTTTTTGGAGGGTTAAATTTACAGAACTCTTTTTCAAAATATAAAAGAACTTCAGAACTCTTATGCCCGGTATTATAAAGGACCTAACAAATTTGTTAGCTAACAAACACTTTCAACTGAGGTATCAAACATATATGACAGTTCTTTTGGAGTTTGTTGATGACTTTGACAAGTTTCGCGCACGCGTTGAAGGTAAATACAAACGGTATTAAAACAGTGGTGATGTTATGAAAATTATTTTGTACGGTCAAAGATGCCAACTGTGTTACAATTAATTGAAGTGTCACTGCTCTAAATTCCATAACTAATCCATAGATACTAGTACAGTATTAATACCCCATATGAATGTAATTGCTAGTTAACAAATTTTGTTAGGTCCTTTATAATACCGGGCATTAGAGCGCTATCCGGAACTCTATTTTATTTTTTATTTTTCGAAACTTGCGGTGCTAACTTCACACAGGTTGGGTTTTGCCTTTTAGTTGAAAGTTTGTCGGTATGTTTACGGGACAGCCTGTATATATATGTATGTGCATAATACGCAATGTATTATTTTCTTATCGAAACCAGCAGCGTGACGCTAGCTCGCAGGTTCGGTTCCCGGCAGCCAAAGCGGAACGGTAGTACACATGTGTTCATAGATCACACGTAGGGTCTCTTGGGAAGGTTTTGTTCACAGCAGACTACATGCGATTGTACTGATTGTGAGTGTACTATAGTATTGAGTTTAGTTTTTAAATATAATGCCGTAGGAAGGTATCATGTATCAAAAATGTGATATTTTGTTATTATATGTAATATATCGTTGCTATTCAATGGAAAGTCAGTTTTAATAAGTGATATATATGTAGAAAATACATTTTAATATTAAAATTAATACTAAAAATAAACAAGTCGTTCACCTCTTTTGTAGGGGTTGAATTTCGAAAAATCCTTCCTTCCAGACCATATTCACGCTTCGATTGGTACCCCAACGAAGTCAATAGCATTTTTTATTTGCAAGATTTCGTGCATGTAAAAAATATACACACAGCCACATATGTTGAAATTTTTTATTTTGATTTTCGAACCTATTACAATAACCTCCTGTTGGGAAGTTAAAAAATGACAGGCTTTGTTTAGTTTCATTAAAATAGAAGATTGGTAGAATTTGTTTATTTACATTTATCACAGCCTCACAAAAAATCTTATATTGGAGCGCTGAAACGAATATGACAATAATAAAAATATAGAAAATTTATATCAATTCTTGAAAATCTCGACGGGTTACATATGACAAATTTTTTTAACCAAATCTAATAAATTACTTTTGTAAATCAGATTTGTCTCTTCAATTTTTCTTTGTATCGCTGTACGACTATTTTTGCATTTTTGACCGAGCTTTTCAATGACAACTACACACAATTTTTTTTATTATTTTAGATTTCGTCAAAAGTATGTTTACTACATACATTTTTACACGCTAATTTTAAATACATATGTCGACAAAAATCAAATCTGACCACCACCCGTTCAAAAGTTACGGCAATTTTTCTTTAAATTTTTAAAAAACTTACTGAAAAGTATAGCAACAAATAAAAAAAATTAGAAAATCAATAAAAAGTAGACTTATTCTTTTTTGAAGAACAATTAAAGTCAGTTATATATTTCATTTACTAATAAATCTTTATTAATTTGTTTGAAAATACTGAACTATGATTAATATCAAAATTCACACGCGCGTAAAAAACATAACCACTTGAAATAGCAATTACTGAGATTAAAATTAATTATAATACTTTATGAACGCACTATTCGCTGAACACATGATTATTTAATAAATTATTCATTTAAAAAATAATTTGTTCATTACAAAAAACTTTAATTTTTAGTGAACTGTAATAAAATTATTATCAAGTGCAGTCATTAATTATGCCTAAATAAAATACATACCTACTAGCTAAATTATGATTAATAAATATACACCATTTATATATTATTAATTAAAGGGTGGCCGAGTTTTATTATTATTATAATTATGTAATTTATAATTCGATTAATGTTTTACATTAATTTAAAGATAAATAAAATACCTAGTTTACAAAAGTGCACTTAGATTCCACTTTACGTCGGGGTTGCGTTCTTATTAAAAAAAACTCCAGCCACTAAAAAAAAGGTGACAATGTGGAATTTGATGATTCGAAGCTTTATGTCAATTAATTATCTTACATTATTTAACAACATAAAATCGAAAATAAGTGTAGACAGTGGTGTACTAAGACTGTTAGAGGCTTCAGATAGAAAATAATTTGGGGCGCCCTTATGAGAAATTCTCAAAAAATAATGAAAAAATTATGATCAAAATCTTGGCAAAAAAAAGAAGTTAGAAGATTTATTTTTCTAAAGTTGGATACATCCCCTAGATTGAAGCCTTAGACATTTGTCTTTTTTATTTACTCATGTAAGGTATTGACACCAGTCTTGGATATGACCTCAGTAATGGCTATTTTTTAATTAAATGTGCTTAATTATAAATATTTGTTGATATTTTAATACTACCATTTTTGAATATTAATCTATATAAACATTTAACTGTCTTACAGCGTGATTTGATGACTATCGGCCAATAGGTGTCAAAATGGTGGACATTTAAACGAATTATTAGTATAATTTATTTATTAATTATTATATTATCATAGCAACTGCTTTACATTGTTTCAAATTTTATATCTTTTTTTATATCTTTTGTGTCGCAGTACTTATCATTTTGTAATCATTAGCAAGTGTGCTCATTACTGGTTTTACTTTATCCATTATTGGAGAAAAAAAATAACAAAATAAAAAACTATAATTTAAAAAACAACCTATAATTGCGGACTTTCATAATTAAATTGATTAAATAAAGAGTTACAAAAAAGAAGCCCGTCAATCACAAAAACAGTAAATCTTGCTCTTATAGCGACCATAGCTGGTGCCAGTACCTCATAAATACAACGCGCTACTGACACGAGTGTAAAACCAATTTAATTTATTTGTCAACAAACGAAAGATGTTATTTTCTCCCTTTTTATAAAGTCCACCATTTTTTATTTCAGTCTATTCATCATATCGCAGGACAGAATTGGCCAACTGAGCTACCGGAAGTTTCGATGAGACATCTGTAAAATTGGCGTATGCGGTATGAGCCGTTTTCTTTTTATTATTTCGAACAATTCCAAACAGCCATAACTGGCACTGCGTACTCTTTCGTTAGATCAAAACTTATAAGTAAACACGCATGGAATTTCCTGCGTACATTTATGATATTTGCGTGCAAAGGTCATGTTTACGGATGATCCTACGCTTGAAAATGTTGACTTAATATGATTTAACAATGAATTTACAAAGGATTTACATATACACGATATGAACCCTTTTCAAGATTTATTACTTCCCATATGTAATTAGATAAGTGTATGTATTTGTACGTTTATGCTTTAGTTGTGTACAAAGCTTGGTAATCTTTATGAGAGGTATATAATTAATTAAATAATTAAACAATCTTATGTCATTTATATAGAGATTATCACTTCATTCCTTATACACTGAAAGAAATATCGTTCGTTAATATTATGAATCGCATTCAACAACCATGAATTCATAGTTATAATGAAGAAATACTTTATTTTAAAGTAAAAATTCATTAAAAGTAAAAACATCTGCCAAGTAAATGCACAGTGCTTCTTCGTGCTAAATTCACCAAAGATAGTTAATTATTGAACAATTTAAATAAAAACCGATAGTGTTTAGAAAAATTGCCTGCAAAATATCATTTAAAACGTCAAAATGACATTTAATATGTCCAAGCAAAAAAATTACTGGTTTTACGTTGTTTATTACTGGAGAAAAAATATAGAAAATAAAAGGCTATAATTTAAAAAATAAACTATATTTGCGGATTTTGGTAATTAAATTGATTTAATAAAGAGTTAGTTATTTTAGTAGTAACATGAGTTCATGAGAATTACAGAAAAGTAGCCCACCAATCTCAAAAAACAATATAATTTGCTCTTAACGCGTTCAAGACTGCTGCCAGTACTTTTTATACTTATTATAAGAAGTCTCGTCGCGGTTTTAAAAAACGGTTAAATAATTAATAAACATTTACTTTAAATACTACAGTTGATTATTAAAATATTTCAATTATTAGAACTATCAATCTACACATCTATATCAGATAATATTTATCGATAATAATGCATACGAATATAATATTTAAAAGAAAGGAAACCTAAGAATTTGATTCATCAACGCCTAGCCCAAACCCCCAGACATAGAAACGTGAAATTTTCGGGATGTCTTCTTTTCATGACGTAAGCACCCACTAAGAAGGATTTTTCCTAAATTCAACGCCAAAAAGAGAGAAAAGAATGTTCAATTTTTTTTATTTATTATTCTTTTTTTTAAATTAAAATAGACATGTATCACTAATATGGTTAAAAAATTGTTCTTAACTAATAATACACCTGATTAGATTTATAAATTAAATAAATGTTCAAAAAATTAAAACATCTTAAGATAAACATATCTAAATAAATAGACTTATAAAAATCTATAAAAAATAAATAAATACATAAGATACAAGTAAATTAAGTACTACTGATATAAAAATGACTAAACTTTTAATTAATGATAACACATTTTATCAATTATTTATCAGTAACTAATTGAATTCTATAATTAAATGGCTACCATAAACATCCATGTATACAATTTATCAAATTCGTTATCCATAGATTAAAAAAACACAAAAAAACTTCCAGTATCATGTATAATAACATGCTAATGAATAGCCATAATTATTATTCATTGAAATATACAGATTAACAAATCCATTTCATGAGAGCCACTATTATCAAATTTGAATACACAATTAAGCGATGATATTTTTGCGGTGTTCGTATAAAGATTTGAACAAGCATTAATGTATTCAAATTAATTCGCCCACGCGTTTAAATCTGATAATTTTTACTCGTGTTTTATGATCTGTTGAATTATAGAGGTGCGGACATTTAAATATTTTAATTGAAATTATATTAATTCGAATTTGCGTATTTTAAATCTAATAAACTAAAGGACAAATAACACATTACCTAGCGTTGTTACCATATCGCTCCACAAGTCATTGGCGTATCATTCAGATTTTAAAATAAATATCAATTGTTTTGAATTATAAAATTAATTCATAATAAATGTTTTATATTGTCTTTAAAAGTATTTCAGTGATAATTGATTAACAGAGAAATGTCTATTTGGAACTATCATCTCTCATACATACTTAATTCAATTGTAATTTAAAGCATATTTGCATATTATAAAATTTCAACTGACGCATCTGAGACAATGTGTATGGAAATGACGTTTGTGACAATTAAGAAAAGATGGCCGCCGTAAAAATTTGTTTGTCATTCAAAATATTAAGGGTAAATAAAGATTATTTGGGGGGGGGGGGGGGCAAATTATAGTTTAGACAAACTTTGAAATTTAGAATTTTTGAGAATTTTATGTTTATTAACAAGATCAAACTATCCATTTCCGGTTTAATGATGGTCTTCAAAAATAGGTAGTGCACATCTTCTGTATACAATAACATTCAGTGGTGCACCCAAGGGAGGGTTTTAGGGGTTAAACCCACCCCCGAATTTGTCAATATACATTATTTCATTTAACATTTGTGATACATAAAAAAAATACCCCCTCCCCCCAATTTTTTTCTGATAATTTAATCTTAATATTTCTAAATTTCACTATTTTATCTACAGAGCGTTTACAGACCGACAGACACACAGACGCCATTGGTCGTGATTCAGGGTCTCTCTTCAATTCCATTGAAATTTTGAATTTGAATTACTTTAATGATTATAATTTATTTAATTTAAATACATTTATTTCATATCGATCAGCACACTTTAAACTATCATTTTATCAGGTTAAAAAAATTTCAACCAATAGACAATATTCGTTGCTTTGTGCGGATTCTAATACCAAAAATGACTAACTTTATAAGATTTATAGTTCCAGAGTACTATGTTATCAAACAGGCAACTTTTATTTTATCCGTCTTATGTATGTATATAGACTTAAAATGGGATCAAAAACCACTATCCTAAGCACTTCGCCAATATACGTCACAAAGGTACATTCACGGCTGATATTCAGCCGATATTGTTAAATATTTAATAACTCCTGGGTATAGCTAATGTTCCTCATCAAATATTGACAAGATTCTAGATTTCAAAGTTTCTCGAACAAAGTTTCATCCTATATTACTGGCATCATCATTTTAAAATGAAAATAGGGGAATTGTTCCAACAGTGGGAAGGTTTTGTTTTATGGCCATAAATTTTATAAATGATAAGATAATTTAATGCTTGATACGCCGTTCGAAAGAGCATATCAATATCTAACTTTTGCCGGACAAAGATACGCCATATCTTGCGAAACAAAAAAGTTATCATCAGTTTTCTGAAGAGCTTGAAATTGGCATTTTTTTTGGTCCAACAGTGAGATACGGCCTAAAACCTAATAAAAACACATTGAGTTATGAAAAATTATTCAATATTATTGGTTTATTCAACACTTTCATCTGATTTTAAATCTAAATCAGAGTCACAATGAAAAGTGTAGAAACTATTACGCACAGAAATCACAGAAAATTTAGCTAAAAAAACATTCAAAACAATTTACATGTATTCCAATGGCAATTTTCAATAATAAAAATGACGTTTCAATACTTTACGAAGAAAAAAATGCGTTTCCCACTGTTGGAAAAGGACGCCATTTTGAAATTACCAAAAAATAAAAATTCCATTCACTATTTTCACAAATCATTTTTATTACAATGAAAAACTATAAAAAGGGAATCGAACGCTATATAAACCTTTATTAATTTTATAAACACAAAAAAATCTTGAAAAAGTTTTTATAAAAATATAAAAAAATAATATTTTCGCTATGTTTGGCACAACTCAACAAATGCGTCTTTTTGCTCCGAAACTATCCAGAAAGTGAAAGAGCAATTGACGTTACCTGTCAAAGTCAAAAGTTTGGTGGTACTCTCAACAGAAAAAAAATATCGCCATTTCCCACTGTTGGAGCAATTCCCCTACCATACAAAAAATCATATTCATATTTAACAAAGATTTTATATTGTATTGCTTCTATTTTTATCTTGAAGAGAATCCATACAAATTGAAAATAGGTATGTATATCTCATATCTTTTTGTATCTTGACATTTTAGAAGTTTTATATAAAGTATAAAATAAATATTTGGAATATAAAATACATTATATAGATTTTTTTATATTAAAATTGTTATATAAGAGAACGCATAAAATATGTTTACTTTCTCATCGAAATCACCTGGCGCAGTACTAACAAGTGTTTGATCTATGAATTAGAAAGTGATTTTTCGGGTTACTGAATATATTTTTTTCAAGTCTCGGTCGAATGTTAAATTACCGTTTAAAGTTTAAATGATTTAATGATACAGAAAAAAACTAGCCCAAGAATGAAAAATAATTTTGATGTGCGCACTTTAGCATTCTAAAAAATAATAAAAACATAGATAACATCATAATGATATCAGTATCTTATGTAAATTTTGTATATTTTTTGACAATAGCTATACGTAGAATTGCATTTCTTTAGTTATAAACTGTTAGGTATATATATAGTTATTCAAAAGTGCATTTAGATAAAATACTACTTAATAATATATACTTAAATGATAACAAAGTTATTATTAATTGCAGTATAATCATAACATTTACATTTCCTAGTAAATAATCTAGAAAAAATGACAGATAAATTTATAACACAATATATATTAAGTTATATAATAAATATTAAACTGTGATAAATACATTATCTATTATTTATTTATGTTCAAAGTATATAAAATGCAGAATTAATTAAAAATTAGAAAATGTTAAAAATTAAATAGGTCATTTCGTAATGAAAAACGTACTTTTCCATTAATTATCATAAAGATAATTTTCGCAATTTTCGAATATAATAATAATGATATCCCCTATAATCTATATGATATTACTTACGTTAAATATTCTATAATTCCAGCACCGAAAATAGTGTATTGAATTTTCACAGTAACGTAAGTACTGAATCATATTTTTTTGTTCTAAATCTTATAAAAACTTGTGTTTACGTGTTATTTCTATGGTTTTTCATGTCTAATGGTCATTATGAGGCGAAGGAATTTTCTTTCAGTTATTTATTATAACTTAACAAACACTATGTCAAACTTTTTTTTGCTTTCAAACATCCAATGGAACATAAATCTAATTTAATATAATACAAATTGTTGACCAGACGCGGATAACCTTTTTTTGTTAAAATTGTCATTTGGGAAATATTACACACTACTTCCACCCCCTTCAAAATAATTACATATTGTGTAGGTTGTATTGCACCCATATCAAATTTCAGTTGTAATAATTATTCTTATTTTATAAAATATACGTATTTTTATTTAAAAAAAATCTTATTCATAATCGTAATAATAAATATTTGTAATGGTTGTTGTTTTTTTTTTCTAAAAATAGAATAGTCGTAATAAAATAATCTGTGTGGTAGATGAAACAAAACATTATTTGTATTCATACTACATCACCAATCATCTTCCATTGTAAATTGTTTTAGGACCGGATGATAATTATAAATGTAAGAAATATCTATACATACACAATTACATTTAATTCTAGACTCTAGCTCTAGACAATACTAGAATTAAATTTATAAGTTGTATACATAGGTACAACATATAACGATTTAGATAACATATATTTTGTCAATTACTTTATATACCGGATATAAGTCACCCCGCTTTTAATAAAAAATAATTAGAGTGAAAGGGAATTTAGGGGAAGACATAATAATATTAATCAAATTTCGCGTACCACAGTTTGGGAAGCACTGCTTTAACCACAAAAGATAAACTATAAACAAATTTTTTTTAAACATGTAAATAATTTTGATAATTGCTGAAATTAATTTTATCTTTTTAAATCCCAAATTAGCACAATTTTTAATGTATTCAGAAGTTGTTTTATTATTATTATAAACTAAACATAAACATGACATTTCAACAAGTTCTAAATTAGCAAAATTCACCCCTGCACTGATCAGCAACGTAACAATCTATAAGTGTTTAATTATTCAGTAATTATCTTAGTCTCGTGACTCCGTCCGCAAATCTCTGAACAGTTAATTACCTACAATTATTTAAGGGCAGATAACCATATAAAGTAAAATCACTGGAGCTAAAGTGTGATGGAAAGTAGATAATTTACACTCCCTGTGTTTTTATGCAGTAAACTCAAAGTAAATGTTTTTATTTGAAAAGTGTTCAGAAAATAAATATATAGTGACTTTAGGAAAAGTTAAAATCGATTTCCAACCACTGGAACGCAGTTCCAGTCGGTTAGCAGAAGTTTTACTATGAATGTTAGTTATTTTTCCAAATGTTCTTCAATATAAACAATCAAGCTATGTTTAGCAATTGATTTAAGTACACTTAACTATTTTGTAAGCTCTAGTCAGTTTTATAGGGTGTTTTTTTTTCTCGGTCCCATTAGCCTATGGATCTAAAAATAATTGTCCCTAAATTTCAGACTCGCAGATCAAACCTGTGAACGGCGCAAACCGAGTTTTTTTCCCATTCAATTTGATTAACATGTGAAAAACGACTTTTTTACTTACGCGTGAATTACTCGTTGAAATTTTTTTTTGTTTTAATTTCTCACAACAGCATTTTATAGGGAATTAAATTTCCTACAAAAAATATTCCAAATGCTCAATTCGTAGATCTAATATTTTTAATGATATGTTCGTTTAAACATTATCATAAAAATTCGATTTTGAAAAATTTCCAATTTTATGATAATGTTTAAACGAACATATCTTCAAAATAATATTTTCTTTTTTGTAGGAAATTTAATTCTCTACAAAATATTGCTGTGAGTAATGAATAATGGATATTAGATTGGAAAATAGACTCCGTTTAGACCTAAAGCTAAATCATAAACCAATAGGGGAAAAAACGCCAAAAAACACCCTAGTATATAGTATATATACGAGCCATTTCTATGTATTTTATAGTTTTGTTTGGTCTTACCAAGCAATTTTATTTTAATTAAAAACAATGTGCTGTGATAGAGAGTGAGTCCACGTTTTTATCTTATATAATCATCCCCAGCTTTGCTGCTAGAGATTAGGGGCAACAATGCAATCGAGATTTTCTTAATCATTTTTTTTACTTTATTCTAATAATGGCTGGCGTACACAAAAAAATCAAGTACCAAAGCTTGTAATAAAAATTTTCAAAACTACTACAACATGGTAAACAATTTTTGACTAATACGGAGAATATGGGTGTCCCGACGTCATAACTGTCAAAAACACATATGTAGTCATTCAGAATAGAGTTGATGCTTTAATAATATACACTTCAACTGTCCTTGGTTAGGACAATCTATTGGAACGAAAGGGGGTTAATATAGTATAAAAACGAGGATTCAATCTTCGCCGCAACGAACTGTTTTTATTAAATAATTGTGAAATAAAAATTTCTAAATGTTACAATAGATACAGCACATTCTACTCTATTCTAACACATCAACACATGATTTTTGATAGTGGACATCCATATTCTCCATATTAACCCAATTTTTATTCGACAATAATGTAATACATTTAAAATGCTTGCACAACGACTAAATTAAAATATTTTTATCAATTAGACTGACCCATCAGTTTTTCAGGAATGTCCTAATGGGCCACACCAATCTAGTCTCGATAGTAATCAAATATTTATTATTTATATTGAATTATTCTAGTTAACTACATTTCTTGTTTCAGTAGTAAACAAATAAGTAAAAGCAAAAGCCCTGAGAGCATTTTTAGTTATCATTTCAAACTGACTTATCTTGACAAGAGCAAAACATTTTAAATTGCTACATTACCTCATTAACAACTACCATTTGTGAATACAGGAATTTACATGAATTAATATCTGTAAATTTTTTAATTACATATTATATACTTAAAAAATATATTTTGTGTTCAAAAAACATTTATAAATCCTTATCAGTTAAAAAATCCAACACAATATAACCGATAACAAAATAGGTAGTTAAATTGCTAATTGAAAATAATTCAATGTCATATTAAACACTACATTTTTTATGATTTCGTGTACAGTATTGTACAGATATATAATATAAAAATATATACGATCATATACCCAACAATAAATATGTATCTACGTGTAAATCAATTCATATATGTATTTTATTATATTATATAGCGATTAAAGCATGTTCAAATAGGGATAGCAAGTAGTCATCAAATATAATAATATATGCATTTAAAAAAATAAAACGTTACTTATATTATATCTTAATTCAAGTAACAATAAATATAAAATATATGTGATATAAAATATTGTAACATACCTTTGCCATATTAAGCACAAATTCACCACTGACAACAATAGCACAAGATTCCCACCATCGAATAACTAAAAAACCGTTCACTTCACATAATAATCCTGCGCGATTTTAGACACAACAGTAATATAATAATATGTGTTAGAAGAATTCATATATTATTTTAATGATTTCCAGATGCAGGCAAGCACAAGCACAAATGGACTGATATAACACAAACGTTTATCGGCGGTGTGTGACATTTGGTAGTGTCCCGCGCAAACTCGCAAACGGCCCGATCAATAGTGTCTCTGAAACGGGCAGTGGCAGCACCGGACGAAATAAAACGTGCAGATATAGGGAAGTGTTGGTGTATGAATTGTGGAAATCGGCTACTGGAACGGAGAGTGTGCGCGCATATGATGCTGTCGCTGTTTCTCTTACACTCTGGATGGGTTGTTATTGTTTTAGATATGCTTCGTGTTGTAATATTGCACAACAATATAATAGTTGTGATGATTGTTGGAATTTTTGTTAAATACGGAGAACATGGGTGTCCCGACATTTCAACTGTCAAAAATACGTATGTAGTTATTCAGAATAGAGTTGATGCTTTAATAATATGAGGTTAGTATCAAAACGCAATATCTGCAAAAAGTTTCATTTTTCACCTAAAGGTGGAATCAGATGCATCTTTGCAGCCTCTTTTTCGTTGATACATAATTATGGGTTAAAATGCAATGCGTTCTATAGTTAAGCTACTTTAAGTGTTAATTTTGATTCAAAACGCAATATCTGTGCAAAATAAATATATTAAAAATCACATATTTTATTAAATTCACGTTTAAAAAAATGTAATAATTTGTTTATTTTGTAAATATGTTATATTAATCAAAAGAATAATCTTGTATACAAATCATACTCTTTGATAATCAAAATTGGGTTCAAAAAGCAATTAGTAAAAAACAAAAACTTTATAAAAAAAATTCCAATTATTTTTTTTCTTTTTTTCGTTTTAGTAGATTGATTACCGACGTCCAATCTTCCAGTAGTGAAAATTTGAATACTTTCCTCCGCTTATCTTACCAATTATCAGTTTTCACCATTTTCTCAACATTTTGTCTTGTCGGATATTGCGTTTTGATAACTAACATCAAAAACGCAAAAATTTTCAAAACTATTACAACATGGTAAACAATTTTTGGCTAATACGGAGAATATGAGTGTCCCGACGTCAGACTGGTCAAAACCACGTATGTAGTCATTCAGAATAGAGTTGATGCTTTAATAACACACACTTTAACTGTCCTTGGTTAGGACAATCTATTGGGGCGAAAGGGGGTTCAAATAGTATAAAAACGGGGATTCAATCTTCGCCGCAACGAACTGTTTTTATTAAATAATTGTGAAATAAAAATTCCTATATGAAACAATAGATACAGTACATTCTACTCTATTCTAACACATCAACACGTTAGTAGTGACGTCGGAACGCCCATATTCTCCGTATCAACCCCAAATTGATTTATATTGCAACAATTGCGAATAGTGGAGAAAATTGATTTTTTCGAACACAAATTAAAAAAAGGTGCCACGGAACTTTCTTATACGCAGTGTAAATGTGTGTCTCATATAAAAAAATATTTCCACTTTATACTGACAAAAGATAGAAAAAAACTAATTGTGCATGATATATAGAACACATTTTCTAGCTTGCGCCGTTTCAAAAATAATTCAAAAAAATTAAAAATTTACGAGACTAAACTTCGTTTTCAAAAATAACTTTTTTTTAAATTGTACTCTTCTATGTATTGTAATTTTTATTAATACGTCTACAGACGAACCGGCAGATAGACAGACACACAGACGTCATGGCGAAAATAGTCAGAATTCATTCAGGGAAGGTCAAAATTGATATTGTGATCAAAATCTAGAATTCGAAAAAAATCGACTTTACAAGGGCGTAGGTATAAGAAAGTAAATAATACTTAAACTCCAGTGTTTATTTATTTATTCGTTTCATAAAACCTACTTTATAGCAAAGCCCAGGTCAGGATTTTCATATTTTCAGGAGGTTACTATGAATTTCGTTCGTTCGTTAAACCTCTATAAGTCGAACCTATGCCTGTAAAAACCTAGTTATCTTGAATTTTCTAGCATCTCCCTTGGTCTTGAACTTATTGTATTAATATTTACTCTATATTTTAAAATATATAATTATCAATTAACCCTGAAATACCATGTAATTTAAAACGAAATATTAACTGCAATACAACTAGAACAGCAAAAGCGTCAAATCTTATTTCAAAAAATAAATTAAAAATTCTATCAAAAAAATCCTTAACGTTATTTTTATTTCATCGGAAATACGTGACAGTTTTAGAAATGCTAGTTTTCAATTTATAACCGGACCTGTTCAACTCAGGCTCTTTAAACAACAATAATAACAACGCAGCGATTGTATTTTGTATTCCATTCAATATCCATTACGACCTTGATAAGTTGCATTGAATATTTATTACTTACTCGTGGTAGCAAAGATTAAAAGAAATATTGTTGCCGAAATTAATTATGCGCATCCGCAGTGGCAGAATGTTGTAAAAAATTATTACAATGCTGTTTCACTAGTTTTTATGTAGGTACTCGTTTTAAAAATCTAAATTATTGTATTTAGAAATATCTCATCATTTTATACCCCGTATTGAAGAAGAATTTAGTCTAGACTCTAGAACAAAACCTAAGCAAAGGAGGGGGGGGGTATTGTTATTCTATCTAGATAGATTAATAATTAATATAACTTGATCAAATAATTACATTAGAAACAAAAATACTATTAACTAAAAGCTAAAACCGCAAAACCACTGATGTAAATATAAATCAGTTATGAGCATTTTTATTCATCTTGATGTAGTTGCTAATAACATAATTATGTCGACAAAAATCAAATCCAACCACATGTTCAAAAGTTATGGCGATTTTTCTCCAAAATTTTGAAAAACTAGCACTGAGAACTTACACACACAAAATTGTAATTTTATATTTCGTTAAAAGTATGTTTTTAATTTATTATATAGATTTTTATACGCTGATTTCAAATATGTCGACAAAAATCAAATCTGACCATCCGTTCAAAAGTTACGGTGAATTTTCTAATGGTTTTATTTAAACATTGAAAATTCAGTTAATTTCAAATACAACAATGAATAATGAGTACTATTGTTTTTTAACAATTGGCAAGCCTACTTGACAAATATTCCACAAAACGCTTGTTTGAATACATATGTACATATATAATTATGTATAAATACTACACAGTACACAGTACTACACACATTCATGTATAGGTATTATAAGATATACCTATGGCAAGTTAAAATTAAATAAAACAATATTTACAAACCTGCGAACGTCCAAATATGAATAACGAATATTTTCAGTTTCATAACAAACACACCTGAACACAGCATCACTGAATAAACACGAAAAAATATAATAGCTTTTCACAACTTGTCACAATTAAACTACAACAATGTAGGAAAAATGTATATCTAATTATTGTAATATTTCACAAATATGATAATAAACTTTCCTTTTACATACACTAAACAAATTTAATTGATTATGTTGTATAATACTATAGAAATATACTTATTTTAATTATTTTCCTATTGAACTTTTCACTTTTTTTCACAACACTCGTTTGAATATGATTATTGTTAAAATTCTAACGAAACCAACTGTAGGCGTCTTTTAAATGCGTCCAGAAATAAAAACATAACAAAACAAAAAACACTATGTCATTATTTTAACAATGCTTAGAATATAAACAATGCTCTGCGAAATAATACAATCGAAATCAATCTCCAATCGTATACTAATAGTAAATAATAAAAAAAATAAAGGTGTACACACGTGATAAGTGGGTTTAGTTCGGCACAATGTCTGCTGGGAGCGGCCTCGCTTGTTTTCACGGCTGAATGAAGCGTGTCATCGTAATGGAGAGGGAGGAGAAGTAATATGGTCTTCTTAGAAATTTCTTTTCTTTTTTTAATACACCACGATTTGTACTTGTTGGAACAATTAATTCAAGGTGATACGAGAGAAATGTAACAGATAGTTCAACGTATACAATAATGATATGTAATTTAACTTACTTATTGTAAGTGAATGTCTTCAATTTTTAAATCACGACTTACTTATAGGGGCCAAATACTTTGGGCGCGACTCCCGCTACAAGATTACCTATGTTGTGATTGTTTTGTATTTGCCCTTTTATCTTGCGTCGTATTTTACAACAAATTATATAAAATTTGGTCTCGGTATAAATTAAAAAATATGGTCTCTTCCAATTTTTTGCCGCCCTTCAAAATTAGCCGCTCCAAAAATTTTTCGCTTGACTCGTATTGCCGAACTATATTTAATACAATTCCCTACTTACCTATCTGTTATTTTTATAAGATCCTAAACTCAGTGGCGAGGCGTGAAATTTTTAAAAGGGAAGCATATTTTGTCAATCCTCCCCCTCCTATTAACAAAAAAAAACTAGTTATGAAACAGCTTTAGTTCAAGCTTTTACTTTTTAAAATAAATTCTTATATATTTATATAGTAACTAAATGATTATACTTCTTATTTTCTTGTATTTTAGTCGATATTTGTATGACGAGTTGAAGTACACTGCAAAAAATTTCACTAAAAAATTTATAATTTTTGATTTCGTTAAAAGTATGTTTATTGTATAGAAAATGACGTGAAAAGTTGAAATTTTCAAACCGCAGGTCTGTATCTCAAACCGTTCTCGAGATATAGCCTCTCAAAGTTTTAGTTTTTTCAAATTTTTGGAGAAAAAAGGCCATAACTTTTGAACGGGTGGTCGAAATTGATTTTAGTTGACGAATTTGAAATCAGCATGTCAGAATCTATATAATGACATATATAACACTTTAAAATCCGACAAAAAAAATTTGGTCAAAAATCGACATTTTTTTAAGATATACCCCTTTGAATTTTTTCGATTTTTCGCGAAATTTTTTTTCTCGAGTTTTAAGGTATTATACATGTCATTATATAGATTTTGACATGCTGATTCCAAATCCGTCAACTAAAATCAATTCCGACCACCCGTTCAAAAGTTATGGCCTTTTTTCTCCAGAAATTTGAAAAAACTAAAACTTTGAGAGGCTATATCTCGAGAACGGTTTGAGATACAGACCTGCGGTTTGAAAATTTAAACTTTTCACGTCATTTTCTATACAATAAACAAACTTTTAACGAAATCAAAAATTTAAAAAATTTTAGTGAAATTTCCTGTTTTTTGCATTACATTTCTTTCATTTTTTGATTTAACAACTGCAATAACTTTTTTTGCTCTAAATTTGTTACATTTTTTGCTTTTACAACTGCAATGACCGATTTCCACACATTTTATTATTTTATTTATTTATTATAATTTTTTCAATTTTTTGCACTTCACAAATTAGCTTTTACAACTGCCAAAATAAGCTACAACTACACACTAAAATAACCCCTGCCTCTCTGACAGAAAAACAAAGAAGGTCGTCAAATAATAATTAATCATTGGTAAATAGAAATGCAAAAAAGTACTTTAATTTATAACATGTTTCACAGACCCCCGGGAGTCCGCGGACCCTAGTTTAAGAACCGCTGTAGTAGTATAATGCATACATACTATCTTCATAGATGCATGAAATTGCATAAATATAACATATTCTGAAACACCAAAGAATTTGAAACCGCAACCTTCGACATAGTAGTCCGTTACACTCCATACTCCATTGTTGTAACTAACATGAAGAAAACGCGGATTGATTTGGATTTGCCGCTACATTAGATAGTGATAACTTATGTAATATCTTATTTTTAAAACAAGACGTACTGGATTCTTATTAACCTTGATTTTGTATCAAATAATACACAACTAAGTTAACTTCTTATATGGTATTTTATTTTATTATAAAATTTATTTATTATTTTTTTAACTACAGAAATGAATTATTATTTTTGTAATCAGCGACATCGAGAGATAATAATTAGTAAATTTATTAAGTCGCCTCTAGACTTTTCGGCGCGACAAGCAAAATATTGTTTTATATTTATATTTTCAATATTGCAAAACGGTTATAATATATCTAAACATATGCAACTTATCGTACAAAGGAATCAAAATAATTGCATATAGGAAACATTGGATGAAAATTAGCATAACTTTTTTATGCTACTGTATTTAAGGGCTGAGGGATGGGGAGTTAAAAAAAGTTTTATTATAAATGGTATTACATAAGCTATATTTCTCTTGACGTTTTATTTATTGCTCTACAACTATCAGTGAGGCCGGAACCGGGATGGCAGTTACCTCCCCAAAATTTTCTGGGGGGGGGGGGGGGAATCACTACTTCCCCCCCCCCTAATTTGGTTCCTGTTTTTTTAGAGCAGGTTTGAAGCGACGTGCAATTATAAAAATCTGTTTTCTGTAATTTTTTACTCTTAAATAATACGATATTAATCTAAATATTAAGCTAATGAAAATTGAAGTCAATTTTGAATTTTAAGAACGCCAAGTCAAATTAGGCTAGTTTAATTTTTTAGGTTCGTATTGTCCCTCAGAAAAATATTGGGCACCACTGTACCCCCTTGTACTGTCGCACCGGGTAAGACGTAGTTTTATTTTAAAATTATTCTAAAATTGAAAAAGTAGATAATAATAACACTATTTGCACATCCTCAACATATTTATTCAAGTTTGAACAATATGAAACACGTTTATACAAATACTACACTTGACATACAACAATATTCAAAATACACATCATTTGACTTTCTTGTATATAAGCTAAAAAAATATATAGCTGATTTTTTTGAGAACATATTTTGTAATGTAAAAATTTTGAAATCTGACAAATCAAGGGGACAGTCAATATATATCATAAACAATTTATTTAGTTAAATATTGGAATAACAACTTTATAAATATATTAGTCCACCTTCGTAAATATTATTTTTTGTTCCCAAAAAATCAACACCAGGCAACTGATAAAGGCATCTGTATTGGCTGAAAAAAAATTCAAATAAAATTCAAAAACAATCACACTTTGTAAACATTTAAAATTTTATAAAAGTTTTTTATGGGAATTTCATAATAAATGCAATATAGAAAATAATTATAATTTAAAAAATATAACTAGTGGAAATATTTCCATTATAAAATTTTCCAGCAGCAACAAAATATAAAAAATTTACAATATTAAAGTTGTTGACTGGTTTTTTATTATTCGATCAAGAAAATACTAAATAATATTCTTTAAAATCAACTAACAATCAAATAAACTTACGTAATAGTTGCAATTGTCAAGTTTAAATTTATCTTATAAATAAACTATTTTTTATGGATTTATGTAATATCGTTATTAATATTACAAATATTGTGTTCAATTCAGAATATTTATATATCTATATTACAATTTTTTATAATAATAGTGTTTCTTTCCTATATTACAAAATATATATGGCAAATAAAAATATTTTTCAAAATTTAATATTTATTTTATTATTTCCATAAGACTTTATTTTACACTTGTCAATTTTACACCCAATTTATTGATGAAAATAGAAGAGGAAAAGCATCACTAAACCTGATTATTTATGTCGGGTGTAATGCGCCATCTACACGAATTTTTAAACCCGGATTTACTACATCGGTTACAGTAAAACTGGATTAACAGCGCTGTGTAAACGTACTCCATGTTCTATTTTGTCACAAGGTTAGTAAATACACAGGTTGCCTCAGTAGTTTTTGACCAATCAGCTTGGGCACTCCAGATGACGTATTTCCCCTTCTCGCGCCGAGTTACAAGGCTATATTTGTTATAATTAGTCACATCATTCCCCCTCTCTACATTTGGGCACCCCGGATGACGTATTTACATACCTTGATTTGTCATAAATTTTTTTGGTACTTTCTAGGGATATTAACGTTCACTAACTTGATATGATTTTGTGTAAATATTATTTTGCGCATTTCGTTCTTAAATAAGAAAAGCGTTTATTTAGGTTTTGTTATTCCACATGATTTCTCTATGTTGGTTTCACTGACTGTTTAAAAAAATTACAAGTGTACTGCAACATTTTAAGGCCACCAAGAAAAATTGGCAAGTGTAATACAGGCTTTAATTTTAAATAAATGCCTAATAATGGAGTTTCAAATCTTTAAATTCTAAATCAGTGTTTCTCAATCTTTTGTTACTCGACTTGACCACTTTATATAAACCAACATAAAGAAATTATATAGAATTATTATATAGATCCCGGCTTTAAATTTTGAAATAAAAAATACTACTCTAAAACTTCGTGAGTGGATTCATTTTGGCGTAACCTACAACTTTTTTATCTTCGAAAATTCTGAGAATTGGGGCGTTTAAGATGTGGCATGCGTCAAACATGTTTATGGCGTAGGTCAGGGAAAAAGACCCTTGATTTTTGTAGGCCAGTATAACCATAACATTTTACTATTATTTATCTAGCAATTGTGCAAAAATTCAATTGATATCCCTAGAAATAACCAAAAAATTGATGGAAAATTAGAAAAGTGTAATACAGTCTTAAGCCGTCAATAGAGTATTTATCTGTTAAAAATATTTATTTTCCTACTGACCACTGGTAGACACTGAGCATTCAAGTTAATGATTTTGAGTCCTTTAAAAGACAAATACTTATCCCTATTTATTTAAATATATCTGAACTCAACACAATATCAATATATGTTTTGATTCTTTATTACTTATAATTTTCACGTAACTATTTTTAATATAATTATTACATATATATTTAAAAAGAACTTCACTCATAATGTTTGGTCAACTAAAATTATTTTTTGATTTGAAAAACTATAATTATAATTTTAATATAAAAAAAATATATAATTTATCATCCCTCCAATACATATATATATATACACAATTAATAATATAATCTTTGATTTTAGACTTACATAAATTTAACAGCTTACACATATGCAGGGTTCAAAGAAACGTAATAATATATAATAAATGGCATTGAAAACAAACAAAAAAAATCACAATACTTTCAGGATAATTTTAAGAACCCCGATATATAAACTTAAGAGATCTTTATGTTTTCCAATTCACTGGAAATATTTATACACAAAGTGACATGAAATAATATTGAAAAAATAAGTGAAATATTTTTTTAGTTTTAAAAATAAATAATTCGTTATTATTCCACGTCACTATGCATCAGTAATTTTTTTTATTATAAAATCTTATATATGATTTACTTTTCTAAACTATTACCAATCATTAAAAACTAAATAAAATTCACATACTTTCAAAACTATAGATATCAAAATATTTACAATACATTAATATAAAATTTAAAAGATCAATGAACCGAATAAAAATAAGTAATATAAAAAAATTTAAACAATTAAAACTTAATTCATCATTCATTATAAAAATTATTAACACATTAACCACCGTAATTTTAAATTTTGTCAGATGTATAAATTATAAAATCACTTTAAAACAGTATTGTGGAAAAATAAAATTTGTGATTTGATTTAATATAGGGGGATTAATGCATAAAAAATTAAAATAAACAAATCGCTCACAACACACATTACACAAAATGGATTTTCATATAATAAGGTACCGCTAGTGTTCAGTTTTTGTCATCGATAAAATTATTTTGGTCGATATAGAGCATATTTTCATTAAAGGAACTTTTAAAGCAAAATTTAATAATAAAAAATTCAATGTTATCAAAAAACACAACAATCGAACTCTGTACACCAGGTCATTTAAAAAATAAACATTTTATTTTTTTAAATTAATTTATGTTTTTATGACATAAATATTTATTAAGTTTTTTGGACCTAACTATATACTTAATATATGGAACTGTTAGTTACTTCTGTTCATCTAGGGTACAATAAAAAAAAAACACTGAGACATTAACGGAGAAATTTGAGAACTTCTGCGTTAAACTTTCACTTTCCATAGCAATAAATTTAACAGAACATTACGGTTCCTTAAACACTAACCAAATGCTTAACAATTTAACTTCCAATATATATTTTTAAACACATGCACAATATTCTAATAACATTTATATAACAATCATGTATATAAATATATAACTAAAATATTTAAATGAAACAAAAAAGACTAGGAGCCATATAGGAAAAATTTACCATATTCAGAACAGAATATTTGTTTTCATTTGTCACTAAAAAATCCTTAAGTTTGATTATATGTATAAGTTGAAAAACTGGGAAATCGGTAAAAACCATAGAACATATAGCATGGATCGAGCATTTGATTAAAAAACAGAGTCGTCACAAAAGAAAGAGATGGAGCATACATTAAGTCTAAACTTAATTTAAACATGAGTGCAAAAAAGATAAAATATTGGTTGGATTATATCTGTATCTTCACTTATGTGAATCTAATTTTACACATTATGGTAATATCTATGGTAAGAACTGATTTTGTGCCTTCCTGACACCGACCTTATTGGAGGGAGGGAAACTTCAAGATTCTTTGTGACACTCTAAAAAATATATAGTGAGTTTCTCCTATTCCAAAATACTTGGCACCTAGCCTATAGGGTGATATATAAAAACTTATACATTCAAACAGTGTTTTTTTATCAAAGATTTTATGTAAAAAATAAATACATACACTCTAAAATAATAATGGAAATGGAAAATAATCGAAGTGCACATATACATTTAAATATTGGTAGTAAATGTTAACAGCATCCTTGATGAATAAAAACCAAATATTTAATCTATTTCAACAATGCATTTTATTCATCATTTAATTCACCATTTTTATTCCAATAATTTTATAATTTGTGATTCAAATAAAGAGGCAAAAAAAATGATAAAAAAATTGTCATCAACATTACGCTCTCAGTTTGAAATCTTTGCCTGGAATAAATTCTTTCCAACAGTAGTCATTTTTGCCCTCTCACGAGACAGAGCTGATAGCGTTATGAGGTGATCCCATTTGCGTGAGTACCTTGTCGAGCCACTGCAATGGACCATGCAGATGTATTTCTATCCAGCACGGAGTGCTTGTGACATCCTGTCTGTGATATTCTGCCCCCCAACCTTTTACGAAACTCATACGTATCGTGCACATTTTTGTCAGCTCGTAAACGGCTTCAAAACCGTGATTAACTGACTGAGATAGAAGCTGAGCAAATTCTTGGTTATTAAATATTTTTAAGGAACAACCCGGTGGGATTTTACAAACTGTAGACGGATGAAACCCGTGATGATGATTGCAGTTTCTTGACTGGACAAATATAGCAGAATCCGACAGACATTCTGCGTAAACTTCTCCCCCGACATAATACAGGTGAACTCCTTTGCCTATGTGACGTCGTGTGTTCTCAATTGTTGAGTTACGGTTGACATTACTCAACTGTCCAAGGCAAAACCGATCAGAATTGTTGCTGGGATTCGTAAACCCATCGACTATGACTGAATGTGAATTGCAGTGGAAAACTTCTCCGACACGACAGTTTAATTCATAGTAAGCGATACTAGCCCAGTAAGGTGGTTCTTGATAGCTTACCGGAGCGACTTCTCCCATTCCTGTGTCCATGCCTGATTCAGGGTTGTTGTTAGCCGACTGAGTACCATCTTCTGGTGGACTGTAAGCAGGAGGTGGTGTCTCTGCTAATCCTGAATACGGACTTTGAGGATTTGAATTAACAGAGCCAGGACTTGGAACGGATGATATGGATGAATTAGGACTCAGGTGACCAGAGTTAAATCCTGATGATGAATAACTAACATTGTGAGGCATATTTGGTTCTGGGATTTGTTGGAAAGGAAGAAGAGAATGACCTGGAGCAAATTCGGAATGACGAGGAACCAACACGGGAGGTAAAACAGGGCTTTCAACACGTTTGTAATGATAAGGATTGATACACACTTCTTTCTGTTTTGCTGAGAATGGAAACTGACATAATTCTAGGGGTTTTAATTCGTGGTGACTTTGTAGATCGGGCCAACGCCATACACGGCAGTATATCACGTGTGGTAGGCCCTTGCGATGTGACACTTGTAATCTACCATCTAAAGAACGAGGTATTGTTACACATTTACTAGGTGTACCTGGACATGAAAGAGCACGTTCCAATTCTTCAATTGCACCTTTTCGTTTCTTCAGTTTCTTAACCAAACTGTCGACAGCTTTCTCTGCCCATTTTTCTTCTTCATCACCTTGTTTCCATCCAAGTAATTTTTTTACTGCTGGTGATGTGAATGAAAACAAACTATTCAACGAAGACATAGGCCCACTACTTGACGATTCTGCTTCGTCAGTATCCATTCTTCTCTGAAATATTAACATAAAATAATGAAATTACTGTTACAAGAAATATTTGAAGTATGTAAATTACTGAATCATCATATCTTAATATCATTTCTCCGAATTATTGCTCCTCAACAACTATAGCATTAGTTATATTACTTAATTCTGAAAAGACTAGAATGACTCATTGACAGTGATTTTTTCCAATAACCAAAAATATTGTTTACATACATACTCTTGCTCCAAAATGAAATTTGTCATGTGTTTCACAAAAATAACAGATGTTTTATTTCAATTGTAAACATTAAAGTGAAAATATATTGATAACTAAATATTAAGGAAAAAATCAAAACTACGTCACACAAAATTACTGTTTTAATGAACAAAAATGAGATAAATGAATGAACGTACCTTAAAATTATTATTCCAAGAAATTAAAAGACTATAAGTTTATCAGTTTTGATATTATTTGAAATATCTTTAACGTAATGACGCGAAAATAAACGGCTTGGTGAATCGCGAATAACCGTTCTGCCGACTTATCGTCGCCATGAAGTTCGCAAAATGGCCACATCAGAAATTGTCGCCACTTGAGATTTTACATAGAGAGAGGGATATTTAAAAAATATAGAAATGAAGTAAATAATTTGTATACTATGTACACGCATTTGTAACTTGTATATTAGTTTTTAGAAGAAATAATAATAAAACATATTAATTATTAGTACCTTATAACGAAAAGCAATCAATTTCATTAAATTTTCTTTATTTTCTGTTTGTTCCTCTGCTCGCATACATCTACCACTTTTCTTTTGATAAATTTTGTATTGATGCATTTTGAAGGAATACTTATATTTTTAAAACAATCACAGCAAAATTTAGAATTTTAATGATTTTATAAACTAAATTTAAAAAAATTGTTCTAACTAGTTTCTGGTTACACATTGTCATAGCATGCATGTAACAATCTGTAACATGTAACTTATTAATTAATAATTTACATAATTTTTAAGTCTTGGGGTAGTTTTAAAGTTCAAACAATTATTTTTCCCTCCGTTTCAGTTTCTGTTTAACTGTTGTTTTGTTCTTTGGATATTCCCGCATTTGAATGTTTATTGAAACGTTCTGTCCAAATAAACATGATTTAAATGAAAAATTATTTTCTCTCTCAAAATTTTGCAGTTTGAAAAAATCAACTTTTCATGTAATTTTCTATTTTTGGTATAAAACAAAAACTTACAATAAAATAACTTTATTATTTCATTCAATGAATTTTTATAATAATGATAAGCAATTTCAGTACAGTTTGTCATCTAAAATGTAAATTTTTCTACCACTAAAACTAGTAGTAGCGTAATATACTGAATGAAAATAGAAGCAATTTTTATTAACACAATAATTACATGACAACTCAAATCAAGATCGGTTGCTTAAATAAATATACAGGTAGTCCTCGACTTACAACCAAATTTATTTTCTCCAATTTATTCCTCATTATTTTTATTGTACAATAATCCTCAAACACAAATCACAAAATAAATCAAATTCAACAATTGAATCTAATAACAACAATCAATAATTATTTGTCAACAATAGAACTTTTTGAAGAAAATCACGCGTTTTTTATTTGTATTTATTTGCATAGATACTCAAAAATACATAATTTATATGTGTGTATAGGAAATGTGATTCGTTTCAGTATTATATTAACCGCGTTTGTATACAGTTTGTATTTTGTTATTTTTGAAGTGAATCATTTATTTTTATATCCTAAAAATGTCTGTGTATAATAAAAGTTGAAAAAATAAAAGAAGCGTTATAAATTTGAATTTTGCATCTAATAACTTCTTTTTTTTTATGAAACTCGACTTACGACCGATGTCTAGGAACCTATCTCAGTCATAAGTCGAGGAATACCTGTATTATATACATTTGTCAAATGGCATAGCATTGAAATGTTGCCACATCAACCTTCAACTTTTGTAAATAAATGAACCTGGCATAGGCTAAAGTGTCACGCTCATTTATTCAAAGCCTTTTAATTCAATAAATCTGTAACCGAAAATCAGTTACAAATAAATATAAATCGTTGCTTTCTTAACGAGCACAATGTTTTAATATTGTTATTGACGCCACTGTTTTACACAAATCAATGTGTTAATAAAAATGTGATGGATTTTAATATTTTATATAACAAATTATTATTTAAAAAATTATTTACTTAACACACAAATTCTGCATAAGTATAAAATATTATTACAGTTCGGTTCATTCAATATCCGTAACTTGTAATAAATTAAAAAGATACAATAATTTTACAATTAATGGATAGCTATTATTCCTGATTCTAACAGCTTCTGAATTTTGGCAGCGATATCCGGATTCTTTAAATGACTGAAAAAAATTTAGAAATTAATATGTTTCTATCTACAATTTCCTAAGATAATTACAAACAAATACTTACTCTTGTAAAGCTTTAGGATCGTTCTGCATTTGTTCTAAGATTAAACGCATGGCTGGGTCTCTTAAAATTGATTGTACCTCGGGATCAGCCATAGCACGAGCTCTTACTTGCTCAGGATCATTTGAACTAGACACAGCACATGCTCTATATCCAGCTAGAGCTTCAGAATTATTCGAATCTATTTCAAGAGCCTTCTGGAATGCGTTCAGTGCTTTACCTGGCTGTTGCATTCCCTGTAATGAAACATAAGGTGATCCACAATTTTAGAAAAGATAATGTATAAAAAATATTATTGTCAATTAATTAAAATGAGATATTTTAAACATAAAAAATTAGTGATTCTTGTTAAAAAAATATATTTTAACGTTTATAAATTTTAACTCCTTACATTTAGGCTTATTGCTATCTACTCAGACGTTTAACATAACAGGATATTCCTCACGCACAGATTTTTGACAAGTGATAAACTAACATATTTTAAGAAGAGTGAATGTAATTAAAAAAAAGTGTTTACCTGTAAAATATGACCCTTTCGAATCCATCCTTTGATAAATTTAGGATCTAGCTCAACGCACTTTTCACAATCTTTTAACCCTAAATCAAAAGCCGCTAGTTTGGTATAACATGCTGCTCTGTTACTATAATATTTGGCGTCACTAGGATCACGTTTTATAGCTTCCGTATAATGCTTTACGGCAGTTGCATAGTCACCTTTTTTAAATAATTCGTTACCTAATTCTTTCTCTTCTTCTGCTTTTGCAGGATCTATATAATTTTTTAGTTCTTCCTCTCTAATAATCCTTTCAATGTCAGATAACTGAGTTCTTATTTCTGGTGTACGATGTTCGGACATTGATTTTTCATAGTAAGTCTTTGCAGTTTGCCACTCTTTGAGTTTTTTATAAGCATTACCTATACGTGTAAATGCTTTAGCTATTAATTTAAAGTCTGCTCGATTTTCTCTACCAACTTCGATTCCCTTTTCGCATTGCTCGATACATTTCCTATATTCTTTCTGTTCAAAATACACAGCGGCCAGGTTATTATAAAATGTTATATCTGTCGAGTCATGATTTATAGCTTGAAGATAATGTTTTATAGCTTCATCAAACTGTTTTTTCTTGTAAGCATCATTACCCAATTCTTTTTCTTTTAACGCTTCTATCTTGTTATCTGGTAAATCTTCATCCATTTTTTCCGGTTTTGATTTTTCTGGTTCAGCAGGCTTTGGTGGTGGTGGTGTATATGCAGGTTCAGTATCCATCGGTTCATCTGATAGATTCATACCAAGTAAAACACTCAAAGTTGTTAAAACTCTAGTATCCTGTAATTTTGAACCTAATGCTTGTGGATTTGTTTGCAATTCTTGTAACAACTTTAAATATTCGGGATCATCAAGAAGAGCTTTTGTTTTGGGATTAGCTCTCAATTTAATAAATATATCCGGAGAGTTGAAAGGATTTGGAAATCCTCTAGAAGACGTGTTTTGGAATTCTACTTCTGCCAAACCTTCTTTTAATTGAGCATTATTAGGATCATACTTCAAACCTTCTTTGTATGCGGTAATTGCTTCTTCACGTTGCCCCAAATATGCCAAAACTGATCCTTTACGTGAATAACCTTTCGGCCAATCTGGTTTTATTTTAATGGTGTTTTCAGCATCTTCTAAAGCAAGTTCATATTTCCCTGCTTTGGCGTATGCTGCCGATCGATTTGAATAAAGTACGTGATTTTTCGAATCAATAGCAATTGCATCCGTATAGAATTTCACGGCTTCATCTAAATTGCCGGCTGACAATGCAGCATTACCTTTATCTTTTAATATCGCCACCTGAAAAAAATGAATAAATCGATTATTATTTGTCAAACTGAAATATTAAAGCACAAACAAATCATCGTAATCACTACCTGATCCATCGTGGAAAATTAGAAAAGTTTGAATGAATGCTAAAATCGTATTGAATGATATTTCAAAAGCACACCTTCAACTTCAACTAATTTCACTTCGAGAACTTTCTGGAATTCTGGAAATTTTTCTAAATATTGCTGTGTTCACAATAAACGTTGCCAACAATTAAAATTATTATAAAATTTTTTGGTTGTTTTGTTGCCTGCCTTTTCTCCATTCTTGACGATCTTACGTCAGCTACGCATCAGGCTACGTCAGAATATTATTGTTGGTTATGTTGTCATTTTTATGAATCTAAATTCTGAAGATTAATTTTTTAAAGACTACATTTTGTAATGTACTGATAGAGAATGCAATAAGGATGCTGGTCCAAACCCGTGTAGTAATTTATATATTTTTATCATTTATTTTGATAAAATTTTGTATTTGTATTTTAGCGATTTAAATTTTTTTAATAGATTTTAAAATGAGTTCCATATAGTGTTAATTAAAAAATTAAGTAAGTTTAGGCTGGGCATTGATAAGTCAGTCACTCAGGACTGATTTAATTTTTTAATGATCTACGAGGTACTGAAAAAAAATAATTAAAAAGAGCAAATCATTTGTACTTTAATTTATTTTCAACAGAGTTATAAATTATATACATTTTATCTTAAACAATCTAGCAATTATCCTATTTTTATTTTCAAAGTCGCAATTAATATTTACAAGAACAAAATTTTACATCAGTTCTGTAGGGGATATAAAAATATAATGTCTAAATGTAATTATTTTTCAGTATTTTTTGTAATCATTTTAAAGATACACAGTGAACACAGGGATTAAAAATAATTAAAATCCCGAACACATCAATAGTAGTAATGCGACACTTTATTAACATTCACTGTAATATTTCACTAAACGTAATTTTCTATTATTTACTAAAATAAATATTATACAGTCAGAGCTTCAATCAACTAATATTTAATATTGTTGTAATAATGTAGTACAACTATAGGTTGATTGGCTTGACTGTATACATTCTTCGTTAGATTTAATGAACATATGTAATGTAGATTTTTGGTATTATAAATAAATAAATGTAACTAAACAATGAAGTACAACATATAATGTATTACATATACTAAACAATATTATTACATTAAAGCTGTTAAGACCAAAACAAAACATTCATTATTATTCAACACTTCATTCTGTTCTAATGCCAAAACATTTTTATACGCAGTACATCTCATATTCTGTCTAACACTGGACCATTCCAAACGCAATTTCTATTTATTTATTTATCAATCATTGTAATTCATATATTTATAATAGTATTTGGCGATTGGCATTCCGTTTTCTTTCTCTCTCAGTCTTCAAATACACATATATATTATAACATTTTATGTACACAACGAATAAGAACAGCAACTAATGAATATGTACAATGATGTGACAACAACGGCAAGTACAAGTTAACTTCGTATAACTTTAAGCACTGGCATTTATTGAAAACGATGTTGTCTCCTTGAACTGTGGTTGTTTATATGATGAAATCTGCAACAAACAAAAAAAGAACAGTTAATATTTTATATTCGTTGAGAAAATTATATTGCTTCTTCGCAATATCAAAGATACGAGAAGCTTTGTGATTGTTTCAGAATGAGACAAAAAAATTGTTATACGATTTCTAAATTTTAAATTCATCTTTCCGTTTCAGGTCAAGACAAACACTTTTTGTTATAACACAAACAGACACGGGTCTGTCTGTGTGCAGGCAATTTTTTTATTTAAAATTGGTGAATTTAGCACGAGGAAGTAATGTGCATTTATTTGGAAGATGATTTTATTTTACATAACATAATTTTGATAAATATTTACCTCTGTGTCGCTTTCATCAGACTCGGATTCTGATGACGAATCGAAATCGGTATTTGCACCGAACCTTTCTAGTTCCATTCTGACCGTTGGTGTTCTGGCTAGTTGGTAGGCAGTACATTTACCATACGCTATATATTCTAACTCTAAGAATGGTTTGCATTCTGTTAATAAATATTTAAGTAACACCAAATCATTTCTTTCACATGCTATGTGTAATGCTGTACATCTGCCTTTTCCTTCCTGCAAAAGAAAATCTATTATAAGTATTTATTCAGAAAAATATAATTTGTAACAAAAAGATTTTACGAATTTTTCTATTTCTATAAACATTAACTTTATTTTTACGTTTGAATATATAAAATAGGTATCCATAAAGAATTGATGACTTTACCAACCACAAAATGTTATGCAACATTAATTTATTGTTAACAGATTAGATAAATAATTTGTGATAAAAAAAAATGTTATTTTGGGTCAAGTAAAATGACATATAAATTAAAAATAATACTAACCCTTGCATTAATATCTGCTCCACAAAAAACTAGATGTCTTAAGATGTTGATATGACCATTGATTGCTGCTATGTGTACACAAGTTAGTCCTGAAACAAGAAGAAAAACATACATTGATTATTTTACTCATACAAAATCTTCGGCGTCATTTAAATATCATAAAAAAATATCCCTATGCATAATTAAATATGCTTTCATTTAATAATAAATGAATCATATAAAAGATTATGTGACTTATTAACTAATACATGATCAGTATGATTAATTAAGTATGCATCATAATTAGATTTCAAATAAAAAAATATCGATATGCAGAAGTATGACTTCAATGTTCCATAATAATTTTTTTTATACTTAATATGGAAAATTTTATTATAAATTTTATTTTTCTTATTTTTTCGCTTTTTTGGGGTATGATCAATATACCCCCCCCCCCAAATTTATTGTAATATTTATTTCCATAACCCCTGAGTACTGAGACAAACATTTTCCCAAAAAATAATTCAAATTGTACGATATAAAATACTACATTCAGACACACGCATAGCCGCCATGCGGAAATCAACTTTTCTTTACGTTTTGATGGTAGTACAATGAGAATCTGCTCTTATCTCGGACACGATTTTTCGAAACATGGAAGAAATATATTATAAATCTATTCTAATAAAAGTTTGTGAAGAGGGGGTGGAGGGGAGGGAGGGCTAAAATCTTAAATATCAATAATATGTTGATTTATTTATCAATAAAAAAATATACGTTGATTTTTACAAGTATATTTATTTGAGATAAGGATTCGAGTAAATAGTAAAAGTATTCAGAAACATTATAATCACATTTTTGATAGGTGTATCATTGATCCCCACCCTACTTAAAAAACTAGTAGTTACGGCCTTGTACGAGACCTTTATTGAATTTTCTACGTGAGTACGTAACCGGGGATTCCCCAGTTAAGGAAATTGCCATGATGTGAGGTCACCGTTATAGCGAATCAATTGTGGATTTATTTGGTAAGAAAAATAGCACAGAGGTAAAAAAAGGCATCCAGTCTGTTTAAAACGTCTAGTAATTTCTTCTAGGAATAAGACTCATCGGTGGTTGTAAATAAATGTGTGCGTAGGTGATAATAAAAATACCGAACAATTTTAATTTGCAAGGACCCCAGTAATGGTAAATTTTTAATTAAATGTACTTAATTAGAAATATTTGTTGATATTTGATTACTACCATTTCTGAATATTAATCTATATACATTTAACTGTCTTACAGCGTGATTTGATGACAATCGGCCAATAGGTGTCAAAATGGTGGACATTTAAACTAATTATTAGTATAATTTATTTATTAATTATTATATTATCATGGAAATTGCTTTACATTGTTTCAAATTTGACGATTCTTTCTTTTATATCTTTTGTGTCGTAGTACTTATCATTAGCAAGTGTCCATCACTGCGTGCTCATTACTGGTTTTACTTTATGCATTACTGGAGAAAAATATAAACAAAATAAAAGGCTATAATTTAAAAAAACAAACTATATTTGCGGACTTTGGTAATTAAATTGATTAAATAAAGAGTTACTTGTTTTATTAGTAACATGAGTTCATGAGAATTACAAAAAACAAGCCCATTAATAAAAAAAAAACCGAAAACTTGCTCTTATAGCGGCCATAACTGGTGCCTTTACTTTATATAAATATAAAATAATTTCTATAGACATCCCGAAATTTATAGAATATTTTTTGTAGAGCATTCAATTTTCAATTGGTCACCACAACGTTTATTGTAAAATATTTAAATAATATCGGAAAAATCTAACCTAAGTACATACTACGCGAGTAAATTTATCTATTAGGTTTATTTGAACGAATATTCAAAATAAATAAAATATAAAAATAGATCAGTTGGCAGATAAATACTGCACTAAATATAGCAGCAAGTCTATACATAAGAAAAACTGGTGTGTTACATATATATACAAGTAATGTGCAAATACCTGAATCTAAATGTAATAAATGTAATTTATTTTAAGAATACGTAAAAAAGTGGTCTTGGATTTTTATACAAATCAATTATCTGCAGAAATAGAAAATATCATTTTTATACACATCTATTTATATCCAGTTTTTTTGATAAATGTCTTTTTGAAAAATATTTCCTCGTTCTTAAATATTCTATGAATTGATATTCTTATGAAATAAGTTATTGATTATTTTCCGTCGAATGTAAAACTACAAATTTTCCGCGGTAAATTTTAACTTGGATTAAAATCTATAAATATTTTTTTCTGAAGTCAAACGAAAATTAAGGTAAAATTGTGTGCTATATCTTCTTAATAAAAAAAAATCTTTTTGTGATGATGTATCGATTCTAGGTATAATAACTATTAAATATAATATGTTGAAACATAAAAACCGAAGTGACATCACCACCCTTCCAAATTTCTTGTAAAATAATTTATACAGTACAAAGAATTCCTTTGATGACCATATTTAGAATATATTCTTTGATTATATTTTTTATAAAAAAATATTTTTGTTTTTGTATTTGTATGTTTTGCCGACACCAGTCACAGAAATATAACATATAAACTCATTATAAAAATACATAGAACTATAGTTTTTTTAAACAAAAAATAAATTTACCAACGTTTTGTCCATTTTTGAATTTTGAAATAAAAAAAATGACCTATTTAAATTAAACTACGTATAGATGTAACTTTTATAGCCTTATCGTTTTAAAAGTGCCCCTTCTAACAATAAAAATGACAAATAACAAAAAAAAAACAGCACAAGAACGCACTAAACAGTGGTACCTTCATATTATATCGATAACACCAATATAAAAAAATTAAATAACTCCTTTTACGATTATAATTATAAAAATTTAGATAACAATTTTTTTTATTAAAAATAGGTTGTAAAAATCAAAACGAATAAATTATTATTAATAATAATCAGGAACGCTGATGCAAAAATTGGCAAATCAATAAACTTAAGTCACATTAGCGACTATATAGGGTGACCAGGTCTCAGGTTTTGACCGGGAATCTCAGGGTTTGCATATTGGATCTCCGGGTTCAGGGTTTGGGTGCAATTTCTCTAGGTTTTGCAAAAAATGATGACGACTAAAAGAAAAACAAAAGTCGACAAAAATACAGCAGGGGGCACAAAAGTGCAGATTATGGTAATAAATTTTATGAAAATAAAAATAAAAAGAATAAAACAAAAAAGATTAAAAAACGGGTCTTCATTTACATGTCAGGGTCTTTCAAAATTAATCTAAAAAAATGATTTATATTTTTTTGATATTACTGTAAAAGGTACAAAATCCATCATCATCGGAGAGTGCGCTGATAATTATAGACAAATATCCTGCGTATTCACATATACATACATATATACGTATTTATCTTTGGCGAGAGGAGCATTCCGGTTGATTAAAAATAGCCGCCGCGTGGCCGGGAATAGCGCAGCGGCGGTTTGAATCAGTCGACTACCTTGCCGTACATGGCAGCGGCACGCGAACTCGCGGACCGATATAGCGCCCGCGTGCCACAGTCACGAGTGCCATTGTACTACACATCACAGACTACGTAAATAACGCTCTTAATCAGGGGTACATCGAAAAGGCGGCGAAAACAACAAACTGTTTTTTTTCAATGACGCGCGGTTTATCCCGAAAATACATAGTATTTTTATTTGTATTTTTATGTAGTAGGCGTAGGCATTCCTTCTAATTTATATGATGTATGCAAGCATGATTTTAACCCTTTGGATACTAGACCGGGAGCTAGAAGGAAGTGAGTGGACATAATATGACAACCTCAAAGAGGTTGCCATATCGGTACTTGGGTGTAATTTTTTTAAAAGCACGAAAAGACCTTACAAAAGGAGTTTTTTAAATCAAAATTTTTTTTGTATCATCATAAGGGCTTTCTGTTTAAAAAAGGTCCTTACACTCATAACTGTAACTCTACTAATTTATTTGTTATAATTTTTTTAAAGTTCATAAAACCTTGAATTTGGGTGTTTTCAATCATATGAATCTGAAATAGTTACAGGTTGTCATATTATGTCCACTCACTTCCTTCTAGCTCCCGGTCTATACGATAGATATATGGATACGTTACGTGGTAAAATAAATAATTTTGAAAACCCATACAATTAATTACATTATTCGGTAATTTATTTTACAAATTTCCCAAAAAAATTATGCCAGTAATGTAATTCCAAGAATTCCAAGTAACCCTTTGTGTATTTTTAACACAAAATTCTGTTCACACAGGCAGTACAAAAGGCCTTTTCTGTCGGATATTTCCGATCAGGCGTGTGGAATTTAGTCTGGCCAGACGCGGTCTGGTTTTCCCGCAGATTTTGTTTTATTTTATGGTACGGAATTCTTCAGCTGCTGTCTCACTTGCCGCGACTAAAAATAAAGTTGCAGCGACGAGTTGGAGGGTGTCAGAATCTGTTACGTGTATTTATAAGTCCTCGGGGAATGCGTGGGATACTTTTAATTAGAAATGTATATATAGAAAGTAAATACATGGGAAAACCGAGATAAATACAAAATTTATACACAAGTGATATAAACAAATGAAGAATTTAACAAAGGAATCTCTTAAAATAATTGTCAAGACAGAACAATGACAATTCAAATAATGTTTCGGCACAATTTCTTGATCGAAATTCCAATTTTTAAAATTATAATTATAAAGTTTGTATTGATGTAAAAAAAATTAAAGGTACAAAAATAGCTTCACCTCTAAAAATACGTACATGTCCAATTAAAATTAACTGCATTTTAAATTTGCATGTCTAAAAAAAGTAATTCCTATAATTACAACATAAATTTATCGTCTGTGTATTAACCAGATGTTTCGTTCCATGTAGACCGCAACAGACTGTACCACGTGACTGGAAACTGGGGATTCCCGACTATATTTAAAGCCAATAACATTAAAACCGCCGCCGACAAGGTTTTTTTAACAAAACACTACATATCTTGGATTAATGTTTTTGATGTATAAATAAATATAAATAAAAAATTAAGTAATAGATTGTCATGGTGTTCGTTTGATGTATTTTCGGTTTTTATTAAAAGGCTTTTATACCTGGATTTTCCAAAAACTGAAATATAAAACCCTACCGGTTTTTTTATGATACGGATTTTTTTCTGTGAGAAATAGCTTGCGGGCAAAACAACTTATTATTTTTATTTTGTAGGTTTTTACAAATCTTGAAATTATAACCGTACGGAAAAATATATAAAATAAATACCTATTTCATTTTGAAAAAAAAAAGATAATAACATTGGTTGTGGTAAATATTTACGTAAAAAAATTTTTAAAAGTAAATAATTACCGAACGAAATTTCCCATTGGTCAAGTAAATAATTCTAAGAAAAAGCAAAAACAAATTTTTTCTGTGGTTTTAAATAAGAAAATTTCGTCTAATTTTATGTATACTTTTGTTTCAGGCGCCAGTATTATGTGAGTTATAAAATGATCTCAATTTCCGTTGCAAGAATTAGTCAATTTTGAAAAGTAATACGGAATTCCCCGATAAAATTATTAGTTGCCATTTTTAATTATATATGGTTAGATTTAATGTAATTTTATGTTTAAAATTAATGAATTATAATCATAAAACATTCATGTATATATTATATTATAAAAAGCAACGTCTGTCCGTTAGTGCCCTAATTACGTGAGAACCACGTATCCGATTTATATGTTTTTTTTTTAATTCATAGATATATTCTTTGCCCTGGGTTTAGTATATATTTTGTTACGTTAAGTAACATAAGAATAAGCAGTGACAATAATAGTAAATCAAGTCGGAAAAAAGTATGCCGCCAGCGCACTCATTTGTAATACGCTACCTAAACCGTTAAATATTGAACATAAAATAATAAAAAGATTTAAAATATGTCAACTATATATTCTTAAAAAAAATAATTCACGCGAGCGAAGCCGCAGGTACTGTTAGTTCAAAATATAAGGCAATTCAGTATTCATTACAATTAAACCTAAAACTTGCGTCTAGTGGTGGGGAAAGAGGCCAATTATAAATGTATATTAATATAATATAAGGAAATGTTATATTGGTTACCAATTTTTTTCACCACGATAAAAATATATTTATGTAAAAGATAAAAAGTGCATACGAACCTAAAATAAATGTCAATGCAATTTCATAATAGATTTTAATTATTTAATTAGTTAACTAAGTACTTTTCAATAAATAATAATAAAATACAAAATTTATAAAACATATTTATATAAATAGATAAAAAGTGCATACATATTTAATTAGTTAAGTACTTTTTAATTAATAATAAAATACAAAAACTTATAAAACACTGTCGTGTCAGATATTAATTACACCATAATTGTGGGAGAAATTAAATCTAACCTAGATCTGAATTTGTTATCACTCTCGCTTCAAACGCGAGATACGAGAACGGGCTATGCAGTTCTTAGAAAGATTCAGCTGCTAGTCAGAACTGATATCTCGTTTTCTGTACAGAGCCACTTCAAGGCTTCTTTGCGCCGAGACAGAATGTGTAGGTTGTGACGTCACCACGGTCAGACATTATTATACTTGTCTGTATCTATATGAATGTATTTTCTGATATTGGCAGTATATACATATGTAGATACATTGATTTTTATTGATAATTCATTCACACACGTGTACAAAACAGCTTCCCGCGAATATATTAAATGAAAATTTAAATAAATCAGAAATAAATTTGCTATCTGTTTCCCGCTATAGACAATGTTTGTACGTATAGGCTATAAAAATATTTTATAAATTACCTCATATTCAATTATATACATATTTTTGTTTTAATATTTTAAATATAATCATCTACTTTCGAATTTTTCATTTTTACTTTCATATTCCGAAGGAATTGGAAATATTGTAATACCGTCGAAAAATCAAGAGCAGATTCTGATTGTACTACCTTCAAAATGTAAAGAAAAGTTGATTGTCTGGATGTAGAATTTTCTTTCGATCACGATAACTACTGTACAAATGCACCATTTGAATTTTTTTTAGGGAAAATGTTTATTTCAGTGAGTATTTCAGACCTATTGATTTCAGTGCTAATCGGTTTATGGGTTTTGGAAATATTCGAAATTTTGTAAATGTTATCGTTTAAAAAGTGAACGTTGCGAGTATTATCCCACTAATTTTGATAAGACTTGGTACATTACTAGTTTAATTGAGCCTAATTGACATTTATTTTTTGTACGTGCTTAACTAGGTGAGTTTTATTTCTGACAAATCCCATTGAAATTTTTCATGTACGTATTAAAAATTATTTAAAAAGGTATTAAAGAACATAGAAGTTATGTATAATTCTTCATTTTATTTAAAAAACCTAAGGTTCCACAATTTTTTTAATAATGGTGTTCAAAAACAGATATTGGTTGTCAATTAGTGTACCTATTTGTTGAAGAATTGCTCAAGTATTTTGTACACACCCACATAATATGTATATGTTTACTAAAGCGGACATTTCAAAATTTCCCAACTTTCATAATAACAATGGCAGAATACGTGCCACTTATTTAAGAGAATTGAATTCTGCCACGACGACAAAAGATAAATTTATTTGAACAGCATTTGTGGATTTTCCAAACACTGTACTTTGCTTAGTTAATTATAATTATCAGTTGTTTTATGACAAAACATTTAAAAATTATCAATTTTGTTGTTCTACAATAATGTATTTGCTAAATGTTGTAATATGTTATCTGGGTTAATATATTATAAATATTTATATATAAGAGATATACCTATGTTATCATAATTAGATTATACCTTTTAATAGGTCGTTCAGATGTCAAAGTGGATTACTTCAAAAAATAATTAAAAATTAAAAAATCGACTCGATATTTTTGGTTTCTTCCGCATAAAAATAACTTCTAAATACTATTATAAAAAATATACATAGAGAAAGTTAAAAAGTGTGAAATTTACCATCACATTTAATGACTTTATTATAATGTAACATAAATAAATATTTCAGAAAATTAACATTAAATAAAAACTGAGTTTTTGTACCTCTAGATATTTTTATATCAATTCAAGGCTAGTGAAATAATTTTAATCCAGTTTTTACATATAAAAGATTAAAATAAACATATGTGTTATTAATATAATAAAATTATAATATTACATTGTATCATTATTTATGATTACATATGATATTTGATACATTTTTTGTGTATATTGAAATATTATATTTATCAGCTCTTTTTCGGTATATTTCCTTGTTCTTCTAACAGTAATCTAAAAGAACTTTCACTTTTTTAGTAATATATCTAGATGTCTATTTAAAAATCTCATACGTTAAATATTTTAACACAAAATGTTTACTTTGTTTTGCTTCTTCGCAATATCGAAGATACGAGAAGCTATGTGATCGTTTCAGATTGAGACAAAAAAAAAGTTCTCCAATTTCAAAATTTTAAATTTATTTATCCGTTTCACGTCAAGACAAACACTTTTCGTTCCGTGTCTGTCTGTCTGTCCGTGTGTCCGTCCGTCTGTCCCCTGAATCCTTGTCACACGCATAACTAATGAACCACTGAACCGATATTATTGAAACTTGGTCGGATGGTTGGGTTTGGTTTGAGGACGGTCCCATTTCAAAATCATCAAAATCGTGTGTAAGGGGGAGGGGTGACACCCCAAAATATTTATTTTTTCAAGATATCTCAAGAACGACACATGTTACGAGAAAATTTTATAGAATATTTTTTGTAGAGAATTAAATTTCCTATAATATGGGTCTACTACGTTTGTTGTTAAATATTCCCTTACAAAGATTTATCTAAATTAATTTTAAAAATTCGTGTTTTGTTTTTCTAAATTGATATTTGATTGGATATATTAAGTGTCATTTTGACGTTTTAAATGTCACTTTGGCGTTTTAAATGTCACTTTGACGTTTTAAATGTCATTTTGACATTTGCATAAATTTAGATTTAGATTGAAATTGTCAAAAAATTAAAAATATATGAAAAAATATTCAGGTGCGTTTTATGAAAAAATTCGAACTAAGATTTTTTAGTAAAATTTGTATAAAAATTAAATGGTTAACCAATGCCAGGCAATTTATCTGAACACTATCGGTTTTAGTGAATTTAGCACGAGGAAGCACTGTGCATTTACTTGGCAGATGTTTTTTGCTATACTAGCATATGTAATGTATGCATATTATACATAAGAAATAGTTTTCCAATAAATAGTGTCATCAAATTACCAATGTGTAATCGATATTTGCCGAAGAGAAAAAATATATACCATATTGAACCAAAGCATTGATATGTATCAAAAATAGGAAGTTTGTAATATTTGTGAATGTATGCAGAATTCTAATATCTTTTTAGATAATGTAAATGGCACATTGAAACAGTTTATTTATTTAAAAGTGTATGCAAATATGCAAGCCATATGCTTTTGTAGAACAGTGATGGTTTTTCCAGAGTATGTAACAAATGGTGACGGTCTGTTACCTCAGCCCCCCCCCCCCTCAATCCTACATAACCTCTTCCCACTCATTGTTTGAAATCGTGATGTTTCTGTCAGAGAAATTTTCGGAGAAAGTTTTATATCATTTTCTACGATTGAATACAAAATATAACGATTTATTTACATTCAGTATTAGTTAAAGGGTAATTTTAAATATGAGCATTAAATATATCGTATTTGAGCAATAACATTTCAAATTCTGAGCATTATATCAAGCAGTGTGACATTAAAAAAATATATTTTTTGAGCAATAACATTTTCCGTTTTGAGAATTAAAATTAATTTGTTCCCTTAGTTAAAGTAGCAATTATTGGACAGTTCTCAGACCACCCAAAATTAATAATAGAAAACCCACTCATGGTAAAACAATTTTTTTATACAACAGAAAAATACCTGGACCATCTGGTAAAAAAAGTCTACACAATTTTAAATTACCTGTCGAATTTTTTTGCTTGCAAACATTTTTTGATGGTACATTCTTTCTTTTAGAATAGATAGTCTGGAAATTCCAACTACAAGTTCATGTCAATATTGTAAATGGAACCTACAATGTATTCCATTGAAAATATTATAATCAAACCAGATTCTATTGATATAATACATTTGTTTAAATATTGATATTTGAATATGCAACATTCAAAATATCTTATACCGGATTTTTGTATATTTTTAATATATATACCTATTCAAAGAAATAAAAAAAGTGAAATTTCCAAAATTCATTGACAAATAAATAATCTTAAATCTAATTTAGATTACAAACATATTATGCATATAGTATTTGCTAAAATTTACATAGATAATATTAGAGATAAAGCACTGTTTTTATCTAATTAGTTTATGTACAATATTTATAAGATACGGTAAAGCAAATTAAGAACGACAGGTATTGGAATATCAGGTTTTAAATGATACATGAAAAACAATTAGTGGACGCACGTTTTCAAAAATTTTGGTACTCTACATGGAAAAGATCACGTAGGCTACAAATTGATGTTTTTGATGGCATTTACTCGAATTGTTGGTTTAACATTAGGGAATCCCGGCCGGAAGATATTAACGATGAATTGTAACGGTATAAACAATTGACCTAACATTTCTACTGCTGGTAATTTATAAAGATTGCAAAACATCTGTACATAATTTAATATAATCTTTTAAATATTTATTAATATACATAAGTATTATTAATTTATTAACTAATAACAGATATAATTATAAGAAAAGGGGTACAGTAACAATTTTGAATCAATTAATAACGTCTATAGTCTCTTTTTCGCTATTTACACATTACAATATACATATAAAATCGTAAATAGAGAGATTTTTCCCTATAATCCCTATATCTCCGTAGAATTTTTGAGCTAAGATTATTAGTTCCAAAAATATAAGCTTTCAAAGTGTAACATTTTTCGTTTCATAATGTATTTATAGATATGAATGGTTACATACAAAAAAAGGCATATTTATGAAGATTCAATTTTTTTTTACTTTAAAGAAATGCATTATGTCATTGTACTGAAACTGAATATGCAATTATAGGTGATTGTTTAGTAATTGTACACAATTCCCAGAATTTGACAGCACAACGGTATTTTAGTTTAACATCCGTCAATAAAATAACAACTAACTAAACCGTGTTTTATTTAAAAGGGGTTTTCAGAAGCTAAATCAATCAAGTCCACTGATCAAAGAATGAAGAAATTCTATCTCTATATATAAAAATTAATGTTCCTTTGTATAAGGTTTATAGATTCGGGAATTACTGAACCGATTTCAATGCAATTTTCACTAACTGTTAGATCATTTTTTTGTTCATGTTCGTGGCAATTGATATTTTATGAAAACCTAAGATTTAACATCGAAAGACTAAAAAAAAAATTATCAAGTCGTGTTTTATTTCCATGATGTCATGGAAAAAGCCATTTGCAGTGAACCGTGTGTTATGGGCATATTGGGTCGCATGTTGAATATTTTCCGCTAGAGTTTTATAAATATACTTTTTAATGGAATATTTCTGAAATATTTGTTTTATTGAACGAAAATAAGCAGAATTAGTTAGATTGACAAGTGGGTGCTAAAATAAATATCAACACCGGAAATATGATTCGCTTATTGATTACATCTATTCATTTTTTTTATCAAAATGTTGATACTAGAAATAACTGAGGTTAAATAAAAATGTTTTCGAAGAAAAGATTATTAGTTAATTGTCAATGGCCTTCTATTCAATTTTAACGGAAATGTACTTATATGATTTTTTTTAAAAACAATCATATACTAAATTTACGAAATCTCAACTGACCGATATTCAACGTTGAAGAAATAAAAATAAAATCAACTCACCGTCATAATTCCACAACTCCAATTCAATAGCAGGCGGGGACGGGGTAGCATACGATAACCCAAGGGCGTTGATCTCTTGGTAGGCTATGGGCGTTATGACCGCCTGAACTGTGGGCAAGTGTCCGGTAGCTGATGCCAGGTGAAGCGGTGTGTTACCCTGGTGGTCTCTTACGCGGGGGTCGGCGCCTGCAGCTAGCAGCACGCGCACTAGCCGCGCCTGCCGCGTCGCAACGGCTATGTGAAGCGGTGCCTGGAACTGTTCGTTCTGCAGGTCCAGCAGACACGGACTAGGCGCGAGTCGGATGAGGGCGTATACGGCTTCGACGAAACCGCATGCGATTGCTGTGTGGAGTAACCTGGAGGAGAAGGAAACAGTTATAATATGATTATATTTGGTGGACCCTTAATCTGTGGCGTAGGAACGGGGGGGTTTTGGGGTTGAAACCCCCCCTGAAATTTTGAAATATATGAAATTAGTATTACAATTTTGAACTAAATTACCTTTTTTGTGATAATAACCCCCCCTCCGAAATATTTAATGTTATTAAAATATGCGAAATAAGTATAAGAATTTTGAATGAAATGACTTTTTTTTTATCATATAGTTAACTGTACTTAATTACATGACTAAAAAAAAAGGTCTTCAACATAAATTAATTTTCAATTGTGTGACCTTTTTTTTTAGTTAGAAAATCAAATAAAAATAAAATGTCAGATCATTTTATTAGAAAATTGAAACTTTAATAATAATTTTTTAGAAATACCAAACTTAACCCCCCCCCCCTGAAAATTTTTCTTACTACGCCACTGCCCTTAATCTATTTATTATTCAGTATTATAAAACTACTACACTTAGATCCTTAAATACGTAATTTGTTTTTGTTTGTGAGGAATTTTTCAATGCTAATACATAGACTCTATCTGTAAATACCCATATTTATATTAACACTAGTGGAAAATTTCACTTTATCAGAGAAGTGGGCTATATGTTGACAGAAAACAAAAATAATAAAATATATACTTTTTATTTTTGAAATAATACCGTTTATTCAAACATTTATGGTCCTTCGAGCCGGATTTTAATAATAATTGTGAACTACCGACAGTTAAAACGATTATACAAGTCAAAATGATTGGTCTTCAAAAAATAAGTTATAATAATACATATATTGTTATTATTATTTCATAAAAAACATTCATCAAATTGTAAAACCAGTCATTTTGACTATTGTGGTAGTTCTAGTGTTAAAAGATTTTTTTGACTTCAGCACTGAACCAATTTTGAAAAAATAGTTTAAGCTATATGATAAATGACTTTGAGTAGATTTTTCTAATAACCAACCAATTATGTTGGATAATATTCGGTCAGACACGTATTAAAAAAACAATTTATAATAGATATTTTTTAGTAAAAATTATATTTAATTTCGATATAAATAAATAGTAGGTATCTTCTTAAATATTTTAAAATTTTTTTAATGAGTAAGTTCAAGTATTTTAACAGCATTAAAGCAATGGAGTAGCAATAGTGTTACAATTGAGCATGATTTTTACAAAAAAATTCTAATGGCACTGTTAAATAGGTCAAAAGAAAAAACGACTATTAGGTAAGTTATATTCGATATTAAATAATCTATGGTTTAAATAACCAATATATCTATTTGCTTATCTATACTATCAAGTAAGTAAGTATGTAAATTTTATTCCGGAATTTCTTCACTTAAAAAAATGTTTTATTAAAATACCGCGTCCTTCAATTTGGCATTAAAATTCGTTATTGCGAATAGCAAATCGTGTGTAGAAAAAATCATTAAAATTAATATACAGACAAATGATAACCTTCTTTTTTTTGTACAGAGATATTAATATAATTTTTTTTGTAAATCATCACGTGATCTTTAATGTTAAAGTTAAATTCGTATAATTTACTCGTTTAAGAAATATGAATAAATTCTTTACATTTTTTTATAACAAAATAGGATATTAAAAATATCAAAGAAACATAATTCTCAGAAATGATAAAAAATACAAAAGTGCTAATCATTCAATCCTGTTAATAATGAACTTAATGACACTCCTATATAAGAGCAGCAGCAAAACCATGGAAAAACCAAAGATAGTATAAAGAAATTACGGACATGATCTCATGGCTCAAAACCATAAAGATACCTTTGACTTTTTGAATTGAAATCAAACTGCCTTCTAAATTGAATGAATTATTTTTTTGCAATAAAGCATGTAGGTAGTATGTATTTTATATAAACTCACAACTGTAGATAAACTTTTAAACATTAGAGTTATTGTTACTGCCATAAAGTAAAATATGTGACTAAAAATTCGTAGAAACTGTATAAAAGAAGCTTTTACCTGTATCATTTTAAAACCAGTATAAACAGAATGGAACCTGTGTAATGTAAAACTAACGAAAAATGTCAACAGGAAATATGTTAATACTTTTTACATATGGGGTTTTGTCCAGTTAGAAGTAACTATTATTTCTAATATTTGTTTATATTTTTGATAATTTATACTTTGACATATATTTTCTATAAATAAATATTGCAGTATTTCTTAATAAACGGGGTAATTTTTTGTTTTAATAATGTTAAATTTAGATAATTACAGCAATAATTATTAAAAGTTAATAATAATAATATGAACATGAAAAATTTAAAATTAAACTTATAATTGGGGTCGGGGGGATAGAATATTATCTCAGAAATTGAAGATCGTAAGGTTAATAAGAAAAGTCAAAAGTGAAAATATAGTATGACGTCAAAATATACAAACGTCACAGGTATAAAAAAAAACTCAGTGACAAGAGTTAATTTATTTTTGTAAAACGTAGGACTTTGATCCTAGAAGCCACAAGAATGAATCCATATATACGTAAAACGAACGGTCCACCTAATATTATGGGTTAGCCTTCAAAATACCAGTGACGTAGGTTGTGTACATTTTTTTTTTAAACAATAAGTATGAATAATGTAGGGGTGTATAAAATTATTTATGGAAAAATCTAGAATAATATACCCCTTCCTATTTTAAAAAAAATCACGTACATGAAAAAAAAATTGTTACTCTATGATTATGTTAACACAATAAGAAATTGTCATTTCTCACAGTGGTAGTTATAACATTAATATTTAATTTTTTTAACATGCCTGCATTTTTTAGGATAATGACCCTGCATTTTTTACGCTTGTTAATTTATCATTTAGTTTCTAAAATTTAACCGGGGAATTTTTGGTTTTTAAAAATACGATAAAATAATCAAGTCCACTTATATGACTTGCTTAAAGTTATAGTTAAAAAATTACGATAAGGATTATTTTAAGGTCATAAAGTTAAAATTGCATTTATCAAATTGTTATAATACTAAATGAACTCGGACCTTGATACGGTAATTATTTTCAAAATAAAGTAAAAATGTTATTTGTTTATATAAAATATATCCATTTGTGTGTAATAATGTGACGTGTACTTGAAATATCTGTGCTGGGATTTTTTTAAACGTTATCAATTAGATGATGTTTTTTTTAATAAATGAATGTTTATAATTGAGACTTGTGACGCAGTACTACGTAAACATTAAAAGAAAATTTCCCACATGGGGAAATTTGTTTTCATTGTTATTTATTTTTGATTTGCTAGTTGTATGTAATAGAACTTTTATTTGTTTCTCGATTGATATTTCGAATAGGTGCTTTTAAAATTAATTTAAAATAAAGAGATGACACTTACGTATCGCCATCTTGGTCCTGCTGGAAGTACCTTTCCCACGTGTCTTCTTGGGGGGTAACGACTTCCACACGCGGGGTCACAAACTGCTCTTTCTCTTGTGTAAATAACTTAGAATTTTTATCGAGATTGTTCAAATTAGCACTACATCTAAGGCTAAGTCCCGATAGGCTTTCACTTAGCCCCACATCTACGCCACTGTCAAAACGCATCTGCTCCTCTTCCACCTGTTTGTTTTGAAATGTCGTCTCCTGTTCCTCCTCCTCAATGGGCGACGATTCGAATCCAGGTTTGATTTCACCCGAATACAATAAGATGTTACTTGTTGATATGTATCCAGAATCTGTGTCTCCTGATTCGTACGCCAGCTTGTCATCCGTTGACATTAGACTATCTTTGGGCGTTGATTCGGACTTGATATCTGCAACCAAACGATCGCGTTTCTCCTTTGAATACTCCATTTTCGTTTATTCGATACACAATTATAAAAACAAATGTTTAGGTTCACTGGTGTTCGATCAAGTTTACTCAAAATGGCCACACAGTGTTTAAAGCAAAAGGGTTATGTAGAACTAGTATTATCACGGCGTCGTTCGATATGTAATAAATCGCATAGTGGTCGTTTCACTAAAATGTCGCAAACACTCCGTCGTATTTAAATTTTGTAATGTAATTTTGTTCAATATCTAACGCATCGACATTCACTAAACGAACTCTGATTTAAGACTAAAGCAGTAGAGAAAACACAAGATGTGTTAACTTATTAAAATGGGATTCCCCAACACATGCGCAGTCGCGTATGTGGTATTATACACGCGCAAAGTCAATCTAGAGTGAGGGGGGATAAGGTAACGGCCACGCGTGAGAGAGAGACGGAATGTATTTATGGCAGATTGTTGACCGAAACCATGTGATTTCGTCGGAGTCATAAACTTTCATTTATTGTTTGAACTTAGAAATCGTATGTGGATTTCCGAGTGACAGAAAATTTATTTTTTACGTTTGCAATTCGGGGAAAACGGGAGATCTGCGGGGGCAAAGAATACCGTATAAGTTCATACAGATAAATATGCGTAATAATAATTTCGCAACAATGCTATTTTTATGGGCGTTTTAAAGGAAGTAGATATTATTAAAAAAAGGTAATTTTTTAAATATTTTACCTATGTGCATATCAAAATTATTTTTTTGATATTTGTACATTTATTTTAAAAATGATGTTTGGTTATACTAGACTTCAGTTGTGCACCCTTGTGAGTTTTTTTTTTTAAATTAAAATATATATAGTTATAATATAAAAATGTGAATACATTTTGTATACAAACTTTATATTCATCTGTATTTAATTCTTTGAATGCTGTGTTTAATTTAAATATTATAACCACCACAAATATTATTTAACTAAAAAAACAACAATATTTAACAATGAAAATCTGCATTTTTAAAAGTAACAATGAAATCTACGTTTGTATGCCCTCCTTCTGAAACTATGCACTTCGCATGAATGAAAAAAAACATTTAACACGTCAGTGAAAAACCAAAGCAAAACATGTTTGAATAAACAAAACAATTATTGACGTTTTCAAATAAATAAGCAATAAATGAATCATAAATAAATAAAAAAGGACTTGACACAGAAAACGCAGCAAATAATGTATCAAACTTTATGTCCGCTTGGAATACTACGAATTTATATATATAAGAAAAATCCTTTTACACATCACAACTGTATGTATGTATGCGTGTATAAGAAGGGTTAAGCGATATAATTATGGACATGTGTTCATATGTTATTATGTAGTTAGGGATTCCCAAATATTGAACATTTTTATGTGATGATTTGGCAAAATATCGATCGGTAAATTGTAGGGTAATTGTGTCTAATGTTTAAATTAGTGGTAGCTATAATTTGCAAGGTGTTGGTGCAAATTGTTTTTTTGAGTCTCGTCAGAGTAAAATTTACGTATAGGTTAAAGTCGCTACAGCTAAGGGCCTTCAAATATTAAATTATTAAATTAATATAGATAACCCTCTTATTTTAACCAGTACTTATTAAGTTATATGTGCCATTAATAGTATTACAGTAAAATGACCGTCATTTTGAGGTTTGACTAAATTAAAAAAAAAACTTCTACAATAAGTGATAACTTTTAGTAGCGTAGGAAGAAAAGTGTAAAAAGTTGCTAGCAAAAAACTGAACAATTAATATGAAAAACACAAAATATTTTTTACAATAAAGAAATGATTATCAAAATGTATATTTATTTAGAAATAAATATATTTTGTAACTTTTTAACAAATCAGTACTTTTCGCCTAAATACGGTACTGATGTGTAAGTACTTAAGTAGGTAGGTATTCTATCTTATTTCCTCTTTTTATAGTCTCTCAAGAAAAAATTCCTTGTGCCCGTATATAGTATATAGTATACCTACGTGCATTTTAACATCTATAATAGCTTATTTACCATAAATATAATAATAATATAAAATTAATTCATCTTAGGAGAAAAACATTTTTTATAGTTTAAAAAACCGACCAACAAGTGTATGTTATTATGGTTCTGTTATAGTTACGGTTTAGAAGATAGTTTTCGCTATTTTTCTAAAAAAAAAATTCTCAATTTCTTCAAAATTTGAAATGGTATTATATGACTTATTCAAATATCTTTGTGACTGAATTTACCGAGAAAGGGGGGGTATGGAATGACGTATGAATGTTGTTTCGAACCTCCTTGGCGCGGTTTAGTTTAGCGATTTAGACTTATATTTGATACCCCACATGCCCAGGTAAAAAAAGTTTTAGCCTAACTTTATGGGAGTCATAATTTTGCATCCACCTGAGGGTGGATATTTACCTTTAGAGATGTAATAAAAAGAACATTAAATGTTAAGAAAAAACTATTAACTTTATTTTAAAACCAATACTAATTTTGGTACAAATTAATGCATTGAAGAAAATCGATTTTACCATCTTACATTTTCAATTTTGTTATTTTACTAGATGGAAAGTATATGTTTATAAAATAATATATGTTTTCTCGACTTATTATTGTCGGGTAGTCATTTTAGCTTCCGAACAACTTATATTACATCAAAGAACATTAGTTTCTTAATTGCCACGTCTATAAGGTAAAATACAATATATTTGATTAAATTGCAAACGTAATATTTAGCATAGCCATGCCAATTTGAGATATACATACATATGTATTAGTTTATTACATTGCAGATGAATGAAAATTGTAACCTTAACAAAACACTCGTAGTTCAAAACGTGATATCTCTATTACATAACTATGTATATTTTAATTAATGATAAACAAATAATACCAACTCAAGTATTGAGACTTTTTTTTAATATTACAAAGCGGGTAATCTACATATTATTTTTGAAACGATTGGTAATAGAGAAAATTGCTATAAACAAGTTTTGTAGAGAATATTATTATCTAAAATTTATATTCTAACCATTTTTCGATATAATGAACCATTTTTACGATATGTATTCGTTTCTGTATAAAAATGTCTGGCCCCAGTAATTTATCTCACTTTTGTAATAATTTTTATATTTACTCTATACTTTCTTTCATCATTTAAAGTTGTTTGTTCTAGTTTGAGTTTGATTTATACAATAAATCTCATTGAAGGACATTTCAATACATTCATAAAAAAAACAAACTATAATTCCTGTTAATTTTAATAACTCATTTAATTAAATAATAACAATAAATATGAATTGATTCTTTTCATTATTTATTATTGAGTTTTTAATCATTAGATTGATACTGATTCTAGTAATTTAATCATAAAAATTAACGCATGGATTTTAGAAAGATGAGATAAACATTTAATAAAGATATTTGTATAAGTTCTATTTATTTATGTTATTATTATTGTAACTCTTAATTCGGTCATGTTGTTTTGATATTAATTCATTTCGAATAATTTTTTATCGCCCAGGAAACAATATTTTTATCTGAATATAATATTTATTTACAAACACATACCACAAGGACGTATTTAATGATAAAATCGGGAATGCAATTATTAAAAAATATTAAACCCCTTCTCCCCACCTTCTCTGTATCTCCTAAAGGGAGGTAAGTGGAATTTATTATATGTGATTCAATAAAAAAAACGCCGTGACGTTTCGACGCAGCTAAAATGCCATTTGTATTGAATCACATAAAATAGATTTGCAAGGTCGAACGCTGGCAGACACCGTTTCTGTAAAGTGCCAAGGCTTAAATGTATTTGTATAAACTTTTTTTGCACAACTGTTTGTATGGGTTCCGAAAAACTTATATAATCGATTGCCACCATATAAAAGTTATAAATTATTTCAATTGTATGGAAAATGGGCAGCGCTTTAACTTTATGTGATATTTTACAACAAAATTAGACTCACGACCGACCCCCTTACAAAACTCGGTAAAAAATCGCTGCCTACCCAAAATGCGCGGTTGCTTTATTTTTTACGACACATTGGCTGTACTAATATGACTTGTCGGTCTTTGGGCTCCCCTCTCGGGGTACTGAGTTGTTTTGTGAATCCTGTATCTGCCTGTTTCCTGCAGTTTTTTGCACTAATACTATACAAATGTCTAGACTTTCTTGGAAACCATCCTCATAACTCAACTATTTTTATTATGAAGGTGAATTGTCAATTCCATGACTAATATTAAAAAACCGCAGTCCCAATATAACCGATATTGCGAATTTAGGCTTATGTTAATAATAAAAATTCATATTAATATTTAACCTTAATTTTTTGGAGGTCATGAAATAAACATATTTTTTTCCCTGGAATTCATATACCACTTATTGCAGTTGGGAAAACTCTATGTACATATACTTGATGACCACGGATCCAAAGGTTAATCAGAATGCTACTGCTTCTAAAGAAATATACCGTTATATATCTATTGTTAATTGACCACAATTTATTTTTGTTATCTAACTTATGTGATAAATTGTGGTCTGTATGTATTGATGTTAAATTGTCACCCCAATAAATATGTTGTATATAAAATCAATTGGCTTAATGGTTTGCAATTGAAGATAAAAATTCCATAGACAGTATTAAAGTTATTATTGTTTTTTTACTTACAATAAGTAAACAATTATTTGGAAATGTATAACTGTCTTATGCCATATTTAGACAAAAAAAAAACTGCAACAAGGTGTTTTAAAACACTTCGTATTTAAAAATGTATACGATTTGTTGCACTTTTGTCAAAAAGACACGATGTTTTCGGTGTAAACAGGGGATTACAGTAATACCTTAGCCCATTTGGTAGTAAACATCAACAAAATATGTCTTTTTAGGTCTTAATGTTTTCACATAAAAAAAATATATTTTTGTAACGAAAAAAGTTTTTGTTTGTTTTTTGGAGAAAATACCGAACTGATTTGGATGTAACTTTCACCAACGTGTACCTTATGATCTTCTGAGAGGATTAATATTAAAAAATGTAACGAAAAATTTCGTAAAAATCTCATAAAAATTCCAGTGTTACGGTTATCGGGTTTCTAGAATATTCGTACTTAGAATATATTACCATTTTTTTAATTCATTATTTTTTAATGATAATTCGAAACGTTCTTTGTAAATATATATAAAAAAATATATATATAATCTGCATCATAAATATATTATGCATAGGTATAGGTACTATGGACTTCAGAAGTCGTCTGCCACCGTAAAGATCAGAATCGCTTACAACAGATTCGAAAATATTAAGACAAACATCATCGGTTATCTTTTTTTAAGGCGGAGCTTATATAGTTACATCATTTTAAATAAAAACACAAATATACGTCAATTTCATTAATTAATTTTATATCAAGTTTAACATACTATTTAATTTACTTATACAATTTTCAATAGATTTAATAATAATTTAATCGTACAAATATATATTTTATCTAGCAAATGAATTTCAAAATATCTGCCTTTATTTGGTACATGGAAAAATGATTGAAATATTATAATAATCAAATGGGAGGAGCTTACTAAGTTTATGATAAGCGAATATCAATGAAAACTGGACGACCACTTCTGCATTTCACTGTACATACATATATGTATTTTCAAACCAAATAAAAATTTATAGTTCAGATTAGTCCGGATAATCGAGAGTACACTGTATTTCGATACGCAAAAAGATATATGTAATAATTAACAATACATGTACGTAATCTTAATAATACCTAAATTGATTTGGTGACATACCGACATCCACCAGGGCAACACCGGGTATAATAATTAGTTTGAAATATAAATATAATAAGTATTGTTAAATGATCCATGATCTATTTAATGAAAAAATAGTGTTGACGTATAAAATAGATATAAGGAAAGTAACGATGTTAATTTATCGGAAATATCGTTTTATGTATTTTGAGCAAGTAATGCAATATATTAATTACTTAATAAATAAAAACTAGATCAATTTATTTTAATAACCTATGTAAATTATACATTGTAAATTAAAATTCGTCATTCAAAAATAATTAATTAATCTACTTTTTTTTATTCCAAATAATTTTGGGAAATTCAAACACATAAAATATGGCATAATTTATTATAATAATTTTTAATCATTCAAAAATAATAATTTGTGTTTTTAACTTTTTAAAAATAAATTGGGGAATTTTATAATCAAAATTTAGTTAATTAAAAATGATGCGAATTCCATGGGACAGTCCCTTGTTTGAATTGATTTAGGAGATTAAAAAATAATTAAATTGTTATTCCTCTTTTCCCAAATAAACCACTTGATAATATATTTTTTCTGCGAAAACATTTCTACGTCGCGCTTTGTTTAGGAGCTTCAAACAAATGCAGGTTGCGGTTATTCCAGCGTACGATAAGTATGTTAAGAAGACCTCCCTAGTTTTAAAATGATTTAATTTTTAATGATTTTTAATGTGGTGCAATTTGAAAAGTAACAATATGTTTTTATATTTTTTCATCAGAATAGGCATGATGCCAGTAACAAAGTATCACTGAAATTATGATTTTAAATAATGAAATAAGTTAAAAAGATTCTAAAAAATGTATTTATTTTTATATTAAAAGTGAGATTAATATGATTTTTGTTAAAATAAAAACACAAAATACAGCAATCCGCCATGTTAGATAAAACACCAGTCAGAGTAAATGACGTCACGGCTAAGTAAATATCATTTTTGTTTCATTAATATCTGCACTGTTTATAAATTATTTTGTAGTTTTAAATTATCAATTTGCTCAGTTTTGTGTTACCAGAACTAAAATCGAGAAACGTTAGCGATGGAACAAGGATTTATTATTGTTGATAATGAGTGTTTACATAGCCTTGACGTCAAAAATGCGCCATGACACCTGCGAGCGTTTTGGCGTCAAATTCAAAAAGGCACGTAAGACCATCATAAAATAGTTTTTAAAATACAACTCAGTACTGGTGCAAAATCTTGTTAAATAAAAATTTAATATAATAATAAAACGTTTACATATTTAAATTCTTTGAATTGTCAGCTTTCATTTGATACCCCACTCGCCGAAACGGGGAATCCCTGAATTTGATAGACAAAAAATGAACTTTTATTGTGTGGTTTATACAGTGGTTCCGAAACTTCGTAAACTCGCGGACCGATTTATACAGTTTTAATTCTTAGTTATTCATTCATGAAAATTCATTCACGTTCACATTTTTTGAACCACTGCTTTATTGTATTAATAATAAGAACAAGTTGTTAGATTCGCAACAGGGGAGTCCCATAACCGCAATCAAATAATGATTTTTTTGTGTGTGACAGAAAAATATTTTCACGACCGAATACAAATATTATTTTTATAAAATATGTATAGGGTATATAATTATTATAATAAAATAGTATAGACAGATACTATTTATATTTGGAATTTCCGGTAAAACAGATGTTTGTCATATAATATGATTGAAATCGACTCTGTTAACATTGAATGTATTTAATAAAAAATGTGTTGTTTTATTTATACATTAATTTTAGATATCCGTTTTGATTATGATTAATATGTTTTTAATTTTAATTTATCTCGTACGCACATGAGCACACATGGGCGTATCATGGAAAATTTTCTGCAGACGCTTCTGCGCATATGTGAACATTGATTATAAAACTTTTTAAATATTTATACATATATTATTATTTAAATATGTGAAAGTTCAAAAAACTAAATTTAAAATAATAATAATAATAATAGCATTAAAGACGAGCTTACAACTGTCGACGAAAAAATATATGGATTTGCATTAATTTGAATTCAATAGAACTAGAATTAATTATAGATAAAATTAGAAATTTTCTATTTCAATTGTGTTTTAAAAAATAGAACGATCGATATCATTTGTAATTACAACTTAAAAATGTCATAATCGTGTGAAGGGTAATTAAGTAATTACATTTAATGAAAATAATGATTAAAGTTACGTATCATTTAAATTTTATTTTTATTTTTTTATTTAGGTGTGTTTTGTCTATCGAATCGCTAGACTCATTTAGACAGCCTTTAAGCGTTATTGTTTATTTAATTGTTTGTTAGTTTTTTGTTTATTATCATTTAAAATGTCTTGGCTTGAAAACGTACATTTTTAGGGTTTTAAGCCCTTTTTAGTTCAGAAGTTACAAAAAAATGTCATAATAGTGTGAAGGGTAATTATTACATTTTACGAAAATAATGATTATTATAAAACTATAGTAATTCATTTGTTATACTATCATATTATTATAGTCTTATTATCGTTTTCAAACCCTTGTTCATTTTATTGGGGTCCCGTAGAAAACTAGGAACCCTTATAGTTTCGCTTTGTCCGTCCGTCTATATAAATTTTATACCGATTAAGATAAAATTTGGTATACGGACGAAAATTGATATACCCAAAAACAGAAATGATAAGATTAAGTTTGGTGTCTTTAGATAGGTCTCCTAAAATGACTTTTTGATTTTAACCCTTCAATCACGATATCTTTGCGTTCTAAGCCGTTATCATAGCGAAAAAATCAAGAATGTAGTGTATAATTATTGTACTGTCAATGAAAAAAAATTGAACAAATTGAACGAACATTTTTGAACCGCTCCCATAGACTGAAAAATGTAATCACATTTTTTTCCACTTACCCCATTGAGTGGGATGTCTTTATATAGGTCTCCTAAAATGCAACAAAATATGACCTTTTGCTTTTAACCCTTCAGTCACGAATTATTTGCTTTTAAATGTTAGTATCGGGGCATCCCCTTTTGTAATTTCTAAATTATCAATTCAAAAAATCTTAAAAAATTCTAGAATGTAGCTTCTAATTAGTACTTTCAATGAAATATATAACGAACACTGTAGCAAGAATAGTTTATGAAATTTTTTGTAATGACCACAGAACACTATCATGTGCGTGCCCAACACGCACTTGGCCGTTATATTCTAAATATACCAGCCTTATTTAGTTTTAAATAAAAAAAAAACTAATATGATTACAGAAAATGTCAATTATGATATTATAAAACAATTAATGCAATTTGTATCACTTATATATATTGAAATAAAATACATTAGACAGTAAATAAATAATTAATATAGCTATATATATACATAAACATACAATATACAGATAGATAGATAAAAACAACATTAATCAAATTCCTTACAAACAAATAAATAAAATAGAAACTCACCATCAGTCAAAGTACGTAAACAATACATTTGTCGTCAAAAAAATAAACTACACATTTAAATATTAAAATTACATGTAAAAAAAATGACTATCACATCAGAGGAACTATCGGTTGAATAAATAATAAATACCGATTGGAGTCACATAATAAATAAATAAATAATACTGAGGTATTCGTACACCACAGGTAAGATGCTTACTGGAATAGTGCTTTGACAAAACTGCTGAAAACTGTACACACAGAATCGTAATAGCAGTGGTGGGATAACGTATAGTACACAAGGCACAGATGATCTGCATGTGTGTGTCCGTGTGTCCGTGTATGAGCGTGTATGGTGACGGGTTTTCCTACGGCGGCGCACATTAACGAGTTCAGTATTTAAATAACGTTTTTTTTTTCGTCACCGTTAACGCGGTTAAGGTTATTATCAATGCATTTTTTTTAATCAAAATTAATTTTTATCAAGTGAGAGTCGAGCCTCTTGTATTAGTGTTCCGTACCGTATTGAGTTCAATATTTGAATATCGTTTTTTTTCTTTATCATTTAACGCGGTTAAGGTTATTATTAATGCATTTTTTTAATCAAAATAAATTTTTATCAAGTGCGAGTCGAACCTCTTGTATTAGTGTTCCGTACCGTATTGAATTCAGTATTTGAATAATGTTTTTTTTTTCCATCATTTAACGCGGTTAAGGTTATTATCAATGCATTTTTTTTAATAAAAATAAATTTTTATCAAGTGCGAGTCGAAACTCTTGGATTAGTGTTCCGTACCGTACTTATTGAGTTCAGTATTTAAATAACGTTTTTTTTTCATCACCGTTAACGCGGTTAAGGTTATTATCAATGCATTTTTTTTAATAAAAATAAATTTTTATCATGTGCGAGTCGAAACTCTTGTATTAGTGTTCCGTACCGTATTGAGTTCAATATTTGAATATCGTTTTTTTTCTTCATCATTTAACGCGGTTAAGGTTATTATCAATGCATTTTTTTTAATCAAAATAAATTTTTGTCAAGTGCGAGTCGAGCCTTGTGTACTAATGTTCCGTAACGTTTTGTTTTTCAATTTCATCGATTATGTTCATTTAATTTATCATGCTGATATTTTTTTGTGATGTCAGCGCCCTTATATTATGTACTTTAGGATGTGTCAAAAAAATGAACATTCGCTCTCGTTACGAAATAAGTTTATGACCTAAAATAAATCCTCGTCGAAGGATTGCCCTGTGGTTCAATTTTAAGAGTTGCTGCAAAGAGGGGGTCCCGTTTCCCATTTAAACATGGAGAAATGATTCTTATGTACTAAAGTTGGTATTACTGATTCAGCCTCTCGCTTCGTCTAAATTTTGACGTAATAAAATCGAAATCAATTTCTAAGTTCTCTGATGACCGTAAAATTTTTGCCATATATATGTTTTGTCATATTCATGACACAAAACTGAGCTGTAATTATACATTTTCCCTCTTTAAAATTAAAATATATTATAGACGAAATGATAATATTACCCCCATTTTCCTTACCACTGTGACGCCTTTACCTATGCTCTCAATGAAATTTTATTGTTATATTATATGTATGTATATATGTACTATATCGGATAGAATTAAAAAAAAATTACAAAATAAACAATTGGGAAAATATAAACCCAATCACTCAAACTTCCTTTTTGTTAATTAATATTTAAAAAAATTAATTTGATAATAATTTAATTATTTATTAATTTATAAGATTATAGGACTTTATTTTACGTAAGTAATTGGTTATAGGTACTTACCCCTTACTAGTTAATTTAAAAAAAAACATTAATAAAACCCCTGCTTGTAAAAATTAATATTACATTGATTCATACTTATAAATTCATTTCGTATAATAATGAAACTTAATATAAAATTGCAACTACATATGTGGTTACTTAATTTTTTACTTTTCTTAAACATGCAATTAGCTGATATTTATTAATTACTAGCGCATTGGCCTGGTGTTACTCGGGGATATTAATTTAATTAAACATAATGTAACTATGCCCACCCAACATGCTCACCCAACATGGAATGTATATATGATGATTCCAGGGGTTATGTTAAGAACAATTTTCAACTGCAATTACTTTTTTTGCTCTACACTTACACTTTTTTACATTTTTCTTTCTACTTGCAATTTTTCAACTACACAAATTAGCTTTTACGACTACAGTTTTCATTTTTGGAACTGCAGAAACAAGCTACAACACTAAAATAACCCCTGGATGATTCTGTAAATCGAAAGCTTAAATAGCTTTTTAATACATTTGACGTTTAGACAATTAATTTGTTAATATTTTATATATTTAACGTCACTATATTATTAAACTATCCATATATACATACATTCACTCACTTCTCTACTGATTTTACATTAAGTTAGATTTTTAATTGAAAATATGTAAAAATATAATGTATTGTAACTAGAGATTGGAAAAATAGTTTGTCAACTATTGCGCAAAAATGCATTTATTGTAATTTTTATTACATATCTCCACCGTTTTCAGAAAACTGGTTTGATTGAACACAATTTGAAATCAACTATTTTCAATTACCTTTCCATCTATTTTTAAACTATTTGCGACACTTTTTACTGCTTCGTTTGCACTAATTATTATTAAATCATAAAAAAACTATTTATTAACTATTTTCCGGAAAAAAAATTAAACTAGTAACTATTTCATTGAAAATAACAACTATGTATAATTTATTACCTTTATCGTTACGAGACATTTGTTCCAGCTTCAGTAAACAATCTTGAAAGTACAACTGGAGATTTTAAACGGAAAAGATATATCCTTTGTTGATTTATTTGATTTAGATAATAGCTATTTTTATTTATCGGATTAATGCAGAAGAATAAGAAATAAAAAAATACTTTATAACTGGAATATCCGAAACCTCAATTAAAATATGACCAATGGAAATTATTATGATAATCTATGCGTTTATGATTGGTGGAAATATAATTATATTAAAAATAATACTCTAAATAAATGTGCAAGCAGAGGCGTTGGCTATTTATGTTAAAAATAGGAGTAGAATATGTCATAAGTAGAAATAGAATTGAGCTTTGGGGGGAGGGGGAAAGTTATATCACCATTGACTGAAATTTTCATTTAATTATAGTTAAGAATTAAAAAAAAATGAAATTTATCATTTATCTTTGATTTGCAAGTTTTTGAGCACTATCGAAAGTTTCAAATATATATATTATATATTATATATTAAAAATGTTAAATACCCCGCGGTTTCAGCCGCGCATGTGCGAAATCAAGGTACAACTCTACCTTTAATTTTTATAAATTTTTTATTAAAAAATGGCAACTCTTTAATATGTGGCTATCCTAATACAGGGTCTTAGGTTTTCTTAGTCCAATAACGTATACCATAGATAGATAAGGGGGGGGGGTGGACCGAGGTTCCTGCACTTAGCCACTAGGACCCATTGTATACCATAGAGTGAAACAATAATTTTTACATTGTACAGATTAATATAATATTAATATTGAAAAATAACAGCATATTAGTATTTTTTCTCCGTGTATAAAATTATCGTATTTGAAAATTTATTAATTTCAGTCTCAAAGAAAAACAAATAAAATCTATATATATAATATTTTTTTACATAAGTAGATAATCATTATTTATTTTAAAATTTTAACAACCAAGAGTATAATAATGAATGAGTAATTTCGACAAAAAACAGCTATATAAAATAAATTTCTCTAGTTTATTTCAAAATTCATTATTAAAATTATTTGCACATAAAACAAACTTTTATTTATCTATGATTTATGTTGACAAAAATAGTTAAGTATGCGGGTATCCAGGCCCAGATAGAGGGGGGGGGCTAAGGGGACCATATAGCCCAGGCCCCTGTGCTTCATGGGACCCGAAAATTTTAAGGATATTACAAAATTTGTTAGAAATTTCCTTACGCTCGCGAAACTGAGGGGTATGGGGTACCCAAAATGTTGTTTGGCCCGGGCCCCATCGAAGTTCTTTCAGGGCTTATATATATTATATATTTAAAAAATGGAACATAATATATTTTTTATAGTTTTTAATTTTAGATTAGCTTCGAGTTTCCCGAGACTACAAAATAATTAGTAAGAATAAATACAAACCATTTAATTCTATAACAAAAAGCAAACCATACAATTTAATACAAAGAGAGTATTTATATATAATTATTATTAATTAATCAACAAACGGAAATAGCACGAATTTAAAGTATCTTTCTTTTGGGAACTATGATTTGTTTATGTTTGATATTCCAAGAAATAAATTATTTATCAATTAGTAATAAACACAAAGAGAGGTTGTTAAATATAATACAAACAGTTCTTGTTATCGACATTCATCTGTGTTGCACATTTCATATTGTAAAATCCTAAAGGGTGACCAAGGGGAATTTCCATCCCTTAGATTGAAATTCTGATAATAATTTCATCAATATTTTTAAAATTAAAATTACGAGTAAGTTAATATAATTTTTGTATTTGTTGATATTTAAATATCTTCTATAATTTTGTTATAAAAAATGTAACATATTTTTTAATTTACTGAATTAAAATTGCCCGCGGGTTCGTACGTGTTTATTTTGAAATAAAATTTTACACATATTACATACTAGAAAAAACACTTTTTTGTTGATATGTTATATATTTTTATTAGAAAATGTCAATTGTAATGTTTTTTAATACTTTCGAACAGTGAAAGTCCCGAAAAAATCGGTTCACTAGTTTTCATGTCAAGTTGTAACAAACAGAAACAACAAGTGTGAAAATATGTTATATTGCCTGCAAAACCGATATACATGTACTCGAAAAATATAAAATATTTAAAAAGGAAAATTTTTCTACATTTTCAAATATAGATAAATATCTAACCTCTTAATTTCCATAGGTTATACAAATACGAGCTTACAACTCCCATTCAATATTTGTGTGTGCATTAATTATAATATATAGTAAAAAGTTGATGACCTGAGAATTTGTAAATAAATACCTATATGACGTCAGTGTAAAATATATTTAATTAATTTGTTATTATTTGATTTGGAAACTCATACAAATTAATTATTTGTTTTTAATGAAAATTGAGAAAATGTTAATTAATTTTTTTATGAAATGAAATAATAAACAAGAAATTACGCACAATGACCATTTTCTAAGATGTTTACTTATTTTATCTATTTAATTAGTTTACTCATTAGCGCCTGTCAATTTTATTTATTAAAATGTGTTTTTTTTCACTTCTGAAAAATTTTGTTATATTTGACTATAAAATATTATAAATAATATTTTTATTGAAAATATCAAAAAGGGCAATCGAATCATCTGAAAATAAATCTAATACTTATAAAGAAATAATTTAATACTTACATTATAGAAAATACTAAAGCACAAACACTTAAAAAATACACTACACAAACTCAAAACTGATTTCACTGAAATATATTATCCAAGACATAAAATAAACTGAATACTTTTGTTAGTAATGTTCGACACTTTTAGGTAAATAACAAATTTTCCAATCGGATGTAAAGAATAAAATAAACATTTGCCTCCCCACTTGAACAATTTCATGAATGAATGGATACTACCAGTACCATCTGCGATAACAATAATTTATATTATATTATCATGTATTTTCCAGTTCCTGAGCTACCACCAGATGACCCTTTTGAGTAACATCTGGGTCACACTTTAGTAAGATAAATGTGCAAGCAAAATTTTAATAAAACCGATTTATCTTATTCTATATACATATATTTACTTTATTTTAAATTTTAGTCAAACTCACGTTGTTAATACACATACAATAGTATTACAATAGACATTTTGACAATGATGACAACAGCAAAAATTTCGCGAAAAATCGAATAAAATTAAAAAAATGTCGATTTTTGGCCAAAATTTTTTTGTCGAGTTTTGAAGTCTTATACATGTTATTATATAGATTTTGACACTGTGATTTCAAATTCGTCAACTAAAATCAATTCCGACCACGCGTTCAAAAGTTATGGCTATTTTTCCCCAAATTTTTGAAAAAACTGAAAGTTTGAGGGGCCATATCTCGAAAACGATTTGAGATATAGATCTGCGGTTTGAAAATTTAAAAACAAACGAAATTAAAAATTCAATATTTTTTAATCATACATATTTCAAGCTTCAAATTTCAACTTTCCATAGAAAACTCAAATTAAAGATAAGAAAATTAGAAGGAACATCATAGCTTACTTTATAAATAATAATTTTCATTATTTTTCATAAATTTTTTTTAAATCACAGATATTTAAACATTAAAATGCGATAATATCAAAAAAGATAGCTTACACGCTAACATAATAAATTAAGAAAAATATGGTAATTACAACGAAAATTTTTAACTACTAAAACTTTTACATAGATAAAACAATATTTTAAAGAAAACAATGGGAAAATAAAACCAGTTTCATTTATTTTAAATAACCCGATACTTAAAAAAAACGTTATTAAATATAATTTGGTCAAATTGGCCGCGGGCCGCATGTTGGCCTGCCCTTTTTTAAAAGATGAAAATTTTTCTACGAAATTAAACTTTTAGTAATAATTTTCTTTACAAGTTGACACCTACTTATGTACAAACGAGTAAATTAATTAATTATTATTATTAATTTACCCAGCGTAATCAATATATATGATTTAAATTCATTGCAGTTTCTATATTTTATCCCTTGACCTATTTATGAGTCATGGGACAATGCTCAAGTTGAGGTATGTTGAAATCTAAGAGTTAAACATGCTAAATATAATTATAGACGTTTCCTCGAACTCCTGTGATGCATAGGGATACAATGCAAAAAGAAAATATAGTATAAAAATCATCAGCGGTATTTGGTTTCTAGGGGTGTCAAAGTTAAAATTAATATCAATTAATCCATTTTTAGGGTTCAGTATTTATTTATACTTATTTATACAGTCAGGGCCGAAACTACCACCGGGGCAGCTGGGGTTAGGGGGGCCCTACAGCAGCGTAAAAATTGGAGTAAGCAAGAAAAAATAAATAAATTGAAGATTTTTTAAAATGTATTTGGTGTTAATTTGAAAACGTGATTTACTTATTACTAATTTTGATTTTAATGACATTTTTTCCGGTTTATGAACTTCAATTTTACACTTATTATCCATTAAAATTACTAAAAAGTGTAAAATTCTAGCTGGCAAGCAAAAAAAAGTCATTCAAATAAAAATTAGTAACAAATGTAAAATTTGTAAGCTATGATCCAAAAAAAAGGTCTTCAATTTTTATTTTTTGTATATCTGGGGGCCCTTCGGTCACCCCTCAAGATAACAGAACCTATGAGCATTGTTGAAGATAAACTACATATATAGTTTCATATAAGGTTTTTTGCGTGAAATTGCATCCTCGATCTACTGTAAATTTTTTTTACACTAGTTGTAAATCATCCTGTATATAGAATCAAATAAAATAAATTAAAATATATGTAGTGCATGTAAAAAAAGATTTAGCTTATATAAAAGCGTTGTATAGTAAACTAAAGGTTTTAATCCTTGATTAAGATGGAAAAGGTTTCATGCAATGTAATAACAGATATTTAACCTTGATTGACATTAATCCTGGATTACATTTTTTAATAATTGCTTATGTTATACAGCATAAGACATAATTTTTACTCTCTTATTATCTACCCATGTAGGTATATGAAATATAGGTGGGTAAAACCGTATAAGTATTGTAAATCCGATTTAATTCGAAATCCGAATTTTGATGGAATTATTCATTTTGATCTTCCCTTAATCCGTTCTGATTATTTTCGCCATGATGTCTGTGTGTCGATTTGTCGGTCTGTAGATGCTATAACTCAAATACGACAAATCGTAGAAGGGTGAAATTTTATATTTAAGATGCATTTTTGTCTGGGAAGAAAACCTTGTTTACTGATGTCGAATTTTAATTTTTCTAATTACTTTGAAACAGTGAATTAGAGAAAAATGGTCATGTTAAAAATTGTAGGTAATATTAATATCTATAATTTATGGGCCATTAATTTTATTCTTTCTTTTATTAGTTTGAAATATTATTCAATAAAACTAGAAACACGTACACTGTCCACTCTCAGTGTTACGTATAAGAAAGTCGGGTGGCTCCCATGGCAAATGTTTTTTATATTTTCATTATTATCAATAAAAACCTCATTTCGAGATACCAACGTTTTTGATTCGTGAAATGAAAAATACATAATTTTATTACATTTTTATTGGGAAAAAATAATTTTACGGTTTTTTGCTATAGATGCATCTTACAATAATAACTGAAAAATATTTTTTTATATAATCTTTCTGTTTTCAACTATAAACAGCATAACTTTTTATAGTGTATGCTTTTTTAATTATAATTTAAATAAAATTATGTGTATAATAAATTTATAATCATTCCTAATTCAAAAATGATATTTTATATTAAAATTTTAATCTTAAATATTTATTTTATAATAAGTACGTATAATATATGTAATATATAAATGAAGTAGAAATACATATCTTGAGTTAATGGAGTAAACTTAATTTTTTTACTTGTTTAGAATAATTTATAAAATACTTATTAAAACGAAAAATATTAAATATAGTTCAATTCATTTTAAATTTTATCGGTGGATAATTTAATTATAATCGGACATATGTTTTTATTTAAATGCTATTGTAATTAATTATTTTTTGTTTGTTCTAGTGTTATGATAAAAGTACATAAAAATAGCTCTATATAATAGCATATTTATCGATGTACATATAAATAAAAAATATTTTGCGTAGTTGTATTCTAACCATTATGTTCGATAGATTATATTTATATGTAGGGTTTTCCCATTTTTAATGCAGGTCAGGCCTTATTAAACGATTATAAAAACACGTATACATTAACTCTTTTTATTGTAGGGCCATTAAAATTGTTAAAATAGTATTTAATAGTTAATAATACAGTTTAATACAAGCAGTTAAATATAATATTATTATTTAATTTATGTTTATTACTAAAAAAAAATTAATGTAGCCAATACATGATTTTTTTTATATAGAAAATGTACATAAAAATTTCATATGCATATTATTAAATGTATTCATACGAAACGTTTGAAAAAATTAGAAAAATTTTAAAAAATGACTAGATCAAACATTTAATATACTGATGCACTTCAAAAAAAGAAGGTGCACATTTACTATGTGTATATAAGATTGACTAACAGGTGTTATGAAATATTCTAAAAAAAATTTTCTATACGGTAATTTCTAATTTTTTAAATATTGTTATGTACTATGGGCTTCAGAAGTCGTCTGCCACCGTAAAGGTCAGAATCGATTACAACAGATTCCAAAATATTAAGACAAACATCATCGGTTAACTTTTTCTAGGGCGGAGCTTATATTGTTACATCATTTTAAATAAAAACACAAATATACGTCCATTTCATTAATTAATTTTATATCAAGTTTAACATATTTAAATACTGAAATTCAGAATATTAAATATTTCAATATTTAATAATTTAATCGCACAAATATATATGAGTACTATAAACGAAGAGTACTTCTTTATCTAGTAAATGAGTTTCAAAATATCTGTCTTTGTTTGGTACATGGAGAAATGATTTAAATATTATAATAATCGAATGGGAGGAGCCTACTAAGTTTGTGATAAGTGATTTGAATTAAAATTGGTCGACCACTTCTGCATGCGACTCTACCTATATAATACTAAACTCTAATAGATTTATTTTCACAGCTGTATTGAAATTTCCAATTGACACTTTTCTGAGGATTTAAAGATACGTGACGATGTGAAAACTGAGAGAAAGTACAATTGTATGAATTATATGAGATTTGTGTTAAAAGAAAGAGGTTAAATCATATTCGAAAAATTCAGTTCACTGGGAATTTACATTCACTATAATTACAAAAAAAAACTTTTTAAAAAGTATCAATCTGAAATTAATAATTGCAACCAATTGTTTAAATATATATGTCAGAAGATATATTAAGCAACTTAAAAAAATTATTTCTTTCTCTTTAACTTCTGTAGAATAAATAATATTTAGTTATACCTATTACCTAAAAAATAAAATACTTCAATGGTTATTTAATTTATTTTCTTTCACTGCATCAATATAAATAAACAGCAAAATAAATTATACACCTCCTAAATTCGATTCTGGTATATGTATAGTTAACCGACCTTATATGATTATAAGTGGTTTTTATGTTTAAAATCCTCTGTAATTCACAAAACAATTACTTAATCTTATTTGAGAATGTATGTACTAATGTGGATATTGTAGTTATTGTATGTATCTTACATTAGTTACATTATAGGGGAATTAATTCAAGTAATTTCAAATTTAAAATAAAATGTGTAGGCTTAGTAAAACTAATATTAAAAATCAATTAATAAGCCGAATTTATATTTGTACAATATGATATAATTTTTTTTTACTTTATTGTGAATTTTATAATAGTTATTAATTACTTTGATCCAAGTGGCGTAGAGAAAAATTTAACTAGGGGCACAGTAGTATCTGTGCCGTAACTAATAATGTAGAAGTACGTTTAAAAACCCTATGAAAATTTTAAGGATTAGTGGATGGAGGGTTAAAACTAATTTTATTATAAAATCGACTATATGTAGTATGCATTGACATATTTCTTTGCATTCGTGTTTCCGAGGTAATCCCCTATTTTCGCCGAAGAAGACCTAGTTCTACATAAAAAATTACAATACTAGAAATTGCATAATATAAAAATATTAGATTTAACTAATTTTTCAAAAATATATAGTGAACAGAATTGAATAATAATAGTATTGCCAAAAATACACAGCCTATATATCAAAAAATATATATACTTTAAAATACACATAATTCCAAGTAATTACTATATTTCAATATATAAAAAAAATTACCTGCAATAAATAATTGCAGTTTATATTTTATATTACAAAATATATTGCTTCTTGATTCTCTGAATGCAGTAAATCCCATTATTGCATTACATTACAATGAACTTGGTCCATAATGCGAGAGCATTGGCCTGATTTCAACTGTTACTTGTACAGTTAAATTAGTCGGATGATGATGGTTCTGCATGTATATTTAATTTTTTTTCTTCTAATTTTCAACGGAAATCCCAGACCGATCTTCAGCTGTGTCGACTTAATTTCAAATAAGTTCTAAATAAATAGCAATACTTATAAATATTTACACAAAGCGATAAACGTTATATACATATACATTTAGTGTAAACAAATTTAAAATGGATTTGTACAGCAGTTTATTGATTTATAATGTTTTATTCATAAATATATCAATTGAATTGTAAATAGTTTAATTTCAAATAAATACAGTGGGGCCTTTAAATACGATGGTCACAAATCCATTATACAAGTATGTTAAAAATATTATGTTGAATCGGCATAACTATAAGACGCTCAGTATGGCATCAGTTCAGTCCATGACTGATATCAGACTGACGTCAAACTAATGTAATGCATTGACTGACAGACTGATCGACTGGACTGACGGATTTTTAAATATTTTAATATTTTTCGTCAGTCTCGGTACGATAAAGGTAATGGATTGAACTGATGCTAAACTGAGCGTGTAGCACCCGTCTTATAGAGGAACTAAAAAACGGAACAACGAGCTTTGATTGGTTGATTCATGGAATTTCTGGTGGAATGTACCAGAAATTTAAAGAATGTAATTTTTTAAGCGTGTAAGGAAGTGAGAAAGAAGTAACTAGAAAGAGATAGAAACTAGTGACCAGGCTAACCAAATAACTTTTATGTTCACTTCATGTTGAGCGTTTCTGCTAAAACATTAGTTTCTATCTCTTTCTGGTACTTCTTTCTCACTTCCTTACATGCTTAAAAATGACATTCTTTAAATTTATGGTACATTCCACCAGAAATTCCATGAATCAACCAATCAAAACTCGTTGTTCACTGTTTTTGGTCAGTCGTGAACGTGACCAATGTTTTCCAACGATTCTGAAGGCTTTTAACGCGCTGAAACCAAATAAGTTCTCTAAATTACTCAGTTAGCCCAGGTTTTCGAGTTATCCATAAAGTGCTAAAAATTACAATTTTGGTCATATTTATTTCTAAAGTTTTCGTTCACAGCAACAAATAGAACTATACCGATATTTTATAAATAAGAGTGCAGGCTAGACACAATTGACTATACTACACATAAACTAATTAACAAAAAAAATCGTACAATCAAAAGTAAAAACCCATTTTATTTATTTGTTAACGTGAACGAAAACTTTAGAAAAAATTACTGCTTCGTAATACGAGATATTCAAAAATATGCCCTAAATTGTCATTTTTAGAACTTTTAGACTAGATTAATCTCGAGAATCGGATTTGATTTCAGCAAATATTAAAAATATTTTTCATTGAAAAATATTGTTAAATTTTCATGGTATAGGTAGTAATTATTTTTAACTGTGATGCATATTATTTACTTCACAGTTGAAATTTCGCTTGCTTTCTCTACTTGAGTTTGACTAAAGTTTATGTATTATATTTTGTCACTGTTATTTTTGATAAAGTGTTAACCAACTTATTTTTATTTTACATGACGTACTATTAATTATACTAGTTTAAAAAAAATGCGATGTATGGAGAGTTACGAAACGAATAGAATGAAATACTTTTTTAGGTACTTGATATATGTATAAGTGCAAACATAACTTTTTTTGACTGAATAATTTTGACGTATTAATTATTCATTCTGACGATAATCTCGGAACTACGAATGTAAATAAAGATGTAACACTTCGAAAGCTTTCTACAGTACCCCTAGTTTTAGGGTTAAGATAAAATACATACTTACATTTCCTTCTACTGGTTCCACCTAGAGTACTCGACTGAATATTTAATTATATTCACTTGACATTAACAAATACATATTTTTTATCACTGTATAATTAGAAACTACATACTGTTTATGATAATTCTTTTTTGTGTAACACGGAAAGTTATAAAGTTTACGTTTACTATTACATTATTACAAAATGCATGCGTGTACACATGTGTACAACGCACGTGCGTTACTTTAAAAAGGGGGCATAAATTACTTGTGTGTCATAGGTTATTTTGTGTGACATCAGATATATTTTTACTTATTACAAATGTAGGGTTAAAACATATTTATTTAATAATTAAAAAAATTCTTATTGTGTGAATTGTATTAATTAAAATTGAATAAATAAAGAGATACACCTAAATATCGAAATTTCATAAAATATTTTTCTGAAATTGATAAAAAAATAGAATTATTCATTGCTATGGAGGGGCACGACCATAGACATAGAGACATGGACTGCACATTCTGTATTAATATAAGTAATGTGTAAAATTTGGTTCACAAAAGTAAAGATAGAAATATAACCCAAATAATATCTAAAGCTCAACGTCTCTCTGTCTGTCTGTCCGTGCGCTTATAACTCGAAAACCAAGGTGTTTTTTAATTCATAGATACGTTCTCTGGCCAGGTTATAGGCTATATTTTGTTACGTTAGGTAACATAAGGAATAAGCAGTGATGATGATAGTAAATCAAGTTGGAAAAAAATTTGCCGCCAGCGCGCTCTTTTGCAATACGCTGCCTAAACCGTTCGATATTGAACAAAATAATGTAGTTAAGAATTGTGTAGAATCAAAGATCTCAAATAAAATCCACGACACCATATGTGTAACTTTTATATTTAAGCCACAATGACTGCTTTTATGTTATAAAAAAATTAAAAATATTTGGGTTCTATTTGTACCTTTTGTTCTGATTTGTTTTGATAATAACTAATCGTATTTGTACTTAATTCAGCAATTTTTTTTTCAAAAATCCTAAACAATAATTCCGTATTCCACACGAGCGAAGCCGCAGGCACAGTTAGTGTTTAAATAAAGACAAGCATAGACCCACAATAGGCTCTATCTCTTTTTATGTAAAAACTCATTTTCGAATTAGATACATAGTCGACTCGACTTTTATGTTGTTTATAATGTTATTTCCAAGACTTCAAATAAGACCATTTACTTCTGCTATCTATATAAAAGGTGAATGCCCGGAGTACTTTTCTACCGGATAAAATCAGATTTTTCCTGAAGACGACCCTGCGAAAATGTATGTACAATATACATACTTATAAATGCCTATCTAAAATGATTGGGCAAATAGGTACCCACATATGTATTATATTCTTTATCCTAAAAATGAATTGATAGGAAAATAAATTAAATAAGTATTTTGTTTGTGCCTCACCTTGTTTATGATGTTGGAAAATACAGAGATAACAAAATGTCTAAAAACTGTATTAAAAATAAATTAAAATTGATAGGTGCAATGAAGGTCACGCTAAAATATTAGATATATATTAGATCTATTGAGATAAATATATGTATATTGATCATGTAAAAAGATTTTTGATAAAAAGAAACGAAGGACATTTCATTTTGGGTTTTTTGAAACTCTTAGAGGAAATGTTTTAATTATAATTTTTTATTTTATCATAGCTTGAAATTTAATTAATAAAGTATTTGTAATGTTAACTTTTTTACATATATTAAGTTATGATTTATTACACATTTCATAAAGTAATTTTTTTGTTAACAAAAAAGTCTAGAATAATTTTTATTTTTAAGTTGAAAAGACAAAAAGAAAAAAAATTAACCGCAATTTTATGTCTGTAAAAAAAAATGTTTTGGAATTTCAATCTGGCATTCTTTACAAAGTAAATCAAGCGCTTCGGGTAATAACATCTCGTCAGAATGAGAAGACAAAGGATTTGATTTAATACCATAGCGAATTAATGGAGCTTTTGAACCTTTATGACCGAAGAAATGTACCTATGCACATAAATTGCAAGTTAGGGTCGTATTACACTATACTATTATAACAATATACATATATTGTAAATTGTTTATAACGAACAGCAGAACCGCGATAATATTTTGTAACAACAATTATTCGTTATATCAATGATGAATTAAATACATTATATCCTATTTAAAACAAAAATAATCATTTTTACCTAATAATTTGTATTTTAAATTTTGCTTTCTCTACGAGATGCTTTGTGATCGATTTCAAAATTTTAAATTGATCTTTCCATTTCAAGTCAAGACAAACACTTTTTGTTCCGTGTCTGTCCCCTGAATCCCTGTTACACGTATAACTCATGAACCACTGAACCGATATTATTGAAACTTGGTTGGATAGTTGGGTTTGGCTTGAGGACGGTCTCGTTTCAAAATCGTGTGTATTTCAAAATATTTCTTTTTTCAAGATATCTCAAGAACGACACATGTTACGTGAAAATTTTATAGAATCTTTTTTGTAGAGTAGGGCATTCAATTTCCTATAAAATAAATGCTTGTTGTAAAAAATTCACTTACAAAGATTTATCGCAATTTGCATAAAACTGGATTACATGTCTCTCAATCGAGTGCGACCATTATTTCAATGACGTCTGTGTGTCTGTCAAACAGTGAAACTTACAAACGTGCAGTACATATGCACCTCCTATTTTTAAAGAGAATTACTAAACCGGAAACAGATGTTTACTCTTTTTAATTTCAAATTTTTTAAATTAATTTTTAAAAAGTGTGTAAAAAAGTACCCAAATAGGTAGAGTACTTATTTGGTTTATGAAGTAATTTCCAGAAATTCATTAAACTGTTCTATGGAATACAAAAACCTAAAAATTCGATCTACTGAGATTTTAAATTATGGATATAATTATATATTATATGTATATATATATCGTCTTACTTCTAAACTCCAAGGTATTTTTTGCCCTTTTGAATTTTGGTTTTCCTTCAGACTTTTTATGTTATTTGTATTTACATTTATACAACAAAAAACAATGGCAATTACAGAAAAACAAAAAAACCCAAATAAAATGTAACTGTATCAACAGACCATTCCTTTCTTTGTCTTTATAAGACCATTTAATCTTGCCTGCAACATGCACCTGGTCTGGCCATTGTATGGCTGATTGGGAATTCCCACAAAGGTACTCGTGTTTATATAAAACACAGATATACAAGGTAAATAAACTGCAGTAAACTAGACATAGAAAAAACCCAAGAAGGGGTAGTATTACATTAATGACCTTACATTAGTAAAGGGTACGGAAGAAAGCAATAAAATTTTGTTAATTCAAAATGTTTGTGTGATTTTCTTATGCCTGTTTTACAATGAACTGACAAAACAGAAACATGGTGTTTTTAACGTAAAACCCCATGAGGGTGGGAAGTGAGTGGAACAAGTTGTAATTGGAAAAATAAATTTATAATATAGTCATTAAAAGAATTTGATATAAAAATATTTTTTACCAATACTCTCAAATTCTAAAAAATACTGTATTTTTATATGCAGCATCTTGCCCCTATTATGGGGTAATTACATATATTTTATATTTATTTAATAAAATATTAGTTAATTGTCATTGTAGTAATCCTTCTTTGTATAGAAATTACAAAAAATCTGTAAAATAAGATCGACAAACGAAAATTTTCTTATTTTTTAATACCTACATAAAGGTTAACAAATATAATTTGTAAAGATGGGTAATGGGTATGTCAATATAGCTATAATAATTATTATAATAGCATTAGCTACGACAAGGTATTATTTTCGATTAGCGATATTTAAGATAAAAGTCGTCTTACTCCGTGTATCAAATGTATTGCTTATTGCTTCTTCCCCTACATTTTTTAATAGAATTTTATTTTAGAAATTTATTTCTGTTTTTCTAGTTTGGTGTAAAACAGACATATTCGCAAATGTACTTTTGTATACTGCAAAAATAAATAAAAATGAGTATGTGTCATATGGAATTTTAACTACAAAAAAATGTACAAATATTTGATTATTTTAAATTTCATACATGTAAAAACATAAAAAATACCAGCGTTTTTAGGTAAACACGTTGAAAGAATTGTGTGGGAAAAAAAACTATTTTATTATTTTTCATGAATTTTCTGAGGTAAAAAAGTTTAGTGAATTTTCCTATTAGGGTTTTTCCAGCAGCCATTTTTATATCGGTTATTTTAAGCGAGGAAGTAGATAGTCAATTATTTTATTTCAATTACTATTGGGTAATTTTTTTTATTCAACCATTATAAAACTTCTAATTATATTATTTTCTGGTTTTTGACAACTTGCATATTTCCTAATTTTTTTGTTGCTCTGAATTTTTTTTGATGTTCCTTCAGTATCAAGAAATTCATCATGTTGATATATTTATTCATAATTATATTTCAGTCATAGAAATTGTAATGACTAAAGGTTAGTAAAATATTTTTCAGAAAACATAATTATCAACATATCCCCAGTTTCCGGTCTGTTTAAAAAAACATCACTTCTAGATTTTTATATGGAATATAATTAGTCATTCTAGTATTCATACATCGCATCAAATACAATATAATTTTTTTTTTTTTTTTGTATTTTGCTTTTCGTTTTGACTCATTCTATGCAAGTGTAAATTGCTAAAAGAATAAAGATGCATTATTATTATTATTATTATATTATTATTATTATAATAGTTTTGTTGATCATGCATTAAAATCATAGAAAGAATAACATTTTTCAACAGGACCGTAATTAGATATTCTTGTGCAAGAGTATTTTATTTTTTAATTAAAATATGCAAATAAAACTGAACAACTAATGCAGAAAACAAAAATACTAAACAAGATTTAATTGAACCTTATTTATTTATTATAATTAAAATATTGTAATTATGATTACTATACAGGTGTCCCGTAAGTCAAGACCCATAGGGATTTATATTTTTTTCTATGGTCGATACTTTGAACACATTATGTAATTTTTGCACCATTATGGTTCTTGACTTACGAGACAATCTGTATTTAAATATTTAGGTACAAATGTTATTATTTTAAATTAATTAATTTTTTTTAAACAGTAAAATAATAATATTTTTAACTATCCTTGGATGAAAATAACAATCTACATATATTAATACGCGAACATCGAAAATTGTCGTACGTTTTTTTAGTATTTATTATAAAAGGAGGTGAATGAAAATTATATTATTCGAAAGGTACTGTACCATAGATGGACAAAAAAAATAATTTGTGTATGTTTCTGTTAAAGCAGGTAAAATAAAGATAACATACACACATCGCTGTTTGTCTATTTCCGCTCGCATCGTTCAACAGCATAGCAATACTCCTAGCGCCACCATCGGCAAAATAAATAGTTTTAGGTTTCTACCAAACGTAGAGAATGCGTATAGAGATTTCAATTCGCGTTCAATTGTAATTTTTTTATTTGGAAATTTTTGTTGTAAAAGCAGGTTAGGTTAGGTTAGGAACTGTGCCATAGATGTACACAAAATTTTTATTATGTGTATGTTGCCGTTAAGGCAGGTAAAATATTGACATAATAAAATAGATTATCTCATTACTTTTATCGATTCCATCAATTTTATTAAATAATCAGGTTCTAAAATTTTATTGTAGCGGGCGTTTTATGCATTTCACTATAATTCCATCTCTGATATTAATAATGTCCCCAAAAGTCTGCCACTCCTTTTGAGAGCCCCAAGGACATTAGCTGCACCGGTAAAGCAAGATTAAAGTCCGATGCATCATTGTAGAAAAACATAAACAGTTCGAAGAAAATTATCCAAACAAAAGTACACCACGTTGCATCATCAATAAATTTCACGATGAGCGAACGCAAATAATATGTCTGCTCGCTTTCTTTCGGCTGATAAATGTGGTTGCAGCTGTCGGTCAAGTTTCTCTTGTTTAACACTTTCGTTATCCCACATCAAAATTTTGTTTTACCGATTTATTAAATTTCTAAAATTGGGGTTTACCTACACATGCTACGAGTGCACTCAGGGTTGTAGCTAATTATTTATGAAGAAATCCTTATTTTATTCTATTTATTGTTATATCCGAAATAGGCATGATGCCAGTAACAAAGTATCACTGAAATTATGATTTTAAATAATGAAATAAGTTAAAAAGATTCTAAAAAATGTATTTGTTTTTATATTAAAAGCGAGATTAATATGATTTTTGTTAAAATAAAAACGCAAAATACAGCAATCCGCCATGTTTGATAAAACACCAGTCAGAATGGGTGACGTCACGGCTACGTAAACGTCATTTTTGTTTCATTAATATCTGCACTGTTTATAAATTATTTTGTGGTTTTAAATTATCAATTTGCTCAGTTTTGTGTTACCAAAAGTAAAACCGAGAAACATTAGAGATGGAATAAGGTTTTATTATAGTTGACAAGGAGTGTTTACATAGTTGTGACGTCAAAAATGCGCCATGACACCTGCGAGCGTTTTGGTATGAAATTCAAAATTAGTTTTAAAAGGGTCAATTTTTGTGATCAAACCTTTATTTTCTGCAGAAATAAGCATTTTTTTTGGAAATAAGAGACACGTAAATCATCATAAAATAGTTTTTTTAAATTAGGCATCATGCCTATTATACTGACCTCCGAAACCTAAATCGTATCCGAAATACCTAGTAATTATATCAATACTCTATTAAAAATTTTAACATCACATTATAAAACAACTCATAATAAAGATATAACGTGTTTATTCATTATTGAATAAAAATCACAATTGCCATGAAAAACTAAATATGAGGCATCGCTCGGCCAAAACATCACTTCAGTGCAATATTAAATCCAAGTCAAGTAAGCTTTGGAAAAAAGAATGGTTGATGTTATATTTATTAAAATGAGTTGCTTATTTTAATAATATCAATTATTTAATATTTAAAATAATTATATTAATTATTAAGCGTAATTTAATTTAATCTTTGGTTTATTTTAATGTACTTTTGTTTATTAAGACATTCTTTAATAATAATAATAATGATATCAATAAAAAAATGACGGAATTAAAATTATATAAGTAGTTAATTTTAAAGCGATTTAGAAAGAAATAAAATTATTTGTTTTTTCAAAATACATAAAAATATATTATAACTAAACGTTGAAATGTCTTCATATAATAAAAAATATTCGAAATTATTAAAAAAAAAACTTAATAATAATTAAGTTAAAATTTAACATTCACTCGATAATTACTTAAATTTTTTGAGTGCATTTGGAAGCATACTTTTTTGCCGGGGTACAATTTTCCAGGGCGCAATTGTTCGGTTTATGAATAAACACAATCCTGTAATATACAATAAAAATGTTTATAATAAAAATAAGGATATCCCAATTTTAAAAACAGATATTATAATTCTTATGAGGTAGTTGGTATTTATAAATGCATGATACGTTTATCGAGATCTGTCGATTACTTGACACTCAAGAATTTTATGCGTCATTGTTACCTAAAGGCTATAGGCACATTTGAAGAAAAAAACTAGAGCCCCGATAGCTCCTGATGTGACACGTCCTTTGTCTTATTCATGTTGCAATTAATGAATGGGTTACTCACACTAACATACTCAATACTCATATTACATAATCTGGAAATATAACCTTTTTTCTTGAAATTGAGTATTGTATTATTTCACTATTAATTTCGAGGTCTTTATATCGATTAAATTTTAATTAATAAATATGACACTTTTGTATAAATAGGAAAGGATGACATAGGACAATCTAGTGTCGATTTTAGACATTTATTATTCGCAGCGTACGCGATGACAGCACCGACTAGCGATTACAACTAGGGCGGGCTTTGACATAGCTGTCAAAACGAAAAGTAAGTAATTAAACAGATAATTTCAATAAAATATAGAAAAAAATATATTTTTAAATTGATTCTTTATAACAATAGTCTGGTTTATCATGTTGACCTTTCTATTTTTAGTTAAAAATGAGCCCGCCACAAGTTCCCTTTTGGCCACCTCGTGCGCTACGATCGATTTCGTTTCCCCCACCACCTACTTCGCACTCAGCCAATAGGCCATATTCTTATATATCAATAATTAATAATTGTTGTTATTAGGAAAAAATATTTTTTTAGAAAAAAATTCATATGAGGCTTACACCGAAACAATGCCGGATTAATTTTCACAAGATGAGACTGTTAGTTGTAAAAAAAACTTATTTTTTTAATAACAATTATTTTATTCCGAGCAGATGTTTAATGTTAATGGTAAAAACGACTTACTATAATAATAGGTATTTTAAAACTGGATTTTTAGGAATTAAATTTTCATAAATTATTTTGTTTGTGATTGATTTACATACATACATTGAAAATATTATTAGAAAAAGTTGAATTGTAAATCTAAAAAACAAGTTATCTATACCTATAATCAGTAAGTAGAAAATGTATAAATAAAATTTCCAAAACATGATATTTTGACATACCATTCGTGTACAAACCACGGTAATATAAACATAAAATTAAAATTACATAGAACATGTTGTGGTTTAAGTAGGTAAACAAGAAAATCTTCACGAAACGTGAGAAAAATGTTGTCATCTGCTCTGCACAACATTTGGGTAATATTTAATACTGTTGTAGTTCACTGCTAGGAGTGCTAGGACTCATGGGTCTTTACAAAGATAGGAATTCATATATATCCGGTTTTCCGGGTGCAAAGATAGAGATGTACTTCCAAGAAATTGTCATAAAATTTACAGTTTTATCAGTGTTATACGTAATATAAAAAAGCCAGCTTAGGTGCTACAAAATGTTTAAATTGGGGATTTACATTGTGAAATTACAAATGTTATTGAAACTATAAAATAAGTTTTGCAGATTTTGTTTTGAATGCATATTTAAGTATCATATTAGGCGCATTAGGCTTGGGGCCTCGAGCTCATAAACAGGGCCGTAACTACCACGGGGGCCCCCGAACAAGAAGGATATTTTTTTACGAAATGAAAACGAAACATTAATGGAATCACTTTGGTGTCCGTCCGTCTGACAGGGCTCGAGGCTAAGTGGGTCCAAGCGCGACAAGTCGATAAGCTTTTTTTGTTATCGTTAAGTTTTCTTAGCGGGAAGGAGTCCGCCGAAAATTTTAGCCCGGAGGCCTGTAACAAGATGTGGAGTCCATGTACTCGAAGCAGAATGTTATATTATCCATTCCCCATTTTTTTATTGTGTTAACATTGATCAAAAAACAAAAGGAAATATATTGAAGCAAAAAATATCAGTTATAAAATTTGATTAATATCTTTTGATGACATCCGGGCGAGTTCCCCCCCCCCCCCCCCATCCTTTTCTGCCAATGCCAGTGTGGAACCATTGGGTTTTTGTAATAGTTTTATTTTGCCTTTTGATAAAAAGGTGCTATACCACAATAATTAATAATATTTCGTTAGATAACACTAATTGTAAGATTATTTTATTTGATAAAAATAATATAATTACAAAATTGTAGTTAGGTAATAATACAGTAAATTAATATAATAATAAATACATGGTGCTATTAAAATTAAAGCATTTACTAACTACATTAATATACTTCTTATAAATAATACATTATCTCAATATTAAATTTAATAACACATTTATAATAAAAATTAACATCAAGATAAAATATGTTCCAATACTCCTTGTCGAATTAAAGGTTCACATTGGGTTCTTGGAAGTAAATGCTGTGTATTCTTTTTCAATAACACCACAGTACCATCATCTAATTCTATTTTTCCATAATCAATTAAACATCTGACTTCCAGATACAGAGACTTTGGGGGTTTCATGTCTTGCATTAAATTTAAACCTTGCCCTTCCCCCAAACTTAGCATGTAGGTAGATAAAGATTTCGAATAATTAGAAAACCACTGGATTTCGCCTGCAGATAGTAAAGATTTTATATCTGGTGGTAAAATACTTCCAAATTCCCATCGCATTCTGCGAACCTTCTGCATCCTGTTGTAAAGATATGCAAGAAGACATCGCTTATTTCTTTGAAGTGCTGCGTGCCGAACGCCGACTACCGGCCAATAATCGAACTCACCGGATGCTGTGTTAGTACTAGAATTGTATGGTATTAAAATTTTAATTTATTTTAATATTTATTTTTAAATAACTTACGCGTCTTTATGATTTTCCTCATAAAGTATTCGCATTTCCTCGAGTACTTCTCGGACTAAATTGTCCTAAAATACAAATAGATAATTAACCTCACTTTAGTTATTAACTGAAATTTACAAAAATACATCTTTAATAACTTACATCGAACGGTGGCAAATTGTCTGGATTGCGATGTAATTCTTTAATAAGTTCTAAAGCCTTTTCAGCAAGCATTTTAGTCTTGCTATTTTTAAATGTTTATGTTATTGTACCGCCAAAAATCAGTTATTTAAACTATGTACGCAAATATAAGTCTATGATAATAATTTCGTCTGCTTGACAGTAATATTTAAGGTTAGGTTACATTTCATTCAAGATTCAATCATGTTTGCAAATTTAATTTTAAGAATAAAGTTAAATCCTTTTACGATACGTACATTATGCACAGAAGTTAATTATGCACCAGAACCAATTAAAAGAGAATGGATACATCCCCCTCAATATCGAGAACCGCATCAAGTTTGGGTTGAAAATTTTAATACAGTTGAAGAGCAAAAAAAGAATATTTTAGATTTACATCCGGATATTTTTGCTGCTAGTCCACGAATCGATATAATTCAGCAGAACATTCGATGGCAAAGACTATACAGATACGTTTCATTTGCTCATACTAAAATACGATCAGAAGTTCGAGGCGGAGGTCGTAAACCTTGGCCACAAAAAGGTTTAGGCCGAGCAAGACACGGATCGATTAGAAGTCCTTTATTTAGAGGTGGTGGTGTAGCTCACGGACCTCGATCACCAACTACACATTTTTATATGTTACCATTTTATACCAGAGTTCTAGGACTTACATCAATATTATCTGTAAAGTTAGCACAAGATGATTTACATGTTGTTGACGATATAGAAATTCCTATTGAAGACCGAAGTTATATAGAAGATCTTATAGAAAAACGAAACTGGGGACCTTCAGTTTTAATTGTCGATGAGTAAGCATAAAGATATTTAATATTCATTTAAAAATCCTTGTTGTATTTTTATACTTGGTTTTTCCAATATTTTATAAGGCTTTCATGTTGACATTAATTTGTTGGAATATTCTTTTATAGACATTTATATATTTTAATAAATTATTTTCAGCACTGATTTTATGCCACGGAATATCACATTAGCAACTGATTCAATAAAACATGTAAATCTCATGCCAGTTTATGGGCTTAATGTTTACTCTATGTTAAAACACGAAACGTTAGTATTAACTGTTGCTGCTGTACAAAAGCTAGAAGAAAAATTACTGTACCACTTACATCGATCAGACGCTAGAAGATTACAAGATAAATTCAAAGTAAACCAAGTGTAAATATTAGATTATTTATTGTTCAATAACAAAAATATTTTGTACTGTTCAAATATACATATTTAAATTATTTTCTGTTCAGTTCATTAAGAAAAACACCTATAATTAATTATTAACAATATTTTGATTGAGTATCAATTATATTAAGCTTAATATTATTATTATTTGTCGATATTGACAATTATATAACATAAAAACAAATTGTAACTATATCATACTAAATGTTATTTGCTTTTACATTTCTTTACTCCATGAACTGAGGAAACGGCTGAAGAAATCTAGAAAAGATGATAAGATTGATATTAAACAAGTCCTGATTTATAAATCATATCAAATCATATTTTTAAGGGCTGTTTGATAAATATAATCAAGAAAATCTAAAACCTAGAAGTTGATTGAATCCTGTTGCTTTATAGCATATATTTTTTTTCTATGGATCATTTTTAATAATCAAATTGTACTACTCATATAATATGTACTATTCCATACATAATTAGTTAGTTTAGTTACAAATTTTACCTTAGGTTCCCCGAGCATTTTTTCTCGAATTGCCCATCGTAAACCTGCATGACTATTTTCACCTGGTAATTTTATTTGTTTCCATTCTGCTTGATATTTGTGGTATAACGTAACAGGATCACAACGATTATATAATTGGAATTTATTATTAGTGTTTCGTGGTCTTATAACTGAAAAAAAAACCAATTTATTTTTATTTATTACATTTTAATGTATTGTTTTTAATCAACTCACATGATTTACTACGTTTTAATGAATTCTTATCACTGTCAGTCTTTTTATGTTCACAAGTGCATTGTTTTATATTTTCAATATCAATTTTAGATGCAGATGTTTGTTTATCATCAATGGTATCAAGTGAAGCAGGTGTGTCCGTTCTAACAATTTTTGTAAGTTGAATATTACGAGTAGGTTTATAATTAAATTCAGTGCTAACTGATTCTATATTCATGATGTTTGAATTTGTTTGTAAAGGTCGTCTGGGTTTCTGAACAGTTTTTGTTTCTGGTTTTTGTTTATCTACTATTTTTGCTTGCGAGCTGACAGTTTGCGTGGTGTGTAATTGTGAAAAGCGAGCCAAGACGTTTTGTAATTGGCGTGATTCTTCTTGATTTTCAGAATTAAACGATGGGGATTCTTGAATAACTTCATTTGAACGAGTCCTTTGTTCATATTTAATTAATTTTTTTAAATCTATAAACAAATTTGTATTATTTTAGGTTAGAAATCGAATAAAAATGTAAAATACCTTTTATGAATTCTTTTAGTTGATATGCGCTTATATTATAGTAACCAAGTTCATTTAAATATTCTAATATTTGTCTTGGATCTATATTAAAGCTCATTTTTACTTATTAGTTTTAGTAATTATTTCTTGTCACATAATTTGAATTATTTTATTATAATCTGTGATTCAATTTTAGTTACTTTCATATGTTTGTATTCAGTAGTTTGCATGTAACATCTATCTTTTTTTAACATATGACATAACCAAAGAAAGATACATAATGTGAAAATTTTCATAAGCAAGTATTTGTTTAGGAAGTTCCAACGGTTTTTATTATTTTGTGATTTTCTGACGTGTTTATTATAATCTAGCGGTAATTACTAGTATGTAATTTAGAATCAACAATCAATGTACTTTATATATAATGGAGGTCTTGGCCCCGACAGGTGACGGAGGGCTGACAGGGTTCTAGCCTGGTGGCCTGGTGCTAAGGGGGTTGAGCGCGGCGAGTCAAGGAGCAGAAAAAGTCATTGAATGGTATTTACGAATTTTAATTTTTAATTGAAAGGCCGAAAAAAATTTCTAAGGAGGCCCCCACAACAATTCTAGCTTGGAGGGTGTTAAGGTAACCCTTTTACTGTATTTTCTACGTGCTGTTTTAAGAAGAATAGGTGAGAAATAACACAGAGTGTTTTATGTTTTAAACAAATGAAAAAACTTTATTGCAAAATTCATACAGTAAGATACAGTCACTTAAACATTCAGAGAGCAACTAATAGATGGCGCTCAGCACGCAGGCTAGTTCACTACATTGCCACACGCATGCGCACATGTATCTCTAATACCACAGAGTTGTATTAGTGTCAAATATTATAGACTTACATTAACACTTCCGCCGTCTAAATATTTTACCTTACACTTATATTGGCACAGTCCAATACCTTCACTATGGCACAAGAATCGGTTTCGCGGCAGTGCCTTTGTAAACATGTCTGCTCGTTGCGTTTCCGAAGACGTATACACTACTTGCAAAGTCCCTGACTCTGTTATCTCACGTAGCTGATGATACCGGATGTCTATATGTTTCGTCCTCTTATGGAACTCCCGATTTTTAGCTAGGCGTATCGTGCTTTGATTATCCACAAACAAAGTCGTTGCCTGTTTACATTCATGTCCAATACCAGCCAGTAGCCTTCTTAGCCAGACAGCCTCTTTTGCTGCAGCTGACGCAGCGACATACTCCGCTTCTGTTGTACTCAGAACTACTAATTTTTGTCTCTGAGATGACCAAGTTACTGGACCATTTGCCAGACTGAACACATACCCCGTTGTGGAGCGTCTCGTTTCAATATCACTTGCATAGTCAGCGTCTGAATATCCTATCAACTGTGGCTCGCTTCCGCCGCTTTGATACATTATTCCTAAATCTTTAGTACCAACTAGAAATGCGAAAATACGCTTGACTGCACGCCAGTGATTCTCACTTGGTTCATTTAAGTATTTACTTGCCGTATTCACCGCATACGCTATATCCGGTCGCGATACTGTTGCAAGAAACATTAGCGACCCAACCGCTTCTCGATATGGCGCATTACACATCTTCTCCTCATTTCGATCTGCAGGCTGCAACGCGACATTCGGATCTGCAGGAATCGACAACGCTTTAGCTTCATTCATTCGAAATCGCTCGAGAATTTTTCTTGTGTACATCCCTTGATGTAAAAACATCGTTTTCTCGCTTCGATTGCGAACTAATTGCATCCCGGCAAAATTCTCACAGGTGCCAATTGTAATCTCAAATTCGCTTCTCAATGTCTCAATTACTCCGTTTAGCGCTGCTTGCGACTTGCACGCTACAAGTCCATCATCCACAAACAATGCAAGATACATTTGAACTCCCTCAAAGTCACTGAAGAAAATACACTCGTCTGCATCTGTTTGCACGAACCTGAACCGTCGCAAAAACTCGCAGAATTTGCGATTCCAACATCGCGATGCTTGCTTCAAGCCGTACAGTGACTTTCTCAGTCGACATACAACTTCGCTTGTACTTTGTTCGACTTTTAAGCCCACTGGTATCTTCATGTAGATGTCTTCTTCAAGATCGCCGTAGAGAAAAGCAGTACGTACATCAAATTGTACCATTTCGAGATTCTCTTGCGTTACTGTTGCCAACAGCACTCGCAGCGAGTCGTATCGAACGACTGGCGAAAAAGTCTCGGTGTAGTCTACATCTTTCATTTGAAGGAAACCCCTCGCACATAGCCTTGCCTTGTATCGATGCACGCTTCCATCAGGGTTTTGTGTGGCCTTGAATACCCACTTGGAATCAATGGCCCTCTTCCTGTGGTCTTTAGATATAATTTCCCAAGTGCCGTTTACCTCGTGTGCCCTCAGCTCTTCGTCAATGGCTTTGATCCATTGATCAGCATCAGGTCCACCTGTCGCTTCTTCGTAGCTCTTTGGCATGTCGTATTCTATGTAATTGATCTCGTCATCATATCGTTTCGGTCTTTGGATCGTCGCTCGATCTCTCAATACACGGCCCTGGATAGCCAGCTCGACAGGTGCGTTTTCTTGAACATTGTCTCTACCATTGACCAGCGGTATAGGTTCAATGTCGACTGGCTGTTCAACCTCTGCCCCCGTCCAATCTTCTTCATCGCTAGAATCACCCGCGCGTGTTTCTTCGCTGATATTCTCGCGGAAGACGACATTCCTTGATACTGATATTTTCTTAGTATCAGTATGATACAACCGATAATTAGTTGATTCACCGTCATATCCTACGAGAATGACCTTCTTCGCTCTGGCGTCGAACTTTTGGGTAAACTGTTTCGGCACGTGCTCGTAGCCTTCCTCACCGAATGCTCGCACGTGTGCCAAATCTGGTTTCTTGCCCGTCCAGATTTCGTACGGCGTTTTCCCATTCTCCGTTCCAGTTGTTGAAACTCGATTAAGCAAATAAACCGCGGTGTTTATTGCTTCCGCCCAGAACGAACCCCCAATTTGTTTCGCCTGCATCATGGTACGCGCACACTCGACTACCGTTCTATTGTCCCTCTCGGCCCTCCCGTTTTGCTCGGGAGTGTACGGAGCTGTAGTTTCATGCACTATCCCGCGCGTCTGCATGTAATTTCGCATCTGATCGTTGCAGTACTCGCGACCATTGTCCGTTCTCAGAATTTTTATCGCACGACCGAACTTGTTTGCCAACGCGCGCTCGATAACTTTGAAGCTCTCATAGACATCCGATTTGTGTCTCATGAAGAACACCTGTCTAAACCCCGAAGCATCGTCCTTGTATAGCACAAAGTACTTCGCGCCACCGATAGATTCCTCCGGCATAGGTCCACACACGTCACTGTGAATGAGCTCACCCGGTGCTCTTTTCACTCTGTCAACGATCTCCTTAAAGGGAAGTCTGTGAGTTTTCCCTAACTTACACGCATCGCAAGAAAAGTCACTTTTGTCTTTCACCTTTACTCCGTTCACTACGCCACTTGTCACTAACACTGACAACGCACGTTTGTTCAAATGTCCGAGACGGTCGTGCCAAACCTTCAAGCTTGTCGTTGACACATTTGCCTCGTTCACATTTTGTTGAGCTCTCACGCGAAATAGCAACCTACAGATTCCGTTTGACTGCTTGACTCCAGTCGCAATAATCTCGTCGCCGCGTATTATCGATGCATCGTCCTCTCGAAATACAACTGAATACCCGCGCACTGTACACATCCCCACAGAGAACAGATTTTTCCTCACACTTGGAACGTACAGTACATTCTCGATTTGAGCTTCACTCCAAACACCGTTAATTAGCCTGTCCACGACCACCGTTCCCTCACCAGTCACAACACACTTTCCATTGTCTCCAAGCAATATAGTGTCGCCATCCCTCCTCGGATGAAACTCTGTGAACCAGTCTCTCCTGAACGTAACATGCTTTGAACACCCACTGTCAATATACCAGATATCACTTTGATCAACTGCAAGTACCGTACGTCGCAGTGCGTTTTCTGGCCTCGTGTACCGACCGTGTTCACTCTGTCCATTGTTCTCATTCGAGTCCGAGTTCACCGTCACGAACGCGACTCTCTGGGAACTTTCTTTGCCTCGGTCACCCACGTTTTGTTTACGTTCGGGGCAGTCGCGCGCGTAATGCCCTTTTTGTTGACAAACATAACACTCGACATCTTTCATCTCCTTGCGCTTCTTTTTCTTAGGCTTCGGTTTTAGCTTTGAGTCCTCTCTTCTTGTCGTTGTGCTGATCTTCATCGCCGCAAATGCTGCCGCTTCTCCGGAATCAATGTTTAACCGGCTTTCTTCACGAATCAAACGCTCCTGTAAATGCTCGAGTGTTTGTCTCGCCGGCTCGACACTTTCCCACGCTGTTTGAAAAGCCGAGAATTTAGCCGTTAAACCCGCTAGCACTTTCGCCATGATGGTCACTTTTGAAAGTTTTTCCCCCAGGTCCATGAGCTGCATCGCCATGTTTTGTACCCTCGCCACGTGCTGGACAACCGTGTCCGTCGGACTCATGCGATACTCATGAAATTTCTGCGTTAGCATCAGCCTATTCGATGCTGATTTATGTGCGTGTATCGACCCAAGCTTGTCCCACATCTCCTTTGCAGTGACACATATTAGAAGAGGTTCGAGTTGAGAGTATTCCATCGACGACGAGATGAAAAACATAGCTTTCGCGTTGTCCTTGACCCACGCTTTTGCCTCTGCCGTCCCTCTATCGCCCGGCATCACTCGGTTCCCGCTCACAATGTCTAATACATCGTTCGCCATGAAGATTTGAGTGATCTGGAATTTCCATCCCAAAAAGTTCGTCCCGTCAAACTTCGTCACGTGCCTCGCCGATAACTCACTTGACATTTTTCCTTTGTTGTTTGCGTCCCTTTTCTCGGTCACAAAAATCCGCACAAAAATGTCTTGTACACACAATGTCCGCCACGATTCACTTCACGTTCTCACGCCCGCCAAAGTCTTTCTCTCAAAACAGCAAAATACTACGCCACTGGGCCCATAACCTGTTAAGGTAACCCTTTTACTGTATTTTCTACGTGCTGTTTTAAGAAGAATAGGTGAGAAATAACACAGAGTGTTTTATGTTTTAAACAAATGAAAAAACTTTATTGCAAAATTCATACAGTAAGATACAGTCACTTAAACATTCAGAGAGCAACTAATAGATGGCGCTCAGCACGCAGGCTAGTTCACTACATTGCCACACGCATGCGCACATGTATCTCTAATACCACAGAGTTGTATTAGTGTCAAATATTATAGACTTACATTAACAGAGGGCCGTAATAGGATATGGGGGCCTTGATGCAGGTGTGACCCTAGCGTATTAAACTTATGAATAAAAAAAATATATAGGTATCTAGGTGTATTTAGTATACACATATTATTAAGATAAGAAAATCAGATAGTTAATGTCGAAATAAATAATTAAATCCAAACTTTATTTTATAAAAACTTATTTTGTTTTTATTAATATAATAAATTACATAAATGTACATTACAGATCTAATGTAAATATGCTTTGATATCTAAAAATAATAAAATGCTAATTATAACAACAATTATTTACAGCTTCCGTTTTAATTTTAATTAATTCTAATATTTCTAATATAGATTTGGTGTCATTTTAAATTCACTTTTGACGAACTTATTTTCAAATTGATTCTAGTTGATCAATGAAAGTAAACTATGAGAATAAAAATATTATCAAATAAATTACATGCTGCTCTTTCTTTTTTATAATTTCTACAATTAACTTTTATTATAAATTTAATTCTTTTTCAAGCATTTCCCGTAATTTGAATTTTTGAACTTTGCCAGACATTGTTTTTGGGAACGATGTTACTAGTTTCATGTATCTTGGTATTTTAAAATGAGAAATTTTTCCTTTACAAAATGCCCTTAACTCTTCATATGTTAGCGTTGTTCCTTCTCTTAATTTTATACAAACTCCAATTTCTTCACCCATTCTTTCATCATTAACTCCCACAACCTGTAATATTAAAAATATTTTTATTATACTTTTAATTTTATTTTCGATAAAAAAATCATCAAAGATTCCAACTACAATGTGAAGAAATGGTTTTAACTCAGAAGTCGAGTAACAGCGTCAGATCATAAATTATGCTTGCTTTCATAGCGCTTAAAAAAAAAAAAAAAATCTACTTACGTAATTTTCTTCTATGTCTGGATGGGTACTAAGGAAAAATTCTATTTCCTTTGGGAAAATATTTTCGCCACCTCTAATTATCATTTCTTTTAATCTACCAACAATTTTTCCGTAGCCGTTTTTCAGTAAGATAAACTGATCTCTGTAGAAATAAAATATGTAAATAACTGAATCAATTAAGCAGTTATCGAGCTAAACCGCTACGTATATCATTATTGAATATGAGTAATATGATAGGTAACTACAAACTACAATCTATCTGAACTTACCCTGTTTTCAGCCATCCATCTGTACCGATCATCTCTTTAGTTTTTCCTTCATCATTAAGGTAGCATAACATATTCATATATCCACGGACACATAGTTCTCCTGGGCAGCCAAAAGGAACTGTTCTACCATTTTGATCTATAACCTAAAAAAAACATTTTTAAAATTATGGTTTTATTACTTCTTTATTTAGATATGAAGTTATCTTACTTTTGCCTCCACGTGTTCTTGAATGTAACCAACCGTTGTCGATATTACATCATCGCTGTCATTTGAAAGTGATTGGAAAATAACAGCCGACGTTTCTGTCATTCCGAATACTGACTGAAATATAAAAGATTCTTGAGATATTTTGAAAAAAAGTAACATTGGGATACCACCCCACTCACTCCATGTTTCATTAAAATCGGTTCAGTAGTTCATGAGTTATGCGTGTGGTAAGGATTCAGACAGACACGGACTGAAAAGTGTTTATCTTGACTTGAAATGGAAGCAGTGCTTCCTTTTCTTTATGGGTAAATTAATACAAATCTGTGTTTTCAGTTAATAAATAATTTTAAAATATTATTAGAATATTCATCTTTATGCGCAACCCAAACATTTTAACCAAAAGTCAAAAATAACATTTAATATTAATTTAGACGTTCAATTATAAAACTATAATACCTCTACGTCTTATTTTCTTGTATTTTAGTCGATATTTGTATGACGAGTTGAAGTTCACTGCAGGAAATTTCACTAAAAAATTTCGAATTTTTGATTTCGTTAAAAGTATGTTGATTGTAAATAACGTGAAAAGTTGAAATTTTCAAACCGCAGGTCTGTATCTCAAACCGTTCTCGAGATATAGCCTCTCAAAGTTTCAGTTTTTTCAAAATTTTGAAGAAAAATAGCCCTAACTTTTGAACGCGTGGTCGGAATTGATTTTAGTTGACGGATTTGAAATCAGCGTGTCAAAATCTATATAGTGACATGTATGATACCTTAAAACTCGACAAAAAAAATTTCGCGAAAAATCGAAAAAATTCAAAGGGGTATACCTTAAAAAAATGTCGATTTTTGACAAAATTTTTTTTGTCGGATTTTAAAGTATTATACATGTCATTATACAGATTTTGACACGCTGATTTCAAATCCGTCAACTAAAATCAATTCCGACTACCCGTTCAAAAGTTATGGCCTTTTTTCTCCAAAAATTTGAAAAAACTAAAACATTGAGAGGCTATATCTTGAGAACGGTTTGAGATACAGATCTGCGGTTTGAAAATTTAAACTTTTCGCGTTATTTTCTATACAATAAACATACTTTCAACGAAATCAAAAATTCGAAATTTTTTAGTGAAATTTCCTGCAATGAACTTCAACTCGTCATACAAATATCGACTGAAATACAAGAAAATAAGACGTAGAATCATTTAGTTACTATATAAATATATAAGAATTTATTTAAAAAAGTAAAAGCTTGAACTTAAAGCTGTTTCATAACTTCCCTTTTAAAAATTTCACGCCTCGTCACTGAGATCAAGTAGAAATTTTGAAATCGAAGAACAAAATTTGGTCTATTTCCAGAATTCAGAAATGATTACATAGCTTCACATATTCTTTAGATAGATATGGCGAAGAAACTTAAGATGAAAATAAAAATGTAACAGCATATCTCTAGAATTAATTTACGAGCGGACGAAAATCTAGGGATGACATTAAAATAATACATCTTCACTTACTTTAACTTTCTTCACTTTTAGTACATTTCGTATATTTTTGAACAACTCCGGACTGCATGGAGCGCCACCAGTCAAAGCCAGATCTGGAGAAAACATCTCGCATTTCATCTCTTCTTGTTTACGAATCATATCTATATACATTGTAGGTGTCCCGTGTATAACAGTACACTTATGAGTATTTATAGCTTTCAGAGCGTCGTCAGCTCTGAAACTCAATCCTCCAACAACCAGAGTAGCTCCAAACTCAACTCCTAAAACGCAGGTAAGTAGGACGCCGAATGCGTGAAAGAATGGTACGTTGACACAAATCTTGTGGTGCTTGGAATGTAGTTCGTTTCGTTTACCGACTAAGTAAGCGTTGTTGACGTACTGAAAGTGACTAAGGAGTGTTGCTTTGGGTCTTCCAGTTGTCCCCTAGACAATTAATTTCACTTTATTTTCGTACTTTACAGGAATTAAATAGTTTGGGGATGTATAAGGCAGTTATTTGATATTTCAATTATGATGGAAACATTACAATATTTACCGAAGTGAACTGAATATTGAAAGGATCATCTGGCATTAGTTCTAATTCTGCTTCTCGTAGCCTTAGTATCATTCCCTCATTTACCATTTCTGATATTTGATTTAATGTGTAAGCTCCACTGAAATTAAAATGAAAGTGATTTTAAATTTTTTGGTGAGAAATTTAACATCGGATTATCTGCAGTAGAAGGATGAAAATATACCTGAATTTTATGGAGGGGTGGGGGATCCTACACTCTGGGTTTAACAATGATTATTACAATAAAGGATTTTAACATTTTTTGTAATCTAACATTATTTGCGTCATTATCACTAATTAGGAAGTAATGAAGAGGTAATTTTTAATTAAACAGTGTATCCACTTTCTGGAAAGTCAGGGAAGCCTAAAGTGATCAGGGAAAGTCAGGGAGTTTATACATTTTTTGTAGAAAGTCAGGGAAAAAAGTATATAAATTTAAGTTGACGAGCAAAAAAAGAAAAAGGTCATTGAATTGAAAATAAGTAGCACTTTCTTGCCCCGGGGCTCCCCCGAGTCAGGGAATTTTGAATCTGTGGTCAGGGAAAGGCAGAGAAAAGTCAGGGAATTTTATTTCCAAAAACTAGTGGACATCCTGTTAAAATATTTTGTATATATGATTTAAAAAAACAATTTACTCACGGGTATTTTCTGTCACTCATCATTACAACGATCTTCAGTGAAGGAATGTCAGCACTGTTTATTTTTCCTGGCTCAGATACTGCTATTTCCGGTACGATTCTATTGAGTATATCGTAATACTTTTGCGTTTTGAATTCATCTTTTGTAATGACCGCAGTCACTTCTGCTTTTTTCAAACAATAAGCTATCTCATCAGCTTGAAAAGCAGGATTTAGTAGTACCTAAAAATTTAGAAACATCAAATATTTTGTTATAATAATATTATGTATGAACTATACCTATATTGCAGCTTTTTTATTATTTTACTTTAATATTAAAATTTTTGATATATATTTTTAAATATATTTAAAATATATTTGTACATATATAATATAATTCAATCTGTTATTTTACTAAATTATCAGCTGATCATGTATAATCAATAGTTTATTTTTGTATCGCAATTCTTATTTTATCTTTCTCAATTGTTTTATGGAATGTTGAGTAGATACCTACTTATGCTTAAAATATAAGTTAATTTTAGACAATCATGCACTTACTGCTATTAAACCAATTTTTGTCGTTGCCATTAACGTTAGATACCAGTCAAGGGAATTAGGACCTAAAAGTGCAATCTTGTCACCTCTCCGTAAGCCTAAATTTAAGAGCCCAGCAGCTATGATCTCTGTCTGAAAAAAAAATTAATAAAAATTAAAAAATATAATTTTTTGGGATTTATTAAAAATGTTCATTTTATTGTCATGTATTGATTAGTTAGTTTTATTCATGTAGATATAATATACGAGTACCTAACTACTATTTTTAGAACAATGTTTTCAATAACCTTATACGTGTAATTGTACAAGGTTATCTGTTTTATTTATTATATATTTTTTTGTCAAATTATCTTATCATATTTTTTAGCATTTGTGTGAAAATAAAATTTAATAATTGATGAAATGAATAAAAAACAATGTACATATAAATAATTATTATATAAGGCACATGATCTTAAAAATTTGTTACCCGCAATCTCTCATTTATAAATTATTAGCAGGCCCTTGGTTAGGTAGTATATTCTTTTAGTGATCCATTTAATAATATTGAAAATATAGATAACGACCCCAGAATATTTATGTAACTCCCCCCATGTAGAGGAGGTATTACTTAACCCATTAAACGCGGCCATATAGCGAAAAACATTTCTAAAAATGTGCACAATTTCCTTAGAATAATTAAAGTGGTCAAAATTTTTGTTATGCACATTTTATTTTCATGATGTCAATTTTGCATGAATGTCGATTTTCGCATCCAAAGGGTTAAATTACAGTCAAATGTTATCTGAAAATAAATATTTAACTAACCTCTTGAAGGACTTGCCGAAAAGTTAATGTTTTATTTTCGAAACAGGCGATGATAGCAGGACGGTCAGGGTACCGTCTTGCAGCATCGTCAAGGAGTTGGGGGATGGTTTGGTAAATCAAAGGCTCCGTTCCTACATTATTGATGTAACTTAAACACCCAGAATCGGCTCGGAATGGGTATTTGAAACTAAAAATTAAAATTATGTTAATAAATATACATAGGTAAGGTACTGGCACCAGTTATGGCCGTTATAAAAGCAAGGTTGACTGTTTTTGTGATTGACGGGTTTCTTTTTTGTAATTCTCATTCATTCATGTTACTATTTGAATAAGTCACTCTTTATTTAATTATTTTTTAAATTATAGCTTTTTATTTTGTTTATGTTTTTTCTCCAGTAATGGATAATGTAAAACCAGTAATGAGCACATAATGATGGACACTTGCCAGAGATGTTCCGAGTACAAACAAAAAGTACTCGAGTACCGAGTACAAGTACACTGTCTAAAATGTACTCGAGTACAAAGTACAAGTACACAATTAGAAGTACTCGAGTACAGAGTGCAAGTACAGAGTACCGAGTACATTTTCAATATTGAATGATGAGGGAGTGGGGTGGCTAAGGGACCTAACTAAGGGTTTTGCTTATAATAAAACACTAAATTGTTTATAATCCTATTTTATTTGCTAGAAGAATGACGAAATTTTCAAAATTCTCGTATGTGAGAGCATGGCGACGAAGATTGTATACAATTGTCGCAAATGAAAAAAAAAATTTATATAAGTATATATTTAGACTTAATTGTAATTATGGACATAACACATAAGTATGCATAACGCATATGAATATTAGGCACTTACATTGTCCTACATATACATAAATATCTGCTGAAATCACTCACTATTAGCTCTAGCTCATACGACATACCTACACTATTGATATACTTGTAAGATTACTAACAAAAAATAAATAAAAATGTTAACATTTGAATTACAATTCAAACTCGGCTATTATACTGCTACAATGGAACCGACTTATTTGGCGCCAAGGCAGTGAATAACTAATATGTTTTGTGCGAGTCTGAACTCGCATAAAATTGTACTTAATGTGTAGTTCAATGTACTCGATTACACGGAAATGTACTCGAGTACACGAAAATGTACTCGAGTACACAAATGTATTTGAGTACTTTTTCGCCGTTTAAAATGGGTTAAGTACAAGTACATTAAAAGTAAAGTACTCGTGGACTGAGTACCGAGTACACCAAAAGTACTTAGAGTACAGTACTCGAGTACTTGTACTCGAGTACCGCACAGCTCTGGCACTTGCTAATGATTACAAAATGATAAGTACTACGACACAAAAGATTTAAAAGAAAGAATCGTCAAAGAAACAATGTAAAGCAGTTGCTATGATAATATAATAATAAATTAATAAATTATACTAATAATTAGTAAAAATATCCACCATTTTGACACCTATTGACCGATTGTCATCAAATTACACTGTAAGACTGTTAAATGTATATAGATTAATATTCAGAAATGGTAGTGAACAAATATTTCTAATTCATTACATTTAATTAACTAATAGCCATTACTGGGGTCATATCCAATACTGGTGCCAGTACCTTATATTTGAATAAGTGGAGAAACATTTAGTAATATAATTTTCCTGAAAGCTTACCTTCCATTTGTAGAAAGTTTCTTTTTTTCCACCCCAGGTAAAATAGGGCCCTCGAAATGTTCCATCAACATTTTGAGTCACCACACAATTAACAGTTTTAGGTATATGATAAAAAAAACAATATTTTCGCACTAAACAATTTCACTTATTTAGTATATTTTATGCGACCATTGATTGACAGTTATTGAATCACATTTGTGAAGCTTATACTATTTATATAATGTTTATGTACGGTCAATGTTTCTTAAGTGATATGGATATCACATCATTCATTTAGGAGCCATTGTACCCTCTCTCAATTATTTTCAGATAATGGATTTTTGTTGAATATTATCTTAATCTTTGTACATTTGCTGTCACAATTCAATGTTTAAAATTTCAATCTATTTTTTGTCATATTTTTAGGGTTATTTTTTAAACTATCAAAGTACATAAATTAAAACAACAAAACTTTTTTTTCTTATAACGCTTGGCGCGGAATAGTGGTGTATGATAATTTTTTTTAGTTTATTATTCAAAAACTATAAAGTATCAGTTTCAAATCTGGATTTTTTTCAACGCTAATAAAGATGGAAAAAATATTCTTTAATTAAATCAAACATTTGACAGAGAGCTGTGAACATGATGAAGAAAAAAATCGCAGTAACTTGCAATTTTGGGTAATTTTCTGGGTCACTATTAACTAAAAAGAAAACGTTTGAATGTAAGGTTTCGCCATTTTTGACAAAATAGCGGGCAGACAACTAAAAAATGAGAAAATACCATGTTTTTACATGTTTTAAAAACGAAAATCATGGGAGGAATAAATTTATTTTTACAAAATCGTATGTAAAGTGTAAACATTTTAAAAAGGACACATTCAGCTTTCTAATTATATCAAGCCGATTATATTGTGCGATCATTATGCAAAAAATTCTTTCAAAATCCACCGCATCTCGACATTTTTTTAAAAATGGAACGAACGAGTTTTAGAACTCACCTCCATTTATAAGGCAGTCAAAGTGATAAATATTATACGAGTATTAAAGCTTATATTTGAACATAATGTATTTAAAACACAACAAAATAAACACAAAGTTCAAAATGTTAAAACAGATAATAATACAAGCAAGATTTATAGAGGATGATATAAAACGGTTGTATCCAGTTATACTTTTTATTGAAGACCTGGCGATTTAAAATAAGTTCATAACCTTCTTGAATCCACATTTTGTTGGTGCTGCAAGCTTTATGCTTCATTTGCTGGCTGTAAGAGCTGATCAGTAGCATGGGCGCCGGCAGAATTTCCGTCAGGGGGGTGCATTTAGATATATAAAATTAAATTACATGCGAGGATAATTAAAAAAATAATAATAATAATTTTGTGTTAATAAACCTGCATTGAAATTAGCATGACTAAAAAAAAAAGTTTTATAACCTGCGGAAATTCACAGAGTGAATTTTAAAATAAAAATTGTATTTCTTCATTTTTTCATGTATTTTTTCTTTTTTGTCAGGGGAGTGCACCCCCCTCCCGGCGCCCATGATCACTAGTGTATTATATTTTGTTTATGTTTTTTCTCCAGTAATGGATAAAGTAAAACTAGTAATGAGCACGCAGTGATGGACACTTGCTAATGATTACAAAATGATATGTACTACGACACAAGAGATATAAAAGAAAGAATCGTCAAATTTGATACAATGTAAAGCAGTTGCTATGATAATATAATTATTAATAAATAAAGTATAAGTTTAAATGTTCACCATTTTGACACTTATTGGCTGATTGTCATCAAATCACGCTGTAAGACAGTTAAATGTATATAGATTAATATTTAGAAATGGTAGTAATCAAATATCAACAAATATTTCTAATTCAGTACATTTAATTAAAAAATAGCCATTACTGGGGTCATATCCAAGACTAGTGCCAGTACTTTATTTATATAAATTAACTGTTGTGTTCCCGGATAAGTCTTTTTAAAAAGGATTTATTTATTTAAAACGAAGTTTACAATATGTTTTCTGATACAGACTGATTTCTATATTTTATAAATTACAATACATTGGTTCTGAAAGGAAATTACATATTATATAACCTTAGCATTTTTATAAAGTAAAATGATGAGTCCTTGATTCCCATCCGTGGACGTTGCGACTGAAGTAAACTAATTTGATGAGTAAGTATTTCCCAGCTATGGATGTTTGGATTGTTGTGAATATAACTTATATGTTGTAAGGGTCCCCAATTTTAGAAGAGACCTCCTTTTAGGTCACACTTTCCCTACTGTATTATACGTCACTAGAGCTGACCATTTTATTGTTATAATTTATAATTACTAATTATAAATTAAAGTTTACAGCTATAGTTTATTGTTACATTATAATTATGTATCATATTTATTATTTTTATAATAATTACGAGTACACATGTACTTCTGTGTCAATTTTATATAATTAAATAAGTATATATGTTTTGTTTAATATAAATACAGTTTGTTGATAACAAGTACATCCGCACTTTATGAATGGAATGATATAAATATAAACATAGATGTTAGAGAATGTAAAACATATTTACGATACACATACAATGAATCCGACTGACTTTTTTTTCATTCTAATTCTATTATTATATGTATAGTAGGGTGTGTAAAAAATCGATATATATATTTTCCTCGCTCTCTTTACGAAATAAGGTATTTTATGACCCAAAATAAATTCTCCCACAAGAATTAACCAGTTGTTCAATTTTAAAAGGTGCCACAAGGGTTGGTATTACTGATTCATGATAACTGATCAAAAATCGTCATTTTGTAGAGAATTAAATTATGTTCTAATAATGCTAGTTATCGGCTTGGTCAGTACCGGCTTTAGGGGGGTAAACCAGGGCGACCGCCCGGGGCGCCATGCCAGGTGGGGCGGCGCACAATGGAGCATAAGTCACTTTTTTGGTTCAAATCAATGTACAGGCTGTAATTTTTGAGTAAACTTTTTTTTTATCTTTAAATTTTTTGTCGATCAGTTAAATCCGATTCAGCAGAAAATATAGCTAAATATAAACAATGTTAAATTGTAAAAAAAATCGATTATTTGATAGCTGCTAACTAACAAATACTTATTCAGCAACCCAGAAAACCTTTAATAAGGTATTAGCTGAGATACTAACTAATCAACTTATTTGTTGATTTATCAATTTTAATTTGTTCATAATAGGGGAAGAAGGTCTCGACGGTCTTAGGGCATTTTGTAGTCTTAAAGGTAATGATGTAAGCTATATTTAAAAAAAATTATTTGAGTCTGTAGGATCGCGCCAAGCTGAGATATGAATTATTCAACTTATTTGTTAATTTATCAATTTTAATTGACGTTTTCGGTGATTTTTTAACATTTTTTAAAGGGTAGTAGTATAGTAGTATAATAGGGTAATATATTGCTATTTAATTGAAATTTATAGAAAATGGATGTTAAAATGTTGATTTTTGTAAAAAATTAAATATTTAAAACGCTTATACTTTTTAACTTATTGCTTTTACTTACACCTATTTATAGCTCTCTAATACCATCTGTGCTGTTAGTCTGGAATAATTTTTTACCTCTATTAAAACTGATATTTGAAAAATCGCAATAGAAAAGCATTTGGCCTGAAATTCACATTTATAATATAAATTAAATGGAATGTGCGTTGATGAGTTAGTTACTCAGGACTATTTTTCAAATTAAATACATACCGATTTATCTATTGAAATAATATCAGTGATACTTATTGTAAAATGTTTTTTACTTATTTTATTATTCAAGTTATTATACACATTGCGTTATTTAATTAAAATCATGCAGGGTCAATTTGATAGCTTATTTACCAAATGAACTAGCAACAATTTAATCTGTACGTGAATAATATTGTAAACATATTAAATATAATTAAGATATAATTTTAACTTTGAAATATATATTAAAAAAATATTAAACCTTGGGTGAAATGGGTTTCATCAGTACAGTTGTACTTGATTTCATGTTTTATATTTTAAAGCTATTAAAAAAACTGATTATATCAGAAACAATGGATAACAAGGCCTTTGAACTATGGTTTGGATAATATATTTAATCTCTGATTAATTATTTCTAAGATCGCAATATTTAAGACAAATGACTGTTATCTGTATAAGTACATTATTTAATTTCCGTGCCATTTGATGTTAACTTCAATAATAAATATGTAAGGGGGATAGCTACTGTGACGGGTAAAAAAATTGTCGATGTTTGGGAATTATTTTCACAGGTATAACTAATTATTTTAGGATCGGGTAAAAGACATTTTGTTAAGAATATATTCAACTTATTCAACACCAATTTTTATTGAAAAATATTAAAAATTTACAAAGTTATGATGTGACGACCAAAAAAAATATTTTTCTCCATGGTTCCATCGAAATTTCGGGATGGGTTATCGGAAAAAAAAAATATAATTCAAGCGATCTTAAAAAGTAGTAAATATCAAAATTTCAAAAATTGGCTACGCACAGACTTGGCCATTGCGATTACGAAAATTAAGAAAAAACATTTTTTTTAATAGATTCATTAGTCTTGAAGGAATCACGGTACTAGGTAGAAAAAAGTCATTTTGAAAAAAACGCGTTTAAAGTTTTCTGAGGGACATAACCAGCCACATTATCTGTTCTCACTAAATTGACTGTAACTCAGGCAATTTTCGGAATTTTAACATAATTTTTTTTTACAAATTTTCGAATATGATGGATACTTAAAAAAAATCGATTTTTTCCGTCACAGTGGCTTCCCCCCTTAATTAATATAGAACGATTAAAAATACTATTTTTACTAGATCTGATTAGGAGTAATAAAAACCAAAACGTTTGCACATGATTAAAATCACAACAATCCTAGATTACGAGTTTTCACGACAAGTGATGTGACTGTTCAACCTTGGGTGACTTTTTTTATCTTGATGACATAATATTACCACCGATACATTTTTAATATCCGGCACAAGTTCATTGTCATCGATTACGGCGAAACTGTTGCAATAGGAACGTCCGTCAGCAGGTCTCGAAGGAAATTACAACTATCCGGACTTCGGATTTATTTATTTCCTGAATTTTATTGTATTTTGTGATTATGTGTATTAAAATACAAGGTGGCAAAAAAATTTGTTACTGTTTATAATAATTTGAAACTCGACATAATTTGAGTTTACCATTCGGCAACTGGAAGCAGTACACTCAAAATTGTGCAATTTGCTTCTTTACAAAGTTCTTCAGTTTGTGATGGTGTGTATTAAAATACAAGGTGGCAAAAAAATTTGTTACTGATTGGAATAATTTGAAGCTTGACATAATTAATTTATTTTTAGTTTCTCATTCGGCAACTGGCAGCAGTACACTCAAAATTGTGCAGTTTGCTTCTTCACAAAGCTGTTCAGTTGGAAATATGTTTAAATTAATATCAGATGAATTCTATTTGACATATATGAAAATATTATTTTAAAATTTGTAGTCAACGTTATCGTTTCTTTGGCTACAAGGGCTGTATTTTTATTTAACCGGGCTGTCTTTTAACCACAACCTACAATCCTAGTATTTTAACATTTTGCCACTAGTCTCTTGTTTGGAATCTTTATACGTTCTAGAATAGAAAATAATATTTTTAATAAACGAGCTCTGATTTATTATCTGATGTGACTAGAAAATTCTATTTCCACCCAGTATTACGATATGTTACTTTTATCTTTTATAAAATATTTGATCATAATCTTTGTTAAAAATTTATATACAATATTACTTCTGTATAATAAGAACATAATTGTTTAAAGCAGTATAAAATTATGTAGCTTTATATTTTATATAAATGTATTCAAATATCCTTGTAAATAAATGTAAAAATATCTGGCTTGAACTACAAATCTTTAACGGAAACGGTGGACATATAATGTCCAAATGGACAGGAAACTGAAGTAATTTTCACCATTGCAGGGTCATTAATAGCGATCTAATTATACTACGGGAAATGTAATACCTATCTACCTATATACGACATTAGCGTAAATGTATTATGTAGAAATACTGCAAAGATATGTGTTAACGAGACATTATACAGTAGGTAATATATTATGCAAATTATTTATTGTACGTAGGTATAATAAAATGATTAATTAAAAGCTTTGCAGCAATAGCTATTAGTTCAATCGTTAGTGAATTTTATATTGGGGTAGAGCAAAAAGAAAATTCTGGAGTACGTTTTTTCAAGAAATTGCTAGATTGTGATATACAGGGTGATTTACAACTAGTGTAAAAAAATTTAATAGTAGGTCGAGGATGTAATTTTAAGCAAAACACATTATGTGAACCTTTGTCCGAAAATTCTTCTTAAAGGAGCTACAGTCTTTACCCAAAATTAGTGTTTATTTAATATCTAGAGAACCCATTGTGCTACAATTATGAAATTTGATACAGGGGTTGGTATTAACAAGTGTTATCGATTTCCAGTATCAAATAATAATAATTTACACCAGGGGTGGAAGGGGCCAGTGGGCCCGCCGATTTATATCAAGTTTTTTTTTGTTCTTAAATTTTTTCCTGAGTTGAGTTTTTGTAGAAGATTATATGATACAAAATACACAAAAATATACTTTGTTTATTTATTACAGGATCAACTATTTTCGAGAAATATTGATAAAACGAAAGTATTGCAGAATTTTACTTAATACGGATGCTTCAAATTATAAAAAATACGCTTTTATTCTTGTTCTATGATTAAAAACAAGATACAAAGTTAATACAAAATATACCTCCAAAACTACATTTTTATCAAAAAATAGCCATTTATAGTTTCATTTTTAATATGATTTTGTAACAGCAATACAACTGACTGTGAGTCTATGATGACAATTATTAGGAGGTATATTTATATTAACTTTTTATCTTATTTTCATTATAGAACAAGAATATAAACTTATTTTGTGTAATTTGAAGCATCCGTATTGAGTAAAATTCTGCAGTACATTCTTTTTTCGATATTTTTCGAAAATGGTTGATCCTTAAAATTACATCCTCGATCTACTGTAAATTTTTTTTACACTATTTGTAAATCACTCTGTATAGAACACAGTAAGAATCCCCCCACCCCTTTGTTCTATACATCAAACTCAATTACTCGAAAAACTAACATACAAAACTATGAAACCTGAGTGTACGACGTAATCTAAAGTTTCGCCATTAACTTATTAACAATAAATATAACGAAAAATTAGTAAATATATTTTGTAAGTAAATTTGACAGGGACGATATTTAGCGATATTACCTTATACACATTTAACGAGTATGGGATTTTCCAAACAACATCTAACCGTTCAATCTATTTTTAGCTATCAACCTTATATAAAATCTTAATTTTTTCTTGTATTTTTAATACTTGTAATGGTTTTTATTTACATGTATAGTATATTTTTAACTCTGCCAACATAACTAATTTGTAAGCAAAAAATTGCGTAGGTAATATTTAACTTTGAATTAAAATAATTGAATCATATTTAAGCATTAATTGTTGCATGTCTCAGATTAAATATTCATGAGTAGATCGCATACAGTATGATAAATTTTTATTTGAATTTAAACGGTTCTAAATTCTTACAAAATTGTGTTAGATTAAAAAAATAAAATTAACATATGACCTGTATAAACATTCTTATTCCAATAATGTTAATGAGAACCATGAGTAACGATTAACACTCGACCCCCCCTCGAATTTTTCAAAATTTATATTTTTTACAGTACCGATGTCTGAACATGTTTAATAAAATGAAATGTCCTTGATAAATAAAATACAATTTTTCCCTGCAAGGTTAAAATTTTGATATAAAAAAATATCTGCCAAGTAAATGCGTAATGCTTCCTCGTGCTAAATTCACCAAAGGTAGTTAATTATTGAACAATTTAAATAAAAACCGATAGTGTTTAGATATATTGCCTGGAATTGGTTAATCATTTAAAGATCACAAAGCTTCTCGTATCTTCGATATTGCGAGGAAGCAATAATTAGTAATTACATAACCAATTGATTAATTATAGTACATGTGATACTGTTTATTATAAAATGGTTATTAGGAAGGGTTAGTAATTATTATAAGGTATATAATATCCACAACAACCTTATACTAAATTGTTTCCTGATAAAGTTGATAAATCCAGTCGGTCATTAGCATAATTTAAGAATCGTTGTGTTCTACTCCGTTTGTGACCGCAGCAATGACGTATTACTGTATAAAGGTCAGCTAGATTAGGGGTTGTTACATTATTATGTGGCCAGATAGTATACAAAGTTAAACTTGTAGAAGGTTTTTTCTATGTACAGTGTGTACCTACTACTTACAGCTTTGTATAGATTTTAAAAATATCTGCTTAGAAAATCGAATTGAGATAAATCTTTGTAAGGGAATATTTTACAACAAACGTTGTAGACCTACATATATTATAGGAAATTAAATGATCTACACAAAATTTTCACGTAACATGTGACGTACTTGAAATATCTTGAAAAAATAAATATTTAGGGATATCACCCCTTCCCTTTACACACGATTTTGAAATGGGACCGTTCTCAAGCCAGACCCAACTATTCAACCAAGTTTCATTAATATCGGTTCAGTGATTCATGAGTTATGCGTGTGACAAGGTTTCAGGGGACAGACACACAAATGTACTTTTTTCCAATGAAAATAAATGTGTTTTTCTTTATGCGCATCAATAACGTTAATATCTCGAAATCAGTTCTGTGTAGGTTGATACATTAGTACATAACAGTGTTCATTTACTCAAAAGATATATTTTTGCCTTATAATCTACTATGAAAAAAACACAATAACTTTTTTTGTCAGATATCAACATCCATCGAGATAATTAAATAATAACAATAAATAAAATAAATGTTATGAATAATATTCACATACAATTGTTATAAATATAAATTGTATAATAGTTTATAAGTACCTATAAGTACGTATATTTTTAGTTTATCAACATTTAATTTCAATTGTGATTTCATAGTATTTTTTTTGTATATTGTAGATAAAATGGTGTGATTATTTTCATGAATTTATTAAATTATTTTTATATTTGTCATATTTTGTTATTCTATTGTGATTATAATATAATTAATAATACGGTACAAGGGTACCCATATTTAAAGTATTATTTATAATTTTAAAGCAATTCTGTCAGTATTAAATTATTTAAAAACTAAAATATTTTTATTTTTTTGAAAAATTAACTTTAAACATCAAATTTGAAATTCCCTAAAAATTACGACGACACAGCAAAACAAAGACAATAATGTATCCTAGGTATTACTTCTTTAATTAATATTGTTGATATTTCACACAGAAAAGCTGTTACAGGTTTGCGTGCAATAGAATAAATAAATTATAGTAAAAGCGTTATTTTTTAAGACGACATTATTATTTGTTTATGTTATAGATCAAAGCAGCCTTGGACGAAATTCGGTTAAAATTGATGGTGGTTTGGTTAAACGGACATGCACCCCCGGATTATCCTTGACAAATATTTAGGTAATATTGAACGGCAAGTGGGTTAATATGCATAGTTAGACTTAGATGACAAATATAGGGTAAAAAAGTTATAATGCGATTCTATAAAATTATATTATTTGATGATTTTTTAGTAATGAAAACGACTTTCATTTAATGAAAAATAATGAAAATTATTGTTTATTTATTATTAATTATAAAGGTTTGATGCATAAAATTTTACTACACAAATTTGAATTTTGGTTTTGATTAAATATAAAATCAATTCCGACGTTACGGCCATATTTTCTCCAATATTTCGAAAAAACTTTGAGAGACAATATCTCATCAACGGTTTAAGATAAAGACCTGCAGTTTGAAAATTTAAACTTTCCACGTCATTTTTGATAAAATAAACATATTGTTAATCAAATTAAAAAAAAATGTATAGTAAAATTTTATGCATCAAATTTCAATTTGTCACAGAAATAAATATTAACTCAAATATTCAAAGAAAATAAAAACTAACCCGGAACATTGTATATTTCTAGTGTAGTTAGTAAGTTAAACATATGAATTCTTGAATCATCTAGCTGTTATTATAAAACTTGTACTCATTGACCAATATTGTTCTATTAAAAAAAATCGAGTTGTCAGTAGATTTTGAAAGAATTTTTTTAAAGCAAAACTCACTTAATCATTTGATTAAGCGAGTTTTACTCAAAAGTGACATTACAAAATGAAATAATGCCAAAAATTCTTTCAAAATCTATCTTTTTAAATGGAACGAATATCAGGGATTTGAGTCTCTTTCTTCTTTTAATAATCTTTTTTATTTACATATAATATAAGTATAACAAAGAACGTAATTCTTCACAATATCGAGTATAAAAGTATGTTGCAATAATTCAAGATATTCTAAAATAAAGTAAAGATAATCACAAAAATAGTCCACATTAATTCTTGTTTTTCGAAGTTATTTATAACATTTTAATCGTCGGCAAGTTTTAAATATTCGGTAACTAAAACATGTTTTTCATTTGCATAAAACGATTGAAATGAAAGCGAAACAAGAAAAATAAACCATAAAGCTCAAAGAAATTCGGCACTGTTGATTGTAGTCGAGATAACCTACATAATGGTCGTGTACAAGAATGTACAGCGTGTGGGTACTTACAACAAATACATGCTATTGGTAGATTATTAGACTTTTTAAAATAAATTTAAAAAAATTCAATTATGATTTTTAATAACTTTTTATCGATTAAGAATTCAATGAACTCTATAGACACATTTAATTATTTTCTGCAGAATCTTTTATAAAATGTCATTTTTGATGTAGGTAAAAAATAATTTTTTAAAATTTATTTAAAAAAAGTCCAATTATGATTTTTACTAATTTTTTATCGATTAAGAATTCAATGAACTCTATAGACAATAGACACATTAAATTATTTTCTGCAGAATCTTTTGTAAAATGTCATTTTTGAAATGAAAAATAATTGGTAGAGATTATTGGTCTTTTTTTTTAATTAAAAAAAAAATCAATTATGATTTATACTAATTTTTTATCGATTAAGAATTCAATGAACTCTATAGACACATTTAATTATTTTCTACAGAATTTTTTGTAATATATCATTTTTGATATAAAAAATCAGACTTTTTTTAAATGATAGACCTAAGATTGATCGGTTAGTTAAGTGGTATCGTCACGTGCAGAAGTGAAGGCTGTGGGATCAAACGTATAGAAACACGGCATTATGTCGATTGGATAAGCGAGTCGACGTTAAAACGAAAAAGCGATTAAGCTTACTAAACATTTAATTGACAAATATATTATATAAGGGGGTTGGCTACTGAAACCAGATTAGTTATATTTTATAAAAATACCCCCTCCCCCTTCTCAGTTTAGATCGATTTTTTAATCCTTAATTCCTTCTAGATTGTTATTCAAATATAATACATATAAAACATAAAACATAAAAATAAATATAAAACATAAGTATTCTATACAATTTTACAATAGGTATAATATTGTTTGAAAGCACAATAAAAAATGTGGATCATTTTTATTATTGTATAATTAAATTTGTTATGTATCTACCTATTACATGATATCGATTTGAGGAATATAGTTATATAGGTACATACCAAGGTATATAAAGACAAGGTAGTCTCAATAATTCCTTGACAAATCAGCGTTGGCGCGGGAATTGACGTCATCTGGGGGATGTATTCCAATTCTATAAATGTATAATAGAATATCAATTACAAAAAAATTCCTTTATTTATTCTTGTTTTCGTATTTTTTGATATTTTAACAACACAAACAATCAAATAAGTACAAATTCGACATAGCAAAATCATAAAGAGCTGTCAGAATTACATAACGTATTGCTAACTTAAGAATAATAAAAATGACGCTTCCCGAATAGACCAAATTGAGTGTGACAGCTTTTTTATGATTTTGCAATGTCGAATTTGTACTTATTTGATTGTATGTGTTGTTAAACTATCAAAAAATACGAAAACAAGAATAAATAAAGGAATTTTTTTGTAATATTGATATTCAATTATAGATTTATAGCATTTGAATACATCCCTCAGATGACGTCAATTCCCGCGCCAACGCTGATTGGTCAAGGAATTATTGAGACTACCTTGTCTTTATATACCTTGGGTACATACTTGTTTTATGATTGAGTAATATATCTGTATAATATTAAAGATTTCATGTCTAATCGATGATTTCTAATGAAAAATCAACTCCAATTTTTTTTATTACTTCCATGTTTCGAAGGAAATGGAAGTATTGTAATACCATCGAAAAATCGTGTCCGAGAAAATGACAAATTCTGATTGTACTAACTTTAAAACGTAAAGAAAAGTTAATTTCCGCATGGCGGCTGTGCGTGTGTCTGTGTGTCTGTGTGTCAGGATGTAGATTTTTTTTTCGTTCACGATAACTACTGTAAAAATGTACCGATCTGAATTATTTTTGGGGAAAATGTTTGTCTCAGTGAGTACTCCAGACCTATTGATTTTGGTGCTAATCGGATTAGGGGTTTTGGAAATATTCGAAATTTTGTAACTTTTTTCGTCAAAAAAATGAATATTGCGAGTATTATCTCACTAATTTTGATAAGATTTGGTACATTTGCAGTTCAATTGAATCTAAGGGACATTTATTATTTGTACGTGCCTAAACAGCCATTAAAGGGATGAAAAACACACTTAAAATTTGAATTTTAAATACTAATATGTCATTAATTCATGTTTCCTTGGAAACAAATGCAACTAAATTCAAATTGTCAAATTAGTTTTTCTACGAAAGTGTTTTATGTTTTTGACATTAGAAAACTAATATTTATATACAAATGGCAAAAAGAGCTGTAACCGTTGTAAGTATTTATGTATTTTTAATGTATTACGATATGTATATTCACAGTAGTAGGTTATATAAATAAAATATTTAAAAAAATGTATATTTAAAAAGATAGAAAGAACATGGAAGTCATGTATGGTTCTCCATACCGATATTTTAAATTATTCTTGCTTGGAGATTTATTTACTAACTTTTTTAATTAATGTAACTAATAAATATTTAATTAGCATGCTAAAATATTTATTTTAAAATATGTTACAACACGCGTTTAATTAATCTAAATGATCGACAGTTTGAATTAGGTTAAGTAATTCGGGTCAACGCAGTGTTGACACACATTTCACATGTTGCAGTTAGAGGGTTATAAGTGGCTGTGATCGACCTCGCATATTACGACATGTCTGGATCGAGAAGGCCTGGAATATAATCTGTCTTACGTGACACCGAGCGTCACGACAGAAAATGTAAAGTGTCGTAGGTACGATGCACAGTGCACATTATATATTATTTTTTTGTATGTTATTTAAGTAGCAATTCTATGAAAACTTTACTATGAAATAGCGTCAGAGTCGTACATGACAGAGGCCTCGTGAGGGGCGTTATAAATTAGATTAATTAGGATTCCTGAGGTAAAGTAGAGGGGCCTCAAGAGCCTCGAAGAGAAAAATTTTTCTCCAATACTTTTTTGAGTTTTTAAGAAAAAAAAAATCTCGCAATATTATGATAACCTAACCTAACACATCGTTCAATATTTTTTTTCTGCTAGATTTTTTCTTCCTCGCCATATCGAAGATACGAGAAGCTCTGTGATCGTTTCACAATGAAAACAATTGTTCTCATATTTCAAAATTTTAACTTGATCTTTTCGTTTCAGGTCAAGACAAACACTTTTCGTTCCGTATCTGTGTGTCTGTCTATCCACTGAATCCTTGTCACACGCATAACTGATATTAATGAAACTTTGTTGATTGGGTCTGGCTAGAGGACAATTCCATTCCAAATTCATTAAAATCGTGTGTAAGGGGAAGGGGTGACATCCCAAAAATATTTTTTTTCAATGGGGTCTTCTTTTCTATTGAGCCTCAAGATGTGTAATTGCGGCCCTGAATAGCGAACATCCCATATTAATGTTAAGGGTTGAACAATGAGGGGGGGGGGGGCTGACAGGGTAGTTATCTAGGACAAAATAAGAAATTCCAATTAAGTATTTAAAAAAATGGCGAGGTATTGAGTGTCTAATCAAAATTAGTTAAACCGAAAGCTGAGTATAATATTTTTAAACGTTCCAAATTTTTGTAATATACCTATATCGATAATTCTATTTTCCAATATCTACGCTCCTGTGTATATACAATATACATACATATGATTTATAAAGGTAAACGCACTGTTGTTATACCTACACGAAATCTTGGCATGATCGAGCCAATTCCAAATAATAAATGTTCAGAATCAACCCCCGCCCTTTACTCTTCTGACAATTCAACCCCTCCACGATTAAGTCTGGCCACAAATCAGTCTTCACTTGGGGTACTCCTGTTGGATCAATGCTTTCATAACATGCCTGATATGTTTTTATGTTTTATGGAAATGTAAAAATAGGACGAGCCGGTATCGATATTAGATACATACATACATACATATAATGATACTGTTCCAATGATAATATGGGTTGAACGGAACTATTAGGCTGATGCATAAGTTCGTAGCTTTTTTGGGTTTCAAGACAAAACGTGGATAAGTGTTGAATTTTTCAATTTGTAGAAAGTTTGTGTTAATTGTTGACTGAAGAAAATAAAGTGTCGAGTACAAAAAAGCACAAAAACATTTCCGCCATATTCTTTTGTTTGAGTTTCACAAAGGAGGACGCTTGAACTATTTATGCTGTTTACGGAGTGATTTCCATCAGGACAAGTGCGGCAAGAAAATAGTTTTTCAGGAATAATGATATTTCGTTTATAGAAATAACCGATTCATTATGATTATTATTAACTAGGTATTTTCCCCCGGGCGCTTCGCGCCATATTTAGCTACTAAAATTTACTCGGGTCTCAGCCTTCAGTTGCGACCTTCATATATAGGTATATATAGAATGACCAAATTTTAGTTTTTCTAACACTGAGATGTAAATGGAAACCTTTTATTATTTTTTTTCGTTGACACCTAAAAATGTTCACACCCTAATCCTCACATTTGTGCCCCTTACTATTTTTGATGACCTTTTTTTATTTTCGTTGTCATCATTATTACAAAATCCGAAAAAATTATAATACATACCCTGTAGGTATATAATATATTATACCCTTACCATTATTTTTAATGTTTTACAAAAATGGCAAAAGATAATTGTTTACATAATTTTATTAATTTTAAATATTTTTAATACGTCCCTGATTTATTTATTAAATAAAAATGTATCGATTCGTTTTATAATATGTATATAATAAAATACCAACATTTTTATTATTATTTATACAATTAAATAAAAAATAAAATTTCAAATTGTTTTAGATACGGCACTGATCTAACTGATCTGAAATTCTTTAGTTTTTCAAAAATTTAAATTAATAATTGTACTTCAAAACTCATCCGTTGCAAGATTCATGCGTTATATGACACAAAAGTGTCTGATATAACTTCGTCTTTTTCCTTTCAAGTTGATACACCATTTATTGCTAGTAATAAATAGTTATCTGTATCAAAATTAATCAGTTATGAATTACAAAGCAATTGTTTTACAATACTCTAATAATCACATTATTTAAATTCGGATACAATTTTTTTTAAATTGTGCCAATAAGCAGCAAATCGATAGTACACGCGTGTGAGTAATTTTTCCAACAGAAATCGATTGGGATCACGCAAAAGTTGCGTGCACACGCATTTTGATAATTGTGTCGTTACCATGGATACGATAAATAATAATTATATACGGCATAACGATGTCAGTGGAACTTTTAGATAAGGAAAGATATAGGACTCATAACAAACTACCAAACATTGTTACAATTTTGCTCCGCAAAATGTGCTCCGTAAAGTCAATGGCGTATCGTTTGGAAATTAAAATAAATAAATAATTGATAATAATAAATGTTTTATATTACCTTTATAAGTAATTTAGTGATAATTGGTTAGCAAAGAAAGTCTATCATCTCAATTGTAGGTAATTTAAAGTATACTTGCATATTATAAAGATTCAATCACCTATGGGATATATACATTGTGACAATTATATTCTGATACAACTCTTTATCGACGATGTACCGTTATTGGCGTTATTTTAGTAACCCATTCTTTACCAAAAAATAATTAAAAGTACCATTATATTATTTAGTATATCATGTAAAACAATTATGCAATTTGAATTAGTCTTAAAAAATTTCGAGCATGAACGTATATCGAGAAATAATATTTAAAAAATTGCTTGGCACGCTGGTGATGAATTTCTATTTTCTGATGAGAAGTAATTTGTTCTGGAGCAAGCCCACAACTCCCAGTATGAAGAGTTTGGTCTGCTAGGATTCTAGAATGCTGCGTCGGTCATAGTTTGGGGCGCCATCAACCCAAGAAGCAAATTACCCTTAATTTTTATTGAAAAAAGCGTAAAAATCAATGCAATATACGATTTGGAGGAAGTATTGAAGAAAAATGTCATACTAAATGCTAAAAATGAATCTGGAGCCCCTCCTACACAGAAAACATTATTCAAGCATGGTGTTAAGATAATTTGGTTGATTTTTATTGAAGAATGAATGGTTGCCAAGCTCTCCCGATTGCAATCCTCCGATTATTTTGTATGGCCATATATGTTGTCTAGCCTCACAGATTATAAATTCTCAAATTTGCAGCAATTTAAGAATGTTATTCTCAAAGGGACAAAATGCCAATGAAAACAGTGCGTGACGCTTGCAATGACTTTGAAAGAAGATTGAAGCTAGTTATCAAAGTTAAAAGAGGAGTTATTCCCAAACACTTATTATAAATTTTCAATACATAGAATTGAATAAAAACTTAACTGAAACTTTATTATAAAAATATTTTAACGTTTTCATTTGTATCAGAATATAATTGTCACGATGTACATACAATGAAAATGACGAGAATGGCATTTGATTAGAAATGGTTTTTAGCTAGTTTCGTATTACGAAATAAGTTGCTTACTATGCATTCGTTAACATTCCTAATCTGTGAAACCATGGTTTATTTCACAGCCACATGGATGACATACAGAGCCGGCCTTAGCAAGTCTGGCGCCCTGGGCGAGATTTATTTTTCCGCCCTCTCTCCGTCTAAAAATATGTTAAAAAATCACTGAAAATGTTAATTAAAATTGATAAATTAACAAATAAGTTGAATAATTCATATCTCAGCTTGGCGCGATTCTACAGACTCAAACTTCTTTTTAATATCAAATGCCCTAAGACCGTCGAGACCTCCTTCCCCTATTATGAACAAATTAAAATTGATAAATTAACAAATAAGTTGATTAGTTAGTATCTCAGCTAATACCTTATTAAAGGTTTTCTGGGTTGCTGAATAAGTATTTGTTAGTTAGCAGCTATCAAATAATCGATTTTTTTTACAAATTAACATTGTTTATATTTAGCTATATTTTTTGCTTAATCTGGTTTAACAGATCGACAAAAAATTTAAAGATAAAAACAAAGTTTACTCAAAAATTATAGCCTGTACACTGATTTGAACCAAAAAAGTGACTTATGCTCCATTGTGCCCCTCCCCACCTGACCTGGTACCCCGGGCGGTCGCCTTGGTTGCCCCCCCCCCCTAAAGCCGGTACTGAATGTACATACATACAAAGTAAATTTTTGTGAACAAACATCTTCATTGCCCAACACGACAACTAAAAAACCGATGATCTCATCCAAATAATGACCACATGTACGTCACCTTGGTATCTTCTCTTTCCACCGAACCGCACCACGTGGCGGCGCTGTAGTTCCTACCTAGTCCGCTGCAACGGAAGTGGCGTGCCAAGCGCCGTCACGCCAACCCCTAACAGACGCACCTGATTGTACCTCCCAACCCTCCTCGATTGAGGCCCCTCTCCCCCTCAATGCAAATTTCTTTGGCAACCGCACTGAGGTACCTATACACAAGATATCTTTGTCGGGTGTATGGAGTATTTAGTTCGGTTGAACTCCATCGAAATATTGATGCTTATTTTATGTGTTTTTGATTTCGACTGTTATCGACTTCTCTTGATTTTCCCCTTCAGAAGATTTGTCATAAAAGAAATATACCCCAGCCAAGTAAAAAAATTAAATAAAACAAAAATAACAAATTCAATTGTTTCTTCATGTTGGATCAATCCTTAGACAAGAAAAGATAAAGGACCCATTACTTAGCGTTGTTACCATATCGCTCCACGAGTCATTGACGTATCATTCAGATTTTAAAATAAATATCAATTGTTTTGAATTATAAAATTAATTAATAATAAATGTTTTATATTGTCTTTAAAAGTATTTCAGTGAAATTGTTTAAGAGAGAAACGTCTATTTGGAACTATCATCTCTCATACATACCAAATTCAGTTGTAATTTAAAGCATATTTGCATATTATAAATTTTCAACTGACTCCTCCGGGATTATATGCATGACAATGAATTTAAGAAAAGATGGCCACACATAATAATATATTTAAAATGTTTATAGTAACTCAAATTAGCAGGGGTTATTTTAAGAAAATTTTTCAACTGCAAATACATTATTTTTTTGGCTCTACACCTACACTTTTTTGTATTTTTCTTTCTATTTGTAATTTTCAACTACACAAATTAGTTTTTACAACTGCAGTTTTCATTTTTGGAACTGCAGAAACAAGGTACAACTACACACTAAAATAACCCTGCAAATTAAAAGTAAAAAAGAAATAACTAAATTTCTTATTAATTGTAACTTCAAAACTAACAATATGATTTTCTAAGAATGATTTTCATTTATTTATTTATTTAATATAAAATAAGACTTACGTAATGTAAGTTACGTGGAGAATTCTCTCAAATATAAATTAATTATCTAGGTAGGTAAGTGTGTACAAACTTTTGACTGGCAGAGTACCTACATATATATATGTAGATATAAATAAGTTATTCATATATTGTTATTAACCTACTATACCATACCGTGTTTAGGCTTCTAGTAGTTAAATTCACACAAAGGAATATCTTAGTTATTATTTCTACACAAAGTAGGCCATATTATTGGGTTAATGTTGAATTGGGTAGTTGTTATTTTATTGTAAAATATTACACAGTTAATTGCAGAGATTATTTTCAAGAGGACGGTATTTGTTTGTTATAAATCAAGCCCGACATTAATAGTGTTATAAGAATTATACGCCGTTGAATGAAATATTATTTTAGATTTACACCCTTCCAGGTAGTATTATTATTTTTAATGAAATGTTAATTTATGCGATTATAAAAATAAGAAATATACCAATTTACTAGTTTTTTTGGTTCAAAAATATTTTTATGTATTTATTTTGAGATTTTTTACTAGCAATAAGCTTGTATTGTTTTATATAGAAAGATTCTGTTTTCAGTTATAAGAAATTTCTTATTTTTAAGATGATAACTAGCTAATTGAAAATAATTTTAGGTAGATACATACTTTTCTACAGTTGTTTTTATAATAAGACGAGCATTAAAGAAGAAAATCTCGTAGCACTCATGGTACTAGCTTAAAATTCACCTTTATACAATAATATAAACAGTAATGCAGATAAACGTATTAAAAAGAAAAAGAAAAGGAACTTTAACACCCTTTTTCCCCTGAAGGGTTGAATTTAGGAAAATGTGTGCTTACCTCATCAAACGAAGATACCCGTTTTTAATACCAGACATTTGGGCTGGACGTTGATGAGTCAGTCTTTATATATATAGATATACAATATTATTACATATTCTGACGAGTTTTATTTGCAAAAAAAAAAAAAAAATACTCACATACTTCATAGGAATTCGAAATAAAAAATAATAAAAAATGCCATTAAAATTTTAAATACTGATTTCAATTTATAGCCGCTATTATAATTAACATTAACATTGACAAGTTATATTGTAGTGTATATTTAGCTATATATTTATAACAGCTTTATTATGATCATTTTTGAAATATAGACAACTTCAAATATACTTGTGTATTATGTAAATTATCTGACTGTAAATATTATTTCAATTATAACACTTCAAAGAAATAAAGCATTCAGGTTAAAAATTGTTTCATGTAACCTGACAACACCATTATAGTATAAGAAACACCCAAACAACAAAATATAAACAACGATTATTTCTCAGCGATCAATTCCACATCATATAACTGTCTCTGTTACCCGTTTAAAAACGCTATAACTATTTTCGTTATTTTTTGCTAATTTTCATTCAAGGTTATTAATATAGTTAATTTTGCCCCTAACCACGGATTTTCCATCGCAGTTCGATCGAAGGAAACCATATGTCTTCGTCTGCTTTCTTTAGAAAGAAATCAGTGCTACCCCCACCAGTGGCGCAGCTTTGAAGGGTAACCACCCCTACGATGGTATTCGCGATAGGGTTAGTTTGTGAGCTCATACCTTGAGAAATGCAAAATAGGAACAGTCTATCTACAGACTTTGAAGCACATTATAATAGTAACTATTGCAATGAAGGTTTTTTGTAAAGATATTTTTAATGTATCGGATTGTTGTTAATTTTGATATAGTGGGTTTAGTGTTATTTTTATTTATTTAAAGTTTTTATTTTATTTTATTATTTTTAATACAGTGTACGCTTGTTTACATTTAAATTTCAATAACTTGCAATTGCAATTAACTTTGTTTGTAAAATGTATATATTGTTTTAATCTCTTTAATTTATTTTACTTCAGATGCCGGTCAAAATGGTTAATATAATCCACAATGAACTTGACAAGTGATGTAAAATGTGACCATAAAGACAATGAACAAAGTGACTTAAACGTGAAACCAAAACGGTGCAAAAAAAAATTAAACCATATGTTAATAAAAATTAAAACCGAATAAAATGGTTCGTAAAAGACAGAAAAGACAAACTAGTTATGGGCTGATTAAGACTTAAACATGTCTACTGGGGGTGGGCGAAAGGGTAAGGGGGCTAGCAAGGATAATGACGATAAGGGTAAGGATAAGTCGGAGAAAAGTCCGCCGAAAGACAAGAAGGATAAAGATGATAAAGATGGGAACGGAGACGGCAAGAACGATAACACAGAGAGTGTCGCAAAGCCGGAGAGCGCTGGTCCGACTCACCGGGATGCTGCACAGAGGATACTACAGCTCTCGCAGAAAGGGGAGTGGACGCCTATCGATGGTCTGCTCAAGCAGTTTGAGAAGGCCATCACGGTCGGCGGCGAGGATGTCAATCTTACGCCGCTGGCTGGTGTCATGGATCCGGTAAAGTCTTATTAAACATATACTAATTAATGCTTTTTTGGTTCCTTGCAAGATCCAAAGGATCGGAGGTAGCTATGTTATCATTTCTGAAAGTAGAAGCCCAGATTTAATATGAATTATTAATTATAATTGTTTAAACCAGCGATTCTCAACTTGTGGGACGCGAGCATATCGAGAAAAAATATTATTAAAGCATTTATTTAATTTACTGAAAGAAAAGAAATAAAAAACATTCTGACATAATAAAAAATGAAATACACGTTTACATTTACACTGATATAATATTGACAGGTACTGCACAATGTATTTAATATAATAATTAACTTATCAATATTAAATTAAAAATAAGATTAATAATTATTAGTGACTCCTTTGGACCTATCTTGCAGAGCAAAGTTTTTCGAAATGTATGATGAGAAGGGGGGGGGGGGGGGCGATGTGAATTATGATTAAAAATTGGGTCGCAAATACTAAAAGGTTGAGAAACGTTGGTTAAAACCCTTCTTATAAAAAAATTTAATAAATTTTTCGTAAAATGAAAATCAATATTTTATCCGGTGAATTAAACTGAACCATTTAAGATAAGGTAATATAAATTGCACAAAATTAATTACCATTATTTGTGAAATATCGAGCACCGATTCTTACGTCGACCTGTTAACACAGTAGTTAAAAACCATATACATAGTGACCCAGACCTGATAGTAAACGGCGATAACCTTAGTCCACTCCGTGATTGCATGCCATCACTCGCACCCCTAAAATAAACCAACCATTATAATACCCAAACCTCCCTTACAACCTAATTCAGTAGCGTATTTAGATGATGTCAACCTCCATATAAAAATATTTATGTTTTATGAAATTTTTTAGCTAGACATTCAAATATTTATAATTGCAATAAATAATTTATGAATGCTTAAAAATGCTAAATACCTATTTGGTTAAAGTAGATGTGTCCCATTTGCTTATTATCATTGAGAGATATTTTAAAGTTTAACATAATAAGAATTAGAAATGTGTTTATTTATTAAAAAGTTGATACAAAAAAAAAATCAAATATATATGTAGTTTAATGTATTTAAAATCTGGATCAACAAAATAGCATGTTTCTACTACAAAATATATAGAAGGAATTAAATATAAAAGTTGGAAAATATGTAGAATTATTTAAAGTTAATGTTATAAAAACTATATAGGTACTGTTATAATATAGATTTTTTAATTAAAAATTAGTCGTTTCAATGTCTTGAGTTAGAATTCAGTAAAAAGATTCATTCCTAGTAAATCATTCAATGAGTCTTTTATTAGAATTCGTTTAACTTGAAATTCAAGTGTTTTTTTTTTAATTTAATGAAGACAAAGAAATGAATTGTCTTTAGTGAAATCGAACTCACGGACTCAAAGATTCACTAAGAAAGTCCAATGGCTCTCCCCTTTTTAGATAATGACACTACTGAAAAGAAATTTCCTACATATCATTAGGATATTATTCACTGTTACTGGTTTTAAAGAAAAGAACGAATCCTTTATGAATAACATCTATAATTTATGCACATACATACATAGGTATTTTTCATGATAAAATTTATTTTAAATGTCTGTCGTATAAACTTACATGTAATTTAAAATATGGATTCATTCTCCTATAGCACAATATGCTCGAAAAGTATAAGTATATTACATTTCAATAAAATAATTAAATTATTGATTATTTTGTATATTCTTTAATGTTTAATAAATAAACGTTTTCTAAAAAAAATGTGTATTACATACGGAAGATGGTCTTTATGGTTCTCTCAACCAATCAAGCCACAAGTTTATTATAAAATTGCCTCACCACTTTAACAATCCATATTTATATGCCCAGTTTCAGTAAAAAAACTGTTATTTATCTTATCTAGCTATGTCATTCTTGAATATGACACCTGCTATATGTATCTCTCTTAAGGAGATAACTTATTCTGTCAGTTAAAGGCTCTCATTGGACAAACTTACAATATTTATATCTGTTCGATATGTATAGTTTGTGAAACCGGGCATTAATGAAATATAATATATACAATATATTCCTTACACATAAGGCAATGGCGCCATTCTTGAACACTTTAAGAGCAAAGTATATTGTTTTTTGGTTTTGATGGGCTACTTTTTGTAATTCTCATAAACTCAATTTCATTACCAAAATCTGCAAATATAGTTTGTTTTTTAAATTGTATATGTTTTTTCTTCAGTAATGAACACTTGCTAATGATTAAAAAATTATAATTAATACTACACAAATGTTATAAAATAAAGAATCGTAAAATTTAAAACAATGTAAAGCATTTACATAAGAAAATACACTTTTCTTGATATTGTGCCGAACCGCGATAAATTATTTGTTCACTGTTTGTAAACAAAGTGATCAATTATCATCAAATCACACTATAAGACAGCTAAATGTATATAGATTAATATCCAGTAATTATAGTAATCAAATACAACAAATATTTTTAATTCAGTACATCTAATTTAAAAATGTTCAACGCTGGGGTATTGTTCAAGATTACCTTATATTTGATTTGAAAAAATAAATTAGTCCAAAGTTTATCAAAAGTCTTCATGGTGATGATTTCTTCATAGATTAATAATATTTATGTACGCCACTGCTTCCACCCTCCCCATCTTTAGAGTAGCGCTGAGCTTTGAACACCGCGACTTATTTTTATTTTCTAATTTGCATATCACATATATACAGCTATCATTCTTAGATCTAGAGTATAAAGTCGGACGTAAAAATATATATAAATAAAATAATGCTGAAGGACATTAAAAGCGAAAACAGATATTTTTTCAGATGTATATCTTTTGGTGGTAGAATTTATATTAGAATGAATATGAAATAATTAACAGAAATAGAATATTCACATTTTTAGAAAATACTATTTTTTATTGTTGGTATTAAAAGTATTTTTCATTTACAATTTTTTTTTGTGGACATATTTTTATAAACATGAAATGAAGCTCGTTTCTCTGTCACAACTTTAATATTATATTGTTATAATCATAGACATAGAGTATAAATCTCGCATCTGACTCGAAAACTGAGCCGTGTCAAAAGAAAGAGATAGAACATGATTTGGGATATACTTGTCTTTATTTCAGTCTTCTTAGAAAAATTGATAGATACATATATCCTAAACGTCACCGAAGAAATGTTACAACATTATGAAAATACAGAATGCGTGGTCCATGTTCTATGTCTATGCTATAATATCTTTTTGAAAATTTCCCCACAATTATGCGACCATGTTCTTTATTTTTAAAGAAATCGATCAACCTATTTTACAGCAAATTAACAAAATAGAAATTCTTAAACCATATTTAAAAAAAAAACGATTTTTTAGTATATTTCTGTTTTGTCAATATGGTATAAAACAATCAAAGTGTTAAGAAATACAAAAAGTTGATTTCATGTCTAGCAGTAAATATACATATTAATGATTTTCAATTTCTACATTGTAATATGTATTATATTTAATTAAAAACATGTATTTATCGAGAAAACATGTGATTAATATGATATTAACATGAAAACTTATATATTATATTTATAATGATGTTATATTTTGTATTTCAGGCCACCGGAATGACACCTCTTATGTATGCTGTCAAAGACAATCGACTGGCTTTTCTCGACCGGATGATAGATCTTGGGTCTGACGTAGGAGCTAGAAATAATGTAAGTATGATAAACACTTTAAAAATGGTAATTGAGTCATATAGCATTTAAAGCAGTACCTAATTGGCTAAAAAAATGTACCTATTCAATAGTTACATACATATGTATGGATAATTGGAATGAGTTTTTTTATTTTTGAAATAAAATATTTCTAAGGATGGAGCAGGCATAAATTTCGTGAGAAACGAATTTTTAGGTTCGTTAGAACAAGCTTGTCCAACCCGCGGCTCGCGGGTCACATGTGGCCCTCGAGGAGCCTTGGTGCGGCCCGCGAGGATAATAATAAAAAAATATTTTATATAGTAATAAATTTATATTTAAATTACTTAGTACAACTAAAAAAAAAAGATCCTCAGTTTTATATTCTGGCCTGCGGCCCTTAGTAAATTAAATTAAATAAAATTTCTGCTATGCGGCCCAGAATGTTGAGAAGGTTCGACACCTATGGGTTAGAAGACTTTATTGTGGAAACTTGAAGAGTGGTTTAGTAATGTCATGTAGAATGCATTTCTAATTTTAATTAATGTGCTGGGTATTCAATTACCCATTTGAACATAAAGAATTGATTTTTATAAAAGTGTTAAATAACCTTTTGGTTTTAACCCTTCAGTCATGTAAAAAATTTTTTCAGTAACCTTTGGTCAAAAACGATGTTTGATTGGTGCATTTTGAAATGCCGCCAAAAAATTTAATAAAATAGTAATTAGAATTTGTTTTCAAATTTATATCTGCCAAAAAATATTATTATAATTTTATCTAGGATGCTTACTTTAATTTCATTAATGTATTTTATTCTTTATTAAAGTTGAAAACAAAATACTGTTGATTAATTTAAAATTTATCAGTTAGTTTCGAGGCGATATTTCAAAATGCACCAATCACACATCGTTAAATTTGACCAAAGGTTACTACACCATTTCTAATTGTCCCCATGTTAAATTTTCTAAGTCTTAATCAACTTGGAATACACTGTATAATATAAAAATTATGTGAATACTTCCTAGTTACTACTAACATATATTAAATTAAATATGTCATTCTTGTAACTGACCTTTGATCTTTTTTTATAGAATTCAACCCAGTAAATGTGTGTATAAATGTACGCAGCTACATATTTGCTTTATCTGATTTCTGTGCACAATCAAATTCTAATGTACTCGACTTTTCTTGTATGTAACCATTAAATATTCCGTGCAAATAATTATGCATGCTTTAAAAGTGTTTTTGTTAAACTCAGTAGTCATGAAAAAGTATTTTCTTAGAATTTTACAGCACGCAAACGATTCAAAAGAGTTCGTTATTTATATTTTAAATATTTAATTTTATTATATCTATATACAATGTATATACATGTATGTACCTATTGTAAATATATTATATCATGTACATATATGTACATATACCTACATGAATAAAACGTAAAATGTAATAAGGTACTGACACCAATTATGGCCGCTGTTGATTGACGGGCTTCTTTTTTATAATCCTCATGAACTCATGTTACTAATAAACAAGTAACTATTTAATCAATTTAATTATCAAAGTCCGCAAATATAAATTGTTTTTTAAATTATAGCCTTTTATTTTGTTTATGTTTTTTCTCCAGTAATGGATAAAGTAAAACCAGTAATGAGTACGCAGTGATGAACACTTGCCAGTGATTACAAAATGATAAGTACTACGACACAAGATATAAAAGAAAGAATCGTCAAATTTGAAACAATATAAAACAGTTGCTATGATAATATAATAATAAATAAATAAATTATTAGTTTAAATGTCCACTATTTTGACACCTATTGGCCGATGGTCATCAATTCACGCTGTAAGACAGTTAAATGTATACAGATTAATATTCAGAAATGCTAGTAATCAAATATCAACAAATATTTATAATTCACTACTTTTAATTTTAAAAATAGCCATTACTGGGGTCCTTGCCAAGACTGGTGCCACTACTATTAGGTATTTAAAAGTACAAACATTATTAATAATTCAGAATTATCGTAAAAAATCCAAATGCATATTTGGAAAGCTGAAAGCTTTTTCTTCATAACTCGGAAAAAATTGTTGTACCGCAATACAGAGAAAGTAAATTGATCTAAAAACGACAGTCATTAGATTTGGTCCAAAATAATAAAAGCTCTCACAATAAATTTTTGTTTTGCGTGCTATTTTTTTTTGGGTTCTGCGAGTTTCTTTATTGCCAAAAAAACATAGTCCCGTTAAGAATAAATTACCTTTTTTGTGGGGTTGTTTATTTATTACCTATACACTATCAAACTTTGAAACAAAAAGAGAGTTTAATAAAAACGCAGACAATCCATTAGTATATTATAATAATGTATTATTTATAAGCAGGTGTGGCTATGTATCATGTGTACCAACCTTAAATAAACAACAACGGATATTATCAATTACATTGAGCTCGTAAACAAGACCTGTATCCAATTTGATTTAAATGCGACTTTAATGATTACATCTTTATTAGATTAGACAGGATTTTTGTTGGACTACCAGATTTTTCAGGATATTATCTAGGCGTGGACGTTAGATGGAAACATTAATCAGAGAATAATATCACATATATAGGTCATGAACTATCGTTTTTTTTTTATATCTGCATCGTTTCATTAACTTTATTAAAAGTTTTGAAGGGAATGTCTATTTTAATGGATGTAGATGAATAGACAGTAAAGAAATTTTTTTATAATAAATTAAATAGGAATTAGAAATTTATAAATAATTATTAATTATTGTATGCTTCACCTATTAATCTCACTTTGTCGTCCGTCCATCCGTTCGTCCTTTTCAGTCAAAACAAAATATCTCGTAAGCTATACAAGCCAGACACTTGAAAATTTTACTGAACATGTAAAATGATGCCCTCTAGTAAAAGATGTACAAAGTTGAAAAAATAATTTTTCAGGGAAGGCACAAAGAAGCTAAAGCTATGTAAAAAAATATTTTTTTATACCAAGGCATGTGGCACGTCAAAATGTATAACCAAACTAGTGGAATTTGTTCCATTTTCTTATTTTTTTTTCTAAATTAAAAATGGCGCCTGCAGGAGGCTTTAAAGCAAATAAAAAAAAAAACTGTATACCAAGACGTGTAGAATCTAACCATATTTTTTATCTAACCCAGTAGGGGGCTAAAAACAGTATTTTATCCCCCCTCCTCTAACTCGGTAACTACCGGTTCAAAAAATCTGAAAAAAATTTGGCAACGAGGCTTTGGTAGAACTACCAACGACAAATACTTAAGTCAAAATTTTGGAATAATATGGAGGGGTGTCATATAATTTTTAATTTTTATTTTCATATCTAGCCATGTGGGGTATCAAAATGTAGATCTTAATTAGAGGAATATGACCCTATTTTTATATTATTTTCTAACTCAAAAATACACCTATGGCTACAAACAGTCCACTTCAGAACCCTTATGACGTTCACCCGTGTATGTCTTGCTAAAATTATTTATTTTTTATTACTAACAGCATTTGTTACATAAAGGACATTTTACATCGAATTTTTTGGTTGTTCTTTTCATGATTTAGCCAGCACAATTAACATATTACTGTAATAAACCATGTTAACATATTTTTATTTTCATTATCATATTTCTGATTATTATTTATACCTACGCGAGCGTTTACAGAAAATATTTTAATTTTAAATATTTTTTGTCGATAAAATCAAATTGAAGTTTTGGTAGCTTGTTCCGTATAATTTTCTAATAAAAGCTGTATATGTTATATGTAAGAAACATTTTCATTTAACATATTTTGTTAAACTTTAAGTAAGTCAATCGATTTTTATTAAATCTAATTATGAATAAAAATCCTATTTAACAAATTTGATAAATAAAAAATACAATTAAACTCTTAATTATGATAAATAGCCCAGGAAATAAAGGAAAAAGTACAAGGAAAATATATGAGGTGCCAAATTTAAACAGTGATTAGAACATTTCCAGATGTATATTTCCTGAAAACTCCCTAGTAAAATTTGCTCCGGAACACCCTCAACCAAGGGCCCAAAGTTTTGTTTTACAAGGATTTTGTAAACACTCTGTATCTAATGTTCAATCAACCCCGTCTTTCGCATTTTAAACAGATAATTAAATTTTCTACAACCTTTTTTATTATTATTTTAACAAAAAATAATTGTATACCTTTCAAAATGGCGGTCAAACTAAAAATTTTACTTTAAAAATGTAAAATTTTGAGTTTGACAGCCTTTTTGATAGGTGTAAAGTTATTTATGACCAAGAATGTGTTATAATTGATTGTAGTACATTTAATTGTCTTTTCAAAAAATTAAAAATGAGGTTAATCGGACTTATAGTTCATTAGACATGTTAATTTTACGAAACCATTGCAATATCTAAATACGTGACGTTAAATATGTTCATACATACATACTTGGATTCGAGTCTTACTAATCTCATATTTAAAGTAAAATTTTTAGTTTGACCGCCATTTTGAAAGGTATACAATTATTTTTGGTTAAAATAATAATAAAAAAGTTTGTAGAAAATTTAATTATCTGTTTAAAATGCGAAAGACGGGGTTGATTGAACATTCCGTTCATTGTTTACAAAATCCATGTAAAACAAAACTTTAGGCCCTTGGTTGAGGGTGTTCCGGAGCAAATTTTACTAGGGAATTTTCAGGAAATATACATCTGGACATGTTCTAATCACTGTTTAAATTTGGCAGCTCATACATTTTTCCAAATTTTACACCAGTAAAAAATTCTACGTTACCTGGACTAAAATATATTTCGAATAAAATCCTTCATTAATATATACACAATAACGGGCTGAAATCTGATATGCGTGAACAAACACAAATAGCTACAACTTGACGTCTCGGATACGGTAGACAAGAAATGTGAAGATACATAGATCAATCATTCCTTTTAATTTGTACACGTTCATAGCCAACTAGTGGTGTTGTTTTACACGGCCAGTTTGAAAAATGAATCGTCATAATCTTAGACAAGAAAAGAAAAAGGAATCATAACACACTACCTAGCGTTGTTACCATATCGCTCCACGAAAAATCGCGTCACGAATCATTGGTGTATCATTCGAATTTTAAAATTTTTTTTTTTTGTTTGGAATTATAAAATTAATTCATAATAAATGTTTTGATAAATGATTAATAGAGAAACGTCTGTTTTCAATCATCATCTCTCTTACAGAATAATTCAATTGTAATTTAAATCTTATTTGCATATTATAAATTTTCGACTGACGCCTCTGATATATTTTAATGGAAACGACATATGATACAAGATGGCTGTCATAAGTTTTGTATACGGACTAGTATTGGTTGTTATGTATCCATAGTCTTTCCTAAATACACAGAAATATACTTTGTTAATTTGTCAAAAAATCAACTGTTTACAAGAAATACGATAGTAAAATTCTACTAGAATTTTTCTCCATGTGGCCGTCCGCCGCCCCTTCTGAGCTGGCACCCCGGGCGTTTGATCGCCCAGTCTCCCTTTCTAAAGCCAGCATTGCTGTTATACAATAACAAAATAAGCAACGAAATTTAATAAATATAAAAATTTCAAACATCAACCATTCTTTTTTCCAAAGCTTACTTGACTTGAATTTTTAACAAACATATTTTAGTTTTTCATGGCAATTGTGATTTTTATTCAATAATGAATAAAATGCGTTGTATCTTTGTTATGAGTTGTTTTATTATCGAAGATACGAGAAGCTTTGCGATCGTTTAAAAAAAACGTTCTCCGATTTCAAAATTTTCACTTAATCTTTCCGCTTCAGATCAATAGAAACATAAATTTTATTTTAACCAATTATAAAATTTCATAACTGTATCACAATGGGTTCTCAAAATATTAAATAAAAACTAATTTTATGCTAAATCTTTGGGGATCTGTAGCTCCCTCACGAAGAAATTCAGGACACATGTTTAAATTAACTTTCTCTCTTGAAAATATTTTTCTCGATCAACTGTTCAAGTTTGTTTTACCTGATATTATTATTCACCCTATGTATAATTATTATAATAAATCCCTAGATATTTTTTCTCTTTTTGATTTAACTACATTGTTTGTAAAAACTTTGTTCGTATTAAACGACAAGTAGTGTCTAAGATTGCGTGCCGCAGTGTTTCAACCCTACGCCGCCTTCATACCGTCGTTGTTGGCATGGCCTACTTTACATCTTATACCAAGCCTTCTGCTATTAAAAAGAATTAATCACCATGTGGTGGAAATCCATTTTGCGGTACAGGTATATACCTACGTGTATATTATTTATTGTATTCATAAATTAATTTAATGTACAACGACAACTGTTGGAGATTTCTATCGAAAATTCTATGTAAGAATTTTATAATACAACTGTAGCGTTGAAATATGCACAATGTCATTTATTTATATTTTTTGTGCTGTGATAAAATAACGCTTTTATATGAAATAAAGTTCTAGCTTCTCAACAGCTTACAGGCGTAACATGCTGAAATTCATCATTTCATAATACAAATGCACTTTTTTACATTTTGTTCAGCATAAGTATGGTTATAATTATAACATTAATAAATTGACCTTAATTATTTAACCTATTTGTTCTTTTACCAAAAATTTGTTTATAATAGGAGAAAGGGTTCGCGACGGTCTTAGGGCACTTGATACTCTTAAAGTTAATGGTGTAAGCTATATTTCAAAAAAAAGTTTGAGTCTGTAGGATCGCGCCAAGCTGAGATATTAATAATAATAACATATTAATAAAAATATTATTATATTACGAACATTGAATTGTTCAAGTAAGTATAAATCAAAGATTTTTGAAAATTTCGGATTGTTATGATGAAAAAATAAGCATTTTTTAATAATACTCTAGCCCTAGATCTGTTTTCTTCAAAAATATTTCTCGCCGAGAATAACCTCTCCGAATAGACTTTACTGTACTTGTCTAACAGTATTGATAATACATCATAATATGCACTATGGTAATGCATTGGTGCTTTAATTTCGAATAATTTATACCATCTTCTCTATTGCGAATTTGTCTAAATAATTTGACACTAGAAATGTAATTTTATTCGATTGAAAAGAACATATGTACACAATTTAAAACAATCGATCTTACGAAATTACAGGATATTTAAAAAAGACAATTTTTTATAATACATTGTAGGACTCTACCACTCTACTATTTAAGAAATACCATATAAAATAACGTTATATAAATTTAAAATAATAATCTATGTATAAAGCATGCATCTATTATTTTAATTATTGTTATTAATAAAAATAGATTTTTTTTGTGAATTTCGGTTCGGGCGGAAATGAAAATTCCAGTTCCGGTACACCCCTAGTTTTAAACAAATGGCATCAAAATTAAATATTGATTGTTCAATGGCGTACCTCCTCCTTTTGTCTTTTCTACAACAATTTAAAAACCCTGATATTGATACCGACTTTTTATTGAATAGATTGATTCATCGATGTTGTACTGACATCTTGTATATAATTTTTAGATTATTTACTTATATACAAGAACTTTTTACAAAGAACACGTCATCTATTGTATACATATAGTATATTGACGGTAAAAAACTTCATTTATACTAAAAGTACAATTTTTAACAGTGAAGACATTATAATCTTCGGTTT